>JBBGZY010000464.1:0-1397366 GCA_037952925.1 Lithobates clamitans
TAAGTCCTGAGCCACTAGCCAAGCCTTAAAAGTTACTCGCCACCAGTTACCCCACCCAACCTCTACTCTGTCCCGCCCCTAAACACGCCCTCGTAAATTATTTCATGAAATTACACTGTTAAATGTTTTATACAGAATTTAGTTCTAAAAATAAATATTAACAACAACTTTAACAATATTAACATAAAGCAAATCGGTGCCCATCAGTGCAGCCTTATTAGTGCCTGTCAGTGCCGCCTCATTAGTGCCTATCAGTGCAGCCTCATCAGTGCCCATCAGTGCAGCATACCAATGCTGCCTTATCAGTGCAGCTTCATCAGTGCACATTAGTGCAGCTTATCTCATCAGTGGCCATCAGTGCGGCCTCATCAGGGGCCACCAGTGCAGTCTATCATTGCCCATCAGTGCAGCATATCAGTTCTGCCTTATCAGTGCAGCTTAAGAGTGTCACCTCATCAGGGGCCATCAGTGCAGCCTCATCAGTGGCCATTAATGCAGCTTCATCAGTGCATCCATCCCTCGTTCATCTCAGATGCTAACCACACCACCTTAGAGCCACGCCCACTATTTCGCTAAAACCACACCCATTTTCACCAAGTAAGAGGGGTCAAAAAGGAAGGGCGGGATCTGGCGCCCCCCCCAGCCTAAAACTTCACCAGCCGCCACTACCTGGGTATATATAGTCAGCCCTCAAAATTTCCACCCGCCTGCTCGCACTTGGCGAGTGGAATTTTGCGGAGGGTGAGTGAGGAGCAGGGGCAAACTGGGCTGACAGTTTCCTGGCTGATCACTTCTGGAAGAAACAGTGCAGCATTTTTTACAGGACGTCAGAGCGGTCTGGGGGGCAGGGAGTCCCCCCTCTGGGCCGCTCTGATGGCCACACTGCTTCTGCCACTTGGTGAAAATAGGCGTGGTTTCAGCGAAATAGTGGGCATGGCTCTAAGGTGGTGCGGTTAGTGTCTGAGATGAACGAGGGAGGAGGGAGAGGGAGAGAGGGATGTAGGGACAGCAGGCCCAGATCCTACACAACAATAGAAATATGTGTATTCTAGAAAGTTTAACAATCAGCAGATAAAGAATTTCCAAACACCTGGTGTTAACACTTCAATCATCCCTGCACCATGGTTGTTATGGTGTCAGGATGACTGAAGCACATTATTCCTATTATTACATTGTAATATAAAATGAAATCATTCAACTCACCATAATGCAGAATCAGTGGGAGCCCTGAGCAGACTTTGGTGTGACCTTGTGTATGCAAGACCGCTTGAGCGGAATTCCGTCAGAGTTCCGTCTGAGAAACCTTCGGAGTCTATTCCGACGGCAAAACCGGTCGTGTGTACGCGGCATAACTCATTCACATTAGGGAAGTGGTATCTGGCCATTCCCTTTTTTTTAAAGGACTTCCAAATTATCATAATCCCCCACAATCAACTTGCCAGGGTTGTTGGGAAGAGGTCATTGTCCTCATCAACATGGGGAATCTAGAAGACCCCTTTACCAATAACCCCTACTCATCCACACAAAAAAAGAAATGAACAATTATTAATTTTGCAAAGGTTTTAATTTAACCGCTTCCGGACCAGCCGCTGCAGTTATACTGCGGCAGGTTGGCTCCCCTGCACGAAACCACGTAGCTATATGTTGGCTCGCGGTGTCCGGATAGCGGGGGTGCCAATGCTCGTGACCGACGGTCGCGATGACTGCCGGCCACGAGCGATCGTGATCAGGAAAGACAGAACAGGGACGAGTGTGTGTAAACACACACTTCCCTGTTCTGTTCTGACAGGAGTGACAGATCGTGTGTTCCTATTAGCTAGGAACCACGATCTGTCACTTCCTCTATTTGGTCCCCTCCCCCTTCAGTTGGAATCACCTCCCAGGCAACACAGTTAACCCCTTTACCGCCCCCTAGTGTTAACCCCTTTACTGACAGTGACATTTTTACAGTAATCAATTAATTTTAATCGCTGTATTAATGCCAATGGTTCCAAAAACGTGTCAAAATTGTGTATCCGCCATAATGTCGCAGTCATGATAAAAATCGCAGATCGGCGCCATTACTAGTAAAAAAAAATAAATAGTAATAAAAATGCTATAAATCTTTCCCCTATTTTGTAGACGCTATAATTTTTGTGCAAACCAATCAATATATGCTTATTGTGATTTTTTTTACCAAAAATATGTAGAAGAATACATATCGGCCTAAACTGAGAAAAAATTAGCTTTTTTTTAAAAAAAAAGGGGATATTTATTATAGCAAAAAGTACAAAATATTGTGTTTTTTTTCAAAATTGTCGCTCTTTTTTTATTTATAAAAAAAATAAATAAAAACCGCAGAGGGGATCAAATACCCCCAAAAGAAAGCTCTATTTGTGGGAAAAAAAGGACATCAATTTTGTTTGGTTACAACGTCGCACGACCGCGCAATTGTCAGTTAAAGCAACGTAGTGCCGAATCGCAAAAAAACGCTCTGGTCAGGAAGGGGTTAAATTCTTCCGGTGCTGAAGTGATTAAAATGTTCCACAAATCCGCTGCCAATCAACGTCATCCAGGAATGCACATCCACATCAATCGATCCCTGTTAAACACTGAAATGATCTGCTCTGAGATACTGTAACGCCTCCTCACTGCTACAATATAATGCCTGATCAACACCCTCTAAAAATCAATCCATAGCAGAGGGCAAAGCTAATGTAAATGAGCTTATTGGCTCATCACCCATCACCCATCCCTGGGGGAGTTGGTCCGACACGGGGGAGACAGGGGAGCGAAGGAATAAGTGTATCATCTCTAACATTTCGCAATGTCAAGAATGACATTGTAGTGTCACAATTCCTGTGATAGGTAACTATACAACTTATGCAGTTACATTACAGGGTATGCCTGCATGGTTTCTGGCACCGTGGAAATTTGATGCTATGTTTGATATATGTTACCCCCTTTCTTTTAGTGTGGACAGCCATCCTCTGAAGAAGACCCGGAAGGGTCGAAACGCGTCAGGATTATTATATACAATTATTGTTGTCCCACATATACTGTATGGCCTATTGTCTTCATTTAGAGGCATTTATTGTTATCCAAAACGCTTACAATTGGGGAAATTTAGGCTGCCCCCGTATACATTGTGTCTTGCATTGGTTTTCACTGTAAGCTGCTGTCTGTTGCATATGTACGCCATACTCAGTTCGTGTCCTGACTCTAACAGTCAGTATTTATTTCTATGAATTTTCTCTTTTAACGTTATTTATATATTTTTTGTACCAATAAAATCCAATTTTTTCAACCATCCATTGCACTTCATTGGCTGCTTAAAAGCCCCGATAGGGGGTTCTCTCTTGTCTTTTTCGAGCTCATTGGCTGGCTTTGATGCTTTGCAAAATACAGCTTAACCATGTGTTTTTACCCCCCCCCCCCCAACTACAATTGTAAAATGAGCCCTAACATTTAACGCATGTTAAAGGCAACTTTAAAAATCAACGCCTGAGCGAACTTAGCCTTAAGGTTTTATTTATACTCCTAAAGTTCAGCTTTAATATTTCAGCAGTGATTTCACTTAATGACTCTTCATTTGTTTTCCGAAGACTTTCTCATTTCCGCCCGCTGAGTTTTATTACGTCCCGTTCCATAAACAACCATAATGCAGTGCCGCTTGTAGAATGGCAGCTGTTCTTCCAAATGATATCATTTCTTAAGAAGTCACGGTATCACCTCTCAGGGATATGATGGAACCAAAGTATTTCTTCCTAAAAGCAAATGATTGCTGAAATAAATGAAGTCGTTCCTCACACTAATCAAATATTATGATGTTATTGCTGCCTGCTGACGGCACGGCCTCACCTGGGCACACAAATCTTTGCTTTATAGCCTATGTTCTTTTTTCCATTTCCATTTACGGCCATTTGCCTCAATCTTTCATTACTGAATTTTGTAGGAGATCTGCAGCGCAATTGCACAGAGCAAATATTGTTAATGTTTATTGTCACGTTTGCCATAAAGAGGACTTTCCACCAATCTGTCTATGTGCTCATCTAATATCTTGCATGCAGTTTTCTTCCAGCTTTGTTACTCCCGTGCTGCCATTTTTGATCCTGGAGTGTTGGGAGACGATCATTTACCGTAGTGCCTAAATTAGAATTTTTCAGTTAATGGTTGTCATGTTTGCCATAAAGAGGACCTTCCACCAATCTGAAAAATTCTAATTTAGGCACTACGATAAATGTTAGTAAGTTACACAAGGTCGGACTTTCAGCCAACAAGCTCACATCCAACATTTGTTGTCGGAAAATCCGATCGTGTGTACGAGGCATTAGTCCGAACCCACTTGAGCTATCCTGCAAGGAAGCTGTCGCTGTACTGGGCCAATCATAAGCAGCCAAGGCATTCCCCACCCCGTAGCTACACACAAGTATTGTGTATACGTGCATCTATGGGGCGGGGTATGCATTGGTTGCATTTGATTGGCCCAGTACAGTTCCTGGCGGGATAGCTCAGGTGGATTCAGACAAGAGCTGCATGATTCTGGCTAAAATGAGAATCAGGATTTTTTTGCTTAGAATAAAGATCACCATTCTCGCGGTGTAACATCTTCTTTCACATTATACAAAAAAAAAAAAAAAAAAAAAAATGGGCTAACTTTACTGTTTAGTTCTTTTTTTAACTCATTAAAGTGTATTTTTTTAAAAAAAATTGTGTTTTAAAAACCGATGTGCAAATACAGTGTGACATAAAATATTGCAACAACCACCATTTTATTTTCTAGGGTCTCTGCTAAAAAATATAATATATCATGTTTGCGTGTTCCAAGTAATTTTCTAGCAGAAAATAATGATTTTTACTTGTAAGCAAAAAATGTCAGAAAAGGTTTGATCTTTAAATGGTTAAACTTCCTTCATTTACACGCCTGAGTTCTATCCTTTGATAAAAGAATAACAAAATACTTTGTTTCTACTTATTTGTGTGTTGTGACAAAACTTGGCAGACTGCCTGGTTTTTCATTTTTTATTTTTTTTCTTCCAGCTGTGAGAACTCTCTGCACTTGTTAGAAAGAATGGCGACATGCTGTTTTGAAGATCGGGAAGAGAAAAAGATTGCGATTTCTTTTCTTAACGATTAATCGTGCAGATCTAGTTCAGACTAGTATCCAGAGATGCCTGAGCTCATCCCTGATTACAAGTCTATGTGCTCACCTAATATCATGCTTGCAGTTTTCCTCCAGCGTTGGTACTCCCATGGTGCCAATTTTGATCCTGGATTGTTGGGAGCCAACTGTAATTTCCGCCCCGTGGGGCCCCTGGTGATATGACACTACATTCCATGCATGCAGACAGCGGTAAGAAAGTCGTGTCAACCTAACTGATCTTGTAGAAGAGTAGCAGTTCATGGTGGAGAGGCATAGATAATATACTCATGAATTATGCAGCTGCCCAGTGATCCCTTACAGTAAGGGCTCATTTACACAAACAAGGGGGTGGTAAAAACAAGTGTTTGAGCCGTGGGAAATATTGGTGATTAGGGCTAAGTGAATAATGGAAAATGTGTAACTACCTCCATTTTATTCTCCAGGACCTTTGCTTCTAGAAAATATGTAGTGTTATAATGTATAAAATGCTTGGAGGTAATCTTCAGGCCTAAAATTATTTTTTTAAATGTGTGTAAAATCCATGTGATGGGTCATGTATGGATGTCTCTTTAGTCTTGAGGGAAATCACCTCTTAGTCTAGGTTCACATCTATGCGGCCACGCTTGATGCGTTTTTCAGGCATGTTTTTCAGTGAATTTTGCGTTTTCAAACCCTCGTTTTTTTATGCGTTTTTGCATGCAGTTTTCACACATTTTTCATTCTACGTTTTTTCTCTTTAAACACACTTTAAACACACTGTATTTAGCTGGTTGCTAAGGAGGGAGTCGGGAACTGGGCCGCCATGTCCTTAAAAAACGATGAATCATCAGCTGTCAGCAGGGTTTCTCGCTGACTATATAAAAAAAATTTGCAAAATCGATTATTAAATAATCGATAAGCCCCTCCCACAGACCCCGACAACCACCGGCCAGGGTTGTCGGGAAGAGGCCCTTGTCCACATGGTTAGGGGGAGCGCTCGCTCGTCCCCTTCCTTTTCCTGACCTGCCAGGCTGCATGCTTGGATAAGGGTTTGGTATGGATTTTAGGGGGGGCCATTTTTTATTAAAATGTTGGCGTGGGGGGGGGACCCCTCTGAATCCATACTAGACCCAAAGGGCCTGGTATGAACCTGGGGGGGGACCATACGCTTTTTATTTTTAATTTTTTTACGGCAATTTTTTTTTTTTCAGCTGTCAGCAGGGAAGCCCAGGGAAGCCCACTGACAGCTGGGGATTCATCGGTTGTTATGGATGTGGCAGCCGGCTTCCCGCCCCCTGCTTAGCAACCAGCTATATACTGTGTTAAAAGAAAAACCTCAAAACAAAAATCTAAAATCACATCACAATATTTGTGTTTTTGGTGCGGTTCCATTGAAGTCTATTACCCGCAAAAAATTCCCTGACCCTTTCCAAAAACGTACTGGCCTCAAAACGGATAGGTGTGAACTTGTACCATAGGAGACCATGTTAAATGGATTGTAGTGTGTTTTTGCAAACTGCAATACACACTAAAAAACATGTAGGTGTAACCAATGTCCCTATTGGAAGCCTCTCTCCTTATTATTATCCCAGTGAAAATTAGTTTGTACAACCTTTTAAAGTGTTACTAAACCCACGAACCTACAGTCATTATATCTGGTCTCCTATAGTACACAGAACATGGAAATGCAATTATTTTAGTAAATATAAACTGCTAAATACTGTTTCTCATCAGCAGTTTAAGCAGTCTTGTGACTTCAATCAGTGCCTGGTAAAGCTTGTAGGAGGAGCTTTCATACTGCACTGGCTGTCCTATCAGGATCCTGGACCCCTGACCTTCTGTCTGGACAGTGCTGATTGGCCCTGTGCTGTTCCCATGCACTTTCCCAAAGAAAATAAAACAACTCTCCAGCAATACACAACAAACTGAACATGTGCAGAGTATCTTGAAAGGCTCTGTCTTATCAGGAGATGGATTGGGGACAGTGGAAGAAGGGGAGGATCAAAGAAGACAGGCTCAAACAGCCTTTTTACGCAATGCGGAGGATTAACCCCTTACATTCCACCATGAGTATAACAAGCATGCTTTACTGCATATAAATACTGATTTTACTGCTGTGGATTAATTAACATTTTAAGAACACCATACATGGATCAAAATTCAGCCGGTTCAGCGGGGACCAGACAAAGTTCAATCCATGTATGGGCTAGCTGGTTTTATCTATCAACTTGTGTACAACCAGTCTGTCAAGTTTTTCCGGAATGATCAGTGCTGCCTGAAAAAGTCGACAACACTAATTACTGTATTATACAATAGTTCAGCAAGAAGATTCCCCCATCCACATTAAATATGTTGATGGGTGAATTGGTTCCTTTTTTTTTTTTAAAAAAGCTGGTTTAACTACTGCTTTACTACTCCTGATAACGGAGGCCACAAGGACAGTACAGAGGGTGAATCTCCCTTGTGGGGTCACAGACAGAATTAAAAAAAAAAACTGACAAAGGTTCTAGTTCTTCCACAATGTATCCAAAACTTTAAACAGTACCAATCTGCTTTGCTAACCCCTAGCTATCTGCATTATCTTTAAGGCTCAATGCACACTAGCAGCTGTAATAAACGCCAGAAAATTGCCAGGACAAAACACTCATATTTAGCATTTTTGTTCCAGTGTTTAGCACTTTTTGCGCCCCATTTAGCAGTGACTGGTGGGTTATTAAGGAGCGGACGGCGGCCACATCTTTAACAACCGATGACACGTCAGCGAGATTCCCTGTTGACAACTGAATGTAAACAAAAGAATGCTAACAACTGTGTGCCCCCCAAATCTTACCAGGCCATTGGGGTCTGGTACAGTGGCGGCTGGTGCTCAAAATTTTCTCGCCGGAGCAGGAAACAGACGGCGGATGCCTTACCTTATGGAGGCTGGGGGAAGGAAGAGCCGGCGCCACTCTGACCGATTCTGCCAGGGGGCACACAGGGAGAAATTCTCCTCCCAGGCGCACAGGACAAGGAAGTGTGTCCTGGGACATGTTTGGCCAGGGAGTCCTGAGACACGATTGGCCAGGGAGTCCTTAGACACGATTGGCCAGGGAGTCCTGGGACATGATTGGCCAGGGAGTCCCAAGACACCCTGGACAATAGGGGCTTCCTGATTGGCTGAGAGGAGAATGAGGGAGACAATAGCGAATATTAATTCGCTATTGTCACACAAATGGGTGTGCTTGGGGCGCAGAGCACTGCGCCCCAAGCACACCCATTTGTGTGACAATAGCGAGCCCACCCTTTTTTGAAGCCTATTAGAGCCTATGATTCTAATCATGTACTTAAAAAAAAAAAAACTCCATTGGAATCCATGCGTCTGGCGCCCCGCATGTAGGTTAGAGGGCCGGATTGGTAAATCCTTACCAAATCCTTATCTAAGCATGCAGCCCAGCAGGTCTCGAAAGGGGTGGGGGGGCGACAAGCAAGATCCCCGTAACCCGAACCATACCAGGTCACATGCCTTTAACATTGGGGGGTAAAAAAGCGTAATGTAAATAAAGACTGGAGCCAGTTTTTGACAAGCCCTTTCTTATATATATATAAAAAAAAAAAAAAAAATGTCCCTTGGTGTAGATCTAACACCAATCACGACGAACGCCCAGACCCAGAAAATTACAAAAAAGAAAAAGAGGTCCGCACTCAACACTGGCTCCCACTGAATGACAGCTCCACCGCCTCCCGGCGCCCACAGGGACATGGGCACTCTTCTTTTCCTCCCCTTAACAACAATTATTGCACAAATACAGTAGATTAAGGGTAGAAAATACCCACCCCTCGCCTCTTTAATTGCTGTAGGGGGGTCGATCCAACCTCTTTGAAAAAACAAGACTAACTATTCAGGGTCTTTATCTGTCCATATGATCCATTTCAGACAAAAAGTTGTGGTTATTTTTGTATATCTTTACATATCATTAATTTGTAACTGCATCAATATTTTATCTGTACATTTACTTTAGATGTGTCAATAAAGCTTATTGTGAAATTTTAATATATGTTGAAATTGATGTTCTTAAAAGTCCCATTTAGAGGGTTTTCTCCATGCAGTTTACGATATTAGGGATGTGGGCACTCTTCTTTGCCCCGCCTTAACAACAATTAGTACACGAATCCCGCTACTAAATAAACTAAGGGGTGGGGCCACCTGGGGACATCACTGGGTGACCCCACCCCCTTGTGACATCTTCAATTGGGGAATGCAATGTCGAGGTCATCACAAGGGGTCACCCGAAGACGTCATCAGGTGGCCCCACCCTTTATGATGTGAGTGTCCCAAGAGGCTGCAGGAAAAACTCTTTAAAGAAGAACTTCATCCTACCTGGGTAAAACTAAACTGCATCTCTCCAACTGTCCCTGTAAGGTAATAAAAATAGACATACTGGCTAATCCATGGAGTGCAGCCAAAGTTCTCCCTGTGGTGCTATACTGCCATCTGGAAGCTCCTGCTTGGGGAGATAACTGTTGCCTCCTGATTTTCATGCGTGATGTGGGATATCGCACATGTCAGATCCGAATACTTAATTTGCGGCCATGATCAAAATTGCACTGACTTTGCCCCTCACTAAAACCCTGGGATATGTGATGGTGACATCCCAGGAGACAACGGTTGGCCACGACTAATATCACCCTTAGCCAAGGAATAAGGAGATGGTGGGCTGCAAAACTAATGAACAAAAAATAAAGTATTTGCCTTTTCCAACATAAACACATTATCTGCAGCTGAGGGAGGTGGGAGGAAGCAGATGGGAAGAAATTCATTTCATGGGTGAAGGTCCTCTTTAGTGTGTGTGGGTCTTTGTCAGTGCAATGTAAACAGCGTGTCTGCAGCGGCAGACCGCCGGCAGGGAGTACAATTCTCTGGCTATTTATAGGCCGCTCAGCCAGGACGGTTATGTAAGAGTTTAGCAGAACACAGCGGAGCGTGGCCAAATTACTCTGCACATTTCAGGTGATTAAATCCCGCCACGGCCAGCCTTTCACTGTGCTAAATCTTCTTTACATATCAGAAATCTCCCCCTGATGTATGATTACTGCATTACATAAGGACAAATTAAAGGTTTGCTCCTTTATAATTTAAACATTTTATCCTGAAGGCTGAACTCAAGACTGATATAAAATAAAAGACCATGAATGTGCAATAAGTAAGTAGGCCCCATGGAAAGCGTTGACTTTTCAATATACTAGAACTGGAAATATTAAATATTTATTCGAACAGGGCCTACAGATGAAGGTGATATACAGAGATGTTGTGTAGCGCTAGGGGCCGCTGGTGAAGGTGGTCGTCTCCCACCCTGCACAGCCAGGCACTCAAATTTTCCATTCATGTCAGAGACAAGAAGAAATCCTTGCACCTTTGTCTTTTTTTTTTTATTAGGGGAATTGAACATGGATAGGGAAGGGTTGATATGGGATGCCCATTTGATCAGTAGAACTCTTTAGCGACTTGGAACTATATACACCCAGTATATATACACTTTCCTCTTCTAGCTCCAGGACAGACTCGCTTGCAGAAAAACTCCCAGGACCAGCTAGCACAGTTTCAGATTCAGGACAGTCTCAGTTGAATCTGGACGAATTCCATTTGCAGGCAGGGACCACGGGCCACCTGTCCTTGGTGCTAGCTGTCCTATCTGTGGCTACTGCTCCCAGTACCACCTCTTTAGGCACTGCCAGCCCGCCTGGCTGCAGCTGCCCCTTTTTCCTGCTTGTACCACCATAGTCCCCTGACTGGTTCTACACTCCAGACTGCCCCATCTCAGTCATCTAAGGCATGCCTCCCAGTCCTCCTGACTATATGTCACTCACAAGCCCTTGGCTGTTTCTTTTCCTCCTGGAGACTTGCCTGGCAGTGTTCTCCCGCTGTCCTCCCCATGCTCCCAGTGCCTCCTGGCCAGGACACCTCTTGTGTCTTGAAGAGGGTCCTGTCCCGGCCCAAGGTCACCCCCCCAGACTGGAGAGCTCCCTCAAAGGTCACCAGCCTAACACTCCATCTCCAGCTTCCACCTATACTCTCCACACGCCCTTGCTGGGCTGACTCTGAGTATTTGAGGGGGCCTGCCCCCTACCAACCCTTCTGTTGGAGATTGGTCAAGGCCCTTAGAACACTCCAGCCAGCTCCACCTTACTTCCCCTCCCATTCTTCTAGAAAGTTCCAGTACATGCTAGAAATGGGGGGAGGTCTCAGTGATGCTGCCTGTGAGTCATCCAGCTCTGCCTGAATCTCTGCCCAATCCATGAAAAAAAAAACACATAGTCTTGGCTGCCAGCCAAGCCTGTAATTTACCTACTGTAATAAACAAAAATCCTAGCACTCTAGCTACACAGCTAGTGGGTGCTACAGTTGTACGCCTTCTCATCATCTAAATCAGTCACTTCAAGTGATTGTAAACGATCACCTTGTAGAACAACCCATTAAGTCTAAAATGGAAATGAAAGGAAAAACATTTGTGTATAGATAAAAAAAAAAAAAAAACATTATAAACAGTACACACAAGCCGTTTGCATGACCTCTCATGAGTATTGCATGACCTCGCAATTGTCATTCAAAATGTGACAGGGCTGAAAGCTAACATTGGCCTGGTCAGGAAGGGGATGAAAGTGCCCTGTATTGAAGCAGTTAAAGTACTATTCAGCTCCAGTTTGTAAATATTATGCCCAGACCCTAATGGGAGTGCTGATTGCCACTTTAAACAAGCTGCTAGCAGGCTGTCAACAAGCTTCAAGTAGTACGGAAGCCTGCTAGCAGCTTGTTTAAAGTGGCAATCAGCACTTCCATTAGGATCTGTGTTCAACATTTACAAACTGGAGCTGAATGCATACCTCCCAATTTTTTCAGATGGGATTGAGGGACACCTACTAGCAAAAGTAGGTAGGCATAGGACACGCCCCCTGCCACACCTCCTTAAAGGAGAATTAACAAAAAAGTGCTTTTTTTTTTTTTTTTTTTTTTACTACTACTATTTCTTTATATTGGCTTTGGAAATTTACAAATATAGCAATTTAGACATTGCAGGAAAGGTTTAGCACTGGGAAACACTTTTTGATAGATAAATAGTGCATTTTATATACAACTATATAGATCAGACCAAAATGGGGGACAAATGAGGAGGAATGAGGGACAGAGGGACATTGCTCCAAATCAGGGACAGTCCCTCGAAATCAGGGACAGTTGGGAGCTATGTGAATGGTACTGAGCCCTCATTTGATTCAAACACTGTGCACGTCTGCAACTCTTCTGTCCCCTCACTTACTGGCTTTGTCGGGGCGCCGGGAGCCATTGTCTTCCACCACTGTCAATCACAGCCAGTAACGAGGGAACAGGTGTGGGGCTGAGTCCTGCTGTCTGTGTTAATAGACACAGCAGTGGAGCTTGGGTGCAAGCACACACAAACCGCTTCCCATGGGGGCACTGGGCAGGGAGGCGGAGCCAGGAGGGCAGCAGAGGATCCGAGAAGAGGATGTTCAGGGCCGCTATGTGCAATTCCATTGCACAGAGCAGGTAAGTACAGACATGTTTGTTATTTCATTTTTTTTATGTACCTTTACAATCACTTTAACCCTTTACACCCACTCCCGATGGCTGTGTATATCTGACAAACTGACTTCTGGCTGTCAGATGGAAGCAGTCAGCAGGCATCAGATTACTTTCAGAAGCCTTTAGTAACGGGTGGCCCCGCCCCCCCGCGCGCTCGTGCGCCATGTATCTCGGGCTCCGCTTGCCCATTTGCGGACCGAGGACTGACATAGCAGGGTAGAGAGGAGGAAGCTGAGCCAGAAACAATATGTAAAACATGACTTCCGGGTCCCCCTTTCAGTTTCCCTGGTCAGCAAGGAAAGAATGTAATGCGTTGCGACAGTGCGATCTACAAAGCATTCGTTTTTTGGAGCACAGGGACTTTTTGTCCCCTACGTGATGTAAAAAAAAAGTTAAAGGGTAAGTCCACTTTTGCGGGAAACAAATTAGCAAATAAAAAAATAATAATATAGCGTATACAGTTGCGACACAAGTTATATTGTAATTGGATGTTATTAAAAATGACCTTTCTGCAGCTCTGTAATTTCCCATAAAATGTAATGCAATATGGCTACCTGGAGGTGTTCTGTACACAGATGATGTACAGAACGCCCCCTGGAAATGTCATTTCCTGCTTGTGTGATTGGCTCACTGATTTTCCCAGATTTTGGGCATCCCCTGCAACAAAAATGTTATTTTTGAGGAGATACTCCAAAAGAGAAAATCATGTCTAAAGGGATGCAGACCCTGCCACTTTCCTTATTAGAACCCTGCAGGTGCATAAAACCACCCCCATATAGATTCACACAGACAAATAGTGATTTCTTCTGAATAACAAAAGGTAGGAAACTCTGCTACAAACTTTGTTAAAGTCCTTGTAATGTACACAGATCACCCAGGGGGAATGTTTTTTTTTCTAAATAAAAGTGGAGTTACTCTTTAAGTAAAAAAGAGTTATGAATTAAAGTTAAACCAAAGCACATAAAATCCTCCCAAAAAAATGTTTGATGCCCCCCCAACCCCCACATATATACACACGTACAATCGTTAAACGAATGTGTTGGGGACGCATACACATGAAAATGACGATTGTGATAAACATGTTACATATCACATGGCGGAGTGAGAGCAGTAATTCTAGCTCCAGACCTTTTCTGTAATGCTAAACTGATGACCTATAGGGGGCTTTTAAAGCGCCGCTTATGGAAAATATAGGGTACTGAAGTTTGCCACTACTTCATGTAAATTTAAGATTTGACATGTTGGGTATCTATTTACTCAGTGCAACCTCATCTTTTATATTTTACCATAAAATTGGGTAATTTATGCCCTAAAATACAGTGTGAGATAAAAAAAAAAAAAAAAAAAATGAAACTGCCACCATTTTATTCTCTAGGGTGTCTGCTTTCAGAAAATATATCATTTCTGGGGTGGTTTATCTTCAGGCCTAAAATTATTTTTTAAACATGTGCAAAAACGCACAAAAAAAGGTAACCTGGAGTGGTTCATAGCGGAAAGGGAAGCCTTCTGATAGGGATGGAGAACCATTGGGTCTGGCCAGAGGGTCGGGTCCCTGGCCTTCTGGCCTAGATTGGGGTAGCTCTAGCTCCGGTCAGTTTTTAGGGAGAGAACACTGGCTCCTCTTTCCCACTGGGGGAGCAGTTAGTATTTCCGAATGTAATTAGGTAGGAGGGATGGGAGCGACGGTGAGGCCTGATGATAAAGGGCTCTCACCAAGCTTCTAGAACTTCGGGCATTCCTGGCTGGGGTGGGGGCTGCTGTGGTCTGGGTTGGTGGTCAGGGTTTCACAAAAAGCCAGTGGTGAATGTGCCCCTGAAGTGGCAGTTTAGGGGTGCCGTACAGTCACAGTGTTTTGGCACTTGACTTATGGCACCATGGTCACTTCACCACAACACACGTTTTTCGCACCTGTCTCTAGGGCCAAGCCTTTTGATTGGGACCAGGGGAAATTGTATTACACAATGGTCACTTTTCACTCTCCCACTTCCTTCTCCCCACTACCTTTTTATTTATCCCCGCGTTTGTCACTTTTTTTGTATTTTTTGGTTGGTGTTGTCACGTTTGTCACTGTGTGATGAGTAGGGTGTGGGTCCTCGGGCCTACTCTGAAAGTCTTGGGAGAGGGTGGACATAGGCCTTCTGGCTTGGTTCGCCCTCTCTCATGGGGTCTCCCTTCAGGGGAGTCCCACCTAGTACTTGAGTGGGTCTGTTTCGGCAGACCTTCCAGAGAACAGGGGTCCGTCTGGTTTTGAACAGATGGACCTAAGTGAAGTACCTCAGTCCCCGTCTGGAGCCTAACGCACCGGGAGATCAGGGTAAGGTCCTTCCCTAGTGGAGGATCAGTGTAAACACCCGTTGCACGTTTTTTGTGTTTCACTCTCTGTGTGTGCACTTTTTTTGGCACCGGGTGGAAGTTTTTGGGTGTGTTTTGCACTCCACTGGCTTTTCAAAAAAAAATAAAAAAAATAAACCAAAAAAATAATAAAAATATTAAAGCACTTTAGATATAGTAAATACAGTGAGGGAAAAAAGTATTTGATTGGAGGCGTGGCCTGGTGGGAGCCCAAGCTTAAGTTATCTCTCTCATACCACCAACTGTCCCTGATTTGGAACAAAGTCCCTCTGTCCCTCATTTCTCCTGATTTGTCCCTCATTTTGGTCTGATCTATATAGTTGTATATAAAATGCACTTGTTATCTATCAAAAAGTGTTTTCCAGTGCTAAACCTTTCATCTGATTTCTAAATTTCTGCATTTGTAAATTCCAAAAGCCAATATAAAGGAATAGTAGTGGTAAAAAAGCACTTGTGGGTTTAACCAATCACATTTTTTTTGTACAATTCTCCTTTAAGGAGGTGTGGCAGGGGGCGTGTCCTATGCCTGCTTACTTTTACTGATAGGTGTCCCTCATTCCCATCTCAAAAAGTTGGGAGGTATGTCTGTGGATGTGTGGCACCAGGGATCTTTCCTCTCTTTTTTCCTTCCAGTGACCATCAGACCTGTGTCATGTCAACAGTAAAGCTTCCTGTGACCATTCGTGTGTGGGGTTGCTTCTCAGCCAAGGGAGTGGACTCACTCACAATTATGCCTAAGAACACAGCATTGAATAAAGAATGGTACAAAAACATCCTCCGAGAGCAACTTCTCCCAACCATCCAAGAACAGTTTGCCATAAGGAAAAATGTGATAACTA
Source organism: Lithobates clamitans (assembly GCA_037952925.1). Taxonomy (NCBI): domain Eukaryota; kingdom Metazoa; phylum Chordata; class Amphibia; order Anura; family Ranidae; genus Lithobates; species Lithobates clamitans. Next base: position 15,866 of record JBBGZY010000464.1, read on the forward strand.
AGTGGCTTGGGAAACAGAACATGGACATTTTGGGTCCATGGCTAGGAAACTCTCCAGATCTTAATCCCATTGAGAACTTGTGGTCAATCCTCAAGAGGCGGATGAACAAAAAAAATCCCACAAATTCTGACAAACTCCACGCATTTATTATAAAAGAATGGGCAGCCATCAGTCAGGATGTGGCCCAGAAGTTGATTGAGAGCGTGCCAGGGCAAATTGCAGAGGTCTTGATGAAGAAGGGTCAAGACTGCAAATATTGCCAAGAAAAGCCTTTGACACTTATGAAATGCTTGTAATTATAATTCAGTATACCAGAGTGACATCTAAAATTATTGTTTCTGTCATTCTCAAAACTTTTGGCCACGGCTGTACATCTGGAATAGGGGAGGGTGAAATTTTTTAGATCAGGAGTGCTAGGTAGGCATAATGTGTACATCATCTGAAAGTGGGCTTACCCTTTAATTTTTGCAATGTTCCACAAGCTGTGGAAGGATACAGTTATTTATACTGATTGGATTCTCTGTCAGCGAAAGCACAGGGGGAGGGGGCAGACATGCAGCCTGATTCAATCAAGAGTTCTTAATTCTTAAGAGATAATTGCTTAGAGCAACGCAAATTAGGATTCATTTTGCTGAGGGCAGATCAGATTAATTCTAATTGGTTACTGCATTTAAGAATGAGAATTTAAAATTGAAGAACTTATTGAATAAACTCTTATTGAATAAGGCTGATAAAGACAACATCACTATCTGAGAGATCTGACCTGGGGCTACCTCTGACTTGTTCCCTGGAGTCATTATTTTTATATGTATTGCTGACTGCTGTCATCTGGATGCATAGGGTGATTCAAAGGCTGCTTCCAACTGCTGTGAGTGAGTTATTTACTTTTTACTTCAATTCCTGTCTGATAAAATGGTTTCAGCATTCCTTAAAGTGGAGTTCCACCCAAAAGTGGAACTTCTGCTTTAAGCACTCCTCGCCCCCTGACATGCCACATTTGGCATGTCATTTTTTTATGGGGGGGGGGAGTTATTATTTTTAGTGGGACTTTTAGTGGGACTTGTTCATGAGCAGTGTGTGCCCGGTCCTAGAGCCGTAAGCTGTCTTGGCCGAGTGCCCACAGTTGCTATGATGGTGCCGAGGAGGGGAGGGGGGGAAGAGCGAGGCTCCGAGTGGCCGCATCGCTGGACCATGGCACAGGTGTGTGGCTGTTTATTAAAAGTCAGCAGCTATGCTTTTTGTAGCTGCTGACTTTTAATAAACTAAAAAAAAAATGGGTGGAACTCCGCTTTAAAGCTTAAGTTCACTTTTTCACGACAAATAGAAAAATGCACTAACTCTAAATACCCTGGCCACCCCTCTGGACCCCCCTGCATATAACGGCCATGATACCCAGTGCTGCCTGTGTAGTGGTTCATACACTTCAATACCGAGCCCCAGAGTGTGTACCCAACATAATGATTGCAATGACAAGCACTCTTTGGTCAGTTACTGTGATGACCAATAAGAAATGTATCTGAGGCTTCTTCTTCTGTTAAGGTGTCCTAAAAGAAAGAAAATATCTTCTCATTGATCAGCGCGGTCTCATGAGCATTCGTTATTTGAGCTATATGATGTATATTCACTCTGGGGTTGTGTTTTGTGGTGTACAGACCGCTACACTGGCAACATTTGCCATAATGGCCTCTAACAGCTATAGGGTCCGGAGGGGTAGCCATGATACTTGAAGTTAATTTACCTTTTAATTTTTTGTTGAAAATGTAAACTTACTCTTTAAAGTGAGGGGGATATCTTTCTAATGAGTTCTAATATTTACCCACTCTATCCAAAACTTGAACAAAGCTGTAGTTCCACATATACTTTAAACTTTTAGCACCCACCTGTTGTAACTTTATTGCCCTCTGCTATGTCCAAATGGCTGGTCTGAATGGATAAAGTTCAGAACCTCCTGGGAAAATTGGAATGTATAGATGGAAGGCTTTGCATTCAAAATTGTTTTTGTTCCTCAATATTGAGGTAAGTTCCCACCGTGAAGCAGAATACCTGATCACAATACCTGATCTCTAACACAAAGGTAAACAAGGTTTTTTTTTTTAAAGGTGTCCCAGGTGAACAGTAGAAGTTATAGGGAGAACTAGAAACCTGCACAAAAGCTATAGGAGCTCAAAAATATTTTTAAAAGAAGTCCAAGAGTAACAAAGATACCAGCCAATGTGTTTCAGGGGCTACAAGGGTCAAACTTAATCAGGGCTTAAACTGTTGGTTTTGTAGAACTTTTATGAGTAATACATTAACTCAGGAATACATTTACAGAGGTACATAATTAGGTGGAAAAAAGACACATGTCCAATAAGTTCAATCACTAGAGACTAATTAATTAGTATGAAACTTGCATTCAAACCCTAAAGTCAAATTTGGTATAGATGAAGGCCAAAAATTCTTATAAAGAATGGTCCAATGTGGTCCAAAAGGGGAAACTATTTTTTACTGATCCCCAAAATGACAAATGACTTCAATGACAAAAAGAAGCCTGCTTTTTAATCAGTTGACTTATCCCTCTATCAACCTAACGTCCACCAAAACCAGAAGTTTAAACCCTGACAGCATCTTCTAAACTTTTGATGTTCTCCCTACATCTTCTGGGTAGTCCACTCATTTTTATCTTCCATGCAATCACTATGATGGGTTAGCTCACTAGCCAGTGTGAATGTGTGGGAGGTGAGAGGGAGGGGGGGGGGGCAAGCAAGCTTCCTCACTATCACAAAGTGCTGGAGCTTTGTTTGTTCAGAATAGCCAGGCTTACGAGCATGGATGAGGCAATGCATACTGCTGCAAGTATATGCTGACATCTCTAGGTGTCAGTACTTTTTATCTAAAAGTGACTTTATCATTTTTTTAATGACAGAGTCACTTAAATTATAAAAGAGATAAGGGGTGGGGGAGCAGGATGTCCACACTGGGCCAAAACTGTTATTTACATATTGTTTACACCAGCCTTTTTCAACCAGGGTGCCTTGAGGTTTCTTCAGGGGTGCCTTGGCAATTTGCCTAAAAATTGCCCCAAACTTCCGGTTTCGGCGTCATATGGAGTGACTGCATCGCCTGGCAATGATCCCAAAAATGGCATATAAATACCTGCCCGACCCTCCCCCCGCCGCTTGCAGCCCCCTCTGGTGACCCCTGCTCTCAGATGGATTGCTTCGAAGAGAAAACCAGGACTTGCTCGCACACGGCCGAGCCGGCCCAGCCACAAATCGAGGCCCCAGTCTCGGCGCGGCGGAAGGACCGGACATGGAGGTGGGCAGATGCACAGCCTCCCCCCTTCTCACATCAGGCCCCTCTCCCCTCACAGCATGCCTCCCCCTCCACACACCAGAGAGACAGTGACACTGATCGCATAGCCCAGGCCGTTGCAGCTCTCCTAGCCCCCATGATAACTGCCTCAATGGAAAAGGCAGTGGATGCTGGGATGAGACAATTCAAGAAACAACTGGGGGAACATGCTACTAGGCTCAATGAGGTGGAACATCGCCACTCAAGTGTGGAGGAAGATATGTACCAAGCACAGGCTACTGAACAAACACAGGACAAAACAAACCAATATATACTCCAAAAACTGGACGATTTAGAAAACAGATCCAGAAGGAGCCATTTGGATTTGTAGGCGTACCAGAAGAACTGCAATCATCAGCTATTACCGAATTCTGTGCCAGACGCATCCCAGAGGCTTTGGGTCTTCCTGGCCCCTGCACAGTAGAAAGTGCCCACTGCATGGGTGCCTTCGCTTCTGATCGCAAAACCCCAAGCCTGATCATCACTAAGTACCTTAACTACACGGACAAGGCCCTCATCCTGCAGAAGTTCAGGCAAACCAGATCTCTTCAGATTGATGGAATCAAAATTCTAATCTTTGCTGACTACTCCATAGAGGTTTCTAAAAAGAGGAAAGCCTTTCAACACATCTGCACTGAACTGCACCAGCGACAGATAAAATTCACTCTAGCCTTCCCCGCAACTCTCCGTCTCAAAGCCCCAACGGCGATCAGCTCTCCTTTCAAGATACCTCTGAAGCAGAAGCATTCCTGTGGTCTTTACGCGCTGATGCACACTATAACTCCCCAACAGGTCCTCCCCAAGCAACCGCCTTCTAGACCAACGAAGCCCAAGGAAGGACTCTCCAAAGTGCTTCAGACCATCTAGACCTGAATACCGCAATACCCCTCACTGATCTGAAGACAGCGCAACCCGTCCTGAGATCCTGTGGCCTCATGCAAGGTACCCTTCTGAGCTACTTCAGGTTGGTCTACACAGATAACGACTTTCTCCTCAGGTTTGGCTCTATTTTAACTGACAGACTTTAATTTTATTTAATATTTTTGTGGCACTCTTCTGCTCTGGTTAAACTCACCTCCTACCTTTTACTCTGAACCACCCCCTATGGCCTCACTGTCTATGGCCACTTACCGCTTTCATTCACAGCCCGTTCCTGCTGCGAATGGTATCAAAACAATATGGCCACCCATCCGCTACAGCGCTTGGGTTGTTAATGGGAGCTGGTCTATACAGAAAAAGTGAAGTTCCTTCAATACTTTGTAGTATTATTATTTCTTGCTCCTACCCTCTCTAGTTCCTCCCCACCTCCCATTCCTATTTCATATGACACCCATCAACCATTAAACACTCAGGCAGCACCTATTCCTCATAGACACTCTTTCCCACTACGCTTTCCAATGACAGCCCACCCCTTCAGGCCTAATCCTGTTAAAACCCATATACCGGCCCAAATCACACCTTCAAGAGTAATCCTATGAGAATTAACCCCTTGGAATGTGAAAGAGCTTAGGTCCCGCATTAAGAGACTTAAAATCCTTCGCCATCTTAAGAGACTTAAAACCGACATTGCTCTACTCCAGTAAAACAACCTGACTTTCACCGCATGAAAAAAATCTGGGTGGGCTCTGTTCTGGGCTCAAGTGCACTTGATCGTAAGGCAGGGGTTATCATATTAATCCACAAGAACCTCCCCTGAGAGGTTCTGTCCATAGACACCGACAGCCAGGACCGTTTCATTTCCATACATAATAAAATAGGAAAAAGAGACCTAGTGCTCTCCAATATATACGCCCCAAACAATCCTGGTAAACAGTTCTTTAGTGAAACATCCTCCTGGCTATTACGCCCCCCACACCTCCCACGTATAGTTGGGGGAGATTTCAATACCACCCTTCACCCGATAGATGACACATCCTCCTCCAAGTGTCGGCGACCACCACCCAAAACCCCCGATCTTACACACTTCGCATTCACTATGGAATGTCTCCATTTCCTTGATGTGTGGCGGCTCTCTCACCCTGCGGACAGGAAATTCACTTTCTATTCCAACCCACACAACATTTTCACCAGAATCGACTATCTCCTCTGCACTGAGGGTCTTGTCCCAATGGTCTCAGGGGCAGATATCCATGACATTGCCATATCGGACCATGCACCCATCTCGATAGAGCTTGAAAACCCTGGCATATATCCCAATCCTAAGATTTGACGCTTCCAATCCTAGCTACAAAATAACTCTGACATCCAACAATACATGGAGAAATGCATGGTCTGAATTCTCCTCATCCAACTCCCCCCACACTGACAACCCAAACCTTTTTTGGGAAGGCCTTCCTCAGAGGCCAAATCATCTCATATGAGGCCTCTTTCAAAAGGAATACCCTAGCAAACTACAAGAAAGCTAGCTCTCCATCTGGTGCAGCGCTCTCTGTATGCAAGGGACTCCCCTGAAAATAGATCAGAATGGCAGGCAGCTAAAAATGCCTTTGACACCTGGGCAGACACCCTCAAGCAGACAAAAAGGGCCCATATGGATGCCACCCTCCACAAATTTGGAAACACAGCTGACAAATTGCTTGTAAGGCTTTGCAAGGATCCTTTTAGCCCAACACGTATCACCTTCCTACGGGACAGGAAGGCAACATCAGATCCTCGCAACAGGACTTCAACAAGGTTATGCTACAGTACTATTCAGCGCTATATGCCCCCGACCCCATAGACAAAACTACCGCCCAGTCCTTCCTAGACAGACTATCAATACCCACGGTTACTCCCTCCCAACTTGAGGCCCTAAATGCACCCACCTCCCTACCCAAAATATCTAACACTATCCGCAAACTAGCTCCCTCTAAAGCCCCGGGTCACGATGGGTTTACAGGGGAATTCTATAGAACCCTTCATAATATAACTGAACCCGCCCTCTTCGAAGTTTACAAAGTTATATGGACTAGTGGCCCATACTTACCCACCGGAAACCAAGCCATCATCAAACTACTCTCAAAAAAAGGCAAAGACCCCCAAGAACCAGGTTCATACCGACCCATATCGATCCTAAATCTGGTGGTTAAAATACTCTCAAAAATTTTAACCATCAGACTAGCCAACATTATCCCCTGGATGGATCTGCCCCTTTTGCTCCTGCTGGGAAGATGCCACCTAGTGAAAATGGTCAGTTTTGCCCGCTTACCATATCCACTCCAAACGATCCCACTGCTTCTGCAACACAAGGACATCACAACCTTAAACAAAGCCATCTCTAAATGTATTTGGCAAAACAAAAGACTACGCATAGCTTTTACAAAACTATATCTTCCCAGGCGCGAAGGAGGCATTAATCTTCCAAATGTCAGAGCTTACAACCTAGCTTGTTTATTCAGAATAGGGCTAGACTGGGTATCGCAATCCTCCCATTATTCAAGGTACGTCATGGAATCCTCAATGGCCCATCCCTACTCCTTGGTGACTCTTCTTCACTGCAGGTGGAAATCTACCCCCCCACCACCACCACCACCACCACTACAACATAATCTTCTCAGAGACACAGCCATAGCCTGGAGGGAAGTAAGGAAAGCACTAAAGCTGTCACCCTTCATGTCCAGACATCTCTTGATTCAGGGAAACCCAAACTTCTCATGTAAACCCTTTTCTATCTGGCAACAAAGAGTTCTTTTAAGATTCTCCACCCTCTGCGATATGGAAACAGGGCACCCCCTCAACTTCTCCATCATCGCTGAAAAATTATTCCTTTCCCAATCCCATGCTTTCTATAATGGGCAATGTGTCACCTTTTTTCGAGAGTCATGCAGAGAGGAGAGAAAGAGATTCCAAGAGACCTTCACAGACCTGCTACTCCAAAATAACTCTTATACCATTTCCGATATCTACAAACCCTTCTTGCTAAAGACCACTCCCACGGTCGCATCCTCTTCAGTAGCAAACTGGGGTACAGACTTTCCTGACACAGAAATCGTGGATAAAATTCTCCAAGGGTACAACAAATTCCATCAACTGATCCCCAGCGAGTCTTGGAGGGAAACTCAACTAAATATCCTACACCGTGCTTATATACCATTCATTTCAGACAAGAATACCCAAGGCACGGCCAGATGCCCCATGTGTTACCAGCCAAAACCATCTCTTACCCACTGCTTCTGGACATGCCCCTCTATTTCCACTTTCTGAGATCAAGTCATCTCCTACATATTTGACATAACCCTGCTAATAAAAAAAAGACCCTTTACGCCTCATTTTTGGGTACTAGGATGACCAACTACTACCATGGTCCCCCAACTCCTACCCTCTCTACAAAGACTGGGCTCTGATATGTCTCTTGCTCGCCAGGAAATTAATCTTGAAAAACTGGACTTCTCCCCACTGTTCAAAGATCTCGCAAGTCAAACGGGAACTGCTACACAAAGACAAACTTAACACTGATTTCAAACAAGAAACCTCCAATGCACTTTTCTTTTCCAGATGGCAGGCTTTCATGCAATCGACTCTATCAAACAAGGAATTAAACAATTTAGAAAATTCTCTTACCATGGGGCTCTCCCTACAACTCCAGGGCAAGAGGAAACTCCTGACAACATGCCCACACAAATGGGATCTGAGGTACTAGACGTATTCCAACTTGATCACTCTCTTCCCTCTCCGTTTACTTCAACCACTGACACCTCAACCGAGGGCACCCAGCCTATCGATGTAGCCTAGCCCAAGTGTTTTTTCTCTCTCTTATTCTGTTCTGCAAATTGGTGTCTGCCCCCCTCCCCCCACCTCCATCCCAACAACTTGTTGCCCTCTAGGGGTCTTCCAAGATGATCCATCCAGTTATCCCGGCATGGTAGTTACCTTGACTTCTATACTGTATCTTATTCCTGTTGTATAACCCTACCTATGTACGCAACCGCCTAGACTACTTGGTTATTCACACTTCGAAGGCATGAAGTCCAACTTTGATAGTGGCATACTGTATGAACTCCAGGTTCCAAGATTCCTAGGAAGCAGGGATGGGGAGAGATCCTTGGCTCAATTTTAACATTTGCATATTGTATGAACCCCAGGTTCTAGGACTCTTAGGAAGCAGGGTTAGGAGGGCAGGAGCTTCAGCGTGGCCCAATATTGATATTTGCATGGGTTCCTAGGGGGCATCAAAGAAACGTCTCTTTAATGGAGCAGTATCTACCAACACATTCTGGTGCTTTCTGTACCTCCACACTATGAGTCTCTACTCCATAGATTTCTTACCACTTTAATGAAGAGAGTCCCAGATTGAATTATGGGCGATTTACAATCAAAGCTGTGAAACAGAACAGCGGCTGGAGAGTTTGTCAGAATACATTTTCCAAGCACACAGTGCTGAATTATTCAGCATGCATCCAAGCCTTTTTATTGAAATTGCTGAAACTTCTTCTACAGATACTGCCGTCCCTTTTATTAAGGTCCCCTGGCTGCACAACGGGAACCAAAGGACCCACGCATTCCATATTAAAATATTTAAAAACCAATATCTGGAAGGCAAAAACATAGCAGGTGCTGAAAGAATGCAGTGTAAACAGAAAAATGACATACATTTAATTTAAATGAGGATGACAGACAAAAAAAACTTAGATAACATCTCAACTTTGTTGTTTGTTTATTTATGCATTCTGTTTGGCAGAAAAGCTTACAATCTACAGCGGATTTTGGCCTACTATAGCCAGAAAGGGTAAAAGGGTTGCCGTGGGATTTCAGGATTGCTATTCTTTGCAGACACTAAGGTCTTCTGGGAAGGCTGTCCACAAGGTTTAGGAGTGTGTCTATGGGAATGTTTGACCATTCTTCCAGAAGTGCATTTGTGAGGTCAGGCACTTATGTGGAACCAGAAGGCCTGGCTTGCAGTCTCTCATCCCAAAGGTGTTGTATCGGGTTGTGGTCAGGATTCTATGCAGGCCAGTCAAGTTCCTCCAAACTTGCTCATCCATGTCTTTATGGACCTTGCTTTGTGCACTGGTGCACAGTCATGTTGGAACAGGTAGGGACCAAATTGTTCCCACAAAGTTGGGAGTATGAAATTGTCCAAAATGTCTTGATATGCTGACACCTTAAGAGTTCCCTTCACTGGAACTAAGGAGCCAAGCCCAACCCCTGAAAAAAAATCCCACACCATAATTTCCCACCACCAAATTATTTGGACAAGTGCACAAAGCAAGGTCCGTAAAGACATGGATGAGTGAGTTTGGGGTGGAGGAACTTAACTGTCCTGCACAGAGTCCTGACCTCAACCCGATAAAACACCTTTGGGATTAATTAGAGCGGAGACTACGAGCCAGGCCTTCTCGTCCACATCAGTGCCAGACCTCACAAGTGCGCTCCTGGAAGAATGGTCAAACATTCCCATAGACACACTCCTAAACCTTGTGGACAGCCTTCCCAGAAGAGTTGAAGCTGTTATAGCTGCAAAGGGTGGGCCAACTCAATATTGAACCCTACGGACTAAGACTGGGATGCCATTAAAGTTCATGTGCATCCCAATACTTTACTGTAGTGTATATACGTGATCCGGCACACAGGTGCCACCATGTAGCAGTAAAACTGGTGGTTAGGCGACTTTGCAATGTTTTTACCAATGTTGGCCTGTGGTCTAATATATCCCTTGGTGTGCATATTATTTTTTTTAAATGTAAAACTTACACTGATGTTCATGAGCTCGGGTGTGTTCGGATCCTAGTCAAAACCCACTGAGTGAGCCCACCAGAAAGCTGTCACATGTATTTGTGCAATTGTCTGCGACCAAGGCATTCCCACCTATACACTGATATGAGTGGCTGTGGGGAAGGGAATGCCCTGGCCCAGTACAACTGACAGCTTCATAGTGGGCTTGATCATATGGGTTTGGACAAAGATCCGAAGACACCTGAACTCATCACTAAGTAGTCAGTATTTGTCGAGAGGTACGCAACAGAACCCAACCCTTCTCCATTCTATCCACAAAAAAAAAATGTAAAGCTGGACCCCAGCCTTACCTTTTTTCTCACACTTGTAGCAAGTCTTCTCCTGTGATTACTCTCAATTCCCTGCAAACTTGTATCTCCACAATCAATATGACCCTGCAGCAGCTATCTTGATCCCACCTTCATTTCCTGTCTGAACAAGTAAAATCATCATCAATCCCTCTCTCCTCCCGATCCATACTGTTGTTGGCTCGCCTCTCACAGCTATTAGCTTTTTTTTGCCATCAATTATTGTTGCTTTTCGTCATGTGTGGGCATGAACCTTATGGCTGGTGTCAGTCACTGTACTGCTATTCCCGAGCATTATTTGAAATAAAACATCCCTGGCATCCCTTAAGACATGCATGTTCATCTCTGCTGGCCAGTGTATGGTGCAGGCTTTAGCTGTGCAGTGTGCACCATCCATTGATTAGATTACATCTAATCAAGCAACCGATCAGCAAACTGCACAGCTAAATCCTGCACATCCACTGGCCAGCAGAGAAGAACATGCATGTCTTAAGGGATGCCGGGGAATTGTTCTTTCAGATAACGTAAAGGCTCTTGAAACCAGATATAGATGTGTCTACTTCAGTGATTTCCAGCTTCCAGGTGCATCAGCCAGATATGGTATAATCATGCAGTAGTTATATAGGTCCAAGCTAGTCCAGTGGAACTATGTATGCTATATCCATGCCTGTAATTATCGCTGCAGCATGATCTGTCAGTGACAGATCAGTGTATGGCCTGCTGTCAATCACAGCAGATAATAGAGCAATTGTACGCAATGAATGGTTTTCATTCATACCATTCATTGTGTACTATTGTGTTGATCTCTGTGATTGGTCACAGTGATCACATGGTACAGACAGGGCCAATTACAGTCTATCTGTACCATGTGATTGCTGTGGCCAATCACAGCTAATCACAACAGTACACATAAATGGTTGCTTATACCAACAATTATCACTGCTATAAGCACTCAGTGTATAAAAAAAAATCCTGATCACCTCCCCAGAGTAGTGCGTTGTTACTATGGTAACACTGTATTGCTCTGGTCACAGTATGTAAAAAGAAAAAGATTGTAAAAAAAATATATATATTTTTTTTTTTTTACATACTGTCACCAATCAATGTCCCTGATCACTGCCACTACAGTTATATGAAGACAGTGTACTGCACTGGTGACATTATATATATATATATATATATATATATATATATATATATATATACAGTATAAAAAAATTGTGACAAATTAAAAATTACAACTTCAGAAAACTCGCCAGTCCTCTTACTAAAATGCTTTGGACTGTCTACTTTGCAAAAAGGGGTCTTTGGGTGGTAATTGTACTGTCCTGGCATTTTCTGGTTTCGAGAATTGAGATTGAGGCAGTCAGTACATCAGGACTGATAATTTTTCAGATACTATATATAGATACTATATATGCCATAGTTTGTGGGCTCTATAACTGTCCTACAGATTAAATAATATACACTGATTTGGGTTATTTTTACCAGAGAAATGTAGCAGAATACATTTTGGTTGAAATTTATGAATAAAGATTATTTATTTGCAAAATTTTAACTAAGAAAAAATATTTTTTTTTCCAAAATGTTCAGTCTGATTTAGCAAACAATAAAAAAAACCCAGTGGTGATTACATACCACTATTTGTGTGAAAAAAATTATTAAAATTGCATATGGGTGCAGTATTGCATGACCGTGCAAGTGTCATTCAAAGTGTGACAGCGCTGAAAGCTGAAAATTGGCCTGGGCTGGAAGGGGGAAAATTGAAGTGGTTAAACATAGATCATGCATTTCTCTTATTCTTTTAACTTCTTCACCATGTCCACCTGTCGTGAGCTGCAGTCACAAAATGCTATTTAGCTGTTTGAGTGAAGGTGCTGGTCTACCTAATTAAGCACCCTCTGAGTTTAGCGTCCTCAGCTGTTCTGTTTACTGTAAAAATGTCCTGTTTGTCTGCTTTTTCTCAATGTGGAAAATAAAATCTACTTTTATTAATGTTTGTCTTTTTACCTGTTTTTCTTTTTTTTTACGAGCACCATTGCAGAAAAGACACCTCTAATTAGCAGTAACTGTGCTTGCATAACCTCAGTACCATCTGTCATTTTTAAATTAATTGTCACTGTGGATATTCGGAAATGATAATAAAGGTCATTCCATGTTATTATGGGTTTTTTCAGGGGCACATTTACCAATATGCAAATATAATGACTGCCAAATTCACTCTATGGCCAAACGTATGTGGACATGTGACCAGAGGCGTAACTAGATCCTTCAGGGCCCTGGTGCAGGAAACCATGAGAGCATCTCTCTCATACAGCTCTGAGCCTGCACTGACAGTTCCCACTTCCTCCTCCTTCGCACGGACAGGACAGGACAGGAGAGAGCCGATCTGCTCCTTCTCCTCCCTTCCCTCTCCTCCTGTAAGCTAAGCAGCTGAATGATCAAACTCAGCTGCTTAGATTCACCGTTCCCGCAGTGCACACAGGTGGAGAGGGGCAGGAGGAGAAGGAGCAGACCATCTCTCTCCTGTCCTGTTCGTGCGAGGGCAGGCTCTGAGCCATATGAGAGATACACTCTTAGCTCAGAGACCTGCAGCAAGCAACCCCGCTGGGGCCCCCCTACAGTGGCAGTACACTAGGGCGGCTTATCCCCCCATTCACAGCTCTCACCCGCTCGGTGACCCAGATCCTGGCAGCTCAGGGATGTCACACTCTTAGGAGCAGCAGGTTGTCAAGGTGTGTTCCCGAGCAGCTCAGTGTTGAGCTGGAGGAGAGGGGCCTGGGAGCAGCAGAGGGAAGTTGGATAGGAGGGGCGACGGGGGCAGTAACATATAGAGGAACCGATTCCTGCCTCCTGCAGCCGCTGAATGCCTGTGGGAGGGAAAGGAAGAGATGCGGCTGCTAGAGGTGGTGATCAATTCCACTATGTGCTGCCTCTCCTATTCAGCTATACAGGGTGGCCTCACCGGGCTCCAAGTGCGACCCTTGCGACCCCTGTAGTTACGCCCCTGCATCTGACCATCACACTTACACTGTATGTTCAAATGTATGTGGATATCTGACCATTACACTTACAGTACACTGTATGCAATGGTGTCCCTAGGGTGGGCCAGAGGGGGCCCTGATGCCCCAACATTATGCTGTGCCCCAGTGGATGCACCATATCTTACTCGGGCTGCAGTTGGAGTAACACAGTCTCTATTGAGAGGGAGAGCGTCCCCGAGCGCTCATACAACCACGGCCGCCCGATCTGCTCCTTCCCCTGCATCCTTATTGGCAGGGAGAAGAAAGAGCTGCAGGAAGGACTCCACCAGGACTCTCAGTTACTGAAAAAACAGACTGATTTCTCCCGTCCTTAGGACAGGAGAACCAGCCTGTAAATTCCAAGAGATGCCAGACCAGCGCTGTCAATAGCAGTGGCAGAACACCAGGGCCTGGTGGCAAGACAACCTTTGCAGCCCTGATAGTTCTCCCACTGCTTTGGACCCTTATATTTTCTTGGTATGCTGGGGACATATAGCTCTTGTTTTCTGACACCCTTTTTTCCCCAAAAAATTGCATTTGAAAGACCGCTGGACCGCTGGGCAAATACAGTGTGACATAAAATATTGCAGCAATTGCCATTTTATTCCCTAGGGTCTCTGCTAAAAGATATATAATGTTTGGGGGTTCCAAGTAATTTTCTAGCAAAAAATATTGATTTTAACTTAAGAAAGAAGTGTCAGAAAAAGATTTAGACTTTAAGTGGTTAAACTTCCTGCATTTACAGGTTGTTGAAAACTTGGCAGACTGCCCGATTATTTATTTACATAGAAGTTCTATCCCTTTGATCTAAGAAGGAAGCTTAGTTACAATGTTTCAAGTTAAAAGACTTGGCAGAATGCCCATGCTTTCTTTTGTATGAAAGAATCGCAACCTCTGCAGGAGAGATCATCAGTGTAGGTGAATCAAGATCACGATTTTTTAATGATTAATTGTGCAGCTCTATTGGATTATACTGTTGATGTTTCAGCATACAAATACATCTTAGTGAATTGTGCCCTTCCAATCTTGGGTAACATATTGAGGAATGTTCTTTGTTCCAGCATGACCATGTCCCTGTAAAGGCCAGCTCCATAAAGACATGGTTTGGTGAGTTTGGTGTGGGGAACTCAAGTAGTCTGCATAGACCCCTCATCTCAACATTTGGAATGCATTAGAATTCAGATTGTGAGCCAGGTCTACTGATCCAACATCAGTTCCTGAGCGTTTCCTAAGGTGGCTGGCATACAGATATATTCTGATTAGGATTACCCACCCCTACAGACTGACACCCACTCATCAAGGCATTTTGATATTTGCATAATTCCTCCCATGAGCCATCCAACTGCTTACATAAATGCTGAAGGCTCATGAGAGGAGTACTGAGGCCGGGTGCTGTGATGTTTTCAGGAAGCTATGTGCAGCAATCTGTTGACCCCTCCCACCAACCATAATTTGCCTGCATTGTAAATAAAAGCCTAGAGACCCAGTAATGACACTGCTGGATCTAAAAACAGGTATTAAAAGAAAACTGAATGGTTTTATAAAAAAAAGTAAGTCATTAGCTTGTTGATGGGGTTGGGGTGGTACCAAGAAATGCAAATATTAGGCAGATTGCAAATAAGCTTTAGAATATAAAGTCTTTTTATTACTACCTCTGCCCTTATTATGTAGATTCTCTATTTGACCTGTTTACCATTATCACTGAAAATAAAAAAAATCCCACATTTTGGACTGTCCCCAGAACAATAATAGAGGAGAAATCTTCCAATGGGAACACTAGTTCTGGTGACCGTGGGGCCCCAGAGAATTCCCTTAATTTGCATGGATTACTATTCACTTCCAATTTTGGTTATGGGATAGGAAGTGGAGGGAAATCTCCCCAATGGGACACAGATAGCAAAAAAAAAGTGACAAGGGTTAAAACCCTCCCTTACGCTATCCAAAAAAAATTTTTACCTCTAGTTTTAATTTAACTGCTTTAAGACCACCCACAGTACTTTTACTGTGGGCGGGCAGCATGGGGCAGGCTGGATCATGAACATTTATGCGATTCAGCCTGTTCCAGGTTAGAGACAGCTGGGGGATCATGTGATCACTAGGCGATCACATGGTCCAATGTCATTAAAGCTTATAAATTAATTTCATTTATAACACTTTAATTACTGTTGATTGGCCCACAGCTATCACATGATGCCTGGGTCAATCACAGCACCCTATACCATGTAGTCATTCACAGATCACTAGTAATCACAGCTGTTAATGTAACCCATTCAAAACAGTTCACAACATTGCTGTTACAGTGATTATCACTGTAACAGCAAAGTGTAAAAAAATAAAATAAAATAAAATCCCTGATCACCCCCCCCCCCCCCAGAGAAGTACAGTGTTACTATGGTGACACTAAACTACTTCAATGAATGTATTCAAAAGAATATTAAAAAAAACAGATACAAATGTTTAAAAAAGTAGAAAAAGATTAAAAATTGAATTAAAACTATTATTATTTTTTTAACCTACTGCCACCAGTCATTATTCCTGATTACCGCCACATCAGTTATTTAATGATGCTAAAACAAAAAATGGATAGGTAATCACTGCACTACTCTATGAATTAAAGGCTTGCAGCTGTTTACTTGTGTTCCCAAACAAGAAATAAAAATGTATACAAAAAAAAGTACTGCTACCTCAATTGAATAGGTGTACCAATAGTGGTGGAACCCTCCTAGTATATTCTCTTCAAAAAACAAATACCAACATAAAGTGAAAAAAATCAAATAAATGGCAATATCATTCTCAGACACACAAATGTAGTTTTTAGTGCGTTTGGTTTGAATGGGTTGCTTAGTGGGTGAAAATGTATACTTTGTGGTACAGCGCGATCAGGTGTATAGGGGTCCTAACAGTTCCCTTAAATGAAAACTCAATAATTTGGGGGTTATTTAGATTATTACATCCTATTAAATAATAAGATTTAACTATTTCATACATTGCTCATGTAGAGGAAATATGTAGTTTTTGACCAGCAGTACTGTCTGCTTCGCTGACACAGGAAAATTATAGAAAAATTAAAGTCTTAGATAGTGAATGCAAGCTGTAATAAAAATGGATTTTAATAAATAAAATATAAGTTATTCTGAGAAACACCAACACTTTACTTGGAAAGGTATGTTACGCCCTGTGGCTATGAGCAGTTGAGCAGATGGGAAATAAAAGCTTTCACAGATTTTAGACCAGACTTCGCCTTGTTACCAGCCAAAAGAAAGAAACCAAGGACAGGAATTATAGAAAAGGGAGACATGAGGGTAGTACAAGAACACAAAATTTCAAAAGAGCCAACTTTACTAAGCTGTGCTCCATTTTACATGACACTAATAGGGATCAAATTCTTCCAACAAAGAAGTCAGAGTGTTTTAGGAACATATTAGACAATGCTACTCATCAGTGCCTTGCAATGGGCAACAAATATAAAAGAACAAAAGTTAAACCTGGGTGGCTAAATACTAATGTAAGAGGCATATTAATGAGAAAAAAACTGTCCTTTTCAAATTTACCCAAATGGTCACCATCGACATTCCAAAGCTACAAAGAGTGCAATAAGAATTGCAAGAGCAAGATTAAGGCAGCTAAAATTAATTAAGAAAGACACATCGCTGAGGAGAGTAAAAAAAAAATCCCCAATTTTTTTTAAATATACTAATAATAAGAAGGTGAAGTCAGAACCTACTGCCCCCATAAAAGATGATTAGGGGAAGTAGGTCACATGTAAAAGGGAGAATGGAGCCACCCTTTTGGCTGACAGAAATTAGTGTTTAAAAAAGACTACAAAACCATTATGTGAATAAATCACCAAAAACAGATGGCTTACACCCAAGAGTTCTCAAACAACTTGGCCTTGTTGTAGACCTAATTGTTAAGAACAGTTTACTAGCTTAGTGACTGGAGTGGTGCCAACAGACTGGCAAAAAGCAAATGTGGTACCAATATTCATAAAAGGGCCGAGATATATCCCTGGAAACTACAGACCAGTCAGCCTAAATTGATAGTATGTAAACTATGGAAAGGAATGATATAGGACCGTATCCAAGAATTTGCTGATAAAAATAGTATCATCAGTATTAACCAATATGGATTTATGAAGGGTCGTTCTTACCAGGCCAACCTTTTAACAACCTAGGAGGAGGGGAGCTGTAATTTGGATAAAAAAAAGGTCTGTGGACATAGTATATCTGGATTTCACTAAGGCATGTGATTAAGTACCCCATAAATGCTTAATTTACAAATTAAGGTCCTTTGGCATTAATGTTGTATAAAACTGGATATAAAACTGGTTACAGGAGTGCATACAAAGAGTGGCGATTAATATCTTCTAAATAGCATGTCTTCTGAATGGTCAAAAGTTGAGTGGTGTCCCCCAGTCCAGGGCTTTGCCCTGAGACCAATTCTGTTTAACTTTCTCATAAAACGATGTAGGGGTTGGGATAACAAGTTCAATCTCAGTGTCACGTAAAGATAGAAAGCTAAGCAGTGCAATGACTTCAAAACAGGATATAGCAACTTTACAAGAAGACCTAATCACAATGGAGGGGTGGACAGCTATAAGACAGATGAGGTTTAACACTGAAAAATATAAAGTAATGCACTTATGAGCTAAAAATATGCATGCAAGTTAGATACTAGGGGGAGAACCTCTGGGGGAATCAAGGATGGAAAAGGATCGGGTGGTCCTAGTAGATCACAGATTCAGCAATGGCATGCACTGCCAAGCTGCAGTAAGTAAGGCTTGCAAACTATTATGCGTTAAAAAAGTTATTTACTCAAAAAATAAAACTATAATTCTACGGTCTTACAAATCTCTAGTTCTGCCACATCTTGAGTATGCCGCCCAGTTTTCGGCACCAATCCTCAGGAAGGATGTGCTGGAACTGGAGACAGTCCAGAGAAGGGCACCAAGCTAATAAGGGACCTCAGTTATGAAGAACGACTACAAAAATAAAATAAAAGCCGGTCATAGATGTTTTGAATCTCGATTAGTTCAACAGGGACTGCTCAAGATCCAAACCATCTAAGGGCAGGCATATTATCTCATCTATGACTGATCTTATTCTCCTGGAGAAATTAAGCTTAAGAGGGGATATGATCACAATATACAAAGCCTTAAATGGTGACACTCGCATTGGGAGGAAACTATTTAATCAGAGGTCTCTAAAGAAGACATGTGGCCACACAATGAAGTTGGATGAGAAGTAGTTCAATCAAACTGTGTAACAGGTTCTTTACTGTTAGGACAGTAAGGATGTGAAACTCCCTTCCACAGTTGGTTGTGTCAGCTGGAAGTGTAGATATAGTCAATAAACATTTAGATGTGTTTCTCAGCAAACACAATGTACAGGAATATGGAAAGTGGTAGTGACATAAACACCACACACACACTCAGGTTGAACTGGATGGACTGGTGTCTGTATTTACTTTACCAACTATGTATGTACAACTATGAATTCTACCATGGCCTTACTACAGCATGCATGGCTCTTCTATCATGGCAGTGCTCAAGCTGACCCTATACGTTGGCCAGCCATTATGGATTTTTTCTATTATTGCACAGAAAATATATGTTAGGACAATGCTCGGTAACCTTTTTTCATGTTCACAAGCTTTGGAAAACCAGAGTGCCAATGAACAATGTAGTCCTAGTTTGTTTTTACACATAGCTGTACTTCTAATGGCAAGTGAAACACATTATTTAAATATGTAATACCCATAGCCTAGCTTGCCACTAGTAGTACAACTATGAGTGCAAAAATTGATTCAGCCCCAATGCATCCTTTCCAGACATTAGATTTGCCCCAAAGCATGCACTTCAGACCTCACATGAGCCCTACTGCATGCACATCAGACCTCAGATCAGCCTCAATATACTGTATGCACATCAGACCTCAGATCAGCCTAAATATACTGCATGCACATCAGACCTCAGATTAGCCCCAATGCATGCTATTAGACTTCATGTCAGCATGTACTTCAGACATCAGATAAGCCTCAATGCATGCTCCTCACACTTTAAATCAGCCCAATGTATGCATCCCATACTTCAGATCATTCCATTGCATGCACATTAGACCTGAGATCAGCCACAATGTATGCACTCACTGGCATTAGACCTCAGAACAACCCAATGAATGCACTTCAGACCTCAGATCAGCACTGGTGCATGCACTTCAGACTTCAGAACAGCCCCAATGCATGCACATCAGACTTTAGATCAGCTCTAAAAAATGTGTTTCAGACTTTGGATCAGTATAAGTAGAGGCAAAACTAAAGGCAAATCTTTTTTTCAGTTTTGGGCAGAAAAGCAAACATTATGGGGTGCTCGTGGCAAATTCGAGCTCCGCATAACGCCCCATAATGCACTGCGAGTCCGCAGTGCATTGCTGTATGATGACTGGCCAAAGCATGTACCATGACCTTCATGCTTTGGCCAATCCCAGCGCCCTCAGCTAAGAGAGCCATAATTGGCCAAAGGCACCTATGGCTCAGGGGGACTAAGTCCACGCTTCACACTATATAAGGCTGCCTGCACGTCGGCCTTGTGTAGTGTGTTGTTGGTGTGGATGGAGAGAGAGTGTGATTTAGATTGAGCAGGCAGGCAGGCTTTTCAGTTAGCTGCAGTGTATTATATATATATATATATATATATTATATATATATATATATATATATATATATATATATATATATATATATATATACAGTCAGTCTCGTAAATATATATATATATATATATATATATATATATATATATATATATATATATATATATATGGAAAAACAAAAGCCCACGGCTGAAGCTGTGCTAAAAAAAAACAGCAAATCAAAAAGGTGTATGTGATGAAAGATTAGTGTATAAAATAAAGCTGCCAGCACCTGGAAGTCTAGTATCAAACGCCAAAATACAAATGCAAACACAAAAGATACAGCGCTAAATTAGTTGTGGTGAAAAAAGAGTGACCAAAAAAGACTAAAGCAGAGTCTCACAAAAATATCAATATGTGATCAATGGTATACATATAAACCTTAAACTTGTGAATAATATTGAAACAATACACTTTACAAATAAAATATGAAGAGGGATAAGATAGTCCCACAAAACGAGAGTCCATAAAGTAAACAAGAAAAAGCATCCATCCGTGAAAGTGCCAGGAAACTAAGGGTTATCTTCTGTGTCACTTCACACCCAAAGTAAGTAATAAAATACGCTTACCAGATGGCAATGACTGCTATTACGGCAGTCTCGCCCAGAACAGGGAAAGTGGGCTCCCCACAAAACAAAGTGCAGTGCAGCAACTAGAAGCGGATGATTCTTGGGAATATAAAACAAAAGGTATCCATAGTGTAACATGTACAAAAAGGTGGTTTATTGAGAGTAAGTAAGGAGCAGTGGGGTTTATCATGAATAAGGTCCGGGTGTCTCTGTCTGTAAACCTTCACTTCTTACGTTCGCGTGTTAGCCCATCCGAAAAAATGTAATGGCGTCACAGTCGCAGGCCTCTCCCTACGTGTTTCGTCATGATAGGACGTCGTCTGAGGATTGGCCAGGTGACAGTGTCATCACGTTTAGGCATTATATACACCATGAGCGCCATCTTAACTACTGGTAGCTGGATCAATATAATGGAAAAGGGACGGTTCAGCCATCTTAATTGCTGGCCGTTCAAAAGGGCAATGATAAACTTAGGTTAATCTAGAAAGTGAAGGGAAGAAAAGCGCCATCTTGTGGCAAAAGAAAATACCAATAATATAAAATAGGATGACATAAACAAACCAGGAAGGAAGAACAAACAGACGCCGACACAGCAATTTTATCAAAAATAATAAATACATACGCCATACTTAAAGACTATGGTTGAGAACACTTGACACAGTCTATTAAAGGGGTTGTAAAGGTAAAAATTTTTTCACCTTAATGCATTCTTTACTTACCTGACGCCTCGAATCTTCGCTGCTCATCCTCGTCATCTTCATTGCAGCTCAGCCTGGTCGCTGATTGGCTGCAGTGGATGGATTGAAAGCAGCGCAGCCATTGGCTCGCGCTGCTGTCAATCACATCCGATGACGCGGCGTGCCGGGGGGCGGGGCCGAGTGATACAGCGAGCGGCTATAGCCGCCGGCTGTATCACGGGAGCGCGCCCCCAAGCACTCACCACCATGCGAGGGAGCTCGCATTAAGGTGGTAAATGCTTGCAGGGAGGAGCTGAAACAGCCGCCGAGGGACCCCAGAAGACCAGGTTCGGGGCCACTCTGTGCAGAACGAGCTGCACAGTGAAGGTAAGTATAACAAGTTTGTTATTTAAAAAAAAAAAAAAAAAATACCTTTACAACCCCTTTAAATATTATATATGATATTATATCCGCATGTAAAAATAAAAACCCTAAAAATAAAAGATAAAACGAAATATAAAAAATAAAAAATGCAAATTAGGCATTATTTATAAAAAAAAAATAATGTCCCATTCGACATTTAATCCGTGAGGTACATAAGATTTCATATTGAAGATCCATCTAGTTTCGAGTCTAGAAATGGATCTGACCATATTGGTGCCTCTCCAATAAGGACGTATCTTATCAAAAGCAAGGAAGAGAGTACCTTTCAATTTTTTATTATGATGTTTTGTGCAGTGTCTTGACAAATTATGTTTTGTGAACCCTCGCTTAATATTAGCCACATGTTCCGATAAACGCACATGTAATTCATGTTTTGTCCGTCCAATATATTGTTTGGAACATGGACACTGAATAAGATAAACTACATATTGAGTGGAGCATGTAATAAAAGACTCAATGTTGTGTATCCTATTCGTGACTGTAGATTGAAAAGTCTCACATTTCCTCCCTGTGAAGGAGTTAATTTGGCAAATACTGCATTAACGGCAGGGAAAAAAGCCTTTCATATTTTAAAAGAAAAAAATGGTTTTAGGAGGGTCAACTATATTAGAAGAAATACTATGTCGCAAAGAGCGAGCACCCCTATAAATCACTACCGGTTTGTCTGGAATAACCGCCCCAAGTACTTTATCTTTTTTAAGTATGTTCCAATGCTTTACAAATATTTTCTTAATGGAGAAGTGTTGGTTAGAATAACCCGTAATAATGGACCACCCAAACTTATTGTCAGGTGCAGGATTACGATCTCCTTCTTTGTGTAGCATGAGGGACCTATCCATATTAGCAACCTTATTAATGGTAGTGTCAATATCATTTTCCAAATAGCCTTTATCCAAAAACCGTTGTTTTAGTATCAAGGCTTGTTGGTGATAATCTGAGATGTCAGTACAGTTACGCCTGATACGCTGGAACTGACCTTTAGGAACAGCACTTAGCCATGATGGATGATGACAACTGGAAAGTGGAATGTAGGCCTTCCAATCAGTCTCTTTGAAGTGTGTATTGGTAGTGAGGCGACCATTGGCTATGATGTTAAGGTCCAGAAAATGAATCTCAGAGTGACTAGCTTCAAACTGGAGGGATATACCCCTATTGTTCCGATTGATTTTTCGGGGGTGGCTAGATCCCCATCCCATAGGAGAAGGACATCAGCGATTTACCTTCTCCAAAGACGCAGCTCCTTGGGGGGATTGTTGTCAATGACCTCCTTCTCCTATCTGGCCATAAATAAATTGGCCAGACTGGGCGCAAATTTGGCGCCCATAGCTACGCCACAAGTCTGCAAGAAAAAGTCACCCCCGAACCAAAAATATTTGTGGCCTGTAGCAAATCTAAGAAGTGCCATAAAAAATTATTTTTGAAGCTGCGATAAAGAAGATTTCTGATCAAGATAGAAACTCACTGCTTCAAACCCCTGTTGATGGGAGATAATGGTGTAGAGAGAGACCACATCCGCCGTGGAAAGGATGTAGCCCTCTCTCCACTCGCATCCATCAAACAGGTTGATGACCTGAGTTGTGTCTCTTAAGTATGAAGGAGTTGCAACCACCAGAGGCTGGAGAAAATGGTCCACATATCTACCAATCCTAGCTGTTACTGAGTCTATGCCACTAATGATAGGGCGACCCGGAGGTTTGGAAAGGTTTTTATGAATTTTTGGCAAATAATATATAACTGGGACCCTCGGGGCCGAGGGAACCAGGTATGTCTTTTCTGTTTTATTTAGAATACCCTGCTCAAATCCCCTGTCAATCAAGCCCTGAAGCTCTCTTTTAAATTTTACTGTGGGGTTTGAGACCAAAGGCAGATACCTATCACAATCAGATAAGAGTCTGTTCATTTCTTCTAAATAACTAGTTTTGTCTAAAATAACAACCCCCCCCCCCCCCCCCCCCTTTATCCGCAGGACGTATGACAATGTCATTCCGTTCGCAGATTTTTGTTAAATGATAATGAGAATCACTTTTCTGGTTCTTAGGACATTTTAGTGCTATTAGGTCTTTAATAACCATTTCTCTAAAGACTTGTATAGATGGAGCAACAAGACCTGGGGGATTAAATAATGAAGCATTAGAAAGATCAGTATGTCTAATTGGGACATTAACCACATCATCAGAAACAACCTGGGGTGTGGGGTTAGCCACAACACAAGTTGCAAAGGAAGGCGTATTAGCAGGAAGAATTTGACTTCGATTTCCAATAGGGTTTAAAATAAAATGCCTTTTAATGTTCATCTTTCGTATAAATTTGCGTAAATAAATGTC
Organism: Lithobates clamitans; assembly: GCA_037952925.1. Lineage (NCBI taxonomy): Eukaryota > Metazoa > Chordata > Amphibia > Anura > Ranidae > Lithobates > Lithobates clamitans. The sequence continues at coordinate 39,923 of JBBGZY010000464.1, forward strand.
TCAAATTTATTTAATCCATGTGGGGGAGCGAATTTTAGGCCTTGACTAAGGACCCTTTGTTCGCCCTCAGATAGCAGAGCTGTACTTAAATTGAAGACACCGCTAATATCTACTGCTTTCTTTTCTTTGGATCGGATCCTCCTCCCCCCTCTAGTGCCTCTCTTTCTTTATATCCCCTTTTTACTCTGTTGATGCTCATGGGAAAAAAACGAGTCTGACTACCTCCCGTGTAATTCTGAGGGGAATCCTGATAGTCATTCCTAGAATGACCAGGAAAGTCTCCATATTGATTAGGGTGCCTAGTGATAACATGATTGTCCTCAATAAAGGCATCTTGATGGTAAGAAAGGGGAGGGAATCTGTTTTGTAAAGGAATCTGTCTCCCACCAACGGTATGAACCCGTGGGTCAGGCGAAAGGTCTCTAAAATCTCCCCTGTAATTCCAGGGCTTTTGAAAATTATCCCTAGGGTCACCTCTGTGATCCCATTGTCTCTGCTGTTGAAAATTTTCATTGAAGGGTACCCTGGAAGGATAATTGCCTCGAATATTATCCTTACAGGGCGGGCCTTTGTGACAGATCCCTTGAGAAGTCATCTGAGAGGAACTCCCTTGGCGGATTTGTTTGCTATTATTCTTAAAAGATTTAGGCCTAACACTGGGTTGACCTCCTTGACTAGTCCAAGAAGGAAAGCCAGCAGCAGCAACACCAGTATTCCCATTGGTTTGCGATGGGAGTGACACAATCCTATTAGGGAGAGGGGCTGGGGGAGGCTGGAGTGGGGATGGCTGTTGAGTAACCATCCTCTCACCTTCAGTAGGTTCATCTAATGCAATCTGACATTTGAGGACTACTTTGTTGGAGTAATCTGCAAAATCGCAATTATATTTTTTCTTTTTCCTACTTCTCTGGTCATTATCTTCTTTTTTAAGAAATTGTCTCAATTGGTCAGATTTTTGTTTGTAAACTTCTTGATCTTTGTATAATATAAATTTGTCTTGGACCAAATATATCTCATCATTCAAAATCTTGAGTTTATCCTGTTTTTTACCCAGTAAGAAATCAAGAAATTTGATGCCAGTGTTGTTAAAATAGATAAACCAACCCTCTAGATCTGTTTCACCCTTTTGGGGGTTCACCTCCCATCTTAAACTACGAGGTACCATTTTTTGAGCAACATACTGTTCCAAGTATGCCACGTACCAGCTGATATGTAGCTCAGATGTCAGAAGATTTTTAAGTCTGAGAAACAGACCGCTGACTTCGTCTGTCTGCTCTACCTTCCCATCAAAGACCCCCTCAGTATTAATACTGTGCTGAGATCTGAAATCAAAGATGTCCATAATGACCTTTCAGCTGCAACTTCCTGATAACTAAAATATAGAATGGAAAAACAAAAGCCCACGGCTGAAGCTGCGCTCGAAAAAAACAACAAATCAAAAAAGGTGTAAGTGATGAAAGATTAGTGTATAAAATAAAGCTGCCAGCACCTGGAAGTCTAGTATCAAACGCCAAAATACAAATGCAAACACAAAAGATGCAGCGCTAAATTAGTTGTGGTGAAAAAAGAGTGGCTAAAAAAGACTAAAGCAGAGTCTCACAAAAATATCAATATGTGATCATTGGTATACATATAAACCATAAACTTGTGAATAATATTGAAAAAATACACTTTACAAATAAAATATGAAGAGGGATAAGATAGTCCCACAAAACAAGAGTCCATAAAGTAAACAAGAAAAAGCATCCATCCGTGAACGTTCCAGGAAAACGAAGGGTTATCTTCTGTGTCACTTCACACCCAAAGTGAGTAATAAAATATGCTTACCAGATGGTGATGACTGCTTTTACGGCAGTCTCGCCCAGCACAGGGAAATCAGTCTCCCCACAACCCAAAGTGCAGTGCGGCAACTAGCAACGGATGATTCTCGGGAATATAAAACAAAAGATATCCATAGTGTAACATGTACAAAAAGGTGGTTTATTGAGAGTAAAAAAACGCACTTATAATGTAGCAGTAAGTAAGGAGCAGTGGGGTATATCATGAATAAGGTCCCGGTGTCTCCGTCTTTAAACCTTCACTTTCTACGTTCATGTGTTAGCCAATCCAAAAAAACGTAATGACATCACCGTCGCAGGCTCCTCCCTACGCGTTTCGTCACAATAGGACACCGTCTGGGGATTGGCCAGGTGACAGTGTCATCACATTTAGGCATTATATACACCATGAGCGCCATCTTAACTACTGGCAGCCGGATCAATATAATGGAAAAGGGACGGTTCAGCCATCTTAATTGCTGGCCATCAAAAGGGCAATGGTAAACTTAGGTTAATCTAGAAAGTGAAGGGAAGAAAAGCGCCATCTTGTGGCCAAAGAAAATACCAATAATATAAAATAGGATGACATAAACAAACCAGGAAGGAAGAACAAACAGACGCTGACACCGCAATTTTTTCAAAAATAATAAATACATACGCCATACTTAAAGACTATGGTTGAGAACACTTGACACAGTCTAATAAGTATTATAAATGATATTATAGCCGCATGCAAAAATAAAAATAAAAACTCTAAAAATAAAAGATAAAACAAAATATAAAAAATAAAAAATGCAAATTAGGCATTATTTATAAAAAAAATTAATGTCCCATTCGACATTTAATCTGTGAGGTACATAAGATTTCATATTGAAGATCCATCTGGTTTCGAGTCTAGAAATGGATCTGACCATATTGGTGCCTCTCTAATGAGGGCGTATCTTATCAAAAGCAAGAAAGCGAGTACCTTTCAATTTTTTATTGTAATATTTTGTGTAGTATTATGTTTTTTGAACCCTCACTTAATATTAGCCACATGTTCCGATAAACGCACATGTAATTCACGTTTTGTCCATCCAATATATTGTTTGGAACATGGACACTGAATAAGATAAACTACATATTGAGTGGAGCATGTAATAAAAGACTCAATGTTGTATATCCTATTCGTGACTGTAGATTGAAAAGAGGGAGCACCCCTATAAATCACTACCAGTTTTTCTGGAATAACCGCCCCAAGTACTTTATCATTTTTAAGTATGTTCCAATGCTTTAGAAATATTTTCTTAACGGAGAAGTGTTGGTTAGAATAACCCGTAATAATGGACCACCCAAACTTATTGTCAGGTGCAGGATTACGATCTCCTTTGTGTAGCATGAGGGACCTATCCCTATTAGCAACCTTATTAATGGTAGTGTCAATATCATTTTCCAAATAGCCTTTATCCAAAAACCGTTCATTTAGTATCAATGCTTGTTGGTGATAATCCGAGATGTCAGTACAGTTACGCCTGATACGCTGGAACTGACCTTTAGGGACAGCACTTAGCCATGACTACAAGCCATTCCTGGTGTACTTTTTATAATATACTTCAGGCAGGCAGGTTATTCAATTAGCTGAAGTGTATTAAATATATATATACAGTCAGTCTGTATATATACTGCATCCAGTGTAGCCTATATCTGACTGCAGGCCATTCCTGGTGTACTTTTTATAATATACTTCAAGCGGTGTACACAGTACCGTGCACCCATAGTGCAGTTACTACTACTTTTCTGGTGGTGTACACTGTACACAATACAGTGCACCCATAGTTGTTATTACACTTCTGTTGGTGCACACGGTACCATGCACCCATAGTGCAGTTGCTACTACTTTTCTGGTGGTGTACACAGTACACAATACAGTGCACCCATAGTTGCTATAAGACTTCTGGTGGTGTACACAGTACCGTGCACCCATAGTGCAGTTGCTACTACTTTTCTGGTGGTGCACACAGTATACAACACAGTGCACCCATATTTGTTATTACACTTCTGTTGGTGTACACAGTACCGTGCACCCATAGTGCAGTTGCTACTACTTTTCTGGCGGTGTACACAGTACACAATACAGTGCACCCATAGTTGTTATTACACTTCTGGTGGTGTACACAGTACCATGCACCCATAGTGCAGTTGCTACTACTTTTCTGGTGATGTACACAGTACACAATACAGTGCACCCATAGTTGTTATTACACTTCTGTTGGTGTACACAGTACCGTGCACCTATAGTGCAGTTGCTACTACTTTTCTAGTGGTGTACATGGTACACAATACAGAGCACCCATAGTTGTTATTACACTTCTGTTGGTGTACACAGTACCGTGCACCCATAGTCCAGTTGCTGGAGCCACACTTAAAAAGTTTACTTTTCCAAATTACAAACAGATTCAATTTAAGAACAAACCTACAGTCCCTATCTTGCCATTCCTGATATACTTTTTATAATATACTTCAAGCGGTGTACACAGTTCCATGCACCCATAGTGCAGTTACTACTACTTTTCTGGTGGTGTACACAGTACACAATACAGTGCACCCATAGTTGCTATTAGACTTCTGGTGGTGTACACAGTACTGTGCACCCATAGTGCAGTTGCTACTACTTTTCTGGTGGTATACACGGTACACAATACAGAGCACCCATAGTTGTTATTACACTTCTGTTGGTGTACACAGTACCGTGCACCCATAGTGCAGTTGCTGGAGCTACACTTAAAAAATGTACCTGTTCCAAATTACATACAGATTCAATTTAAGAACAAACCTACAGTCCCTATCTTGTTTGTAACTCGGGGACCGCCTGTATACTGCTGTTCAGAGTATATAGGGCCTGGGGGGCCCATTGACTTTTTTTTTAATTTGGGTGCGGGGTTCCTCTTAATATCCATACCAGACCCAAAGGGCCTGATAATAGGCTGGGTGGGGACCCATTACGTTTTTCTCAATGATTTTCTTCTATATTGCCGGGACCTGACAATACATTACTGCCACAAGCAGTTTTAAATGACTTTTATTCCTTTAGAAATGTCATTTTGCTGCAGGGACTGTTCTAAACACGGGAAACATGCGCCCCTTTACAGGCATACTATAGACACCCCTCAGGTACGAAATTTAAAGGAATATTTCACTTTTATTGTTTCATTTTAAGCATTATTAAAATCACTGCTCCCGAAAAAACGGCCGTTTTTAAAACTTTTTTTTGGCTTTGATACGTGTCCCCCGGGGCAGGACCCAGGTCCCCAAACACTTTTTTATGACAATAACTTGCATATTAGCCTTTTAAAATTAGCTCTTTTGATTTTTCACATTCGGGTCCCATAGACTTTAACGGTGTTCGCGCGTTCACACAAACTTTTTGTCAGTTCGCATGTTCTGCCGCGAACCGAACCGGGGGCCTTCGGCTCATCCCTACTGTTTACCATTATCATTGAAAGTGAAAGTGAAAGTCCCAAATTTTTGGTTGTCCCCAGGGAAGAAATAGAAGGGAAATCTTCCAATGGGGACACTAATTCTGGTTCCCCAATGTTGATGCACTTCAGACCTTATATCAGCCCCAAGGCATGCACATCAGACTTCAGATCAGCCTCAGTGCATGCATCCCAGACTTCAGATCAGCCCAATGCATGTACTTCAAACCTCAGATCAGCCCAATGTATGTACTTCAGACTTCAGATCAGCCCAATGCATGTACTTCAGACCTCAGATCAGCCCAATGTATGTACTTCAGACCTCAGATCAGCCCAATGCCTGTACTTCAAACCTCAGATCAGCTCAATGTATGTACTTCAAACCTCAGATCAGCCCAATGCATGTACTTCAGACCTCAGGTCAGCCCAATGTATGTACTTGAGACCTCAGATTAGCCCAATGCATGTACTTCAAACCTCAGATCAGCCCAATGCATGTACTTCAAACCTCAGATCAGCCCAATGCATGTACTTCAAACCTCACATCAGCCCAATGTATGTACTTCAGATTTCAGATCAGCCCAATGTAGGTACTTCAGATCTCAGATCAGCCCAATGCCTGTACTTCAAACCTCAGATCAGCTCAATGTATGTACTTCAAACCTCAGATCAGCCCAATGCATGTACTTCAGACCTCAGGTCAGCCAAATGTATGTACTTCAGACCTCAGGTCAGCCCAATGCATGAACTTCAAACCTCAGATCAGCCCAATGTATGTACTTCAAACCTCAGATCAGCCCAATGCATGTACTTCAAACCTCGCATCAGCCCAATGTATGTACTTCAGATTTCAGATCAGCCCACTGTAGGTACTTCAGATCTCAGATCAGCCCAATGCATGTACTTCAAACCATTTCAGATCAGCCCAATGTAGGTACTTCAGACCTCAGATCAGCCCAATGCATGTACTTTAAACCTCACATCAGCCCAATGTATGTACTTCAGATCTCAGATCAGCCCAATTTAGGTACTTCAGATCTGAATGCATGTACTTCAGACCTCAGATCAGCCCAAAGTTAGTACTTCAGACCTCAGGTCAGCCCAATGTATGTACTTCAGACCTCAGATCAGCCTCAGCGCATGTACTTCAAACCTCAGATCAGTGGGTGTTTCCTAGGGCACTCTACATGCAAATGTAGCCTGCTAGGCATGCCTAATACTCCAGACTGATACCCACCATTTAAGGCTTGTTGAAATTTGCGTAACTCCTCCCAAAAGCATTCCCACTGCTTGCATCAGGGCCGAGGGCTCTTGAGGGAAGCACTGAGACAAGGTGCTGTTATGTTTTCAGAAAACTATGTGAAGCACCCTACCAGCCCCTCCCACCAACCATGATTTGCCTGCACTGCATAGAGAAGCACAGAGACCCAGTGGTGAGATAAGAGATCAGCCCAATGTATGTACTTCAGACCTCAGATCAGCCCAATGCATGTACTTCAAACCTCAGATCAGCCCAATGCATGTACTTCAAACCTCAGATCAGCCCAATGCATGTACTGTACTTCAGACCTCAGATCAGCCCAATGCATGTACTTCAGAACTCAGATCAGCCCAATGCATGTACTTTAGACCTCAGATCAGCCCAATGCATGCACTTCAGACCTCATATCAGCCCAATGTATGTTCAATCTATAATAAAGTATGTAGGTACCGCCCACCGCTCTCCTCCCCTCCTCCCAGCTTACGTCATTGGGGGATTCTAGTAAGAAAACCAAGTGGCTTTTACAACCACTTTAAGTTAGCCTTAAAAGGGTATCACGCCAAATATTTTGCAGTAATTGATGGCTTACCCAATACAGGGCATACTAGGCTCTACTTTTGCAAGTAAAATGTGAAAACTGATTTTGTGTAAATTGTAGGTTGATATCCTAATTTGTACGCTCACTGAAAACATACCATCGTTTTCCTTTAAATACATTTGAACTGGATCCAACCCACTGCTTATCTCTTGCCTGTAGACAATAAACAAAAACGGTCTCAATTTTTGCACAGTGGTGCATGGAAAGTCCATCTGTATTTACAGCGCTGTCAGACTGGAGCAATTATTCAGATTCATACAATTGCCTCCCTGATGTTCACAATTGTAAAGCTTTTTATTATATTCTACATAGCTAGGGATAATTTTAGATTTGCTGATACTGTGCTGGCTTCAGAAAGAAGAAATAAGAAGGCTCAGCACATTGTGATAAGGAGGATCATTGTCTTTGTATGGACGCAACAGGCTCAGTTTACTAAGATGGATGAGTTATTATAACATCACTCTTTATTTCCAAACCTGAATAAAGAAACTTGGGCTCCTGTGTCCAAAAACCGGTGGACTTGCACTGCGGTTGCTGTCTCTGCATAAGGAGTTCATCCCGGCTCTATGTGATCAGACAAGATGAAAAGGTCCCGGTCACTGCATTCCAAACAGACCCGATGGTCATGCAAGTTGAAACAGCACTAGCCTAGCTCTGTTCTGGCCATGCCCAGACTTGTTTCGCCCTGACCCAGGCTTTAGTCATGACTAAGCCCCAGAGGTGGGATGAAATGTGTTGAGGCGAGGCCAGGACAGAGCTAGACTGAGGCTGCTTCAACTTGACTGTCGGGTCTGTTTGGAATGCAGCGATCGGGACCTTTTCCTCTTGTCTGACCACTGTTTATTTTATCTTGTGAAAATGCATACCAGACCCTTATCTGAGCATGAGCCTGGTAGGCCATAAAAGGGGGAAGGATGAGCCCATGCCCCCTCCTGAACCTTCCCTCAACATAGGAAGGGTGGGGAGAAAATGGTCCTCCTCCCAACAACCCTGTCCTGGTGGTTGTGGGGGTCTGCAGGAGGGGGGTTATCAGAATCTGAAAGATCCCTTTAAAAATAAGGGAGCCCCAGATACTGCTCACCACATGTGACAAATGTTGACAAAAAAAAAAAAACACCTGCTTGGGTTACCTTCAAAACTCATACCAGGTTCTTATCCCCTTATCCGAGCATGAGCCTTGTAGGCCAGGAAAGGGGGAAGGATGAGCCTCCTGCTCAACCTTATCTGGCCACATCACCTCAACAAGGGAAGGGTGCAGAGGACAAGGTCCTCCTCCCCACAACCTTGTCTTGGTAGTTGTGGGGGTCTACAGGCAGGGGGGGGTATCAGAATCTTAAACCCCCTTTAAAAATAAGGGGCCTCCAGATACTGACCACCACATAGTACCCCTATTTAACAAAAAATCTAAAGCAATTAAACACAGAGGGGTTGATTTACTAAAGGCAAAAAGACTGTGCACTTTGCAAAGTGCAGTTGCACACTGTAAGAGCAGTTGCTCCTGAGCTTAGTAAATGAGCAGAAGCTCTGCTGACTTTCATCAACCAATCATGTGCAAGCAAAAATGTAGTTTTTTTATTTTCCCTGCATGTGATTGGGTATTCTTTGCAAAGCTTTACCTCATTTACTAAGCTCTGGAGCAACTGCCCTTGCAGAGTGCAATTGCACTTTGCCAAGTGCAGAGTCTATTGGCCTTTAGTAAATCAACCCCAGAGACTCACTTTGACAGTCACAGCTGTGTCATTCATTCACAGAGATCAGTGAATGAATAAACCACAAATTCCATCTGCCAGGAGCCTGTGCATCGCACCCATGATCCACTGATCACAGTCACAATGTTTGCAGGCTCATTTGCAAAAAAATAAAATATTATTATTTTTATTATATTATTATATTTATTATTTTTTTGCAAACGTTTTGAAGCATTTAACTATTTTATTGGCACTGCCTTTTTGTCACCCTATGTGATTAAAAAAATAAAATGTTTAGGGAAAAAAAAATTAGAAAAGTGTAAAAAATGAAAGTTACACCCAAGCACTTAAAATCCCCCTGACAGCTGAAAAGAACCAAGCCTGAAAGTATCAGTTTCAGGTATCTGTGTATTTGCACGAGTACCAACACTTATGCAAATGCTTAGTATCGGTACAACCCTAATAAAATGAATAGCCAATTAAAAGATAAAATCATGAATCTAACTTTTGCTGAAATATTCAACTCCAATCCAGAGATTCCTCCTGCAGGGCCTTTTTTTTGCCACTAGGTGTCCTCAGTGTGATGATCAGCGTCATTCAACACACTTCCTCAGAGCCCAGGTCATCCTGAATCCGTCCCATTCTGTGACTAGGCGGTGAACAGAGAAGGAGCACAGTGATCATCTCAGCTCTCTGTCACTCTGCTCTCTCCTCCTGTGAGGCGAGAAAGCTTTTTGTCAAAATATGAACTGATTAACTCTTTGTGCTGCTTCTTCCTCTCACACTCCAGCTCTGCTGTGCTGGGACTTCTTGTACATACACCTTTGCTGCATTCATTTTGGCCTTTATATCTGCCTGGAATTCAGCTTTAAACATGGTGTTACAGGTTTGGCATATTTTGCAGTAAAGCCCTGTGCAGGAATTTACAGTTCAGAGACTCTCACCTCCTTAGCCATCCTTGTTAGCATTTAGTATAATGCACACAATACATATTACATGAGATATTAATAATACATTGGTGAGACACAATGGCCACATCCAGAATTTATAGACTCTTCATATCTTCAGACATCATGGAGAGTTAAAGGATCAAAGCCCCAATAGAGATAAAAGTCTGCCTTTGGTGTGACGGCAGTGTCTTAGTTATGTATAATGAATGGCTACTAACAGTCAGGGGTAGGTAGAAGATTTCAAGGGTGAAAAGTCAGGCACGGGAGATCAAACAGATGAAAACTATTATAAAAGGGAACAGAGTTTTGGAGATTGCAAGAAGGGTCAGAATTTCAATCAGATGTTTTACTTCTGTCTGCGTCTCCAATGGACAGTATTCACTTCCTGTTGTGTCACTGGTCCAGGAAGTAAGGGGAAATCTCTTTAACGTGGACACCAATGGCTATAAAAAACACTTCAGTGCAAAGTCAGGGCTGTCTTTAATCTTGATTGGACCCTGGGCAAACATTATCTTGGGCCCTCCAGAATCCACTTATTAACTATTTGCGGGCTCAAGGGGAAGCTGCATTGAGCCCCACAACAATTACTGGGCCGGGGTCAGCTGCCCCTTTTGCCCTGTGTTAAAGACGGCCCTGCCAAAAGTACAGCAATGCACAAGATGAAGAATCTTATTATTTTCAATGGGCGCAATAACACCAAAGCATTGTGTCACTTGAGGCCTGATGTGTAAAGCTTGAAAAAGTACATGGACGTTTTAATATGAGCGCCTACGAAATGCTTAAAAAGTTTGTGTTTTTGCACATTTTTCAGACACTCTCATTTAAAAAAATTACAAATATACAAACGCCTGTGTTATTAACCACTACAATACCAGGCACTTTCTCCCCTTCCCACCCAGGAAAATTTTCAGCTTTCAGCGCTGTCGCACTTTGAATGGCAACTGCTCGGTCATGCAAGACTGCGCTCCAAACGAAATTATTATCATTTTCTTCCCACAAATAGAGCTTTCTTTTGGTGGTATTTGATCACCTCTGCGGTTTTTATTTTTTGCGCTATAAACAAAGCAAGACCGACAATTTTGAAAAAAAAACCAGATGGGCACTGATAGGCGGCACTGATTGGTGGCACTGATAGGAGGCACTGATAGGTGGCACTGATGAGTACTGATGGGCACAGATAGGTGGCACTGGATAGGCAGCACTGATGAGGAGCTACTGACAGGCATTAATGAGTGGCATCTGAAGGGTACTGAAAGGCATTACTGATGGGGCACTGATTGGCACTTTTATGGGCACAGATTGGCACTGTTGTGGGCACTGATTGCCACTTATATGGGCATTGGCAGGCGATCTTTGTGGGGCACAGGCTTTCAGGGGATGGGGACTGATTGGAAGCTGATGAGCACATCTGATGGGGGCTGCACTGATAATCAATGTGCTGATTATCAGCGCAGACTCCCCCTCTGATAGGGGGAGCCGCCGATCAGCTCTACCTGTCAGCGTGAACCGGGGAAAGCCATTTACTGGCACTTCCTGGTTCACGTGATGATCAGCTGTGATTGGTCACAGCTGATCACGTGGTAAGAAGCCTCTGTCAGAGGCTCCTTACCACAATGACTTTTGCGGTGTGTCAGACTGACACACAAAACCTCCGATCGCCGCACCACGTCTGATTAGGATAACTAAACCACTTTGCGGTCGTCATATTGCTACATGGCAGGCGGCAAGTGGTTAATGACATTCACTGTGGCAACGATGAAATAAAACTAGACGAAGGTGAGCTACCCTGCGCACCAAATGCCACTTGTCTAAAACTTGTATTGTAAATCGTAAAAGGTATGTGTATGACCATAGATATGACTGTAAGGTGATGTCTATCTCTCAGATATGTAATACGGGTACATTCATCCATGTGGACACAAATAACCACTAATGGACGAGCCCCATAAAAGTTGTGACCATTGTGTTTAAATTGTGAAAACTTCTCTTGAATATATACGTATAAACAATATGAGGGTTATAAATTCCTCCTATATTCAATATAAAGGCTCCAGGCTGTATTAGAGTATATATAATGTAAAGGTCTACTCACCAACACCACCTGGTATCAACAGATGGGGGGATATCTGTCTCTCCTCCCATCTATTGGCCACATATAAAAATGAGATAAACAGAACAGGAAAATTTAACTTGATGTCCACATTAATTAAATTTTCCAAACTCTCTAAATGTCCTGCAGTTTACACTTTAAACTTTTTTACACTTTTTTTTAATATATATATTTACACATCCATATTTTCAACATTTTTCTATATATTTCTTTTTCAGGTAACCAGCAGACATTTGCTCATTTTATGGCATTTGGTGCACAGGGCCAAAAAAAACCTTGGTAATGCTCCAGTTCCACAAGTTGTATGTAAAAACTCATAGAAAACATGCGTACAACCCATGAACAAATTTATTTTTTGCCTTATGCACACAAGCAGAAAAAAAATGCCACTGCATAGGGTGCCTGGCCTTTATTTATGCCCCTGAAAGCTCTAGGATATCGAAACAAAACTGCATCTTTGCTTCCACATCGTTGGATATTGGAAATCAGCAGAGCTTTCCTTCATTTACTAAGCTCTGGGGAAAATTAGTGCAACTGCATTTGCAAAGTCTATAGTCTATTTGCCTTTAGTAAATCCACCCTATTGGTTAAATGGTGATTTACTAAAGCTGGAGAGTGCAAAACTGGTGCAGCTGTGCATGGTAACAGCTTCCAGTTTTTTTTTTCTTGTCAAAGCTTAATTGAACTGATTGGCACAGCTGCACCAGATTTGCACTCTCCAGTTTTAGTAAATTAACCCCCATTGTGTCGTTTACAGGAGTATTCAAGAGCAGCGCTAAGGGGCATTTAAAAGAAATGCCCCAAACCTGCGTTAAGAAATTTCATCATAATTTACGCCCGTACTTTTGTAAACGCAACCAAGCGTTCTCGTATGTGCATTTATTTTTTATTTTTTATATTGTAGCCAATAGAATCAGTTTACACTCATATGCATCTAAATGCAATTTGTGCATAAACTTGTATATACGCGCATACCTACGCTCGTATACGCACATATATACGCACATAAAAATGGATCATTGGAGTCATTTTTTCTGGCAGCATATTTGGAGCATTTTTTCATATGTCTGTATGCATGAAGTCTTATCTCAGATCAAGTCTGTTTACTGCAAGTATAGAAAATAAATTGATCCCGCCAGAGATTCAGTGCCCTTGTTACTTTCTGTGCACTGAACTAAAATCAGAAACAATGTTTTCAGTTATCCCAGATATAATCTGTAAACTACAAACTACATCTCTCCTTGCAATGAAACTAAAGAGGGGGAGGTGTTTGTTGTGTAAATCGGTTGCACATCTCCTTTAAATCAATTTTGCCCTTTGGAATTGATACGGTATACAACTTAACCAAAGTTGTACTGTATAGCGATTAAAGAACAGACCACCTGAGACTCCTGTTCCATTTCCCGGCATGATGATCTGTACAGATAAGGAAGAAATTCCCTTCTGATCGCCACGATTTCCACCGCCGGCATTTACTCCTTTCCGCTCTGCAATTAATTATACAGGGCACCGTTTGATTCCTTTTTTTGACTTTCTATTTTTACTCCTTTTGAAATAATAAGTCAATGGGGTATTTGAAAGACCGAATATTTATCAAAGTGGTGTTGGCTGTACATATAAATAATTCATCTCTCCAGTAATCTGCGAAGAGCTAATTATATTTCATCCACTCGCCTGTGAGCACGACCCACTCAGGTGCTGTTTAGACTACAATCAAGGTTTGCTAATATTGATTTTTTGGCCTTGTAATTTGTCAGAGGTAAATCATCTTATTTGGTAATATAAAATGAGCAAATGTCTGCTGGTTACCTGAAGAAGAAATATATAGAGACATGTTGATATAAAAATATGTATGTGTAAATATAAAAAAAAAGTTTTTTTTTTGTTTTCAAACGGTTTTTATTTAAGAAAAGAAAAAAGTTCACATACATTGAAAGAGGGTATTCAATTCTCTCAGGGTATAATACATTTTGAAAGGACAAAAGTACAGAGTAGTCTATCACATTAAGAAACATAAGGTAACATTATCTTCTTCTGAGCTGACTTGAGTGTGACAAATGAGAAATTATACCCAAAGAGTTGGGTGTGTAATAATTATTAGATAGAAAGAAGGGAAGACCAAACAAAACAAAACAAATCATAATAGAAACAATAACTCGGTCCGGAGTGTTCAATCTTGAAGTCTTAGTAAGAACCATGGATTCCATTTGGCATTGTATGCAGGAATAGAGTCATGTAATGTATGAAAAATTTGCTCAGATACCATCATATCATCAATTCGCGCAATAATTTGCGCGAAAGGAACAGTAGCGGATTTCCAGTGAAGAGCTGTGCACCAGATCATAGCTATACATATTGTGTGAATTAATCTCAGGAGAGGTTTTGCAATGTCAGGAATGTCTTGAAAAAAGAGGCAATGAAGATGAGTGAGACTGATGGGGTGACCCGCCAGACTATCTACCAGCTTAAAGACCTCTCTCCAGGTAGGTTGAAGTTTTTCACACTCCCAAAAAATGTGCATGTATGAGCCAGAAAGCGCGCATCCCCTGAAACAGTCAGGGGAGGTTTGTGGATATATTTTGTGAATACGGGATGGGGTATAGTACCATCTTGTCGTGAGTTTAATGGCTGTCTCCCTAACGGCAAGGGATTTAGTGCATTTGCGTATATTTAACCACCCTCTCTCCCAGTCCAAATCGTCCTGTTCTAGATTTAGTTCTTGGACCCATTGAGACCTATATTTCAGGGATGGGACATCCACAGCCGACTCCAAAAGTTTATAGATCAGTGAGATGAGACCCCGCTGTCGAGGGGCCTCACGGCATAGATCCTCGTATAGAGTCGTGTCTGTCTCTGAAGGGTTGGGGTAGTGTTGATGAAAAAAGTGACGTATTTGAAGGAAGCGAAAGAACTCTTTGTCTGGGATGTTAAATCTAGTTTTTAGTGACGAAAATGTAGTGAATTTGGAGTCTATCTGAAAATCCCTCAGGGTGATTAAATTGTGTTGTGTCCATTCCTGGAAAGACTCTGGGTGGTAGTAAGCTGAGGGGAATCTAGGGTCACCAAGGAAGGAGGCACCCTGTGGGGATTGAGTAGAGAGGTTGAACCTATGTTTGTAGGAGTTCCAAAGTTTTAACCCCAGTGATACAACCTTATTTTTGGGGGAGATCTCTGGAAGGGAGGGGATGGAAGACCACATTATCCCAGGGAGGAATAGGGGAGAGATAGATTCTTGTTCGAATTTGACCCATGGGACCCTAGAGTTTTGGATATGCCATTGGGCTTGTTGAGCGTATCTACTGGCTAGGTAATAAAGCCAGATTTGGGGAACCCCCAATCCCCCACTTTTAGCAGAGCGGTAAAGAGTGTCTTTAGCAAATCTGGAGGGTTTATCCTGCCAAATAAATTTATTGAGTTGTGCCTGAAGGTTCAGCAGATATGATTTAGAAATCCTGATTGGGAGGGATCTAAAGAGATAGAGTAATCTAGGGAGGATTACCATTTTGAGGGCTGTAATTCTACCTATAAAGGAAATGTGAAGTTGGGACCACATTTTCAGAGTTCTCTTTAGTTTGGAGATCATGGGAGGGAAGTTAGATTCAAAAAGTCCGCTGAAGTCTCTCGTCAAAAGGACGCCCAGATAGGATATGTGGACGTCAGCCCATGTAAAATGGAAGGTGTTTTTAAGGTGTTGGAGTTCCGCTGGAGAAAATCCCACCGGTAGGGCTGTGGATTTCGTAACATTGATCTTAAGACCAGAGACTCCAGCAAAATTCGAAAGGGTCTGAAGGAGACTGGGAAGGGAGATGAGGGGGTTAGTCAAGAACATGAGGACATCATCAGCATACATGCAAAATTTGTATGTAGAGGCACCCTTTGAGTAACCCGAAATATCTTGGTTAGTGAGTATGGCAATAGCCAGGGGTTCCAGGGCGAGGGCAAAAACCAGGGGTGAAAGTGGACACCCCTGCCTAGTGCCACGACCAACTGAAAAAAACTCAGAGCAGCAGCCCGGAATCTTAATGCGAGTTTTGGGGTTGAGATAAAGGGCGTGGAATCCGTGCAAAAATTCGTTGCAAAAGCCCATCCGCTGCAAAAGGACTGAAAGGTATTTCCAAGAGACGCTATCAAACGCCTTATGTATATCAAGGCTGAGCATGAGGAGTTTCTTGGAAGTCTGATTTGCATCTTGAATTATATTAGAAGCTAACCTGATGTTATCTGTTATAAATCTATGGGGAATAAATCCTGATTGAAAAGGGGAGATAAGGGAGGAGATAATTGAAGCCAACCTATCTGCCAGAATTCTACTAAAAATCTTTAAGTCATTATTCATGACTGAAATTGGTCTATAGTTTTGGGGGAGAAGGTGATTTTTATTGGGTTTGGGGATCAGGGACATGTTTGCTAATAGCATCTCGTCTGGGAAATTACCCCCCTGTAAGACATAGTTAAATAACTGTACTAAGTTGGGGGCTAGTAGCGTGGCAAATTTTTTATAGTATATGGCTGAAAAGCCATCCGGGCCTGGGGCAGAGCCCCCCTTAAGGGATTTAATTACTTTAAGCACTTCTGATGTGGTGATAGGGGCGTTAAGTTTCTCTATTTGTGAAGGAGAGAGGGAAGGTAGAGGGACATTTTGAAACCAAGTCTTTTCAGTGCTAGTGGGAGGGGTTGGAATTGGCGCAAGAAGGGAGGAGTAAAAGCGTTCGAAAATGTGAAGCACTTCTTTAGGATGAGAGGTAGAAAGACCTGCCGTGGAGGTCAATTTATATACATGTGTGGGTCGGGAAGTTTGGTTAAGCTTCCTAGCGAAAAGGGTTGTGGTGGAGTTATTATGTAGCAAAAATTTGGCTTTGGACCATCTAAGGTCTTTCTCAATCTTGGAGGATAAGAGAGAGTTTAACTCTAGACTCTTCTGATCTATTGTTTTTCTGGTAGATTCCAAACCCAACTGAGCGGTGTTTTTATATAAGCGGTCCAATTCTGTCGTGAGGTCAAGAATTTTTTGTCTGTGCATCTTGTTATGGGAAGAGGCAATACTGATAAGCTTTCCCCTTATAACTGCCTTGTGGGCAGACCATAGTATAGTAGGTGGGGTTTCTGGGAGATCATTGAATGAGAAGTATTCCTCAATGGACTTGGCCGTCTCAGATTCAGCTACCAAGTCCGAGAGCAAAGCCTCGTTCAGTCTCCAGGAGTGTGGGGTGGGAGCTAGGCCTATGAATTGTGTAGTGAAAGAGGTGATATGATGATCCGACCAGACACAAGGTTGGATCGTAGCATTTGACGAGTTGGCTAAAATAATGGGGGTGGTGTAAATATAATCCAACCTAGCATAGCTGTTATGTGGATGTGAATAAAAGGTGTATCCCCTTAGTCCTATATTATGTGATCTCCAGGTATCTATTAACTGGTGGTCCACCAGACCCTGTGATAGAGATTTCGGGAAGGCTTTAGAAGAGATCGTGGAGGAGGATCTGTCTAGTGTTGGGTTAGCAACTAAGTTGAAGTCACCACCTATTATCATATGAGGTGAGTTCAGAGAAACCAGTTTGCTAAAAAAAGATTTGAAAAAGGATGCAGGCGCGTCATTAGGGGCGTAAACACTAGCTATGGTTATTTCTTTGTTGTGAATCAGCCCTTTGATAATGACGAACCTGCTATCCCTGTCTTTATAGCAATGCTTAACCTCCATTGGTAAGGAGGAATGTAGAAGTATGGCGGCACCCCTGCTTTTGGTTGTATGAAGCGAATAAAATGCTTGGGGGAAGCTCCTGTGAAGGAACTTAGGATGTGAGGCGTGAGAGAAATGAGTCTCCTGAATTAGGAGAATCCTAGCCCCCAGATGATTATATTGATCGAAGGCTTTACGCCTTTTGATAGGGGAATTAAATCCCTTCACATTATGGGAGATACATGTGATAACCATGATATATCATAGTTAAATTATTACATCTGAATAAGTTTATAGTAAAGCCCACACAGGGGTTAAGCTGGGCTGGTAAGTTGAGGTGTAGGAGGTCAAGCAGGAGTACCGCCATTACAACAGTAGGTAAATTGCAAATATAGCATCTAAGGACGTGAATCTTGAATGCATAGTAATACTTAACAATGTTTAGACCGAACAATAAGTATCTGATTAGTTGGCCAAGAAAACCAAAAAGGAGAGATTTTTGATAAAAAAAGAGAAATAAAAATGAAAAAAAAGAAAAAAGGCCCAGATATGGGCTACTAGAAGAAGACATAAAGTCAAACTTTTAAACCGGGTCAGTGAAGGTTGTAACAGTGAGAAAAAAAAAAAACCTTATTACCTGATGAAAAAGAAAAAAAACACAAACAGTTCACAAGCGAGACAACTAGGTCTCGTACCCAGCTGGACTGCAGTAAAAAAAAGGCTGCAGAGTGTGTGATCTACAGGGCTCGCCTTGCCCGAAGGGACAAGAGAAAATAAAAAAAGAGTTACTTTGCTGGGTGGGGAGAACATATCGCGGCACCGAGGGACGGCAGCCATCCAAAGGAAAGTACTGGTGGTGCTGAGCATCAGATGTGAATTACTAGCGCAATTGTTCTGCGAGGCCCTCTCCTGCTTCATAACGAATCCTCCTCCTGTCTCTCCTAGGCGGAGGGGTTTGCCAGATGGGAGCTGGACGGGGTGTTGATGGAAGGCGACGTAGTGCAGAGGCATCCAAGAGGCCAAGCTTCACCAAAATTTCTTGGCCCTCACGAAGGGAGGAAGCAGCAAACGTAGTACCATTATGGGGGACCAGCAATTTGAAGGGGAATCCCCATCTGTAACGAATGCGTGCAGACTGTAACGCTGTGGTGATCTCTTTCATACCCCTGCGTCTATCCAAAGTTGCTGGAGAAATATCTGGGTATATTTGGATAGTATGATTATCCAAAGTAATGCGTTGGTTATTACGGGCCGCCCTCAGGATTTCTTCTTTTGTGAGGAAGTCCTTCATACAGAGGATCACATCCCTGGGGGGCTTGTCATCAGGTGGTTTAGGGCGGAGAGCCCTATGGATGCGATCGCACTTGAAGGCCGCAGATTCGTGGTCAGGGAGAAGTGACTTGAATAAACGGATCACAGTAGGGATTAGTTCCATCTCAGATTCAGGGATGCCTCTGAGTCTCAGATTATTCCGTCTGTTTCTATTGTCGAGATCCTCGACTTGGGCCTGTATTGAATTGAGGGCCAGAGATAGGGATTCGTGGTCACGACTGAGGTCATTATAAGCCAGGGCTAGCTCATCGTGTTTAGTTTCGAGGAGTTCAGTACGTGAGCCCAGGGCCGCTATCTCTTGTGACAGAGTATGGGAAGTTTTGTGGAGCTCTGTTTGGAATTTGGTTGCCAATTTTGTGTACATGGCTTCCAGACTACTGTCCAGGTCTGCTTTGGACAGGGAGGGGTGGTACTCACTGGAGCTGTGTTGGTTAGGAGAGAGGTCCGGCTGCGGCGGAGTGGATGGAGTCGGAGAGTTTCCTCTTACCGCGGCGCCATCTTGGGCCATGCTGT
The DNA here is from genome assembly GCA_037952925.1 of Lithobates clamitans. Taxonomy (NCBI): domain Eukaryota; kingdom Metazoa; phylum Chordata; class Amphibia; order Anura; family Ranidae; genus Lithobates; species Lithobates clamitans. Next base: position 59,324 of record JBBGZY010000464.1, read on the forward strand.
AGCGTTCCCGCGTGCGGAGGAGATAGTGGGTTAAAGTGTTCTGAGAGGAGCCCCGAGATTTCTTCCGCTTCGACGGCATGCACCAAGCATATGTGGCTTGAGGGGTGCTAAAAGTAGATGAGGTTCGAGCTGTTTATGGCCCTCAGGAAGCCTATAGTGTCCCGGGTGTAGCGGAGCTACTGTATCAGGCGTCCATCTCCTTCTGCGCCGCGCATGCGCCCCCATAAAAAAAAAGTTTAAAGTGTAAACTGAATGACATTTAATGGGATGAGATTTTATTGAGAGTTTTGAAAATGTAATTAATGTGGATATCAAGTTAAAAAATATCTATATAAAAAATGAATAGCTCAGTAAGAGAAAAATATAAAAAGGACGCTTTCTCTTCACCTTCAATCAGGAGCTGTCTACTTTTTTTCTTTCTTTCTTTCTTTCTTTCTTTCTTTCTTTCTTTCTTTCTTTCTTTCTTTCTTTCTTTCTTTCTTTCTTTCTTATCAAATTGGAGGTGGTTAAAACATAGCTCAATCATTCCTCCCCTTCCGATTCCCTTTACCCTTTTCTTTCTTTCTTTCTTTCTTTCTTTCTTTCTTTCTTTCTTTCTTTCTTTCTTTCTTTCTTTCTTTCTTTCTTTCTTTCTTTCTTTCTTTCTTTCTTTCTTTCTTTCTTCCTTTCTTTCCCTCCCCTTTCCTTTCTTTCCCTCCCCTTTCCTTTCTTTCCCTCCCCTTTCCTTTCTTTCCCTCCCCTTTCCTTTCTTTCCCTCCCCTTCCCTTTCTTTCCCTCCCCTTCCCTTTCTTTCCCTCCCCTTCCCTTTCTTTCTCTTTCCTTTCTTTCCATCCTCCTTCCCTTTTCTATCCTTCCCTTCCCTTTCTTTCCCTCCTCTTCCCTTTCTTTCCCTCCCCTTCTATTTCTTTCCCTCCGCCTCCCTTTCTTTCTCTTTCCTTTTCTTTCTTTTTTTTTATAATAAAAGATTTTTATTTGTTTATCTCTAACATATACAATTCTGCTTAAATTTCACATACTACAACTCTTATTTATAGTTTATATCTGCGTACATTCAACATTTCACCATCAGTACTTATACATTATCAAAAAACAAACACACAAAAAAAAAAACCCCATAGAAGTTTTCCCCCCCTTACAATCCCTCTTTCTCCCCTCCCTCCTCTCTCCCCCCCCTTCCCTCCCATATTTTAGTTGCCCAACACACTCTATCTTCCCCCATTTCCCCTTAAACCACCTTTCCCTCCACCACTCCTTTAAATTTAATCACGCCATCTCATAAAAACAAAAATCTCCACTCCACATCACCACCACAAAAACATTATTCCCTCCTCTATGTGTATATTCCCCCCTCCCTCCTCTTCCTCCCCATATATCTTCTGTGTTCTTAAACCTTCCCCTTTAATTACCCCAGTGATTCCATATTTGGTACTTTTACTTCATTGTTTTCACGTTATTTCAACATTCAATAATCCTTCCCCCAAGTCAGTGTACTCCCCCCTCCCTCCGTCCCTGTGCCCCGCAATTATCACCTGTGTTCTTAATCTCCTTCCCTCTTCCACCATTATTCTTATATTTAAATTCAGATATTTTCTTAAGTGTCATCAAAGTGAAACCAAAAACACCTTCCCCCTTTGTGCCCAGAGGGTACATGTGTCTTCCTCCCTCCCCCCTCCCCCCCTTAGTTGTGGGGGTGAAGAGGGGGTGGAAGAGAATGAGGAGGAAAAAAAAAATTTCCCCACCACACCCTCCCCCCCTCCCCTTCCCACCTCCCCCCCTCCATTATTCGTTAAGAGCAGTTGGGTGGGTCGGGGGCCTGCCTCGCCATGCCCCCCCTTCCCCTCCCCCCCAGGCACCTCTCGGTAAGAAAACTGTTCCCCCTTCTTACTTTTAAGCAGAGCAGCACGGCAGTATCCAGCATATCTGTTCCAATCTATGATATTTAAGATGAGTAATATCTCCATATTTCCCATATGTCCTTAAATTCCTCCTGTTTATCTTTAATCCTATATACCCATTCTTCTGCTTACATTGTTTTATCTACCTCCTTTTTCCAATCAAGCAATGTAGGGCACTTGGATTGTTTCCAGTACCTTGGTTTTAATACCTTTGCCGCGTTCAGCAAGTGTGGGGTAATACTTTTTTTATATGTTTTATTCGAGGATGGCATTCCGTGGAACAAGAAGTGCATAACCGAGAATTCTATCGATTTTAAAGTCAACCTCTTGATCCAGGGGGCCACTGCCTCCCAAAATTTTTTGATCTTCGGGCATGTCCACCGTAGGTGGAGGAATGTACCCCTTTCCTCACATCCCCTCCAGCAACATGCATCCACTTTTGGAAACATTTGTGCTAAGCAGGCAGGGGTAAGGTACCATCTGGTCAAAAATGTATATGCCATCTCCTGGGTATAGGAGCTTATTGAGGAGCTATGAGTTGTTTTAATCAGCTTTTGTGTCTGTAAAGTTGAGAACCTCTGTCCTATTTCTCTTTGCCATTCCTTAATATAATAGGGTGTTGATATATTTTGAGTTTTAAGTATCAGTTTATACATCTTAGATAATAGATGCTTAGCCTCTGGATTCTCTATGTACCAAGATTCAAACGTGGTGAGGGAATTTAGAGGTCTAATCAAAGATTTCCTTTTATTGTAAAAATCTGCGATTTGAAAATATCTCCTAGTAGAAATCGGTATGTCTCCCCAATTCCATATTAAATCCTTTAAAGGTACCAATGTGCCCGATGGAGCTATCCTAGCACATGTTACCCCCCCCCCCATCTCTACCCCATCCTTCTAAATTTCTTCCGTCCTCCCCCGGTTGGAACCATGGAAATCCCTCCATTGAGGCCAATTGGGATATTACGGGGGCGAACTTACCAAGGGCATTTAACTTATCCCAAACTAATAAGGTAGTTTTGGTTATTGGCGATGTCCATTCCGATAGTCCCCTATTCCCAATTGGAATCCAGGGTGCTCCTTCTAGGTTCCTGCCAGAAACTTTTTATAATATGCATTCGTAATCGTAAAGCCGTCTGGGCCGGGCTTTTACCCAGTGGTAGTCCCTTTACTACTTTACCCAACTCCTCCACCGTAATTGGTTGTTTCATTTCCTCAAGTGCTACAATTGGAATAGCGGATAGTTCGGAGGCCCTTAGGTATTCTTGAATCTCATTCCTCACCTCTCCAACCCCAGCTCCTGTTGTACCCACATCTATATTATACAAAGATCTATAATAACTTTGGAATTCCGTTGCTATTTTTTGGGAATCAATTACCTGTTTATTATTTGCTATTAACTTATGGACATGCCTTGCCTCCTGTTGATTCTTTAGTTGTCTCGCCAGCAACTTTCCCCCTTTACTACCTTGTTCATAGAAGAGGTGGGCATAATACCTTTGCTTATTTTTGACCTTCAAATCCAAACATCTGGTTAGGTTGAGCAGAAATATTGGGGTGCCTTGGAGCGGCACTGCAGCTTACGCATGTAATTGCAAATGTGTGCTAACTAAGCTACTGTTTTTAACGCAAACTGTGAAACAGAATAATTTGTTTGGTAAGTAGAGTTGAGCTGGGCATTTTCTCTGGTTTTGTCTTGCATGCGTTGCTCTTGTATGTGCTCCTTGCTGTGAAGGCCAGTTACAGATGGGGGCAGTTGTTTGTTACTGATGTAATATTGGTGAGGGGACACACTGGACACTTTTGCTGCCATTGTGCCATGTGCTGGGTGTCCAGTGTACACCTGTGCCTTTAAGTAGCACTGGGCTACCTCTGGCTCACCTGCCCTCTATCTATCCATTAGAATGCATGTTCTCCCACTGTGGAGACTCTCAGAAATTTACAAGAATTAGGACTGCAGAAATATTGGGGTGCCTTGGTGCGGCTCGTCCCTTCCTTGCTAGCATGCAGAAGCGAAACCATACATAAGTTGCGCCCGCAATTGTAATGTAGTTCAAAGTACACATGTGAGGTATCGCCACAATCATTAGAGTGAGAGCAATAATTCCAGCACGAGACCTCCTCTGTTACTCTAAACTGGTAACTGTTAAAAAATGTTAAAGCGTTGCCAATGGAGATTTTTAAATATATCTGCAGATATTTACCTATAGGTAAGCCTATAATAAGGCTTACCTATATAGGTAGTGTAAATATCTCCCAAATGTGCACCATTTAGGAGATATTTACATTATATGCAGCCAGTGACATCACCGGTGCATGCGCTCTGAAGGAACGGCCACCGGTGCCACTCCTTCTGAGCCCTGTGCCGTAAATGTCACGTCACAGCGCCAGAGCCCGTGAACCCGGAAGAAACTCCGGGGAAGATGTCAGCCGTCTCAGCGTTGTGGGGGCGCCACTGCGGGGACTTCGATCTAAGGTATTTCATAATGAGCCAGTATGCGATATATACTAGCTCATTGTGCCTTTGTCTTGCAGGTTTTTTTTTTTACAACCTCTTTAAAGAGAAGTGCCACTTAAAAGTGGAACTTTCACTCATTTGTCTCCTCCTTCTCTCTGGTGCCACATTTGGCCCCCTTCCGGGGGGGGGGGGGGGAGCAGAGAGGTATCCTGTCCCCACTTCCGGGAGTCCAGGTTGCGGCGAATTACTGTACGTCACCAGCTCTGCTCCCTCCTTCTTCCAGGTCAGTAGGAGAGCGCAGCAATGCCTTGCGCATGCACAGTAGGGACCCGGCGTGATGCCGTAATGCTACACTGCCAAGTATCCTTACCCGAAATGGCAGTGGCAGCACCCGACAGCTGATGAAAACATCAGCTGTGGTGCTGACATCGCTGGACTCCAGGACAGGTAAGTGTCTTATTATTAAAAGTCAGCAGCTGCAGTATGTGTAGCTGCCTGCTTTTAATTTTTGCAGGGGTGGGCGAACCTCCTCTTTAAGTGCCATTCCACGAGCGTGCACAATTTTAAATTATGACATGTTAGGTATCTATTTACTCGGCGTAACATCATCTTTCACATCATACAAAAAAATTTGGCTAAGTTTACTGTTTTTTTTTTTTTTTTAATTCATAAAAATGCTTTTCTTAATAGAAAAAAAAATTGCATTTGAAAGACCGCTGTGCAAATACCGTGTGGCATAAAATATTGCAACGATTGCCATTTTATTCTCTAGTGTCTCTGCTAAAAAAATATGTATATAATGGGGGTGCTAAGTAATTTTCTAGCAAAAAATACTGATTTTAACTTGCAAGCAATAAGTGTGAGAAAAAGGCTTAGGTACGAAGGGGTTAAGTCATGTGCACCTTTTATCTCCCGATTAGCACAGGGCAGTTCCAAAAAATGGCTAATAGGTATCTTATATACCCTGCTGGGAAAAGATTCCTACATTCACCATATTGGGTGGGAGGAAAACCTGGAATTAATTTTGGGGGTACAGTGGTAGGAATCCCTAACCATTATCACTCAGTTGTTCATTCAGAGTACTGTACTCCACAAAAACTGTTTCAAAAACCTAAGGTCCTGAAGTATGTATGTTAAAATATTGGATGATGAAAAATATTTCCAATTTTATTTATTGGACAAAGACAATTTTATTACTCTCACTAGACTCCTTTTTCTGGCTCAAAAGTTGGCAGCCCAAAACTGGCTATACCCTAACCCAGCAGCATTCCCTTTATGCAGCGATCTGGTAAATTCAATCCCATTCAGAGAAAAACCTTTAAAAGTAGAAGTAGACCACAGATATTTTTCAGGCTCTGGGATCCGTGGTTGTCGAATCCAGGTCTAGCTCCAGTGAACGCAATCCTCCAAAGGCCATTGCAATGATTTATTACTACATATTATGTAGCCAAGTGTGAAGTAGAACCAATAACGCACACGTAGACTCAGCTGCAACTCAATACTTCATTTTATTATTTTATATAACATGCCAATTCTTTATTCTGTGACTGTTATAAAAGAGTTCATTGTTAAGTATTAGTTGAAAAAAGTTTTTTGCCATAAACTGCATTATATCTGGGTATTTGCAAAACTCTTTGATTACTGAATATATATACAGAACAGAGATAAATCTTCTAATGGGGACACTAATTCTGATGGCAACAAGTAATTCACTCTCTTTGGAGGGATTTCCTCTCACTTCCTGTTTTGGCTATGGTACAGGGAGTCAAGAGAAATCATCCCAATGAGACACAGATGGCAAAAAACTGACAAATATTATAAAATACCCTCCCTTACTCTATCCTAAATGAAAAAAAGGTCTTTGTTCTACTTTAAGGTTGGGGTGCTTGAAAAACTGTTACTGTATCAGTGCCTGCTTTGTATATATTGTTTGTATATTTTGTATATATACGGATCACCCATAACGTTATGACCACAGACAGGTAAAGGGAATAACATAAAATATTTTGTTACAATGGCATCTGAAAATCAGAGGGATATATTAAGCAGCAAGTGAACATGTTGTCCCTTAAGTTGATGTGTTGAAAGCAGAAAAAAACATAAGGATTTGAGCAACTTTGACATGGCCAAATGGTAATAGCTAGGTGACTAGGTCAGAGCACCTTCCAAACTGCAGCTCTTGTAGGATGTTCTGGTCTGCAGTGGTCAGGACAGGACCTACCAAAAGTGGTCCAAGGAAGGAAAACCAGTACACTGGGGACAGGATCATGGGCAACAAAGGCTCATTGGGAAGCAAAGGCTGGACTGCGTATTCCGATCCAATAGGCCCACTATTGTAGCTCAAATTGCTAAAAAAAAGTTAATGCTGGTTCCAATAGAAAGGTATCAGAACACACAGTGCATCACAGTTTGTTGCGTTTGGGGGCTGTGTAGTCACAGACCAGTCAGAATGTCCACCCTGACCTGTCTTCACAGCCAAAAATGTCTACAATAGATATGTGAGCATCAGAACTAGACTGCGGAGCAACAGAAGAAGGTGGCCTGGTCTGATGAATTCAAGAATAGTTTGAGGAACACAACAAGAGGTTTGTGGTGTTGACTTGACCTTCGAATTCTGCAGATGTCAATCAATTTGAGCATCTGTGGGTTGCTCTGGAAAGACAAGTCCAATCCATGGCGGCCTCACCTCGCAACTTACAGGACTTAAAAGATTAAAATGTGAATGGGCCCTAAGAAGTGTTTTGGTTCTTGCCCATTGGGAAAATGTCCCTTTATTTCCTGTCCTATGACACCAAGTGAAGGAAACTATCCCTGACAGGTACACATTGTGCAAAAATGAGAATGTTTTTTTTTCTGGTATATTGAAGAAGGTGAAAAGCATGTCTTTGTGTAAAAAAAAAGAGTTGTTTTGGGATTGTTGGATTACCTACATATGTTTGAGAAGAGGTACCAGGATGGAGCAGCTGGTGCCAACTCTTCATCCCAGCAGGTCTCTTAAATAAAAAGATTTATGAGCTTGCAAGGTTGCTTAGTTTTCTTTTCTCTAAGTTTCTTTTTAAAATGTATTTTGCCATCGTGGTACTCTTTCTTGCAGATTTCCTGACTTAAACAGTCTGTAGTATTTTCTGCTCCATCGATGCACACCCAAGGACAATGTGATACTCATAGGCTCGCCTCTTACCGTGCGAATCAGGGTGCAGGTACACAAGACACGCTGGCAGGCTTTACACCCTAAGCACACAGGCTTTGTTTAATCTTTGCCTGTCAATACTAAAGAACATCAGCTGCAGAAAGTGTCTGCAAAGCATTTCACAGGCTTTGAATTTCATTTTAAAGAGCATAAAGTAAAACTATAGTCAAAGTGTAAAAAAAAAAAAATATACATTTTTTCATTATTGAAAGTTACAGCAAACTATGCTTTTTGCATTACCCCATAAACCCTTTCCCTTTCCAAAATGTACCCACTGATCCTACCAAACAGTTCCAATCCTGCAATGGGGTGACAACGCTTTCTTGCCACTTCTGAAATCTGGGCAGGGTTGTCACCCTCACGTCAGCTATGCTTGCATGAACTACGAAGAAGGGCTGACACAGCAGGGAGACTTGTACCTACAGTATCAGTGACTGGCCATGCCAAATGCCTTTTTTTTTAAATCAACAGAACAAGATCCTGGGAGTAGTATATCAAACTGGTGCTCAAACGTAACAAAAAGAGGTGCCTCCCAGAATACATACTATACAAAAACACCATAAAGGATATAGCACCTACTTGAGCTACCAAAGAGGCTTTTTTGGACATAAATTGTATACAATAAAATTCAGTAAAAAAAGGCCAACACCCCCTAGGGTATAGCTCCCCCCCCTACACAAATACAATCCCCCAACCCCCCCACTACAAACCCCCCACCACATCTAGGCTCCCATCCCGCCCTGAGTCCTAAATCCCAACCATATCCCCCCTCTCCTAAGCTCAAATACCCCCACTCCCCTATGAATCCTAATGGCCAGGTGTTGTTAAACCCCCCTATGTATAGGAGGATACCTTGCTAACGCAAATCTTATATGTGGTAAAATGGAACTGACAAATGGATGGGTGTATAGCAGCTATTTGACCTTCAGCTAGATTGTGGAGCCTGTAAAGAGACACGGGATAGTGGCTAGAGAGGCATACTACGAAAGTCAGCTGATAAACATAGTTCATGCAGGTGATCCAGGATGCAGTTCCTTAATGCTAGCCAAAGTTCAATCCCCAAAGGAAACTGTATGTAATCAGTCACCGAGGTCTGAACATGTATGGGGGGGCCACAGATTGAACGTCGAAATTGGTTGGCCGCTAATTGGATTGAAACCTTCATCCTGCATGGGCTTGTAGGACAATTGCACGTGTTGGCTCAAGCAAGACGTAATAGCTAGGTGTATGGGTGTATCTCACCGCTCCAGTCGGGACATGAGGCAGACTCCTCTTCTATAGCTGCAGGCAGGGCTGTGTTTTGGCCTAGGCCTAGGGTGGCACTTTGCGGGGGGGCAAAAAGGGCCGCCCCCCCGCATGAGAGGAAGCCCCCCACCAGGCTCCCACTGCCACCTCCCGCACACATGCAGCCCACGGCAGTCGGCTTTCTGTAGCGGCGCCGCAGTGTATGGGCGTGCTTGGCGGAGGGTGGGGGCGTGTATCTCACGCCCCCCCACTCTCTGCCAAGCACGCCCATACACCGCGGCGTGTGAAGCAAACAACAAATAGGACAAAATAACAGAAAAAGCAAAGAACAAATAGGACAAAATAATAGAAAAAGTCAATGTGCATAACTATTCACCCCCCTATAGTCAATACTTTGTAGAGACGCCTTTTGCGGCTATCACAGCTCCAAGTCGTTTTGGATAAGTCTCTATGAGCTTGCCACATCTTACCACTGGGATTTTTGCCCATTCCTCCTTGTAAAACTGCTCCAGCTCCTTCAAGCTGGATGGTTGGCACTTGTGAACAGCAATCTTTAATTCTGACCACAGATTTTCTATTTCTATTGGCACACTAACCAAACACTGCCATGAAGACCAAGGAACTCTCCAAACAAGTAAGGGACAATGTTGTTGAGAAATACAAGTCAGGGTTAGGTTATAAAAAAATATCCAAATCTTTGATGATCCCTAGGAGCACCATCAAATCTATCATAACCAAATGGAAAGAACATGGCACAACAGCAAACCTGCCAAGAGACGGCCGCACACCAAAACTCATGGACTGGGCAAGGAGGGCATTAATCAGAGAGGCAGCACAGAGACCTAAGGTAACCCTGGAGGAGCTGCAGAGTTCCACAGCAGAGACTGGAGTATCTGTACATAGGACGACAATAAGCCGTACGCTCTATAGATTTGGGCTTTATGGCAGAGTGGCCAGAAGAAAGCCATTACTTTCAGCAAAAAACAAAATGACATGTTTTAAGTTTGCAAAAAGGCATGTGGGAGACTCCCAAAATGTATGGAGGAAGGTGCTCTGGTCTGATGAGACTAAAATTCAACTTTTTGGCCATCAAAGAAAGGCTATGTCTGGTGCAAACCCAACACATCACATCACTCAAAGAACACCATCCCCACAGTGAAACATGATGGCAGCATCATTCTATGGGGATGTTTTTCAGCAGTCGGGACTGGCCAGGGTTGAGGGAAAGATGGATCCCAAACACACTGCTAAAGCAACACTTGAATGGGGAAACATGTAAATGTGTTGGAATGGCCTAGTCAAAGCCCAGACCTCAATCCAATAGAAAATCTGTGGTCAGACTTAAAGATTGCTGTTCACAAGTGCAAACCATCCAACTTAAAGGAAATAGAGCAGTTTTGCAAGGAGGAATGGGCAAAAATCCCAGTGGTAAGATGTGGCAAGCTCAAAGAGACTTATCAAAAGCGACTTGGAGCTGTGATAGCCGCAAAAGGTGGCTCTACAAAGTATTGACTTCAGGGGGGTGAATAGTTATGCACATTGACTTTTTCTGTTATTTTGTCCTATTTGTTGTTTGTATCACAATAAAAAAAAAAAAAAATCTTCAAAGTTGTGAGCATGTTCTGTAAATTAAATGATGCAAATCCTCAAAACAGTCCATGTTAATTTCAGGTTGTGAGGCAACAAAACATGAAAAATGCCAAGGGGGGTGAATATTTTTTTAAGTCACTGTATTAGCACCTTTAAAGTCCCCCAATTCTCCCATATTTTTTATTATTAGTTATGCACATTGTGGTATTCAAGGGGGTATTTGTTATACATTTAGGTTATATATATTTTTTTCAACAACCATACATCCATAGAGAGTGGCAACATTATTGCACATACCACATACATGGTTTTGTAGTGTTTTTCCCATCCCTCAGGGAGAGTATTATTTATTTTTACTAGGAAGGTATTTGGTGTGTGGTTTTGTACATATTCTGTTTTGGTTTATTTACACGAATACCAATTTTGAATTTATTTTACACCTTATGTAGATCTTTGTAGGGTGATTTCCACCAACACTTTATGGTTACTTTATTGGTTTGAAGTATTTCATTAGGTGTGGAGACACATGCTAATGCTGGCAGCCACTCACTAGTTAGTATATCAGGGAGGTCTGCGTGGTGAATGTTCAGTTAAATTGGACAAAGTGCCTAAAAATAGAAAGCAACTGAGCAAGGTGAGACAGTGTATTACTGGATTTTAAATAATATAGGCATTTTTTTTTAACAGAAAAGTTTTTATTAATCTCCATCGGGAGATGATTTTCAGTACATTATACAATTAATAAACATAAAAAAGGAAAATAAAATCAAACAGATGACAAATCGACAGATATTACAACAAAGTGTAAGACATAGTAGCCAACATGTTATTTACATGTGTTTCTTAGTACATAGCATCAGTATTGCATTCTCGTGCAAAAGGGGGTAGGGTTGTCTTTAATTCAAGGGATAAGATGTCAAGGGTATGAATAGTTCTATCCTGTACCAACCATATTTAGCAATATTGGAATTTTAAGGGGTTCCCTAGAGGGGTAAGAGGAGTGGGGGGGGGGGGGACCGAGCGTCCTGAGCATGATCTGCCCAGCTGTACATACTGGGACAGAGTGAGGTCCTCTCTCATTATAAATAGGATTTTAGCTGTCAGCCCAGTCACCCCAGATCTTCTCGAACTCTTTCAGGCATTTACGACTCATACATGTAAGCTTATAAAGTGGAAGGGTAGAGTCAATAAGCTTTTTCCACTGCCCAACCGTCGAGGGCTCCGGCTGCTTCCATTTAGTTAGGATGGCCTTTCTGGCATAGAATGAGGCATAGAAAATCAGTAACCTTTTGTGAGTATTAGTGGTAATATTGTCACAGACACCGAATAAGAGGACACGGGGGTCAAGTCCTACGGCCAAATTCCCAATTGAGTTGATACATTGCACCACTTCCCTCCAGAATTGTTGGATAAGAGGACAAGACCACGCCACATGGAAGAATGTTCCCACTTCAGTTTCGCATTTTGGACATTTGTCAGATTGGGTGGGGTATATCCTAGCAAGCCTCTGGGGGAAATAATATGCCCTGTGGAGGAATTTTAGCTGAATGTACCTATCCCTGGCGGATATCATTAAAGTTATATACTGTTGGATACCTTCTTCCCAATCATCATCCGTCAGGGAGGGCACATCCACCTTCCATTTATTAAAGAGCCCAGTCCCTTGGTCATCAGTCCCACAGGATGCCCGAAGGTACAGGGCGGAGAGGATATGGTCCACACTGGCTGAAATAAGAAAGCGCTCCACCATATGTGACTCCAAGTGAATGTCAGTGGGAAATTGGGCTTGAATGGCATGACACAATTGTAGGTAGCGAAAAAGCATCTTCGCTGGAAGTTGGAAGGTGTGTTTTAGTTCATCATATGAGAGGAGTTTACCTGCTGGCATGATATGCCGTAATAGGAATTTTTTTGTTTTACATAGCTATACCTGCAAAAGGGGCAGCCTGAATTGATCCAGCAGGACTTCATTTTCTGACTAAAGTTCCACTTTAAGAAGCCATACCTTACCTTGTCTGTGCTCCACCTTCAACTGTGCCTGAGAAATACCTGATACACACAGGTATGGAGAACACATGACTCTCCACTTACCCACAATTCTACGCTTGATGTCTAGTCAGTCAACTGTCTTGCTCGTATAGTACTAGAGTACTCTGATAGGCAAGTACAGAAAACAGTACAATGACAGCCAGACTTGTTTTCTTGCATTCTCTCAAGCACTCCCTTGGTCAGTGAGGGAGAAAAACTTTGCCCGGAAGCTTAAAGAGGCTGCTTACATGGACTACACTTCCCAAGCTCCATTTCCAACTGTGCCCATGAAAAAAATGATACTTCCAGGTATCGAGGACACACAACTCTCCACCGATCCACAAGCTTGATGTCCTGTTCATATAGTGCAAGAATACTATGATAGATAGGTACAGACAGCAGCACAAGGAAAGACAGACATCACGTTAAACGATCTTTCTACCAAGTTGTACCTAGACCACTGGTCAGGTTTAAATGATCTAAACTCCTATCAGTGTCGGTGCCCTTTTTTACTTGTGGTGGAGCATTCTCTAAATCACTCATGGTCAGTGAGGAAGGAAAGCTCTGCTTGGCAGCTTAAAGGGGCTGCCAACATGGACTACACTTCCCAAGCTCCACCTCCAACTGGGCCAGAGAAATATATGATACTTCCAGATATGTTGGATACACAACTCTCCACCTACCCACAGTTCTATGCTTGATGCCTAGTCAGTCAACTGTCCTGCTCATATAGTGCAAGAATACTATGATAGGCAGGTACAGACAGCAACACAAGGAAAGCCAGACTTCACATTAAATTATCTATCTACCAGGTTCTACCACTGGCCAGGATGAAATGAACTACAGTCCTACAAAGCATTGGGGCCATTGTTTATTTGTGGTGGAGCGTTCTCTAAATCACTCTCATGATCAGTGAGGGAGGAAAGCTCTGCCTAGCAGCTTAAAGGGGCCATGATCATGATCAGTGAGGTAGGAAAGCTCTGCATGGCAGCTTAAAGGGGCCATGATCATGATCAGTGAGGGAGTAAAGCTCTGCCTGGCAGCTTAAAGGGGTCATGATCATGATCAGTGATGGATGGGAGCTCTGCATAGCAGCTTAAAGAGGCCATGATCATGATCAGTGATGGATGGGAGCTCTGCATAGCAGCTTAAAGAGGCCATGATCATGATCAGTGAGGGATGCAACACAAACCTATTATTTTAGAAGGATTTTCATAAAGTACATGCTCACTTTAGCATGATCACAGGACGCAGTAGTAACGTGGAGGTCGGTGGCAGGAACCAGTAGGTGCAGCGGAGGACACATGAGACAGACACTTCCAGAAATGCTGGTTTCTGCAGAGACTTCAAGGGATGTAAAATGTGAGCTTTTAGTCTCTTCTTTGCAAGTAAAACTTCTATCCTGGCAAAAAATCTGTCACTTTGACAGGTTCTCTTATGAGAACAATCCCTTAACCACTGATAGTGATCTGCGTCCAACCTTCCAGCTTGAGAGACCAAACAGCTGTTGCTCTGTCAGCTGCTTGACCACACAGTGATATAATTTTTGGATAAGGTAAAACTTTAAAAAAAAACAAAGATCATGTGCGTTTAACCAAACTATATTTACTCTCTTGAAACTTTATTAAAAAAAAAAAAAAGAAAGACGAATGGCTTTTTTTTACCTAGAGAAACCCTCCCTCCAAATGGTGAAATCAATTTTTAAATACATTGTGGTCCTGCCAGCTGGAGTGGTAAAACAAATGTGCTACGGTGAAGGAGCACACGGCGTCTCAGACTCGATCACAATTTTCTTGTTCAGAAGAAATATAATTTCGGCAATGTGCTTCTGAGAATGCGCTCACTGAACCGTGTGCAAAAATGTCCTGACTATAAAGAACACAATTTTGTTTTAGCCACAGTAATGCCTCTCATAAATTATTCACAATGAGTGAGGAGTAGAAGTCGTCTAATGGAGAACCAGTGTCAGCCAAAATGTTTAATATCATTCCGCAGAGATTATTTACCAGGGGCTGATAGGAGCTTTCCAAGTTGGGGAAAAGAAAGTCCGGAGCTTCTCCTGTCTCTGGATATGATGAAGTTAGGTTGACCTGGAATGAAGGGGGATATTTTTATGGGATAGGGTACAAGCCTAAAGTGAAACTCCAGCCTTTTTAGTAATATACTCAACCTATGCTCACCCCTGCTATACATACCAAAAAGCTGTAAACCCTAACCAAAATATATTTGGGTTTCTAAAGCATCACGTATCAAACAATTGGCATTTTTAAAAATAAAATACTTTTTTCACCTTTGTTTTGATCCTCTGCTGCATCTCAGAACTTCTGATCTCCTTGCAGCCATTTCCTGCCTACATGCACTCCAACAATAAAGAAAAAGATAAAAATCACTGTGTTATTACCTCAGCTGGAGATATAAAGGAAAATATCCTATAAGGAATCGGATACTTCAAACTCTATCTAATGCCCCTACATACCCCATACACAGTCAGAGCATGCTCATACAATTATAACAGGGAGTGGTTGGCAGCATGATCCTCTAGATCAGTGGTCTCCAAACTGCGGCCCAAGGGCCAGATGCGGCCCTTTGCTTGCCTTTATCTGGTCCTTGGTGCCATTTACCTTCCACTCACATCAACAATGGGGCACTATTCCTTCAAACACACCAATGATGGGGCACTGTTCTTCCCACTGACATCAACAATGGCGCAATATTCCTTCAAACACACCAATGATGGGGCACTATTCCTCCCACTGACACCAATGATGGAGCACTATTCCTCCCACTGACACCAATGTTGGGGCTCTATTCTTACCACAGACATCAACAATAGGGCGCTAGTCCTCCCCCTGGTAACAAAGATGCATTACTTACTCCCACTAACGCCAGGACAATTTCTACTCCCAATGGCCACAGTCCGACCCCCCTAAAGTCTGAAGGACAGTAAACTGGCCCTTTGTTTAGAAAGTTTGTAGACCCCTGCTCTAGATATATAAGCATATATTTAAGAGGACTAAAGGTCCAAATAGAAATCTTCAAGGAGGATCAATCGGTCAATTTGTTAACAGCTTTATTAACCACTTCAGCCCCGGAAGAATTTACCCCATTCCTGACCAGAGCACTTTTTGCGATTCGGCATTGCGTCGCTTTAACTGACAATTGCACGGTAGTGTGACATTGTACCCAAACAAAATTGACGTCCTTTTTTTCCCACAAATAGAGCTTTCGTTTGGTCATATTTGGTCGCCTCTAAGCTCTTTATTTTTTGCGCTATAAACAAAAAAGAGCAACAATTTTGAAAAAAAAACTTAGCAATAAGTGTATATTGATTGGTTTGCACAAAAGTTATAGCGTCTACAAAATAGGGGATAGACTTATAGCATTTTTATTATCATTTTTTTTTACTAGTAATGGCGGCGATCTGCGATTTTTATTGTGACTGCGACATTATGGCGGACACATCGGACAATTTTGACACATTTTTGGGACCATCGGCATTAATACAGCGATCAATGCTATAAAATTGCATTAACCACTTTAAGACCAGCCTCGTTTTGGATTTTAGGTGTTTACAAGTTTAAAACAGGTTTTTTTGCTAGAATAAAATGAGGTCATTGCAATACTTTTTTTTGCACCGTATTTGCGCAGCGGTCTTCTAAGCGCACTTTTTTTGGAAAAAATTCACTTTTTTGATTAAAAAAATAAGACAACAGTAAAGTTAGCCCAATTTTTTTTTATATTGTGAAATATAATTCTACGCCAAGTAAATTGATACCCATCATGTCACGCTTCAAAATTGCGCCCGCTCGTGGAATGGCGTCAAACTTTTACCCTTAAAAATCTCCATAGGCGACGTTTAAAAAATTCTACAGATTGCATGTTTTGCGTTACAGAGGAGGTCTAGTGCTAGAATTATTGCTCTCACTCTACTGGTCGCGGCGATACCTCACACGTGTGGTTTGACCACTGTTTTCATATGCGGGCGCTACTCACGTATGCGCTCGCTTTTGCGCGCGACCTTGTCGGGATGGGGCGCTTTAAAAAATTTTTTTTTTTTATTATTATTTATTTTACTTATTTTATTTATTTTTTCACTGTTTTTAAAAAAAAAAAAAATTGGATGACTTTTATTTCTATTACAAGGTATGTAAACATCCCTTGTAATAGAAAAAAGCATGACAGGTCCTCTTAAATATGAGATCTGGGGTCAAAAAGTCCTCAGATCTCATATTTAGACTAAAATGCAAAAAAAAAAAAAAAAAAAGTTTAAAAAAATGACACAAAAAAAATTGTGCCTTTAAGAGAAGTGGGCGGAGCTGACGTAATGACGTCGCTCCGGCCGTCCTATGGTATGGAGACGGGTGGGGGCCATCTTAGCCTCACTCGTCTCCATACTGAGGAAGGGAAAGGACCCGATCGCCTCCGCCGCTACCGACGGCTCCGGTAAGCGGCGGAGGGTGGGGGAGAGCGGCGGAGGGGGGGTGGCACCTCTCCCGCCGCCGATAACGGTGATCTAGCGGCGAACCCGCCACAGAGACCACCATTATCGTGTACAAAATCGCCGGCCCTAAAGATGGATACCTCGGTTGTGGCAGCAGCTGCTGCCGTTACCGAGATATCCATCTTTAAAAAAATGACGCATATATACAGTGCGCGGTCCAGAAGTGGTTAATTACTGTAAAAATGTCACTGGCAGTGAAGGGGTTAACACTAGGGGCGCTCGAGGGGTTAACTATGTTCCCTGGGAGGTGATTCTAACTGAAGGGGGGAGGCGACTGACTGGAGGAAGTGACGGATCGTGGTTCCTAGCTAATAGGAACACACAATCTGTCACTCCTGTCAGAACAGAACAGGGAAGCGTGTGTTTACACACACTCGTCCCTGTTCTGTGTCCCCTGGTCAGGATCGCGACCGTCGGCTACAAGCACCGACACCCCCACTGTGCAGCGGGCGCATGACTGCTATCCCGACCCCGCGAGCCAACATACAGCTGTGACGGCTCGCGCAGGGGAACCAACCTGCAGCAGTATAACTGCAGCGGTTGGTCGAGAAGCTGTTAAAGTATATTTAGTAAAAATAAAATATGAAAAATTGCAAAAACCTCCGACATAACAAAAAGTTAAAATGACAACGTTGTCAAAACCAGACAAGAAAGCAGCTGCAGACACCCACACAAACCACACATCCACCACACACTCATCCAATCCGATGGCTGAATCAAAGGGGCACTAGTGCAAGTGACTGCAGATAAGAGTATAGTGTGGTTTAACCACAGTTGGCCAGTCTATGACTTCAATGATAGTACAGGGCTAGACGTGATGTGGAGTATATGATGAATGGATGGCTGAGTCTGCTGAAAAAGAGTTAATCAGTGATGCATTTGCATAGTACAGCTGTAGTTACAGGTAAAGGCTGAATGGAGTCTGCACACTGATATACTGAATGGTAGCCAAACAGCTAACCTAGCTGTGTAAAGCTGGACTGTAAGCAGGTGGACGGGTGCAGATAGGAGCATGCAGTATCTTGCTAGGAGGCCGGCTACAAGTGGGTGAGTCTGTGTCCTATGGACAGTATACACAAAGTAAGTCAGTGCATTCTCACCACCCCCCAGCCATGCTAGAGGCTTCTAATGCCTCATGGACAGAATCCATATGGAGGTCGTCCACCAGCCCACTCTTCATTTGTGCCGCTCTGGATGTACAGTGTCAGTCCACAGATAGATAACTTGGGAGTCTGCAGGGTCTGGTTTAGGAATGGACGTCACAGGGGTAATGATGCCGTGCTGACATGTTTCGCTCGTGAACACAAGCTTCTTCAGAGCCAACTGTGGTTAAACCACATTATACTCTTATACTTTTTGTTATGTCTAAGGTTTTTGCAATTTTTCGTGTTCTATTTTTACTAAATATACCTTAATAAAGCTGTTTATAATTGACCGATTGATCCTCTTTGACGATTTCTTTTTGGACTCTTAGTCCTCCTTAAATATGCTTCAACAATGGCTGCATGGCATTTTTCAGTGTGGGTTTGCTGATGGCAACAACAGTGGACCATGCCTGTTAAAATGTGAAATAGCAGTTTGTAATCTCCATTGAAAGTCCTTGTGACATGGTGACAACACAGGAGAACAATTGGGAGACAGAACATTGTCACTCTATAAAAGGGAATATGAACAGCAGCCTTCACCTTTTCATGTCTATGGGTAGCTGTATGCAGCTCCAGAACATCCCAGGCACCAAAATTACACAGCCTCTTTATACTGCATGGGCAAATATGCCCATGTGCATGAAGCCTTAAAGTTTATCGTCAAGGAGGGAAGACAGAGAAGCACCCACACAGCAGAGCTGGTTGAGAAAATAGCTGAGACCAAATTCAAGTTCTTTAGAAAACTGGTGTTGGGTTGTATAGTATGACTTGAGTAAACCACGGGATGACCATAACACTGTGAACAGCAAGGAGAAAATGAAATGGAAGTGCTGGGACCATAGGGTTATCCTATTATTGAGATAGGAGTTATAATGTTATTTGAATGGCATATCTACATTATGGGCTGGCAACTACTCCATGCCAAAGGTTTCAACGGTTTCCTCAATATATGGCTGAAAGTATCTGAGATTAAAGTGCTACAACGGAAATTTAAACATCCAGATTTAGATTGATTCCGAAATAAAGTCAAAAGTTTTTTTTCACAGAGCCAACACATTTTGGGGATCAGAACTGGATGGAAATGAACAAAGTCTTAATAGATGAAATGAAAATATATAAGATGCCCAATATGGATAAATCATAACTGTCAGGAGCGTCTAAATGCTCCTGTTCATTGACAGCTGCTGGTTCACTCCAGCATCCTGATTTTGGTTGTGATACATTCTTTCTGCCTGTCCAACTGCAAGGTGGTTGATGTGGTCAGTCTCTGGATGGAGACCAAACCTGATTTAAGCCAGCCAAGCCTACAGCCTCATGATTGTTATAGCATTTGCTACATATGTTCCAAGCTCCCTGTTCTGCCCTACGCCGCAAGATTGTATCCCCTCGTTGAAAACCTCAGATTGGATATTGACTGTTCTGAGGCGTTGAACTCTGAGGCACTGAACTCTGTCTGCCGTGTACCTGGACAGGCATTGAACCACTCTGCCTGCCTGCCAACCGCAAGTACCTGTTTGCTTTGCTCAGTTTGTTTCTGCCCTGGTGTGGTGGCCAGGCACTATAGCATTGTGTGTAAGTCCTAGGGGAAACTAAGTACTGGTAGGTCTGCTTGCTTTATGGGAAATGCTAACTATAGTGTCTGACCACGTGCTAGGGGTAAGCATGACAAGAACCAATATTCTTCAAATAACGAACCCCATGAAAGTTAATGGGACCCGAATGTCAAAAATCAAAAGTGCCCACTTTGAACGCTCATATGCAAGTAATGGATATAGGGATCCGGGTCCTGTCCTGGGGCACATGTATCAATAATGAGCAGTGATTTTTTTTTATATTTAAAGTGAAAGCATAAAAATGAAAAATTCCTTCCAATATAGTGCCTGGGTGGTCCCCTTAGTCTACCTGTAAAGTGACAGATCTGTAACATGTCCAGAATCTGCTGCAGAAATAATTGCATTTATAAAGCCAAAAAAATGACATTTTCCCTGCAAGCTGCCTTTATTTTGCTCAGCAACAGCTGGGGAGCCAGTGTGTATGATGAGGCCACAATGTAGTGCACTGGGAACAAGATTAGAGATTTTTTGGATACATTCTGGTGTCACTCTGACTTTGGATAGAAGTAACGGGTGTGTAAAAATTGGTCTTTGGGTGTCGGTGGTGCTTTCCCACCATAACCCTATAGACATAATCTTGATGAAAGCAAGAACTGGCCTTGCTGCAAAAATTCTAATAGGTCAAGGTGCAATTTTTTTGGCAACACCATCATTTTGGTTCAATTTTTAAGGAGAGGGCCAATTCTCAATTTTTTTGCACTGAAATCACCAGCAGATGGAAAGTCATAAAGACAAGCCAATTTGCTTTGAAAGTGAAGAAATACAATTGACTCTTATGCTTGCTCTAAAAAAAAATGCCTTCAGAGGCATGCCATATGATCTACAAGTTATAAATACACATAATTTCATCTCTGCCGAGTGCATTTTCATAAGAGAAAAATCCAATTACTCTACCGTATCACCTAATGGCAATTGTCTGCTCCGTGCCCCGTTTCCCAAGGCTTTCTCATTTACTGAATGATATTCTGCAATAATAAACTGAGCAAGAATAAGCAAATGTCAGGAGGCTTTGCGCAGAGGGGAATGCAATTCATGTAAAGAGAGAGTCAAGTATAGAAATATTACCTCCCCGTGGGGCTAATGGCTAGTGATTGCCGCCTGCCAAAAGGGCTAAATTGCTGTCAAATGGCAAATCACTAGATAGAACATTAAGAAGGCTGTAATACAAAACCTCAATATTGTTTTAAAGGGAAAGTCTTATGTATTTTCATAAACATTTTCAGTTACTCTAAGATTTTTCTGAAAGGATTTGCTATTTATTTACTTGTGTGCTGTTCAGCATTTATATTTTGTAGTTCATATACAGATTTATAGATTCTACTGCTAGTGCCAGCAAAGTGGCTAAGTGGTTAGCACTTCTGCTTAGCAGCACTAGGATTGCCGGTTTGAATCCCAACCTTGGTACCACCTGACTGCAGTCTCCACCCACACCCCAAAGACATGCTGGTAGGTAAACTGACCCTAGTATATGTATGAATGTGAGTTAGGGACCTTAGACTGTAATCTCCTTGAGGGTAGGGACTGATGTTAATGTAATATAAATATGTAAAAGCTCTGTGTAAGTTGATGGTGCTGTAAAATATATAATAATGGTGGAATCTGCAGTGTGTGTTCTATACAGATAGATAGACTTACATTGAGAGGGAAGAATTGTAAAGTAGAATTATTAAGCAGGGGACATGGCCTGAATTTTTGATTTATTGGGAATTCTGTGCTGATGAAACAAATGGGAATTTTGCTAACTTTTCCTAACACTAACCCTTCGTGTAAGCCTGATCCTCACACTATCATTTCTTGTCATCTTAACTTTCTTTGTAACCCCTTGCACTATCCCTACCTGTAATCTTTTGACCAACTTCCTGTTATCCTAACCCTTCACCTAACACTAACCCTTCTTGTAACACTAATCCCAACCCTTCATGTAGTCATAAGATTATTAGTCCACGGAACCCTTGAATTATCCTTTCCAGTAATCTTTATACTAACACTGCCCCTATAATCCTTTCACTAACCCTACCTGTAACCCTAACACTGACTCTTCATGTAATCCAACACCTTAACTGTAACCCTTATTGTAACCTCAATTCTAACATTTCACATAACCCTTATGCTACCCCCCATGTCATACCTACCTGCTCTGTGAAAGGGTTTTGCACAGAGTAGCCCAGATCCTCCTTATCTCGGGTCCCCAACTGATTTTCCTGGCTCCTCCCCTCAGCCAAGTGCTCCCATAGAAAGCCACTTGTTATGGGGCACTCGTGCGGGCTCACTCCCAAACCTGCTCTGTGTGAACATAGACAAACAGAGCATGAAACGGCTCAACCCGCCCCTTCCTTACTGGCTGTGATTGACAGCAGTGGTATCCAATGAGGAGAGAGAGAGCTGAGCGAGAGACTGCTCTCGTGCACAGTGCTGGATCAAGATCAGGCTCAGGTAAGTGCAGAGAATGCACTAAGGTAAAAAACCTTCAGCTTTGGAACCACTTTAATCCAACACTAACCCTTTATGTAACCCTAAACAGTAACTCTTCACATAACCCCCAATGCTAACCCCCCTGTATTTCTAATCCTAACTTTTAATGTAACTTCAACACCAATAGTTCCTGTAACTCTTGTAATATCCCTTCCAGTAATCAAACTACGGCTCTCCAGCTGTTCACAGACATGACATTCACAGACATGACTAGGCATGATGGGAATTGAACAACTGGAGGGCCATTGTTTGGAGGCCCCTGCTTTACACTACAAATTCTGGATGGACCCTCTGCACACTGCTACACCCTTCCAAGCAAACTATGCAATGAAAAACATTGGTATTTAGTTCACATATATTGCAATACATGTTTAAGCTGATCAACTGTGTCAAAGTAATCCCTCTTCTGGCCAGTCCTACACTGCCTTGCCACTGCAAATGCTAAGGTGGACACCATGCCATCATGGGGCATAAAGACCCAAGGTGGGGGTGAGAGGTGGGGGTGAGCTGCTAGGTTCAGATCTGGTCACTGACCTGCATTACAACAGAGAAAAGATATACATGTGCTTAATTCCCAATAGTTTGTACATGTATTTGAATCAGGTGCTAAAGAGGTGTGACCGCATTTTACCACTACAAACTCTCTGTTGTAATGGGGGTCAGTGACCAGATCTGAACCTAGTAGCTCTCCCCCACCTTGGGTCTTTATGCCCCATGTTGGCATGGAGTCCACCTTAGCATTTGCAGTGGCAAGGCAGTGTAGGACTGGCAAGAAGAGGGATTACTTTGATGCAGCTGGTCAGATTAACCACTTGCCAGCCAACCGCCATCATTATACTGCGGTAGGTCGGATCTATTGCGTGAATCACCGTAGGTGTATGTCGCTTCGTTCAATAGATACAGTGGGTGGGCCATGGCGCCAGAGGAGCGTGGGCGTACCCACGGCATGCGGCCGGAGCTGGCTCTCCACAGAGAGCCAGAATGGGGATCTGTCAATGTAAACAAACAGATCCCTGTTCTGTCAGGGAAGTAGAGAGGGATTGTCTTTTCCTAGTGATTAGGAACAGTAATCTCTCTCTACTCCCAGTCAGTCCCCTCCCCCCAAAGTTAGAAACACCTCCCAGGGAACACATTTAACACCTTGATCGCCCCCTAGTGTTAACCCCTTCCCTGCCAGTGTAATTTTATCCAGTAATCAGTGCATTTTTATAGCACCGATCGCTGTATAAATGTCACTGGTCCCCAAAAAGTGTCAACAGTGTCCGATCTGTCGCCGCAATGTCACAGTACTGCTAAAAATCGCTGATCACCGCCATTACTAGTAAAAAATAATAATAATAATAATGCCATAAATCTATCCCCTATTTTGTAGACGCTATAACTTTTGCACAAACCAATCAATTTAAGCTTATTGTGTTTTTTTTTTTTTTTTTTACCAAAAATATGTAGTAGAATACGTATTGGCCTAAACTGATGAAGAAATTGTTTTATTTTTTTTATTTTTTTTGGGGGGGGGGATATTTATTATAGCAAAAAGAAAAAATATTGTTTTTTTTTTTACAAAATTGTCTATTGTCTATTTTTGTTTGTGGCACAAAAAATTAAAAAACACAGAGGTGATCAAATACCACCAAAAGAAAGCTCTATTTGTGGGGAAAAAGGACATAAATTTTGTTTGGGTACAACATCCCACGACCACGCAATTGTCAATTAAAGCGATGCTGTGCTGTATCACAAAAAATGGCCCAGTCATTAAGGGGGCAAATCCTTCCGGTCCTTAAAGTGGAGTTCCACCCACATTTGAGAGGTGGTCTTAAACAAAAGACCACCTCTCCCCCTCGTTTTTGGATATGAAATTAGTTTTTCTTTTCTATCATACCTTTTTATGAAGTACATCGTGTACTTCTGATCCATCCGGTCCGCGGTGCAGGGCGTCATATCCTTATGTGCGGCGAGCCCCCCCTGCTGTCTCCTGGGACCTGTGTGTGTCCCAGAAGACAGCTGGCCATTCACAAAGTGCAGCGCGCATGAACAGTAAAAAACGGGCAGTAAAGCCGCAAGGCTCCACTGCTGGTTTCCCTTAGTTAGAATGGCAGCACCTGCACCCGATCCGATGGATTGATTGGACTCAGGGGGATGACATTGCGGGCTCCCTAGCAGGGGTGGACTGACCCATCGGCACTCGGGCACTGCCCGAGGGCCTGGGTCATTGGGGGCCCGTGAGAAGCTCTGCAATACAAGTCTAGCAGGTATTCAGGAATCGGCTGTAATAATACCTCGCATAGTGTGCTGTTCCCCGCCGGCCCCTCCTTCCCTCCCGTCCACCCCAGGTGCTTCTACTGTACATGACATCACCTGGGATGGTCGAGAAGAGAGGAGTGTTAATATGTGGTCACACCCTATTGGAAATTGAGCATAGGTATATCTTTTCTCTTTTCCATGCTTTACACTAAGCAGGGAAAAGAGAAAAGAAGGTCAGACATTCTCTATTATATACAGTATGTAACTTTGAGGTTTGTATATGAAGGAAGCAAGTTCTGACTTTTCGTATTATTTCTCAGTAGCATTGGGGCTCCTGAGGAAGCAAAGAAACGCGTTGAGACCTTTAGTTATTTCCCTGCATAATACACAGCTGCAATACCTTGTATTTATACAGAGTATTCCTTGCATTTGTCAAATGTATGCTTTACCATACAGTATATACTGTGACATTGTTATACCAGTGGTAGGAGGTCCACTTTGTTAGCAGGGGTTAGTAACGATATGTACAGTATCTAGGGGATGTTAATGTTCTACACCTTGTGATGTGTTTTTAACGGTGTGACTTTTGTTTGTATTGTATTGCATTTAATAAAATGTTTTCATTTTTAATAATAATGTTGTGAGCCCATTTCCTGGGGTCCTTTTTGGCACCAAAAAATCCTTAGTTTTCTTTTTCCTCTCTTTTCTGGCTAAGCATATTCCAGATGAGGTCTTACTAAGGAGAAATTTGAAATATAACTGAAAACACTCAATCATATTTTTAACGTACTCTTTATATTGATACCATTGTACTGTAATTTATAGTGCATAAAATAATAAGTCTGCTCTATTAACCAGTTCCCGCCAGGCCTATCGTTAAATGACGGCCGGGCAGGACTTTCGTCGTTCTGAGTGGACTTCATATGATGTCCTCTCATAATGCGCCTCTCGGGTACTGGCCTGCTCGGCCTCTTTAAATAAGCTGCTAGGAGGCTTCAGCACTTCTTGAAGCATGTTGAAAGCCTGCTAGCAGCTTGCTTAAAGCGGCAATCAGCACTACTTAGGATCTGTGTTCAACATTTAGAAACTGGAGCTAAATGGTACTTTAAAAGCTTCAACAAAGCTTGCTGTTCACACTGCTATTATACAAGCTGAAGCCCATGTGAGACATTTCCCAGATTTTGTATTATCTTATTTCTCTTCACATAGCAACCAGAAACGGCAGTGGCTTGCTGAAAAGAGCCTAAAACAAGGTGATGTTTTCAGAGTTCCTCTAGGCAGGACTACGTGTGGTGCAGTAAGGGTCAGCAGAATCATTTTGCTGCAAAAAAAATGAAAAAAAATTTTCTCAAATGCAGAAACTTTGCTTAATAGAAATGTGTGTGAAAAGAAAATATACTTTTGTATTAAGAGAGTGTGTTTTTTTGTAAGTATGTTTACTAGTTACGTTTATATGATTTAGTGTTGTGTATATTTTTACCTTTTCTTGCAGTTTCTGTTCATTATTTACAGTGCCTTGAAAATGTATTTATACCCTTTGAAATGTTCTACATATCATGTTACAACCAAAAACGTAATGTATTTTATTGGGATTTTATGTGATAGACCAACACAAAGTGGCACATAATTGTGAAGTAGAAGGAAAACGATAAATGGTTTTCACAATTTTTACAAGTAATTATGTGAAAAGTGTGGCGTGCATTTGTATTCAGCCCCCCCCCCCCCCGAGTCAATACTTTGTAGAACCACCTTTCACTGCATTTCCAGCTGCAAGTCTTTTTGGGGATGTCTCTACCAGCTTTGCACATCTAGAGAGTAATATTTTTTTCCCATTCTTCTTTGCAAAATAGCTCAAGTTCTGTCAGATTGGATGGAGAGCGTCTGTGAACAGCAATTTTGAAGTCTTGCCACAGATTTTCAATTGGATTTAGGTCTGCACTTTGGGCCATTCTAACACATGAATATGCTTTGATCTAAACCATTCCATTGTAGCTCTGGCTGTATGTTTAGGGTTGTTGTCCTGCTGGAAGGTGAACCTCCACCCCAGTCTCAAGTCTTTTGCAGAATCTAACAGGTTTTCTTCTAACATTGCCCTGTATTTGGCTCCATCCATCTTCAACTCTGACCAGCTTCCCTGTCCCTGATGAAGAAAAGCATCCCCACAACATGATGCTGCCACCACCATGTTTTACGGTGGGGATGGTGTGTTCAGGGTGATGTGCAGTGTTAGTTTCCTGCCACACATATTGTTTTGCTTTTAGGCCAAAAAGTTCAATTTTGGTCTCTTCTGACCAGAGCACCTTCTTCCACATGTTTGCTGTGTCCCCCACATGGCTTTTCGCAAACTGCAAATGGGACTTCTTATGGCTTTCTTTCAACAATGGCTTTCTTCCTGCCACTCTTTCATAAAGACCAGATTTGTGGAGTGTACGACTAATAGTTGTCCTGTGGACAGATTCTCCCACCTGAGCTGTGGATCTCTGCAGATCCTTCAGAGTTACCATGGGCCTCTTGGCTGCTTCTCTGATTAATGCTCTCCTTGCCCGGCCTGTCAGTTTAGGTGGACGGCCATGTCTTGGTAGGTTTGCAGTTGTGCCATACTCTTTCCATTTTCATTTGATGGATTGAACAGTGCTCCGTGAGATGTTCAAAGCTTGGGATATTTTTTTTATATCCTAACTCTGCTTTAAAATTTCTCCACAACTTTATCCCTGACCTGTCTGATGTGTTCCTTGGCCTTAATGATGCTGTTTGTTCACTAAGGTTCTCTAACATACCTCAGAGGGCTTCACAGAACAGCTGCATTTAACTTGAGATTAAATTACACACAGGTGGACTCTATTTACTAATTAGGTGATTTCTGGAGGCATTTGGTTCCACTAGATTTTAGTTAGGGGTATCAGAGTAAAGGGGGCTGAATACAAATGCACACCAAATGTTTCACATATTTATTTGTAATTTTCATTTTCCTTCCACTTTACAGTTATGTGCCACTTTGTGTTAGTCTATCATATAAAATCCCAAAAAAATACATTTACGTTTTTTGTTGTAACTGTACAAAATGTGGAAAATTTCAAGGGGTATGAATACTTTTTCAAGGCACTGTATGTATATCCTGTACTTTTTATTTTTTTTACTGTCTTTTTTTTATTCTGTAAAAAAAAAAAACAAATGCAAATTTTAGGCCTGAAAATTAGTTAAAACCCCAAAACATTATATATTTTTTAAAAGAAGAGACCCTGGAGAATAAAATGACGGTAGCTCAAATTTTTTTATGTCATACAATATTGGTGCCATGGTTTATCAAATGCATATTTTCAGTAAAAATAAAAGGACACCAAAGTGAATTTTACTGTACACAAATGCAATATGCAATATATTTTTTTGAGTAAAATATAAAAGATGAAGTTGTGTCATGAAGAAATATGCCCAACATGCCTAGCCTTAAAACTGTACATACATGTGATATAGTGACAAATTTTGCTACCCAAAAATATCTATATGTGATGCTTTTAAATCCCCTACAATTTTATAGTTAACTGTGAATAATAGGCCTAGAATTATTGAGTGATATCAGGGTGGGCAAGAGGGGAAGCTGCCCTGGGTACTGTGGTATCATGTGAGGTGGGGAGGGGGCACAAGGAGATTGGAGGAGGGGATTTGTGTTGGGAGGGTGAATTTGGGGGCAGCAAAGGGTAAGAATTTTTCTAGAAAAATTAATTTGGGGGGGGGGGGGAATGTGCAATAGTGTTGATTTAAGCACATTTCTGTTGAGAGGGGGAATGGGGAAAAAGGATTTGTGTTAGGAGTGGGGATGTGGGGGGCTTGTTCTAGAAAAGTTGTTATAGTAGAGGGGATTTGTGTTAGGATGGGAAAAATTTTTTTTTTGGGGGGGGGGGGATTTGTATTAGTAGGGATGAGGGTGGCAGAGAGTAAGAACTGTTCTAGGAAATTTGAGAACTGTTCTAGGAAATTTGTGCTAGAAGGAGAAATTTTAGGGGGGAGATTTGTGCTAGGGGGAGGGATTGGTGGGGGATTTGTGGTGGGAGAGGGGATTTGTAGTGGGGGGAGAGAATGTATACTCAGAGGGGAAATTTGTACTGGGAGGAGGGGGAATTTATTCTTAGGGGTAAGCATGCAGATTAGCGTTTATTTTTTGATGGGTTGGGGGGGGGGGATTTTTGCTGACAGATAATGCCCATACATCTTTGGTATGTTTGCCCTAGGCTGTGGATGACCTTGTCCCGTGACTAGCTGATATATATCACATGTAGAGCAATCATCGTTTTTGGACACAGCCACACTCGGCGCATGTGTTTGCATATGTATGTAGGGGAAGGGGCTTTTTGATTTTTTTTTTGGTCACTTTCATTTTTTTTTTTAAACCTTTTTTTCACATAGCTTTATTGCTATCACATGGGGGATCATTAGCCCCCATGTGATAGCATATCATTTGTGATAGGTTATCTTTAATGAGACATTGGGGCAGGGACGAATTTAGGGAGGTGCTGGGATGGGCTTTGCCCGCTTAACCCAGATTTCAGTGGTGCCCCTCTAGGGCCAGTGACATTGGTATCAGGAAGTCAAGGGGCAGCATGCAGCCTTGTCTCTGCCAAGTAGGCATGGCTGCACAGTGCCCTGCCCCATCCACCGCACTGCATCATTTGATTCCATGGTGCAGGGGGGCAGACCAGGATTCACAGCATCATTCATTCCTATTTGGGAAGAGGAGGGGGTTCTGCTGTCATAGGGGCGGGATTTGTTGTGACTGGGGGAATACTCTGTTGTGATGGGGGCAAATCCAATAGGAAGGTGGACTCTGATGGGATGGGGGCAACTCTGATTTGAAGGAGGCAATGTAATGGGGGGGGATTTGATTTAAAGAGGCTGACTCTGAATTGATAGGTGGAATCTGAAATAAAGAGGGGGCTCCTCCATATGGTGACAAGGAGTGGGTGACATCATCATCTAGTGCCAATATCAGTGTCCTTCAGCCCAATAAATACAGCTCAGGACTGGGGTGCCTTGGGATGTTGCATACTTTTACAGGGTGCCTTGACTAAAAAAAAGGTTGAGAACAGCTGGTCTAATACATCGGCTTTTCATTGCAGCCACATAGTGATGTAGGGAACTAGGGGAGGAAAGAATAAAAAGATAGTGTGTTGACATTATGCCCCCCCCAGATCAGGCAGGCTAGATCACTGTAAAAGGGGTCTATTATACTCCTGATGCCTCCCCTGTACTCCACTGAAGATAATGGAGCAGGGACGTGCGGTGAGGTCAGTGGCAGGTGAGGCACTTGCTAGTATCAGAGCCAGATACACACAGGTTACATACGCCACGAACTTTAGAGCGAGAGCAATAATTCTAGCACTAGACCTCCTCTGTAACTCTAAACATGTAGCCTGTAGAAATTTTAAAGCGTCACCTATGGAGATTTTTAGATATCCTGCCGCAAGGTGGCTCAGCTGCACAAACCGACATACCCGTACATCGGTCTGTGCATATGGTACTGCGGGCACGCGCACGTGATCGCGGTGAAGAGAGGCAGAACAGGGATCTGCCTATGTAAACAAGGCCGATCCCCATTCTGACATTGAAGGAGAGAGTGATCAGCTGTTCCTAGTGATCAGGAACAGCGATCTCTCTGTACTCCCAGTCAGTCTGTCCCACTGACAATTAGAAACACCTCCCTGGACACTTAACCCCTTGATCTCCCCCCTAGTGTTAACCCCTTTCCTGCCAGTGCCATTTATACAGTGATCAGCACATTTTTATAGCACTGATGACTGTATTGGTGTCAATGGTCACCAAAAAGTGTCACTTATGCCCTGTACACACGAGCTGATTTTTCGACCGGACTGGTCCGACGGACCGAGTCCGGCGGACAATTTAACCGTGTGTGGGCTTCATCGGACCTGCAGCGGACTTTTTCAGTGGACAATCTGACGGACTTTAGATTTGGAACATGCTTCAAATCTTTCAGACGGACTCGTGTCTGGTCGCAAAAATCCACTTGTCTGTATGCTAGTCCGACGGACAAAAAACGACGGTAGGGCAGCTATTGGCTACTGGCTATCAACGTCCTTATTTTAGTCCGGTCGTACCTCATCACGTACGAATCCATCGGACTTTGGTGTGATCATGTGTAGGCAAGTCCGCTTGTTAGAAAGACCGTCGAAAGTCCGATGTAACTCCATCGAAAGTCCGTCGGAAAGAACGTCGGAGCTTTGTTGTCGGAATTAGGGTAAGATTTGTGCACCACAATTTCGCAGTCCCGCTAAAAATCCCTAAATCTTTCCCCTATTTTGTAGACGCTATAACTTTTGCGCAAACCAATCAATATATACTTATTGCAATTTGTTTTTACCAAAAATATGTAGCAAAATACATATTGGTCTAAACTGATGAATACTTTTTTTTTATATATACATATATTTTTTGGATATGTATTGTAGCAAAAAATATTGTTTTTTTTTTCAAAAATGTAATGCCCCGTACACACGATCGGACATTCCGACAACAAAATCCATGGATCTTTTCCGACGGATGTTGGCTCAAACTTGTCTTGCATACACACGGTCGCACAAATGTTGTTGGAAATTCCAATCGCCAAGAACGCGGTGACGTACAACACGTACGATGACCCCAGAAAAATGCAGTTCTATAGCCAGTGCGGCTCTTCTGCTTGATTCCGAGCATGCGTGGAACTTTGTGTGTCAGAATTGTGTACACACGATCGGAATTTACGACAACGGATTTTGTTGTCAGGAAATTTGAGATCCAGATCTCAAATTTTGTGTGACGGAAATTGCGATGGAAAATGTCCGATGGAGCCTACAGCCTACCATTTCCGACAACAAGCTTTCATCGAACATTTTCCGTCGGAAAATCCGACCGTGTGTACGGGGCATTATTCTTTTTTTGTTTATAGCGCAGAGGTGATCAAATACCACCAAAAAAAAGCTCTATTTGTGGGGGAAAAAAAGGACATCAATTTTGTTTTGGTACAATGTCACACGACCGTGCAATTGTCAGTTAAAGCGACACAGTGCCGTATCGCAAAAACGGCCTAGTCATTAACTACTTTAAAACTGGGCACTTACACCGCCTTCCTGCCCAAGCCAATTTTCAGCTTTCAGCGCTGTCGCTGTTTAAATGACAATTGCGCAGTCATACTACACTGTACCCAAACAGAATTTTTATCCCACAAATAGAGCTTTCTTTTGGTGGTATTTGATCACCTCTGCGTTTTTTATTTTTTGCTAAACAAATAAAAAAAGACTTAAAATTTCTTTTGTTTCTGTTATAAAATGCTGTAAATAAGTAAGTTTTCTCCTTCAATGATGGGCACTGGTAAGGCAGCACTGACGGGCACTGATAAGGCAGCACCGATGAGGTGGCACCAATGAGATGGCACTGATGGGCACTGACCATGGGCACTGATAGGCGGCACTGATGGGCACTGGTAGGCGGCACTGATGGGTGGCACTGATATGCAGCACTGATGGGCATTGATGGGCACTCATGGGTGGCACTGGTGGGCACTAATAGGCGACACTGATGGACACTGAAAGGCTGCACTGATGGGTACTTATGGGTTGCACTGATAGGCGGCACTGCTGGGCACTGATACATGGCACTGATAGATGGCATTGTTAGGCATCACTGATGGCACTGGCAGGCATTGGGGATGGGCACTGATTGGCAGCTGCCTGGGCACTGATTGGCATTTCCCTGGTGGTCTAGGGTGGCATACCTGGTGGTCCAGTGTGGTGGCAACCCCTGGTGGTTCTGGCGGCATCCTGGTGGTCCTGGGTGGGCATCCGAGGGGGGGCTGCGCTGATAACAATCAGCACAGACCCCCCTGTCAGGAGAGCAGCCAATCGGCTTTCCTCTACTTGCGTCTGTCAGACGCGAGTTAGGAAAAGCCAATCAACGCCTCTTCCTGTTTACATCGTGATCAGCCGTGATTGGACATGTCTGATCACATGAGAAAGAGCCTCTGTCAGAGGCTCTTTACCGAGATCGGTGTAGCGGTGTGTCAGACTGACACACCACACCACCGATCACCGCGATGCGCGCACCCACGGGTGCGCGAAAGCAGTCGTTCTGGAGGGCCGTCATTTGACGGTGGGCGGGCGGCAAGTGATTTAGGGGGTAAATCCTTTTAGGGCAGAAGTGGTTAAGTACCGAAGTTTGGTGCCATTCCTCAAGTGTGCGCAATTTTAAAGCGTGACATGTTAGGTATCTATTTGCTTGGCGTAACATCATCTGTCACATTAGCCAAAAAAATCAGGCTAACTTTAGTGTTTTTTTTTTTTTTATATTCATGAAACTGTTTTTTTTTCCAAAATAAACGCGTTTGAAAAATTGCTGCGCAAATACCGTGTAACATAAAAAATTGCAACGACCACCATTTTATTCCCTAGGGTGTCTGCTAAAAAATATACAGTATATATAATGTTTGGGGGTTCTGAGTCATTTTTTAGCAATAAAATGCTGATTTTTACATGTAGGAGAGCAGTGTCAGAATTGGACTGGGTGGCAAAGGGTTAATTACCATAAGTAAGTAATATACAAATAATTATTATATATTGTTTTTAACCACTTCATATCCTTAGGCCGTCATATGATGGCCTCAACTTTCCGGGATTATATCTGAATGATGCCTAAGGCTACAGACATCATTCAGATACCGGCATTTTCAGCCGGCCATTCCGTACACCATGAGAATGATCAAAGCGGCTGTTCCGCCGCTTGATCGCTCTTACGGGTGGCGAAAGGGGACGTCCCCCCCTCCTGCTGCCCTCCGGTGCTTCTACCGACTCACCTCAGCGATCGGTGAGTCGAAGAGCGGATCCGCCGGCCTCTGCATTAAAAAAAACAACGTCGCCGCCTCGGCTGGGAAGAGGTGAACTTTTTTTTATTTTTTTTTTTTTATTTTAGGCTTCCCAGCCTAGAGGTGAGATGTGGGGTCTTATTGACCCCATATCTTACTGTAAAGAGGACCGATCATGTCATATTCCTATTACAAGGGATGTTTACATTCCTTGTAATAGGAATAAAAGTGATCAGAAATTTTTTTTTTTTTTTTTAAAGTGTCAAAATAAAAAAATTTAAGTAAAATTAACAATAAAAAAAATAAATAAAATTTTTAAAGCGCCCCTGTCCCCGTGAGCTTGCACGTAGAACCGAACGCATACGTAAGTCCCGCCCACATATGAAAACGGTGTTCAAACCACACATGTGAGATATCACCGCAAACGTTAGAGCGAGAGAAATAATTCTAGCCCTAGATCTCCTCTGTAACTCAAAACATGTAACCTGTAAAAAATTTAAAAGCCTATGGGGATTTTTAAGTACCAAAGTTTGGCGCCATTCCACGAGCGTGTGCAATTTTGAAGCGTGACATGTTAGGTATCTATTTACTCAGCGTAACTTCATCTTTCACATTATGCACAAAAATTTGGCTAACTTTACTGTTTTGTTTTTTTTTAAACCATTAAACTGTTTGTTTTTTTTTAAAAACGCGTTTGAAAAATTGCTGAGCAAATACCGTGCAAGATAAAAAGTTGCAATGACCGCCATTGTATTCTCTATGGTCTCTGCTAAAAAAAAACATATATATAATGTTTGGGGGTTCTATGTAATTTTATAGCAAAGAAATGATGATTTTTGACATGTAGGAGCGAAGTGTCAGAATTGGCCTGGATGCGAAGTGATTAAGGTAATTTACTATATTTACAAAAACTGTACTCAAGCAAGTGGCTTAACCAACAAAATCCTAAAGTTTGAAGTTATAATTTCAAACCAGTAATTTCACAGTAAATAGATAAATAATAAATTATTATGTTATAACATATACTAGCATAATAATATATGTAGCACTGACCCCCAAAGCAGCTGCTGATATTTGATTGGGCCTGTACTCTGCTATCTTACCCCTAAATGAATTGGCTCAACCCACTTGAGACAACTGTGGAACAGTGTTGGTGTGACGCTTAACAACAAAGGACAATCCCACAATAACAATATACCAATAATGTACCCTTACCATTACCTGGGTATCCGTTGTTCCACCTGTAGGAGAATGAACAACACTTCAAACCAATTGTAATTAACCAAAATGTAATTTTACTGAGACTGGTATAAACGGTAATTACAATAACTGCATTGCCACACAAACGTAATATGACAATGCGATAAGTATTCACAACTTATTAATATGTAAAGATTTCCTGGATGACCCCTGCAGGAGTGTCTCCAAGTGGGACTAGTACTCAGAGTGACAATGCCTTGACACTGGGCACCTTCCCACTTCCAGCACGCTGCACTAATCACAATAATGCAAGGCTATCAAACACAGCACAGTACAATTACTCAAGAGCTCCCCCCACTTTATGATGCAGTCCTTTGTTACTGTGACTAAACACAAGGCGTTTAGTGAAAGATGTAGTCTCTGGTCTTCTGTCTTCTGCTAGCTATTATACTGCAGTGTTTGTAATCCAAGGGTTTAACAAGCAAAGAAGTCATATAAACTGGTGATTGAAAACTGTTCTTGTTGTGTAACGCACTTGTAACTGTCTCCGGTATAGTTATCTCTGAACTGCGCAGTGTCAGTTCTCAAGGAAGTATAGGCTTGAGGCCTGCTTAAACTCAGTCTATTTGCTTGAGACCTCCCTGTGGGACTGCAGGTCCCAGCAACTCTGTGGGATGAGTCTAAGTATGTAAAGTATGTAAAGTGCGTTAAAGAACTTTTGGGCGACCGCCCTCTCACCACACCAGGTCTGGAAAGTTGGAAACCTACACTCCGCAGTTGTCTCAGTCCCACTCCAGCCACGCCGTCACACTGCCCTGGTCCGCAGGATGAGCGGGACCCTCAAATGGCTCCGTCAGGTGTCTCTGGATCCTTCCCGATCCAGTCACACTGCTTCTACAGCACACTGGGGTAAGGCAGAACCAGTGGTTGCTCCGCTCTGCATAATGCAGGCCGCGCTCTCTGGAGCACCTCCTCACAGATCCTTGCAGGCAGGCCACGCGTCCAGAAGAGACAGTAAATGGCCGCGCTGGGCCTTTTATTACCTACCCAGCATGCAGTTCAGTCACTCGGTGTTCATGGGTAGGTGAGTGAGCATGATGGGTAGGTGAGTCCTTTCACAAAGTAATTAAGTCACTTCCTGTAAGGCTTTCCCTATGCTCTTCAAATGAAAAATAAACAAAGTCTCTTTCACATTTATACCACTAGAGGGAGCCAAATACCAATTTATAACATTGTTCATTGTTTAGCATTACATGGCTTTAGAAGGCAAAAATGCCAGCGCTACATATATTATTTAGCTTTATTAAAAAAATACCTTTTCAGCAGCAGAAGATTCTCATTCTCCCTCTTAACTGTGTAAGAAAAACACGGGATTGTGGGTAAATCTTATACCCATAAACCCATGCTTTTTAATTCTAGTTAAGAGGGCTGGGCTGGAAGGGAGCACGTGTCTATTAGACACATGCCTCCTTCTATGACACTGCAGTGAGAGGAAAGCCTCCACTGCAGCATTTTTTTCAGACAACTTGTTCCAATGGTGTTTTACCATTGGTCCAAGGTTCCAAGCTGTCCACTGAGCTCAGTGCCTCTGACAAGAAGTAAGGAGAGGCACTGTGAGTTCATCCTCTGAGTCTGCTGCAAACAGAGTGTGCCAGCTTGTATTTAAACTGGCTGCGCTGGATTTAGCTTCTGACAGGCTGTGCAAGGAGCCCTGTATCTCCTGAACTATAGGTGGCAGGAGCCCCAAATTTTAACCAGTGGTGGGGTAGGACTTTAGCTATGACCCTCGAGGCTCGATCATTTTTTTTCTTTTTTATGTTCATGGCATGGCTTCCTCCCCTGACTGCACGTCCCTGTAATGGAGCACACATCGTGTTCCATTAGCTGCTTCCCCAGCCAGCGATCCTGGAGAACGACAGTCATTAAAAGGCCATTGCACCCAGAAAGCCACCAAAACCACTTTCATTTCCCCTTATCTACTGGCTGCATTTCACCAAAGTTTTTGCCACAATCTCATGATTCCTGCTATTTTCGGGGAATGGACACTAGCAGTTCCTAAAGATTTCAGTAAGCAATCCTCAGTTGCTCTGTAGCTCACACAGACGGGAGCCAACAGAGATAGGCTTCCTATGGAGTTTATTGTATTAATATTATTAGTCTGCTATTATCAGGTAATTGGTGTGGCCATCTGCTCCAAGCACAGCGCTCTCATCTTCTCTTCTAATGTAATTGCTGTTGGGCTTTCAAAGCCCTATTACCTTGTTTGTAGCTGCCGGGCAGTCTGCCATCCATTTAGCTCCTCAGGGCATCCAGCACAGAGCCAAGAGGAAATGCACTGTCCATGTCTCTGGGGACCACGCAATAGGTGCCAGCAGTATGTGTAATGTATATATCCTAACACACCGCACTGTCTACCTCAGATCCATCTTTTTAGTCCAAACTTTAACTATTTTCACGCTTATCAATTTAATACTATAGTATCATAGAAACCACAATAACCCTTGTTTGTTGTAATATAGAAAAACATAAATTATATGTTTTACTAGTGATCAAATGGCAATATTAAAGTGTTTTTTTTAACCTTATTGCATTCTATATATAATCCTCCTGCCCATAGACCCCCACAACCACAGCCCATGGTTGTGGGGAAGAGACCCTTGTCCCCATCAACATGGGGACAAGGTGCTTTGAGGTGGGGGGGGCAGAGCCCCTCCCGCCCCAATGCACCTACCCATCCATGTTGAGGGCATGTGGCCCGATATGGTTGGGGGGGGGGGCGATCGCTCATCCTCCCCCTTTCCTGGCCTGCCAGGCTGCATGCTCGGATAAGAGGTTTGTATGGATGTTGGGGGGACCCCATACCATTTTTTTTAATTTTAGTGTGGGGTTCCCCTTAAAATCCATACCAGACCTGAAGGGAGGGGGGGCATGCTGTTTTGTTTATTTACAATTTTTAGCAGCAAATGATTTTTTTTTTATTCAGCTGTCAGCGGGGGTAAGCCCATTGACAACTGATGACTCATCGGTTGTTAAGGATGCCGCGGCTGGCCTCCCTGCCCCACTCCTTAACAACCAGCTTTGGCTGCACAATGATTGGGCAAAGTTTTGCCCAATCAGGGCGTAGAATGCACCGCCGAACACCCTGCAAGTTTGGGTATTCCCCAAACAGGGCGGACAGCCAAAGCTAGCCCCGAAATCATGCTCAGGCCGAATCGTTCACCCAAAACTATGCTAAAGTGACTTTACAGAAAAATGTTAAATGAAACAAACTGTTGTTCTCTGGGTCCTTGGTAGC
The DNA here is from genome assembly GCA_037952925.1 of Lithobates clamitans. NCBI lineage: Eukaryota > Metazoa > Chordata > Amphibia > Anura > Ranidae > Lithobates > Lithobates clamitans. The sequence goes on from JBBGZY010000464.1 coordinate 97,038, forward strand.
GATGAGCAGAACACCCCCGGTTCAGTTTGCACCAGAACATGTGAACAGACAAAAAATGTGTGCGAACACTGTTAAAGTCTATGGGACACGAACGTGAAAATCAAAGTGTTCATTTTAAATGCTTATTTGCAAGTTATTACCATGAAAAGTGTTTGGGGACACGGCTACTGCACCCGGGGGACATGAATCAATGCAAAAAAAAGTTTTTTAAACGGACGTATTTCAGGAGCAGTGATTTTAATAATGCGCAAAGTGAAATAATAACAATGAAATATTCCTTTAAATATTGTGCCTGGGGTTCCCCTTAGTCTGTCTGTAAAGTGGCGCATCTGTCTCATGTGTTTACTGTGCCGCAGCAAAATGACATTTCTAAAAGAAAAAAATGTGATTTAAAATTGCTTGCAGCTGTAATGTAAATTGCTCGCGGCTGTAATGAGTCCCCCCCTCAGTCCATACCAGGCCCTTCGGGTATGGCATGGATATTAAGGGGAACTTCACACCAAAATTTTTTTTTTAAAACAGCGTGGGGTCCCCCCAAAATCCATACCAGACCCTTATCCGAGCAAGCAGCCTGGCAGGCCAGGAAAGGTGGGGGACGAGTGAGCGCCCCCCCCCCCTGAACCGTACCAGGATGCTTGCCCTCAATATGGGGAAGGTGCTTTGCAGTCCCCCCAAAGCACCTTGTCCCCCATGTTGATGGGGACAAGGGCCTCGTCCCCACAACCCTGGCCATTGGTTGTGGGGGTCTGTGGGTGGGGGGCTTATCGGAATCTGGAAGCCCCCTTTAACAAGGGGTCCCCCATATCCCGCCCCCCCTATGTGAATGGGCATGGGGTACATCCCATTACCCAGTCACCAAAAAAAGTGTCAAAAAGTAAAAACCACAATACACCATTTTGACAATTCCTTTATTAAAAAATAAAAAATAAATAAAAAGTGTCCCAAGACTGTCCATCCATCTTCAATCACGGTGCCGAAGGACCCGAAAAATAGAAAAAATGAAAATACTCCGCCTCCATGGGAGGCGTCCCGCCGACTGCTGTCTTTTTGCGGTGACAGCTGTTATATAGGCAAGGACGGGGCCACCCGCTGATGTAACCAGATAACCCCACCCCCCTCTGACAGCACAAGACGTCAGATGGGGCGGGGTAACTCGGTTGTTTTTAAATAAAGGAATTGTCAAAAACTGTGTATTGTAGTTTTTATTTTTTGACACTTTTTTGGTGAATTGGTAGGGGTACAATGTACCCCCTACCCATTCACATAGAGGGGGAGGGATCTGGGGGGTCTTCCAGATTCCGATAAGCCCCCCACCCGCAGACTCCCACAACCACCAGGCCAGGCTTGCGGGGACTCTCAAATTGCATATATTTTATGTATGAGAAAGGTGGCTGTCATGACATTTTATTTCTAATTTTTAATTTTGACTTTCCATGTAGTGGAATAGTTACAAAATTAATAGATCGTGGCCATGATCTGATTATGCTGTGTCTTCCTTTCATTGTTTTGCCTGGCCAGAGAGGGGCGTTGTGTGCACTTTGCAGTAGGTTGTCTGGCTCTGGTGCCCTCCTTGTAGAGCTGGATTAGCCTGCTGGTCATGTGACGAAGCTTTTCGGCCCATCCCATCGGGCGTCTCTGTCGCTATGTGAACGCATACAATGAGGAGACGGCACCCGGATGTTAATCACGCCTTTCAGGCATCCTTGTCGTTATGGCAATGCACTGCTGGGGGGGTGGGCTCCGGATGTCGATTACATAAGGTGGAATATTTAAAGGACGTTGACTCATGAGCCTCTGTAATTCGCTGAGGAAGTCCCGCCCACAGGGACGATACGCGTGCAGGAGGACTCCATGACGTCATTGCAGCCACCTTCCTAGTCTTTATGAGACATTTGACACACATTCATGTATCCCCAGTGCTAGGATGCATAGAGTATCATCCTGCTGCTGCACTAATGAGGCTGGATTCCGATCCTCGGACCGTTTAGAGGCAAATTTTTACCTTGTGACCCTGTGGGGAATGCCTGAATGACCTATCTGTTAATTCAGAGGTCCTCAGCGTGAGGTGAGCGGCCTATATATACGGTGGTTGAAGCACTAATAAGGATGCACATTAATTGCAACATTTTCCGAGCACTCTGATCACTACTGAGGAGATCATTCTTACCTGTTGATGTCATCTTTTACGTCATCCTTGGCTCTCATACTATATGAACTGGGACTGTTTATATGTCTTTGATCAATCAGATATTACCCCAATATATTTTTAGTGTTATGTTTTTTGTTTATATATATTTACATACCCTGGTGATTTTGGCCTGATAACATGCACACAAGTTGACACAAAAGGGTTTGAACGGCTATTAAAGGGAACCATCCCTACCTGTGATCTGTTTGCTTGTAATTAGTATGTGTGTATAAAAGGTTAATGGGTTTTGGACTCCTGACAGACTCTTAGATCTTTCATCCAGTGCTGCACTGACGTTTCTGGATTCTGAGTCATGTGGAAAGCAAAATAATTGTCAAAGGATCTGCGGGAAAAGGTAGTTGAACTGTATAAAACAGGAAAGGGATATCAAAAGATATCCAAGGAATTGAGAATGCCAATCAGCAGTTTTCAAACTCTAATCAAGAAGTGGGAAATGAGGGGTTTTGTTGAAACCAAACCACGGTCAGGTAGACCAACTAAAATTTCACAACTGCCAGAAAAATTGTTCGGGATGCAAAGGAAAACCCACAAATAACTTTAAGTGAAATACAGGACTCTCTGAAAACATATGGTGTCGCTGTTTCAAGAGACCAGCCTCAAACCTTTTGGCACAAAGTCATTTGGAGTGATGAGACCAAAATGTAGTTTTTTGCCCACAACCATCAATGCTACATTTGGAGAGGAGTCAACAAGGCCTATGATGAAAGGTACATCATTCCTACTGTGAAACATGGAGGTGGATCGCTGATGTTTTGGGGATGTTGGGCTACAAAGGCACAGGAAATTTGGTCAAAATTGTTGGCAAGATGAATGCAGTATGTTATCAAAAAATACTGGAGGAACATTTGCATTCATCAGCCAGGAAGCTGTGCATGGAACCTACTTGGACATGACAATGATCCAAAACACAAGGCCAAGTCTACCTGTCATTGGCTACAGCAGAATAATGTGAAGGTTCTGATGTGGCCGTCTCAGTCTCCTGACCTCAATATCATTGAGACACCATAAGGAGATCTCAAACGTGCAGTTCATGTAAGACAGCCCAAGAATTTACAGGAACTGGAGGCTTTTTGCCAAGAGGAATGGGCAGCTTTACCATCTGAGAAGATAAAGAGCCTCATCCACAAATACCACAAAAGACTCCAAGCTGTCATTGATGTTAAAGGGGGCAATACACGGTATTAGGAACTGGTGTATGTAAACTTTTGATCGGGGTCATTTGGATAGTTTCTGTTGCCATTATGATTTAAAAAGAGTAAGCACAGTTGATTGATAATAAATGGCTTCAGCCAAACACTAACCATGAGTGAAAGAAAAGTTTTTGTGTTATTCATATTCTTTGAAAAATGGCCTAGAAATCAAAAATTCTGCCAGGGTATGTAAACCTATGAGCACAGCTGTATATACTAACCTGCCTCTAGGTAACTTCTCTCATTCATAAATACTATATACGGCTGCCGTGTAACAGCCTTATATACTGTGGGGGTGTGGCCCCCTGAGCTATGATTGGCTAAGGGCACCCTGCCTTTGGCCAATCATAGCTCTCACAGCAGACCGTGCTGTGATTGGCTCAAGCATGCAGGTCAGGTGCATGCTTTGGCCAACCATCAGACATCAATGCACTGCGATCTCTCAGTGCATTATGGGGTGTTCTGCAGCGCTCAAATTTGCCGCGAACGCCCCATAATGTTTGGGATTCGCCGAAAGGGCGAACACCTGATGTTCGAGTCGAACTTAGGTTCAACTCGAACATCGGGCTCATCCCTAGTCCTTGGAATGTCTTGCGCAAAGTGGAGGGACAGTTGCAAGAATTTGAGAGACTGGGTAGCGGTCAAGCTGATAAGGTGTTTCAAAACAGGAATTAAAGCGGTTCTTCACCCTGAGAACAAAAAAACTAAAAGTCAGCAGCTACAAATACTGTAGCTGCTGACTTAATATAAAAAGCAAAACACTTTGGTACCCAAAATTACCTATAGGCGATGCGGCTGAAGTGGGAGTGGGTACCAGGCGAAGCCAGGTACCTGCTCACCCCCCCCCTCCTAAAAAAAAAGAGAAGTGCCAAAACTTGAATGAGGGGGGGGGGGGAGGCAGACAAGTGTGACCTTCCCTTTAGGGTGGAGTTCTGCTTTAACATCTAATGTAATTGTTGAAGTGCTGCCTGTGCCATAGATAATACTATGGCCCAGATAGCAAAGATGACTTGCCACAAATTTGTGGCAGTGTTGAATTATACGTCTGTTAACTTGCTGCACATTTTCACTAGCAAGTTGCACACTTGCAAAGCACTTGAAGCACAAGTTCTAGTTGACACTTTTCCAATTGGTAGCAAATTTGCATGGCAAGTTTGCATGGAAAAGTTGCAGTGGTGAGTCTACAGCAAGAACTCTGCAAGTCTACAGCATGAAAATTCAGCCACAGTGGCCCCCTGTGGTGGGATGACTATTGCACAACATAATTGAACCAGAACTTGCAGCAGACTTGCAGAATGTTTGCAAAGAAAGTTGATCTGGAGTCATGCAATGTGGACTTGCTGCAATTGTGCAACAAACTTGTGAAGCCTGGCAAGTCTAGCAATAGCTTATCAAGTCATTTTCAAACTTGCAGCTCAATTGCTTGCTCTCTGGGGGGGGGTGAAAGGAAAGAAATTTGCTCAATTCCCCATCAACACCTTGAGTGTTGATGGTAGAATGCCTTCTGAAGTGGTTCCATAGTGTTCTACAATGATCAGTGCTGATGGCTATAGCTGCTGGCAATGAGTGCATGCAAAAAACCCAACAGGCTGGTTGTACTGAAGTCAGTTGATGGATCAACTTCAGTACAACCAGCCTGCTCATAGATGGATCGAATCTTGTCCGGTTCCTGCTGAAACACCCGAGACTCAGTCCGTCTTTGGCCAGCTTGCATATAAGGCTTTTGATTTTCTCCTCTGAATGCCTTTTACTGCTGGCAGGTAAAAGGAGCTTAAAAACTGTGCCTAAAGCCATATATTACACATGCGTGTAGGCGAGTCAAGCCTTTGCACATTAATGGATTCCATTTGCCAGAATATTAATTTATTCTAGCCATTGGAACGAATGAACACCCAAGCACTAAATGGGTCTAGCATTTTAGCAGGTTTGCATGCATTTAGAAGTTGTTTACACGCATCAAGCATTTTTTCTGCACAAAAGCTCCTCTCCTGAATGCGCTGGTGATGGTTTATTTTTTCAGCCTATAAGCGTTCCTTTTCTAATAGCCTGCAAACGCCTATATGTGCGTGATCATACAGGCTAACATAGAGGTGCTTTTACAGGCCGAAAAAAAGTTCCTACTAACAGGGAATAGTGACTACGTGTCACAGAATTCAAGGAAGGAAATGTGTGGGATTCTTCACAAAGCTGAGGTGATGTCATCAGTCTGCTGCAGGCAGGAGAAAGCATTTCCTCAGTCTTCCCTCCCCAGTGATTAGATTATACATTGTAAATGTGTAGGAAGCCACAAGATGAAGGGGCTCATCTGTGTCAGACTGTTTTATTTCTGAGCCAGCATCTCAGTCCTGGGAGGAGAAAGCGACCCTGGACAATGCCTGAACAAAGATGGCTCCATCCTTTTGGAGAGGGGGTTAAGTAGGTCAAACGCAGCCTCTGAACTGTCATCTACATTCCATTAAAGTCAAAGGAATCTGCTAGAAATGTATCGAATGTTTCAAATAAATATTCGGACAAATTTTTCATTATTCGGGGGGGATTCGGATATATCAGAATACCCGAATTCCAGTATAAACAAAGTTTACCGAATGCTCCGAATAACGAAACAAAATTTGTCCGAATTCCCGAAAATCTAATTGAAATTTGAATCAAATTTTACATGGAATTTCGGTTGAATTCGAACTGTAAACATGTTTCTGAAATCAAAGACTGCGTGAGTTTCATAATGCTGTTTTAGTTAAGCCAAAGGTGATTTAAAGAGTCATTGTAATCATTTGATGAAGATTATTCTTCTGTTTGTCCACTTTATCACAACTGAATCGAAGAAAAAAAAAAAATCCAAAGTTTTCTATTCGGCCGATTCAAAATTTATCGATTCAAGCGTTTTGAAGCGAAAAAATTGGTAAATTTTTTAGAAAATTTGAAAAAGACATAAAAAGAATCCCGAATACGAACTGAACGAATCAACCAAATTTAAGGAAACAAAATAATTAGATTAATGAATCTAAACGAAACAAAACAATTTTTTTCATCATGTACATATCTAGAATCTGCATCCCTGTGTTTCTGGTACATGTAAAATTTAGGAAAAACAACACTCACGTATACCACTTCACGGCACACTGTAAAATTATATTCTGCATTATGGGTAAATCCCTCCGCTCCCATTTCTCCTCGGCCCAGGTGAATGCACTGCTGTGGATTAGAAGAAAGGCAATAATTTTGTTAATATCTTGCTGTTTACTAACAGAAATTATAACTAAGTACCACTAGAGGGAGCCAACTGGTGCCCAACAGGAACAGAACTAGGAGCCCCATTCATATAGTCCAATCATATAGTACAAATCACTGCAAAATACTGTGACAAGTAACAGAAAATTCTGCAAACAATTTCATGGCACAGGAGTTAGACAGCAGATAAATGAAAGCACATGTATAGTCAAAAAAATATTTTAGTTGAGTATAGAGCTGTCTGGGGAATTTTCTCTTATCACTTCCTGTCCTGGATATGTAGGTGAGATTTACCTTCACTTCTTGTCCTGGATATGTAGGGGAGATTTATTTTCATTTCCTGTCCTGGATGTGCAGGGGAGATTTATCTTCACTTCCTGTCCTGGATAAGCAGGGGTGATTTGTTGTCACTTCCTGTCCTGAATATGCAGGGGGGATTTATCTTCACTTCCTGTCCTGGATATGCAGGGGTGATTTGTTGTCACTTCCTGTCCTGAATATGCAGGGGAGATTTATCTTCACGTCATGTCTTAAATATGTAGGGGGATTTATCTTCACTTCCAGTCCTGGATATGTAGGGGAGATTTACCTTCACTTCTTGTCCTGGATATGTAGGGGAGAATTAGCTTTAGTTCCTGTCCTAGATATGCAGGGGAGATTTATCTTCACTTCCTGTCCTAGATATGTGGGGCTATTTATCTTCACATCCTGTCCTGGATATGCAGGGGAGATTTATCTTCACTTCCTGTCCTGGATATGCAATGGTAATTTGTTTGTCACGTCCTTTCCTGGATATGTAGGGGCAATTTGTTGTCACTTCCTGTCCTGAATATGCAGGGGAGATTTATCTTCACCTCCTGTCCTGGATATGCAGGGGTGATTTGTTGTCACTTCCTGTCCTGAATATGCAGGGGAGATTTATCTTCACTTCCTGTCTTGAATATGCAGGGGGATTTATCTTCACTTCCAGTCCTGGATATGTAGGGGAGATTTACCTTCACTTCTTGTCCTGGATATGTAGGGGAGATTTAGCTTCAGTTCCTGTCCTAGATATGCAGGGGAGATTTATCTTCACTTTCTGTCCTAGATATGTGGGGCGATTTATCTTCACATCCTGTCCTGGATATGCAGGGGAGATTTATCTTCACTTCCTGTCCTAGATATGTGGGGCGATTTATCTTCACTTCCTGTCCTGGATATGCAATGGCAATTTGTTGTCACGTCCTGTCCTGGATATGAAGGGGCAATTTGTTGTCACTTCCTGTCCTGAATATGCAGGGGAGATTTATCTTCACTTCCTGTCCTGGATATGCAGGGGTGATTTGTTGTCACTTCCTGTCCTGAATATGCAGGGGAGATTTATCTTCACTTCCTGTCTTGAATATGCAGGGGGGATTTACCTTCACTTCCTGTCCTGGATATGCAGGGGAGATTTGTTGTCACTTCCTGTACTGGATATTGCGGAGGAGATTTGTTGTCGCTACCTGTCCTGGATATTACAGGGGAGATTGGTCTTCACTTGCTGTCCTGAAAATCAATCATAAACAGTGATTGGGACGTGGTCACAGTGCTGGGGATCACAGAGTGAGCATCCTCCCAGCACAGAACAGCAACACCTGCTGTGGCAGACCCTCAGTAATCCCACCATTCTGCTCACACATATTAAGGGTAAATCAGACACATTGTTAATATGCACTGAACAAAGATATACTCTAATTCACTGTTTATTTCAAAGAAGTCCCATCACCCACCTGAGCGCCTCCACGGACACGTTCCGCCCTCTATCAAGCTTAGTCATAGGTGATGCTCGTAAAGTGATTTCTAGTATTACAGGTGGGCGCTTTCACATTGAACAACTATTTATTTGTTAATATTAGATATGTTGTTTATGTCTTACCACTTAAGCCTTGGACCACTTGGCTGGCCAAAGACCAGAGCACTTTTTGCGATTTGGCACTGTGTCGCTTTAACTGACAATCGTGCGGTCGTGCGACGTGGCTCCCAAACAAAAGTGACGTCCCTTTTTTCCAACAAATATAGCTTTCTTTTGGTGCTATTTGATCACCTCTGCGGTTTTTATTTTTTGCACTATAAACAAAAAAATAGCACCAATTTTGAAAAAAAAGCATTATTTTTTACTTTTTGCTATAATAAATATCCCCAAAAAATATATAAAAAAATAGTTTTTTTCTTCAGTTTAGGCCGATACATATTCTTCTACATATTTTTAGTAAAAAAAATCGCAATAAGCGTTTATTAATTGGTTTGCGCAAAAGTTATAGCGTCTACAAAATAGGGGATAGTTTTATGGCATTTTTATTGATTTTTTTTTTTACTAGTAATGGCGGCGATCAGCGATTTTTATCATGACTGCGACATTATGGCGGACACATCAGACACTTTTGGCGCGATTTTGGGACCATTCACATTTATACAGCGATCAGTGCGATTAAAAATGCATTGATTACTGTGTAAATGTGACTGGCAGTGAAAGGGTTAACCACTAGGTGGCGCTGTAGGGGTTAAGTGTGTCCTAGGGAGTGATTCTAACTGTGGGGGGCTGTGTGTGACACGTCACTGATCACCGCTCCTGATTATAGGGAGCGGTGATCAGTGACAGTGACATTAGGCAGAAAGGGGAGATGCTTGTTTACATTATCATCTACCCATTCTTCCTCACCGTGAGAACATCGCGGGTATCCCCGCGGACATCGAGTCCGCGGGACCCGAGATCACAGTCACGGAGCTCCCGGCGGGCGCGCGCGTGCCCGCAAGCCGCCTCTTAAAGGACAAAGTACAGGTACGTTAATCTGCCTGTACATGCCCTTCTGCCGCAGTATATCTGCGTGAGGCGGTCGGGAAGAGGTTAAAGTGGTTGTAAAGTCAGAAGGTTTTTTTTTATCTTTATGCATTCTATGGATTGTGTGCAGCATCCCCCCTCAGCCCCCTAATACTTACCTGTGCCTCATCTCGATCCAGCAATATTGCACGAGAATCTCGGCTGAGAGTCCGGGACTCTCCATCCTCATTGGCTGAGACAGCAGCGGGGCGCCATTGGCCCTGGCCAAATGTTGCCATCTTTTGGGATGCTTCTGGGTGGTGGGTTTTTGGCCTTTAAAATAACCAGCAGAAGATTATGTGAATCTACGCATGCACACAGGAGTCATCATTCTGGCACAGCCCCAGTGTCCCGGAAAGGCATGATGAGCTGTGCATGTGCAGCTCAGTGCATATTTAATAGAGGACTGCGAGCAGGTGAGTGCGCCTTATTGCAGAAAAAAACATAGCCTTATCGGCACTATGGTAGTATTTCTTTATTTATTTGTTGCAATAACAATGCTATACATTAAAAGTGGCAGAAATAAGAACTACCTGAATTTTTCACACAAAATGAGAATGAACTTGGCACAAAGCTTCTTCTTCCCCTGAGGAAGTCACATGTACATGTGACGAAATGCGTTGGTGAAGGGACGTCATCACACACAGAGAAGATACAGGAAGTGCGGTATCTATGTGACTAGCTGGGGGCCAATAAACGGCAATGCATGTTTTCAAAGCAGTTTTTTTTCACATTAAGGTTATCAATGATCCACACCACCAGAAATGTGTCACAATGCCTTTATGAATCACCTCCTATAGAATCGATGATGAATTTTGATCTGGAATGAGTTTGGTTAAGGGTTAATGTGAAAAGCTTACGCCAGACAGCACACGTTTGATGTTTTATTAAATCTTCACTGCATCTGAGCACCACAAACCAAAAACGCTATTTCATTTATTTTTGATATTCAAAGCAAACTCCCCCATCCATCAATGTCTCTGTGTTTATTTTGTTGAGAAATCACTTTGAAAAATACTCCCCTACCATTTCTGGCTGTTGCCATCTTGAGTAAGGGCAAATGATTCACGTAGCATTTACTTTCTGGAATCAATCTGCCCTTAGTTTAGACACGCAGGCAGGAGAGTGTGCTTATCTAAGAAAACCCTCCTCTTTTGAAGACTACTGGGTTACTTAAAATGGAACCCAATAACCCTCATGAAGACTCCTGGGATGTATAACATCATTTGCCAAGGCAAGAAACCAGGAAGTGATACCTAAAAATGGCAAGAGAAAAAAAGACCTACGGTAAAGGAATGGTTCAATAGGATTGAATATATATATATATATATATATATATATATATATATATATATATATATATATATATATATATATATGTATATTATGGGATATTTAAGTTGCAGGGAGGAAGAACAAGCAGGAAGATGCAAATGTATATGGGAAAAATGGACTAGTTTTAAAAACACAAGGAAATATTTAGAGACGGAGGAATGTAAAGAGCTGGAGAGGGTTCATAGGAAAGGGAGGAGGAAGGGTAAGCACAATGAGGGTGGGGTTGGGCCAAGGATTGAATTTAAATATTTATGATAAATAGTGTGTTAAATGTTTTTGTATATGGAAAAATAAACAATAAAAAAAAAGAAACCAGGAAGTAACAGAAGAAACGTAAAAAAAAAAGTTTAAAACAAGTAAATATCTATTTAATAATGCTAGCAGCATGAGGATTAAAATAATCAATGTTGATTGGGGGAGTAAAGTTCCACTTTAATGATGGTGTATGCATTTAAATCTTGCCCTCAGTCTCCTCCATACTCTATGACTAGGCCCAATGGAGAGTGAAACGCGTCGGCTAGAGGAACTCACATGGGTAATAGGGCTTACACTACTGAGTGGTTGACTTAGCAACTACACCACTGAGTGGAGGATATCCCAATAATCCCTCCTGAAGACTCCAGGGATGTATGACATAATTTGCCTAGGCAAGAAACCAGAAAGCAACTGAAGAAATGTAAAAAAAAAAAGTTGAAAACATGTAAATATGATAATATGATATACCTTCTTATAGAGCTACATGATTAATCGTTAAAGAATCGAGATCGCAATTCAACCCCCCTCACGATCTTAAAATAGCTTTTTCACGATTCTATGTAACAAGTGCAGAGAGTTCTCTGCTCACTTCTGACAGCTGACAAAAAAAAAAATAAGAAATCCAGGCAGCCTGCCAAGTTTTATCACAACATCGCTTAGGCGGAGATAAAGAGAAACATTGTAACATGTAGTTCTTCTAGATCTAGATCTTAGGTCTGTAAATGAGGTCAGTTTAACCACTTAAAGACTGAGTACTAATCAGTATTTTTTGCTAGAATATTACTTGGAACCCCCAAACTTTATATATTTTTTTTTTTAGCAGAGACCCTAGAGAATAAAATAGCGGTTGTTGCAATATTTTATGTCACACTGTATTTGCACAGCGGTCTTTCAAATGCAATTTTTTTGGAAAAAAAACACTTTAAAGAATTAAAATAAAAAAACAGTAAAGTTAGCCCAAATTTTTTGTATAATGTGAAAAAAATGGTGATTCTCATTTTAGCCAGAATCGCGAAGCTCTACCTTCCTATCAAGTTACTAATGCTAGCAGCATGAGGATTAAAAAATAATCAAAGTTGGGCGAGTGAAATTCCACTTTAACCCCTTCCCGACCAGCCGCCACAGTTATACTGCGGCAGGTCTGCTGCGCGAGCCGTCAGCTCTTTAAGACGCTGTAGCAGGCGCACGTGCGCCCCCCGCAGCGTGTGCCTGGCAGGCCCGATGACCGCCGGGTACCCACGATCGCTCGTGGCAGAGCGAGAACCGGGATCTGTGTGTGTAAACACACAAATCCCGGTTCTGTCAGGGGAGAAGAGACAGATTGTGTATTCCTACTAAGTAGGAACAACGATCTCTCTCCTCTTCTAGTCAGCCACTTTCCCCCCACAGTTAGAACACACATGAGGGAACACATTTAACCCTTTGATCGCCCCCTAGTGTTAACCCCTTCCCTGCCAATGACATTTATACAGTAATCAGTGGCTATTTTTAGCTCTGATCGCTGTATAAATGTCACTGGTCCCAAAAAAGTGTCAAAAGTGTTCGTCGCAATTATGCAGTCCCGATGAAAAACGCAGATCACCGCCATTATTAGTGAAAAAAAATAATACTAAAAATGCCATAAATGTATCCCCTATTTTGTAGACGCTATAACTTTTGCGCAAACCAATCAATATACGTTTATTGCGATTTTACCAAAAATATGTAGAAGATTACATATCAGGCTTTTGGATATTTATTATAGCAAAAAGTAAAAAATATTGTGTTTTTATCGAAATTGTCGCTCTTTTTTTGTTTATATTGCAAAAAATAAAAAACGCAGAGATGATCAAATACCACCAAAAGAAAGCTCTAATTGTGGGGAGAAAAGAACATCAATTTTGTTTGGGTACAGCATCGCATGACCGGGCAGTTGTCAGTTAAATCGACGCAGTGCCGCATCGCAAAAAATGGCCTGTCAGGAAGGGGGCAAATCCTTCCTGGGCTGAAGTGGTTAATGACGGTGTATTCATTTAAATCTTGCCCTCAGTCTCCTCCATACTCTATGACTAAGCCCAATGGAGGGTGAAACGCATCAGCTAGAGGAACTCAGACGGGGATTAGGACTTACACTACTGAGTGGTTGTCTTAGAAACTACAAAGGGGTTGGAGGATATCGAAATGCGTCTATGTGTCTTTTTGGAGTAATTTGATTGGTGAGGACGGACCTGTTTGGAGGTGGGGAGAAGACATTATGGAGACCTAGAGTTGAGCAGTAAGGGATTATAGGATTGATTTACTAAAAGGCAAATAGACCGTTATTGCTTCAGAGCTTAGTAAATGAGCAGAAGATCTTCTGACTTCCATCATCCAATCACGTGCAAGCAAAAATGCTGTTTTATTTAATTTTCCTTGCAAATGATTGGGTATTCTTTGCAAAGTGAAGCTTTAGCTTTGGTGCAACTGCGCTTTTAAATGCAAAGTGCACAGTCTATTTGCCTTTAGTAAATCAACCCTTATGTGCCCTGCCAGTTTTACTTAGATTGGATGTCTGTCCCACTACCTCTCTGCCCTTAATATTATTCCATCATTACAATGGGGGGGGGGGGGGGGCGTGACGAGCCAATATCGAGGAACAGGTGGTGAAAGAAGAATCCAAAGGTCCCTATTTGCATATTAGTAGGAAGGTTCATTTTAAATGCTAACAAGCCCAGCACATAGTATTTTATTACACACTCAGCTGAGGCAGACGCTCTAGTAGGTCTCTCTGCATACATTAATATATTATTGCATCACGCACTATAAATATAACATCTGATTTAGCATGCCGGGCTCAAACCCAAATTTTCTGGCAAGATAGATTAATTCCATAATTTATTTAATTAGAACGTGCTGCTTTATGAACTTGTTCAGCTACGAGCTACAACCATCCACCAGCTGCTCAGTTACTCTCATCATTTTCTATGTCTGACCTCTATATGGCTCCCCTTAATAGGGGTCCCACCCCAAAAATGACAGCTCAGTGTGGGATAAATACCGGAGGCTGAAAATATCTAACCCCTTCTATTGTGGTAGGGACCCCTGCCATGAGATCTTCTCAACTCCACTCATATGATAGGCCTATAATAGGGGTCTCCTTGGATGGGTTGTACAAACTTATTTTATCTTACAATTATGAGCTCAGAGAAGACAGTGGGTCAGTTTTCTTATTGTACACCCACATTGTTTATAGCGGAGTGCACCTTTAAATGGCCAATCAGTGACGTCTCCAGCTTTCATATTTAGGGGGGGGCACATGGAGGGACAGGGACAAAAGTAGGGGGGCAACTATAAAATGCAAATATATATATATATATATATATATATATATATATATATATATATATATATATATATATATATATCCTGGGGCCCTTTACTACAATCCCACAATGGCCCTTTCACATGTTCTGCAGTGAGCTCCCTTCCTACTGTATTGCCATCCCCCCCCCCCCCTCCCAGGGTGGCAGAAAACAAGAGATATATGTCACCAGCATACCAAGAAAATATAAGGGTCCAATGTAGTGGGAGAACTATCGGGGTTGCAAAGGTTGTCTTGCCACCGGGCCCTGGTGTTCTGCCACTGTGGGGTTCCCCAGCCTCCTCTTGCTGTCCTGCCCCTGCTATTGACAGCGCTGGTCTGGCATCTCTTGGAATTTACAGGCTGGTTCTCCTGTCCTAAGGATGGGAGAAATCAGTCTGTTTTTTCAGTAACTGAGAGTCCTGGTGGAGTCCTTCCTGCAACTCGCTCTTCTCCCTGCCAATGAGGATGCAGGGGAAGGAGCAGATCGGGCGGCCGTGGTTGTGTGAGCGCTCGTATTATGCAGTGTCAGCGAGCAGAAGCAGGGGGGAGGAATCACCCTCAGGAGCTGACTGGGGATGCTCTCCCTCTCAGACATTGCCTTTTTGTAAAAAAAAAAATTATTTTTTTTAATTGGGGGGGGCACATGGTGGGGCACAGCATAATGTTGGGGGGGGTCAGGGCCCCCTCTGGCCCCCCTTAGGGACGCCAAAAGTAGGTGGAGTGGGATGAGCTGCATCACCTCTTGGCTTCTTATAGGTCTTGAATACTCTTGTTTGTTAAACAAAGATCTTAAAGTGTTACTAAACCCAGGGACCTGCATTCACTATATCTGGTCTCCCACAGTACACAGAACATGGAAATGCAATTATTTTAATAAATATAAACTGCTAAATACCTTTTCTCATTAGCAGTGTATAGCAGTCTTGTGATATCTATCAGTGTCTGGTTAAAGCGTGTAGGAGGAGTTTTCATTCTACTCTGACTGTCCTATGAGGCTAAAGGAGGCTAAAGGACCCCTGACCCTCTGTCTGGACAGTGCTGATTGGCCCTGTGCCGGTCACATGCACTCTCCTAAGAAAAGAAAACTCAGTCTCTAGCAATATGCACCAAACTGAGCATGTGCAGAGTGACTCCAAAGGCCCTGTCTTATCAGGAGATAGGTTGGGGACAGTGGCAGAAGGGGAGGGTCATAAAAGACAAGATCAAACAGCTTTTTACACAATGCAGAAGGTTAACCCCTGAGGTTCCACAGAAAGTATAACAATCATGCTTTACTGCATATACAGACTGATTTTACTGTTGTGGGTTTAGTAACACCTCTCTTACATGGGCAGGTGAGGGGGCTGTAAAAATTGGCAGTTGAGCCATGGTTTTACCATTCCTCAGCCACAAGTTAACATAACCATCTTCTGATTTAGTACACATCACCGCAGCTAAGATGCCGCAAAAGTCATACCACCTGTTGCATCTGGCAGGAGGTACTGCCTCCAAACGCCTTTTCAACTTTATGGTGCCGAGCTGCTATCGCAAGGCAAACACTGGACTCACAGTTTCGGCACAGTATTTCCAATCAAAATCCCATACCTTCCAACTTTAATGTTTAAATGTTTTTATTGAAAACTGATTTTTTTGAGGGGGGCTCTCTGGGGACCCTGATGTAATTAGGGGGGCTCTGGGGACCCTGATGTAAGTGGTAGGCTCTCTGGGGACCCTGATGTAAGTAGGGAGGCTCTCTGGGGACCCTGATGTAAGGGGGAGCTCTTTGGGGACCATGATGTAAGGAAGGGGCTCTCTGGGGACCCTGATGCAATGAGGGGGACTTTGGGGACCCTGATGTAAGGGGGTGCTCTCTGGGGACCCTGATGTAATGAGGGCGCTCTGGGGACCCTGATGTAAATAGGGAGGCTCTCTGGGAACCCTTATGTAAAGGGGGAGGCTCTTTGGGGACCCAGAAGTAAGTAAGGGGCTCTCTGAGGACCCTGATGTAATGAGGGGGGCTCTGATGTAAGGGGGAGGCTCTCTGGGGAACCTGATGTAAGGGGAGGCTCTCTGGGGAACCTGATGTAAGGGGAGGCTCTCTGGGGAACCTGATGTAAGGGGAGGCTCTCTGGGGAACCTGATTTAAGGGGAGGCTCTCTGGGGAGCCTGATGTAAAGAAGGGGCTCTCTGGGGATCCTGATGTAAGGAGGGGGCTCTCTGGGGACCCTGATGTAATGAAAGGGGCTCTTTGGGGACCCCAATGTAAGTAAGGAGGCTCTCTGGGGACCCTGATGTAAGGGGGAGGCTCTCTGGGGACCCTGATGTAAGGGGGGGCTCTCTGGGGACCCTGATGTAAGGGGGAGGCTTTCTGGGGACCCTAATGTAAGGGGGAGGCTCTCTGGGGACCCTGATGTAAGGGGGGCTCTCTGGGGACCCTGATGTAAGTAGGGAGGCTCTCTGGGGACCATAGGCATGCGCAGCCTATTGCATCAGGGTGTGCACCTCAAACAAAAGCTCAAACACATACACACACACACACACACTGTTATAAATAAATGTTAACAAACATTTTAAAATGTATTAAAACATTTTTAATTTAAAAAAATGTATCAATGTAAACAAACACAATTTTTTTTTAACTTATTAAGTGGACTGTCACTTTAAACCCGTGCATGCAGAATTCAGGAGGCTTTAAACAAGCGTCAAGTACTGCTGATGACTAATCAGCACTCCCAAAAAAGGACCATTATAGCAAGAAATGATGTATGCTTATAACAGTGTGGAGTTAGTACCCATAATAATAATATTCGACATATAACCTGTTTTTTTTTTATTTCTCTACACCAAGGCCCCATTCACACTTGGCGTTTTAGAATCGCAGGTGGGAACACCTCGATTCTACCCGCAATCCCAAATTTCATGGAAATCACTGCAAAGAGTGCAACCTGTGTCTGGGTGCCATTCGTTCTAAATGGCACCCCAAATGCGTTGCGATGGGGACCCTGTTGTAAGGAAGGGGCTCTCTGGGGACCCTGACATAAAGAAGAGGCTCTGGGGACCCTGACATAAGGAAGAGGCTCTGGGGACCCTGACATAAGGAAGAGGCTCTGGGGACCCTGACATAAGGAAGAGGCTCTGGGGACCCTGACATAAGGAAGAGGCTCTGGGGACCCTGACATAAGGAAGAGGCTCTGGGGACCCTGACATAAAGAAGAGGCTCTGGGGACCCTGACATAAAGAAGAGGCTCTGGGGACCCTGACATAAAGAAGAGGCTCTGGGGACCCTGACATAAAGAAGAGGCTCTGGGGACCCTGACATAAGGAAGAGGCTCTGAGGACCCTGACATAAAGAAGAGGCTCTGGGGACCCTGACATAAAGAAGAGGCTCTGGGGACCCTGACATAAAGAAGAGGCTCTGGGGACCCTGACATAAAGAAGAGGCTCTGGGGACCCTGACATAAGGAAGAGGCTCTGGGGACCCTGACATAAGGAAGAGGCTCTGGGGACCCTGACATAAGGAAGAGGCTCTGGGGACCCTGACATAAAGAAGAGGCTCTGGGGACCCTGACATAAGGAGGAGGCTCTGGGGACCCTGACATAAGTAAGAGGCTCCGGGGACCCTGACATAAAGAAGAGGCTCTGGGGACCCTGACATAAGGAAGAGGCTCCGGGGACCCTGACATAAGGAAGAGGCTCTGGGGACCCTGACATAAGGAAGAGGCTCTGGGGACCCTGATGTAATAAGATTGCACAGATGTCAGCCAAGTTGCACCTAAAGTCGCACTGACCTGCAGCTTTGAAAATGTGCAATTTAAAGTGAAGTTGCACAATTTCAAAGCCGTGTTCAGTGTGAACCAAGTCTAAGGGCCTCTTCGCATTGGTGGCCAGAGATGGGTGTGGTAAAAACAGGTGACCCCCCCGTCAGCCACCCACATAAATTCTAACGTTACAGCCAGAAAAGGCTATATGCATGTCAGGGCAATCATAACTCTTACTGCAAAATTTGACAGGCAACACCGCCTGTAAAACTCACCCACTGAGGTCAATGGGAGCATGCAGCAAGGACAAGCCAAACCCTTGGCTTGGGTTACGGTATTTTAATACAAAATGCCCCTTGAGATTAAAAAAAGACATTCAGGAGGCAGCAGTATGGCCTCTTGAATGCTTCCAGCCACTGTTACACCGCCCTCTGAAAAGTGATCCATCATGGATCACTTTTCAGAGGACAATAAGCACTTCCATTTATGTGAAAAAGCCCTAAAAGTGTTAGAGGGATTTGGGTGTTAATCGGTCCATCTAAAACTACCTATCCATATTATATATCCTTTTCTATAGGATGACAACGCTACTCCGTAATTTAAAGTGTTACTGAACCCAGGACCCTGCATTCACTATATCTGGTCTCCCACAGTACACAGAACATGGAAATGCAATAGCTTTAGTAAATATGAACTGCTAAATACCTTTTCTCATTGGCAGTATACAGCAGTCTTGTGACTTCTATCAGTGTGTGAATAAAGCTTGTAAGAGAAGTTTTCATTCTACTCTGACTGTCCTATGAGGCTGCAGGACCCCAGACCCTCTGTCTGGACAGTGTTGATTGGCCCTGTGCCGGTCACATGCACCCTCCCAAGAAAAGAAAACTCACCAAACTGAGCATGTGCAGAGTGGCTCCAAAGGCTCTGTTGTATCAGGAGATGGGTTGGGGACAGGAAAAGTAGGGGAGGATCAGAGAAGACAGGATCAAACAGCCTTTTTACACAATACGGAGGATTAACCTCTTAGGTTCCACAGTGAGTATAACAAGCATGCTTTACTGTATATACAGATTGATTTTACTGTTGTGGGTTTAGTAACACTTTAAAGTGGGGCACCGGCCGGGCAAAAAATAAAAATAAAAGTCAGCAGCTACAAACACTGTAGCTGCTGACTTTAAATAAGCACACTTACCTGTCCTGGGTGCCCGCGATGTCGGCTGCCTGAGGCCGACCCGTCCCTCGGCTCTCAGGTCCCGGCACCGCCATCCTAACTAAGGGAAACAGGCAGTGGAGCCTTATGGCTTCACTGCGCGTTTCCTACTGCGCATGCGCAAGTCGCGCAGCGGTTTGTGAATGGGACGCGATGTGTTGTGGGACACACACAGTTTCCACAACACACCGCACCCCATTCCCCAGAAGACAACGCGGGGAGGAGAAGACTGAAGATCACCGCGGCGTAGGAAGAGGCAGATTAGGAAGACTGCCTAGCAACAGCCATTTCAGGTGAGTCCAATTTTTTTTTTTTCCTCCATTTTTTTAGGAATTTTTTTCTGCAGTTTTCTTTTTAGGATTGACCTCCACTTTAACTGCAGAAACAATAGCATTGTCACCCTATTAAGTGAAATATCAACAGATGGGTGGAGTTTCTTGAATATCCCTTATTTATATCCTATATGAGATAGCTAGTCCTTCTCTCTCCTTTACTTAAAGAGGAGTTCCACCCAGGGGGTCCAGTAAAAAAAAAAAAAAATTAAAAGTCAGCAGCTACAAATACTGCAGCTGCAGACTTTTAATTGGACACTTACCTGTCCCTGGGTCCAGCGATGCGGGGGATCGAAGCCCCGCTCGTCTCCCCCTCCGTTCAGCGGCGCCGGCATTGCAACTGTGGGCGCCGGGCTGTGGCTTCACAGCCTGGCAACCACTGCGCATGCGCGAGCGGCGCCGTGTGCCGTGATTGGCCGCTCAGTAACCTGGGACCTGTAATTGGTCCGAGATGATTGACAGGAGGGAGGGAGCAGAGCTGAGCCTTTCCTGTGCCGAGGGGGAAGTGATGTCACCAGCCCAGGCACTGGAAGGGGCAGACTACGAGGGACCCCCTAGCAACAGGCATTTAGAGGTAAGTTAAAAAAAAAAAAATATCCACTTTTTTTTTTTTTTTTTTTTTAGGATTTTTCATGTATTTTTGTTTTTTTTGGGTGGAACCCCACTTTAAGCAAGCCATAGTTGATGGAGACACAATGGTTACACAGTTACGGAATTTGATGGCAGACTTACATAGCGGTCCCCTCTGCTGGATGCTACTCTACTGTTGCTTTTTTCTTCCCTTTTTGTCTTCTTTCTCTTCCTCCCATTTCTATCTTTTGGTTTATCCTGACTTAGATTTTCTCTAAAAAAGTTGACATTGATAGTAAATTGTTCTTTACTGCATATTACTATATATTTCAACTGTATTAGATGTGATGTTGTATGGTATGAGAGTGTGATGAAACTCACCATATAGATGGCTATAGTACTGCCATTAAGTGCTGGTATTCTTATTACTTTGCCATTTCTTTAAAAATATAATAAACAAAATATCAACAGATACTAAAATGATGCTAAAGACAGGACTCTGAAAACAAACCTGCCATTAAAGCCTGCATATAGGTATGCTTTGCTTGCATATACCCATAGTTCCACTTCAAGATCTCTTTTATGGTGGTCATACACACTGCCATAAATGATCGATTTCTATTCTCTTCTGATAAGGAATAAGGAATAATCGATCTTTAGCCAACAATCTAAACCAAGCGATTGATTGTAAACTATGTTTTCCATCATGCAACCTCCTATGTACACACGAGCGGAATTTCCGCCAGCAAAATTCCGATGAGAGCTTTTGGTTGGAAATTGCGACCGTGTTTATGCTCCATCGGACTATTGCTGGCGGAATTCCAGCCAGCAAAAGATTGAGAGCAGGTTCTCTATTTTTCGATTGGAAAAAGTTCTGGTCGGAAATTCAGATCGTCAGTACCAATTCCGATGCGCAAAATTCCTACGCATGCTCGGAAACAATTCGACGCATGCTCGGAAGCATTGAACTTCATTTTCTCGGCTCGTCGTAGTGTTGTACGTCACCGCGTTCTTGACGGTGGAAAGTTCATAGAACTTTTGTGTGACCGTGTGTATGCAAGCCAAGCTTGAGCGGAATTCCATCGGAAAAACCATCCAAGTTTTTTCTGACGGAAATTCCGATTGTGTGTACAGGGCATAAGGCTAGGTTTCCACTATTGCACTATCGCAACCCCAAAGTCGTGCGATTTTCATGCACTTGAAGCAATGCCTGTGTATTCTTGAGGTCTATGGACCTCAAGTCGCATCAAAGTGGGACCAAAGTAGTGCAGGGTCTACTTTGAAGTCGCACAGATATGAACGGTACTCATTGGAAATCATGGGGTCTGACTTGTCATTCAACTTTGCAGTCCCAAGTCGCATGACAAGTCGCACTAGTGGAAACCGAGTCTTAATCTGATCATCTGAAATACGATCGGATTCATGACCATGCCAATTGATGCAAGACAGACAAAAATGTTTGCCCTGGCTAATCGATTTAGTTTGATCAAATCTGATCTAGATTGAGTCTAAATCGTTCAGAAGGGAAGCGATGGCTGTTTGGTTTTGCGTTGATGCGATCATTTTGATCATATTGTACATCGATTGGATATGATTCCTACTGCATTAAACTGTATTGTAATTGCATAGTCTGCCCTTATGTTGTAAAGCGGTGCGTAATTTGTTGGCGCTATATAAATCCTGAAAATATAAAAGGTTGCTCTTATATTTTCAAGTTTTTTTCCATTACCTCCTTGTATCCAAGGAGTGGTAAAAGTGAAGCAGTCTACACTTATAATTAGCATGAGATTTTCAAACATATTACTATACAGATCCTGTATAATAATAATAATAACATAATCAGAGCATGTATGGCCACCATTAGGTTACATTCGTACATTCAAGGGTAATTCTTTGTCCAGGAGTCACAGGTGCAGAGAGTCCACTGCCAGCAATGACAGAATTAGGTGCGTTCCAGCAGTTCTTGCATGCAGGGATGTATGTGCTGCCCCATAGGTACACTGGCAATGCTTCTGTGTTTTTAGCTGTTTCCTGGCATTCAGCTTTCATGCATATGTCAAATGTGCCATTCTCTAGCAACCAATAGGACCAGTCAGTTTAGAGGTGAATATTGCTTGATCGATTGATTGATATGACTTATTCATTTTATTTTTATTGCTTTTCATTTTAAGGCATAAATCCATTAATGCCTTCTTGTTTAAACCATCAGCATGCACTGATGGTTTAAAAGTCTTGCATTGCTATTCTGGATCTAAAAAAATCCTGTCTACTCAGACAGCCATGCTGGGACCTGTAGTTCAGCTGGAAAGCCAGGCTGTGTGGATTGTACTCTGGGGATGTAGTATGTAATGAGAAGAGATGGCATCTCTGGCTGACCACCAGCTGCATGAGAGCAGTGACATGTGGCAACCCTGGAAGGACAAAGCAGAAATCCTATGAGTGTGTATACAGGTCACTGGCAATTTCTGAGCTTTCAAGAACTGTCAGCTCAATTCCCACCATCCCCCCTCTTCCCTGTGCACCCCCTCCTATTCTTCAAATCACTGCATCCATACCTTACTTCCTAACCTCCCAGCCTATGGAGACAGACTGCCGAAGTCGCTCAATCAAGAGACAGGTCACCTTCCTCCAAGTGACATCTTCATCTTCCATCCTGCAAATAATGACTTCAAGAGAGAGCTCGGTTACTATACTGCAAGAGACAGATCTATTACTTCCCTGCAATAAGAGACTGCAAGGTACAGAACTATTACTTCCCTGCATTAAGAGACTGCAAAAGACAGATTGTGTTCCTGCATTAAGAGACTGCAAGAGACCGATTTAATACTTTCCTGCAATAGGGGATAGCAAGAGACCCTGCTCCCCTGCAATAAGAGACTACAAGCAATAGATCTATGATTTCCTTGCAATAAGAGACTGCAAGAGACAGATCTATATTACTTTCCTGCAATAGGGTATTGCAAGAGACAGATCTATATTACTTTCCTGCAATAGGGTACTGCAAGAGACAGATCTATTACTTCCCTGCACTAGCAGACTGCAAGAAACTATTTTATTTATTTCCTGCTGCAATAGGAGATGACAAGAGACATATCTATCACTTCCCTGCAATAAGAGACTGCAAGAGACTGATCTATCACGTCCCTGCAATAAGAGACTGCAGGAGACAAATCTATCACTTCCCTGCAATAAGAGACAGATCTATCACTTCCCTGCAATAAGAGACTGCAAGAGACGGATCTATCACGTCCCTGCAATAAGAGACTGCAGGAGACAAATCTATCACTTCCCTTTAATAAGAGACAGATCTATCACTTCTCTGCAATAAGAGACTGTAAGAGAAAGATCTATCACTTCCCTGCAATAAGAGACTGCAAGCAATAAATTCCCCTGCAAAAAGAGATGACAAGAGGCAGATATATCACTTCCCTGCAATAAGAGACTGCAGGAGACAAATCTATCACTTCCCTGCAATAAGAGACAGATCTATCACTTCCCTGCAATAAGAGACAGATCTATCACTTCCCAGCAATACAAGACAGATCTATCACTTTTCTGCAATAAGAGACTGCAAGAGACAAAGTTAACACTTACCTGCAACCAGAGACTGCCTTCCTGGCAATAAGAGACTGCAAGCAATAGATCTATGATTTCCATGCAATCAGAGACTGCAAGAGACAGATCTATTACTGCCATGCAATTAGAGAATTCAAAAGACAGATCTATTACTTCCCCGCAATAAGAGATTGCAAGCAATAGATCTATGATTTCCCTGCAAAAAGAGATGACAAGAGACAGATCGAATTTACTTTCCTGCAATAAGAGACTGCAGGAGACGGATCTATTACTTCCCTGCACTAAGAGACTGTAAGAGATAGCTGTTTCCTTTCTGAAACGCAAGGCTGCAAGAGACATCCCTCCTGAAATATGAGACTGCAAGAGAAAGCTCTATTACTTTTCTACCATAACAGACTACAAGAGACAGCTCTATTACTTTCTTGCTATTAAAGACTGCAAGAAAGAGCTACAATACCTTCCTGCAGTAAGTGACTGTAAGAGACAGATCTGCCACATTCTAAAGGAAACTGCACCTTCTCATCTTTCTGAAATAAGAGAGTGCAAGGGACGGTTATATATCACTTCACTGCAGTGGGACGCTTCAAGAAACAGATCTGTTACATTCCTGGAAAAGACCTCCAACACATTGTTAGATGAAAGAAGAGTTCACAAGACAGCTCTATGGTATTCATGCAATAGACAGTTCTACTGTGTTCTTGGTGTAGGATTCTGCAAGAGACTGTTCTATCACCTCCAAGGAGAGTGCAAGGAATGTTGCAGTCACCTTCTACAAAAGGGGGCTGCAACAAACAGCTTGGTCCTCTGGCTGTAAGTAGACTGCAAGAGACAGCCCTGGCATCCTCCTCTGACAAGAGACTGTAACAAACAGCTTGATGTGCTTTCTAAAACAGACCTTCTTTCTACAAGACTGCAAGAGGGAGGTCAGTTACTTTCCAGCAGGAAACTACTTCTGTCTCCCTCCTGTGACAAGGCTGTGACATAAAGCTCTGCATGCTCTCCAGTACAGACAGTCCTGTCTCCTTCCTACAAGGCTGCAGGAGACAGCTCTGGTACTTACCTGCAATTAGAGTGAAAGAGACAACTATTATCCTCTTGTGAGAAGAGACTGATGCTTGCCTACAAAAGATTGCAGTAGAAAATAATACAAACCTGTCTACCCCCCACCCACCCACTCACCCCAACACCCCCCTGCAAGAGACAGTTCTGAAACGTTTCCTTTGACAAGAGACTGCAAGAGACAGCTCTGTCACCCCTGCAAGGAGCAGCTTTAACAGCATCATTCAGGAGAAGGTCAAGGGGTATCTATTACCTTCCTGCAAGAAAGACAGATCAGAAAGGACAGCAGTAGACAGATCATAACCTCCTTGGAGAGGACACTTTAAGGCTCAGTTACCTCCTTTTAAGAAGAGACTGTTAGAGGCAGTGCTGTCACCTGTTAAAAAAAGACAGCAAGAGACAGCCCCAAAACACTTTCTTTAGGGAGAAATTTCAAGAGAGCGCTCTGTCCCCTCCTTCAGAATAGACTTTTCGAGACAGCTCTGACATCTCCAAGAGGAGACAGTTAGAGACAGCTCTTGCATCTCCTTCAAGAAGAGACTGTTAGAGGCAGTTCTGACATTTCCTCTAGGATGGGACTGCTAAGGTCAGCTCTATAGTCACCTTCAATTAGAAACTGTTGGAGACAGCTCTCACTTTTTCTCCAAAAAGAGACTGCTAGAGACAGCTCTGACATCTACTCCAAGAAAAGGCTGCCAGGGACAGCTCCATCGCCCCTCTCACTAAGAGACTGTTAGAGATAGTTCTGACATTTCCCCCAAGAAGAGACTGCTCTGGCATCTTTTCCAAAAAGACAGCTCTGCATCTAATCCAAGAAAAGGCTAACAGGGATAGCTCCATTGCCTCCTTCAGGGAGAGACTGTTAGAGACAGCTCTTACATTTCCTCCAAGAAGAGACTGCTCTGACATTTTTTTTTCAGGAAGAGACTGCTAGAGACAGCTCTGACAATTATACTCCAAGAAAGGCTTCCAGGGACAGCTCCATTGCCTCCTTCAGGAAGAGACTGTTAAACACAGCGCTGACATTTCCCCTAAGTAGAGTTTGCTAGGGGCAGCGCTGTCACCTCCTTCATGAAGAGACTGTCTAAGACAGTTCTGACATCTTCTCCAAGAACAGGCTACCAGGAACATTTGTGTCAACTCCTTCAAGAAAAGACTGTCAGAGACACTTTTGACATCTACCCACAGAAGAGGCATCCCTGACATCTCCAAGAATAAGCCACCAGGGACAGTTCTGGAATCTCCTTCAAGAAGAGACTGCCATGACATCTCTTCCAAGAAGAGACTGCCCTGACATCTCTTCCAAGAAGAGACTGCCCTGACATCTGATCCAAGAAGAGACTGCCCTGACCTCTCCTTCAAGAAGAGACTGCTCTGACCTTTCCTTCAAGAAGAGACTTTCCTGGCATCTCCTTCAGGAAGAGACTGCCCTGACATCTCCCCCAAGAAGAGACTTCCCTGGCATCTCCTTTAGGAAGAGACTGCCCTGACATCTCCCCCAAGAAGAGACTGCCCTGACATCTCCCCCAAGAAGAGACTGCCCTGACATCTCCCCCAAGAAGAAACTGCGCTGACCTCTCCTTCAAGAAGAGACTGCCCTGACATCTCCTTCAAGAAGAGACTGCTCTGACCTCCCCTTCAAGAAGAGACTGCCCTGACCTCCCCTTCAAGAAGAGACTGCCCTGACCTCAACTTCAAGAAGAGACTGCCCTGACATCTCCTTCAAGCAGAGACTGCCCTGACCTCTACTTCAAGAAGAGACTGCCCTGACCTCTCCTTCAAGAAGAGACTGCCCTGACCTCTCCTTCAAGAAGAGACTGCCCTGACATCTCCTTCAAGCAGAGACTGCCTTGACCTCTCCTTCAAGAAGAGACTGCCCTGACCTCTCCTTCAAGAAGAGACTGCCCTGACCTCTCCTTCAAGAAGAGACTGCCCTGACCTCTCCTTCAAGAAGAGACTGCCCTGACCTCTCCTTCAAGAAGAGACTGCTCTGACCTTTCCTTCAAGAAGAGACTTCCCTGGCATCTCCCCCAAGAAGAGACTTCCCTGGCATCTCCTTCAGGAAGAGACTGCCCTGACATCTCCCCCAAGAAGAGACTGCCCTGACATCTCCTTCAAGCAGAGACTGCCCTAACATCTCCCACAAGAAGAGACTGCCCTGACATTTCCTTCAAGCAGTGACTGCCCTGACATCTCCCACAAGAAGAGACTGCCCTGACATCTCCCACAAGAAGAGACTGCCCTGACATTTCCTTCAAGAAGAGACTGCCCTGACATCTCCCCCAAGAATAGACTGCCCTGACATCTCCTCCAAGAATAGACTGCCCTGACATCACAAAGAAGAAGCCACCAGAGACAGTTCTGACACCTCCTTAGAGACTTTCAGAGGTACTTTTGACATCTACCCCCAGAAGCCGTTGTCCTGACATATCCTCCAAGAAGAGACTGTAAGAGACAATAGTGACCTCTCCTATAAGAAGAGGACAGCTGTGTCACCTTTCTGCAGTCCTTAGACAAGATGTGACTCCCAGCCACCAGTGTCTCAATAAAAGGATATACCTCTGTTCAGTCCTCCTGGGGTGCCTGCACTGACAAAGTTGCTGATGACTTGTGGACTCCCCTCCAGGACAGTCTTGACCTCCTCGGTCTGTCCCAGTCATCTCCCTATTAGCAGAGGCTGTGTGTTACGGAGCTCCTGGGATGTCCATCCCTGGTCTATAGGTCCCATAGACAGGAGGTGTTAGGAGAGAATTTGGCTGCGATGGATCAGAGTAGATGTGCTCAGCGCTACCCGCCCTCCTCCCCTTTTCTGAGCACAGAGCCTTATATGGTAGGTGCCGGCTGTCATTGAGCCTCCTGAGGGTGGTGCTGAAGGGACAGCTCCCATAGAGCAGGAGAAGAGCCCTCCGCTGGCCAGCACTTGGGAAGCTCTATGGACGGGCGCTGCAGCCATGACCTGGAGGAGCTCCGCTGTACAAGGACAGCAGAGCCCTGAGAGCCAACCGACACCATGAAGAGGCAAAACGTCCGGACCTTAGCCCTCATCATCTGCACCTTCACCTACCTGCTGGTGGGAGCTGCTGTCTTTGACGTTCTGGAGTCCGATGAGGAGACCACCGAGAAGAAGAAACTGGAGGACAAGAGGAATGAGTTGCGGGGCAAATATAACCTGACTGAGGAAAACTACAAGGAGCTGGAGTGGGTGGTTCTAAAACTCAAACCTCACAAGGCTGGAGTGCAATGGACTTTTGCTGGCTCCTTCTACTTTGCCATCACTGTGATCACCACTATAGGTAGGTGAACCTTGTCCTATCTTTTCTGCTTGTCCTGTTTAGGAAGCTGGGAGGGACAAAAGATATGCATTGTATACGATGTTCCTCTGTCCTGTTCAGGGGCTAAGAGGTGTATTGTCTAAGATGTTCCTCTGTCCTGTTCAGGGGCTAAGAGATACGCTGTATACAATGTTCCTCTGTCCTGTTCAGGGGCTAAGAGATACGCTGTATACGATGTTCCTCTGTCCTGTTCAGGGGCTAAGAGGTGTATTGTCTAAGATCTTCCTCTGTCCTGTTCAGGGGCTAAGAGGTGTATTGTCCAAGATGTTCCTCTGTCCTGTTCATGGGCTAAGAGGTGTATTGTCTAAGATGTTCCTCTGTCCTGTTCAGGGGCTAAGAGGTGCATTGTATAATATGTTCCTCTGTCCTGTTCAGGGGCTAAGAGGTGTATTGTCTAAGATGTTCCTCTGTCCTGTTCATGGGCTAAGAGGTGCATTGTATAAGATGTTCCTCTGTCCTGTTCAGGGGCTAAGAGATACACTGTATACGATATTCCTCTGTCCTGTTCAGGGGCTAATGCCCCATACACACTATCAGATTTTCTGCTGAGTTTTTCCTTCAGATTTACCAAAACCATGTAGTGCAAGGGCCTGCCTGATTGCATACACATTGAAACTCCTAAGGTTTGGAGGTGTATTGTATAAGATGTTCCTCTGTCCTGTTCATGGGCTAAGAGGTACATTGTATAAGATGTTCCTCTGTCCTGTTCAGGGGCTAAGAGATACACTGTATACGATGTTCCTCTGTCCTGTTCAGGGGCTAAGAGGTGCATTGTATAAGATGTTCCTCTGTCCTGTTCAGGGGCTAAGAGGTGCATTGTATAAGATGTTCCTCTGTCCTGTTCAGGGGCTAAGAGGTACATTGTATAAGATGAACCTGTCCTGTTCAGGGGCTAAAAGGTGCATTGTATAAGATGTTCCTCTGTCCTGTTCAGTGGCTAAGAAATACATTGTATAAGATGAACCTGTCCTGTTCAGGGGCTAAGAGGTGCATTGTATAAGATGTTCCTCTGTTCTGCTTAGGAAGCTGAGATAGGCTAAGAGATACATTGTATGGAGTATCATACTGGCCACATATGACTTTCTTCTTCCAATGTGTGCTCTGTCCTGTAAACGCAGGAAAGTGAGGCTAGGCTAACACTTGAGGTTGGTGAACCCTATTCTGTCTTGTCTGTTAGTCCTCCCCAGAAGGAAGGAAGGAAGCTACGATATAGAGATACATTGTATAAGATGTTCCTCTGTCCTGCTTAGGAAGCTGCGATATAGAGATACATTGTATAAGATGTTCCTCTGTCCTGCTTAGGAAGCTGCGATATAGAGATACATTGTATAAGGTGTTCCTCTGTCCTGCTTAGGAAGCTGAGATGGGCTAAGAGATACATTGTATAAGATATTCCTCTGTCCTGTTAAGGGGCTAAGAGATGCATTGTATAAGATGTCCCTCTGTCATGTTCAGGGGCTAAGAGATACATAAGTTGTACCTTTGTCCTACTCAGGAAGCTGAGCTATGGGCTAAGAGATACATTACATAGAGTATCATGCTGGCTACACATGGATATCTTCCAATGTTTGCTCTGTCCAGTAAGTAAGGCTAGGTTCGCACTGGAGTTTGAGGTTGGTGAACCCTATTCTAGCTTGTCTGTTAACCCTTAGCAGAAGCTGAGTTGACATACATTGTATAAGATGTTTCTCTGGCTACACATGTTACAATTAAATTCTTCTTTTAGTGTTTGCTCTGTGCTATAAAACATAGTTTTGAAAGCAATGTTAAACTCATGTATGAGCTTGATGTAGGAGCACCTTGTTCTGTTTTGTCCGTTAGTCCTCTCTACAAGCTGAGGTGGACTAAGGGAAACTTTGTATAAGGTACCATGCTGGCTGCATATTTTACAATTTAATTATTTTTCTAGTGTTTGCTCTGTGCTGTAAAACATAGTTTTGAAAGCAAGGCTGATTTCAGGTATGAGCTCCAAGTAGGAGAACATTGCTCTGAGTTGTCTGTTACTCCTCTCCAAATGCTGAGATGGTCTAGGTCTAGGTAGGAGATACATTATATAAGTATTACAATTGACTTCTTCTATCTGGGTTTGCTCTGTCCTGCATGTAAAATATAGTTTATTTGAGTAAAGC
This sequence comes from Lithobates clamitans, assembly GCA_037952925.1. Classification (NCBI taxonomy): domain Eukaryota; kingdom Metazoa; phylum Chordata; class Amphibia; order Anura; family Ranidae; genus Lithobates; species Lithobates clamitans. The sequence continues at coordinate 127,361 of JBBGZY010000464.1, forward strand.
TAGATTCTTATAGAGACACCTTGTTCTCTTTTGTCTGTTAGTCCTTTACAGAAAGTGAGATGGAGGGAAACATTATATAAGGTATCATACTGGCTACATATGTTACACATTATATTCTACTTTTATTTGCTCTCTGTCCTGTTAAACACAGCATTGAAAATAAGTCTAGGCTCACACTTGAGCTTGGTGTATGTGAAACTTCTTCTATCTTGTCTGTTAGTCCTCCCCAGAATCTGAGATGGGGTAAGAAATATAATGTATGGGGTATCATACTGGCTATACATGAATTTCTACCTCCAACGTTTGCTTTGTCCTGGTTAAAGCAGGAAAGTAAGGCTAGGCTCCCACTTGAGCTTGGTGTAGGTGAACCTTCTTCTATCTTGTCTGTTAGTCCTCTCTAGAATCTGAGATGGGCTAAGAAATATAATGGGGTATCATACTGACTATACATGAAATTCTACTTCCAACGTTTGCTTTGTCCTGGTTGAAGCAGGAAAGTAAGGCTAGGCTTCCACTTGAGCTTGGTGTAGGTGAACCTTCTTCTATCCTGTCTGTTAGTCCTCTCCAGAATCTGAGATGGGCTAAGAAATATAATGTATGGGGTATCATACTGGCTATACATGAATTTCTACTTCCAACGTTTGCTTTGTCCTGGTTAAAGCAGGAAAGTAAGGCTAAGCTCCCACTTGAGCTTGGTGTAGGTGAACCTTCTTCTATCTTGTCTGTTAGTCCTCTCCAGAATCTGAGATGGGCTAAGAAATATAATGGGTTATCATACTGACTATACATGAAATTCTACTTCCAACGTTTGCTTTGTCCTGGTTGAAGCAGGAAAGTAAGGCTAGGCTCCCACTTGAGCTTGGTGTAGGTGAACCTTCTTCTATCTTGTCTGTTAGTCCTCTCCAGAATCTGAAATAAAGAAATATAATGTATGGGGTAGCATACTGGCTATACATGAATTCACTTGAGCTTGGGGTAGGTGAACCTGAACCTTCTTCTATCTTGTCTGTTAGTCCTCCCCAGAATCTGAGATGGGCTAAGAAATATAATGTATGGGGTAGCATACTGGCTATACATGAATTCACTTGAGCTTGGGGTAGGTGAACATGAACCTTCTTCTGTCTTGTATGTTAGTCCTCCCCAGAAGCTGAGGTGGGCTGAGATACATTGTATTAGGTATTCCTCTAGCTACACTTAACACTTGATTTCTTCTTCAGGTGTTTGCTTTGTGCTGTAAAATACAGTTTTTTGAAGTAAGGCTAGGTTCACATATGAGCTTGAGGTAGCAGATCCTTGTTCTGACTTGTCTGTTACTCCTCTCCAAATGTTCAGAAGAGCTAACTAGGAGATACATTACATAGAGTGTCATATTGGCTACATGCGTTACAACTAAATTCTGCTTCCAGTGTTTGCTCTGTCCTGGAAAGCACAGGAAATTAAAGCTAATTAAACCCAGGACCCTGCATTCACAATATCTGGTCATCCACAGTACACAGAACATGGAAATATGGAAATGCAATCATTTTAGTAAATATACACTGCTAAACACCTTTTGTCATCAGCTGTATATAGCAGTCTTGTGACTTCTGTCAGTGTCTGGTTAAAGCGTGTAGGAGGAGTTTTCATTCTACCCTGTCTGTCCTATGAGGCTGCAGGACTTCTGACCCTCTGTCTGGACAGTGCTGGTTGGCCCTGTGCTGATCATATGCACTCATCTAAGAAAAAAACAAACTCTTTAGCAATACACACCAAACTGAGCATGCGCAGAGTGCTTCCAAGGCTCTGTTCTATCAGCAGATAGACTGGGGACAGTTGAAGAAGGGGAGGATCAGAGAAGACAGGATTAAACAGTCTTTTTAGACAATGTAGAGGATTAACCTCTTAGGTTCCACAGTGAGTATAACAAGCATGCTTTACTGCATATACAGTCTGATTTTACTGTTGTGAGTTTAGAAACCCTTTAAGGTAAGAGAACCTTGTTCTGTTTTGTCTACTAGGCCAGGTTCACACCTGAGTGACACTGTCACATTGCATTTTTTTTCTTTTGAGTGATTTTGTGGTGTGTTTTTGGAGTGGCACCATTCATTTTGAATGGGCCTTCCTCTGCTCCAATAATGTGCCAAACAAGCTCATGTACCAAATTTTGCCACTTAGCCAGGCGCATTTGGCATTGTATTTATTTATTTTTTTTTTCGCTGAGATTATCATGTGACAAGGAATGTTCCACATTTTGCTGTGATTTGTGGAATCGTAGGCAAAAATCGCACAATTCTGCCTGCAAGTCCTCTCTAGGAGCTGGAATGGGGTAGGAGAAACATAGTGTACTTCTGGCAAAACTTTACAATTTACAATTAACCACTTCAGCCCCGGAAGGTTCCACCCCCTTCACGACCAGGCCATTTTTTGCGATAGGCACTGTGTTATTTTAACTGACAATTGCGCGGTCATGCAATGCTGTACCCAAACAAAATTGTTGTCCTTTTTTCCCCACAAATAAAGCTTTCTTTTGGTGGTATTTGATCACCTCATTTATAATTTTTTGTAATTTCTTTCATTTCTTCTGCGAGTCTTTGCTCTGTGCTATAAAATTCAGTTTTTTTTTTTAAATCAGGCTAGGTTCATATTAGGTTTATATACAAGCTTTATCTTCTTTTTGAAATGTTTGTCAGGTTTGAGTGTTTTAGTTTAAGCCCCCCTGGTCACACTGGTGTGACTTGTCATGTGATTTGACAGGTCCAAATCGCATGACAAGTCGCACCCTATTGTCAGCAATGGCACTGCTCAAATCAGTGTGAATCTGAATTTGTGGTGCTGCACCGTTTTGAAAAAGTAGTTCCTGCGCTACTTTTGCTTATTTCAGGTGCGACTTGTATAGACAATCTGTGCATGAAATCGCACAGATGTCCGTCAAGTCGCACTGGCACGGGGCTTTGTATCTGTATTTCAAGTGAAGTCACACGATTTCAAAGTCGGATTTGGTGTGACTGGGGGCTTAGCCAATAGAAAGTTAGTTACTAGGAGAAGAGGCAGAAATTAGCACAAAAAGAGCACATTGTGCACGTTATTCAGGCATTTTTCAGGTGCTCCCACTGAAGTCTACAGGGACCAAAACCACATGAATCCCAGAGGCTCAGGTACTCTTCGTACATAGCCCTGCATCTAACTTGAGGATGCCGACAGTCCACACCCAGAGCATAAGAGAGTAGAAGCAGTGCCGATCCTGAACTCCCTGGGGCCCTAAGCAAAATTCTGCTAAGGGGCCCTCTACCTGACTTGTGATCCCCAGAGAGCCTCCCCTTACATCAGGATTCCCAGAGAGCCCTCCCTTACATCAGGGTCCCCAGAGAGCGCCCCTTAAAGCAGTATCCTCAGAGAGACCCCCCCTACATCAGGGTCCCCAGAGAGCCTCCCCTTACATCAGGATCCCCAGAGAGCCTCCTTACTTACATTGGGGTCCCCAAAGAGCCCCTTTCATTACATCAGGGTCCCCAGAGAGCCCCCTCCTTACATCAGGGTCCCCAAAGAGCCTCCCTACTTTACATCAGGGTCCCCAGAGAGCCTCCCCTTACATCAGGGTCCCCAGAAAGCCCCTCCTTACATCAGGGTCCCCAGAGAGCCCCCCTTACATCAGTGTCCTCAGAGAGCCCCTCCTTACATTAGGGTCCCCAGAGAGCCTCCCTACTTACATCAGGGTCCCCAGAGAGTCTCCCCCTACATCGGGGTCCCCAGAGAGCCTCCCCTTACATCAGGGTCCTCAGAGAGCCTCCACTTATACCAGGATCCTCAGAGAGCCTCCACTTGCACCAGAGCCCCCAGAGAGCCTCCCTACTTACACCAGGGTCCCCAGAGAGCCTCCCCTTACATCAGGATCCTCAGAGAGCCTCCACTTGCACCAGAGCCCCCAGAGAGCCTCCCTACTTACACCAGGGTCCCCAGAGAACCTCCCCTTACACCAGGGTCCCCAAAGGGCCCCTCCTTACATCAGGTTCCTCAGAGAGCCCCCCTTAAACCAGGGTCCCCAGAAAGCCCCCCCTTACACCAGGGTTCCAAGAGAGCCCCCCCTTACATTAGTGTCCCCAGAGAGCCCCCCCTCTTATATTAGTGTCCCCAGAGAGCCCCTCTATACACAGGTTCCCCAGAGAGCCCCTCCTTACACAGAGTCCCCAGAAAGCCCCCCCCCCTTACATTAGTGTCCCCAGAGGCCTCCCTCTTACATCAGTGTCCCCAGAGGGCCCCGTCCTTACATTACTGTCCCCAGAGTCCCCCCTCTTACATCACTGTCCCCAGAGGGCCCCTTCCTTACATTAGTGTCTCCAGAAAGCCCCCTCTTACATCAGGGACCCCAAACAGCTGACTCCCCCATTGCAGAGGTTCCCCTGTACCTGGTTGGTGGAGATGGGAGGCAGCAATCGGCAGCTCTATGGTGTCCATAGGCATGGGGATCTCCTTGGGGCTAGTAGTTCTATCTCCGAATCTATACAGCGGAGAGGGGAGGGGCCTCTGACCCGGGCATCAGCAACAGTGTTCAAGCAGAGTGAAAGTGAAACTGATACCTGCGGGGTCAGAGATCTCTCCCTTCTCCTCTCCACTGTATACACTGACACTGGAAAGAGTACTACAAGCCCCAGGGAGATCCCGCCGCCCACACAGGCACCATAGAGCTGCCGATCGCTGCCTTCCACCTCCTCCCACCTCTCCCCACCTCACTCTAAACGGCCAGCCAGAGGTGCAGGGGGGATGCTGGGTCTTGGGGGCCCCCTCACAGCGGTATAACGGAAGGGCCCAGTCGCAAATGCGACTGCAGCGACCCCTAAAGTTCCGCCACTGGATGTTGTAAACATTAATTGATGTGCTATGACATGAGGGGGAGGCGGGGCCTCGAGTAATTATATAGGCCGGATCGGCTCTGAGTAGAAGGGAAAGTCAACTGCTGGGGCGGGTGGGGGAGTTGAATAAGTAAAACTGCTTTTCCCAGTGGAAAGTCATTTAACCCCTGCAGTGCAGGATCAGCCCCACGGCAAGGGAAGACTAATACTATCGCTGGAGATAGGCTTTAAAATGCATGTAAACAGGCAGATACACCAGCAGTGAATGTTTGGTGAATGTCACTTCCATTGCTTTATACATACAGTATCTCACAAAAGTGAGTACACCCCTCACATTTTTGTAAATATTTTATTATATCTTTTCATGTGACAACACTGAAGAAATGAAACTTTGCTACAATGTAAAATAGTGAGTGTACAGCTTGTATAACAGTGTAAATTTGCTGTCACCTCAAAATAACTCAACACACAGCCATTAATGTCTAAACCGCTGGCAACAAAAGTGAGTACACCCCTAAGTGAAAATGTCCAAATTGGGCCCAAAGTGTCAATATTTTGTGTGGCCACCATTATTTTCCAGCACTGCCTTAACCCTCTTGGGCATGGAGTTCACCAGACCTTCATAGGTTGCCACTGGAGTCCTTTTCCACTCCTCCATGATGGAGTTGGTGGATGTTAGAGACCTTGCACTCCTCCACCTTCCATTTGAGGATGCCCCACAGATGCTCAATAGTGTTTAGGTCTGGAGACATGCTTGGCCAGTCCACCACCTTTACCCTCAGCTTCTTTAGCAAGGCAGTGGTCATCTTGGAGATGTGTTTGGGGTTGTTATCATGTTGGAATACTGCCCTGTGGCCCATTCTATGAAGACCGGGGATCATGCTCTGCTTCAGTATGTCACAGTACATGTTGGCATTTATGGCTCCCTCAATGAACTGTAACTCCCCAGTGCTGGTAGCACTCATGCAACCCCAGACCATGACACTCCGACCACCATGCCTGACTGTAGACAAGAAACACTTGTCTTTGTACTCCTCACCTGGTTGCCGCCACACACGCTTGCCATGAGGTGCCATGTTGAACTTCCAGTGACCAGTATGAGAGAGTGAGAGCAATAACACAAATTTAACACACCTGCTCCCCATTCACACATGAGATCTTGTAATACGAATGAGTCACATGACACCAGGGAGGGAAAATGGCTAATAAGCCCAATTTGGACATTTTCACATAGGGGTGTACTCACTTTTGTTGCCAGCGGTTTAGACATTAATGGCTATGTGTTGAGTTATTTTGAGAGGAAAGCAAATTTACACTGTTATACAAGCTGTACACTCACTACTTTACATTGTATCAGTGTACACAGAGAGATACTGTGTGTCCCTTGATAACAAATTTTACTTTTGCTTTAAAACAGTGGCCGCTGGTGTTTTTTTGTTTTTTTTGGGGGGGGGGCAGGCAGAAAAACACCCCCCCCCCCCCCGCTGTCTGCCGGTTGGTCCAGCACTTACCCCATCTAGGTGGCGGGTAGCGGACCCCATCTAGGTGGCGAGTGGTAGGCTGCGGGCAGCGGCTCCGGTGTCCTCTTCTCCAGCACGGCGGCTTCCGCCATGCAAGCGGCCGTGCGTCTCCTCCTCCTAGGCGCTAGGTGTCCAAAAGGGTCGCCTGATGTTTTGGCCAATCGGGAAACAGGTCTTACGACACGCTTCCTGATTGGCAAGGAGGAGATTTAGTGTGAAAATAGCGAATATTCATTCGCTATCATTACATAGCTGGGTGGAATCGGGGCTCAGTTCTCTGCGCACCGAGCCAACCCTTTTTTGAAGCCTACTAGAGCCTCTGGCTTTAATCAAGTGCTTCAAAACCATACCATTGGAATCCATAGTCTGGCACCCTGTATGTAGATCAGGGAGCCAGACACATGGATAGGGGGGCAGGGTGCGCCCCTAATGGACGAGCCACCACTGCTTTACACAATCTAAAGGGAACTGAGAAAGGGTCTACTGCCCACTTTCTTTTAAAAGTGCAGGTTCCAGAACTGTCATTGTGATGTTGTTTTCACTACTTAGGCCGGCCATACACGGTTTGAATTCCTGCTGAACCGGCCGAGATTCGAACCATTAATGGGCAGACTGAATGTACCAAGTTGATCAATCGATCAACTTGGGTACAACCAACCTGTTGGATTCGCTTGCAATAATCGCAAGGGGCTGCTATAGCCACTAGCGATAATCACTGTCTTCTCCCAGGCGGGGACGGCTCCCCCCCCCCTTTCGGAAGGAGACAATTGCTTGGCAGGAAGGATGCCCCTGTCAACACTGTCTGTGTTGATGGGGGATTCGTGCAAATTTTTTGGGGTTGCAGGAAGTTCGCACTGACTATGACCTGCTTTAGCCAGTTACTGCCCTAGGTATGCAACCCACATTTGTATCTTCACTAGCCGCACAGTTGTTCCAAGGTAGTCAGAATCAGGATACTTTTTTTAAAAGTTAGCAATGGCAGTTCTCAATGTTGGTATGCTAGAATGCAGCAGGATAAGAGAGACTCTGTGAATGCAGGAATTAAGGGAGGTCCCGTTCCTTGAGGCTCTGAAAGGCATAGAAGCCAGGAGGAATTTGTTAATGATATTTTGGGGCAGAGAGAAGTACCTTCTCCACCAGTTGGGGAAATGTGAGACCCCAGTATGCCCATTCCATGCTTTGTGCTGGAATCCCAGTCTGCTCATTATTAGTTGCTGTCTAATTAAAGAATTGACTATTCTCAGTAAAATATGGGCACACATGACTACTCGTGTGGGAGAAAGCGATTCATATTTCAGAACGCTAATCGTATGGCTTCACTGAATAAAAGATCATGGCTTGGAAATCGTTCTGCTCGTATGACCGTTCTGTAGAGCTCACTGATTTGACGCTTCCCTGCGTACGATCCTAGTTCTTATGTGCATGGAATGTTCTTCTAGCCTCTGAGACAGGATCCATTATTATTCTTGGGTGATTTGAATAATAATGTGTTCCATGCTGCATGTGGCGCTATTTTTAGGAATCATGAAATAAGCCGGTTGACTGCTAATATAATAAAACGTGTGACCGGCATAGAGAGGTATGAAATCCCGCTCCTTTGTAGGATTGGAATGAGGCGCCTCCTGTCCCAGTAGAACTACAGGTATTGGCATGCCCCAGAATAGGAGACCCCTAAAGTTGCAGGGTGTAAGCACAGGTAATTATTAAGTTGAAGCAGAACTCCAGCCAAAAATAACAAGCTAAAAATAAATAGCTCATTAATGAAATAAGGAAACCAGCGTTTCCTGCAATATTCACCTTTAATCCAGAGATTTTCCCTGCAGTACTTTACTTCTGACACCAGATGTCCTCAGTCTGATGACCAGCATCACTGAGCCCAGTTCAACCTGGACCCACCTCAGCCTGTGACTGGACAGTGAATGGAGAAGCAGCACAGTGATAAGCTCATTTTTCTGTCACTCATTCTTCAGCATATGAACCAGTTGGCTCCATGTGCTGTTTCGTCCTCTCACACTGCAGCCCTGCTGTACAGGGAATGCAAGAGGCTGATACTAGGTCACATTCAAGTTTGTATTAAAAATAAATAAATAAATAAATGTAATGATATATTAATAAATGCAGAGCTGCATTAACTTGTGTCCTTTTTTGGAGCTCAGTTTCAAGTGGGTGTACAACAGTATATTTATACCTGCAGAAGGCTTTCTGTCTATTGTGGAACTACAAGTCCCAGCATGGCCAGAAGATCTGGGTAAAGGGACCCATTGCAAGGATATTCCTGTATAGTCCAGGGTGTAAATATAGGATAGGTGTTTTAGGACAAGCTTATTCTGACAGGCGGTGCAAAATGACCTTTTTAGTGAAGTGTCTTCAGTAAACACACATAATATAAAGGAGAATGTGACTCTGTTTTTCAGGGTAGGGGGCGAGCACGCGTGCGCCTGCTAGGCTGGCTGTGCTGTGATTCGTCACAGCACATGCCCATCACCGGGTCCTGGCCAATGATTTCCCGCCGGCACCCGGTGATCAGCTCTGATCTTCCCCAAGCACAGCTCGGTGAGTGTAATGGTGGGAACCCCTCATAATGGGCACAGAAGATGTACAGGCCTGGGAACTCAGAAGCATGGAGGGTGAGAAACATTCATAATGGGCACAGCGGCGGCGTCCACGCTACAAGGGCTATTTGCTCATTTAGTCTAAGAGAGAGGAGAAATGCTTTTACTTACCCAATCCTCCACTCCCCTGGTACACTGTGCCCCCCCTCCGCACACACACACTCTGGTGGTGGACTGTTCCTTGGCATCATTATGTCCATTGCAGGGCTATCAACCCTGCCTTGATGACATCAGGCCCTTAGACTGCTGGAGCATGGGGTAGAAGACGCAGTGGGGACCAGTCTAGCAATGCTAAGGAGCAGAGGAGCGAGTAAATAGAAGCATAAAAAACAAAAACAAATGCAGTCACCACATCTAAGGACTGGTAAGCTGCAATATAAAAATGTTTCTTCTTAGGTTTTAATACATTTTAATTGCCAAATGCAGTGACCTCAGATTTCCTTTCCTGTTTTTTTCTGGACCCTACTGAACGATCCCATCGCCACACGCAGGCTACAGCCTCTAATGTGTGACCAATTGTTTCCAAATAAAAAGCGTCTCGGTTCAGGCTCTCTCCTGTTATGAAACAGTGTGTGTGTAAATAATGAAGACTGTATTCACAGCGAATAACACTACCGGAGTCTCTGATCCAGAAATACTAGGCGCGCTATATTTAGTCACATTTTCTGGCGCTTTTCAGCAAAGTGTAACAAATTAGACGAAAGGGGCTTCGCGAACCAGCTTGATGGGTCGGGTGTGAGAGAAAAGGAGAAAAATAGATAACCTGTGACTGACAAACCCCCACAGGCCACTGTTACACATGATGTGTGAGAGCTATTTTGGGAAATGCAAGATGTTCATGCAGAATTCACGAGCCGAGTCTGCCGCCTGTTCTATAGAAGAAATACAGGAAGGTCCTCCGAGAGGGTTTGGGGCACTCTAAGGAGTAGACTCCAAGACAGAGGTGACCATTCAAGGAGTAGACTCCAAGACAGAAGGTGACCATTTAAGGCGTTCACTCCAAGACAGAGGTGACCATTCAAGGAGTAGACATCAAGACAAAGGTGACCATTTAGGGAGTAGACTTCAAGACAGGGGTGAGCATTCAAGGAGAAGACTCCAGGACAAAGGTGACCATTCAAGGAGTAGGATCCAAGACAGAGGTGATCATTCAAGGAGTAGACTTCAAGACAGAGGTGACCATTCAAGGAGTAGACTTCAAGACAGAGGTGACCATTCAGGGAATAGACTTTAAGACAGTGGTGACCATTCAAGTAGTAGACTCCAAGACAGAGGTGACCATTTAAGGAGTAGACGTAGGTCTCCCTATTAAAATGAATACAAAACAAAAAAGTGGCAAAAACGCATCAAAAAGCACCTGCATTGCTTTTTTGGTGCTTTTTTTTTGAGTCACGTGTCCAAGTTTCAAAGGTGTATGGTGGATAATAAGCCCCCAGAAAAAGCACTGGAAATTCATCAAAAACACAGCAAATACACATATGCCTTTTTGATGCATTTTTCAGAGGAGCAGTATGAACGCAGCCTACATTGTAATATTTTTTTTAACAAACGTATTTCCTAAAATACAGTAGATCTAGTCCCAATCAGTAAAATCAATGTTAGTGAAATGCATTGGAATCAATAGGGAAAACAAAATGAAAGTGGTTTTGATGGCTTTAAAGGGTGCAGTGAGCTTGACATGACCCCCAAAGGGTTATGAAGGATTATTCTGGATCTGGTCTTGTGCCAAAAAGCAGATCCACATTAACCCCATAATTTTTTTACGTTTTTTTGTACAGAATGAAAAAAAAAACAGACTGAATCAATATTAAAATAATGACAATGAACAAAAAAGAAAAACACAAATAATGTTAAACAAAATAAACTAAACTTCTCTAAATATACCAAAAAACAACACCACACTAAGTTTGGCAGCCCATTAAAATGAATGGGCTGTAAAAACCAGTACACACAGAAACGAGTGCATTCTAGTGTGAACCGGCCCTACAAGAGTAAATTTGTTGTTTTGTTGTGAAATCAATTCATCTAAAATCACTTCAGCCATCCCTAATGAATACTCCCTTAAAATAAACCTATTACCTTGTCTTGTATGTGAAAGGCACTTAAAGCAGCTGTAAGATCAGTAAATCCACATTAACAATTAATAAGACACACACTGGCTTATTAGAAAGCAGGAGGACATTCGTCTCTCAGTGAGGTCACAAGTTGGGAATAGCTGCTATTTTAGCAAAGATCACGGTGTAATTGAGCAGGGCTACAATTAAATTATTCTCATTAAATAAAGCACATCTATATATTGCATCTATTACTGCTGGAGCAAAGCGTCGTACTTAGTTTGCATACAGATGTGCCCAGGGCTTTTTTTCAGCGGGAACGCGGAGGAACGCAGTTCCGGCACCTCCACCACTGAATGTATGTAATGGCAAAGAATGCTGGGTTGTGCTACAGTGTCTACTGATGCTGGCTGCTGGTGGATCTATTGTTGTTGGAGGGGATCTATTTCTGCGGGAGGGTTGATTGCTGCTGCGGAGGTCTACTGTTGCTTCTGGGGATCTATTGTCTCTGTAAGGGATCTAGTTTTGCAGTGGGGGGTCTATTGTAGCTGGTGGGGGATCTATTGTTGCTGGGGTGGGTTTTATGTTGCTGGGGTGGTCAGTTGTCGCTGGGAGGGATCTACTGTTGAGGGCGTAGTCTATTCTAGCTGGCTGCTGGAGGGTCTATTGTTGCTGGGGGGTATTTTGTTGTAGGTGGTCCATTGTTGCAGGGGGGATCTATTGTTGCTGGTGGGTCTACTGTTGGCTGTGTTGGGTCTATTTTACTGCTTTTCTTGTTATCATGAACAAATTCCATACAAATGACTTAGTACCACAAATGTTACTTGGTTCTGTATTCTCTAAATGGGGCAGTGCTAGGAGGTGGGTAGGGGGTGGAACCAAGGACTGGTGCTCAGAGGTAGGCAGGGGCAAAGACAAGGGGTAACTCCGAAAAGGGTGAGTTCCTGCACCTATTTTCTGAGAAAAAAAGCCCTGGATGTGCCTCATAATGAAAAAAATGTATACAAAGTGGGAAATATTGTGAAAAAGACCAAACAGGAGATGTATAACATTGAATACAACTTAAAGAGACCCTGTGACTTATCCATTCTTATCAGAGGGACAGTGACCCCCATCCCAGCATGGTATACCCACCCATTAGCACTCCAATGCAGCCTTCCCACTTCAGAAGTTCACCCTGAGTACATTCTGGTGTTGGAGCTTACCTTGACAGATGACACCCCTGACCCTTACCTTGGTGAATGATGTCCCTGACTTGTCCATTCATAGCAGAAGGATAGTGCCTCCCATCCCAGCATGGTATACTGCCCATTGGCACTCTCATGCAGCGTTCACACTGCAGGAATACACCCTGAGCAGGTTCTGGTTTTTAATGGTGTTGCAGCTTACCTTGGTGGATGACGTCCCTGCCCCTTAACTTGGTGAATGACATTCCTGACCTTTACTTTGCAAATCACCTCCTCGACTTGTCCATTCATATCAGAGGAACGGTGCCCCCCTGTCACAGCAAGGTATACTCACGCATTGGCACTCCCATGCAGCCTCCACACTTCAGGAGTCCACTCTGAGTATGTTCTGGTGTTGGAGCTTACCTTGGCGAATGACATCCCTGACCTTTACTTTGCAAATCACATCCCTGATTTGGCCATTCATATCAGAGGAACAGTTCCCCCTTGTCACAGCAAGGTATACTCACCCATTGGCACTCCCATGCAGCCTCCCCACTTCAGGAGTTCACCCTGAGTAGGTTCTGATGTTGGATGGTGTTGGAGCTTACCTTGGCCGATGACATCTGTAACCCTTACCTTGGCGCATTACATCCCTGACCCTTACCTTGGCGAATGATGTCCCTGACTTGTCTATTCGTAACAGAGGGATATTGCCCCCCATCCCAGCAAGGTATACTGCCCCATTGGCACTCCCATGCAGCCTCCCCACTGCAGGAGTCCACCCTGAGTAGGCTCTGGTTTTGAATAGTGTTGAAGCTTACCTTGGTTGATAATGTCCCTGACCCTTACCTTGGTGAATTACGTCCCTGACCCTTACCTTGGTGAATTACGTCCCTGACCCTTACTTTGGCGAATTACGTCCCTGACCCTTACCTTGGCAAATGCAGTCCCTGACTTGCCCATTCACATCAAAGGGACAGTGCCTCCCATCCCAGAAAAGTATACTCAACCATTGGCACTCCCATGCACCCTCCCTGTTGCAGGAGTCCAACCTGAGATGGTTCTGGTGTTGAATGGATGAGTGCTTACCTTGCCCCCCCCCCCCAACATGACACTCTTTGGACCCAATGGTTTGATGCTCAGGTCAAAGTACTGCCACATGGGGGAGGTTGCTAGAGCACCAGACCAAGGGCTCTGAGAGAGCTTGGAGGTGTCAAGAGAGAGCATGACTTGCTGAATATACCTTGGTGGGAATAGGGTGGGATTTTGGGAGCCACTATCCTAAATAGGCAAAGTGGCAGGCTCTCTTTAAAGTGAATACATTATGAAAATAAGATTTTCCACTCCCCTGCCCGCCTTTTTCCCTTTAAGGTGGCCAATTCTGAGAGAGGGGAAGCTTATGTCATTTCTAAATAGGGGTTTGCTTTAAACGTATGCGTGGTAGTAGAGAGTGGTGACCTTTCACGAAGGAGCCCTCTCTTTGAATACCAGGGCAGCCAGACATGTAAGCCAATGCCGAGGCAATTGGTCGTGTGTTTTCTGTTAAAAGAGAGGATGGGGGAATCTGAATTCTGATCCTCCCATGAAGCAGAGATCCAAAAATAGGAGTCCTCGCAGCTAAGAAAAGTACTCAAAGTCTTCTGTCACTGACCTCTGTCTGGCCTATAATTGCTTATCAGGAACTTTGCAACCAGCACCCCCCAAAGCCATGGGAGGGAATGCCTTCCCATTCCTAGGGCCTGCACGCGCACAGTGTGTACTACCTATAGCCTCTGATGGCTTTATCCTGAATTGTAGGGAAGGAGCATCCATTGGTACCAGCAACCCCTAGTACCATTGGAGGATGCACTGCCACAGTCTTTTGGACCACATATGCTCAGTGTGTACTCTCCACTGTCCCCTATGATGAGCTCATGGGCTTTGACAGCACTCTCTCACGTGGCACCAGGGTTTCCCGGTCCCAACAGCTGCTCTATCCCTACAATAAGTTGGAATGGAGCCATCATAGACTGTCGAAGATTTTAGGAAGATTCTTTTATGCCGCGTACACACGACCGGACTTTATGGCATACTTTGCAGACTTTTCAACAGACTTTACGACGGACTTTCCGAATGAACAGACTTGCCTACACACGATCAACCAAAGTCCGACGGATTCCTACGTGATGACGTATGACCGGACTAAAACAAGGAAGTTCATAGCCAGTAGCCAATAGCTGCCCTAGCGTCGTTTTTGTCCATCGGATTAGCATACAGACGAGCGAACTTTTCGACCGGACTCGAGTCCGTCGGACAAATTTGAAACATGTTCTGTCAAACTTTTGAGAAAACAAAATCCGCTGGAGCCCACACACGATCAAATTGTCCGACGAAATTCGGTACGCCGGACCAAGTATGCCGCAAAGTCCGATTGTGTGTACGCGGCATTGGATGCAGTTTTGGACTTTATTCTATGAACTGAAAGGGAGCGCTGGCTGGAAGATAATACCTATATGGGACAAGCAGATACACCAATTATATAAAAGTCCCCAACCAGGTCCCTTTTCCCATAGCAGTGAAAAATTATTTTCAACTATTGTAATTAATTGGGGGGAATCGTCGCTATAGCAATAATGACGCAAGAAACATCACCCAGACTTAGACTGCCAACCTCATATCGTAAGTAAAGCTAAAGAATTATATGACATATCCAGATAGGAACTTCAAATTATACACCTTTATTCTAAGCACAATAATAACACGGGCATTTAAAAATCTGGGTCGTTATATGGGACACAGGGGCGGACTGATAACTCATGGGGCCCCCGGGCAATAGGAGATTTTGGGGCCCCCAGGCAATCAGAGATTATACACACAGCATACAATCACACAGTATACACATACATGTACACACAGTATACACAGACAGATGTAAAAAAAACACAGATTTATACATACTGTCCCTGGTTTTACTGAGGCTGGCAACCCTGATGGGGCCCCCTAGTGGCCCAGGGCCCTTGGGCAGTGCCGGAGTCACTCAATGGTCAGTCCGCCCCTGAATTGGGACAGCAAGTGGTACTTTTTGGTAAAGTGAACTTACGCTTCGAGGGCAGCACAGTGGCGTTTCAGTCATCACCAGTCAGCGCCAGAGAAGTGGCCAAGAACATGCTGATAGGTAAATCGGTCTCAATGTATGTAAGAGAAGGACCTTAAAGTGTAAAGTCCTTGAGGGCAGGGACTGATGTGACTATGCAGTAAAGCACTGTGCAAATTGTTGGCGCTGTAACAATACCTGTAATAAATGACATCATTTGCATTGCAGTACAAATAAATTCCCTTTGCTTCGGATGTGGTGCGATTCCATGAAATATTTAATTTGAGGGATGTGTGTTGTCTTGTGTTCTGGGGATTATTCTGATCCCGGCGTTACGTCTATCCTTTTATTTCCAGGAGGATTTTTCTTCTACTTCTCCAGTACCAGCCTGTAAATCCCTGAATACTCATTGTCAGGGCTGCACAGATTATTACATGTGTGGAGGATGGAATCTTCACACTTCTCATTGGTAAACAATGATACAATGCGATGCTTGGCTTCTTCTCCCTCTACAATCAATCTCATTAGGCGCGGCTCGTCTACAGGCATGCAAACAAGCAAACAACATGCTTAGTGTGAGAAATATAGAGGCTGCCACTGCCGACCTCCTGAAAGGACCAACTGCCTGCCTATGCTTTAACCTTTTCGCTTCCAGGAGACATTGTTATTTTATTTTTTATTTCCCTAAATTTCGGAGTTTTAACATGAAAATACATTTAGGGGTGTATTTATAAAAAAATTGCGTAGCAATTCACCCAGTAAAAGTGCATATACATTAGTTCTGTGCAAATGGGACAAAAAGCGAATGTTATTAGGTTATCTCCTGTAATGTTCCAATGTTTTTTTTTTTGTTTTGTTTTTTAATATAGATTTATACCAGAACATACTGCAATTGGAAAATAGATGGCACTAATGCCCCATACACACTATGAGGTTATCAGACGAATGATCGTCCGTTTTTTTTTTTTGCATGCTAATCTCAGATCGAATCTGATGGTTTACTAAAGTCACCAAAATTCCAACATGACAGAAAAAAAAAAAATTGGAAGTGATATCATGTGTTGTAATGCATTTGTATTGCATTTTCGAACGATAGCTGTACTGAATAAATGAAAATCGTACGATCTGGCATTGTACAAAAAAAAATTCCGTGCATGTCCGATAGAATAATATCGGATGAACTGTCCTGATCGGCTCTTGAAAGCTCTGTACTAACGATCCAATTATCGTACGATTGTTTCAAAAGTGGTATTTTTTCCGTACGATTTTCTGATCGTGTGTACAGGGCTTAAAGTGGTGTTCCGGCCGAAATTATACTTTTTAAATAAAAATACCACTATAATACACAAGCTTAATGTATTCTAGTAAAGTTAGTCTGTAAACTAAGGTCTGTTTTGTTAGTTTATAGCAGTAGTTTGTTATTTTCTAAACTTACAGCAGGCCGTGGCCATCTTAAGTGTGGGCATCTGAAGCCAGACTGTATTTCTTCCTGGATCTCATTCTTGGAAATCTCGCACATGCTCAGTGCAGCACAAGCAGTGTAATAGGTTTCAGGTCAGGTTTCCATAGAACCGGCAGTGTCAGAGGAAGTTGCCGCCCCTTCCCAGAAGGCATTGCAAACAGGAAATGTTGCGATGGGCCACGGCCAGGGAGGAGGAAGTGAAAAATGAATACAGCAGATATACAGTAGATGCTGAGGAAAAAAATAAAAAAATATCCAATTCGTTTACAGTGCACAGTTTAGTGAGGGGTGCTGAAGAGTTGTAAAAGTGGGTGGAACTCCACTTTAAGTACCATAGAAATTCCTTATGATACTTTGAGCCATCTAGTGGCCAAATATGGTATTTTTCATTCTAAATCAATGAAAAGCATTCAACCAGCACAGGAGATAGCCTAAAAACATTTGTGGGGGGGGGGGGGTTGCCTCCTTTGCATAGTACAAATGTCTATACACTTTCTTTAAGTAAATTACTATGCAATTTTAATTTTTTTTAAATACATCACTTGCCAACTGGTCCATAGTAAAAATACATAATTACTTTGATGTTTAATGCCAGTGTTATGGCAGCAGCTAGCAGCCAGTATTGATTTTTTATTATGGCCGATACTCCTTCACATAAAAGTGGTCCCGAATTCGCTTTTAGAAGCAGAGGTGGGGGGGGGGGGAGGGGGGCTTAAAACATTGGGGTAAATAGTGTGTTTTTTTTTTTTTTTATTCATTGAGGTGTGTTTTGTTTTTTTTAATGAGTTTGAAAGACAGCTGTGTGACATAAAATATTGCAATGATCGCCATTTTATTCTCTAATGTCTCTGCTAAAAAATATATATAATGTTTGGAGGTTTTAAGTAATTTCCTAGCAAAAAGTACTACTGTAATTTAAACTTTTAAACAGAAAGTTCCAGAAAAGGCCCAGTCTTCAAGGGGTTAAACATTACCTATTTTGTGAAAGCAGATGACCCACAGAATTAAAAAAATGTCAGTTGCAATTTTTTTTTATGTCACATGATATTAGCGCAACTGTTTATCAAACCATGTTTTTGGGTAAATAAATGCACTCAATTTGTGGTGCACAGTTGTAGAGAAATTGTGTGCATCTGCAAAACAGCGACACGGTATGATACCCAGAATTGTTCATAGGCAAGGCTTTAATAACATTTTATAGCTCGTCAGATTAAAGCTAACCATAAATATTGGCCAAAGATGTCCCTCACACTATGGTTTGTGCAGAGAGGCCTAATATGTCTTCCCCGGTTATTGGACACATATGCGCCCTAGATGAGCGATTGTGTTCAGATGTTTGTGAACAGGGTAGTAGGGGGGCCTTACAAGCTTCATATGTAAGAGTACATTTCTTGTGACAGATCTTATGTATTGAAATATTTGGGAGTTTTCAAGATTTTGGATTCTGAGTAAAGCTCTGAACCTTTACAGTGCCTTGTAAAAGTATTTATACCCCTTGAAATTTTCTACATTTTGCCATGTTACAACCAAAAACGTAAATGTATTTTATTGAGATTTTATGCGATAGACCAACACAAAGCGGCACATAATTGTAAAGTGGAAGGTAATTGATAAATGGTTTTCAAAATTTTTAACAAATAAATATCTGAAAAGTGTGGCGTGCATTTATTCTGATACCCCTAACTAAAATATACTGGAACCAATTGCTTTCAGAAGTCACCTAATTAGTAAATAGAGTCCACCTGTGTGTAATTTAATCTCAGTATAAATACAGCTGTTCTGTGAAGCCCTCAAAGGTTTGTTAGAGATCCTTTCGTGAACAAACAGCATCATGAAGGCCAAGGAACACACCAGACAGGTGAGGGATAACGTTGTGGAGAAGCTTAAAGCAGAGTTAGGTTATAAAAAAGTATCTCAAGCTTTGAACATCTCACGGAGCAATGTTCAATCCATCATCTGAAAATGGAAAGAGTATGACACAACTGTAAACCTACCAAAACATTGCTGTCCACCTAACCTGACAGGCCAGGCAAGGAGAGCATTAATCAGAGATGCAGCCAAGAGACCCATGGTAACTCTGGAGGAGCTGCAGAGATCCACAGCTCAGGTGGGAGAATCTGTCCACAGGACAACTATTAGTCGTGCACTCCATAAATCTGGCCTTTAAGAAAGAGTGGCAAGAAGAAAGCCATTGTTGAAAGAAAGCCATAAGATGTCCCATTTGCATTTGGCGAGAAGCCATGTGGGGGACACAGCAAACATGTGGAAGAAGATGCTCTGGTCAGATGACACCAAAATTTAACTTTTTGGCCTAAAAGCAAAATGCTATGTGTGGTGGAAAACTAACACTGCTCATCACCCTGAACACACCATCCCCACCGTGAAACATGGTGGTGGCAGCATCATGTTGTGGGGATGCTTTTCTTCAGCAGGGACAGGGAAGCTGGTCAAAGTTGATGGGAAGATGGATGGAGCCTAATACAGGGCAATCTTAGAAGAAAACATGTAATGCCCCATACACACGATCGGAAATTCTGCCAGCAAAAGTCCGATGTGAGCTTTTGGTCGGAAATTCCGACCGTGTGTATGCTCCATCGGACTTTTGCTGACGGAATTTCCGCCAGCAAAAGATTGAGAGCAGGTTCTCTATTTTTCCGACGGAAAAAGTTCCTATCGGAAATTCCGATCGTCTGTAGCAATTCCGACGCGAAAAATTCCTACACATGCTCGGAAACAATTAGACGCATGCTCGGAAGCTTTGAACTTCATTCGACTCGCCGTAGTGTTGTACGTCACCGCGTTCTTGACGGTCGAAAGTTCAGAGAACTTTTGTGTGACCATGTGTATGCAAGGCAAGCTTGAGCGGAATTCCGTCGGAAAATCCTATCGTGTGTACAGGGCATTAGAGTCTGCAAAAGACTTGAGACTGGGGCGGAGGTTCACCTTCCAGCAGGACAACGACCCTAAACATACAGCCAGAGCTACAATGGGATGGTTTAGATCAAAGCATATTCATGTGTTAGAATGGCCCACTCAAAGTCCAGACCTAAATCCAATGGTGAATTTGTGGCAAGACTTGAAAATTGATGTTCAAAGACTCTCTGCATCCAATCTGATAGAACTTGAGCTATTTTGCAAAGAAGAATGGGCAAACATTTTACTCTCTAGATGTGCAAAGCTGGTAGAGACATCCCCAAAAAGACTTGCAGCTCTAATTGCAGCAAAAGGGGGTTCTACAAAGTATTGACTCAGGGGGGCTGAATACAAATGCATGCCACACTTTTCACATATTTATTTGTAAAAAATGTTGAAAACCATTTATCATTTTCCTTCCCCTTCACAATTATGTGCCACTTTATGTTGGTCTATCACATAAAATCCCAATAAAATACATTTACGTTTTTGGTTGTAACATGACAAAATGTGGACATTTTCAAGGGGTATGAATACTTTTTCATAGTGTCTAAACACACTAAAACACAAAGTACGATGTGATCACACACGTACCAGTTAGTTTGTGTTTAATCAATATTATGTATCTAATATGTGTGTATTTTGTTTAAATTGCAGACGGTTGTAGGTTCTGTGATAGAATCGCATACACCCCTGATGAAGAAATAGCATTTTCGAAACGCGTTGGGTCTTTTCTGTTGTGCTCACCTCCAACATAACAGATCTTTGCGATTTACTAGCTCTCTTTTTTTGTAATGTTATTATATGATTAGTCCTGTCCAGTATTCATTCATGATATTGTGTGATATGTATAGTGTATATATGTGCTCATTATTTTAAACCTATGTTTCTTAATAAAAATTGATATACTTTTTACATTACTCTCATACCTCATTGCGCTATTTATCCCTTTCCAAATATCCCACCTAGAGGAAATTTTATTTTTTCAATGTCTGAATACTTTTTCAAGACACCGTAGATGTGCTCACAGCTGAGTACTCCCAGTTTCCAGGTTTCCTAGGGACGATTGAGCAATGGAGGTTTTTCATCTTCTCTATCCATTCCATCCTAAAGGGTGCAATGAATGTGCCAGGCTTCCTTAGGTCTAAGGTGATCCTGGAGCACACATGTGGGAAGAACACGCAACATGCATGTAGATGTGATCGGGCAGCTAAACAGCTCCTCTGAGCCCAGGTCGTCCTGGATCTACCCCAGCCGGTGATTAGACAGTGGATGGAGAAACAGCATAGTGATGAGCTCATCTCTATGTCTCTCTGTTCTCTCCTCCTGTCAGCATGCTTCTAGTCAGCACCTGAGTTGGTTGGCTCCTCGTGCTGCTTCTTCCTCTCACACTCCAGCCTTGCTGTACAGGGACTGCAAGAGGATGATGCCAAGTCAACATCAGGCACTTAGACTGCTTGTATTTAAAAAATAATAATATGAATATATTATGAATAATTAATGATTACAGAACTGAGCACGAGCATGCAGCCCGAGAAGGCAGATGGTCACTTTTTTTTTTTTGCTGTGTGTCTCATTAGGGAAATTTCTTCTCACTTCCTGTCTTAGAGGCACAACAGAGGAAATCTCTCCAAAGCTAGGGGAAATTTTCTATTAGTTGTTACCAAAACAGGTCTCTACAATGGAAGATTTCTGCTCACATCCTGTTCTTATGATGAAGGTCACATTTTGAATTTCCCATCACTTTTTGTCACAGTGACAGTATTCACCAAGATGAATAATGAGGTGAGCCTCCCCAGTTGTAAGACAGCAAAAATAAAAAAACCTGACCCCGCCCCATTCTATCCAAAACTTTAATACAAAGTTTGGGCTTTAGAAACACTTTCATAGGAAACTATCATTTCAGTGAGAACACGCTGTGATTTATCTTAGTAACATTTTCCTGGAAATCACTTTGGATGGGACGTTGACATTTTTCCATGCATGCCGTTTCATAATTTGACAGCTGTGTTCCATTTTGCAGTCGAGGGAAACGTTTTTACATTTTTCTCACACATGTTAAAATCAACATTTGCTAGAAATTTACTTAGAACCCCCCCACACAATTATACATTTTCTGAAATCAGAGACCCTGGAGAATAAAACGGTGGCTGTTGCAATTTTTGATTTCGCATAGTAACTGTGCATTTGTTTATCAAACCTATATTTTCAGGAAAAACGCACCAAAATGTCTTTTAGTGTACACAAACATAATATAATACTCACTTTTTAAATAAACCATAAAAGATAAGGTTGCATCGAGTAAATAGATACCAAACATGTCAAGCGTCAAAATTTTGCATGCCCATTAAATGGCAATAAACTACAATGCTCAAAAGTGTCCATAGGTGATGCTTTAAAAATGCTTTACAGGTTATCAATGTAGAGTCAAAGTGGTTCTAAAGCCTCAAGGTTTCTTACCTACATGCAGCCTATGCATGAAGGTAAAAAACCTTCTGTGTGCAGCAGCCCTCCCCCCCCTTCCCACCCCCAATACTTACCTGTGCCCCAACGCACTTCAGCAATGTGCAGCTGCTCCCCAGGGACTCTCCTTCCTCATTGGCTGCCAATCACAGCCAGTGAGCCAATGAGGAGAGAGAGGGACGGGGCCGAGCCACAGCTCGGTGTCTAGACTCGCAGAGCAGTGGCCTGGGAGCGAGCCTGCTCAGGTTCCTCCACAGCAAGCTGTTTGCTGTGGGGGGGGGGCACTTGGCAGGAGGGGCCAGGAGTGCCAGCGAGGGAACCGTGAAGAGGAGGATCAGGTTCGTACTGTATTTATTGGCGAATAACATGCACTTTTTCACCCTGAAAATCGGGTGCAAATAGCATGTGCGTATTATACGCCAATACTTCAATTTTAGCTGCCTCGGAGGGGACAGGGAGGGGGGCGGGACGAGCGCCGTCAGATTACATACAGTGAGAATCTCCTGTTTACTTGGCGGCCTCTGTAATAGGAAGTCCCGTCTCCTGGGCCGACATTGGACCACTGTTCTGTCTATCATAGGAGATTCTCACTGTATGTAATCTGTGGGCGCTCGTCCTGCCCCCCTCCCCGTCCCCTCTAGGCTGCAGATGGGCATCGATCAGGCTGCACTGATGGCAATGGTGAGGCTGCTGCATTGATGGCAATAGTGAGGCTGCATTGATGTGGACTGATGAGGCTGCATTGATGGCACTTGTGAGGCTGCAGTTGGGCATTGATCAGGCTGCATTGATGGTAATGGTGAGGCTGCAAATGGGCATTGGCCCTTATTTTGCTTCACAGTTCCATATTTAAAATTTAATTTTTTCCTGAAACTTCCCTCTTAAAATGAATGTGCGTGTTATACGTCTGTGCGTGTTATACGCCGATAAATACGGGTATATCATGTTTGTTATTAAAAAAAAAAAACCCTTCTCTTTAACCAGTTGCCGCCCGCCCACTGTCAAATGACGACGGGGAGGTGCAGGTCTTGTTCTGGGCCTCCGTCATATGATGGCGGCACAGAGCGGCCGCTCTCACGCGCCCACGGGGGTGCGCAGCGGGGCGATTGTGGCTGCACCGTGTTGCTAGGACATGGTGCAACACCGATCTGTGTAAAGAGCCGTGTCCGCGGCTCTTTAACCATGTGATCGGCTGTGTCCAATCACAGCCGGTTACATGTAAACTGTGTAATCGGTTCTCCTGGCCTCACACTGACAGGGTGGGTGAGATCTTGCATGGAGCCCCAGATCGAGGGAGATTATCAGTGGTCTTGTATGTCTTCCATTTTCTAATTATTGCTCCCACAGTTGATTTCTTCACACCAAGCTGCTTGCCTATAACAGATTGAGTCTTCCCAGCCTGGTGCAGGTCTACAATTTTGTTTCTGGTGTCCTTCGACAGCTCTTTGGTCTTCACCATAGTGGAGTTTGGAGTGTGACTGTTTGAGGTTGTGGACAGGTGTCTTTTATACTGATAACAAGTTCAAACAGGTGCCATTAATACAGGTAATGAGTGGAGGACAGAGGAGCCTCTTAAAGAAGAAGATACAGGTCTGTGAGAGACAGAAATCTTGCTTGTTTGTAGGTGACCAAATACTTATTTCCACCATAATTTGCAAATAAATTCTTTCAAAAATCAGACAATGTGATTGTTTGGATTTGTTTGCACATTTTGTCTCTCATAGTTGAGGTATACCTATGATGACAATTACAGGCCTCTCATATTTTTAAGTGGGAGAACTTGCACAATTGGTGACTGACTAAATACTTTTTTGCCCCACTGTATAAATAAAGTTTAAAAATACCATGCCCACCAATGCCAGCATACAGTGCCCACCAATGCCAGTGATCAGGGCCCACTAGTGGCAGCAATCAGTGCCCACAAGTGCCACAAATCAGTGCCCGTTAGCCATGCCAGACAACGCTGGCAATTAGTGTCGCCTATCAGTGCTTCCCATCATTGCCCATCACTGCTGTCCATCAATTCCCACCATGCCCATCAGTGCCACCCATCAGTGCCCATCTGTACCGCCTATACATGCCGCCTATCCCTGCCCACCAGTGATGCCTCTCAGTGCCCGCCAGTGCCGCCTATCAGTGCCCACCAGTGCCGCCTATTAGTGCCCATCAGTGCCACCTAACAGTGCCCATCAGTGCCGCCTATCATTGCTCATCAATGCCACATATCAGTGCCACATATCAGTGCCCATAAGTGCGGCAGATTAGTGCCTCCACATCAGTGCCACCTTATCAGTGCCCATAAGTGCCACCTCATCAATGCCCATCAGTTCAGCCTATCAGTGCCCATCAGTGCCGCCTCATCAGCGCACATCAGTGAATGCGAAAAATTACTTAGTTACAAAATTTACTGACAGAAAAAGAGTAAAAAACTATTTTTTTTTTAAATTTTTGGTCTTTTTTTTTTTTTCTTTTGTAAAAAATAAAAAACCCAGCAGTGATTACATACCAGCAAAAGAAAGCTCTATTTGTGTGAAGAAAATGATAAAAAATTTGTTTGGGTCCAGTGTAGTATGACCGCGCAATTGTCATTCAAAGTGCGACAGCGCTGAAAGCTGAAAAATGGCCTGGGCAGGAAGTGGGTGTTGTGCCTGGTAGGCAAGTGGTTAATAAAACTTTAAATTGTAACTCCACTTTTGTTGAGAAAAAAACTTTCCACTCTGGGTGACCTGTGTACATTGCAGGGATTATAAGAAACTTTGTTGCAGATTCCTACCTTTTTGTTATTCTGAAGCAATCCCTGTGTGTTTGTCTGTGCTTCTGTACTGAGTGGGTCTAATGGGAGTGGTTTCATAATGAACTGTCAGGTGTATAGCTGCAGGGCACTAATGAGGAAATCTGCTGGGCCTGCATCCCTTTAGACGTGTTCTTATTGAAAGCATCTCTCCAAAAATGACATTTTTGTTGCAGGGGATGCCTGAAATCTGACTTGTATCTTAGGCAGACTTCTGGGAAAATTGGTGAGCCAATCACACAAGAAGGAAATGATGTTTCTGGGGGGTGGTTAGTACACACTCTGTGTACAGAACAACTCAGTGTAGCCATATTGCAATGTATTCTCAGAAAATGACAGCGGCTGCAGATGGAAAAGGAAAGGTCATTTTTAATAACATTCAGTTACAATATGATTAATGTCACAATTATATGCGCTATATCATTTTTTCTTTATTTGCTATTTTTTTTCCCCCACGAAAATGGAGTTACCCTTTAACAATGAATTATATAAATTATTTCTGACATTGAAGGCAAAACCACACATGTGTGACGCAATTGCTGTTTACATACACGTGCAAGCCCCACGCTCATGTTTGTATTTGCATATATACAGTTGTGTTCATTTAGCAGCTCTGTCTAATGACATTTGAAAGCAATAATTAAATCTCGACTCTTCTCCCTGAATTAACATTGCGACACTGTATTCATTATCTTATGGGACATGAGATCCGATTAAAAAAATCTTAATTAATTCACCTTTATTATGCAAAATAAAATCCAATAATTACTGCATAATCTACTAAACAGATTATAAAATAAGTGGGGGCTTTCATGGGTTACCGATGGCTCTTGTAGGGTGCAGCGGCCTTGCAGGAATTTGCGTTCAGCTCCCATTAGAATGCTCTCTTCATAAACCGCTTGCCAGCCTTAGGCTGTTTTATTCATATTCTCTGAAAAATGGCCAAGAAATCATAAATTCTGCCAGGGTATGTAAACTTATGAGCACAACTGTATATGCACGGGGCAATAGGGGTGCTTTTCTTTTTTTACATTTTTATCACTTATTTTTCATTTAGACTTATTGCTTCCACTAGGGGGCTAATAGGCCCCTACAGGGGTGTCGCTAGGGGGTGGCTTTTGGGGCTATAGCCCCGAATCTGGGGCCAATAGCCCCGAGTCTCTGCAGGAGTCCCCAAGGGGAGGGGAGGCTCTCTGTGGACCCTGATGCAAGGGAGAGGCTCTCTGGGGACCCTAATGTAAGAGGGGCTCTCTGGGAACCCTGATGTAAGTGGGGGGCCCTCTGGGTACCCTGATGAAAGGGGGGGCTCTCTGTGAACTCTGATGTAAGGAGGGGCTCTCTGGGGACCCTGATATAGGGGGGGGCTCTCTGGGGACCCTGATGTAAGTGGGGGGCCCTCTGGGTACCCTGATGAAAGGGGGAGGCTCTCTGCGAACTCTGATGTAAGGAGGAGGCTCTCTGGGGACCCTGATATAGGGGGGCTCTCTGGGGACCCTGATATAGGGGGGCTCTCTGGGGACCCTGATGAAAGGGGGAGGCTCTCTTCGAACTCTGATGTAAGGAGAAGGCTCTCTGGGGACCCTGATATAGGGGGGCTCTCTGAGGACCCTGATGCAAGGGAGAGGCTCTCTGGGGACCCTAATGTAAGAGGGGCTCTCTGGGAACCCTGATGTAAGTGGGGGGCTCTCTGGGTACCCTGATGAAAGGGGGAGGCTCTCTGCGAACTCTGATGTAAGGAGGAGGCTCTCTGGGGAACCTGATATAGGGGTGGCTCTCTGGGGACCCTGATGTAAGGGGGCTCTCTGGGGACCCTGATGTAAGTGGGGGGCTCTCTGGGGATATATATACACACACACATATATTACTGTATATACATGTGTATGCTCGCCCAAGCATATGACTTTCTTTACTTTCTTTACTACGCTGCTATGGGCTCTAGCCCCAGATCGTTTGCAGACCTAGCAACGCCCCTGGGCCCCTATGTGATAGTATTAGCAGGTGACAGGTTCTCTTCATGGAAACAGGGATCTATTGGACAGCTCTTTTTAATAACTGTAATGCCCTGTACACACGATCGGACATCCCGACAACAAAATCCATGGTTTATCTGCGACGGATGTTTGCTCAAACTTGTCTTGCATACACACAGTCGCACAAATGTCGGAAATCCCGAACGTCAAGAACGCGGTGACGTACAACACGTACGACGAGCCGAGAAAAAATGAAGCTTCAATAGCCAGTGCGGCTCTTCTGCTTGATTCCAAGCATGCGTGGAATTTCGTGCGTCGGAATTGTGTACACGCGATCAGAATTTACGACTCTCAAATTTTTGTTGTCGGGAATTTTTAACAACAAATGTCTGATGGAGCCCACACATGGTCAGAATTTCCGACAACAAGCTCACATCGAATATTTGTTGTCGGAAATTCCAGCCGTGTGTACGCAGCGTAAAAGTGATCGGGCAGAACAGCCGAACGCCGCCTGAAAAAAATGATACCAAGCTAATGTCTGCAGCAGTAAGCTTTTTTTTTTTCCTAACCATTTGGTTTAAAACAGCCTAAGGGTGGCAAGCGGTTTATGAAGAGAGCATTCTAATGGGAGCTGAACGCAAATTCCTGCAAGGCCGCTGCACCCCACAAGAGCCATCGGTAACCTATGAAAGCCCCCACTTATTTTATAATCTGTTTCGTAGATTATGCAGTAATTATTGGATTTTACATTGCATAATAAAGGTGAATTAATGAATGATTTTTTTAATCGGATCTCATGTCCCATAAGATAATGAATACAGTTTTGCAATGTTAATTCAGGGAGAAGAGTCGAGATTTAATTATTGCTTTCAAATGTCATTAGACAGAGCTGCTAAGTCAGCGACTGCCATTCTAGTAGGGAAATACATCTGGTTCATAGAATTCGACAGCTATGATTACATCAAAGTATTTAAAGCTATTTTCTTTCAATGCACCCCCCCCCCCTTGCTGGTTTCCAAATAAAAAGCAGCTGTTACCTCCTTTCTGTCACTGCCCCACAGCAGTACCTCTCCCTGCCACAAGATGTCCTCAGTCTTTTAGATTGAATGACCCGAAGCATCATTCAACCCGGAAGAGTGAGGACATCTTGTGGCAGAGAGCGGTTCTGCAGGGGGGGCAGTGCCAGAAAAGTCTTTCAGGTTGGCTGATCCCCAACATCATTCAGCGCCTGATCATGTGACCGCTTTGGCAGCCAATCAAAGTGGTCATGTGATCAGGCAATCCTTCCCACCCCCTAGGCATAAAAAAATAAAAATAAAAGGGATGATGGTTGGGAAGGGCTTAAAGTGCACAGTTCTGTAACTTGCAAAATCTGCAAAAATAAATCCCTAACGTGTCACACTAAAGAAAGCTCCACCTTTTATCATTAAAAAGCCATCCTCAGGCTCCAGTCTAGTGACATTGCCTAGGCTGAGATGATGCCATCAGTCAGCTGCAAGCAGGAGAAAGCACTTCTTCAGTCAATTGAATCATAAACAATATTTTAAATAATAGCCAGTATTTTATGGACTGTGATCAGTACAAAAAGTCTTAAAATAATGATGTACATCCAGCCTCCAAACATGCCCTTCACATTAAATACAATGTGACAATCCTCTCCACCACCCTGGTGCACTTCCAATGATGAATCTGCTCACCTCGAGACTGACCTCTGAAACATCAGAAGGTCAAAATTGGCACAATATAATCAGATAGAGGAAAGCTTGATCCCTGCACCCACAATTGTAATAGCTGGGATCCTATCCTGGAGAATTCAAAACAAGCCCATCCTCAACTACTCAGATTAAAGCCAGAAAAGATAGCACATTGCTTAAGAGATGCCTGTCCCTTTAATGTTATAGGGATCGGGAACCACTGATAGTATACAACTGCCCATCGCTCACCTGAGCCGGGTCGACAAACGTAAGGATGTCATCACCTTTGTTCCTCTCCTACGCGTTACGTCCCTGGGTATTTGGAATTCAATTTCCTCAGTCTCTTTTCCCCCAGTGATCAAACTGCAACATTGTAACAAGTTACAAGGGAAGAGGCTGCCACATGATTGTGTCACCTCAGGCCAGGAAGTAGATGGTGTCTCAATGATGCCTGAACAAAGATGGCACCATCATTCTGGAGGGAAAAACAGATGAAGACACTGGGAGAGGGAGTACTGTGATCTATGCGAGAAGTAATAAATACCTGGAGGAGTTACACTTAAATGTTACTGAGCATGCCACACTTAAAGGGGTTGTAAAGCCTCAGGATTTTTCACCTTAAGCCGGGTCGACAAACGTAAGGATGTCATCACCTTTGTTCCTCTCCTACGCGTTACGTCCCTGGGTATTTGGAATTCAATTTCCTCAGTCTCTTTTCCCCCAGTGATCAAACTGCAACATTGTAACAAGTTACAAGGGAAGAGGCTGCCACATGATTGTGTCACCTCAGGCCAGGAAGTAGATGGTGTCTCAATGATGCCTGAACAAAGATGGCACCATCATTCTGGAGGGAAAAACAGATGAAGACACTGGGAGAGGGAGTACTGTGATCTATGCGAGAAGTAATAAATACCTGGAGGAGTTACACTTAAATGTTACTGAGCATGCCACACTTAAAGGGGTTGTAAAGCCTCAGGATTTTTCACCTTAATGCATTTTATGCATTAAGGTGAAAAACCTTCTGTGCTGCAGCTTCCCCCCAGAGCCTCCCTTTTCCTTACCTGAGCCGATCGTTCCAGCGATGAGCACAAGCCCAGCAGTTCCAGCGGCTGTCTCAAGTCCTTATTGGATAAATCGTTAGCAACAGGAGCCATTGGCTCCCGCTGCTGTCAATCAAATCCAGTGACACTGGAGCCAGGGGCCAAGTCCTGCTGACTGTGTCAATAGACGCAGCAGCAGGACACGGGAGTGAGCCCACATGAGTGCCCCCATGGAAATCAGCTCTCCAAGGGGGCACTTGCCAAAAAGGAGGAGCCAGGAGCACCGCTGGGGGACCCCAGAAAAGATGGATCGGGACCACTCTGGGCTAAACCCTTGCACAGAGGAGGTAAGTATGACATGTTTGTTACTTTAAAAAAAACAACTTTACAATCACTTTAAAGATGAAGTAATTCCTGCTGGGTTTTACTTCCTTTCTTTTTCCCTGCAAAGTAAAAGCATAATGTGCTAGTATGATTCGCATACTAGCACATTATGTGACACTTACCTGCAAACGAAGCCCGCGCTGTCCCCGCTGCAGGCCGCATCCATGTTCGACCCTCTTCCTTCTGGGGCCGTGGACTCCGGCTCTGTGATTGGACGGAGGCGTGTGATGTCATCCCCGCGCATGCTCGTGGGAGCCGCCAGTCACTGCACTCGCTACTGAAGAAACGGCATCGGGGGCCATTTACTTACAGCGCATGCGCCAATGACATCATCGGCGCAGTACAAGGTAAATATCTCCTAAACGGGGCACGTTTAGTAGATATTTACAGCACCTATAGGTAAGTCTTGTTATAGGCTTACCTATAGGTAAACTTGCAAATGGAGGTTTACAACCTCTTTAACACAGAAAATATATTCCATCCATTTTTGGTGCATACTAATAAAGCAGCAAATGTCATTTTATCATCATTCACTGAGGGTGGATTAATCGCTGTCATTTGAAACACATGCACCAGAAAGAATGCCTGGTAAATGTCACATTCGCTGCTTTATAAAATATCCCTATAGCAGACTGTGCAGAGGGTTAAGGGAAAACAATTCATTTGTTGTGCTTCATCCAGCGCTTGTTTAGTCAATGCATTACGCTTCTTTCATCAAACAATAGAAAACAACTATAAAGCAATCAATGGACGTTGGCTGAGACCGGAACAAACGACAGGCTGGGATTAAACAGCGCTAGAGAGACCGAGATCGATAGAGACCAGCTGATTGTACCATCAATTAGCAGCCCTGTAACTGATAATAACTGATTATACAGGATTCAGTATCCACTGATAACAGTCATACGTGGCGTGTATTGTGATGTCATCAATTATTAACGATCGCTCTGTCATCTTTATCCATTCATTGTTCCTTCAGGACATATTGGAAGTCTGCTCGCGTTTCATAAATCTGTTAAGCAGCATTTGCTTCTATGCAATAGCATGCATTGGTAACATACATTCTAAGGGTGTGATGTATGAAAAATTTGCACAGTCATTCACCTGCTGAACTGACATTCGTACTGCGTAACAAATGTAAATAGGCTATATCCGGTGCTGTTCCAATGTAAATCGTTTATTTATAATTGAAAATACTGTAGTTTGCCAGTAGGTGGAGCTAAGTATTATAGGATATTCTAATGATACTTAGCTCTATCTAGTGGTCAAATGCAGTTGTTTTCATTTAAAATTACATTTATTTATTTTGTTATCAACCTCTGAGTGTTTTCATGTGTTTATATATTTTTGAGTATTTTTTTAATGATTTTCAACCATTTGAAGCTCTCACAGCCCTTAAGGACCACCTAATGGGGATCCTGATGTAAAAGGCACTCCCATGGGGGCACTGATGTAAGGGTGAACTTTGATAGGGCCCCTGATTTAGGGGAGGCTCCAATGGGGACACTGATGTAAGGAGTGACTGTGATGGGGACCTTGATTTAAGGGAGACTCCGATGGGGACACTGATGTAAGGAGTGACTGTGATGGGGACCTTGATTTAAGGGAGACTCCGATGGGGACACTGATGTAAGGAGTGACTGTGATGGGGACCTCGAATTAAGGGAGGCTCCGATGGGGACACTGATGTAAGGAGTGACTGTGATGGGGACCTTGATTTAAGGGAGGCTCCGATGGGGACACTGATGTAAGGAGTGACTGTGATGGGGACCTTGATTTAAAGAGGAGTCTGATAGCGACCCTAATGTAAATAGGGACTCTGATGGGGACCCTGATGTAATTGGGGACTTTGATGGGGACTTTTTTGGGTCCTTTCTCTCTTGTTCTGAAATAAATGTTGTCATGCTGAAAACAAAAAAAGTTCAAGTCTATTTGGGAATCGGAAAAGTCAAATTTAATAATATATCCAAAGAACTCAGAACAGCCCAGTCTATAAAGTAGCAGATCAGCTTCAGCTTGTCCTCTCCCTAGCCACACCTGCTAACGCGTTTCACCTACTATGACCCGTGGATGAAATGCTTAAAAGGGGCATGGCTAGGAAGGGAACAAGCTGAAGCCAATCTGCGACTCTATAGGCCAGGCGGTTTCCCGGGGGGGGGGGGGGGGGGGGCTTGCTGTCACATGCCAAATTTTATGTTTACATTTTAATCTAGATTTGGCCATCCAAATATGGGAAATTACGTCTGCATTTAACATCATTTGAAATGTAGGCTCTGCTCTAATCAGTACCCGACTTCACAAATGCTCTTTTGCTTTAATGGGCACAAATTTTATAATCCAAAAACTTGTCAAAAGCATTTCTATGAGTGGAGGATTTTGGGCCTACTCTGTATTTTTTGGCCATGGTTTTGGAATGGGATGTTCAACAAGCTCATGGTGAGGTCAGGCCTTTTTTCAGCGGGATCGTGGGGAAACAGTGTTGGTACCTCCAGCACTGAATGTATGTAATGGCAAGGGGTTCTGAAGAGTCTATTGATGCTGGCTGCTGGGGGATCTGTTATTGCTGGTGGGGGGTCTGTTGTTGCTGGTGGGGGATCTATTTTTGCAGGAGGTGGGTTTATTGTTGAGAGATCTACGGTTGAGGTAGGGGTCAATTGTTGCTGACTGCTGGAGGGTCTATTGATGCAAGTTGCGGGGGGATTTGTTGCTGGGGTGGATCTATTGTTGCTGGGGGTCTATGGTTTCTGGGGGGGGGTCTATTGTTGCTGCTGTGGATCTATCATTGCTGGGGGTTTATTGTTTCTGGGGGGATTTATTGTTGCTGCTGTGGATGCATTGTTGCTGGGGGTCTATTGTTGTTGACTGTAGGGGATCTACTTTAATGCTTTTCCTGTTATCATTAAAGCAGAGTTCCACCCAAATGTGGAAGCTCCGCTTATCTGCTTCCACCCCCTCCTGTGCCACATTTGGCACCTTTCGGGGGGGGTACCTGATTTTGACAGGTACCCATCCCCACTTCCCCCTTCCCTCGCTGCAGCGTGCTTCGCGCATGCACAGTAGGGAACTGGCTGTGAAGCCTAAAGGCTCCCTTACCACGAATGGAGGCGGCCTCAGCACCCGAGAGCCGATGGAAACATCAGCTGGGGTGCCAACATCGCTGGATTCCAGGACAAGTAAGTGTCCTGATATTAAAAAAACAAATCAATTCTTGTGAGCTACCATGTAAAGTTCCAAATAATTATTAAGGACAACTGCTAACATTGACCACGTCCCATATGCTCGTGCCACCCCAGTGAATAAAGTAATAAAAATGTAGTTATATAACCATCACACTCATTATTGGTACTATTGACTCTAAAAAATGATGCAGTCCTATGCGGTCAGATGTTATACATGTAATATAATCCTATGCGATTAAAGATTGCAATCCTTATGCGATAATCCTATGCGATCAAAGACTGTAATCCTATGTGATAATTCCTGTAACAACCTGTGTGGCTATACACAACTATATATAAAGTACATTCACATTAAGTTCCTATACGATTAGAATTGCAATCCTTATGCGACAATACCAATGGAAATCCTGTGCGATCAAAGAATACAAACCCATGCAATAATCACTGTGATAACATGTGTGTTTGTACTCAACATTATATTTTAAGCGATTAAAATTGCAATCCTTATGCAACAATTTCAATGACAATCCTATGCGATCAAAGATTGCGATTTATACTTTAACAACCTAAGTGTCTGTACACAACTATATATATAAAGTGCATCCACATTGATTAACAAAATAACAAATATGTCATGCTTAAAGTGCTCTTGTGCTAAATATTCATGCATTAATGTGCTTTAAATAAAAGTTCATTCCTATTCAATTCTTTCTTGTAATTCTCTTTACAGATGATAAAATAACAAGTGCTCGTGTCCACTCTTGTGCTCCCCCTTTGATGTATGCGCTCACTTTAGGTGCGAGGTCACACGCTCTAAGCTTGGCCAAAACACACTTTTAAACCACCTCTGGGTTTGTAATCAGCATTCAGATCCTTGGCTGGTTGCTTGCACATGTATACATATAGAAAACAGAGGAAACTCGATAGTGTGATATCGTTTTTTAAAATGTATTAAAAGATAACAATCTCCCCTATATTGGGGTACTCACATTTCATAGGTGCACCATCCTATACAAGCCAAAAGTTATGATGAGCGCTGTACTGTTGTGTCCTCTCCTCTGCTGAGACACTTCACCATCTCACACACCGTTCTGTCCCCTCCCCAACGCGTGTCGATACTGGGAAATGACGTATCTTCCTCAGGGGGAAATTCTATTGGACGGTTGAGCTGTCAATCATTATATAGTGTCATCGCAGCCATTTTGTTGAAGACCGCAGACACTCTATTAATTATTATATGATCGCGGCTCAATATTGCCCATACTGCATGCCATGTATTACGTCAACCTGTCGTATCACAGAATGGCGCAATACAGGCCATGTAGAAGCCCCCTTTAAATTGGTGGTGAGTGTAAATCCCCACTTACATTGGTGGCCAGTCTAGAAATCCCCCTTTATTGGTTTTTGATGTATAATCCCCCATTAAATTGGTTGTCAGTGTAAATTCTTCATTACATTGGTGATCAGTGTACATTTCCCTTCACATTGGTGGTAAGTACAGAAGTGCCCTTACACTGGTGGTTAGTGTAAATCCCCCCTAACATTGGTGGTCGGTGTAAAAGTGTCACCTTACATGGAGGTCATTGTATATTCCCCATTACATTGGTGGTCAGTGTAGAATCCCCCACTGTATACTTGCCAAAGATTTACAGCTTTGCTTTACATCTCTACATGATTCAGAATTTGCCACAGTGTACTAACTAATCCCACCACCCCACCACTGCCACTGAACTCATCAACCCCCCAGCCTTGCCACTGATAATTCCCCCCCAGCATTGCCACTGATTGAAGGAGTCCAAGGATCCCTAGGAGTTTTCTGTCTATTGATGGGTCCCCTCACCTCCCCAGTCCATGGTGTGCCGGCAGTGAGGAGATGATGTGCTATAACATTTAGCAACCAATCAGTGAGCAGTAATGATGTGCACTAACCTCCTGCAGCCAATCATTGGGCGGTAAGGATATGTAGTAACCTCTAGCAACCAATCAGTGAGCAGTAATAATGTGCAGTAACCTCTAGCAACCAATTAGTGAGTGGTAAGGACGTCCAGTAACCTCTAGCAACCAATCAGTGAGCAGTATTGATGTACAGTAATCTCTAGCAACCAATCAACAAGCAAAAGTCATGTGCTGTAACCTCTGGCAAATAATTAGTGCGCCATAATGTGTACTGTAACCTTTAGCAGCCAGTCAGTGAGTGGTAATGATACACTGTAACCTCTGGCAACCAATCACAATTGCCGCACTGATCAATTAACTAATCAATTAGGTCTGGGGGGATTGGTACAAAAGAGCAGTCAGCTGGTGATCTTCTCTTCTCCCTTATGGTCTGAGCATAGTTTGCTCCTCGGTGTCCTCAGTGTAGGGCTATGGGCTATGCATAGGACTTGATGAAGGAAGTCAGAGAACCTGCAACAGCTAGAGAATGGGGAAGAAGAAGCTGGAAGAAGGTCCGATCTTACAGTCTGAAGGGACCCTGTGGGAGAGGAGGATCGGGTAACATAAACTGGGGTGCAGCCCCACTGCAAAGCAGCACTTTGCTTCTCTGGAGTTAAGCATTAAGGTAACTTTTCTGGCTTTAGCACCCCTTCAGTGTTTGCTGGGTAGCAAAGATAGCTTATGGGCTGTTATCACAGGCTATCAGTGGTCTCCAAACTGTGGCCCAAGGGCCAGATGTGGCCCTTTGCTTGCTTTATTCTGGCCCTTGGGGCACTATTTTTATCCACTGATACTAAGAATGGGACATAGTTCTCCCCACTGACACAAATGATGGGCGGAATTCCTTCCAATAAAATCAACGATGGGGCAGCAATTGCTCCTAATGACACCAAAGATGGGGCACAATTCCTTCCAATAACACCAAAGATGTGGCACAATTCCTCCCAATAATACCAACAATGGGGCACAATTCCTCCCACTGACACCAAGGATGGGGCACAATTCCTCCCACTGACACCAAAGATGGGGCACAATTCCTCCCATTGACACCAAAGATGGAGCACAATTCCTCCCACTGACACCAAAGATGGGGCACAATTCCTCCCACTGACACCAAAGATGGGGCACAATTCCTCCCACTGACACCAAAGATGGGGCACAATTCCTCCCACTGACACCAAAGATGGGGCACAATTCCTCCCACTGACACCAAAAATGGGGCACTATTCCTCCCAGTGACACCAATGATGGGGCACAATTCCTCCCAGTGACACCAAGGATGGGGCACAATTCCTCCCACTGACACCAAAAGTGGGGCACTATTCCTCCCAGTGACACCAAGGATGGGGCACAATTCCTCCTACTGACATTATTCCCACTGATGTTGGGATCTTTTCTACTCCCACTGGCCACAGTCCAGCCCCCCCCCCCCTTAAGTCTGAAGGACAGTAAACTGGCCCTTTGTTTAGAAAGTTTGGAGACCCCTGGTATAGATCACATTTAATCTAAACAGCTCTGCCATTAGAAACTGTAAAATATTTTGGTTGCAGGCGCTTCTTTTTATAATCTGCAGAGGAGAATGTCAGTGTGGGTTAGACAGCGAGGGAGTCATAGTGATTGCCCTGTGCACTATCTATGGCATCCTGTCCATTTACATTACAATTATACAGTACACACAGACAGATAGGTGGCTGGTACAGTTAATCCGCGTAGCTGCTGTTTTGCAACTCGATGAGAACAAATGACACATCATAAAACTCAGCTTTCAGGGTTGTGCATGACAGCGGGTGACCCGGCAAGCATGCTCCTTATCAGACATCAGTGCAAAGGAGACTTTACTCTGTAACTTCATTATTCACATAAAATGTGACATTTCGTGTAAATTTGGTTATACTATGTAAGATTTCTCTTTTTCAGCCTCGCAGACTAAACAAGAGAAGCCTATTGGTTCTCTCACCCACGCTAAACGTGGATTGGAGAAGTCTTCCCTGATGGCTACTGTATTTTGGCAGCCTTTACCTGCGGCTGTCTGAACACCTGAACAGTGGCTGCATCTGATTGGATGTAGTCTTTGATTGGCCAACAAATGTATGACTGGCTCCATGTCAAAGGATGTTGAGTGACAGGGTGCTGACAAGGCCATTCATGGTGTGAATTTTAGCTCGTTCATGAGGAACCAGGCAAAAGTTGTTTCTTGTATGGCCAGTTTAAGATTAGGACATGCAAGTACATAGGTGGGTGTGATTTGTTTTGCTGAATACATAAAGAAATCCCAAATCCAACTGTGACAGGCAAAGCTCCCTGTTTTCTTCTGTCTGAAGTGCTCTCCTATTGATATAGAACAGGGGCCTCCAAACTATGGACAAGATGTTATCTGACCTGCAGCTGATGTTTACAGCCTCCGCTTCTCCCCCCCACCAACAGCTGATGTCTCTGCTTCCAACCCCCCGGACCCAGGTCCGCCAGCATCCTAGCAACCAGTCACGTGCAGCTTCCTCTGTTTGGACCTTCTTAGCCTCTTTGCTCCCATTGTGCTGCTTCACCTCCCTGTAAGATTAATTACATAGATAAGGGGATCTCTGATGTAAGAGGGGAGTGAGATGGGAATGCTGATGTAAGGGGAGGCTCCCATGGGGACGCTGATGTAAGGGGGGACTCTGATGTAAGGGAGACTCTGATGGGGACACAGATGTAGGGAGGGCTTTGGTATAAGGGAGTCTCCGAAGGGGACACTGATGTAGGGGAGGACTAATGTAAGGCTCTGATGGGGAAATTGATGTAAGGAGGGACCCTGATGTAAGGTGAAAAGCTGATGGCAGGAAGACTCTGATGGGGACACTGATGTAAGGTAGGACTCTGATGTAAGGAAGACTCTGATGGGAAAATTGATGTAAGGGGGGACTGTGATATGAGGGGAGACTCTGATGTATGGGAGACCCTGATGGGGACACTGATGTAAGGGGAGATTCTGATGTAAGGGAGAGTCTGATAGGGACATTGATGTATGGAGGGATTCTGATGGGGACACGGATGGCTTTATTAGGGACATTGATGTAAGGAGAGACTCTGATGTAAGGTAACTAATGGGACACTGATGTAAGGGGGGACTCTGATGTAAGTGAGACCCTGATGGGGACACGAATGTAAGGGGGAGACTCCTATGGGGACACTGATGTAACGGAGAGATTCCGATGTAAGGGCGGACTCTGATGTAAGGGAGACTCTGATAGGGACATTGATGAAGGGAGGGACTCTGAT
Organism: Lithobates clamitans; assembly: GCA_037952925.1. Lineage (NCBI taxonomy): Eukaryota > Metazoa > Chordata > Amphibia > Anura > Ranidae > Lithobates > Lithobates clamitans. Next base: position 165,704 of record JBBGZY010000464.1, read on the forward strand.
GGGGACACTGATGTAAGGGGGGACTCTGATGTAAGGGAGAATCTGATGGGACACTGATGTAAGGGGGGTCTCTGATGTAAGGGAGACCCTGATGGGGACACGAATGTAAGGGGGAGACTCTTATGGGGACACTGATGTAAAGGAGAGATTCCGATGTAAGGGCGGACTCTGATGTAAGGGAGACTCTGATAGGGACATTGATGAAGGGAGGGACTCTGATGGGGACACTGATGTAAGGGGGGACTCTGATGTAAGGGAGAATCTGATGGAACACTGATGTAAGGGGGGTCTCTGATGTAAGGGAGACCCTGATGGGGACACGGATGTAGGGGGGACTCTGATGGGGACACTGATGTAAGGAAGAGATTCCGATGTAAGGGTGGACTCTGATGTAAGGGAGACTCAGATAGGGACATTGATGTATGGAGGGACTCTGATGGGGACACTGATGTAATTGGGGACTCTGTTGTAAGGGAGACTCTGATGGGGACATTGATGTAAGTAAGGATACTGATGGGGACATTGATGTAAAGGGGGACTCTGATGTAAGTGAGACTCTGATGGGGATACTAATGTAAAGGGGTACTCTGATGTAAGGGAGACTCTGATGGGCACAGTGATGTAAGGGAGGACTTTGATGTAAGGGAGACTCTAATGGGAACATTGATGTAAGTAAGGACTCTGATGGGGACATTGATGAAAAGGGAGACTTTGATGTAAGGGAGACGTTGATGGGGACACAGATGTAAGGGGGGACACTGATGTAAGGGGAGACTCTGGTGAGGACCCTATTGTAGATGGGACTGAAGAGGATGAAGGTGAGAAAGGTGCAGACTGAATTTATTTTTGTTCAACCTTCATTATTATTCACTCAAGTTTGTTTGTATTTTCTTTGCTTTGTTTTACTAAAGTTCTTTGTTGTTCTGATTCTTATTATGCTGAACACAAAAAAGCTCCACATAAAATGTATCCATTAAATTAAAATGTATTCATACATTTATACAGTATTTTATTTTTTGGCCCTCAAATATTTGTAAGTTACAGTATATAACATGACCCTCATACTGAAAAGACCCCTGATATAGAAGATCCAGGAGTAGCTGGTGACTCCAACCATATGGTTTCTTCTACCCTGATCCGATCTCTACCTGTATATCACTGTTGAGTCTTTTAGTGTTGTAGGTGTCCTAGGAGGGAACCAACATGTGGAAGAGGACCCAGGCCTCCGACACTCCTTGAAGTGCCAAATAGTCTTTCATTGGCCTTAGTGTTGGAAAGGAGGTAGGACACACAGGCTCCTGGAGAAGTGAGCATAATGCCTCTTTTATGGTAGGCATCTAGTCTTTTGATTAAGGGTCTCTTTAAATGTCTATCTGGGGAGAGCCAAAAACCCAAGGTGATGAATCGGTTATCTCATAGAGAACTGCTCTCGTTGTGTAACAAAACATCAAAGTCTTGCCAGCGTTCTCAATTCGCATCTTCTGGCTGGAAGCGGCCCAGGACTCAGAGACTCTAAATCTAATCTGAATGTTCTGCGCTGTTATCAGATTTTTAGTGTTTTAAGTCAGTTGGGCTTGATGGAAATACCGATAAGTAAAAAAAAACCCCATGGTGACAGGCACACAGAACAGCACACAGTTATTATGTAATGCTTATTAGCCGGTCACCAGAGGGGTCTGCTAGCTTCCAGGCTTAACTTACAGCTGTAATAGACTGAGCTTTTCACAAATAATTACATTTGAGCATGCTTTGAAGGTGGCTGTTGTTACTTCTTGTCTATTATTTTGTTCTGCTTAGTAAACCATTCCTTTGAAAAATCCAGAAGCCTTCATCAGTGACCTACTTTGAAAGATGCTAGTTGCCTGGCTATTAACTATTACAGGTACTTGTATAGCACTGTCAATTTTACACACAAAAATATTGTACATTCAGTTCCTGCCCTCAAGGAGCTTACAATCTTAGGTCCCTAACTCACATTCATACACTGGGGCCCAGGGGCGGACTGACCCTTCAGCCACTCGGGCACTGCCCGAGGGCCCCGGGCCACTAGGGGGCCCCATCAGGATTGCCAGCCTCAGTAAAACCAGGGACAGTATGTAAAAATCTGTGGTTTTTTTTACATCTGTCTCTGAAATGTCCCTTACCGACATCCTTTTGGTCTAAAAATCCCGAGATTATAGTTGCCCCACCTCTCCAGCACCTTCTCAGCCAATAGAACATGTCTGTGTATACTGTGTGTACATGTATACTGTGTGATTGTATACTATGTGGCCCCATAATCTCTGATTGCCTGGGGGCCCCATAATCTTCTATTGCCCAGGGGCCCCATGAGTTGTCAGTCTGCCCCTGCTGGGGCCAATTTAGATAGGAGCCAATTACCCTACCAGCATGTCTTTGGAGAGTGGGTGGAAACTGGAGAATTTAGAGGAAACCCACACAGGCACTGGGAGAAAATGCAAACTACAGGCAGGTAGTGCTGTGGTTGGGATTCAAACCGACAACCCTGGTGCTGCTTAGCCGAAGTACTAACCACTTAGCCGCTGTGCTGCTTGTGCTCCTCATTGGGCATCTTGGAGCTAAGGAAATATGGACAAACGTCCATATACTTGTTCTGAGTCAGTGGGAATCAAATTGACAGCCAAGCAATTGACATTTTGCAGGATGAAATGCAAGCTGAGTGTATCAATCAGGAAAAGGTTCTTTCAAATAGAATTGTTAGTCTTTTCAATCTTCTATACTGTATATGGTAACTACATCACAAAAAATGTATTTGTCCCAGCTGCTCCCACATTTTGTGCTTCCCTGTAATCACCTCTCACCACACCTTCCTAGATAAAGAGATCCCAAATCCTACTGTAACAGACAAGACTCTCTGTCTTTCTCTGTCTGAATTGCCATCCAATTGATATAGAGCAGTGTCTCCCAACCTCATTCCTCAAGAACCCCCAACAGGTCCCATTTTGGGAATGCGTTGGGAAAATAGCTGTCTTGTATACCAAAACCCCTATTGTTAGGTGAAAGAAAACCTAAAAACATGACCAATTGGAGACATTTATTTTTTCCCAGATATTTCCACGCAAGATGCTCCCCTGTAAGCACCGCTCAGACTGAGATCACAGCCTCCTGGCTCACACTCGGCTGTTAGTGTGCCTGATCCTGCATGGATCCTCTCTTTCTGGGATAGGACCCCAGTAGGTCATGGGCTCCTCAATATTCCACGTGTGCCTCTCCTGCCAAACAACATGTTACCCATCTCTCTCTGTAGGCCTCTGCTGCTCCTTTTGTGGTCTCAACCATATTTGCACTCTTGACCTCCCTTTTGCGAATGTCAACCTTCTTCCCTTCCTTAAATATTTGCATTACTTACCCGTTTCCGGACCAGTGACCTACCTGTAAATTGCTGGACTTTCAATGGTTATATCGGGATGATGCTTGCAACTGCGGGCATTATCTCAATACCATTTTTAAGAGTCGTCGGTCAGCTCTCTTGTAAAAGCAATCCTAGCGGCTAGCTAGCCGCTGGATTGCTTTTACAAGCAGCGGGTCTCCCCACCCCCACCCCCTTCCGCCACCTTCTGCTGCTTTCTCTGGCTCTCCTGTCTCACTGGGAGACCCAGGGCAACTAGCCAGCGCTTCCGCAAGCTGACTGGAGAGCCAAACAAAGCCCGGATCAGCCTTGATCAGCTCTTGGCTATGGTAACCCGAAAGCAATGACATGGCATCACTTCCAGTTTACCTGGATGTCAATGATGCCATTTTTAAAAAATCAAAAGCAAACACTGATCTTGGTGTTTTGAATGTTTTCAAGCGCAGAGGAGGGATTATAGACCCCAGATCTCTCCATAAAGAGTACCTGTCACATGCCTATTGCTGTCAGAAGGAAAAAGCAAACAGTGTAAAAAAATAAAAATAAAAAAATGAATTAATAAAAAAAATTCAAAATAAAGTGTCCCTGTGCTCACGCTCAAAGGCAAGCGTCGGTCCACACGCACGCAAACAGCAATTGTCCCCTACTTCGAGGTATCACCTCGAACATCACATCATGATAGGTAATTCTAGCACTAGATTTACTCTAAAAAAAAAAAAAAAAAAAGTGGTAACCTGGAAAGGCTTTTAAAGCGTCGTCTATGCGTAGTAAAATTTATGTCGTTTGTCACCGCTGCACAGGCATGCGCAATGTTAAAGCGTGACATGTTTGGTATCTATTTACTCAGCGTAACATCATCTTTTATATTTTACAAAAAAATTGGGTTATGTATTGAGGGTTTTTTTTGCATTTAAATTAAAAAAAGTAAATTTTTTCCCCAAAAATTGCATTTGAAAAACCACTGAGCAAATACCATGTGACAAAAAATTGCAAAATCCACCAATTTATTCTCTATGGCCTCTGGTTTAAAAAAAACATATAATGTTTGGAGGCTCAAAGTAATTTTTTTGCAAAAAATACTGATTGTTACATAAACAAACAAACAAACAAAAATGCCAGAAAAGACCTGGTCTTCAAGTAGTTACAGATGGTATTTAGCAGTGATCAGTGTCTACCCAACTCCACTTAACTGGCTTACATCAATTTCATATGGTGGACCATTAAGTCTTCCTAATAAACTCAACTTCAAGAAGAAGCATGTTCAATGACCTCTGTCTGCAAAGAGAGTGAAGGCAATAGTACTATTCTTGGGCTGGGGGAATTTATTTACACCAGCTGTCCGCCTTAGTCCACCATACTTCCCAACTTTAGAACTTGCGAAAGATAGACACACTAAGAAAACAATTCTCCAAAAAACACTTCTGTTCAGTGAATGCTTTCCTAAGCCTGGGCTCCTCATTCTGTCCTGTTGCCTCAGTCTGCCTCATGGTGCTGTTGGGAGGAGATCACCCTGCCCAACACTACAAGCTCAGATTTGAAGAAAAGCACTAACAAGTGTTTAAATGCTTGAAGCAGGGAAATTTCCTGGTCCTGGACTTGCAGTATCCCACAGTCCACCAACTCTTCAGTAGAGAAAAAGGACCCAACCTCTTACACTCTAGGTTTCCACAGTACTCCACCACACCATGCCAGGCAGATAAACCTTGGACGGTTATGAATAAGCACTAACGCATGAAACATGTCAACCTCTCTGCTCTTGTTCCACCACCATATCTGATTCTGCCTGTTGGAATTTTATCATATTAATAAAGCGAATCTGTTGGAGTGAGGTCATCCGGGATTTCTATTGTCTACTTTGCAGATAAACCTGTTCTCTCTCTTCACAGCAAATCCACTATTCACAGAGAGTGCAGGCTATACAAGGAGCTCATTAAAATCTTTATAGTGCCTTGAAAAAGTATTCATATGAAATTTTCCACATTTTGTCATGTTACAACCAAAAACGTAAATGTATTTTATTGGGATTTTATGTGGCACATAATTGTAATGTGGAAGGAAAATGATAAATGGTTTTCCAAATTTTTTACGAATAAATGTGTGAAAAGTGTGGCATGCATTTCAGCCCCCTTTACTCTGGTATCCATAACTAAAATCCAGTGGAACCAACTGCCTTCAGTTACACCTGTGTGTAACTTAATTTCAGTATAATTGCAGCGGTTCTGTGAAGCCCTCAGAGGTTTGTTAGAGAACCTTAGTGAACAAGCAGCATCATGAAGGCCAAGGACCACACCAGACAGGTCAGGGATAAAGTTGTGGAGAATTTTAAAGCAGGTTTAGGTTATAAAAAAATATCCCAAGCTTTGAACATCTCACAGAGCACTGTTCAATCCATCGTCTGAAAATGGAAAGAGTATGGCACAATTGCAAACCTACCAAGACATGGCCGTCCACCTAAACTGAGAGGCCAGGCAAGGAGAGCATTAATCAGAGAAGCAGCCAAGAGGCCCATGGTAACTCTGGAGGAGCTTCAGAGATCCACAGCTCAGGTGGGAGAATCTGTCCACAGGACAACTATTAGTCATGCACTCCACAAATCTGGCCTTTATGGAAGAAAGCCATTGTTGAAAGAAAGACATAAGAAGTACTGTTTGCAGTTTGTGAGAAGCCATGTGGGGGACACAGCAAACATGTGGCAGAAGGTGCTCTGGTCTGATAAGACTTGAACTTTTGGACCTAAAAGCAAAACGCTTTGTGGCAGAAAACCAACACAGCACATCACCCCGAACACACCATCCCCACCGTGAAATATAGTGGTGGCAGCATCGTGTTGTGGGAATGCTTTTCTTCAGCAGGGACAGGGAAGCTGGTCAGAGTTGATGGAAAGATGGATGGAGCCAAATACAGGGCAATCTTAGAAAAAAACCTGTTAGAGTCTGCAAAAGACTTGAGACTGGGGTGGAGATTTACCTTCGAGCAGGACAACGACCCTAAACATACAGCCAGAGTTACAATGGAATGGTTTAGATCAAAGCATATTCATGTGTTAGAATGACGCTCTGCATCCAATCAGACAGAGCTCTTTTGCAAAGAAGAATGGGCAAAAATGTTACTCTCTAGATGTGAAAAGCTGGTAGAGACATCCCCAAAAACACTTGCAGCTGTAATTGCAGTGAAAGATGGTTCTACAAAGTATTAACTCGGGGGGGGGGGGGGGGGGGCTGAATACAAATGCACACCACACTTTTCAGATATTTATTTGTAAAAATTTGAAAACCATTTATCATTTTCCTTCCACTTCACAATTATGTGCCACTTTGCTTGTTTGTGTCTATCACATAAAATCCCAATAAAATACAATTACGTTTTTGGTTGTAACATAACAAAATGTGGATAATTTCAGGGGGTATGAATACTTTTTCAAGGCACTGTAAAAAGCCAAAACTTGTTTTCCTTTACATTTACATTTTAGATAGATTAGAATAGTTAAAGTATTACTAAACCCAGCAATATAAAAACAATTCATCCCCCCACCCACCCCACCCCCCACAGTGCACACAGCTTCTAAATCATCTTTTTATATCAAAATACTGCCGCTTCATACCTTTTTTTTTTATCTGTATATTGCGGTCACGTGGTAACCTGCAGGGTCCCAGCGATTCCCGAGTATTCCTGTAGGAGGAGATTTCACTCTCCTCTGATAAAACTTCCTATGCATCAGTGAACCCCTCACCCGCGATCTGGCCAGCGCTGATTGGCGCTGTGCCAATGACATGCTCAGTTCATAAATAAATTTAAAAAACATACAAATCGTGTGTGAAACAGGAAATGTTCTCTACAGCATAAAAGACACAACTGAGCATGTGCAGGTTGGCTACCCTGCCTGTGTGTTAGCTGGCCTTCCCTAGATACAGTGCAGGAGGGAAGGATCTATGCATACAGGATAAAACAGCCTTTTTACACAATGCAGAGGATTAACCCCTTAAATTCCACAGTGAGTATAACAAGCAAGCTATTCTGCATATACAGACTGATTTTGCTGTTGTGGGTTTAGTAACTTTAAAGCCACTGCCAGGTTTTTATTTCATATTATTGTATTTATTATTATTATTCTCCCCTTTTTATTTTTGACCCCCGCTTACCTGGTTGTGGGTCCTGCACATTTAAGGTACTCACCCGCCCAGTGGATCCAGCGTTGTCCTGCTGATATCCGCTTATTTTCTGCCCCCGCCCGGTTACGTGCCGTCATCTTCTTCATTGAATTCATCAGGAAGCTCTTCTGGGTTCAGCCGGCAGCTTCCCGATGACATGCCGCCTGGCCATCTCCTTTCTTAATAAAGGACTATGCCTCCTGGGATATGTGACATACATATCCCAGGAGGCACAGCGGGCAAAATACACATCCTTTGCCTGGGCAAATTATGTACATGGTGGGAAGGGGGGGTTGGGGCAGGAGTTTTCATTAAAAAAAAAATTGCACGGCGAACTAGAGGAGTGGTGAAGGGGAAGCAACATCATTTTGAGGGTGAAGATCCGCTTTAACACCCACATGCCGCACATACGCAACCATTGGTGGCAGAGATTTCTAGACTGGGAGCGTGTGTGGGACGGCTCTAAGTCCAGTTGGGAGCCAGCAGGACCTGCTTCTGATCATGTGACCATTGTGACAGTGAATCACATTGGTACCATGACTGACCGATCTTTCCTGCCACCCGGGCATACAAGCCCAGTTAAAGGGACACTGAGGATAACATTGTACATGTGGACAGGCAGTTTTACTCTACCTGAAAGGCCAACTCCAGCCATTTTTTTAAATTTTTATTTTGTTTTGCATAGAACCAGAAAGCCAGAAAGGACTAGAGCTAGAGACTTTTTATTTGCCCTCACTTCTTGTCAGGACAGACAGGTAGTCTTCCCCATGAAATATACAGTTTACAGGAACAGGACTTTGTGGTGGTTTCTCCTGGGCTGGGAGCCAGGGTGTCCATATCACACATGGGCTAATAAAGTTTTATGAAGTAAAATGTAAATTGTTATTTTATTGCAGCAAGACATCCATTGTCACAGCGAGATAACTTCACAGAAGATTAGGTAACCACAAGCAATGGTATTTAATACTGAGCGTACACAGTGTACTCTGTTCTTACTTTTACAGCACTGCCTCAGTGATCTCATTATTAATCTATAGCTGAGAAAGAACTTTGTGATTAATGACAGGTTGAACATAAATGACTTATTGGATGAACGGTGCAAATAATATTTGATCTGAGCTTGTAAATTAAACAAAACTGGATTTATTTAAAGTGGTTCTTCATTTAAAAAAGATACATGGGATTTAAAACATAACTGACCCTTAAATACATTCAGAAATACCAAGTAATCTTGCAAATATAATATCTGGCCTTTTATACCCTAGTGTGGACTCAGTAGACCAGAGTAACTTTAGACAAGGGTTAAGAACAAGGCTCTACACTACTTGGTTGATTCAGTATCTTCACTTTCAGAAGCCATGGATCAGGAGTAGGCAACCATTCAAAGGTTAAGATATACCTGTCCTGGACAACATGGAAAGCTAAGATCCCCAGGATGGTGCTGTGAAGGTAGCACTTTCTATCTGTCAGCGAGTGTACAGCACAGCGGAGATCAGGACACAGCATCGTGCTGGGTGGAAGGTCGGAGCTGCTGGAGTTCATAATAATAAGCTGGTGATTGGTTGCTAGGACCGCCTAGCATCCAATCACTCAGGCAGCTCCATTCCCAGCCTCCATTTAGCACTATACTACCTCCCACTCTCCGCTCTGCAGTTAACATGAAAACGGCAGGGGCTGGGGGGGGGGGTGAAAGTATTGCACTATGAGTCTGTCCTTTTTCCTCTTTCCATGGTCCATGGTCCATTTACGATGTTTTGAGGAGTTGTGATGGCTGCCTGAGATGGTTCATCTGACAACTACCCTGGATAATTATTCTTATACAGTATTTATATTGCGCACACAGTTTTCACAGCGCTTTAAAACATGAGGGCAACCAGTACAGTTACAATACAATACAAGAGGAATCAGAGGGCCCTGCTCATTAGAGCTTACAATCTAAAAGGGAGGGTCAAGTAGTAGAAAAGGTAATAACTGTTGTAGATGAGGTGATGTAAAAGATAAATGTATAATTGTTGGGTGGAGGCTAGGATAGGTGAAGGGTTTTTAGGGATCACCTAAAAGTGAACAGAGTAGGAGATAGTCAAACAGATTGGGGTAGGGAGTCCCCTTGGACATGGGTTGGATAGTCCTGATGTGTTTATGAACTTAATGTTAGAGGTCTCTGTTACAGTATATAGTTACATAGTAGGTGAGGTTGAAAAAAGACATCAAGTCCAACCTATGTGTATGATTATATGTCAGTATTACATTACATATCCCTGTATGTTGTGGTCGTTCAGGTGCTTATCTAATAGTTTGTTGAAACTATTGATGCCCCCCGCTGAGACCACCGCCTGTGGAAGTGAATTCCACACCCTTGCCATTCTTACAGTAAAGAACCCTCTACGCAGTTTAAGGTTAAACCTCTTTTCTTCTAATTTTAATTAGAGTTGCCACGTGTCTTGTTAAACTCCCTTCTGCGAAAAAGTTTTCTCCCTATTGTGGGGTCACCAGTAGGGATGAGCTTCGTGTTCGAGTCGAACCCATGTTCGACTCGAACATCGGCTGTTCGACCGTCCGTCGAATTGCGAACGATATGGGCCGTTCGCGCCAAATTCGTGTGGCGCGTCACGGCCCATAATTCACTGCGGCATCGCAGTGCATTGCTGGCTGATGATTGGCCAAGCATGCACTATGACCCGCATGCTTGGCCAATCACAGCGCCGCCTGAACAGAGAGCCGTAATTGGCCAAAGCCAAGGAGGCTTTGGCCAATTATGGCTCAGGGGATTTAGTACACGCCCCACACTATATAAGGCCGCCTGCACGGCGGCCCTGTGTAGTGTGTGTTCCGGCGTTGAAAGAGATAGACAGAGAGACAGTGTTTGATTTGAGTTAGATAGATTAGGCAGAACAGTCAGTCAGTTAGCTGCACTTACAGTGTATTGTGTATATATATGCATCCCAGGTGTTGCATATATATATATACACTGTATTCAGTTTAGCTAGATCCGTTCCTGTTATCTTCTATCTAGACTATTTACATTCAGTGCAGTGTGTCCTGCTCACAGTGTTCAGCTAGATCCGTTCCTGCTATTTACATTCAGTACAGTGCTTCCTGCTCACAGTGTTCAGCTAGATCCGTTCCTGCTATTTACATTCAGTGCAGTGCGTGCTGCTCACAGTGTTCAGCTAGATCCGTTCCTGCTATTTACATTCAGTGCAGTGCGTGCTGCTCACAGTGTTCAGCTAGATCCGTTCCTGCTATTTACATTCAGTGCAGTGCGTCCTGCTCACAGTGTTCAGCTAGATCCGTTCCTGCTATTTACATTCAGTGCAGTGCGTCCTGCTCACAGTGTTCAGCTAGATCCGTTCCTGCTATTTACATTCAGTGCAGTGCGTGCTGCTCACAGTGTTCAGCTAGATCCGTTCCTGCTATTTACATTCAGTGCAGTGCGTCCTGCTCACAGTGTTCAGCTAGATCCGTTCCTGTTATCTTCCTACTGACAGGCAGGCTTGTCTGGTTACAGTATATAAAGCTACCTGAAGAAAATTACAGGTGTTCTTTTTGATCCTATTAGTACCACGGTCAGGCAGCTAGACTATTTACATTTAGTACAGTGTGTCCTGCTCACAGTGTTCAGCTAGATCCGTTCCTGTTATTTACATTCAGTGCAGTGTGTCCTGCTCACAGTGTTCAGCTAGATCCGTTCCTGCTATTTACATTCAGTACAGTGCGTGCTGCTCACAGTGTTCAGCTAGATCCGTTCCTGCTATATACATTTAGTGCAGTACGTCCTGCTCACAGTGTTCAGCTAGATCCGTTCCTGTTATCTTCCTACTGACAGGCAGGCTTGTCTGGTTACAGTATATAAAGCTACCTGAAGAAAATTACAGGTGTTCTTTTTGATCCTATTAGTACCACGGTCAGGCAGCTAGACTATTTACATTTAGTACAGTGTGTCCTGCTCACAGTGTTCAGCTAGATCCGTTCCTGTTATTTACATTCAGTGCAGTGCGTCCTGCTCACAGTGTTCAGCTAGATCCGTTCCTGCTATTTACATTCAGTGCAGTGCGTCCTGCTCACAGTGTTCAGCTAGATCCGTTCCTGCTATTTACATTCAGTGCAGTGCGTGCTGCTCACAGTGTTCAGCTAGATCCGTTCCTGCTATTTACATTCAGTGCAGTGCGTCCTGCTCACAGTGTTCAGCTAGATCCGTTCCTGTTATCTTTCTACTGACAGGCAGGCTTGTCTGGTTACAGTATATAAAGCTACCTAAAGAAAATTACAGGTGTTCTTTTTGATCCTATTAGTACCACGGTCAGGCAGCTAGACTATTTACATTTAGTACAGTGTGTCCTGCTCACAGTGTTCAGCTAGATCCGTTCCTGTTATTTACATTCAGTGCAGTGTGTCCTGCTCACAGTGTTCAGCTAGATCCGTTCCTGCTATTTACATTCAGTACAGTGCGTCCTGCTCACAGTGTTCAGCTAGATCCGTTCCTGCTATTTACATTCAGTGCAGTGCGTGCTGCTCACAGTGTTCAGCTAGATCCGTTCCTGCTATATACATTTAGTGCAGTACGTCCTGCTCACAGTGTTCAGCTAGATCCGTTCCTGTTATCTTCCTACTGACAGGCAGGCTTGTCTGGTTACAGTATATAAAGCTACCTGAAGAAAATTACAGGTGTTCTATCCCAGCTTAGTGCAGCTACAGGCCATTAGTATGTCTGGAAGGCCAAGAAGGAGAGGCAGACAGTCACAAGCCAATAAGAGAGGGCAAGCAGGCTCTGTGTCTAGTGCTGGTCGTGGAGACGGTGCATCCTCATCAGCACGTGGCCATGGGACACGCTTGGCCTTTTTTTCGGCAGCTGGCCGTGTTGAGCCGCAACATGCGGAAGACTTGGTCGAGTGGATGACCAAGCCGTCCTCATCCTCCTCATCCTCTCTCACCCATGCCCAGGGTGCTTTGTCTGGCAAAGCAGCGGCCTCTTCCCTCAGCTCAATGTCATCAGTGACTCCTTCCCTAGCCCCACCATGTCCTCCTGAGGATTCCCTCGAACTGTTTGACCACAGTGTTGGGTACATGCTCCAGGAGGATGCCCAGCGTTTGGAAGGCTCTGATGATGATACTGAGCTCAATGAAGGCAGTAACATGAGCACGGACAGAGGGGGTGCCCAAGAAGGACAGCAATCTGGCAGTCATGCTCCCCCTGCTGCAGCATACTGCCAGGTTTGCTCCAGTGATGAGGAGGGAGGGGATGATGAGGTCACTGACTCAACGTGGGTGCCTGATAGGAGAGAGGAGGAGGAGGAGGAGGAGGAGGAGGAGGAGGAGGAGGTGGCACATCACCAACTAGGCAGGATGCCCTCCAGGGGCCAGCCTAAGGGCAGCACATTGACTGCATCACACCCCAAAGCTCCACATGTGCAGGGCGCTGCAGTCTCTGCGCGTTATTCAAAAAGTTCTTTGGTGTGGGCCTTTTTTGAGACGAGTGCATCAGATCGCACCGCTGCTATTTGCAATATATGTCTCAAGCGTATCTCGCGTGGCCAAAACATCTCCCGCTTGGGTACCACATGCTTGACCAGACATATGTTGACCTGCCATGCAGTTCGTTGGCAAGCGTATCTAAAAGACCCACACCAAAGAACAAAGACGATCTCTCCTTGCTCCTCATCAGCTGAGATTTCCAACCCCACTAGACCTTCAGTCCTCTCTGCGACCTGCAGTGAGAGGAATGAAGGTGTAGAATTAGGTGTGTCACAGCCAAGTACTTATGGGCAATCTGCTTTTGGTACACCGACGTCAGATTGTACCAGGCAAATTTCCCTGCCCCAGCTGCTGCACCGCCGAAAGAAGTTTGCTCCCAGCCATCCACATGCCCAGCGGTTGAATGCTAGCTTGGCAAAATTGCTAGCACTTCAACTGCTGCCTTTTCAGTTGGTAGACTCTGCCCCCTTCCGTGAGTTTGTGGAATGTGCGGTTCCTCAGTGGCAGGTACCCAAACGCCACTTTTTCTCACGGAAGGCGATTCCGGCTCTCTACCGGCATGTGGAAGGCAATGTCCATGCCTCGCTGGACAGGGCGGTCAGCGGTAAGGTGCATATTACCGCTGACTCATGGTCCAGCAGGCATGGACAGGGACGTTACTTAAGTTTCACGGCGCATTGGGTGACTCTGCTGGCAGCTGGGAAGGATGCAGGACAAGGTGCAGTAGTGTTGGAGGTTGTTCCGCCACCACGCCTCCAAAATGCTGATTGTGACACACCTCTCTCCTCCACCCCCTCCTCTTCTTCTTCCTCCATGGCCTCTTCCTCGGAACCAGCGGTGCTCCGTAGGCGTTCAAGGGGCTACGCAAGTACGCAGGCCAAAAGATGCCATGCGGTGCTTGAGCTGGTGTGCTTGGGGGACAGGAGCCACACTGGGGCAGAGGTTCTGTCAGCTCTGCAGGGGCAGGTTCAGAGGTGGTTGACGCCACGCCAACTTAAGGCAGGAATGGTGGTTTGCGACAATGGCACCAACCTCCTCTCTGCCCTCCGACAGGGACAACTGACCCATGTGCCCTGTTTGGCTCACGTCCTTAACTTGGTGGTGCAGCGGTTCTTGGGCAGGTACCCGGGCTTACAGGATGTCCTGAGGCAGGCCAGGAAAGTCTGTGTGCATTTCCGCCGGTCATATAATGCCAGTGCTCGGCTGACGGACCTCCAAAAGGAGTTTAACCTGCCCAAGAACCGCCTAATCTGTGACATGCCCACCAGGTGGAACTCGACGTTGGCCATGCTGCAGCGGCTGCACACGCAGCAGAGGGCCATCAATGAGTACCTGTGCGACTATGGCACCAGGACAGGGTCAGGGGACCTTGGTTTTTTTTCCCCACGCCAGTGGGCCATGATCAGGGATGCATGCACTGTCCTGTCACCATTCGAGGAGGCCACGAGGATGGTGAGCACTGACAGTGCATGCATCAGTGACACTGTCCCCCTTGTCCACCTGTTGGAGCACACGCTGCGTGGGATAATGGACAGGGCACTTGAGGCAGAACAGAGGCAGGAAGAGGAGGACTTCCTTAGCTCTCAAGGCCCCCTTTATCCAGACAGTGTTCCTGCGTGCCCGCCGATCACACAGGAAGAGGACGAGGAGGAGGAGGAGGAGGAGGAGGAAGATTGTGTCAGTATGGAGGTGGAGCCTGGCACTCAGCATCAGCAGTCTTTAAGGGATCAGTCCCAAGGAACACATGGACTTGTACGTGGCTGGGAGGAGGTGGCTGCGGACGTTGTTGTCCTTAGTGACCCAGAGGACTCCGGACCGAATGCCTCAGCAAACCTACGCTGCATGGCCTCCCTGATCCTGCAAAGCCTGCGTAAGGATCCTCGTATTCGTGGTATCAAGGAGAAGGACCAATACTGGCTGGCAACCCTCCTTGATCCACGTTACAAGGGTAAGGTTGCGGACCTTATCTTGCCATCGCAGAGGGAGCAGAGGATGAAACATCTTCGGGAGGCCTTGCAGAAAGGTCTGTGCAACGCGTTCCCAGAGACTGGGAGGTTACAAACTCCTGTTTCTGGACAACGTGTTGCTGAGGCTTCGGTCAGTCAAAGAAGGAGCGGTGGAGAAGGTGGCCGTCTGACCGATGCGTTCAGACAATTTTTTGGTCCGCAGCCCCAAGGTATGATCGGTTCCAGCAACCATCGCCAGCGTCTGTTTTACATGGTGCAGGAATACCTAGGGGCAAGATCAGACTTGGACACCTTTCCCACCGAAAATCCTCTGGGTTACTGGGTCTTGAGGATGGATCACTGGCCAGAGCTTGCACAGTATGCAATTGAGCTACTGGCCTGTCCTGCATCCAGCGTTCTTTCGGAACGCACATTCAGTGCTGCTGGAGGCGTGGTAACCGATCACAGGGTGCGTCTGTCCACCGACTCGGTCGATCGGCTGACCTTCATAAAAATGAATCAGTCTTGGATCACCACCAGCTACCAAGCACCTGATGCAGATGTAACCGAATAATTTTTTTTGAAATCTCAGATCCCTTCAAAGACTGCCTATGCTGATGCTGAGTGACTATCCCTGAGTAATTATCCTCTTCCTCCTCAATCATCACGCTGATAGCTTGTAAGAACATTTTTGGTTCTGGGCGCCACCACCAGTGCCTAAGGCACAATTTTTCAGCCCCTGTTTAACAGGGGCGTGTAATTACAATTTTTGATGTAATACTTTGCAGCAGGGCTCGTTCCTGCATTCCAACTAGAGTGTCTGTGAGGGGTTGCAGTGTTGTGGCACCAGCACCAGTGCCTAAGACCCAATTTTTCTGCCCCTGTCTAACAGGGGCGTGTAATTACAATTTTTGATGCAATACTTTGCAGCAGGGCTTGTTCCTGCATTCCAACTAGAGTGTCTGTGAGGGGTTGCAGTGTTGTGGCACCAGCACCAGTGCCTAAGACCCAATTTTTCAGCCCCTGTCTAACAGGGGCGTGTAATTACAATTTTTGATGCAATACTTTGCAGCAGGGCTTGTTCCTGCGTTTCAACTAGAGTGTCTGTGAGGGGTTGCAGTGTTGTGGCACCAGCACCAGTGCCTAAGACCCAATTTTTCAGCCCCTGTCTAACAGGGGCGTGTAATTACAATTTTTGATGCAATACTTTGCAGCTGGGCTTGTTCCTGCGTTTCAACTAGAGTGTCTGTGAGGGGTTGCAGTGTTGTGGCACCAGCACCAGTGCCTAAGGCCTAATTTTTCAGCTCCTGTTCAACAGGGGCATGTAATTACAATTCTTGATCTAATATTTCACAGCAGGGCCCTGTGAGGGCTTACAGTGTTTTGGCCACAGCAACACCTAAGGCCCAAATTTCTGCTGAGTATATAGGGCAGGACCCTACTTTCAAACATCTAACTTACAAACGACTCCTACTTGCAAACGGAAGGAGACAACAGGAAGTGAGATGAAATCTACCCCTAAGGAAGGGAAATTCTCTCCTGTAAGAGTTAATATGGGAAAACAATTTTTCCTTTCCACTGATGCTTTCCAATCCTTGTTCCACAAAAAAACCCAAATTTTCAAAAAACATTTTTCATTGGGACAAAAAAGTGAGGTGAAATCTTCTGAAGAGGAGGAAAGACGCAAAACAAATGTCACAGGGGTGATAACCCTTCCCTATGTTTTCCAAAAAGCTTAGAAAAGATTTTTTGGCTGGAGCTAAACACATTAAAAATGTTCAAAATTACAAACAGATTCTACTTAACAACAAACCTACAGTCCCTGTCTTGTTTGCACCGCCTGTATACTGCTGTTCAGAGTATATAGGGACCTTTCCTTATTTTAATTTGGGTGCGGGGTTCCCCTTAATATCCATACAAGACCCAAAGGGCCTGGTAATGGACTGGGGGGTACCCATGCCGTTTGTCTCACTGATTTTCATCCATATTGCCATGACCCGACATGACATTAAACCCGCAAGCAGTTTTAAATGAGATTTTTTCCTTTAAAAATGACATTTGGTGCAGGGACTGTTCTAAACATGGGAAACACGCGTCACTTTACAGGCATACTATAGACACCCCCCAGGTACGATATTTAAAGGAATATTTCACTTTTTTTTTTTTACTTTAAGCATCATTAAAATCACTGCTCCCGAAAAAACGGCCGTTTTTAAAAGTTTTTTTTGCATTGATACATGTCCCCTGGGGTAGGACCCGGGTCCCCAAACCCTTTTTAGGACAATACCATGCAAATTAGCCTTTAAAATGAGCACTTTTGATTTCGAACGTTCGAGTCCCATAGACGTCAATGGGGTTCTAACGTTCGTGCGAACTTGCGGTCCGTTCGCGGGTTCTGGTGCGAACCGAACCGGGGGGTGTTCGGCTCATCCCTAGTCACCAGTACGGTATTTGTACATTGAAATCATATCCCCTCTCAAAGGTCTCTTCTCCAGAGAGAATAAGTTCAGTGCTCACAACTTTTCCTCATAACTAATATCCTCCAGACCCTTTATTAGCTTTGTTGCCCTTCTTTGTACTCGCTCCATTTCCAGTACATCCTTCCTGAGGACTGGTGCCCAGAACTGGACAGCATACTCTAGGTGCGGCCGGACCAGAGTCTTGTAGAGCGGGAGAATTATTGTTTTATCTCTGGAATTAATCCCCCTTTTTAATGCATGCCAATATTCTGTTTGCTTTGTTAGCAGCAGCATGGCATTGCATGCCATTGCTGAGCCTATCATCTACTAGGACCCCCAGGTCATTTTCCATCCTAGATTCCCCCAGAGTTTCACCCCCCAGTGTATAGCTTGCATTCATATTTTTGCCACCCAAATGCATTATTTGACATTTTTCTACATTGAACTTCATTTGCCATGTAGTTGCCCACCCCATTAATTTGTTCAGATCTTTTTGCCAAGTTTCCACATCATGCAGAGAAGTTATTGCCCTGTTTAGCTTAGTATTGTCCGCAAATACAGAGATTGAACTGTTTATCCCATCCTCCAGGTCGTTTATGAACAAATTAAATAGGATTGGTCCCAGCACAGAACCCTGATAGAAGTCTGCGGTTGGAGTTGGAGCACAGGAATGTTTATTTATGTGTAATTTCCAATCAGCACTTTTTCACCTCTGGATTAACTTTGTTTCCCTATGCTTGTTAGGGTTTCCTCCAACACTTCAAAGACATGCTGGCTGTAATATAATATTCTACAGGATGCTCCCAAGATGGAGTGCCTTACCAAATGCTACAGTAGCAGATAAAGCGCTTTGAGTCCCCAGGGAGGAAAGTGCTGTAGTATATTAAAGTGGGACAAGGTGATGACATCACAATCTCTACTCTATCCAATCAGAGAATGCTTTGCATTCATTAGGAACATGCAAAGTGCTCTCTGCATGGCTCATGTGTCAGAACCTGGAAGCTAGCAGTGATCAGTATAGTAGCAGTGCCTACTACAGTGATTTCCAGCTTCAATGGGTGATTGGGCCAACTGTATGTGTATGACTTGGCACAAGCAATGCTGAAGCAATGCACCTATGCAAAAATATCCATACCTGGAATTCAGCTTTAATGACAGTGCCACCCTATTGGCCAATCACGTTAATGGATGACCTGAATGCAGTAGTGTATTTAGGTTTTGTGCTGCCCTAGGCCTGACTAAACTCATGCACCCTTAATTTAAATATGACCCACCCCTTCCTGTCAAGGCCACACCCCTTGCTGTTTAACACCCGCCCTGATATTTTTGAGTGGGGACACTGGTTCTGAGGGTGGGGGGGGGCATGGATTCCCTAATTTGCATATATTTCCTCTCACTTCCTGTTTGGCTATGGGGCAGGAAGTGAAGGGAAATCTCTGCAATGGGACAGGGATGGTAAAAAAATAAACTGACAGGGGCTATAAACCTCCCTTACTCTTTCCAAAATGAAAAAAAAAAGTGCTGACTATAGTTCTACTTTAAGCACAAATTTCTGATAATTTTATGGAGAGGACTAAGAAGATATAACCATGCCAATGGTGCAGCAGAAAACATATAGCACAGTGAGGAAGGTTTGTGGTTCAGGATGATAGAACAGTCAAAATTAGAAGTGGGGCCCCCGCACAGTTGCGGAATGCCAGCCGCCCGCATACCAGAAGCAGTACGGCCGCTTTATGGGGGCGCTAGACTTATTTGCCTCTCAGCCCAGTCCGCCCCATAAGACTGGTGCTACACTAACAGCGCAAGCCGGCGGGGACTCTTTCTGTGCTGCCCCCCTGCAAAGTGCTGCCCTAGGCCTGGGCTATGTCGGCGTAGGCCAGGATACAGCGTTGCCGGAATGGCCAAGTAGGCAAAGTGTTCAAGGGCTACTGGGCTTTGGGGAGGGGATCATTGTAAAGGTGCTTGCTCTTTAAACGTGATCGCATAAAGTCTCTTTTCCAGAAGCAGATGTCCTATAAAAAAAATGAGTGTAGTTTCTCTTTAAAATTAAACTCGACATTATAAATAATTTTGGTGTTTGGTGAATAATAATTGCAGTTCTAAAGCATGCATGTCTAACATGGCTCTAGAGATCATCCAGATTGAGAGACTTGTTCAGCAGGTGGGAATAAGCCGATTTAATATGAAAATACATGACATAAAGATTAAGTTATACAACACCGGCAATGGGATGATTACAGGAAGAAGATGAGCCGCAGACAGGTTGGCAGGACTAAGGAGGAACAAATCTCATGATAATGTGTGAATAAATCACACCATAAATCTCACCATTTTAGGGATGGAGGCACAAATTGCTGCTAGTATATTTTCCCAGTCAGGTTTCCAAGAAATGTAAAAAAAATAAAAATAAAATAATGGATCCTATTCTGATTTGCCCATTATGTGTGGAAGTGGCCTTTAAGAATGGACTCCTTCTTTCCTCCCTTTCTTCCTTCCATTATTTCTCTTCCTTTCTTTATCTTGTTCTCTTTCTTCTTTTGTTCCCTTCCCTGCCTCTCTCTAGGCAAATAGTCTTACGTTTTATTTAATGGGGCTCTAAAGCTATACAACTCCAGCCAAACAATTGAATACCTAACCCATACTGAAAGATGAAATCAAGCTTGAAGTGTAAGCTCCTGGATGGAAGTGTTTAGGCGTATAAAGGGAGGGATAAGGGTGGAGATGACCACTAGTAGCCCAAAAAGCAAACAGGAGGTGGGGCAGTGACACGGAATCTGAAGATCTGCACAGGCTACAACATGTTGATTTCTTTATGCAGTCATTCAACACAACAGAGGTGTGCCAGTCTCAATGTATGTGTGCTACTGTGCCAGTCTGGGTATTTAATTGCTTGGCTGGAGGTGTATAGCTTTAGAGTACCATTAAAGTAACATTTAAGACTATTTGCCTAAAGAGAGGAAGAGAAGGGGACAGAGGGAGAAAGAAAACAAGATGAAGGAAGGAAGGGATGACAGAAGGAAGAAAGGAAGGGTTCTACAGTGACTGTCTGTTTGGTTGGAGTGGTATAGCTTTAGAGTACCATCAAAGTATAATTTAAAACTATTTGCCTAGAGCAGGGGAATCCAAACTTTCTAAACAAGGGGCCAGTTTATTGTGCCTCAGACTTTATGGGGGCCGGACCGTGTCCAGTGGCCAGTAAACAATGTTTCATTTTTTGGTATTAGGGAAATTATTAGTGCCCCATAGTTGTGTCAGTGGGAGGAAAAGTGCCCATCATTGGTATCACTTTTTGGAAAGTAAACAGTCCAAGGTATTTAGTAAGAGGTATGGCGAGTTTTTTGAAGTTGTAGATTTTTTACATTGTCACCAGTGCTGTACAGCGTCATCATATAACTGGTGTGGCGGTGATCAGATACACGGACTGGTGACAGTATGTAAAAATAAATAAATAAACAATGTGTTTTATATATATATATATATATATATATATATATATTTTTTTTTTTTACATAATACCAATACCATAATAACACTGTACTACTCTGGGGAGGTGATCAGGATTATAATTTTTTTTTTTTTACCTTTTGCTTCCACTTGACCCTCCCTTCTAGATTGTAAGCTGTAACGAGCAGGGCCCTCCGATCCCTCCTGTATTGATTTGTATTGTAAGTGTACTGTCTGCCCTCATGTTGTAAAGCGCTGCGCAAACTTTTGACGCTATATAAATTCTTTATAATAATAATATTGTGCTAGTATGCATTGCATAACTTTGCCTTGCAGGAGGAATTTTTTTTTTCCATTACCAAGTTTACTAACGCTTTAACTCTGCATGCTGAGTTTGACAGACAGCACCACCTGACAAACTCTCTGTAAGTAAATAGTGAAGAGAACTGCACTTTGCAAAGTGCACAGTCTATTTGCCTTCAGTAAATCAACCCCTTTGTCTCCATTTTCCCACTATATGTGAACAGCACATGAACCCCTTCACCTCTGCCCCTCTCTTTATATGGCCTGTAAATGTAATGTATGCAGTAAACCATTCCCAAGCTTTATGTTTTAACCCCTTCACTACCAGCATGTTTCTTAATTTCAAAAAGGGGTATTTTTTTATGTTTTTTGTAGTGTCCTAACATTTATATTTGATATGTTTTATTAAAGAAAATATGAAAAAAGTTTTTTTAATTTTCAGATTTTTTTAAATCTTATTTTCCTTTATATAATAAAAGAAAAAAAATGGAGTGGTTATTAAATATCACCAAAAGAAAGCTTTGTTTTTCTTTTTTAAAAAAGGGCTATAAGAGTTTTTATTTTTAATTTATTCATGGCAAAATAGATGTTTTTAGATAACCATTTATATAATTTTATGCACATGTGATTTTTAAACTCACAAACATTTCATGGTCATTTTTTCTTTTCACATATTTTCCTCCCATCAAAGCCAGAACTTTTTTTTTTTTAGCTATAGTAGGGAAGGGTTAAATTCCAAAACAGATTTGATAATCCCGAGTGACACTCTACCAGTTCCCAAGTCCTGTACATGACGATGTATTGCTGTCAGACACACAGCTTTGAGACATAACTTTCAGAAGGACGGAAAGTTCAGTTGTAGCAGCCAGAATGGTGGCGAGGAATTCATCAAATCTCTGGATAAACACACAAGACGTTAGCGATGTTCCATCTTCCGGAGTTACGAGGAGCACTGTGGTCTACAGAAGGCTGCTGAGTCACTAAGTAGGGGAAAACATTGCTCACCCGTCCCTCATTCATTGTTCATGAACTGGATGGATTCTGTAAATACAGACAAATTAATCATCTTTATTTCTCTAGATGACTTTTGAAAAGCTACTATAATATCCCTTTCATGCCTAAGCCTATTTCTGACATTTAAATATAAATATAGCACTCGCAAACACAATAAGTGAAAATATGTTTACCAAAAAGAAAGTACAATAAGTGAAAATAAAGTCCAAATAAAGTGACTAAAGGTGCTCCAATCCAAAGTGAAGGAAATGTAAGGTGCTTCAGAAAAATTCAGGTGTGCAACAACCCCTCATGTATCCCCACTCACCAGATCAGAACGACCCCCAGCTTTTCAGTCTGGTGGGTCATTTAAAGCTTGGTAAAGAAATCCTGGGATGGCGGATATGGTGATAAGTCTTCAGGTCCAGAACTCATTTATAGAGTTTCTCAGACAGAAAACAGCAGGTACCCAGAATTAAAAACAGAAGGAAACTGATAGTGAAGTACCGTTAAAAAGGCTTTATTGTAAAAGGTAGTGGGTACTTACAACAAGTAAGATAACAACAAGCCTCAAAATGGAGCTGTGGGTGTAAAAACGCCGTTCCTGGCGTGCGTTCCACGGGACCGTAAGTGATGTCAGTGATACCGGAAATAGCGTCTTGTTTGATACACCATTAGCGAGATCGTATATATATTTAGTATATATTTTGATATTTCTGACATTTGTTGCTTACAAGTTAAAATCCATATTATTTGCTAGAAAATGACTTAGAACCCCCAAACATTATATATATATTTTTTTTTTAACAGAGAATCTAGAGAATAAAATGGCGATCGTTGGAATATTTTATGTCACACTGTATTTGAGCAGCAGTCTTTCAAACGCAGTGTGGCCACAATTATTTTCCAGCACTGACTTAACCCTCTTGGCCATGGACTTCACCAGAGCTTCACAGGTTGCTACTGAAGTCCTCTTCCACTCCTCCATGACAACATCATGGAGATGGTGGATGTTATAGACTTTGGGCTCCTCCACCTCCTGTTTGAGGATGCCCCACAGATGCTTAGTTGGGTTTAGGTCTGGAGACATGCTTGGCCAGTCCATCACCTTTACCCTCAGCTTCTTTAGCAAAGCGGTGGTCATATTGGAGGTTTGTTTGGGGTCGTTATCATGTTGGAATACTTCTCTGTGGCCCAGTCTCTGAGGTGAGGGGATCATGCTCTGCTTCAGTATGTCACAGTACATGTTGGCATTCATGGTTCCCTCAATGAACTGTAGCTCCCCAGTGCCGGCAGCACTCATGCATCCCTAGACCATGACACTCCCACCACCATGCTTGACTGTAGGCAAGACACACTTGCCTTTGTACTTCTCATCTGGTTGCCACCACACATGCTTGACACCATCTGAACCAAATAAGTTTATCTTGGTCTCATCAGAACACAGGACAAAGTTCCAGTAATCCATTTCCTTAGTCTGCTTGTCTTCAGTAAACTGTTTGCGGGCTTTTATATATATATATATATATATATATATACAGTATCACTCAAAAGTGAGTACACCCCTCACATTTTTGTAAATATTTAATATATCTTTTCATGTGACAAAACTGAGGAAAAGACACTTTGCTACAATGTAAAGTAGTGAGTGTACAGCTTTTATAACAGTGTAAATTTGCTGTCCCCTCAAAATAACTCAACACACAGCCATTAATGTCTAAACCACTGGCAACAAAAGTGAGTACCCAAAGTGTCAATATTTTGTGTGGCCACCATTATTTTCCAGCACTCTTGGGCATGGAGTTTCTCAGAGCTTCACAGTTTGCCTCTGCTTTAAAAAAAATAAAAATAAATTACGGTATATATATATATATATATATATATATATATATATATATACACACATATATATTTAAATTTACACCTATAAATATACACATATACCATGCCTTGAAAAAAGTATTCATACCCCTTGAAATTTTCCACATTTTGTCATGTTACAACCAAAAATGTAAATGTATTTTATGTGATAGACCAACACAATGTGGCACATAATTGTGAAGTGGAAGGAAAATGATATATGGTTTTCACAATTCTCTGATACCCCTAACTAAAATCTCGAGGAACCAACTGCCTTCAGAAATCACCTAATTAGTAAATAGAGTCCACCTGCGTATAATTTAATCACAGCATAAATACAGCTGTTCTGTGAAGCCCTCAGAGGTTTGTTAGAAAACCTTACAGAACAAACAGCTTTTTGAAGGCCAAGGAACACATCAGACAGGTCAGGGATAAAGTTGTGGAGTCCTTTAAAGCAAGGTTAGGTTATAAACAAATATCCCAAGCTTTGAACAGCTCATGGAGCACTGTTCAATCCATCATCTGAAAATGGAAAGAGTATGGCACAACTGCAAACATACCAAGACATGGCCGTCCACCTAAACTGACAGGCCGGGCAAGGAGAGCATTAATTAGAGAAGCAGTCAAGAGGCCCATGGTAACTTTGGAGGAGCTGCAGAGGTCCACAGCTCAGGTGGGAGAATCTGTCCACAGGACAACTATTAGTCGTGCACTCCACAAATCTGACCTTTATGGAGGAGTGGCAAGAAGAAAGCCATTGTTGAAAGAAAGCCATAAGAAGTCCCATTTGAAGTTTGCGAGAAGCCATGTGGGGGACACAGCAAAGATGTGGAAGAAGGTGCTCTGGTCAGATGAGACCAAAATTGAACCTTTTGGCCTAAAAGCAAAAACGCTATGTGTGGCGGAAAACTAAAACCGCACCATCCCCACCATGAAACGGGGTGGCAGCATCATGTTGTGGGGATGCTTTTCTTCAGCAGTGACAGGGAATATGGATGAAGCCAAATACAGGGCAATCTTATAAGAAAACCTGTTAGAATCTGTAAAATACTTGAGACTGGGGCAGAGGTTCCCCTTCCAGCAGGACAACGACCCTAAACATACAGCCAGAGCTATAATGGGATGGTTTAGATCAAAGCATATTCATGTGTTAGAATGGCCAAGTCAAAGTCCAGACCTAAATCCAATTGAGAATCTGTGGCAAGACTTGAAAATTACTGTTCACAGACGCTCTCCATCCAATCCAACAGAGCTTGAGGTATTTTGTAAAGAAGAATGAGCAAAAATGTCGCTCTCTAGATGTGTAAAGCTGGTAGAGACATCCCCAAAAAGACTTGCAGCTTTAAATGCAGCAAAAGTGGTTCTAAAGTTTT
Source organism: Lithobates clamitans (assembly GCA_037952925.1). Lineage (NCBI taxonomy): Eukaryota > Metazoa > Chordata > Amphibia > Anura > Ranidae > Lithobates > Lithobates clamitans. The sequence continues at coordinate 191,069 of JBBGZY010000464.1, forward strand.
GACTCAGGGGGGCTAAATACAAATGCACGCCACACTTTTAACATATTTATTTGTAAAACATTTTGAAAACCATTTATCATTTTTCTTCCACTTCACAATTATGTGCCACTTTGTTTTGGTCTATCACTTAAAATCCCAATAAAATACATTTACGTTTTTGGTTGTAACATAACAAAATGTAGAAAATTTCAAGGGGTATGAACACTTTTTAAGGCACAATGTGTAAAATTATTATTTTTTTAGTTTAGCTAAGCTTGTTTCATAGAGTCCTTTCCCTTACTTTATTCATTTTGATTTGATTTTAATTGTCTATGGTCTTTTTTAAATTTGTTTTCTCTTTTTTTTAACATACATATAAAATATTGTGGCTATTAAGGCCTGGTCCAAACCAGTGTGACTTCTGATGTGACTGGAGTCACACAAAATTGCATAGTGCTGTTCAGGTCATTGCGAATCTGAATGGTGCGGTTTTGGAAAAGATTACTGCACTACTTTGGTTCGATTTACAGTGACTTGGCCCCATAGAATATGCAAAGTCGCACCACATAATTGCACTGTAAATCGCATCAAAGTCACATCACAGTAGTGTGAAGTGAGCAAAAACAGGTCCAGGATAGTTGTAATAATAATAGTAATAATAATAATAACATAACCAAGATGATAATAATAACAATATAAATTATAATAATAATTTAAACAAGTAACAGGAAAAAAAATCCATGTCATTTGACAATTAGAATTCTCTTTTGGTTAATGATTCCAATCAAGATCCATTGTTAGCATTGCTCATATCACCTTTTATGTTTGGCGATAAAACGCTGGGCACCTCCTATTCAGCGCTCTTTGTTTTGGCGCACAATAGTGTGGTGAAGCCCTACCAGATGTTGCTTTGTGTTACACGCAGTTCCTGCCAACATAGATACATCTGTGTAGCCAAGGAGATCTATGTCCAATGTAAGGTAAAGTCAGGTCAGAGCTTTATACCAGAGTTGTTTTTCAATTAAACTGGACCTGTACTTAAAGAGGTATTAAAAACAAAACCAAAACTGTAATATATTTCAGCTTAGCAGTCATTAGATAAGGTGGATGCATTTGTTCTTCTTTTTTTAGGCTTTCTTTATCTGTTTTCCATTGGTGATCTGGCCAGTAACACACCTCCTGTATTAGACTGCCTCCACTTGCTTTTTTTTCTTTAAATAACAAACCTGTTATACTTACCTCCCCGTCCCTCTTCTTCTGGGGTGCCCCAACAAAATTGGCCCTAGTATGTGTTTATAAGTGTGTTGGGGCCCTGCTGGGTAAAGGACAGCGCTATATCAAGATGCAACTCAACTCAAGAACCTGGAGGCTTTATGACCCCTTTAAGCCTGCCACAGATGGTTTGAATCTTGGCCAGTTTTCAAACCATGTATGGGCAGGCTAAATGTACCCAACTTGATTGGTCAACTTGGGTACAACCAGCCTGTTGGATTTTACATGCAAATGTTGCTAGCGCGGTGGTTCTCCACTCCTGTCCTCGGGACCCACTAACAGGCCAGATTAAGTATTACCTTGTGGAGATGCAGACAAGAATACTGCAATCACTGAGCAGCAAATGATATCACCTGTGATGTATTTCAGTTATCTTGCAAACCTGGCCTGTTAGTGGGCCCTGAGGACAGGAGTTGAGAACCACTGTGCTAGCGGCTGTTATAGCTGCTAGCTATATGACTGTGTTCTGCTGGCAGGGATCGCTCTCCCCTGCTGGGAGAACACAATGGCTCCATTTAAGGGATTCCCCTGTTAACACTGACTGGGAATCAAACTAATTTATTTCCTGCAACCACAAGAAATTTGATCCGTCTATGGAGGGCCGAACTGTGAATGTAGGATGTCGCCTCCCCAAACCCTAAGGGAGCACCATCACATCATCATTCATTCACTTTCCTACTGATAAATAGAGCAGCACTGGCACTCCACCGTGAACCACACAGAAGTGGCAAACGTGAAGAGAAACCTGCAGTGCCTCAAAAAGTCAATGTTTCAACATACTTCAGCCCAGTTATCATTCAGCCATTATCTGGGGTCACCATCCCATTTACCCCGTTAAACCAGCTGCTGACAGATTGTGTAAAATTGTGTAAAGAGCTGCATAAATTGACTGATTCTTGATTCCACATGCACTGTTAAAATGGATCATTCCTTCAAGCCCTGGTGAAGGGGTGGAGATACAGACCCTGAAACGCGTTGGATTTGCTAACATTTTGTCAATGGGGTAAACTTGTGTTTGGGCTTGAATATTATAATGTCATGCTTCAATTATTAAAGAAGAATCCCGGGTATGGATATTTTATACATAGCTACACTGATCCAACTTGGTCCAGTGTAACTATGTATATCCACATTCCGACCGCATAACTTAGTTATATGGCGGCAGAGTGGCTCTCCTGTGCCGTATCATAAACCTAGTACGTGAACTGACATTTCTGGGTAGGGGCGCACGCACATGCTGTCAGTGCCGTTGCTGTGCTGTGATTAGACACAGCACAAGCTGATCAGCAGGTGGCAGCCAATAAATGTCCACCAGCAAAAAAAATTCTTTTTTGTGGGAAAAGAAGGATATAAATTTCATTTATTTACAGCGTTGCATGACTGTGTGATTGTCAGTTAAAATAACGTAGTGTCGTATCGCAAAAGATGGCCTGCTCATGAAGGGGGGTAAATCTTCTGGAGGTCAAGTGGTTATAACACTCCTGGCTGATGCCCCTGGAAACTGGAAATCATTATAGTAGACATCGCTACTCCAGTCATCTCCACTTGCTTCCAGTCCCTGTGCTGAGCGGCTGTCCTGCTGCATTCTGAACACAGGAGGTTGGCCGCTCGGTACGGGAGCCATTCTAAGAATGATTTGTATTTTCTCAATGAATGCAAAGCATTCTCTGATTGGATAAGATAGAAAGACATGGTAATGATCTCACACTCTCCACCTTTTCCAATAAGAGAACGCTTTCCATTCATTAAGAAAATGCAAATCACTCTGAATGGCGCCCTTGCCCAGTGGCCAACCTCCTGAGTTCACAATGCAGCAGGGCAGCCACTCGGCATGGGATCTGAAAGCAAGTGGAGATCACTGGAGTAGCTGTGTCTACTACAATGATTTCCAGCTTCCAGGGGGAACCCACTGGTATGATATATGAATAGATACATTGGTCCAAGCTGGACCAATGTAACTATACATAAATTGCCATACCTGGAATTCTTTAATTACTGAACCATCTACTTCCATCAACGCGTAAATCCTGGTTCATGTACAGTTTTTGACTGTGTTCATGAATGTCTGACACAGATCCCTGCTGTAGCCTCTCACCTTGTAAGTTTCCCCAGTATGATCCCATCAAAGCTCTGCTTTGTGATTGGCCAGTGGGAACACATGACCACAGTGTAGCATCCTCTAGTATTTGTGAAGGCAAATTTAAGTCTATGACTCATAGTATGTTTTATGATTCAGAAATTGGGTAAGGGTTACTACAGGTCAGGCTGGATTGCTCTACAGAGACAGGTCTCTGGTACCTCCCCCTGAATCTAGAAGCTGGTAGAAGCTTCTAGAAGTTAGTGGGTGGATGTCAGGAGGTGCTGATCTGAATACTTGAGGAAACATGGCTAATCCCTAGGTAGAATGTCCTGGCGGGGTGGTTAGGTCAGCCCTTGAATATGGGTTAGACATGCCAGCAGGGGGGTCGGGTAGAAGATGGAGTGCTGAGGAGGCTGTCGGTGGCCTAGGAGAGGACCCGTGGGTCTAGAGGGTGGCTCTGCCTCCAGGCTTGGGCTGGCTTGGGAAGATCCTATTAGTGTCTCAGATTGAAGAGGAATCTTGCCTAAGGAGTAGCAGGGAGCAAGGAGGACAGAGGGAACACATCAGCACCCCAGGGATTCACAAGGGGAGAGACTGCCACATGTAGTAAGATTTCTGAAGTACAGCACTGTGCTTAACCCTTTCTATCAGCCAGGTGGGCTGATAATTTCTGGAGTCCATGGGGCTGCAATCAGTTCTACCAAGGAGAGGAGATACTCCTACAGTTTACAACAGACTGTGCTGTTTTTCAAAAGGGGGCTTAGAGTTCCTAGTCCTGAGGGACTTTTTTCCACTGATCCTGAAGAACTGAAGGTGTCTAGAAGGAAGAGCAATCTAGGATCCTTACTTTGTGCAGAAGAAGGAAGTTGTCCTCACGCTCTCACCTCCCGCATCCAGGGTAAGGACAGCCGTCACTGGATCTGCGGAAGGGTACAGAAAAATTTCTGTAGTATTGAAGATCCCAATGACCACAGTGGCCTCCATCATCCATAAATGGAAGAGGTTTGGAATCACTGGGACTCTTCCTAGAGCAGGCCATCCAGCCAAACTGAGCGATCATGGGAGAAGGGCCTTAGCCAGGGAGATGACCAAAAACCCAATGGTCACTCTGACAGAGCTCTAGAGTTTTTCTGAGGTGAGAGAAAAACCTTCCAGAAGAACAACAATCTCTGCAGCACTCCACCAATCAGGCCTGTATGGTAGAGTGGCCAGACAGAAGCCACTCCTCAGTAAAAGGCACATGACAACCCGCCTGGAGTTTGCCAACAGGCACCTGAAGGACTCTAAGACCATCAGAAACAAAATTCTCTGGTCTGATGAAACAAAAATTTAACTCTTTAGCCTGAATGGCAAGCGTCATGTCCGGAGGAATCCAGGTACCGCTCATCACCTGGCCAATTCCCTTCCCTACAGTGAAGCATGGTGGTGGCAGCATCATGCTGTGGGGATGTTTTTCAGTGACAGGAACTGGGAGACTAGTCAGGATCGGGGGAAAGATGAATGCAGCAATGTACAGAGACATCTTTGATGAAAACCTGCTCCAGAGTGCTCTGGACCTCAGACTGGGGCGAAGGTTCATCTTCCAACAGTACAGTGACCCTAATCACACAGCCAAGATAACAAAGGAGTGGCTATGGGACAACTCTGTGAATGTCCTTGAGTGGCCCAGCCAGAGCCCAGACTTGAACACGGTTGAACATTTCTGGAGAGGTTGGAAAATGGTTGTGCACCGACACTCCCCATCCAACCTGATGCCGCTTGAGAGGTCCTACAAAGAAGAATGAAAAAAGCTGAAAAGCTGTAATTGGTGCCAAAGGTGCTTCAATAAAATATTGAGCAAAGGCTGTGAATACTTATGCACATGGGATTCTTTTTCTATAAATTTACAAAGATTTTCTGTTAAATATTTTTTATTGAAATTTGTATAAATAACATACAAATTATAACAAGTAATAAATAATAATAAAGCATGGGATACAAATAAAAGAACAATATGATTATTCATATGTATATAAAGTTCAAATTGATCTTGCTGAAAGCAGAAGGTTATGTAACTTAGAGACTTTATAACAAGAAGACATATGTGAAAATCCAATATAAGATCAAAATTTAAAATTTAAACTATGCCTCCAGACCACCCGTCCACCCCATATGGGCACTAAATGTGGATGGGTGGGGGCATTTATAGTCAAAGTTGAAAACGATATTATTTATAAATATTATATTTAAGTTAAATTTAATATGAAGATGTAACCATCTCATAGAGAAACATTAGATAATCATAACCTAGTGCGTAAAGAAAAATTGTAGAAAAAAAAATGAATCTACACAGTATAAGTAAATCTCCAAGTTAATGAGGAATAGTTTAGTATTTGAAATAATAAGGTATCCCAAACTCATCATTAGCTTAATATATAAGCTTAGAGTAGAAGAGAAAAGGTAGAAGAAGGAGAGAAAAAAAAGGGGAAAGAGAAGAGAAGGAAAGAAAAGAGGAGAGGAGTCTCTCTCGAGGTGATGACTTGGACCATGACATGAACAAGTTATATAATAACAATAGCATAAGGATTTTAGCATGGTGACAACAATGACTGGTCGAAATCAGAGATAAAGAAGTGTTTTACCCATGGTTGCCAAATTAATCGGAATTTGTTGATATTATTTTCTTTAATAGCTGTCATTTTAGCAAAAATGATAGCTTTGTTCATTCTATGTTTGAACTCTGCCACAATTAAATTCTTGTTCTTCCATGCCTTGGCTATAGTTTGCTTGGCTGCAGTATTAATGAGAATAAGTAGTTTGAATTGTGTCCTGGTGAGTGAAGCTGGTTGAAGATTCAGAAATGCAATGGCTGGTTCTGGAGTAATAGGGAAGTCTAGAGCCTTAGAAGCCATTACAAAAATATCTTTCCAAAATTCTTGAACCACTGGACAATCCCACCAGATGTGGTAGTGTGTACCTGGTGAAGAGCAACCTCTAAAACAAGTATTGGGATAAGAAGGGGAGAATTTTGCTATTCTCGCTGGTACTAAGTACCATCTTGCTAGAACTTTGAAGTTGGTTTCCAAGGCAAAACAATTAGGAGATGATGATTTGGTAGCTAACCAATATATTATTAGACCTAATTTACAAAGATTTCAAACAAAAATTTTTCATGTTGTCATTATGGGGTATTGTTTGTGGAATTTTTAGGAAAATAATGAATTTAATTCATTTTGGACTAAGGCTGTAACATAACAAAATGTGGAAAAAGCGAAACGTTGTAAATACTTTTCAGATACACTGTATATTCAAAGCAGTCAGGAAGTATAGAACCTGCACTAATCCCGCCATGTAAACTGATTTGCAGGACTTAGAAGTATGCCCATCTGATGGCAATTGGCTTTTGAGGAACCAGAATGTTTGCCTGCTGTTAACCCATTAGGGCAATCATCCACGGAGTTGAGCTTTAACATTCATCATCTCTGCGCTACTGTTTTCAGAAGACACAATGTCCCGCAGCTTAATCATTCCTAATTAAGGGACGTCAGCCTGAGGTGAGCTGAGAGCCAAGCCCCAGGCGTCCTTTTATTAATGAACTTAATTACCTGTCACAGGCACAGGTCAAGGCTGCTCCCAGGTGTCTCTCCAACAGATCACTTATTCATTCCAGATGGATCCGTAAATTGCTGTTCGAGTTACAGCCTGACAGGTCGCTGACATCACAGCTGTGACTAGAGGAGGAGAATCGTACACATCACACATGACATTTCCCCCTCCGCTAATGAAATTATAGAGGCTGTCAAGGCAGCCAGCCATATCGATGAGAGGAATATTTGTGAATTTTTTTGGATGACTAAGCAGGTTTTAAAATGTGTTCAGATTTTTCAATTCAACCATATAAGCCAATAAAACACTTTTTAATATTATACAGGATTTATATAGCGCCAACAGTTTGCACGACGCTTTAAAATATTAAGAGTGACAATACAGAAACAATACAATTCAATACAGAAGGGTTAGGAGCAGTGACGGTGCGTCCATAAGGGCGCATGGGTGCCGCCCCCTCTCCTGCCACCCCCTCTAGCACCAATAGATTTGCATTGCATAAATCTATCTATGGCCGCCGCTGCCACCCCCTATTCAGGCGCCCGGCCCCTTTTCGAATTACAGTGGCGGGGGGTGTTTTTGAAGCACCTGATTAGAGCTATAGGCTTCAAAAAAAAGTGATGTTGGGCGCTCACAGGTCACTCAGCTGTGTTAGAAAAGCGAATGACTATTCGCTTTCCTAACACTAAACCGCCTCTCTGCCAATCAGGTGCTCGGATCTGTTACACGTCACCTGATTGGCTGAAACAACAGGCGCTGTGATTGGACGCCAGTCGTCCAATCATAGCAGAGGAAGGGCAGAGAGGACGGGAGAAGACATCGAGGAGCTGTCCCACCGAGGTAAGTGCAGGGAGCGGGCCGGCGGGGGGCACACTAGCAGCATTTGATATGGCACAGTGGCTGGATTTGATGGGGCACAATGGGAGCAATTGATGGGCACAGTGGCGGCGATTGATGGGCACAGTGGCTGCATTTTATGGGGCACAGTGGCTGCATTTGATGGGCACAGTGGCTGCGTTTGATGTCACAGTGGCGGCAATTGATGGGCACAGTGGCTGCGTTTGATAGCACAGTGGCAGCAATTGGGCACAGTGGCTGCATTTGATGGCACAGTGGCTGCGTTTGATGGCACAGTGGCTGCGTTTGATGGCACAGTGATGGCAATTGATGGGTACAGTGGCTGCGATTGATGGCACAGTGGCTGCAATTGATCGTACAGTGGCGGCTATTGATGGGCACAGTGGCTGCGTTTGATGGCACAGTGACTGCAATTGATGACACAGTGGCTGCGATTGATGGTACAGTGGCTGCGATTGATGGTACAGTGGCTGCGATTGATGGTACAGTGAGCCTGCAATTGATGTTTTTTTTTTTCCCCAAAAAAATTTGAGCACCAGCCACCACTGGTTAGGAGGACCCTGCTCCTGGGAGCTTACAATATAATACACAACATTTAGGCCCGGTTCACACCTATGCATTTTTTAGTGCATTTTCACTTTTACAGAAACACACTACAGTCCATTTAACATGGTTTCCTATGGGTCAAGTTCACATCTACACAGGGCCAAGGACTTTTTTCTGTTTTTTTGCTCCAAAGGTTTCAGTGGATCAAAAACGCAAAATGCACCTGGAATTTGCAAACTGCAACCTGCATAGAACCTGGTCTAAAAGTGTTACTAAACCCAGGACCCTGCATTCACTATATCTGGTCTCCCACAGTACACAGGACATGGAAATGCAATCATTTTAGTAAATATAAACTGCTAAATACCTTTTCTCATCAGCAGTATAGAGCAGTCTTGTGACTTCTATCCGTATCCAGCAGATCACTGGGTAATGTTTGTAGGAGGAATTCTCATTCTCCCCTGACTGTTCTATGAGGATGCAGGACCCCTGACCCTCTGCTGATTGGTCCTGTGCAAAAAAAAAAAAAAAACTCTCTATCAATACACACCAAACTGAGCATGTGCAGCTTGTCCCTTAGCCTCTGTTTTATTAGGAGATGGAATGGGGACAGTAAAAGAAGGGAAGGATCAGAGAACACAGGATCAAACAGCCTTTTTACACAATGCGGAGGATTAGGTTCTACAGTGAGTATAACAGGCACGCTTTACTGCATATACACACAGATTTTACTGTTGTGGGTTTGGTAACACTGTAACACTGTCTTATCCCTATCCTTTCAAAAACACTTCCCATCCGGGCCAATTCTGACATTTTTCACATATACAGTACAGTATCTCACAAAAGTGAGTACACCCCTCACATTTTTGTATATATTTTATTATATCTTCTCATGTGACAACACTGAAGAAATGACACTTTACTACAATGTAATGTAGTGAGTGTACAGCTTGTATAACAGTGTAAATTTGCTGTCCCCACAAAATAACTCAACACACAGCCATTAATGTCTAAACCGCTGACAACAAAAGTGAGTACACCCCTAAGTGAAAATGTCGAAATTGGGCCAAATTAGCAATTTCCCTCCCCGGTGTCATGTGACTGGTTAGTGTTACAAGGTCTCAGGTGTGAATGGGGAGCAGATGTTTTAAATTTGGTGTTATCGCTCTCACTCTCTCATACTGGTCACTGGAAGATCAACATGACACCTCATGGCAAAGAACTTTCTGAGGATATGAAAAAAAGAATTGTTGCTCTACATAAAGATGGGCTAGGCTATAAGAAGATTGCCAAGACCCTGAAACTGAGCTGTAGCACAGTGGCCAAGACCATACAGTGGTTTAACAGGACAGGTTCTACTCAGAACAGACCTCACCATGGTCGACCAAAGAAGTTGAGTGCACATGCTCAGTGTCATATCCAGAGGTTGTCTTTGGGAAATAGATATATAAGTGCTGCAAGCATTGTTGTAGAGGTTGTAGAGGTTGAAGGGGTGGGGGGTCAGCCTGTCAGGGCTCAAACCATACGCTGCACACTGCATCAAATTGGTCTGCATGGCTGTCATCCCAGAAGGAAGGTTCTTCTAAAGATGATGCACAAGAAAGCCCACAAACAGTTTGCTGAAGACAAGCAGACTAAGGACATGGATTACTGGAACCATGTCCTGTGGTCTGATGAGACCAAGATAAACTTATTTGGTTCAGATGGTGTCAAGCGTGTGTGGCGGCAACCAGGTAAGGAGTACAAAGACAAGTGTATCTTGCCTACAGTCAAGCATGGTGGTGGGAGTGTCATGGTCTGGGGCTGCATAAGTGCTGCCGGCACTGGGGAACTACGGTTCATTGAGGGGACCATGAATGCCAACATGTACTGTGACATACTGAAGCAGAGCTTGGTCCCCTCCCTTTGGAGATTGGGCCACAGGGCAGTATTCCAACATGATAATGACCCCAAACACACCTCCAAGAAGGGCCGGTGCTACCACTAGGCAGCCACCTAGGGCGCACTGCTGCCTAGGGGTACCCCGACGCTGGTTTTCCTCCACGTCTGCATGCTCTGCAAGCTGCAGCATGTAACTAACTCAGTCCAACCGGTAGTATAATTTGAGGCGTAGCGCAGCACTGGAGCCAGCGCTAGAGGAAGCGGCGCCTTCTGTCAAATGGGCAAGGGGGTGGGGTCAGGGGTGGAGCCGATGGGGGTGGCAAAATGAGGTTTCGCCTAGGGTGTCAAAAATCCTTGCACCAGCCCTGCCTCCAAGACGAGCACTGTCTTGCAAAAGAAGCTGAGGGTAAGGTGATGGACTGGCCAAGCATGTCTCCAGACCTAAACCCTATTGAGCATCTGTGGGGCATCCTCAAACGGAAGGGGGAGGAGTGCAAGGTCTCTAACATCCACCAGCTCTGTGATGTCGTCATGGAGGAGTGGAAGAGGACTCCAATGGCAACTTGTGAAGCTCTGGTGAACTCCATGCCCAAGAGGGTTAAGGCAGTGCTGGAAAATAATGGTGACCACACAAAATATTGACACCTTGTGCCCAATTTGGACATTTTCACTTAGGGGTGTACTCACTTTTGTTGCCAGTGATTTAGACATTAATGGCTGTGTGTTGAGTTATTTTGAGGTGACAGCAAATTTACACTGTTATACAAGCTGTACACTCACTACTTTACATTGTAGCAAAGTATCATTTCTTCAGTGTTGTCACATGAAAAGATATAGTAAAATATTTACAAAAATGTGAAGGGTGTACGTACTTGTGTGAAATACTGTATGTAAAAATCCGTATTTGTCTTTTTTTAAAATTAATAAATAAATAAATCTGTAATTGTTTTTATTTTTTTATTTTTTTTGCTAGAAAATTACTTTTTTTAAAGAAAAAATACATTCTAATAAATTATAGTTCACACAAACACAATATAATACAATTTTTTTAACAAAAGTAAATCAAGTAAATAGATACCAAACATATCATGGTATAAAAATGCACATGCCCAAGGAATGGCGATAAACTATTGTACATTTTATTACCCATAGGCATAGGTAATGCTTTAAAAGCATTTATAGATTACCAATTTAGAGTTAAACAGGAGGTCTGTCACTAGAATTATTGCTCTCACTCTGATATGCATATGCGTTCGCATCTGCATATAAGTACAAGGGGATGGGGATGCTTTACATTTTTTTTAAATTTTTTTTTTATTCATGTCACTGTCTCTAATTTTTTGTTATGGAACAACATCCCTTGAGATAGCATGGGCAGTGACAGGTACTCTTTACTGCGAGATCCGGGGTCTAGGGGTCTAAAAAAATTAACAAATTCTTTAGAATCACTGTAAACATTTAGTACCAGCCTGTATATAATACATCATTATTAGGCCATTTTTCACTGTACTACTGTACCCAAATGCATTTTAGATCATTTTTAAAGCAGAAAGAACTTTGTTTTGGTGGCATTTAAAATCATAATTTTTTTTCTATTATATAAAGAAAAAAAGGCCAACAACTTTGAAGGAAAAAAAAAACGTATTTTCTGTTCTCAAATATAGCAAATACAAATGCCAGGGCAGTACAACCCCCCCAAAATGATCCCTTTTTTGGAAGGTAGATACCCCAAGATGATCTAATTTTTTGGCATCATTTTTTGGAAATGAAACATGGCAGTATTGAGGGTGCTAAAAACAGAGATTGGTAAGGATAAGTTAATCTTTAAAGAAATATGAATAAATTACCATAAATACTCGAGTATAAGCCAACCCGAATATAAGCCGAGGCACCTAATTTTACCACAAAAAACTAGGAAAACTTATTGACTCGAGTATAAGCCTAGGGTGAGAAATGCGCAGCTACTGTAAGTGGAAAAGAGGGTCAACAATGCCCATTTGCAGCCTCACTGTGCCCATTTGTAGCCATAGGTCCCCCGAACTTCAAACTCGGTAGTTAAGGGTTCCTAGATGCCCCCTAGCTGCAGCCAAAATTTGGAGTCTCTGGACCCAAAGGGTCCCAAAATGACATTGCTGCAGATGGACACAGTTGACTGAATTTGGGGCCCTGTATCTCCGGGCCACTTGGTGTTAGGAACCCCACATTTGGTGTGCAAACCCAGTGGAACTAGCACTACAACATATCCAAAGCTGGGGTTCAAAGCCCCAAGTGGCCCCGAGATACGGGGCCCCAAATTCAGTTCGGAAAATGTCAAGCACTTTTCTGCAGCAGAGAATGACATTTTCTGAACCAACTTTGGGGCCCCGTATCTCAGGGCCACTTGGTGCTAGAATATGTTATAGTGCTAGTTCCGCTGGGTTTGCACACCAAATTTGGGGTTCCTAGCATCAAGTGGCTCCGAGATACGGGGCCCCAAATTCGGTCAACTGTGTCCATCTGCAGCAATGTCATTTTGGGACCCTTTGGGTCCAGAGACTCCAAATTTTGGCTGCAGCTAGGGGGCATCTAGGAACCCTTAAATACCGAGTTTGAAGTTCGGGGGACCTACGGCTACAAATGGGCACAGTGAGGCTGCAAATGGACACAGTGAGGCTGCAAATGGGCACAATGAGGCTGCAAATGGGCATTGTTGACCTCTTTTCCACTTACAGTAGCTGCGCATTTCTCTTTCTCTTTCTGCTTTGCTGCAGAAAAGTGCTTGACTCGAGTATAAGCCAAGGGGGGCACTTTCAGCATAAAAAAATGTGCTGAAAAACTCGGCTTATACTCGAGTATATACGGTAACATCTTTTTTTCAATTAAAAAATGTATTTCTTCTTTTACACTGCAGCCTATAAATCATTGCACCCATGATCAGCAGGTTATACACAGAGGAGATGAAGGGGTTAACGTATAGGTCACATACAGTTGGTGGATGGAGATGAGGGGACTAGTGTGCACATGTGCAGAATAAAGAAGGAGAAGGGGTTAACACCTTTCCACCCACTCATTCCAGCATCCCTTTAAAAAGTTCTGAACACTGGGGACACAGTGGTCACATGATCAGCAATCATGTGGCTACTGTGATTGGCTGTCACAGTGGTTACATGTTTGGGAGCCATAATATTTACATTTGCGCTCACTGTGGTTGCTCATCACAGCGATCACATGGTACAGAGCCACTCAGATCTGCTCCATACACTTTGTCTGTGAACCAAGCCACGTGATGATGGTTCAGTAAACAGTCATTGATGGGCACATTGGCTGCTAAGGGTGATTTCTTCACTGCAAAATAAGCGTCCACTCCAACATACCAGCTTAAAGGAAAATTCCACTTTCGTTCGAAAAATGAATATAAAATTGCTACACAAGCCATTTTGCAATTTAATGTTATGAAAATTGACCTTTCCATTTTTATCTGCCAAAAAACGTAATGCGAGTTGACAACCTGGAGGCGTTGGTCTACAAAAAGCCGCCAGAAATGTCATTTCCTGCTTTTGTGATTGGCTGATTGATTTTCTCAGACATCTGCTCTAAGATTCATTTGTGTTGAGATACTCTTCAAGGCTCCTTTATTCAAGGGATGCAGATGATGCCGTTTTCTTCACTGGAACACTGAAATGTGCTCAGGTGTTTATAATGATTACTTTCCCCCTCTTTTTACAGGAGTCAGTTTGAAAAAGGTTATGAAGAAACCAACATCAGTTTATTCTAAAAAAAACCAAGTAGGAATATGAAATGTTTGTTTGTAAAAAGAAAGGAGTTACCCTTTAAGGACCAGCATTTATGGGCTTAAATATAGCCCATCGCAGCCCCTTTATCATTCCCATAGACTTATATAGGGGAGAGAAGTGGTTCTGAAATGAGCAAAAGCCCATAGAAACTGCCTCTAATATTTAAAATACAATTAAAATTTGGGCCTCCTTCATCTTAGGTTTTTCATTAAAGTAACGCGTTTCGGCGCAATAAGATTCACTGCAGTAATGCAGCCCCTTCAGTTTCTCAGGGTAGTTTTCCTACTGATGACAACTGTAGACCATGCCTGTGTAATGTGTGTTAAAATAGCTGTATGAAGTCTCCATCAGAAACCCGTGTGATAGGGTGACAACACAGAAAACAACTATGAGACGCCACGTCATTACCCCTCCTCCTCCCTCCTTCCCTGAACAAACACCTTCCTAGTTAAAAAGATCAAAAGTTACTTATATTGAGATTATATATATGAGATTTCTAGAGATGAGTTTAACATATGCATTAACATTACTAACCCCAAACTCCTAACTCCAGTCTTACCCCTATCCTAACCCTTTAATAAACTCCAACACTAAATCATAAACCCCAAAGCTGCTTGTTTTTTTTCTTTATCAGGCATCAAAAGTATTACTGCCAATCCTCCTAGTCCCAGTGATCTGACTACATTGCAGAGAGAATCACAGAGGCCCAGTAATGACATAACATAAGGTATGCAATGAAAACAGAACAGGTTTTATTTAAAAAATGTTCAATATCCGTGATGAGAGAGGAAAGAGGAACCTGGAAATGCTAAATATTTGCAAATTAAACCTTAGCATTTAACAGTTTACACCAATGTTTCTCAACGAGGGTACCAGGCTGCCATCTGAGTCCCCCTCAGGTGCTGCGAGCAAAGGACCCAGTTTTACCTGGATTAGCGTCATCAGTTGCCATAGTGAGGGTGGGCCGGCCACCAGCACCATAAAAATGGATGACTCTCTAGGGCTAGGATGCACAGCATTATTCGTTGCTATAGTAATGGTGACCTACTCGCCTGTGCCATGGCAACGTATAACTCTGATCCAGGGCAGGTGGCATACAGGGCCACCCCCAGCATTCAGGAGAGGATAGCAGTCCACCTCCTCCAGACCTCCTCCACCTTCCACCCTCCTTCATGCTGCAAGGGATAAAAGGTAGGGCTCTGATGTAAAGGGAGGACTATGTGATTAGCGGCTCTATGATGGGGGTACTGTGTGATTGGGGGCTGTCATCTATTGGGGGGTAGCAATGTGATGGAAGGTCTCTGACATGATGGGGGCCTCTGATGTGATGAGGGACCTCTGATGTGATGGGGGACCTCTGATGTGAACGTGTGGGTTCTAATGTTAAGGTGGACCTTTGATGTGATGGGGGGCACTCTGATGTGATGGGGGACCTCTGATGTGATGGGGGACCTCTGATGTGATGGGGGACCTCTGGCGTGATGAGGGACCTCTAAAATGGGGGCCTCTGATCTCATGGGAGACCTCTGACATGATGGAGGAGCTCTGATGTGATGGGGGCTTTAATGTGAAGGGGAAACTCTGGCATGATGGAAGACCCTTGATGTGATCGGGGGCCTCTGGTGTGAAGGGGTGGGTTCTAATGTTAAGGTGGACCTCTTATGTGATGAGGGACTTCTGATGTGATAGGGGACCTTTGACATAATGGGGGGGGGGGGCTCTGATGTGATGGGGGCCTCTGAACTTATGGGAGACCTCTGACATGATGGGGACCTGATGGGATGGGGGACTCTGGTTGAAGGTTAACCTATGGCATGATGGAAGACCTCTGATGTGACGGATCTCTAATGTGAAAGGGTCAGTTCTAAAGTTAAGGTGGACCTCTGACGTGATGAGGGACCTCTGATGTGATGGGGGACCTTTGACATGATGGGGGACCTCTGATGTGATGGGGGGCTTCTGATGTGATGGGGACTTCTGATGGTATTGGGGTCTCTGATCTCATGGGGAAACAATGGGGGACCCATAATGTGAGTATGCTGGGCTCTGATGTGAAGGGGAGCCTCTGGCATGATGAAAGACCTCTAACGTTAGGGGGGCCTCTGATATTAAGGGATGGGTTCTAATTTTAAGAGGGACCTCTAATGTGATGAGAGACTTCTGATGTGATGGGGGACCTCAGACATGATGGGGGGCCTCTGAAGTAAAAGGGGTGGGTTCTAATGTTAAGGTGGAAATCTCTGACATGATGGGGACCCTGATGTGATGGGGGGGCTCTGATGTGAAGAGGGACTTCTGATGTGAAGGGGAGCCTCTGGCATAATGGAAGACCTCTAATGTGATGGGGGGCCTCTGATGTGAAGGGGTTGGTTCTAATTTTAAGAGGGACCACCAATGTGATGAGAGACCTCTGATGTGATGGGGAACCTCTGACATGATGGGGGACCTCCGAAGTGAAGGGTTGGGTCCTAATGTTAAGGTGGACCTCTGATGTGATAAGGGACCTCTGAAGTGATGGAAGGTCTCTTATCTCATGGGAGATCTCTGACATGATGGGGACCCCTGATGTGATGGGGGCTCTGATGTGAAGGGTGACCTCTGGCATGATGGAAGACCTCTGATGTGATGGGGGGCCTCTGATGTGAAGGGTTGGGTTCTGATGGTTAGGGGGACCTCTGACATGATGAGGAACCTCTGACATGATGGGGGACCTCTGATGTGATGGGGCGCCACTCATGTGATGGGTGTGGGTTCTGATGTGAAGGGGGGCTCTGATGTGATGGGGGACCTCTGATGTGATGGGTGTGGGTTCTGATGTGAAGGGGACCTCTGATGTGACGGGGGGCCTCTGATCTCATGGGAGATCTCTGACATGATGGAGGACACCTGATGTTATGGGGGGCTCTGATGTGAAGGTTAACCTCTGGCATGATGGAAGACCTCTGATGTGATGGGGGACCTCTAATGTGAAAGGGTCAGTTCCGAAGTTAAGGTGGACCTCTGGTGTGATGAGAGACCTATGATGTGATGGAGGACCTTTGACGTGATGGGAGACCTCTGATGTGAAGGGGTGGGTTATAATGTTAAGGTGGGCCTCTGATCTGATGAGAGACCTCTGATGTGATGGTGGACCTTTGAGATGATGGGGGGCTTCAGATGTGATGGGGCCTCTCATGTGATGGGGGACCTTTGATTTGATGGGGGGGCCTCTGATCTCATGGGAGACCTCTGCCATGATGGGGGACCCCTGATGTGATGGGGGGCTTTGATGTGAAGGGGGACCTCTGATGTCATAGGGGAGATCTGGCATGATGGAAGACCTCTGATGTGATGGGGGCCACTGATGTGAAGGGGTGGGTTCTGATGTAAAGGGGCCTGATGAAGGGGCCCTGCGTGGCTCAGAAACGTTGCCATATGCTTATCATGTGACCACGAAAATAAACTTTGGAGGAATCCTTGGTGTGCTGATGACATTTCTTCACTCTGATGTTAAGGGGGACCCATGATGAGACAGGGACCTCTGATGTGATGGGGTGGGTTCTAATGTTAAGGAGAATCTCTCATGTGATGAGAGATATTTGATGTGATGGGGGACCTCTGACATGCTGGGGGACCTTTGAAGTGAGGGGTTGGGTCCTAATGTTAAGGTGGACCTCTGATGTGATGAGGGACCTCTGAAGTGATGGAGGGTCTCTGATCTCATGGGAGATCTCTGACATGATGGGGACCTCTGATGTGATGGGGGCTCTGATGTGAAGGGTGACCTCTGGAATGATGGAAGACCTCTGATGTGATGGGGGACCTTTGAAATGATGGGGGGCTTTGGATGTGATGGGGGCCTCTCATTTGATGTGGGACCTCTGATTTGATGGGGGGCCTCTGATCTCATGGGAGACCTCTGACATGATTGGGGACCCCTGATATGATGAGGAGCTTTGATGCAAAGGGAGACCTCTGATGTCATAGGGGACCTCTGGCATGATGGAAGAACTCTGATGTGATGAGGGGGCCTCTGATGTGAAGGGGTGGGTACTGATGTAAAGGGGCCTGACGAAGGAGCCCTGTGTGGCTCAGAAACGTTGCCGTATGTTTACCATGTGACCAGGAAAATAAACTTTAGACCCTTTTGAGGAATCCTTGTTGTGCTGATGACATTTTTTCACTCTAATGTTAAGAGGGACCTCTGATGAGACGGGGACCTCTGATGTGATGGGGTGGGTGCTAATGTTAAGGGGGACCTCTCATGTGATAAGAGACCTCTGATGTGAAGGGGGGCTCTGATTTGAAGGAGGGCTTCTGGTGCGAAGCTGGGGGTGCCTTGAGATTCTGCATACTCTTAAAGGGTGCCATAACTTAGAAAAGGTTAAGAGACGCTGGTTTACACAATAACAGGTTCCCTTTAACTCAGTGACTCACCTTGACAGTCTGTTTCTCTTTTGTCTTCCAACTGAGCTTGTTTTGTATTGTCATAAATAAAGCACTAAGGAATATGAAGCTTCTATTCTATTCTCTATTCTGAAGCTTTCATCAAAGTAATTCATGTTGATCTTGCCATGCAGGTCCCTGTCCTAGCACTTTTTGTTATAGGGTGGCAACTCTTTGTCCCTGTCTCCCAATTGTTCTTCCTAGTTGTCACCCTGTCATATTGTTTTTTGGTGGAGACATCACAAATGATGTTGGCATGACCCACTGTGGGGATTACAATGCTCCCTGTTTCCCACTGGTGTTCGCGGGTTGTCATCTTGTCACAGTGACTTTCGATGGAGTGGCCATTTGTACTTCATCACAGGAGATTATAGGTCTACAATAAAACAGCACAGTGAATGCACCGAGCAGGCACACATTTAACCCCTTGATCGCCCTAGATGTTAACCCCTTCCCAGCCAGTGTTGTTAGTACAGTGACAGTGCATATTATTAGCGCTGATCACTGTATTAGGCCTGATTCACACCTATGCATTTTTAGTGCTTTTTGCATTTTGCAGATCTGCACTACAGTCCATTTAACATGGTTTCCTATGGAACACATTCTGTAGTGCAAATCTGCAAAATGCAAAAAGCACTAAAAATGCATAGGTGTGTATCAGGCCTTAGTGTCACTGGTTTCCACAAAGTGTGAAAAGGGTCAGTTCATGTCAGATTGCCCACCATACTATCACAAGTCGGTGATCACTACCATTACTAGTATAAAAAAAAAAAAATACCATAGTTTGTAGATGCTATAACTTTCACGCAAACCAATCAATATATGCTTATTGGGATTTTTTTTACCAAAAAAATGTAGCAAAATACAGATTGGCCTAAATTGATGAAGTAATTAGGTTTTTTACATTTTTTTTTTTAATTGGATATGTTTTATAGTAGAAAGTAAAATTTTTTTTTTTTTTTATTTTTGGTCTTTTTTCATTTATAGAGCAAAAAGTAAAAAACTCAGTGGTGACCAAAAGAAAGCTCTATTTGTGGAGAAAAAATAATTATATAAATTTTATTTGTGTGCAGCGTTGCATGACTGCACAGTTAAAAAATAATGCAGTGCCAAAAATGCAATTCTAGGGTACAGAGACAGCCCCCGCTCCTTGCATACGTGTGGCTGCAGGGCAGGAGAAGCCTCCAATATAGCTCGGGTGGGTTCGGGCTCTAATCCAAGCACCCCAAATTCTTCCACCGAGTGTAGTGCATGCTTCCACACTGGCCCTCCCCTCCGATCCATCCAAGGCGATTGTGGGTGATCTCATGTGTGAGGAGGGCCAACGGGGATCAGCAACAGAACAAGCAGCTTCCCTGCGCCATTCTGCATAAGGAATGAATGTTTGTGCCTTCCTGACCCTCCAGTACTATGCTCTTCTGACACCCCAATACCATACCCTCCTGGCCTCCCTGAACCATGCCATCCTGACCACCCGGCACTATGCACTCCTGATCCTCCAGTACCGTACCTTCCTGACTCTCCCGTTCTTTGACCTCCTGACCCCCCAGAACTGTGTCCTCCTGACCCCCTCTGTACTCTGCCCTCCTGAACTCCCTGCACCATATCCTCCTGAACCCCCCCCCCACCCTGCATCATGTCCTCTGGCCCCCTCAGTATTTTTCCCTTCTGACCTCCCTGCACCACGCCCCCCTGACCCCCCAGTACCCTACCCTCCTGACCCCACTGTACTGGGCTTTTCTGACTCCCCAGTACTTTGTACTTTGCCCTCCTGGCCCCTGTCCTCTACCTTTAAAACCTCTGAGCCAATCATCCCTGTCCTCTGCCTTACTGATTCCTATACACTGCTCTTCATACTGCTGACCTCTGCACACTTTTCTTGATCCTATTGACCTCTGTACACTGCCCTACATCCTACTGACCTCTGTACTCTGCTCTACTTACTACTGACCTCCGTAAACTGCCCTACATCCTACTGACCTCTGTACACCGCCCTACATCTTACTGACCTTTGTACACTGCCCTACTTACTACTGACCTTTGTACTCTGCCCTACATACTAATAACCTCTGTACACTTCCCTATATCGTACTGAACTCTGTGCACTGCCCTACATACTTCTGATCCCTGTACACTACCCTACATCACACTGACTTCTGTACTCTGCCCTACATACTTCTGACCCCTGTACACTGCCTGACATCAAACTCACCTCTGTGCACTACCCTACATACTTTTGACCCCTGTATACTGCCCTACATCGTACTGACTTCTGTACTCTGCCCTACATACTAATGACCCTTGTACACTTCCTTACATCATACTGACCTCTGTTCACTGCCCTACATACTTCTGACCCCTGTACACTGCCCTACATCAAAATCACCTCTGTGCACTGCCCTACATACTTTTGACCCCTGTACACTGCCCTATATTATACTGACTTCTGTACTCTGCCCTACATACTAATGACCCTTGTACACTTACCTACATCGTACTGACCTCTGTTCACTGCCCTACATAATTCTGACCCCTGTACACTGCCCTACATTTTACTGACCTTTGTATACTGCCCTTCCTCCTACTGACTTCTGTACACTGCTCTACATCGTACTGACCTCTATTCACTGCCCTACATACTTCTGACCCCTGTACACTGCCCTACATTTTACTGACCTCTGTATACTGCCCTTCCTACTACTGACCTCTGTGCACTGCCCTACATCTTACTGACCTCTGTTCTCTGCCCTACACCCTACTGACCTCTGTACTCTGCCCTACACCCTACTGACCTCTGTACTCTGCCCTACACCCTACTGACCTCTGTACTCTGCCCTACACCCTACTGACCTCTGTACTCTGCCCTACACCCTACTGACCTCTGTACTCTGCCCTACACCCTACTGACCTCTGTACTCTGTCCCACATACTACTGACCTCTGTACTCTGTCCTACTTACTAATGACCTCTGTACACTGCCCCACATACTATTGACCTCTGTACTCTGTCCTACTTACTAATGACCTCTGTACACTGCCCTACACCCTACTGACCTCTGTACACTGCCCCACATACTACTGACCTCTGTACTCTGTCCTACTTACTAATGACCTCTGTACAATGCCCTACATCGTACTGACCTCTGTACACTGCCCTGTTTACCATTGACCCCTGGACACTACCCTACATATTATTTACTCTGACCTGAAATCAGCGCAGATAGCCAGGCCTGAAACTATAAAAAAAAATCAGTCTGCAGTACCAGATGTTCTGCTTTCATGATGAACTCCCGCAACAGCCTTGTGAGGATGACCAATTACTCCCCAGACATGAATAAAATTGTGAATGAAAGTAACCCCGGTGATCTTTGATCTCTTCCATTTTGTCAAGGTAGATCTTCACCTCTCAAAGGTTGCCTACCTCTGCTTTAGGGCTTCTTATGGCAGTGCAATGAATTGCAACACACGTCGGCAAGGTGCATTTTAGAATGAGTGGCATCGCATCCCACCAATGCATGTAAGGGGCACTGCAGTAATGTGCGGTGTGTTATTGTGAATGGTCGTCAAGTATTGAAACCACAGTGCTGGCCTCTAGGTCACCATCCTGACCTCAGTTGTCCTGTGTGGTCTTTTCCATCTCCGCTCCCATCCCTCTTTTATTTTTGCAAAGTAAATACAGTGAATATCTGATGCAGATTGAAGCTCGGTCTTGGATCTGAAAACCCATGATTTGGTGAGTTTCCAAGTGGTCATTAGGAGCCTGCCTTCACACACCCATATAAATCTCCATTATTGATATGCAGGTCACGTTAATCCTCCAGAGTCTTATAGTCAAGGGCGTATCTATATTTATAACAGCTGATGGACAGGAGCCCCCACTCCCCATTTATAGATTTATCCCTGCAATGATTTATAGTGGCATCAGTAACAGCTGAAACATGTTTAGCATAAAATAAAAATATCTAAAATTTATGGCCCGATTCCCATTGCTGTAGGTGAAAGATTTCCAGGTTTAAAAATCACCCTCCACTTCAAGTAGTAATGAGCCCTCAGTAAACACATTGAGCACAATAATATCAAAATTTCCCAGGTAACTATTTGTTAAAATTCTTACCCCAGCACTTGCAGTTTTAACTTTGCTGGCTCCTATGCTCTTAGTGCTGCTTCCCTGAACTTCCAGTCTTCACAGGAAAGAGAACAATAGACAGTGCAGTCTAGAGTCAGTCTTTTAGCTTGGAGGAGGGAAGAGCAGGTGCCTTGCCATCCTAGGCTATGGAGCTGTGTGTTTCTATTGATGTGCACAGTATAGAGTGACACACCTCAAGTCCCTGCATGCAAGGGTGGCACCACAGGATGCTGCAAGAGAAAGGAGACACCCTGAAACAGGAAATATGGGGCAGCAGTCATGATACCAACCTAAACATGAACATAGGCAAGGATTAAAAGGTAAAGGAGATGCATATTCAGTAAGTGATTAAATCAGCTGCTGGGGATGCTAAAAAAAAAACAAAAAACGGAGGGCCTAAAATCACTGTAAATTAATTCAAGATCGCCAAATTATATTGTTATTATTTGGATGAGAAAGCTACCTTTTGAATTACTACTAAGCAGATCCCTCCTGTTGAACTGAGGCCTAGGGAAACATCACACAGCATCTGACATTGTGGATATTTCATATTATTAGGAACTACCCAGAGTCAGTTTAGTCTGATAGACGTGCTTCGTACTGTATAAATCAGTGGTCTTGAGAATGGTAGACCGAAGGGTTAACTGTATCATGTATAGTACCGGTGTCCTGTTGAGAAATGTCCCTCCATCAGATAGTGTCCTCCCTATACTGCGCAGGCGCAGCGCTTGCGCAGTACGGAGGACAAAGGAAACGCCGAAAGTCTCTGAACATGAACAGATGTTCATGAGCTCTACACAGCGCCTGCGCCATTAATACTACATTCTGTCACATGCTCCCGCACGCTCCTGATGTTCATACAACTCTGCAAGGGGCGGTGTGCCTACAGAATGGGCAGAGCTGATTACACAACTGAAGGAGTTTTACAATGATGGCCAAGCTCATAAGGGCGAGTAGTTCAATGTTACATACATAACACAAGCAATTTTAATACTTTACTGATTTAATTTTTACTAATAGGTCCACCAAACCCGCCCATCAACATTGCTAATCCTACCCTTCAGTTGTGTAAACACGTCCCGCAAAGATCCGCCCATTTGAGAAATCCACTCCCACGAGCATCGGGAGCGCGCGGGAGCGTGTGACAGAATGTACTATTAATCGCACAGGCGCCGCATAGAGCTCATGAACAGCTGTTCATGTTCGGAGACTTTCGGCGTCTCCTTTGTCCTCCGTACTGCGCAAGCGCTGCGTCTGTGCAGTACAGGGCGGACACTATCCAATGGGGGACATTTCTCGTCAGAACACCGGAATCACTGAGAGCTGAACTCCAGGCAGATATAAAAGACACAAATGAATGTGATGGTAAACCCAAAATCTATTGTTCAGTATATTGTGATCCTGCCTCACTGTATACAGCTTTCTTAAGGCCTGATTCACACCTTTTTTAGTACTTTTAGCATTTTGCAGATTTGCACTACAGAACGTGTTCCATAGGAAACCATGTTAAAGTGGTTTAAAAAAACTGAGAAAATTAGCGCGCTACCTAATAAGCAAGTGATGAATCAAAATAAGTGAAAAAAAGCTGCAGCAAAAAAATGTGAGATATACACAAATACAATAAATATGAAAAGAACAAAAAATAACAAAAAATGTATGTGAATGAAGGGATCCGTGATGGGCCCATACATAAATCAAAAACCAAATGACATTGATGCCAATAAGAGTGACAGAGTGACTTAAGGACATTAACCAGTGAATCGTTCTAAATAAAATGTACGTGCAATAAAAAAAGAGTCCATAAATATGAATACAGTGATTGTTCAGTGAAGGTGAAATAAGGCTTCTTGGGGGGGCGCATGCGCGGCGCGATGCGGAACGGACGTGTGTGATCACAGCTCCGTCGGTCCCGGTTATCACAGGCCTAAAAAACCAGGGCTACATCGCTCATTCCCAGGCGAAAGTGACACCAACTGCTGGAGGACACAGCGGTCCAAGCCTGGAAGAATTTCGGGACATTTTAATCGCTCCAAACACCACTTAACTAACTTTCTGCTGGACGCTTCAAACAGAAAGCACAGGAGAATGTCTCAAGATGGCGCCGGCGCCAGCTCACAGGCGGCCTCAAGGAAATCTGCATCCATCCCTTCCAGTCTCTCATCTGGGATCAGTGAGTACACATCTCCCCTCTCCAAAGCTGACTTAGACGCTAGTCTGACTACCATTTTTGAAAAATTAGTGGACAAAATTGAAAGTGAGGTCCATAAATCCACTACAGCCCTGTCACAAGAGATTGCTAGCATTGGCACTCGTACAGACATATTAGAAACCAAACATGATGAACTGTCGCTTGCCCATAATGATCTAAGGAAAGATTATGAAACATTAGCAGACAGCTTTGCATTTATGCAAGCCCAAGTTGAAGATCTCGATAACCGAAATAGGCGCCATAACATCAGATTACGCGGCGTTCCAGAATCGGTCACAGACCTTATGCCTACAGTTTCTAAAATATTTCATAACCTTCTACCAGATAAACCTTTATCAGCTTTTGTCTGTGACAGGATCCACAGGGCACTACGCCCCAAACCCACCCCTGACAAGCCACCCAGGGATATTGTCATGTGCATGAAAGACTTTCTGGTCAAAGAGGACATCATGCGTGCTGCAAGAAACACTCCTGACATCTCTCTTGATGGTAAAAAGCTGCAGATTTACCCAGATATCTCCCCTGCTACACTAGATAGAAGACGCAGGATGAAGGATGTCACTAGCGTCTTACAAGCTGCAAGAATAAAATACAGATGGGGCTTTCCATTCAAGCTCACTATCCCATACAATGGATCTACTTACACAGTCTACAATATAATTGAAGGCAAAGAACTGCTTGTAAAGTTGGGCCTTCTAGACCCAGAACCACCCAACAGATTCCCAACATCTCCTAGACCTTCCCCAATCTGGTCTACTCCTTCCTCCAGACGAATCGCAAACAACCAAAGAAGATGGCGTCAACCATTTCAAGAGGACCACTCATGACCACATACAACACATTCTCAACCTTCTGTTGTGTAGGAATTTCTTTCCCCCCTTTAAAAGTCCCCATCAACATATATCCCCCTCCGATTTTGGGATAGATGAATGAAGAAGAAAAGGGAAGAGGAGAGAGGGACTTTCCATATAAAGAAGAAGGGAAGAGGAAAAAGAGTGAAGGAAAAGGAAAAAAAAATTTTCCCCCTTTTTTTTGTTTTTTTTGTTTTTTGTCTAAACTGAATTTCACTTTAAACCTCCACCCTCGTTTAGAGCTATAAGTTTACTGATTTCTCTCACACATATCATTGCAACAGGAGGTGACAATATCGCCTCCCACCTGATACCTTACCCCCTCCTTTCCCTTCCCCTTCCCCTCTCCCCTTCCCTTCCCCCTTCCCCCCCCCCCCCACTCTTTGCATCCATCATCTTCCCCCCTGGTTACATTATTTGGTTTTGTATTTAAAACTTTAAAATTTCTTAATATTAAGGCCTGTGACATCCGCCGCCGCTGGATTGTCCCCCACCCTGCTTGTGTTATCAGTAGCGGCACCACTGATTTTGTTGTCGCGCCTGGTGGCACCCGCAGGAATAGGACTGTATTGTCCTCTTGAAGTTAATTCATTTATTAGTGACAGGATGTTTCTTGTCCCTATGTTACTATTTTATATTTTGTTTTTTCACAACTTTATTGCCCTTAAGGCAAAAAACATTATTTTGTTAAAAAATGGAAGTTTTCGTGACATCGTTCGACCACAAGAATCTGAATGTTGGTATAATTGCTCCTATTTTGGCACATTACCCTCATGGTATGTTCTACTATACATGGTATTTCTCGTAGACTTACATTGCTTTTCTCCCCTCTACACCAGGAAAAACAAAGTTGCATTTACCAAACACATACCAAATATACTTTTATATATAGCATATCTCATGCTTAAGATAGATTCTCTTTATAAGCTTATTACCCCATTCACATATAATGGTGCTTAGAGTAATATCACATAACGTCCAGGGCTTTAACTCACCCCATAAACGTAAAAAAGCCTTTCAACATTATAAAAGATTGGGAGTAGATATTATCCTTATGCAGGAAACCCACTTTTCATCCAACAACCATCCCAATTATTTTGATAAGACATACAATCAATTTTATTACACCACCTTCCACAATAAAACTAGAGGTGTAGCCATATTTATACGCAACACCATTATCCTAGACATACAAAACATATATAAAGATGTCGATAGTAGATTCATTATCATCAAGGGTCTTGTTGATAAAAAAGCAATAACATTAGCTTCAGTTTATGCTCCAAACGAATCTCAATCTACCTTTTTCACAAATTTCTTTGATAAACTTGAACAATACAACTCCCCTAATATAATTCTAGGTGGCGATTTTAATCTAACAGCACATCCATCCCTAGACAGAAGTAAAACCTCCCCCTCTTCTAAAGCATTCTCCAAATCTATAAACCGTTATTTAAATAATTTTCAACTTATAGACTCATGGAGATCCCATAATGTAGGGCTTAGGGCCTATACACACTATTCTTACCCCCACGATGTCTATGCTAGACTGGACTATATCTTTTGTACTCCAATATTATTAGCTAATTCTTCCAACGCCCTAATCCATCCCTGCCCCTGGTCTGACCATGACATTACCTACTTTGAAACATCACACATAGGTCTCTCTCCCTCCCCCTACAATTGGCGACTAAACGATTCTATACTAACTGACCCTTTAATAACACAAACTATCTCATCACACATTGAAAACTATTTCACTGAAAATGCTATTGATGATATCTCTCCCACTACCCTCTGGACAGCGCACAAAGCAGTTTTAAGAGGCCATTTAATCAGCATAGCAGCCAAAAAAAATAGAGAAAAACTCACAAACATAAAAAATCTTACCAGAGATTTAAACCTTCTCTATAACAAGTTACAACAAAACTCCACCCAAGACATCACAAAACAAATTCAAGACAAACGCAAAGCCCTAGATCAAATATTATCAGCAAACACAGAAAAATCCTTAAGATTCTCAAAAGCTAAATTCTTACTACACAGTAACTCCCCCTCTGCCATGTTTGCCAAAAAACTCAACCATGATCATAAACCCCCTCATACATATAAGCTTAGAGATCACTCTGGAAACATGATCACTCATCCGCAAGGTGTGCTGGAAATTTTTTCCTCTTTCTACAAAGACCTACTTTGTAGCCCACAACCATCTCTTGATCAACATTCTAAATCATGGCTAGACAACATTCAACTGCCTACTCTTAATGCTCCTTAAAT
Source organism: Lithobates clamitans (assembly GCA_037952925.1). NCBI lineage: Eukaryota > Metazoa > Chordata > Amphibia > Anura > Ranidae > Lithobates > Lithobates clamitans. Next base: position 218,930 of record JBBGZY010000464.1, read on the forward strand.
AGAATCCCTCAACGCACCATTCACAGATGCAGAAATAAGCAAAATTATTAAATCTCTTAAAACATCTACTGCCCCTGGCCCAGATGGCTTCTCATCTTCATATTATAAAAAATATTCCTCCCTCCTATCCCCATATCTATCCAAACTCTTTAACCATATTCTCAATGGTAATCATTTTCCAGATGAAATGCTTCTTGCAAACCTTTCCCTTATCCCCAAACCACTTAAAGACCACTCTCTACCCCAAAACTACCGTCCCATATCAGTCCTTAATAATAATCTAAAAATTTTTGGTAGATTGCTCTCAGACAGACTAGCAGCAGTCATTACTAATTTAATACATATAGACCAAACCGGTTTTATCCCTGGCCGACAGATAATTGATAATACTAGACTAGTCACCAATATTATCCAAGATGCCAACCTTACCTCCCATAAAGTTTGCCTTCTCAGTCTAGATATTCATAAGGCATTTGATAGCGTTAGCTGGTCATATCTGAATTATCTGCTACCCAAATATGGAATCTCAGAAAAATTCTTACAAGGTTTTAATGCACTCTACCACAACCCTCAAACCAGAATTAGACTCCCAGGACACAACTCTGATTTTTTCCCCCTCAGTAGAGGCACTAGACAGGGCTGCCCCCTTTCACCTCTACTATTTGCCTTGGCAATTGAACCCTTAGCTCACAAGATTAGGAATAGTATCGATATAAAAGGTTACACTAGGGGTGATAGAGAATTCAAACTCAGCCTATACGCAGATGATGCTCTTCTATTCCTCACAGACCCCCTCACTTCTATTCCATCCCTCCTAAAAGAACTTAAATCTTTCCAATCCATCTCAGGCCTCAAGATCAATCCCAATAAATGTTCTGCTTTACTAATTAATTACTCCCAAAACCTCCATTCCCTATTATTAAAAAATTTCCCATTTGATTGGTGTTCCAACTCATTCAAATACCTAGGTGTCACAATCTCCTCATCTTACAACCTTCTGTATAAATCTAATTATATCCCATTGTTCTCACACATCACATCCCTCCTAAAATCATGGTCTTCCTTTCATATTTCCTTCCTTGGTAGAATATGTGCTATCAAGATGACGATTCTTCCTAAACTCCTGTACTATTTTCGTGCCCTTCCTATCAATGTTCCCAAATCTAAACTGACTTCCCTTCAAAGAGAAATCAATAAATTCATATGGGCTGATAAAAAACCAAGATGCAGTTATGCTTTAATGCATAGACCACATACTATGGGTGGCTTGGGCCTTCCAAATTTATGGCTTTATTACCTAGCCACAAGACTTACACAACTTACCCAATGGTTCACTCCCTCGATAAACACCCCTTGGAAGTTGTTTGAATCCATCTCAATCCTCCCACTCCATTTACAGGGAATTCTATGGTCCAACTCTATCTCATATAGCAGACTTATGAAACAAAACATTATAATAGCTCAATTTTATCAATTATGGACTAAATATAAAGAAACTTATAAACTCTCCTCAGACACACCACCTTTAGCCTCCTTTTTAGGTGATCCCAGATTCATAGATGCCTATAATAACAGACAATCTTACTCTACCTGGATTGACAAAAATTTAATTACACTGAGATCTCTTCAGAAAAAATGGGAATTTATCTCATTCCCTGATCTCCAAGCCACACACAATCTACCTGCTGATGAACTCCCAAGATACCAGCCAATCAAATCCTTCTATGCTAATTATTTTGCACTAAAAACACTCCCCTCATACACAACCTTTGAACACATATGTATTTTATCCTCTAGAGATAGAGGCCTTATATCCAGATTGTATAGTTATATTAATGGTGTTGGAGTACCGGATAAGTCCGCTCAGATGCTCAAATGGGAGGAGGATTTGGATGTCTCGATTGATGTTGAGGATTGGCACTCCATGTCAGTAAATCTTCACAAATGTAATAGAGCTATCACCTTTAGAGAAACCCCAATTAAGATTTTTTCTAGATGGTACCTTACCCCTTCAAAACTTCACACTTTCTACCCATCCGTCTCCCCCAATTGTTTTAGGGGATGCCCGGATTCCGGTACCCTCTTGCACATTTTTTGGAGCTGCAGTCATATAAACAGTATATGGCACAAAGCATCTGATTTAATAGAACACTCCTCGGGACAGAGAATCTCCCTTTCCCCTCAGATATGCTTGCTGTATGCTAATATACCGGGCATACCTACCCCCTGTATGAGAATGTTCCACTCCCTATGCAGTTCCATACACTGGATGACCGCCTATAATTGGAAATCCAACAATTTGTCCTGGCAACAAGTAATAAATAGAATGGAACTCCTCAGACTATCTGAGTGGATTTATCACACCCTTAACGATACTATCCATATTCACAAAAAGAAATGGGCCTATTGGAACCCAACCTAACTGTCATTAACATAATATTATTATTTTCTCTCACTACCCTATGAGAATGCTATGTCATGTCTTACTTTCTTTTTCTTTTCCTTTTTATTATATATATTAACATTCATTCATTGTATATGATCTCATCTGTTACACGATGTTAAATAACCTCCTTCATTGTACACAACCTATCCTATTAATGCAATATTTTGATGTTATTTTATAACTAATGTCTGTTCATTTAAACTTCCAAATAAAACTTTTGTAAACGGAAATAAGGCTTCTTAGTTCCACAGATGACACCCTGTGATATAATCCACCACTGTACAGATTACACGCTTACCGGAAGGCAAGCTTATATAAGCTTGTAGTGCAACCTGATGTCCAATCAGTGGTACCGTCACAGCATAGCTTTGCAATGTAGAGCCTGAGACAAACAGAATTACTCCATCCAGTAGGCATGCGGGGCGGTCAGCAGGAGGGACCCAAAGAAAGGAAAAAACGGCTCTTCATAGTGTGAATCGGTATGGCCCAAAAGTAGCACTTACATCCAAATGTCGATAAAAACGTGGATAAAAACAGTAGCTGACCGGCTTACACCTGTTTAAGACGAGACACACCGCGATGACATCAGCGCGTCAACCACCTGACGTAAGTTTCATCTCAGAAAGTCATCGTCTTGGGAACATTCCCCAGTTCGACAGTGGTGCCCATTCAGTTCAATGGGCAGGAGTGGTTTAGGAGCAGTGTGTACACTGCTCCTTCACCGCTCCAAAGATGCTGCTTGCTGGACTTTTTTTGCGTCCCGCCAGCGCACCGCTCCAGTGTAAAAGCCCACTGGAGAGACAGGAGAGGCTCTTTACAGGCGCTATGCAGGCACTATTTTTAGCGCTGTAGCGCCTGTAAAATGCCTCAGTGTGAAAGGGGTCTAACTTTTGCTGTATCATTTATACCTCATCCACATGGACATTTAGTTACTCCAAATTCCCCAAGAGTAAGATTTTGGTGCTTTCCCACATGCGGGGAGTCACAGGATGCTGTTTACAGTCACCAGTACCAGTGAATGGCTGTACATGGCCATACATGGCTTGTGCATCAGCGTTTACCCATGCATGCACATTGTGCGTATTTCCTCAAATGCGCCAATCACGAGTGTTTTTTTTAATTTTTTTAATCCAGTCTAGCTTAACTGGATCTTTTCATTGGTCAAAGAAGAGAGTTGTCTGTTGCTCTGCAGTTCATCTTTGAGCAGCAGTAGATAGTCTGTGCGGTTTGCAGTATTTGTGTCTGCCTGTGATTCCCATACCAAGACCTCAAATAGCACAGTGACCCCATTCAGTCTCTGGCGCTTGGCCCAAAATCTGCCCACCAAAGTCACTTCACAGAACCTTCTCCTACGAGTCCCCCCCGAGCGGTTTAACGTGGTAAGACTCTGCAGATTAACACGTAGTAAAAATGACCAGTTAAACAAACAACATTCTTCTGTAATACGGAGAAGAGGCTCGGAGAGGGAGAGCTGCCGGATCTGATCTGCATTACTGAACACTGAAGTCCTCTGCTTTATTGTTGGGAGTTTTCAGCCTGTGGACCTTTTCTTTCTTTTTTGCTACAATGCGTTAACAAACTGTTTTGTTTTTTTTTTTCGTTTTTTTTATGCATTGATGCTCATTGATTATTTAGAAAAGGTTAACACTCCTTTGCAAACACAAAAAAAAAAAAGCGCATCTGTGCTAATGTTGGCAATGCAGGGCACCACAAACCACATCTGAGCCTTATAACGCAGGTGTGTTCTTCTTCACTGTATATTTGCAGTGCAAGAATACCACATCACAACACACATATACCACTGCTATATGGTGCATTGAGGTAGCAAGCTATGAAATGTGTGTTTTATCATAAACCACCCTTGTTCATAGGACTTGTTTATATGTGTGGCTATACAGTCGCCTCTCTGATAAGCAGTCCGCTGTGAAATGCTTTTCAGAGGCCTATGGCAGGAGGTGAGAAGGCAAGATGTCACCTCCTTACCGCCTGCTGTAACATTCTAAATGCTGACCCAATTCACTACAACTATGTGCATTGCGTGTGGTTGAAGTCTGGTTGTGGCACAGCCCTATTCACCAAATGCAACATCCTGTTTCATTTTTTTGCCATGACTGTTGGAGACATGTGCACTGCCGAAAAATTTGTTCATTCTCGTTTTCATTTCATTCGTTTTTTGTTTTTTTCAGAAATTCGAAAATTCGGAAATATGAAAATTCGAAAATTGCGTGTGGTTGAAGTCTGGTTGTGGCACAGCCCTATTCACCAAATGCAACATCCTGTTTCATTTTTTAGCCATGACTGTTGAATCAAGGGGTTAAATGTGTTCCCTAGTTAGTGTTTCTAACTGTTTGGGGATAGGACTGACTGGGGGAGGAGACATATCGTTGTTCCTACTTACTAGGAACAAACGATATGTCTCCTCTCCCCTGACAGAACAGGGATTTGTGTGTTACACACACAAATCCCCATTCTAGCTCTCATTCCTTCAATTGCGGGTGGCCGGCAGTGATCGCGCCCGCCAGCCAGGCGGATCGGGTCCCTCCGCCGGCAGCTTTTAAAGGGGAAGATGTGCCCATCTTCAGTATTCTGGCTGAGGGAATAAGGTTCTCATCCAAGATTTTACAATAAATGGCCCCTCAACACGGCAAAGTCGGCTTGTACCTTTAGCAGAAAAACAGCCCCAAAGTATAATGTTTCCACCTCTATCCTTGACTAACAATAATCATAATCAGCATTTTTCTTCCTCCAAACACAGGGAGTCGAGTTGATGACAAAGAACTCAATTTTGGTCTCAACTGACCACAGCACTTTCTCCCAATCCTTCTCTGAATCAATTAGATGTTCATTAGCAAACTTCAGATAGGCCTGTACACGTGCCTTCTTGAGGAGACAAAAAGCAGGGCTGGATTCAGCACACTTACGAGGTGCAGAAGGAGGCAGGAGAGAAGGCTCCTGTGACATGCAGGAAGCGCCTGCAGGGGACAGATACCTCGTGGGCCGCGCTGGAGGTATAGCTACACTCAAGGAGACAGCGGCCTCTCTCCTAACATCGGCCGGGACACTGTGATGGCTGCACAGGGAGGTGGGGTGAGTGCAGTGAAAAAAAAAAGGAATATGTTCCAGTGCGTTACATCCAAAGTCCCGCTCTGTAGTGGTGGGGAAAAGGAGTGGATTGGGGCTGTCTTTTTACAGGTGTGGGGCTGTCTTTTTACAGGTATGGGGCTGTCTCTTTACAGGTATGGGGCTGTCTAATTACTGGTATGGGGCTGTCTAATTACTGGTATGGAGCTGTCTCTTTACAGGTATGGGGTGGCTGTCTCTTTACCTATATGGGGCTGTCTGTTTACTGGTCTGAGGCTGTCTCTTTGCTGGTCTGGGGCCGTCTCTTTGCTGGTCTGGGGCTGTCTCTTTGCTGGTCTGAGACTGTCTCTTTGCTGGTCTGGGGCAGTCTCTTTGCTGGTTTGGGGTCTTCTCTTTGCCAGTCTGGGGCCATCTCTTTGCTGGTCTGGGGCCGTCTCTTTGCTGGTCTGGGGCCGTCTCTTTGCCAGTCTGGGGCCGTCTCTTTGCTGGATTGGGGATGTCTCTTTGCCGGATTGGGATGTCTCTGGGGATGAATAACTGGTCACCAACCACCCCTGCAAATGCCCACCCCACATCTCTGACCTACTCCCCCCAGGGATTGGGCTGCCTAGTTTAAAATGCCCAGGCCTATTTCTTGTTCCAGTGCGGGCCTGTTGGTGACTGTGGTCCCAACTGCCTTTAGATCATTCACAAGCTCCTCCCATGTAGTTCTGGGCTGATCTCTCACTTTTCTCATAGTCATCCTTACCCCGTAAACCCTGAGGCAAAATCTTGCTCCAGACCGAGGGCAATTGATAGTTATTCTGTATTTCTTCCATTCGCAAATAATCATTCCAACAGTCATCTCCCCAATCTTGTTGCTAATGTTCTTGTAGCCCATGCCAACCTTGTTCAGATATACAATCTTGTCCCTGATGTCCTTTGACAGCTCTTTCGTCTTGCCCATGATGGCAAGGTTTGAATGGAAGAAAGATTCTGTGGACAGGTGTTTTTTATACACATAACGAGTTGGTGTTAGGAGCACCTTCTTAAATTGACAGGACTAACCTGTGTACCACATGAGCACATATTGTAGCCAGTGTGTGGGAGCCAGAATTATTATTGTTTGGTAGGGGATCAAATACTTATTTTACGCACTGAACTGCAACTCAATTTATAACATTTCTATCATGTGTTTTTTCTGGATTTTGATATTTTCTGGGTTGATATTTGGTCTCAATGATTTAAAATACTTATGATAACAATTATAGACTTCATTTCTTTGAAAGTGGGCAAAATTACAAAATCTGCAGGAGATCAATAATTATTTTCCTCACTGTAAAGGGTACATATAAAATGTGACCCTATTCCCCCCCATTATAGTATACCAACAGAGATCATGGAGGAAACCTTCCTCACAGCAGAAGAAAGGGCCCCCGCTGCTAGGCAGTGAAGATCATTCTTGGAGGCAATCATAAAAGGTTCATGTTAATGAGGACCTGCAGCTAGCCCTCGTGTGCGTTAAGCTCCCATTTAACATCAGCTCCTGCCAGCTGTATGACTGGGGCTGGAAGTCTTTCAGCCAGGAAGTGAGGTGGGCTCTATCTGATTTTCCGCAGATTTTAATGCACATTGTGAGAAACTCACAGTGTGCATTGAAATCAGAGTAAGTAGTTTCAGTACAGCAGAGGAGCCTGTGCAACTGTGCAAGACTGAAAGGACGGCTGGAGTTCAGTTTTACAGCCCAGCTCCAGGAATTACAGAAAAAAAAACAACCCCCTCACAACTAGCACTGTAAAGGTTAAATGATTGTTATCTCTAGGGCAGAGGTCTCCAAACTCAATAAACAAAGGGCCAGTTTACCATTCTTCAGACTTTATGATATGTACAAAAATGATTGCCAACTGACTGGATGAGACTGATCCAGGTCCACATCCCTAATACATAGTATGAAAAACAAGTTCCTCCAAGGTGGGACTTTAATGGACCATAAATAGTGATTATTGTAGTAAAATTACTAATTTATTGTTGGCAAAATGTTATTGCGCAATACAAAAGTGAGATATGGTCAAACACATGGTGAAATGGACAACAAAGGACAAACAACTGCAAGAGCCCAAATCCACTGTCAGAGGTAAACCAACGCGTTTCAACAAATGAGGTACAAGTCTTCTTCAGGGACAATGGGCTGAAGATTTCCAGATATATACATTTAATCCCATGTGTTGTATTTTTCAACCAAGAGAGATCATAGGTCAAAAAATGAGAAGGAACTGAAGCGCCAGAGCAGCACCGTGAAGCCAGAACAGAATTTAGATGGAACATGTCCAGCAATACCCTCGTATCTGGATGTGCCTACCCAAAGGGGGGCGGAGCAATGCTAAAGGACAAGCAACAAAAGTCTATATCTCAGAAGCTTGGGACTGATCACTAAATACAGGAGTTTGTTCTACAAGGATGCTTGTCTGGAAAACCGATCAAGTTACAAGTGACCACAGAGTTAGTCCAAGGGTACACCACTTAAATGGCCATAAAGGGATGCCAAAACAGAATGCTAATGAGCAAATCTATAAGAGCTGGCTGAACAGTGCTAGCTGAGCCTTATACGTGTGGTTTGTGCAGCAATTCCCTATGTCTCCCAGGTGAAGCGGCTTCGCACAGATGGACGGAGCCTGCCAGACCAAGGAATATGCTAAGTATTATATCTTATTACTCTTCCTCAGTCTAGAGTTAAAAGAGTTCATAATTCTGAAAAAAACAGCCATACTCACCTAGGTGTATGCAACATCTATCCATTAATGCATCTGTCCCCTCTACACCAAGAACTAAGTGATTAAACACTGCTGATTGGTCAATTCTCGGTCTTCAGCGAGCAGAGACACTCAGTCTCTCTCTACTGTGCCCCTTTCCGAGCTCACTGGAATACCAGACTGTGGAGGGGGTGGGAGCGGCTGACTCAGGCTCTCAGTGGTGCATTGAGAGGCTGAATTAGCTGTCGGCCCAGGCTTCTAAAGTCAGAATGTCTCCAGAGGTTGGACAGACTTTAGCCTCCTGTTGGCTGAATAGAGTGCACAGAAGTGCAGAACTAAGTGCACTCATGTGATCCACAAGAGAGCTTTGGCCCTACTTCTCATTTAATGAGCACTTAACCATTTCAGTGCATAGTGGCCTCCGCTGCAAGGGTAGTTTTGTTTTTGTAATTCCTAAAGTTGGGCTTTAATTTGTGCCAGGAAACCTATTGCTGTCATCAATACACCATGACTAGTCTGAACGACCAAGAACAGGCAGGATGGATCCATCCACTCATTCTATGTACACCAAAATGCTAACTCTCCTTTTTAGGTGTCCTAGCACAAATCACGTTTTGTTTTTTTATATGGGCAAAATTCACGTCTTTAGCTCTGGTGACCTGGTGCCCATTGTAGGTATATTGTCCTGTGCTTTGCTTGCAGACAGCAGTACAACCAGGTTTGATCCTCTGCTGGTGTAGCCTCTCCTTTTCAGGGCCCAGTGTGTCGTATGTTCAAATATGGCCTTTTGCTGGTTTGAAAATCGACCATTTGAGCAGTTGTAGACTTTCCTTCAGCTTAAAGCAGACCTTGAATCAAAATACAAGGTCTGCTTATCTTGTATACTATAAATATTTACCTTTAACCCAGATTTTCAGCCCTGTCATGGGTCTTCTCCCAGGATCCTGGGAAAGCTGAGTATTCCAAATTTGGCAAGAAGACCCTACTGAACAGTGCTGAAGCCTCCTCTCAGATTTTTGTACCCTCAGCTTTCCCAGAATCCTTCAGGAGAGCCCACCGGTGCATACATGAAGTGGCTGGAAGCCAGGGTTTAATTTAGTAATAAACCCTCGGCAGTGGGGGCTGGTGCTCAAAATTTTTGGGGGGTGCAAACAAACTGAAAAATACTGAAAAAACCCATCAATTACAGCCTCACTGTGCCTATCAAATGCAGCCACTGTGCTATCAATTGCAGCCACTGTGCCATCAAACGCAGCCACTGTGCCATCAAATGCAGCCACTGTGCCCATCAAATGCAGCCATTGTGCCTGTCAAATGCAGCCACTGCGCCATCAAATGCAGCCACTGTGCCATCAATTGCAGCCACTGTGCCATCGAATGCAGCCACTGTGCCTGTAAAATGCAGCCCCTGTGCCCATCAATTGCAGCCACTGTGCCATCAAATGCAGCCACTGTGACCCATCAAATGCTGGCATTGTGCTTATCCAATGCCACCATTGTGCCCATCAAATGCCCACCACTGTGCCCATCAAATGCAGCCACTGTGCCATCAAATGCCAACACTGTGCCCACCAAAAGCCGCCATAAAGCAAGGGAGTGATTGTAAAACTTTGTTTATATAAAAATAAATGTCATACTTACCTCCACTGTGCAGCTCCTTTTGCACAGAGTGGCCCCGAACTCCGTCTTCTGGAGTCCGTCAGCGGCTCTCACGGCTCCTCCCCATATCAGATAACCCCCCAGGAAAAGCGCTCTCCAGGGGGGCTACCTTGCGGGCGCGCTCCTGAGTCCATTGTTCGGCGTCCATAGCCGCCGAATGTATGACTTGGGTGCCCGCGTCATTGGATTTGATTGACAGCAGTGGGAGCCAATGGCTGCGATGCTATCAATCTATCCAATCAAGAGCTGAGAACCCCAGGCAGAGGAAGGGCATGTCCCCACCAGATGAAGTTCCAGGGCTCAGGTAAGTAAAATGGGGGGGGGGGGGCGATCACTGCCAGGTGTTTTTTCACCTTAACCCCCCTGGCGGTATTCCCGAGTCTGGCTCGGGGTGGATTTTACATACCAAAAACGGTATCCCCGAGCCAGACTCGGGCTTGCATCGCAGGATCCAGGAAGAGTTTACTTACCTTGTCCCCTGGATCCTGCGATGTCTCCCCGCTGTGATCTGCGAGCCGCTGTGTCTCGCTCGATTCACAGTGCCGAGCTCTGTTCCCTGCGAGCGTTGAGACGCACGGGGACGGAGTTCGGCGGTAAATTCAAAAGTAAAACACACAGTATAGATACAGCATACTGTAATCTTACAGATTACAGTACTGTATCAAATAACTACACATCCCCTTGGTCCCTAGTGGTCTGCCCAGTGTCCTGCATGCAGTTTTATATATATAAAACTGTTCTTTCTGCCAGGAAACTGGAGATTGTCCATAGTAACCAAAACTGTCTCTTTACATCAAAAGTGGTTTTAGACCAGCTAGAAAAAAGCGATAATAAATTATAATCACTTGCAGAATTGAGCGATAGTGATTTGTGGGGAGATCCGTCATCAAACACTAAAAGTAATAAAAGCTAAAATTCTGCAACTGAGCAAATTTCAGTGTTTTTGATTTGATTACATTATTATATAATTTTTATTATTATTATATTATTATGTGTTTTAATTATTTATAGTTATTTATTATATTATAATTTTTTATTTCGTTTTTCAAACTTTATCATACCCGGGATGTCTACTAGACTCTTGTTTGGACAGATTTAAGTGAACTATTCCTAAGAATTACAGGCCTACAATATAAAACGCCAAATTTCTGTGCAAAATAATGGTACCGCTTTCAGCACCTAAAATCTGAAATAATCATACCGCCAGGGAGGTTAATTCATAGGATGCATTAAGGTGAAAAAACACGAGGGTTTACAACCCCTTTAATATCTCTTTGAGTGGAGTATCTTAATTTTTTCTACTGAAAGTGTTTATTATTACAATTGTTATTAATATGGGGCCAGGGTAGCTACAAAAATAATAATATTTATGGGGCAGAGTAGCTACAAGATAAGGGGTCCTTGAATTTTCATGGAAGGTCCAGTTTAGACAAGTCTGACCATTCTTATCTTTCCAAGGCATGTTGGCCTAGAACTGTCACCATGTATTATCACATAAAAATTCTAGAGAATCCTAGAATCAAGGCCCGGGCACCTGGAGCAAGTACCCTCAGGTTTCCTGCTCGGTACCCAGGGTCAGCAATACATGCACAAGCCAGCAGATAATTATACTTAAAAGTGTTCTCCCAAGTTTGGGTTATCAGTTTTGGATGGAGATGTCCTTTAAATGTTTTGCTTCACTATAGAAGAGAGCTTTATCAAGTCCCAGGCTGCATGACAGTGAGCAGAATTTGGTTTACGGAAACAAATGAGAACGTTAGGCGGCATGACATTGATGAATGCGTAAAAAGTTACGTTGTTGATGTTTTATGTGCTCAAGAGTTATTATCAAGAAAATTAATCAGCATCAGACAAAGAGAAGAGCGTCCTTAAAGCAAAAACAATTTAATTCTCCGGGCAGAGATAAAGTGATTTATCAGCCTTTGCGTTGTCAAGTTATCATTTTGAAGTGCGTTAATGGGATCCTTGTGCAGTTTAAAAGCCAGACAAAGCAAACATTTATATACGTCCGCTCATTCCTTGCAGTGCGCTTCATTTTCCATCATTTTCTATTTGTCACCGCACAGACATAATAAAAAGATTCACGAATAAAGCGCTGTCTCCTCTGGTTTGCAATGACAATTGGACTTTTCTACTCCTTCTTTTGTTGCATTTATAACAGATTGTATACTGCTCTAGGTGTATTTATAAAGACATTCACTGTATATAATACAGTCGCCAGTGACACCTTGGCTGCATTCATGCAGCACATTCGCCAATTAAAACTGCCTACCCAATGACCAGGGCAACACTGGTCTACAAATTTTGGGAAATGATAAACCTCCAAAATAAAATGTGCTAATTCTTACATATTTTGATTCGATGAATTAGAAACCTGGTGATAGAGGCGATGGTTTGCTAAAGTTTTTAAGATATTTCACAATAAAGATTTATACACAGGCGAGTATATTTGCCTATAAGGGAGGGAGGTGTCTGATGATCATGATGCCACGTAACTTCTCGATAATGTACGGTAGAATAATGAAAATGTTACCACATAGAAGTGTATAAATCTGTCTTCACTTTGAGAATAAAGATTATTACCCAACTGTAATTTATTGTTCTTTTATTGCAAGGTACATTTGTCTTGGTCAGATCTACTCATCATACAGTTACATCTGCTTGTGTTTCATTTGTCTAACATTTCCAAGGAACGGTTTTGTGATATTTTCCCTCAGGAGCCAAGATGCTCCGAAACTGTGTAAACAACACAGATAACTTCTTCTACATTTGTGGCGAGGTTACATTTGCATCTCAAAAGTGCAGTACGACGGCAGTGGTAAAAAAAAGCATACCACCTATATTTTGGATGCAAAATAGGGGATCAGGGCAAGAGTTGGGCCCCTCATTATCATTGCATTACATGTGCAACTTATCTGAAGCTGTATCTTGGAAACTGGTATACAAGAAAAAGAATCGCTGCTCCAAATGTATAAAGATAAGGCTGATTGGAGTATCTTGCAGAGTGCTAGCCCTGGCCCGCCTCTGTGGGAAACTTGGAAAGAAGAAAGAAATGGCTGCACATCCAGAACTTCCGATTGCCTTTTATTTCGTTTCACAAAGATAACGCCAAAGACACCAAACTGTGGTCATGTAGACGCGTTTCACACATACATCTTGTGCTTAGTCATTACAATGACTGAGACAACTGATAGATCTTAAATAGACTGCCCCAATAGCTAGAGGTGTTCCAGGGGCGGTGATAATCAGTGATGAGAACACAGCTCGATCAATCACCAAAACTCAGCCCCAAAGAGCATGCGGCTAGAAACTTGAGTAAAAGCTCAAACTGAAGGTCCATGTTCCCAAGCATACCAAAAGGTCCTGCATACACATAGGAACATGGACCAACAGTCGCATGTAAACATTTATAAATAATACCGTAAACCAATGGAGCCAATGAATACTCAGAACTTCATTTTCCTTCATTGGTGACCCAATTCTGGTAAAATGTAGCTTTTGGAGGTTTATCATTTCCCAAACTTTCATTTCAGAGGCTTTCTCTTTGTAGACCAGTTAAAGCGCAGCATGAGCCTATTTTATTGCCAGGACCTCATAACAGGAACTTGCCCTCCCTTTCTCCCTTCTCTGACACCTATCAAATAGGAAGTTGTGAGATTTCCCCTCATTATCTGTTCTGTCTGTTATCTATCAAATAGGAAGTTTGGAGAGTTCCCCTCACTGCTTTGTCTGATATCTGAGTGTCATGTAAGAAGTTGGTGAGCAAATCTCCCAACTTTCTCTCACTTCCTCTTGTCTGTCTCTGTCAAATTGGACATTGGGAGATTTCACCTTACTTCATGTTCTGTTTGACATCTGTCAACTAGGAAGTTAGGAGATTCCACCTCATTTACCTGTTTTGTCTGATATTTGTTAAATAAGTAGTTGAAAGATTTCCCCTCATTTTCTGTTCTGTCTAACATCTGTCAAAAAGGAAGTTGGGAGTTTTCCCCTCAGCTCTTGCTTTGTCTTATATCTGTCAAATAGAAAGTTAGGAGTTTTGCTTTATATCCTGTTCTGTCCGAAAACTGTCAAATAGGAAGTGAGGAGATTTCTCCTGACCTCTGCTTTGTCTGACATCTGTCATATAGGAAGTTGGAGCGGACTTCTTGCTTTCTGTGACGTCTCAGTCTAATATGAAGATTGAGATATTCCCTCTCATTTCCTTTTTGGCCTGACATCTGGTAAATAGGAAGTTGAGAGATTCCTTCTCATTTCCTTTTTTATCTGACACTTGTTAAATTGGAAGTTGAGAGATTCCCTCTCATTTTCTTTTTTTGTCTGGCATCTGTAAAATAAGAAATTGGAAGGTTCCTTCTCTTTTCCTTTTTTGTCTGACATCTTTTTAAATAGGAAGTTGGGAGATTTCCCCTTTATTTCCTGTTTTGTCTGACATCTGTCAAATAGGAAGTTGGGAGATTCCCCTAATTTCCTTTTTAGTCTGACATCTGTTAAATAGGAAGTCGGGAGATTCCTCCTCATTTCCATTTATGTCTGACATCTGTTAAATAGGAAGTCGGGAGATTCCTCCTCATTTCCATGTTTGTCTGACATATGACATCCGTCATGTAGGAAGTTAGGATATTCCCCCGCAATTCCTTTTTTGTCTGACATCTGTCTGACATCTGTTTAATAGGAAGTTGGGAGATTCCTTCTCATTTCCATTTATGTCTGACATCTGTTAAATAGGAAATTGACATCCGTCATGTAGGAAGTTAGGATATTCCCCCCCCCCCATTTCCTGTTTTGCCTTACATCTGTCAAATAGGAAGGTGGGAGATTCCCCCCCATTTCCTGTTTTGTCTGACATGTGACATCTGTCATGAAGGAAGTTTGGACATTCCCCTGCAATTCCTTTTTTGTCTGACATCTGTTAAATAGGAAGTTGGGAGATTCCCTCTCGTTATCTTTTTTGTCTGACATCTGTCAAATAGGGTGGGAGATATCCCCTAATTTCCTGTTATATCTGTAAAAAAAGAACGTTGGGAGATTTTTGCTGATTCTTCTCCTGGGCGTTCAGAACTTTTTAAAAGGATGCAGGGGAATGCTGGGGCGGGAGGGATGGGGTAAAAGGTTCACTGGCTCTAACATCTACCAATTTCTAACATATAATGCATCTCTAAACTAGGCATCCTGCATACAAAAAGTTGTACTAAGCTCTCCTAACATTTATATATATATATATATATATATATGAAAGTTGCTGTTCACAGACCCTCTCCATCCAATCTGACAGAGCTTGAGCTGTTTTGCAAAAAAGAATGGGCAAAAATTTAAATCTCTAGATACGCAAAGCTCTTAGAGACATACCCAAAAAGAATGAACACCAGTCACTGCTATGTTCTTCCTACCAATTTATGTGTATATATGAATACTTACTACTATTATGTGCTGTCTAACTACCTATTTATCTAAAATATGTATTGTAACATTTTATGAATTTATATGCGTTATATTATGTTCACATATGCTCAATATCGAATTGTGACATGACATATGTATATAACAATAAAAGTGTTAACTTCTACTTAGTTCTTATTACATGCCTCATAAAAAGTCCCAACCTTTTTTCCTTTCAATACATATTTAGGGATCGAGATGCATGACTGTATGTATCTCATATAAAGTCCCACATTTCCCTTTTTCCCTTTCCCCTCTATATTATTCCCAAAAAGACTTGCAGCTCTAATTGCAGTAAAAGGTGGTTCTACAAAGTTTTGACTCAGGGGGGCTGAATACAAATGCACGCCACACTTTTCACATATTTATTTGGAAAAAATTTGTAAAACCACTTATCATTTTTCTTCCACTTCACAATCGTGTGCCATTTTGTGTTGGTTTATCATATAAAACCCCAATAAAATACATTTAAGTTTCTGGTTGTAACAGGACAAAATGTGGAAAATGTCAAGGGGTATGAATACTTTTTCAAAGCACTGTAACACAAGGGGCTGATAACTAGACATACTCAGATATGTACACTGCACATAATACCATAATAAATATATTTTAATGAGCAGACAACAGAATTACTTGTTGCCTATTTTTATATCTGCCAGGAGTTTAGCTTTAAATCCGATACATCATGACTGTCTTCAGAACCCATCTTTAGGGAGTTACTTATACGTGTAACCTGCAAATCATGCCTCTAATAAAGAATCATTACATCGAACGTCAACCAGGAATGACATTACAAAGCTCTATAATTGAATGACGCATTCAGCTAGTGGAGCTGGCCACTCATAATATAATGATTGAGCAAAAATAACACACAGGAATGATGAGGGCGATCTGCGCACAAAGTGCATTGTGAGAAGAGCCATGGGACATCACCGGTGCTGTCAGCATGAAGACAACCATTGACACATTCGTGAATAATCGGCCTGTGGAGAATTGCTACAAAAATGCTGCCCGCTGACCTTTACGCATTGCCCCAGACTTCGGAAAAGGTAGTTATTTAAGAATCAAACACGCTTTGCGTTTTCCCTCCTGAGGAGACCTGAGTTGACCTTTGGAGGGGATGATAAGAGTCTAAAGTTCCACGCCTTTGTTACATTGATATTAAACGCTCAGATTTTTAAACACTTTCAGACGCTGATTTAATCACTTTATTCACACTGAGCACGCAGCTTCTTCATCTTTTATTCCTTGCCTATGTTCTAGTTTAAGCTGGTACTATGGCAGTTGCCCCAGGTTCCTGTTTCAGGGTGGCTCCTTTCTCTTGCAGCATCCTATGGAGCCACCCTTTGCATGCAGGCACTTGTGTCTCCCTACCACGCGTTCATCAGTAGAAACACACAACCCCATTGCCTAGCATAGCAGGGCACTCTACTGATCCTCCTTCTCTTCTCCCCCCTCTCTTCTCCAAGCTAATAGATTGGCTGGAGACTGCGCTGTCCACTGTTAAAGTAGAACTATATGCAAAACTTTTTTTTTCATTTTGGATAGCGCAAGGGAGGGTTGTAACCCGTCAGGTTTTTTGGGGTTTTTTTGGCCATTTGTGTCCCATTGCCGAGAGATCTCTTCACTTCACGTCCCATAGCCAAAACAGGAAGTGAGGAATAAAGGGAATTCCTTGGGGACCCCAAGGTCACCAGAACTAGTGTCTCCATTGGATATTTTTCCCCTCTATTACTTTTCTGGGGACAAGCCAAAATGTGTGATTTTTTTTTTTTGTTTCACATTCAATGATAATGATAAACAGAACAAATAGAGAGGGTGAATCTCCCTAATGGGGACACGGAGACCAATAACAACTGACAAGCGCTATAATCCCTCTCCACTCCATCCAAACCTAAAAAAAAGGTTTGCCTATAGTTATACTTTAACCTCTTAAGGCCGGCGCCTCCTGGCCCTTTAGAAGGTATATGACGACGGGAGGCGGAGCGAGGTTTGAGAGCAATTGATCGCTGTGATTTGCAGTCATGGCGTCACTTAACTTGAAACCGAAAAAGTTTTCGGTTAGGCACCTCTAACTGTGCTGGGAGCACGCACAGCGCGCGCTCTCGGCACAGCTGTATGGACAGCAAATATGCAGCTTCTCGGCGCCAGGGACCGGGCACTGAGAGGCTGCATATTTGCATGCGGCCGACGCCAAGGGGTTATAGCTGAACTTCAGGTATGAACCTTTTATATATAGTTACATTAATCCAAAATGCAAAATGTTTTTTGATTAGACGAGGTGGAGAGGCAGGGATGTTTTAAGTACCGTAGATCTTTTCTTTCATTTTGGATGGAGTAAGGGAAGGTTAAAGCTCCTGTTTGTTTTTTTTTGCCATCTGTGTCCCATTTGGGACACTTTTCCTTACCTCCTGTCCTGTAGTTGCAACAGGAAATGAGAGCAAATCCCTCCGAAGGGAGGAAAATTCCTGGTCACAGAACAAGTGGCCCCATTACAAGATTTTCCCTCTGTACCTGTTTTGGTGACCACTCAAAGTTTGGGATTTTCTCTCATTTTCCATATATATGTAGCACCTTCTAGGTTGCTAGTATATAGGTTTTTGGCAGATTAGGTAAATTTAGGCAGGCCTGGCTGGCAGCCAGGCCTATTGGTTTTGATCTGGGCTGGGAGTGGCTCACGGTAGAGTTGGTGACTCACAGGTAGCATCATCAAAACCACCCACTTCTTTCTAGAATATGCTAGTGCTTTCTAGAGAGGAAGAAAGAGAGGAGAGGTGGAGATATCTGGGGTATTCTAAGGAGCCCTGACCAATTCCCAATCTGGATTGGCAGGGGACAGTCCTTGTTAAATATCTGGTGTCAGCCCAGCTGGGGAAGAGTTCTGCGGGTGGAAGCTGGAGATGGAGTGATAGGCTGTCATTGGCCTTGGAGGGAGCTCCGGGGGGGGGTGACCTTGGGCCTAAGCTCAGGTGTGGATGGGCTAGCTGGTCCTGGAAGCATAGGCAAGTAAATTGCTCGAGGTATTGAGGAGGAATTGTCTGCAAGCAAGTGTTGTGCTGGAGTGAAGACTGGAGTGTATATACAGACATAGTTTCCAACATTGTCAAAAGATTTATAGGGACACTTTTTTGTCTGCAGGCGAAGACTGGTTATAATTAGGTAGCGGGGCATTCGTTTGTAGGCTCGGCGAAGCGGGGGAGGAAAATTGTAGCGCGTGGAGCGTGCGGTGGGAAAAAATGGGCATGGTTTAAACTAAATATTGGGCGTAGCTTAAAGGGTGTGGTTAGAGTATGCGATGAAAGAGGCATGGAGGGAGAAGGAAGAGAGGGATGGAGGGAGAAAGAGAGGGAGAGAGAGAGAAAGATGCAGCTTGCTACTTGCCACCAGAGATGCAGCGCTCAATTGTCACCAGATGCAGCTTGCTACTTGTCACCAGATGCAGCTTGCTACTTGTCACCAGAGATGCAGCGCTCACTTATCACCAGATGCAGCTTGCTACTTGTCACCAGAGTTGCAGCGCTCACTTGTTACTAGATGCAGCTTGCTACTTGTCCCCAGAGATGCAGCGATCACTTGTCACCAAGATGCAGCTTGCTACTTGTCACCAGAGATGCAGCGCTCACTTGTCATCATGATGCAGCTTGTTACTTGTCACCAGAGATGCAGCACTCACTTGTCACCGAGATGCAGCTTGCTACTTGTCACCAGAGATGCAGCGCTCACTTGTCACCAGAGATGCAGCACTCACTTGTCACCAGATGCAGCGCTCACTTGTCACCAGATGCAGCTTGCTACTTGTCACCAGAGATGCAGCGCTCACTTGTCATCAAGATGCAGCTTGCTACTTGTCACCAGCGATGCAGCGCTCACTTGTCACCAGATGCAGCTTGCTACTTGCCACCAGAGATGCAACGCTCACTTGTCACCAAGATGCAGCTTGCTACTTGCCACCAGAGATGCAGCGCTCATTTGTCACCAAGATGCAGCTTGCTACTTGCCACCAGAGATGCAGCGCTCACTTGTCACCAAGATGCAGCTTGCTACTTCCCACCAGAGATGCAGTGCTCATTTGTCACCAAGATTCAGCTTGCTACTTGTCACCAGAGATGCAGATTACTACTTGTCACCAGAGATGCAGATTGCTACTTGTCACCAGAGATGCAGCTCTCACTTTTTACCAAGATGCAGCTTGTTACTTGTCACCAGAGATGCACCTCTCACTTGTCACCAGGATGCCAGCTTGCTACTTGACACCAGAGGTGCAGCGCTCACTTGTCACCAGATGCAGCTTGTTACTTGTCTCCAGATTCTGAGAACTCCATGCTGCTGTATCGCCAGAGCCCCCACTAGAGGTCTGGGGTTGGCACTGGTGATATTGTCTCCACCGCCATTTTTGCAAAGGTCAGCGCTCGTGGAGGCCGAGGGGAACAAACAAGAGGTGGAGCCCAGGTGGCAATGAAAGTGGCTGCCCCGCAGCCTCGTTATCAACTGGGCTCCGCCTCTTGTTTCTTCCCTACCTCGACCTCAAAGAGAGATGCTCTTCACAAAAATGGCGGCGACCCTGGATCTCTAGCGGCAGCTCTGGCGATTCATCACGGAACACCAGGACAAAGCCAATTTCCAGTGAATTTTCCCAGAAGATGGTAAGACCAGGATTTAGGTCTGAATAGCGTGAATGTCCTGGGAAAATCGGGACCGTTAGTAAGTATGTACATAGAATGTATATAGTTGGTCCCATGTAAATGTTCTGCAATCAAGTGGGCATCCCATATATCCTTACCCCATCCAAGTTAATTCCCCTCAATAAAAATAGAAAACAAAGTGCATGGACTGTTTTCTGTCTAATGCCTCGTACACACGGTCGGATTTTCCGACGGAAAATGTTGGATGGGAGCCTTTTGTTGGAAATTCCGTCCATGTGTGGGCTCCATCGGACAGTGTCCATCGTAATTTCTGTCACACAAAATTTGAGATCTGGATCTCAGATTTTCCGACAACAAAATCCGTTGTCGGAAATTCCGATCGTGTGTACACAATTCCGATGCACAAAATTCCACGCATGCTCGGAATCAAGCAGAAGAGCAGCACTGGCTATTGAACTTCACTTTTCTTGGCTCGTCGTACATGTTGTACGTCACTGAGTTCTTGACGTTCGGAATTTCCGACCAACTTTGTGTGACCGTGTGTATGCAAGACAAGTTTGAGCCAACATCCGTCTGAAAAAAAACATGGATTTTGTTGTTGGAATGTGCGATCGTGTATACGAGGCATAAACTCATGTGCCTGGCTGGGCGGGGTGACAGATGGACTACAACACCCAGCAGCCCTCATGTGGGTACCACTACATTTATATATATATACAGTGTACAGATTATATACATATTCTGTATATATATATATGATAATAGTCACCAGGACACAGACATTATTAAAAACCTCACAGGTGTTTTCACAGTTATACTATGATGTATAGCTCGGATAGCCAATTAGCGGACCTCGAGCTGTTGCAGAACTACAAGTCCCATGAGGCATAGCAAGACTCTGGCAGCCACAAGCATGACACCCAGAGGCAGAGGCATGATGAAACTTGTAGTTTTGCAACAGCTGGAGGTCCGCTAATTGCATATCCCTGATGTATAGTAATGCTGACTAGGCCAGGTAGATTAGCCATTCCAATTACTGCTTAAAACCCAACTATGGGCTCATTAGTCACTTTCCACCCATGTTTGCCATATGCCCCCTATTGGAGTACCCATTTAGTTATTCTTTTAATGTATCTTGTGGAAAGCCTCCCTAGAAGAATGGAGGGTGTTATAGCTGGAACGTCCTTCAACCATTCACAGAACAGTGAAAAAAATACAAGACTTTTTGTTGGTAGATGAGCGGAGAGCAGACCAGGAGAGTGAATGACATGATCCACACACTGTACTATAGCTAAGACTCTATGAATCTGTCATTGTTACAGTAGCCAGCAGTGCTGCAGGCACAGAATACTAATCATTAGAGGCAACTTATTTACATTGTGCTCTTTCCAAAATATCTAGAGGATCAAGTCTACTTTAGAATCTCTAATGCTGTGTACACACGATTGGACTTTTTGACAGCAAAGGTCCGACGGAACAAATCTGCTGGACAATTTGATCGTGTGTGGGCTTCATTGGACCTTTGCTGCCGAAAAATCAGACGGACTTTAGAAATAGAACATGTTTCAAATCTTTCTGACGGACTCGAGTCCAGTCGAAAAATCTGTTCGTCTGTATGCTAGTCCGACAGACGAACAACGACGCAAGGGCAGCTATTGGCTACTGGCTATGAACTTCCTTATTGTCAGGAGACTAGTAGACCAGACTGTGTGGACTGCACAGAGGAGACCAGAAACACATGTAAGTGAAATGGTGTTTATTAACAAGTGATAAGTGACAGGAACAAACAGTGCAAAAACCCACACAACAACCCACTACAAACAACAATGTATATATATATATGTAAAGGGAGATACCGTAATCGTAAACAAGCCAAGCCAAGGTCATACACAGGGAAGTCAGCAGAAGGGTAAGGACGGGAACCTGAACAGGACAAGGAGAGGATGGATGGATGGGGTTCAGGGCAGGGATCCAAGGGAGCCAGGAACGGAAGGGACAGGACTAGGAAGGCCTCAGGATAGGGATGGGATCAAATCAGGACAAGGCGGATAGCAGGCTCAAAGTCAAACAGGCAGCAGGGTCAGAACGCAGGGAGAGAGAAAGATACCAAGGCGAGCCCATGAGGGCTTGCCGGGTATTTGTAAGGCTGTGGTGATTGACCTCACGTTACAGCTGAGCGCAGTGTGAGCTGTTTGCTCCACACTGCCAGAGTGCACCCGCTGGTTGACGCCGGTACTACGGCCCGAGGATGCAACAGTGCCACCAGCAGGAAAGACCTCCCACTGCAGGTCCTAGGTGTAGGAAGACACCTGCTGATGGACACTGGTACTGCGATCCAAGGGAGCGATAGCGCCACCAACGGGTAGACCTTCTCATGACAGTACCCCCCCTTAAAGGAGCGGCCTCCGGACGCTCCAACAAGGTGTATCTGTTCAAAGTTCATGACCCTCAACTGGACAGATGAGGGCACATCAGGCCGGGCATCGGGTACATCAACCTGGACAGTGGGTACTGCTAGCATGTCAGAGTCATTAAGCTGGGCAGCAGACGACAGGAACCACTTGAGCTGGGCAGCAGAAGACAGGAACCACTTGAGCTGGGCAGCAGACGACAGGAACCACTTGAGCTGGGCAGCAGACAACAGGAACCACTTGAGCTGGGCAGCAGACGACAGGAACCACTTGAGCTGGGCAGCAGACGACAGGAACCACTTGAGCTGGGCAGCAGACGACAGGAACCACTTGAGCTGGGCAGCAGACGGCAGGAACCACTTGAGCTGGGCAGCAGACGGCAGGAACCACTTGAGCTGGGCAGCAGACGGCAGGAACCACTTGAGCTGGGCAGCAGACGGCAGGAACCACCTGAGCTGGGCAGCAAACGACAGGAACCACTTGAGCTGGGCAGCAAACGACAGGAACCACTTGAGCTGGGCAGCAGACGGCAGGAACCACTTGAGCTGGGCAGCAGACGGCAGGAACCACCTGAGCTGGGCAGCAAACGACAGGAACCACTTGAGCTGGGCAGCAGACGACAGGAAACACTTGAGCTGGGCAGCAGACGACAGGAAACACTTGAGCTGGGCAGCAGACGACAGGAAACACTTGAGCTGGGCAGCAGACGACAGGAAACACTTGAGCTGGGCAGCAGACGACAGGAAACACTTGAGCTGGGCAGCAGATGGCAGGAACCACTTGAGCTGGGCAGCAGACGGCAGGAACCACTTGAGCTGGGCAGCAGACGGCAGGAACCACTTGAGCTGGGCAGCAGACGGCAGGAACCACCTGAGCTGGGCAGCAAACGACAGGAACCACTTGAGCTGGGCAGCAGATGACAGGAACCACTTGAGCTGGAGGGCAGACACCCGAACATCAGGCTGGAGGGCTGGAACATCAGACTGGAAAGCTGGAACATCCGACTTGGAAGCTGGCACATCAGACTGAGAAGCTGGCACATCAGACTGAGAAGCTGGCACATCAGACTGAGAAGCAATCTTCGAGGCATCAGGCTGAAAGGCAAGCTGCAAGACATCAGGCTGGGAAGCTGGGACAGCAAACTGGGAAGCTGGCACATCAATCTGGGAAGCTGGCACATCAATCTGGGAAGCTGGCACATCAATCTGGGAAGCTGGCACATCAATCTGGGAAGCTGGCACATCAATCTGGGAAGCTGGCACATCAATCTGGGAAGCTGGCACATCAATCTGGGAAGCTGGCACATCAGACTGGGAAGCTGGCACATCAATCTGGGAAGCTGGCACATCAATCTGGGAAGCTGGCACATCAGACTGGGAAGCTGGCACATCAGACTGGGAAGCTGGCACATCAGACTGGGAAGCTGGCACATCAGACTGGCAGGTAGGCATCAAGACATCAGGCTGGAAGACAAGCTGCAAGGCATCAGGCTGGGAAGCTGGCACATCAATCTGGGAAGCTGGCACATCAATCTGGGAAGCTGGCACATCAATCTGGGAAGCTGGCACATCAATCTGGGAAGCTGGCACATCAGACTGGGAAGCTGGCACATCAGACTGGGAAGCTGGCACATCAGACTGGCAGGTAGGCATCAAGACATCAGGCTGGAAGACAAGCTGCAAGGCATCAGGCTGGGAAGCTGGCACATCAATCTGGGAAGCTGGCACATCAATCTGGGAAGCTGGCACATCAATCTGGGAAGCTGGCACATCAGACTGGGAAGCTGGCACATCAGACTGGTAGGTGGGCATCAAGACATCAGGCTGGAAGACAAGCTGCAAGGCATCAGGCTGGGAAGCTGGTACAGCAAACTGGGAAGTTGGCACATCAATCTGGGAAACTGGCACATCAATCTGGGAAACTGGCACATCAATCTGGGAAACTGGCACATCAATCTGGGAAGCTGGCACATCAATCTGGGAAGCTGGCACATCAGACTGGTAGGTAGGCATCAAGACATCAGGCTGGAAGGCAAGCTGCAAGACATCCGGCTGGAAGGCAGGGACATCGAGCTGGAAGGCAGGCATCGGGACGACAGACTGGGAGGCAGGCACATCAGACTGTAAAGCTGGAACATCAGACTGCAAAGCTGGAACATCAGACTGGAAGGCTGGAACATCAGACTGGAAGGCTGGAACATCAGACTGCAGAGCTGGAACGTCAGACTGCAGAGCTGGAACGTCAGACTGCAAAGCTGGAACAGCAGACTGCAAAGCTGGAACAGCAGACTGGAAGGCTGGAACAGCAGACTGCAAAGCTGGAACAGCAGACTGGAAGGCTGGAACATCAGACTGGAAGGCTGGAACATCAGACTGGCGAGCTGGAACGTCAGACTGGCGAGCTGGAACAGCAGACTGGAAGGCTGGAACATCAGACTGGAAGGCTGGAACATCAGACTGCAAAGCTGGAACAGCAGACTGGAAGGCTGGAACATCAGACTGGAAGGCTGGAACAGCAGACTGCAAAGCTGGAACAGCAGACTGGAAGGCTGGAACAGCAGACTGGAAGGCTGGAACATCAGACTGGCGAGCTGGAACGTCAGACTGCAAAGCTGGAACAGCAGACTGGAAGGCTGGAACAGCAGACTGCAAAGCTGGAACAGCAGACTGCAAAGCTGGAACAGCAGACTGCAAAGCTGGAACAGCAGACTGCAAGGCTGGAACAGCAGACTGGAAGGCTGGAACAGCAGACTGCAAAGCTGGAACATCAGACTGGAAGGCTGGAACATCAGACTGGAAGGCTGGAACATCAGACTGGCGAGCTGGAACGTCAGACTGCAAAGCTGGAACAGGTTGGGTTACTGGCAAGATGGTGTGGGTTGGGAAGAATTTTTGCTTCTTCTTTGGTTTAGCCCGTGCAGTTTTGTATGTAGGTGCAGGGCTGTAAGCAAAGAAAGTAGCTGGATCGAAGGAAGACCAAGGAACTGTAGCTAGAGAGGGGTTTTGTGGGACTGTTACAGGTGGAGGAGAAGAGACAGGTGAATTGAAAGCAGGATAGGTGCGACACTTGGAGACTGGGTGATAGTATTTGGTAGGGAACTGATTAAACTGGGTTGTAGCTGAGGTTGCCATAGGTGACGGGGAGATAGATCTTTTGGAAGGCAGATGATTAATGGCAGGGCTGGAATGTTGTGGCTTAGCTAAAGATAGGAGATCTGACCATGCCTGCAGCAAAGGTTGAACAAACGCTGATTTACATACAGCCTGACTAACCAGAGATTGTACTGAATAAATGCAATCGGATAACACCTGCTGGGAACAAGCGGAATAATGTTCATCAAAGTAAGCCGGATCATCCTCTAACAACCATACCAGGGATTCCACCTGGTCACAACTGAAAGGAGGGGAGAAATCGTCACTACCTTCGGGAATGCATGATGAGGCTGACTTTGTACATAATTGGATCAAAGGCAGAACATCCTCAAATAACACATGACCTTGATCTACAAGTAAATGGGCGGTTTGTATTGTTTCCAGCAGTTGGTCTCGGGTCCAATCTTTAAGAGTCTGACAACAATATTCATTATCCTCTGCCGCCAGCAGAGAATAATAGACAATTTCATCAAAGTCCATTTTGCGCGCCCACCGTAACAGGACGGTTTCTCAGTGCAGCCACGTCTGGTCAGGGATGGCCTTGGTATACTGTCAGGAGACTAGTAGACCAGACTGTGTGGACTGCACAGAGGAGACCAGAAACACATGTAAGTGAAATGGTGTTTATTAACAAGTGATAAGTGACAGGAACAAACAGTGCAAAAACCCACACAACAACCCACTACAAACAACAATGTATATATATATATGTAAAGGGAGATACCGTAATCGTAAACAAGCCAAGCCAAGGTCATACACAGGGAAGTCAGCAGAAGGGTAAGGACGGGAACCTGAACAGGACAAGGAGAGGATGGATGGATGGGGTTCAGGGCAGGGATCCAAGGGAGCCAGGAACGGAAGGGACAGGACTAGGAAGGCCTCAGGATAGGGATGGGATCAAATCAGGACAAGGCGGATAGCAGGCTCAAAGTCAAACAGGCAGCAGGGTCAGAACGCAGGGAGAGAGAAAGATACCAAGGCGAGCCCATGAGGGCTTGCCGGGTATTTGTAAGGCTGTGGTGATTGACCTCACGTTACAGCTGAGCGCAGTGTGAGCTGTTTGCTCCACACTGCCAGAGTGCACCCGCTGGTTGACGCCGGTACTACGGCCCGAGGATGCAACAGTGCCACCAGCAGGAAAGACCTCCCACTGCAGGTCCTAGGTGTAGGAAGACACCTGCTGATGGACACTGGTACTGCGATCCAAGGGAGCGATAGCGCCACCAACGGGTAGACCTTCTCATGACACTTATTCTAGTCTGGTCGTACGTCATCACGTTCAAATCAGTCGGACTTTGGTGTGATCGTGTGTAGGCAAGTCAGTTGCATCGGAACTCCGTCGGAACTCAAAAGTCCTTCGGAGTTCAGTCCGTCGAAAGTCCGCTCGTGTGTACACGGCATAACAGTGAGTTCTCCTATCAATAATTCCTGAGGCTCCATGCACATTAGCCTTCATGTCCTGGGACAGTTTTGGGTGTTTCCACCACCTGTTCTGCCTGTTACATTCTCCCCAATGTACAGCACATAAAAATGCAGCTGGGAGGGTGGGAGTCCCTGTATTGGACACAGAAGTTGTGTGGACATCTTACCAATGCAGTCCTTTGGAGATAGAAGAGACTGTCAAGGGGTTTACCTCTCCATCTTCTATCAAAAACTGAAATTTGGATGAGTTGGCTCTTTAATTACTAAAAGCATTATAAAACCTTTCATCTAACCTAGAGGCCTCCAAACTGCAGCCCACAGGCAAGATGTGGCCCTTTAATTGCATTTATCTGGCCCCTGGGAAAATATTACTCCCACTGATACAAGGCACTATTCCTCCTACTGACATCATCGATGAAGCACCATTTCTTCCACTGACACCAACAGTGGGGCATAATTCCTCCCCTTTTATAAACTATGGAACACTATTCATTCCACTGATACCAACGGTGGAGCACTATTCCTCCCACTGATATAGACGATGGAACACTTATTCTTCACACTGATATAAACAATGGAACACCATTCCTCCCATTGACACCAATAATGGGGCACTATTCTCTCCACTAACACCAACAATGGGGCACTGTTCCTCCCACTGACATCAATGATGGGACATTATTCCTTCCACTGACACCAACGAAAGGACACCATTCCTCTCACCAATATAAACAATGGAACGTTATTCTTCCCATCAACACCAATGATGGGCAGTATGCCTCTCACTGACACTGAAGATGGGGCAGTATTCCTTCTACTAACACCAATGATGGGACACTATCCCTCCCACTGACAGCAACGATGGGACACTATTTCTCCCACTGACATCAATGATGGGACACTATTCCTTCCACTAACACCAACGAAAGGACACCATTCCTCTCACCAATATAAACAGTGGAACACTATTCCTCCCACTGACACTAAAGATGGGGCACTATTTCTTCTACTAACACCAACAATGGGGCACTATCCCTCCCACTGATACCAGTGATGGGGCACTATTCATTCCTTCAACCTGAGTCATTGTTTCCTGCCACTGACGCCAGGACATTTTATAGCCCCACTGGCCACAGTCCAGCCCCCAAAAGTCTGTCCCTCTGTTTAGAAAGCTTTGGTGACCACTGGTCTAACCTATAACACTTTACTTTTTTACTTTCAAATAGTAAAAATGAGAAGAAGTAAAAAAAAATTGAAAAAAACTATTTAAACTAGTGACTCTCTAGGGCTAAAATGCATAGTATCAGCCATGGCAACGCATGACTCCAGACCTCCTTCACCTTTCACCCTCTTCCATGCTGCTAGGAATAAAAGGTAGGGCTCTGATGTAAAGGGAGGACTAAGTGATTGGGGGGCTCTGTAATGAGGTGCTTGGGGGCTCTCATCTATTGGGGGGTATTGATGTGATGGGGGGACCTCTGACATGATGGGGGCCTCTGATGTGATGAGGGACCTCTGATGTGATGGGGTATCTATGACATGATGGGGGCCTGTGATGTGATGGGGGACCTCTGACATGATGGGAGACCTCTGATGTGAAGGGGTGAGTTCAAATGTTAAGGTGAACTGCTGATGTGATAAGGGACCTCTGATGTGATGGGGGACATTTGACATGATGGGGGGCCTCTGATGTGATAGGGGGCTTTGGATGAGATGGGGCTTCTGATGTGATGGGGATCTCTGATGTGATGGGGGCCTCTGATCTCATGGGATACCTTTGACATGATGGGGGACACCTGATGCGATGGGGAGCTTTGATGTGAAGAGATGGGGTGGCCCACACTGCCCACCCACCCTGGCCATCCTGCTCAAAATTCCACCTACTTAGAAAGGCCCTAGCCGTGCTTCTCTAAGGGGGCCCATCTACCTACCAGCTCTTTGCTGAACCAAAGGAGGAGTGCCACTGAGGATCTCATCTGGGGGTTCCATGGAGGAGGCTGCCTGCTTGAGTCTGAGGGAGACATTCAGGCCCAGGGGCCCAACCTCTGCTACATTCAGTTAAGGCTTGCCTGGCCTGGGACATTGCAAATGGTGCACCAGTGTTGCCCACTTCATGTTCTAACGCTTGGAGGACTGTGCTAAGAAGATGCTGCTAGGGAGATATGCCCTCATACTGCTGTGCAAAGTTCTAGAGCAGGATTCTCCAAACTATGGGCCTCCAGTTGTTCAGGAACTACAATTCCCATCATGCCTAGTCATGTCTGTGAATGTCAGAGTTTTAAAATGTCCCACAGCTCCCTAGTTCCCATCTAAGTCAACCTGCAATAAACTGTTAAAAAACAACCCCTAGACTGTGCTTTTCTTATCCAGAGCTGTGGAATTTACTGTCTGTCTGTCTGCTGCGCAAGTGGAAATAGAACCCATGACACCAAACAGTGGCCCTTTTGGGAGTAGAACTACACATGTGCTGGGAGGAGGACATTCTGTCTTCTCAAACGTCACCTCTGGGGAAACAGCACTACTTTTCCCATAATTAAAAGGGAAATGCAAGAGCTGATGGCCAGGGTGTGTGGGTGGAACATGGGCTGAGATGAGGGCAGAACTGGGGCTGATGACTTAATAAATAAATATCTCATGTTCAATATAAATATTAACACACACACCATCACATTTGTTGGTAAGATCAGCACCATTATAGCTTTTCAGAAACATTTCTGCTATGAGTTCAGCTTTAAAGATAGCTGAAAATAATATAATACTCTGCGTGCTCTTAGGACAGAAAAGTATTTACATAGGGTCACATATATGTGACCTCTCGGCATTAAAGCCCATCCACCAAGAGCCCGCATATATAGGACACATCAGCGGGAAGGGGTTAACAGACCAAAAGGGGGCAAATAAGATAAGTTCGTGCTTAAAGTACAACTCAAGGTAAAACTTTTTTTTTACATTTTGGATGGAGTAGAGAGGGATTAGAACACCTGTCAGTTTTTATTGCTGTCCGTGCCCCCATTAAGGAGATTCACCCTCTCTATTAGTCCTGTTTTCCATTATCATTGAAAGTGAAAGTAAAAGAAAATCCCAAATTTTAGGTTGTCCCTAGAAAAGTAATAGAGGGGAAATCTTCCAATGGGGACACTGGTGCTGTTGACCTGGGGGTCTCCAAGAAATCCTCTTAATTTGCAGGGATTTCCTCTCACTTCCTGTTTGACTACAGGGCAGAAGGTGAAAAGAAATCTCCGCAATGGGGCACAGGTGGCAAAAAAAATGTGACAGGGGTTATAACCCTTCCTTACTCTATCCAAATGAAAAAAGAAAAAAGTTTTGCCTTTAGTTCTACTTTAAGCTTCATCCTTTAACCAAATAGTTTTGACATTTGACTTTTATGTGTTGTGTGTAACTGGGGGCACAGTAGGGACATAACCTCTGTTTACATTCGATAATATCATCTCAGAATCTTAAAGTATGTTGTAAAACAGGATTCGATTTTCCCCCCACCGTCCCATGGGCCCGGTAATGTTTGCTACTGCTGCCATCACTCTTACACTGGTCTTAGAGGACACTTCAAAATGTCAGGCTAAGTCAAGTTTTGTGATGAAAACTACCAGCACACATGAACACTTTATAAACTCTATGTCTATCCAAACCCCTGACACTTTTTGGCTTCTTGTTCAAATATTTCTGCAAACTCAGCCAGAGCCATAAGCATGAGAAGAGAAAAATCTGAAGTTATGACAGTGTGGTGCAAGAAAGAAGCACTGGACGAAGAACTGAGAAGAGGCATGTCTGGATGACGTCTAACACAAAGCTAAGCTGCCAGTTCTGGTGAACTTTGTGCCCCGGCTTCTGCAATTTTCCATGATGCCGGCCAAAGTTTTGTTGTAGTACTACCAAGTCAAGGTACCAGAATTCTCTGATCTTTTATGGCCTTTTAGAGAGCACTGGGATGAAGATTGCTGTAAGAAGTTGATTGAAAAGTTAAAAGTCAGGATAGTTTAAAGCTGAAACTCCAGGAAAACCGCTAAATACATGAATAAATATAGTGAGAGGATGCAAGGATATCTCAAGGATAGAGCTTGAGGAGTTCCAGAGTATTGTGTCTGAGTAAAAAAACTGGGTTTCCTGTTTCCCTTGGGTTTTGTAATCCTGTATCAGGATCTGGAACTTGGAAACTTCAAAGAGTTTTGGGTGGGAAGAAGTCTCCAATCCAGTGCCCAGGTCTTGCCAGAGATTCGCAGGCTGCGTGAGTGTGCAGGCGTGCACATTTATTATAAGCAAGACCTGGCCGAAGCTTAGTGCTCTCATTTTGAGACAAGTCAGAGCTCCCATCAGTAGAGAGATGTGTACTTCCATTAGGAGAGGCACTCTATTCAGGAGTAAGTACTCCATGTTGGAGAGGTTCATTACCCACAGGACTGAGAGAATCAGGACAGCTGAGCGAGTCTGGAGGACTGTGAGAGCTAAGGTGACGAGGCGAGCCCAGTTGACTGAGGAAGTCTGTGAGTCCCAGAGGAGTAAGAGAGCCCAGGAGAACCCCTACTGAGAGACCAGGGCACAGGCCTATGCTGCAGGGAGCAGCAAGTGTACGTTTGCACTGATCGTGCTGACACCAGGAATTACAGTGGCTGCAGGGAACAGCAAGTGAACACTATTGGGCTGTGGACTGAGGGTATGCAACTAAAGGCTGGGAGGCAGGAGAATCCAGGGAGTTCAGAGGAGCTAGGTGAGAAAGTTTGAGAGACCAATCCAAAGGCCAAGGTTTAGCGGCATGGCCAGATCTAGGGGGGTGGTGCTGGGGTAGCCTGCAGCCCCCCCAGATTTCAGTTGTGCCATCCCACCTCATGCCCATGGCCACCTCATGGATATTCTGGGGAGGGGAGGGGAGGGCTGCCTGCTGCAGGGAACTAAAATTAAAAAGTCATTTGGGAAAGTGACAGCGACGGACAGGAGAGAGCCTGGAGGAGGTTGTGCTGTGCTCTCCCCTTCCTTCATGCAGCAGATGACACAGGATCACCAGATCAGACTGTACACAAATTGATTACCCGCCTTCTACCCACATTTCCTGCTGCCAGTGTTCCGTCAAAATAGCCAATTCATTGCTGCTGTCTGTGGAGAATCCTGTCATTCACTCAGCCGATCAGTGAGTGCCAGCCATTATCCGGCACCCGCTGATTGGCTCATGCTGTAGCGAATGACAGCATAGCTGGAGCGGTGCGCCCCCTACCCGGAAATGCAAATCACGTGATATTTCCACAGTAGAGATACAAGAGGCGGTCGGTAAGTGGTTACAGAAGTCTTACTTTTATTTTTATGAATGTGTTCTGTTATCACCCAGGGGACAAAGTGCATTTAGTACTAACCCATCTTCCTAGGTGCTACCTAAGTCTAGTTGTGATGTCGGCAGGGCGCCCCCCCCCCACCCCCCACCAGGCAAGCAGCACTTTGCCTACTTGCCTGGAACATTTTGCTGACCCCCCATACTCCCCCTGTATTCCTTGCAAGGAGCTGGTCTCTGGCAAGTGCTTGGAGATGGCGATAAGTGTCAAAGCAGCCATTTCCTTGCTAGCTGCGTTGTCGCATGGCTGTGGGGGTGTGCCATTTCCAACCTCACAGTTAGGCCTAAGCAACACCTGAGAGGATGGGACAAACTTCTTTAAAATGCTGTCAACCATATTCCTTAACTGTGCACAGTATATAAATATACAGTAAATATACAGAGAAAATGTATGCTGTTTTAAAGGCAAAGATTGGCAAGATTGGCAAAGATTGGACAAACACTAAATATTGATTTGTGGTTTTTTTTGGTTTATGTAGTTTGTAGGATGTTAATTGATAAATAAAAACTATTAATTTATTAATATTAAAAGCACCCTCACTTTACCAGATATTTTCAAGTGCTTAAAATTTTTGCACGGTACTGTACAGTAGATCAGGACTTAAAGTGATATTAAAGTCTCTTTTAAAAAAAATATATATAACCAATATGGTATACTTACCTGCTCTGTGCAGCAGTTTTGCACAGAGCAGCCCAGATCCTTCCCTTCTTGTGTCCCTCACCAGCGCTTCTGGCCCCTCCCTCCTACCGAGTGCCCCCAGAGCAAGCAGCTTGCTCTGGGGGCACCTAAGCAGGCTAGTTCCCGAGCTGCGACTTTGCATGTCCATTCACACACAAAGCAATGGCTCAGCCCCATCCCCTCTCTCTCCTGATTGGCTTAGTAGCAGTGATTGACAGTCCGCTGCTGTCTCTGCCAATGAGGAGGGAGAGTCCCCAGGGAGCTGAGGCATTTATGCACATTGCTGTAACGAGATGGGGGTCAGGTATGTGTTAGGGGGGCTGAGGGGGGCTGCTACTCACAGAATGTTTTTTACCTTCATGCATAGAATGCATGAGCCTTTAGAACCACTTTAAGTGTGTCTTTTAAGAAAAAAAAATGCAGAACTGTGCATCCTCTGAAACCACATTTTCTGTGTAAAAGGCGGAAAATTAATGTGATTAGGCTGATTTCTCTCCGGGTCGAATGTTTTTCATTCATACAGAATAATGTGGAAAATGCCACATTATGGCTACTAGATAGAGCTAATGATTATGTTAAATAACTACTTATTTTCTATAATCATCAGCTCCATCTAGTGGCCAAATTGCAGTATCTTCCTAATTCACTCTATTCCGTATGATAGTGTAATTGTTCGATTTTGCCCCCATTCACACTGAATAAATGCACATGCAGTTTCACAAGATGAATAGCTCTGCAACATCGCTCCATCACTCACAGAGAGACTCTGACTAACATAAAGGAATTGATAATTACAAGCCCTCTCTCTTGTAATGGTCTAGCAGTGAGGGCGAACCTTGGCACCCCAGATGTTTTGGAACTACATTTCCCATGATGCTCAACTACACTGCAGAGTGCATAAGCATCATGTGAAATGTAGGTCCAAAACATCTGGGGTGCCAAGGTTCGCCATCACTGGTCTATAGTCTCTGTAACTTGGCAGTGTCTTGTAAAATATCATTAGCCAAAGTAGGTTTCAGAAAGGTGGTTAGGTTTGGGTATACAATGGTTTCTAAGGGGGTTTTTGGTAGATGAGGAGCAGGTCTGCAGGTATAAACTTGTAATGGTCTCTACCTTAGGAGCTGAGACTAATACAATTATGTCATTCATCCCACTGACAAGAAAGGTAATAAATGTCTCCAGAAATAGAGAGTTAATAACCTTGAGGTATACAAATTGTTTTTAGCTTTTGATAGTTTTCAGATACCTGAAGACCTGATATTTTCCCCTTTGAGGTATATGCATGATTCCACTCTGTTGGGTTCTTCTCGCCTGTCTTGGTACATTACAAGCTGTTTTCATTCTGCTGGGACTTGGCCAACTCCCAGCAATGCAGATAGGGAGGATGCAAGGACAATCGCGAGTCTGTCATTTAGAGGGTTTTTATGACTTTATTATACAAGTGACGTGACATCCAATTTCACAATTCGGGTCACAAGTGCGTCTTTAAATTCATGGTATGCATTCATTTATGAGTACTTCATTTGTTAAAGGATTGAACTTACAGAGTGAAGGGTTATCAACTGTTCTCATATAAGAATCGTCTGTCTGCATAAAACAAACTCTCTATTTCTGGAGACATTTATTACCTTTCTTGTCAGTGGGATGAATGACATCATTGTAATAGTCTCAGCTCCTAATGTAGAGACTATTACAAATTTATACCTGCAGACCTGCTCCTCATCTACCAAAACCCCCCTTAGAAACCATCATATACCCAAACCTAACCATCTTCCTGAAACCTACTTTGGCTAATGATATGGCTAATGAGCATAATGGGAAATGTAGTTCCAAAACATCTGAGGTGCCAAGGTTCGCCATCACTGCTAGACCATTACAAGAGAGAGGGCTTGTAATTATCAGTCCCTTTATGTTAGTCAGAGTCTCTCTGCGAGTGATGGAGCGATGTTGTACATTGTGAACCAGAAAAAGAAGGTAGCCAGTGACAGCCTTCTATGGCATGATTATTATTACGCATCAGTGAACTTGAAATGTGTCAGCCTGGTCCCCCCGTGTAGCTGTGCTGGTGTCCAAGAATTTGAATTGTTCTAATAAAGAAGCTGGAGTTTCTATTTTCCTTTGGTGTCCGGTAATCCACCTTCGATTCTTGTAATAATTTTGGTTACAAGCTGTACCTGCACCCAGACATAGATAGGGGCATTAGATCGTGGACCCACCTCAAGTGGTGTTTCCCTTGTTATGTTTTATTAGCCTTCTATGGCACTTGGGGAAGTGTTGAGTGTTGGGTTATTCAGTTTAAGGTCATCACAAAGGACTAGGGGGCACACTTTACGTCTGGAGGAAAATAGCTTTAATCTTCAAATACAAAACGGTTGGACTGTACTCCTTCAAGAGCTGGTTCTGACCAGCTCAGTAGATTGTTTTAAAAAAAGGCCTGGATTCTTTCCTAAATGTACATAATATAACTGGATATTAACATCTATAGGTAAAGTTGATCCAGGGAATATCTGATTGACTCTTGGGGGAGCAGGAAGGAATTTTTTCCCCTGCTGAAGCAAATTGGTTAAAGCTTTGCTGGGTTTTTCTTTGCCTTCCTCTGGATCAACTGTGGGAATAGGATTGTATGTTTTTTTTTTTTTTTTTTTTTTTAGGATTTTTTTTCACTTTTATTGGTTGAACTAGATGGTCTTGTGTTTTTTTTTTTTTCAACCAGGCTAACTATGTAACTTTTGGAAGTGTGTGGACTAAATCCTATATCCTGGGGGTATTGTGCTAAGTTCCTCTAAAGTAAGGGAATGACTTGTATGAGTAACTAATCTTTCTCATCCTTGGGGATTTAGCTGCTCAGATAGTTATTACTAGGGATGAGACAAACACCCCCACGGTTCGGTTTGCACCAGAACTTGCGAACAGGCTAAAAATACGTAAAGTATATAGGACACAAGCATGAAAAATCAAAAGTGCTCATTTTAAAGGCTTATATGCAAATTATTGCCATAAAAAGTGTTTGGGGACCCGGGTCCTGCCCCAGGTGACATGTATCAATGCAAAAAAAAGTTTTAAAAATGGCCGTTTTTTCGGAAGCAGTGATTTTAACAATGCTTAATGTGAAACAATAAAAATTTAATATTCCTTTAAATATCGTGCCTGGGGGTGTCCTTAGTATGCCTGTAAAGTAGCACATTTTTCCCGTGTTTAGACCAATACCAAAGCAAAATGACATTTCTAAAGGAAAAAATGTAATTCAAAACTACTTGCGGCTGTAATGTTATGTTGGGTCCCGGCAATATAGATAAAAAAATCATTGAAAAAAAATTGCATGTGTCCCCGTCCCCCCCCCAGTCCATTACCTGGCCCTTTGGGTTTGGTATGGATATTAAGGGGAACCCCGCACTCAAATTAATAAAAAAAAATTGCGTGGGGGTCTCCCCAAAGTCCATACCAGGCCCTTCAGGTCTGGTATGGATTTCAGGGGAACCCCGAGCCAAAATTTTAAATAAAATGGCGTAGGGGTCCCCCCAAAATCCATACCAGACCCTTATCTGAGCACACAACCTGGCAGGCCACAGGAAAACTACCAGGCCACATGCCTTCAACATGTTAATCGGGACAAGGGCCTCATCCCCACAACCCTTGCCCGGTGGTTGTGGGGGTCTGAGGGCGGGGGGGCTTATTGGACCTGGAAGCCCCCTTTAACAAGGGGGGCCCTAGATCCTGCCCCCCCCATGTGAATGGGTACATTGTACCGTTACAGATTCACCAAAAAAAGTGTCAAATTGTTAAAAATGACAGTAGGCAATTTGGGACAAGTCCTTTATTAAATAAAAAAACTGTACTGCGATGTCCATTCATCTTCGATCACAGTGTCTGACAACCCGATAAAAAAAAAAAAAACGAAAAAAGCTCCACCTCCATTGGAGGTTTCGCTGACTGAAGCCTCTTCGTAATGACAGCTGTTATTTAGCTGCGGGCGGGGCCACCCGTTTACATCACGTAATGTCAGAGGGGGCAGGGTCACCTGTTTACATCACCTGGTGACCCTGCCCTCAGCTATATAACAGCTGTTATTGCGAAGAGGCTTCATTTAGCGGGAGCCTCCCATGAAGGCGGAGTTTTTTCCATTTTTTTTTATCGGGTCGCCGGACGCTGTGATCGAAGATGAATGAACATCGCGGGACAGTTTTTAAATTTTTTTTAAAAAAAGGACTTGTCCCAAAATGTGAATGTGTAGGGGTACAATGTACCCAATACCCATTCACATAGGGGGGGGCGGAATCTGGGGCAGGATCTGGGGGTCCCCTTGTTAAAGGGGGCTTCCAGATTCCAATAAGCTCCCCACCCGCAGATCCCCACAACCATCAGGCAAGGGTTGTGGGGATGAGGCCCTTGTCCTTATCAACATGGGGACAAGGTGTTTGGGGGGGACCCCAAAGCATCCTCCCCATGTTGAGGGCATGTGGCCTGGTATGGTTCAGGAGAGGGGGCGCTCTCTTGCCCCCTCTTTTCTTGCGGCCTGCCAGGTTGTGTGCTCAGATAAGGGTCTGGTATCGATTTTGGGGGGATCCCTACACCATTTTTTTAAAAAAATTTGGCGCAGGGTTCCCCTTAATATTCATACCAGACCAGAAGGGCCTGGTATGGATTTTGGGGGGACCCCCACGCAATTTTTTTTTTTTTATTTGGGTGTGGGGTTCCCCTTAATATCTATACCAGACCCAAAGGGCCTGGTAATGGACGGGGGGGCCCATGCCGTTTTTTCAATCATTTTTATCTATATTGCCGAGACCCGACAATACATTACAGCCGCGAGTAGTTTTAAATGACATTTTTGCCTTTAGAAATGTTGTTTTGCTGTGGTATTGTTTCTAAATATGGTGTGCTACTTTACAGGCATACTAAGGACATCCCCCAGGCACGATATTTAAAGGAATATTTCATTTTTATTGTTTTAATTTAAGCATTATTAAAATCACTGCTACTGAAAAAACGGCCATTTTTAAAACTTTTTTTGCATTGATACATGTCCCCTGGGGCAGGACCCGGGTCCCCAAACACTTTTTATGACAATAACTTGCATATAAGCCTTTAAAATTAGCACTTTTAATTTTTCATGTTAGTGTCCCATTTTAACGGCGTTCCGCGGCTTTTGAATTTGGCGCGAACGCAACATATTGTTCACTGTTCGGCTCGAACATTGAGCTCATCCCTAATTATTACCCTTTAGGAATTCTGCTCTAATTAGGTGTTTAGTGTTCTGTTGTTAATGCAATTTTTTAAATGTTCAGTGGGAATGTTTTGTATGTAATAGTGTTTAATGTCAAGTGAAAAAATAATTTTGAATGAAAAAGTATATGGTTTAAAAAAAAAAAAATGGTTTGATAAACCAACTTTGCTGCATTGATGTGGGGATATCGGGCTAACAAAAATACTAATAATGGATTCATTATGTAGAAATATCAGTACATTAGGGACAAATTTCCCCCAGCGGAACCAAATAGCTATTGTACTTAATAAGATATCTGCACACAAGCCTACCCACCCTCCTATTCTTAGATTGTCCGCCCCTTATTGATATGTAATTCATTAACAGGAACAGTGAAAACAATAGCGATCATTCTCCATTGTCTGTGATTAATAATAGTCAGAATATGTTTATTCTACGTTCTATCAAGAGCAGAGACACATCATTGTTCAATGTTTTGTTTAATTATACCCCACCTTTTCACAGTCAATCATTGTCAGGGTATCATTACATTTCCCTATCCCAGTCATCCATGGACAAAACAGCCAGTTCCATAAAACGTGGTGTCTGCCAAATAACAAAATGAATTTTAATTAGTCTCCGAATAAAGCCCTTCATATAATTGTCTGGTCTCCGCTGTAGTTTCCACTGTGCATAATGATAGCTGCAGGTTGACAAGACATGTACAATGTTGGTGCAATTGGAAAATGTGTCTGATGAAAAAAAACGTTTTCTGATCTCCATCACGGCCTTTAGTTTCTGGGGAGGAGTTGAGGTAGTTCTGCTCAAAACTATCAATTTTGCCATCTGCGAAACGTGTGCTTAAGCAAAAAGTCTCAATTTCCCTCAGTATGCTACTGGAGTGAATTTGGGTTTAATAAAGTCCTAGTGTTTCTTTGCTGGTTAAATTTTCTGTAAAAAAAAAAAAAAGAAAATAATGTGATCAATCAGAGACCATTTTTGACACAAGAACAGATCTGGGAAAGTTTTGTAACCTCAGAAGTCATTAAAACCTTTGCACCTTAAAGCGGGGTTCCACCCAAATTTTACATTATCTCTATGCATTCTCTTCCTTGCCTAGATGCTGACATGCTGTGTAAAAAAATTTAAATCGCCGTAATTACCTTTTTTTTTCTAATCTTAGCACTTCCTGGTTTTCCTCCCATGGGAGTAGGCGTGTTTCTAGCCTCTCCCAGACCTCCCACAGTCCCCTGGGAGCTAGTCTCAGGCTTCCCAGCATGCATTGTGCAACAGCGTCATCACAACATCTCAGTGAATGCTGGGAGCACAGCATTCGCCGCATCCAGGAAATACATGCTTGTGGGCTTCAAATGCCCACAATGAAAATGGAAACCGCCTTCAGTGAATTTTATAAGTTATTCTTTACAACGAAATCGGACACAGGCGGACTTATTACACAGAACATGTGAGTAGATAATCATGAGAAGAAAAGTTTGTGAATGAACTCCAAAAAAAAAAAAAACGATAGATAGGTGGACCCCCGCTTTAAAAAAATAAAAAATAAAAAAAAACCCTGAATTCTAAATTTGCCTTCCCCATTGGTACCAATTCATTTTTATGAAATGTAAACATTTTTCCAAAATTTATTTCACCACAATTCCAGGAAAATGACAATTATTGAATGGCTTTTATTTGGCACTTCCGTAGTACCTGTGGTAATGCCAGATCTAGCAACAAATGGTTAACACCCTGCCAGGTTTACTTAATGTCTGTGACTCCATTGGGGGAATTTACATCTTCTACTGTCCCTATGATTTCAGAATAAGAAAGGGGGGAAAGGGTTTACTAGGGCCAGGGCTGCCAATGAGGGGATGGAATAAAGACAGCCCTCCTATATGGGGTCCAGGCCCCATAAAGTCAGCAGGGGGGCTGGCTGTAGGCATCTCACAGTCCACCAACTTCCTAAGCCTGGGTCCCCACTTTCTCTGCTCCTCATCCCTGACTCATGGATAGACAATGTGGAGCAATAGAGGACACAGAGTATAGAGTATCGGGAGCTGCAGGTGGTGCAGAGTGCAGGGTAAAGGGGAATGCAGGCGGTATAGAGTAAGGTGGTTTGCGGGTGGGTGCAAAGTTAGGGGTAATGGGGGGGGGGGGACAAAATGTGAGGTAGTGGGCAGGTAGGCTGATAGAAGGTGTTGGAGGGGTGGGACCCTATCAAGTAGGTTGTATGAGGCCCCATGATTTTGGCCCAGAATTAGGCAAGAAGACAGCAATAGAATTCTTAGTGAAACCTTTAGACATTGCTATATGACTTTACACACATCTAGCAAACTCCTTTAAATCTGAACCCCCTCTGACCAGTCCCTACTCTACCAGCACGTTTTTCAGTTCTGTTGCATAAATATCAATAAAACCAGAGCTAAACCTTCATGCTGTAAAGCTAAAAAAAAGTTTTGGTTGGAATTGGTTCCTTCGGTTGTTGGTTAAATGCTAACAGGTGTTGTAAATCTGCCCACAGACTTCATCTGTGCACACTGTACTCCATCCTCTTAAGTTTCTCCAGAACACTCTATAAAGTTAAAAAGTCAGTTCTAATGAACTTCGATGTGTATGTGAAAAAAGAAGGGAGGACAGCCAGCTTTTCAGGAGATAAAAAGTGATGTTGCTGGTTCTTCAAATAGCAATAGGGAAGAAGAAGTGCTGGGGAGAAGGAAAGGAACTAGAGAGGAGAGGAGGAGAGAGTAGATGTATAATGAGGGGAAGTGAAGGAGAGGGAGAGATATGGTGACTAGGAGGGAGGATGGGATGAGAAGAAAGATAAAGAGGAGAAGAAGAGGAAATGGGTAAGAGAAAGGATAATAGGGGAGTGAATGAAGAGAGATAGGAGTGAAGAGAAGTTAAGGAGACATATAGAAGAGGAGGGGAGAAGGAGAGAGAAGAGAAGTGAAGTGAAGAAAAGGAGAAATATAGGAGAGGAGGGGGAGAAGAAGAGAAGAGAAGAGAGGGAGAAATATAGGAGAAGTGGGGGAGAAGGAGAGAAGAGAAGGGGAAATAAAGGAGACAAGGGAGAGAAGGAGAGAAGAGAAGGGGAAATATACGAGACGAGGTGGAGAAGGAGAGGAGACATGTAGAGATGGACGGGGAAAGGGAGAGGTGAGGAGGAGAAAAAGGAGAGAAGGGGAGAGGGAGAAGAGAGGTAGAATGGAGGATAGGGATATAAAGAAAACAAGAGGAAAGGATAGGAAGAGGAGGAGTGAGAGAGAGGAAGGTGAGGAGTGGCAGATTGGAGATAGAGGAAGGACAGGAAGTTAGAGAATGAATGAAGAGGAGAGATATAGCAGAAGAGAAGGAAAAGAAGAAGGGAGATGGGAGAAGAGAACAGAAGGAGAAATATAGAAGAGGAGGGGCAGAAAGAGGAGAGCACAATTATTAAGGAGATAAATACACAAAGTATATATAAAGCCAATTGTTATTTGTTTTTTTACTTTTGGATAATGTACAAAAGTAATATACCCCTTGTTTTTGGGGGAAATCCAAAAAATGTTTCAGATTGTCTCCAGAATAAGAGTGGTAATCATCCAAAGGGGGACACTTGTTCCTGGTGACACCTGTCTAAGATGTGTTTTCTGCTCACTTTGTGTCTCTCACTTCCAGTCGCCACTCTGGACCATTACGTGAAGCAGTGAAATCTCCCCAAATGGACATAAGCAGCTAAAAACATCCTGACAGGGGTTTTAACTCTTCCATACTCAATCCAAAACCAAAAAAAAAAAAAAAGTTTTGACTATAAATTCGCTTTAAATGATATTTATCTTATCTTTCTTACTTTTATTTGAGGTTCGCCAGAATCTAATATATACGGCATGTCTGGAAGAGAAGAATGACTGTATAGTTGCATTGATTCTCTGGCACACAATATAAGCAGTGTCTGTGGGCCCCTCTTCATTTCTTTGTATTCTTACTATCTGAGCAGTGTTTTTAATGTTTCCAGTCTGTAGTCAATAAAGGAGTAAAAATACATACAAAAGAGAGGACATGTATGTTAGCTCAGCAGAAGAAAAGAGAAGAAAAAGCTGCATTTCTTGTATTGTAGAAAAAATTGTTGGGATTGTACAATGTTCTATAGAAGTATTTATAGACACAGAGATCAGATCTTCTATCATCAGTGGCAGGAAAGAGACCATGTCTGCTGTGACTTTATCAACCTATACAGCAATGTTGCGGTACAGCACATGTGCAGTGATTCTCCTTTCTGTGGGTTAAATTTTCCTATAATTGCAGAGCATTTTACAGATATAAACCTGACATTTTTAGTTCCCTGGCTGTCATGCTGTACCAGCGGCTTCAGTGTTTCTGAGTCACTGATCAGAATCAAGTATGCATTTTCCTAATCTGCATGACTGTTTTAGGCCAGGGGTTCAGAAAACATCCCCGGCAAACACAGCCAAACAAAAAAAAAAAAATATATATATATATATATATGAAAGTATAACCGGGGTTTCTCCCAGGACAACTCCAGTCAATTTTTTGGGATGGAGTGTGTAGCGGTGCCCTCGTAGGGGCTGCTGAAAGTTGTGGTCCACCTGTCACCCTGCCCAGCCCGGCATTCACTTTCCAATCACCTTGGAGGCAATGAACAGTCTATATGTTTGTTTTTGTATTTTTATTGAGGGATTTGAACTTGGATAGGGATGGGAATAT
Source organism: Lithobates clamitans (assembly GCA_037952925.1). Classification (NCBI taxonomy): domain Eukaryota; kingdom Metazoa; phylum Chordata; class Amphibia; order Anura; family Ranidae; genus Lithobates; species Lithobates clamitans. The sequence goes on from JBBGZY010000464.1 coordinate 261,833, forward strand.
ATGGGTTGCCCAGTAGAATTTCAGAGCAGTCAATTTGGGACAGAACTATGTATACTCTTTGTACAAACACTTCTCCAAACTCCTCCTGCACAACATTTGACTCCAGGCACAGCTAGCACATGGTTAGGCTCAACTCTGACTGAGTCAGGCCTTAGAAACTGCCATTTGTAGGCAGGGACCGCAGGCCCCTTTTTGGTGAAGCAAAAATATTATATAAAGTCTTAGTGCTAGCTGTCCTATGGTGGACTACTGCTCCCAGTAATCCCTCTTCAGGCCCTGCCAGCCCTCCTGGCTGCAGCTGCCCGACTCCACTGCCCATGACATCACAGTCCTTTCTGCTGACTCTGCACCCATCCCAGACTGCACACTCCCAGTCTTCTCAGTCATGGTCCCCAGTCCCCAGTCCTCCTGACTGTGTCTGTCACTCACTGACCCACCTGGCCGCACATACACTGGGGGTTCCCTCCTGAAGACTTGCCCTGCAGTACTAGCTCCCACTGTCCCCTCTGACTCCTCTCTGTGCCTCCTGTCCAGATCCTTCATGCGGTCTTGAAAGGATCCTTCCTGCACCTGAGTCCCAGGCCCAAAGTCACCTCCCGGGGGGTGCCTTCAAAAGCCCCGACAGCCTAGCACTCAGTTCTTCCACCCGACAACAACTCGCCCAGCTGGGCTGACCCTGGATATATCAAGGAGGCCTGCCCCCTGCCAATTCTAGTTCGGGATTGGTTAGGGCTCCCTGAGACACTACAGACAGCTTCACCCCTCTTCCCCTCCTCTCTTCTAGAAGCCAGAGGGAGGTAACCGAGAAATGATGCTATCTGTAAATCACTAGCCTACTCTGGGCCACTCCCAGCCCACACAGAGCAAAACAAACAGGCCTAGCTTTTAGCTAGGCCTGCCTAAATTTACCTGCACTCTCACAAAAATCCTAACTCTAGCACCTACCTAAGTAGAGGGTGCTACATGTGATAAGGGGATTAAAACCTCAGTCAACATTTTATTGATGCCTCTGTCCTTACTGGGGAGATTTTTTTCTAATTTCCTGTTCTGGGGACAACGTGTCAACAGGACATGGTTGAATTTTTGTGGTACATTCCAGTTGGGTGCATTTACTCCACGCCAAATGTTCCCAGTCCAGATCTTGGAACTTGGCACAAAGATCTCACTTATAGAAACATCAAGAGATAGAAGTGGGGGAAAATTCTCCATAATGAGAGAAAATCCCCTATTCATTAGTGGACTGGCAAGTAACTAAAACAAAGGTCCTAACTAAAAGATTTCCCCTCTAATACTGTCCTCTTGACAACATTTGGGTTTGAAAACTAATTTTGGATTTTCTCTTACTATCCCTAGGACAAGTAGAGGATGAATCTCCCCTGCTGTAACACAGACAGTGTTAGAACCTGTCCTAATCCCTCCATGCCCTATCCAAAACTAAATAAAAAAAAAAAGGATTTTAAATACACTTTATCACTCATAAATTAGGAGCTTACCTGCATTGGAAGTACCCATTGTCACATACAGTAGATTTACAACACATTTGAAAATATTTGTAATGGTTTAATGATTTCCTTTCTTTGTGCTAATATCAGCCAAGCTGGGAAGAATGTTTGGGGCAGGGCATGGTCAATTTGAATTGAAGATGCAAATAAAAGCATCAAATCTTCATGTTCCATTTATGAAATATCTGCTTGTGCATAGTGAATTAAAGATGGTCATACACTGTTAATATTTTGGCTGGTTCCTGAAGCGCAAACCAAAATCCACTAAATCCACTTCATGGATGGCCCTGTTGATGCATTCCTGCCCAACATCCTGAGATTGAAAAATAAAAGAATTTTAGTATATTAGTGTGTGGCCACTTATAGATATGTAGTTTTAGGTCATCTTGTGGACTACTACCTGCAAGTTCTGATACCCTTTCTGTGTTTTCTTTTAGGATATGGACATGCTGCTCCCAGCACAGATGGAGGCAAGGTCTTTTGCATGTTCTATGCTCTCCTGGGGATTCCGCTGACTTTGGTCATGTTTCAGAGCCTGGGTGAAAGGATTAATACCCTTGTAAGGTATCTCCTCTACTGCATCAAGAAGTGCCTTGGAATGAGACGGGCTGAGGTTTCGATGGCCAACATGGTCATTATTGGATTTTTTTCTTGCATAAGCACGTTGTGCATTGGCGCAGCTGCTTTTTCATACTATGAGCAATGGAGCTTTTTCCATGCCTACTATTACTGCTTTATAACCCTCACCACCATTGGGTTTGGAGACTATGTGGCGCTCCAGAAGGATGCAGCCCTACAAAACAAGCCACAGTATGTTGCCTTTAGCTTTGTGTACATATTAACAGGACTTACAGTCATAGGAGCATTCCTAAATTTGGTGGTCCTACGGTTCATGACCATGAATGCAGAGGACGAAAAAAGGGATGCCGAACATCGAGCTCTGTTGAACGGCCACTCCAGCATACATACCAATGACACTAGTTCCTCCAGTGGTGGCTTTCGAAATGTCTACGCAGAGGTTCTTCACTTCCAGTCCATGTGTTCTTGTTTGTGGTATAAGAGTAGAGAAAAACTACAGTACTCTATCCCCATGATCATACCTCGGGATTTGTCCACATCAGACAACTGCATGGAGCAAAACCACCACTCACCCGGTAGATACATGGGCACGCCGTCCAATGGATGCATTTGCAATACCCAGCATTCAGCCATTAGCTCAGTATCAACAGGACTCCACAGTCTCTCTGCCTTTAGGGGACTTATGAAGAGGAGAAGTTCTGTGTAACATACTTTGATCCAAAAAACAGACATCTATTTATACTGTATATTAAAATTAGTTTATTTAAAGGGTAACTGCACATGACACTGAAAATTTTAAAGAACAAAATGATACCTCAGTGGATCAAGCAGCAAGTTTTGTTAGTTGTATAGTTACCCTCACTGTCGTCTGTGCCACTGCTTTTGCCTATTTTTCTGGCAGGTTGACATTTCTGAACCCCCCTTTGGAATTGAATAGAATTGAATAGAAGATTATGAAGTGGAAATTCATGGGAAGGGAATTATCTTGACTACAACATTTTGCCTGAATTAGAAAGTAGGTTTCAGGGGTGGCATCCAAGAGGACTAAGTAGGATTGTTTCCTTCTGACAGACCTTGGCTTTAGATCTTCTGAGGTGTAGTAGCACACCAGTAGTGATGAGCAAATCAATTTGCAAATCAGGTGAATTGCAGATGTTTTGATTTGCCTGAATATATAAAAATGAGTCTAGTCTTTGGAGACAAATCCAGTTCAAGATTAGCTGGAAGCTAAGCTTGCATAATTCTCAGTAGACTGGATTTTCCCTATTTGATCAGTGGTATGGGGTATTCCCTATTAAACACTGGTATGTTTTAAATGACCTCTAATATTAAATAAACATGGAGGCTGCAATTGTTGACTTCCTTCTGAAAATGCTGGTTTCCTGGCTGTCAATCTGACCCCCTTGCTTTAAAAGCTAGAACTGTCTTTCTGAGATTATTTCATGTTACATCTCAATTTACGGTGTAACATAAAACATGTTCGCAGTCTACAGCCCCCACAACACCAAATGACCCAGAGGAAGCTCTACTCCCATCAGGTTAATGTATTTTTTTTATTCAACATGGCTGTAAATGGCTCTGCCCGCACGGCCGCATCATTTATTCAGTAGAATCTGTGAATTAAAAAAATGAGAAGTCCCATCTGCTGCTGCGGCAGAGACACTTGAAGTTATCAATGGAGCACCAGTGCCGTGACATTGATCTATTTTCTTATTTATACTTTTGCAAAACATGGAATTAGCCATTCGTACTTTGGCTCCCCTACCCAAGAAAAGTATATTTTTCAGCAGGAGAACAGCAATAGCAGCCTCATGTTTACTTTAAAATAGGTGTTTTGACACATATCCTTAGGTCCCCGCAACAAAGCATGTTTTCTGGATCTCCTCCAAAGATCACATTAAAAATCAAGCCACTTAGTTCAATTTAATATAAGCCTACCTTTCATTCTAGAGAGGAAGTCTACAAGACAAATGAAGCCTGGGAACAGTTCGAAAACCGTCTCTTTAAAGTAGAAAATTCCACCCAATACTGAATTTTCAATGGTTGGTAGAAATAAATATATATCTGTTTTATTTTAGATTTTATCAAAAGGTACACGTCACCAACACAGTGAGGCAGCCATTTTGTTTGACATCATGGTTGTCTTTAAAGTAATCTGACCTGTAATAGGCTGGATTCTGTTGGTCAAAAATGTATTGGTTTGTTGATGATTTGTTAATCTATTACCATAATTGCTAAGATCCTGGGAAAAGGTAGTCAATTAATTCACATAAGCTATAGTTTTCCTGTTTCAGGCTTAGAATGTATTTTCAAAATGATTTGTTTAGATCTGCCACCTTGTGTGTTGGTTAAGCACACAAAGTGAACAAGCTGGTGTACTTATTTAATTATGCATTTTCTCCAAAAACTAGGATTCATACATCTACTGGTAGATGTCTAAACCATCTGGTCATAATACATTTTAGGTGGGTCAGTGGCAGACCACAAGGAATTAAAGGAATCCCAGAGCAAAAGCGGACAGCCTGTGGGTTGGGTATCAGATGAGATACACCATCCATCAGTTGTAGAAGGCCCACAGTGCAATATTTGACATCCACACATTATTAGAGTTCAAGACACTAGAAATATGAAGATTGTGATCCCAGAAAATGTCACACTAGTCTAGGACCTAAAAAAATTGAACATCTTTGTTTGAGAGTCTAAGCCAAAATAATGGCTGCTACCCTCGCCTCAATTGATCTATACAGTATGAATTATAAAAACTGGACATACACTATATAGCTAAAAGGTTGTGGAAACCTGACCATAACACAAATATGAGTTTGTTAGACAACTTTCAAAATTAAAAGCATGAATTTGGAATTGCCCATTCCCGGAGATGTGGCTCGCAATCAGTGTTCCAATTCATCCCAAAGATTTTATTAAGGTTGAGGTCATGGCTTTGTGTATGTTACTCAAGTTCCTTCACACTAGTTCCATTTCTTTATCTAGCTGGCTTTGCGCACAGGGGATCAGTCATGCTGGAATGGAAAAGGCCTTCGCTAAACTGTTGCCACAAGGTTAGAGTTGTAGAAAAGGTCTTTGTATGCTGTTGCAGTTACAGTACAACAGTACCTTTGTGGAAAACACCTGAACTTATTTAGAGTAATTTACACATCATTTTGGCCATATAGGTAGGTATTATGGTCAGGTGTCCAAAAAACATTTGACCAATCAGTCTATATACAATACATGTTGTTAAAATGTGTAAGTATAAACAGATTCCTAGGCTTGGCACAGTCTGCACTAGGCAAATGCTTGTATGACAAACTGTGTCTTGCATGCATACAGCATTTGTAATATTTATTTTCAAAGTGGATGAACCCAGGGCTAGCATATTTGTTTTAGTATATGTAGGAGTATTAGGCTTGAAAGGATTTTGCCATGAATATTTTTACCACATGTGAAATGCTCATAATTTTGTAAATTCTGACTCTGATTTTTATCCAAGTGAACAATGCAAGGCCTATTATAATGTATAGTTTAGCTTAGTTATTAAATACATGATTTATACCAAAAAAGTGGAGGAGTTGGCTGAATAAGAATCTATGGAGATGTACACACAAGCAGTTGGTGCCAATACATCATTGTGTCTTTTTTTTTCTGGAAAGAAAAACTTGACAGAACTTTTATCCCTTAGCTATTCCTTAAAAAAAAACCTCGATGGACTTTTAATTTGTTTAATTATTGCGTCTTCTGGGTTATTCTGTGCTATAACCAGTGTGCTATTCCATCAATTCATAGTTCTGTATCTGCTGATATATATATATATATACAAACACACACACACACATACACACACAGTATTTAGTGTTTACATCAATGCTTGCCCCTAGGAAGAAGCCTAGAAATTCTCTATCATAGCCATAGAACCAAACATACAAGGATCGATTTAATAAAATTCCAGTACACCTAATTTGGCCTTGTGCAGTGAAGCTCAATGACCATGCAAAACTCCAACTCTGTATATAACATCTGGCACAGTATGAAGACGTCACCTTTAAATGTGGACATCTGTATGATTCTTTTGGCTCAATATTGTCTCTCTCAACCATATTTTGGAGGTGGTCTGCACCAAGTTCTCTCTTTCAATACCCTCTGTACAAGACTTTTAGAGTGTAAGATGGTTGTTCCCAACCTCAGTCCTCAGGTACTTTCAACATGTCATGTTTTCACTATATAATTTAACCTTGCGCAGGTGCTTTAAATCAATCTCAATGGCTTAAAATCAATGACAGCTATTTTATCTAAGGGAACCTGGCCTGTTGAGGGTACTTAAGGACTGAAGTTGGAAACCACAGGTGTAGGAGAACACAGAAGCACCTAGAGAAAGCCCACACAAACACAAGGCATATTCCTGATCCTGCAAAGCAAGGATGTCACCATGCTGTCTAGTTCAATAAGTGTGACAGTCCAATGCTAAACTGTGGCAAAAAAGCGGAGAACTCAATGGAGACCAAAGTAGAAGAAAACATAAAATATATCCTAATAGGATCCCTGATGGAACCTGAGGACTCCATTTAGCAAGGTCATCGCACTAATGTAAGCAACTTCCATATATTTCAGTTAGCACCAATCCATTTGTCTTTTTCTGCCCAGAGAAAAGGATAGCATGACACTAAAAACTGCTTGGGTGAACTTTGCCATAAAGAAAATGCATGCTCAGGGAAAGTAATGTTAATGTGCAATTTCTAAGACTAGGGAAAAAAATGTCTTTCTCCATTTGTCTTAGTGGGATTTTTTTTTTTTTTTTGTAAGCTGATATTGTTATAAGTAATCTATTAATACATAGGGGTTGATTTACTAAAACTGGAGAGTGCAAAATCTGGTGCATCTCTACATAGAAACCAATCAGCTTCCAGGTTTTTTGTCAAAGGCTAAATTAAGCAAGCTGAAGTTAGACGCTGATTCACTACCATGCAGAGCTACACCAGATTTTGCACTCTCCAGTTTTAGTAAATCAATCCCACAGTCTGCCAGAGATCTGCTTAATGCGGAACTCCAGGCAAACAGCTATATACAAAGATACCTATATTGGAGCCGTTTTACCTGCCAAAGGATTTAAATGTCAGGAGTTTGTAACCAGTTATATTTAAAGAGCCCAGACAGAAAACACAGCACGACTAATGATCTGACTTTTCTGAACTTTGGTTACTTAGCACCAATTACACTTAAAGGGTAAGTTCACTTAAAAAAAAAAAAAAAAAATTGCACATCTTCCTACAGGTAAAAAATGTGTATGTATTACTTATTTTTACTTGGAACCTGTAAAGCAGATCGCGGGTGCCATGAAGGACTCCTGCATACTTCTCAGTGTATCTGTCTGCCCATACCTGGTACAGGCGAACAGACACACACTGACAGGAAGAGAGAATGAACTACCAGGTACATACAAGTTGTATGTATATATTAGGGATGGATGATACAGTGGGGCTGTAAGATCACGCTCTTCTTAAGAGAATGAACTACCAGAGCGCTCATGGTAGTTCATTGAAACTACAAGCCGACAACCACAAAGGCTGTTAGGACTTGTAGTTTCCCATTCACAGAGGACCGCAAATGAATGATGTGGCAGAGTGGGCGGAGCTCTGCATGGCCACGTTTTTTTCAAACAGTGACAGCAGGCGCCCAGAGAAGATGCCCACCCGCTGTCACTGGGCGGGGGAGAGGCTGCAGCTGCTGGGACCTGTTATATGTTCCACCCTAAATATGGGTAACATGTAACATGTTTGAAAATGTAAATTTATCCTTTAAAAATATGGAATAATGGATTAATAAGTACAGTACATAATCACATGTATTGATGTTTTTGTATATGACTGGAGTTCAGATCATGAGGCAAAGAGGCTGTACCACATCCTTTTTATAGGAGAAGAGATAGAAGGGGATAGAAGGGTGGGGCCTGGTGGCACTGGCAGTCAACTTAAGGGTGCTCAGGCAATAGCAGAAGCAGATAGAAGCAGAAAGAACTTTTGGCATAGCCTTTAGCCCCTTTCTCTCAGAAGCTGAACCATCAAATAACACTGAACTTCAGATCTGGCGTAGGTCATCCAAATTTAGGAAGCTAGTATCCAAATTTCAGGATCCACTTTGGTGGTAAGACCTGTGAGTGACCACAATCATCAGTTTGATTAACTTTTTTTGCGCCTATGCTCTGAATGAGGGAACTGTGTGCGCAAAATACTACAAGCATATACAAGAATCCTCTTTGAATTTTCAAAGGGTGGGACTAGATAAAAGTAGGTGTGGAGTTGATTGAACGGGGTCACTTAGGTTAACAAATAAGGTGAATCTATGTTTGCTTCATCTATTTAAAAGAGAAGTATAAGAATTTTACACTTTACAAAGTGACCAATCTCTACTGGTTTAGTAAATCAGACTCAGTAGAAATGAACAGGAAAACTAGAAGTACACTAAATAATAAAGAAAACTTTTTTTCCATTATATTTGCTACTCACAATAACATTGAACATTTTCAAAATTGTATTACAAAAATATATTTGGAGTCACATCTGAATAGAAAGATGCAGCTGGCCTGAACATATTGGAACAGAATGTCTTTTTGACTCGTAGATCATCTGTGCAATGTAATCCAAAAAATTCAACCATTATTATTAGTTTTCTTCCAGAATAGGAAATGAAGAATTAAATGATTTGTTACATTAATTGGCTTCTGAAGTTTGTATCCTGATAAGCCTCCAATGTTTTCTCATACAACTAAATTAAACAATTATTGGAATGTCCAGAGGCCCAGATTTATGAGGAAAAGTTACAGATCAAGTCAGTAATTCTACCATTTGCAGTTAAAGAGAAATGTTATAGGTAGTATTTATAGATATTTCACATTTTAAGTCAGTGCTTTAACAGTTTTCTGGACGTATTTTAAGGGATAACTTTTATGTTTGCACAACATGCTGCTCTGCATTTTTAGTATTGAATTTTGTATTCAGATTTGTAAAGATTATCCATCATGTGGTCAGGATCTCTGACTGATATAGGTTCATAAAGAGTCAGTTGCTGTAGGCCTTCAGTGAAAAAGAGGAAAAGCAAGGCACGGTCACAGTGCTGTACTACTAAGGAGGAAGCAGATAATGCTTATGTAATGAGGACAGTCCCATCTATGCTTACACACTTTGCACATAAACAAGTCTTAATCATTAACATTTTTTTAACATTAACACTCATTTAAAATAACATTTACATTCATTTAGTCACATTTTCGTATGTATATAAAAAACACTACAGTTTCCCCCAAAAATCCCACAGGCATTATGTGTAATGGAGAGGATGGATAGCATGCTGTGGGTACAATAGTGGCAAGTGTATTGAAGGGGTTAGTAACATATGTTTTGCACGTTGTAATTCTAAAATATTGCTTGGCATGACTTGATAGTGACAGGTCTGCATGGGGAATAAAGTGTACTTGTGCCTAGTCTATAGACATACATTTTTTGCATTTCTTAACAAGTGGTAAAATAGCTTTAAAACACGCCCCCACTGACCTCTCTAGTTGCTTGTACTATAAAGTTATTCACTCTCAAAAATCCTCAGCTATCACAACAAATATTCTAAAGTCCAGTATCAGTTAGTTTAGAAGCGGCTAACAATTAGAAACACTCTAAAATAACCCTTAAAATAACTTTTAGGTCTCAGGGAACCCCTGTTAACAATCACTGTATCTATTGCTCATGGCACATTGACATGAACAGAAAATCAATCATGATGTGTCCCCTTATTTTGGTGGTCAGTGAAATTCTCCCTTATGTAGATGGTCAGTGGAGACAGGTTTCCTCAGATTGGTAGCCAGTGGGAGAAGGACCTCTTTACATTTATAGGAATTGTTCCTTACTTTGGTGGTCAGTGTGAAATGTGCTTATTGCGTCAGTGGAAAGAGGGTTCCTTACATTCGTGGTCATTCGGAAAAATTCCTTACATTGGTGGTCAGTGTAAGAATGCTCTTTCATTGGTGGTGAGTGAAAAGAATGTTCCTTACATTGGTGGTCATTGGGAAAAATTCCTTATATTGGTGGTCAGTGTAAGGATGCTCTTTCACTGGTGGTCAGTGGAAAGAATGTTCCTTACATTGATGGTCACTGTGAAAAATGTTCCTAGTATCTGAGAGTCAGAAATTGCTTATTGCTTAAGGAACCTCTGGAGAAACCCTAGTTCAGAAAGTCTTTTGTAATGGCTTAGACAAAGCAAATCTCTTTCCTGCAACCACAGGTCCATTTCCCCCATCAATACAGACAGTGTTGATGTGGGAATCCCTCTGGCCGGGCCATTGTCTTCTCATGAATCACTGTCTACTCTTGACGGGGATGGCCTCCCCCGCAGGGAGAAGACAGTGATTATTGCTAGTGGCTTTAGCAGCCGCTCGCAATAATTACAGGTAAAACCCGGCATGCTGTTTTTGACCCAAGTTGATTGATTGATCAACTTGGTACATTTAGCCTGCCCATACACGGTTTGAATCTCGGCCGGTTCCTGCTGAGCTGGTCAAGATTCGATCCGTGTATGGCCTGCCTTAAAAACTCCCGCTATGTGTTAGAAGGCTGGCAGACTGTCAAGATTTTGCTTCTGTAAAGGGGACAGAAACTTTGATTTCAGTGCCTCTCTTATGAACTGCTGTGAAGATTAATTTCTCCACAATGCCTATAGCTGCAAGAGAGAATGATGATTATGATGATGATGATGATTATTATTACTATACAAGAAGTTATTTTACAGCTTGTTCATAGTATATAAATAGTATATTCTGCATAGTGTGGGCACAGGTTCACTTTAAACTACAGTCATTTAAACAAACAGTGCTGATTGTAGGCAAAAACATCCTGTCACTATATGGACTTTAAAGGTTTAGCTGTGACAATAAATGGACAACAAACATCAATCAATACAATACTGGGGCAACAAACAGGAAGTCATTCACCCTCATTCTGTCTACTCCTACCCTTGGAGGATTAAAAGTATGCAGAACACACTACTTTTTTTAAATCACTGCTTGTGTCAAAACCTAAAAATTGAGAAAGATCCACTATAATGTCATTTTTTTACAATTCATGAGTGAATTGATCTGCCCAACACAAGAGATATCTTTCCAACGAGGCACTACTCTTACCTTAAGCCCCGGTTCACACCGATGCAACTTGTCAGTCACACCTGATTTGTGCCCATGGAACCATTCAAACCAGTGCGACTCCGACTTGCACCGATTTAAAAAAGGTTCCTGGACTATTTTTGATGATTTCACGTGAGACTTGCATTGGCATCTGTGCATGAAATAGCACTGAGCATTTGAGTAGCGTGATTTCAAAGCCACATTCTGTGTGAACTGGGGGTAAAAAGTAGTTATTGGATATAGATACACTTTGATAAGTCAATCACACTACAGACCCAAAAATGGTTATCTAAAATTTTGATTCAAAGCCTTTGTTCTAAAAAGCCTTGCAGATTGCGCCTCTTGGAAAGGTCAGCGTTTGAAAGCTTCTTTGTGTTATCATAGATTGTTGTTTATAATAATTAACAAGTCGTTAATCCTTTTCATCTTTTGACTTTCTGCAGATGTTCTCTAATCATCTGCTTGGTCAGTTGAAGATAAATATATGATGGCCTGAATTGTTCAGTTTACCATTTATAGCAGCTAACATGGCTTGTAAGATAAAATATATCTTTACCAAAATGGAGGTTTCATCAACAGTTATCCTGTCTCTGTCCTGACTATGTGTCAATTTTAAGGTAACTACCAAAACCTGGAACAAAGTCCCAATGTAGACTCCACTCCAGTGGACTCCAGTCCTAAGATGTGTTTTTTCATACATAGGGTGATTTTTTAAAAATACAAAATTCCCCAGGTTTTAGGGGATCAAATGGCTTAAACAGCATCACGCACAATAACTTAATGGACACTCAGGATACCTCCAATTTTTTTTCAGTCCAGTGGTTGAGTTCAGTGTTTAACAGAACCAACCCTGATGAAGGGAAGCTCTAAACCTCTGAAATGTGCTGGCTTTTTATGACGTGCAAGCCTGAAAAAAAATATTTTACTCACATGCCCACATCCAGTTCCTACAGGTGCCAAAAGCTGACCTTTAGCCACCAAGGCTGCAAGAGCTACTTAAGCAAAATCATTCCCTCTACACTGCTTAAGACCTAACTAAGAGCATCTCCTGCTTTAGGAAATCCAGCACCCCACACCTTTCTTCCACTTCCCACCTTAATAAAAGGGACGTGTGTGCCCCCGAAATATTGGTGTGATGCAACCGTGCATAACATACAACTTCAGTGAAGTTTGAAATGCATAAGCTTTGGTGCGCTGGCCATTACCAACACTGAAGTAGACCATGGTACCACCTTAACTCCTAGGCGCCGATGGTATGCAAATATGCGGCCTCTCAGCAGGTGAGCCTTTGTGCAGAGAGGCTGTATATTTACGTACCAGTTTGCAGACAGAGCTGTGTCGAGAGTATGTGCCCTGTGCGCTTCAGGCACAGTTACTGGCAGCTAATAGAAAACTCCCGATCGCTTCTTGCGATTGGGAGATTTCCAATTATGTGACCACCATGACAGCCAAGAAGCAATCAGGAGCTTTCCGATCATGTGACAGCCAATCACAATGGTCATATGATCATAAACCCCACCCTGCCTGTATCTGAAACCCCTTAAAGGGCCAGGAGGTGCTGGCTCCAAGGGGTTAAGGCTTGGTTCACACTGCCATGACTTGGCATCCGGCTTGTGAGACCCCAAGATTCATGACATGTAAAATCCCATGTTAGCTAATGAGAGCTGTCTAAATTAGCACTACTGAAGTTGCTTCAACTTTAGAAAAGGTTCCTGTACTACTTTAAGGCGACTTCGATCTGACTTGTGCCCATAGACTTGGAATGGAAGTCGCCTCCAAGTCGGATCCTCATCTATATTAATGTGATTTGGATCTGACATTACAGGAAGATTACCCAGGCTAATGAGAGCTGTCTAAATTAGCACTACTGAAGTTGCTTCAACATTAGAAAAGGTTCCTGTGCTACTTTAAGGCGACTTCGATCTGAGTTGTGCCCATAGACTTGGAATGGAAGTCGCCTCCAAGTCGGATCCTCATCTATATTAATGTGATTTGGATCTGACATTACAGGAAGATTACCCAGGCAGTGCATGGCATCTTTCTGTATGCTGTTATCTCTGCATACCTGCACAAGACAAAGTCTCATAAAAATAGTACTCAAGTCACATCAAGTTGCCTACAAATCTCCAGGATGTTGCCTGGCAAAGTCACACCTTTGGTTGAAGTATTGTGAACCGAGCCTAAACCTAAAAACAAAAACCTGATAGAGATTTCAACTGTCTATCCAAAACTCAAAAATAAATAGGCTTTAACTTTTTTAAAGCCAATGGCAGCTTTTGAACTGGAAATGCTATCATTCCAGGACAGATTGTCACATGTAGGTGGCTTTCTTAAAATCTTTCGCATTCTTACAGATCACACTGCCCTTCCCCATCAGACGTGGCCATTACCGTTCACTTTTTCAAAAAAAAAAAGGGGGGGCAATTTTGGTATTAACTAAATAAACGTATAATAACGATAAAAAAAAACAATGCACATCATACACACAAATGGCTAAATAAAATAAAATAGGATTCCTACTGGAAAAAATCTGAACAATTTTCTGTCAAATGTCCAAGGAAAACTTCTGCCAAAACACATCATGGAAATCATCCATTTTTTAACCACGTTATCCATGCCAACAAAAATACAATAAAATATATTTATGCAATATTATAGTGGAAATGTGGGAAAATCTATCTGATTTGACATATATATGATGTGCTAAACCATGGCACATGAGGTAGAAATAATAAAATAGTTCTCAGGCTGCAGGTTTAACTGAATATTCTTCATTCCCTATAACAGCGATAGCGAACCTTGGCACCCCAGATGTTTTGGAACTACATTTCCCATGATGCTCAAATACACTGCAGAGTGCATGAGCATCATGGGAAATGTAGTTCCAAAACATCTGGGGTGCCGAGGTTCGCCATCACTGCCCTATAAGGTCCCTTTACACGTGTGTTTATAAGTGCTTATAGGTTATTTAGCAAAATTCTGTGGACACCTAGCCATCACAGCTATATGAACTTCTTAGTCATTCCAAACCATGAGCATTATTATGGAGTTGGTTAACACTTTTTTTAACGCATTTCAGGAATGGCTTTCCATGGGATTTTGGATTGTGTCTGTGAAAATTTGTGCCCGTAAGAACATTTGTGAGATCAGGTACTGATGTTGGATGAGACGACCTGGCTCAAAGTTGGAGTTTCAATTCATCCCAAAGGTGCTCAATAGGGTTGAGGGCAGGGCTCTGCGCAAACCACTCAAATTCCTCCATGCCAAACTCATCAATGCCCAGTAGGGTAAAGACACCAATTGCCCCAAACCCACCAGGAACCCACCGATAGACTAGTACCATAAGTTCCACTGTGAGACTGTAAGGGAATTCTTATCTTCTTATAAGGGGGTTCCTTTAACCTTCTGGGGCTAAAGGAAGCCAAAAATTATTTTTGTAAGGGGTGATGGTATTATCATTTAGCAAGATGATCCAAGATTCAAGATATCCTTGGTCAAATATACAAAAAGAGAAAAAAGGAAACAAAATATATACACCATAATGTTTCAAGGCCATAACTATTTTGTTGTAGCTGCAACCTGAATCGCATTACCAATTTCCTAGACAGAACAGACTTTCCAGTTCAAGCCGACAGCTGTGGCCATTACAAAGTTAAATAATAGTGTCACACTTCTCTAGTTCTCAGTTCTTGCCATTAAAGGTCATTAAACTCACCAGCGTCTACTGAAAAAAAAAGTATCACTTTTCAGTGGAGTTGGCCTCTACTGATAATACTACTGTTGAATGTAGAGCAAAACGTTTTATGGGTTGTGATTTTTCCTGAAAAAAACAATTTATAAATAAAATTCACACCAAATAATAAATTAATAAAAGTCCGTACTTTGCAAAGTGCAATAAGTTTGTAATTTATTTACTAAAGCTTTTCCTTTTAAAAATGAAGGGGGGGGGGGGGCAGTATTATCATTACCCTAGGCCCACTCTAAATTAAATCGGCCTTGTTTATGTAAATGTGTTTATTTTTAGCTTATGGAATGAAATTCAGCTAAAATTATATGCTTCTATAAACCAGCAGAAAATGTTTCTGACGCTGAAAGGCCCGAAAGTGTACATAAACCCTAACTACGAACTTCTCTCAAATATATTTTTGAAATTATTTTATTATATTTGCTTTCTAATATATATATATATATATATATATATATATATATATATATATATATATATATATATTCAGTGTATATATATATATATATATATATATATATATATATATTCAGTGTATATATATATAAATAAACACACTATATTGTCAAAAGTATTGCGACACCTGCCTTTACACGCACATGAACTTTAAGACTTATGCGGCTCTCAATGGAGCTGGTTCACACAGCTCCGGGGCAGCCACGGAGCGCACTGCAGAAGGATGCATCTTTGGCTATGTTTCAGGTCTGAATTCAGGCAAAAATTGGGACCTGATTCGCCCCTGAAAAAGGTGAACAGGGAAGCACCGGACCCCCTGCTGTGAGCCGCTCCACAAATAGTGTGAACCCAGCCTAATGGCATCCCAGTCTTTGTAGGGTTCAATACTGAGTTGGCCCACCCTTTGCAGCTATAACAGTTTCAACTCTTCTGCGAAGGCTGTCCACAAGGTTTAGGAGTGTGTCTATGGGAATCTTTGACCATTCTTCCAGAAGTGCATTTGTGAGGTCAGGCACTGATGTTGGACGAGAAGGCCTGGCTCACAGTCTCCGCTCCAATTTATCCCAAAGGTGTTCTATTGGGTTGAGGTCAGGACTCTGTGCAGGCCAGTCAAGTTCCTCCACCCCAAACTCGCTCATCCATGTCTTTATAGACCTTGCTTTGTGCACTGTGAACAAATGTATTAATAGGCCCCTTTAAGTTCTTCTTGCAAGGTCCCAGTTTTCTACTCAAGTTAAAGTGTTAAAGGCAAACCTTTTTTTTTCTGTTTTGGATAGAGTGGAGAGGGATTAGAACCCCTGTCAGTTTTATTGCTATCTGTGCCCCCGTTAAGGACATTCCCCCTCTCTATTTGTCCTGTTTACCATTTTCATGGAAAGTGAAAGTAAAAGAAAATCCCAAATTTTGGGTTGTCCCCAGAAAAGTCATAGAGAGGAAGTCTTCCAACTGGGATACTAATTCTGGTGACCTGGGGGTCCCCTAACGAATACCCTCAATTTGCAGGGATTTTATCTCACTCCCTGTTTGACTATGGGACAGGAAGTGAAAGGAAATCTCCCCAATGGGATACAAATGGCGAAAAAAAATTTTGACAGGGGTTATAACCTTCTCTTGTTTTATCCAATATGAAAAAAAAAGTTTACCCATAGTTCTACTTTAAACACTAGTCATTTTGTTATCTTGATATTAAATACTAGTAACTAATCCGAGTTCTCCAATTTTTTGTGTGTCTTTACAGAAACCATAACTGTACAAAATATCAAACGTCTTGACATGATCTCAGCCATTTAAAGAAACCATAACTGTATAAATTGATTTAGAGTGATGACTGTCATTTTGTTTCTTGATATCAAATTGTTGTCACTCAAAATGGTTGTTTTTTTTGTCTCTTTATAGAAAATGGAACTTGGCACGGTACCACTCACTTTTGTTTCTTCATTTCTGGCAAAGCATTATCAACATGTTCAATACTTGACTTAATGTAAATAGATAGAACATATTCTGTATGTATAGAGATATCACTGCTTCAGTGTGTACTTGTACAGAGATCTATACATATCTATAAATAGGATAATTTCTTAAACATTGCATATATAAAGGAAATGCAGGACTCTGTGAAATATAAATATATATATATATACAATTTGTTAACGCTGAGCGTGCCACTTAATTCCAGGGGTTGTAATAAAAATTATCTATTCAAGGAGTCTTGTGGGCTCCCATGCCAAAGTATATTTATACTACTGATGATTTTCAATAGAGAAGGAAATAAAGATTGTTTTAAAACTAGCAATGAGTAATGTCATTACTTTGTTACTTATAAGTCGATGGAGCTAATTGTGATAGCTTCTTTATTTAAAGCAGACCTAAATATTAAACCATTTTAACATTCTTCCTGGGCTCAATATATAAAGAGTAAAAGAATGCTAAAACAATTGGAGAAACACAGAAGAGTGACTGCGGAAAAAAAGAACAAATGGTCCATTGAGCCTGCCCCATTTTTTACTTATTTTATTTTATATATATATATATATTTCTAACAGCAAGGATTTCAACAATATCAAAGTCAATAACGAAGAAAAATTATCATATTATCAAAATATGAATGCAATCTATACACTGGGGGGAGAACCTCTGGGGGAATCTAGGATGGAAAAGGACCTGGGGGTCCTAGTAGATGATAGGCTCAGCAATGGCATACAATGCCAAGCTGCTGCTAACAAAGCAAACAGAATGTTGGCATGCCTTAAAAAGGGATTAATTCCAGAGATAAAACGATAATTCTCCCGCTCTACAAGACTCTGGTCCGGCCACACCTGGAGTATGCTGTCCAGTTCTGGGCACCAGTCCTCAGGAAGGACATGCTGGAAATGGAGCGAGTACAAAGAAGGGCAACAAAGCTAATAAAGGGTCTGGAGGATCTTAGTTATGAGGAAAGGTTGCGAGCACTGAACTTATTCTCTCTGGAGAAGAGACGCTTGAGAGGGGATATGATTTCAATGTACAAATACTGATTCAGATTTATAGATGATATTTTGGCGGTGTGGGATGGCGACATTGGAACCCTTTTATTTTTTGATCAGTATATCAATTATTTAGTCACAGGTCTGAAATGTAATGTCTTGTATAGTAATAGGGAGATCTCATTCTTGGACACATTACTGAAAATAAATGGTACGAACATAGAGCGTGATCTGTTTATAAAAAATATTGATTATAATCAATTATTACACTACAAGAGTTTTCACCCCCATGGGGTGTTTCATTCGATACCTAGGAGCCAACTGTATAGGGTTAAAGGAATTGCTAGTGATCCACAACAATGTGAAGTAAGACTAAATGAAATGGAAACCAGGCTTGTCAAGCTGGGTTATCCAGCTTCATTAGTTAAAAGGGAACGTTCAACATACACGATTAACAGATAACAGGCATCACCATAGAAATGATAGGAGAATTCCATTTGTGTCACAGTATCATCCATATTCACTTCGTATTCACAATATCCTTAGGAAACATTGGGGTTTAATAAGAGAGAATTATCCGAATATTAGTGAATTCCAATCTCCCCCTTATCCTTATATAGAAAAGATTGAACGTTAAGGGATCGATTGGTCAGATCTGATCAATATATCCCCCTAGCCCATTAGTAACTTTTTTGGGGATCCTGTAACACAGGATCATACTCATGTCTACCGTGTATACAGTGTAACTCCATGATAAAAGGCAAGAGTATATTCCATCCACATAAGGGGTATGATATTAAAAGCAAAGGTTACTACACTTGTCAATCGTCATATGTAATATATGCAATAAAATGTATATGTGGGTTACTTTATATCGTAAAGACCATTCAGAAAGTTAAAGATAGGATAGCAAGGCATAAATATTCAATCAGAGACAAATTGGTACAGTTGCCTTTAGCAAGACATTTTTTGGAGAAAGGACATTCGATTTCTCAATTAAAATTCATGGTACTGGAGGGGATTAATAAGAATGGGAGGGGTGGTAACCGAGAATCTATTTTAAAAAAGTATATTGGATTAATTTTCTTGGTACGATTTCCCCCAAGGGGTTGAATACAGATCTGGATTTATATCTGTTTATTTAGGTGGTAATTCATTTGATGTGATGTCTAGATAGTGATACATTATGTACATGTTTCTTTTTTACAGATTAAACGTGTTGAAGGCTTCTGTTGAAATATGGGAGGGTTCTACAATTGGCTAACCATTTCCCCACCTGTGATATAAAGATGTATAAGAAAAGGATTCAGTTTGTATTCGATCGATCGCTAATCACATAATTGATTCCAAATGTGGGAAATGATGGTATTTAAGCCATGTGTGTAGCTGTGACTTTAAATGTGTGTTCATTCTGAAGAAGGGCGTAAGGTTGTGAGCCCGAAATGTAATGAACTTACATATTATGTAATGTGTTCAGCGATCTTCTGGACTTTTTCATATATATATATATATATATATATATATATATATATATATATATATATATATATATATATATATACATACACACATACATATATATATATATAGTTATGCTCAAAAGTTTCCATACCCTGGCAGAAATTGTGAAATTTTGGCATTAATATTGAAAAGATGACTGATCGTATCCAAAAACTGTCTTTTATTTAATGATAGCAATTACATGAAGCCATTTATTATCATATGGTTTTTGGAACTTTTTAAAATCATAATGATAACATCAATCACCCAAATGGTCCTGATAAAAAAGTTTACATATCCTGGAATGTTTGGCCTTGGTACAGACACAGAAAGTGGCACACACAGGTTAAAATGGCAATTAAAGGTTAATTTCCCACATTTGTGGCTTCTTAAATCACAATTAGTGTCTGTGTATAAATGAGCCATGAGGAGGTAGAAAAGAACAGTCAAAAGGCCTGCGTAATAAGGTAATGAAACTTTACGAAGATGGAAAAGGATATAAAAAGCAAACCAAAGCCTTGAATATGCCAGTCAGTACTGTTTAATCACTTAAACTTGTAAAATTAGGGGCTCTTTTGATAGCAAGCCAAGGTCAGGTAGACCAAGAGAGATTACAGCCACAGTGTCCTGGGTTCGGACACTCTGTCTTTGTTGGCTGTCATTTGCTATTTTTTGGAATACAATTGTCGGAACGTTCCTGTGGTGTGCGGCCGTTCTATTCTTCCTTCTTTCTTTGATCATCGGTGGCGAGCTGTGGCTTGCACCCAGCGCATCCAGACTGTAGTGATTGCTCACCAAAGTTGTGTCCATCACTTTACTGCACAATTATACAATTATACAAAGTTTGATAGTCCTGAAGTGGTATTCCATAACTCCTTGCTGTTCCACCATCGATATGCAGATGCCAATGGTTATTAGTAGATAGGGATATGCAACGCATTTCGAAAAAAATATAAGCAAAATCTTCTGCAGGGATTTATACCACTTTTGAAATATAGAATGATTGCACTTTAAATCAATATTTGTAACTTCTTTATACAGCGCATATACTTTGGTACATTGCATATACAGTTAAATGTTTTAGACATTCTTAGTGAGAGCACTCCTTAAGCTACAGAGAGAACCACAAATTGTCTGTGTTAATTGCCCTTCATGATTTATAAGGACCACTGGATCATATCCAAAAATGTGACACCAAAAGAAGGGAGCGGTATTTAAACTGTAAAGAGAAAGGAAAGGAGGAAGTAAATACACTGGGTAATAACGGTACATATCCACCCAGTAGAAAGCTTGATCCATTTATAATTATCCAGATAGAATCAGCAAAGGGTATTCCAATAAACAGCCCAGTGTAGTTAACAAATAAAAGGGGGAATACTTACTAGCAAACCACCTTGTTTCTCTCACATCTAAGCTGTCGAACCGCAAACAAACTCCACGCTGAAGTCTAGCCTCCTGCCGCCCTATGTATGGCGCGGCTTGGCTACAAAGATCATCCACATAAAAGGATGTGGAGAAAGGAATGGCGCCAGCCACAATCCCCGGAATCCCTCTATATTTCGCATGTGTGTCGTACTGACGTCATGCGTTGCCGCATCATATACATGACAACATCCGGAGACCGGAGACCATATTGGGGACAAAAAAGCCGCTGACACAGTATCTCCAGTGATTGGGATGGAAAAAATTCCCATTGAGCCCAATACAGTTTGGAGAGAGAAGACGGCCCCTAATAGGAATACAGGGGCCTTTCTGTGCCGGGTGTATGCACGAAAGCACACGAACAGATTGGTCCCTATGCATAGCAGTGCTTCCACCATTACAAAAAAAAAATTAAAAACATGTACTCAACAATATATAATAAGCAATATATGTCCATAATGTTAAGATAAATTAGAAAATGTATCAAAAAGCCCAAAGGTGTAGCATCTATATCAAGGCCATAAACATCTGAAATGTAAAGCATCCGTTCCAGGGATGTATGTGGGGGAGTTCCTGCCCAATGGTGTATTGTTAGCCACCTATTTAGGGTTATGCTAATAGAACAAAGGGGATTTTAAAAAATGTGTGCTTCCCTTATCAAATACATCAATTACTAAATGGTCTGTTTAAAGTAAACTAATCTGTTTTACCCAAGCTGAAACCCTCAAAGAAAGTCTAAAAGCTTTCAGGCTCGTTTAGGCCTGGAGGGGTCCTGGCATTAAGATATTTGATACAGCGCATTTTGCACTTGAGCAGGATCTTATTCCAATTGCCTCCTCTAGATGGGATGTGAATTCGGTCCAATACTGTAAAATTGACATTGGGCATTCAATAATTATGCTTCTTGCCAACATATCGGCCCAAGGGCAAATATGGATTACCGATTCATATACTGTGCATGTGTTTGCTGATGTATTTTGCCCCAATTCTTGCCATGTTTTTCTTATATAGAAGGAACCACACTGACACTGCATAAGGTAAATGACGCCCGTGTCTTACAGTTCGCAAAATGCTTGACACGGAAGCGTTCGGCATTAGGCAGTGTAAAGTGTGTTCTCCTCCCAATCAGTGAACATTGTGAGCGGGTTCCACAGGGAAAGGTACTCCAGGTCTTGAAGGGGTCCCTCCTTGAGTCTCCCTTATATTCACTTTGCACAAGTGTTCCACCAATTGTTCCAGCTTTTTTATATGTGATCTGTGGATTTTTAGTTATCAAGTACCCAATAACTCAGTGAGAATAGGCCAGTGTTTTGTGAGAATTTTCCTCACTTTGTCATGTTCATTGGAATATCGCAGTATGACTCGAGTGATGTTGTCTTCCCTCATTTTCTTTTTATGTTTAAAAAGAAGATCTTGTCTTTTGATGTCTTTTACACAATTAAAAGCTTTTTGTTAGTGTTGATTTGGTATACCCGCTTGCTAATAATCTTTTAGTGAGCTCATCAACTTCCCGTTGGAAGTCTTCACTTGTTGTACAATTATGCTTAATGCGCAGAAATTTACTGAATGGTATAGATTTTTTCAAGGGCTCTGGGTGGAAGCTATCAGCATGCAACAAAGTGTTGCCTGTGGTCTCCTTCCTAAAGAGCTTACTAGTTAGTTTGCCATTTTAATCTTTAAGGATACTTATATCCAAAAAGTCAACCTTGTGTCGATCATATGTCATACTTATGATCAGATATATTACGGATATATTAACTTGGCTTAGTCACAAAGAACTAAAGGGCTTGACCAGACAGGAGGATTTGGGATGAGCCCTGAAACAATTAGAGCAAACATGCAGGAGCCTGCACCAGTTGTAGTTGCACTCTGAATGGTTAAAATTGTTGCACACTTGAGCCTTACCCAGATAATGGATGGGCCTGCCCAATTTATCCACCTGCCCAGATAGTTCTGTGGAGGACACACCGGCCACCTGCTTGCTGATCCCTGACTGACCAGAGGGCTCAAATATAGGACACCATGCAGAAGTATGTGCTAATTACTACACACCGGGAACTTTTGATTAGCGAAATGCCTGCAAAAAAGTTCCATATCAATATTACTCCAGTACATTACTACATGGAACTGCGCCCAACCGCAACCTTAGCTGAGAAAAACCAATGATAATCATAAAAAATGCACCCTCCATATTTGTGTGCTAGATCCACCACTTTGTGTAAATATAAATCCAATTCCACCCTCCTATCAGGACTAACCGCACAGATAAAGTTTCGGAAGATGCCAAAAGCCAGCACGAATTCTGCCACACTGAGCTTGCGTTTGAGCCTGGGGTCTTTAGTTTTAAGCACAACTGAAACCTCCCCGAAAGCATAATGCCGCGTACACACGATCTGAATTTTCGTCGGAAAAGCCTTGGATGGTTTTTCCGACGGAATTCCGCTCAAGCTTGTCTTGCATACACACGGTCACACCAAATTTCAACCATCAAGAATGCGGTGACGTACAACACGTACAATGGCACTATAAAAGGGAAGTTCAATAACCAATGCGCCACCCTTGGGCTCCTTCTGCTAATCTCGTGTTAGTAGAAGTTTGGTGAGAGACGATTCACACTTTTCAGCCTCGTGCTTTTCAGATCGTTACTGCTCTTCAGTTTGTGCTTGTGGGTTTGTATCTGGTTTTTAGTGCGTGTAGTCAGTTCGTATCTGTTTTTCAGTGCGTTCTTGTCTGCTTGTTTCTGATTTTCAGCTCGTTCTTCACAGACCATTCTATTCTTCAATGCGTTCTGTTAGTTAGTTCTGACCAGCCAACCATTTTGAAGCCATGTTGCGGTTAGGTACTCGTAGAGTTCGTGCTATGCTGGGACTTGGTGTTGGGGTTCTTGCTTTGACCCAAGCCCAGTCCATGAACAGGGTGGGGAGGAGTTCATGGACCAAGAATTGGTTACTCCAGCGTGACCAATTCTCTCATATGCCTTTGCTGCAGGAGATCCAGGAGAATAACCTTGATGATTTCAGGAATTTTCTCCGGATGACGGACCCCGTTTTTCACCATCTGTTGGCTTTGCTGTCTCCATATATTAGCAGACAGGACACCTGCATGCGTCAAGCCATCACTCCCGAGCAGAGGCTAGTCGCCACGTTGCAGTACTTGGCGACAGGGAGAAGTCTACAGGACCTCAAGTTCTCTACAGGTATCTCCCCCCAGGCTCTGGGGACCATTATTCCAGAGACCTGTTCTGCCATCATACAGGTCCTGCAGAAGGACTATATTAGGGTAGGTTTTCTCCTTTGACATCACATTCTGTGTATTTAATGTTTGCTAATGTATTGAATTTATTTCATCATTCCATAATTACCATGATTGTAATATGCTGTGAATGTAACCATTGTCCTTGTGCATACTGTAAGCTTTTAATGCTCTTTTTTGTCCTTCATGCATATTTGCCTTCACTAACCTCCCCAGCATTCTATCCTGGGCTCATACACACCTAGCCTAGTCACTTAACAATGTATTTTGTCAGCTCCATAATAGTGCTTTATCCTAAACAACCCCTAAAATGACCTCCCCAGCATTCTATCCTGGGCCCATACACACCTAGCCTAGTCACTTAACAATGTATTTTGTCAGCTCCATAGTAGTGCTTTATCCTAAACAACCCCTAAAATGTGTCCAAATGTTATTGTTGTTCTTAAATTCAGGCAGAGTGCCAGAGGCTTTTTTTGGTGTCCCAAACACATTTATAACCCTCCCCCCCTAAAATTTTTCCAATGGGCCATCAGAGGGGGTGAGGAATCTGATTAGTGGACCTTATATTTTTGTCTTTAAATACTCCTTAAAACAAAATGTTATACTGATGTTGGCCAAGAATATTTGTGTCTAATCTGCTTGCAATGTTATGTGCAAAAGTACTAATTTTTTTGTTTCTACAGTGTCTCTACAGTTTCCTTCAACACCACAGGAATGGCAGACTGTGGCCTCTCAGTTTGCCAGGCGTTAGGACTTTCCTAACTGCAGAGGGGCAATTGATGGGAAACATGTCCACATCGTCCCACCACCCTACTCAGGGTCATACTATTCTAATTATAAAGGTTTCAATAGTATAGTGTTGATGGCGGTGGTGTCGGCGACATATGAATTTTTATATGTGGACGTGGGGAAGAATGGCCAGATGTTGGATGGTGGAGTCTTTGCCCAGACCGAGTTCTACCGACGGCTCCAGAGTGGTGGCTTGGGATTGCCACCTGTGGAAGAGAACGTTGAAGGACTCCCATTTGTTTTTATCGCTGATGAAGCATTTGGTCTGGGTGATCACCTGATGAGGCCATTCCCCCTGAGGACCCTCACCCCGGAGAAGAGGGTTTTTAATTACCGGCTGGCCAGAGCCAGAAGAGTCGTGAAGAATGCCTTTGGGATAATGGCCAGCCGGTTCCACCTATTTCTTACGGCAATTAATATGGCGGAGCACAAATTGAACACATAGTTCTAGCATGCTGCATACTTCACAACTTTTTAAAGAGAAATGCTCCTAATTATGTTGGCTCTGTTGGGCCTGAGGCCGAACTTCCTGAAAATACACTGACAGCCCTGGAAGCTGGCCATCCTGGCTTGCCCCCCCAAAGCGCCTGTGAAGTGCGGCAAAAATATGTTGTTTATTTCACGGGTAGGGGGGCCATTGCTATGCCACCAAGTTTGTAAATATTTTCTATTTGAAACCAAAATTTTATGATAAAATCTTGATTTTGATTTACTGCTTGTGTTTCTTTTAGCTGTCTCCTAGGTTCTCCTAGTGCACTTGTAGTGCCAAGTGGTTTTTCCATTATTAAATAACACCCATTGTCACTGTAAACACCAACTTAATACAAAAACTGGTATTGATCATTGAAAGAAGAAGCCACACATTGTTGAGTATAAAACCTTTTACTCCATGCACATACACATGTGCATTATAAAACATTTTTGGGTAAAAAAACATCTTGGTTTTATCTTGTAAATTTTTTTTAGTACATAAACAGGCATGTTTCAAAACATAACATACACAACTCAGGAACTTACAAAGTTCAACATTGAAAAACTGAAGGAAATATCGGACATTATAGTGTCAAAAATGTGTTGATCTTGCTTCATCAGATGGGGTGATGACACCCCTGTAAAAGCCAAATTTTTAAGATGCAAACAAATTGGGAGTCAAACTGAGTCAAACCTCCTGATCCCATGCCCAATGTCAACATGTGCTATCTCCCATCATGGGGGATCAATGGACGTGTTTTGGGGGTGCAACCACTTCCTCCTAACTACTTGAGTTGCGAGGAAGGGGATGCACCCACAAAACACGTACATTAATATCCCCTGATGGCAGATAGCACATGTTGACACACTGTGTGTATCTTCAAAATTTGGCTTTTAAAATGCATCAAAAAATTATAAAAATTGTTCCAAAAAAATATAAAATGGTGACATTTTGTTGTTATTTAGATTCTTCCTAGTACATCAATCATGTTCTTCAGTTTTTGTTCAACCTCATTTGTTTTTTGCTTTATGATGTCTAAATCCTGGCTACACACCATTATCTCTTGGATTAGTATTTGTGCATTTGCACAGGTGAAATGAGGAGATTGGTCTTCCACAACATGCACATCACCTAAAAGAAAAAATACACACCATGTATTATAAATATGCAGGCATACCTCTATTACCTGAATCTGTGGTGTCAGACACTGACCTGTTGTGGTAACAATTTCAACCACTTCTTCCACCTCTCCTCCCTCCACATCCTGAGGTTGTGGTGTCCTCTGTTCCTTCTTCAGGAGGTGGGGGGTTCCTGGTGTCCTCAGATGTCCCACGTCTCTTCCCCCCATGATAATGAAACAAAAGATATACTTACCACACAGATATTTGAGGCCAGAAATAGGAATATGAAACACTGCTTGGAAGTGGGGTACCATTGTCTGTTTTAGCAGAGTTCCAAGCTGAAGACATGATTTTTTCCCTTACCAAAGCTGGAATACTTACCTTTTTTGGACAAGTTTCACACATGGAAAAACCCCAAGTATCCACTGGAGTACCTGTGTGGGACACCCTAATAAGGGTGTTCTGGTGTCTCACACTAGTGCTCCTGAGTCCAGATGTGTAAACAGCTGCTGAGTGTCCTCTCCTTACATTACACTGAATCAAGTTTGCAATTCATTCTAGTTTCAAACACATCTAGACAGCAATGTCCTAAACTTCTTTTAATACAAATTAGCATGACCAAATGTAGTTAACCCTGTATCTGCCAAAAACATTGTATTTAGTTGGCAAAAGAACCATGTTTACTGTGATTGATTATTGTGCCCACGAACATGAAAGTAGCCATTTAAAACTGTACAGCAGTAAAGAAAAGCACATGGAGCAGCATGCAAGTATTAATAATAATAGGCACACACGACAAGTACTTACTTGTTAGAAGCACTTTCTTGATCCTTCTGTACTGATCCTGCTCCCTCAATTTCAGGTCTGACCAGCGTTTCCTCAATTGCTCCTTGGATCGTCGTACCCCAAAATTCCTGTGCAGACTCTTCACAACTTTAGACATGATCTTGGCCTTTCTCACATTTGGGTTTAGGTAAGGTCCATACTTCCCTCTTCAAGATGTCCACCGTCTTCACCATCTCTACAAAGGCCATATTTGAGGCCTTAAATCTCCTGCGGGATCGTGATATTTTTGGCTACGGGCTTTCCTCCTCATTACTGCTATTGCGCACCTGCTGTGTCTCAGCCATGTTCCTCTTCCACTGCGATGAAAGACAAGGGGCAGGGAATATTCTAGAAAGAACGTCAGGGGCGGGCAACGCAGGCAGAGTTTCATGCATGCGCAGTGTATATAACACGCATGTGTCGTACGTACGATCTGTGAGTGGAGGAAGTGCCGATCGTGAGAACGAAGGTAACATTTTAACTTAGGACATCAGTGGCCTATACAGATTTGAGATTGAGGCCTATATTGGGATAGGATTAGGAGAATTTAGCCTGATATTAGTGTTTTTGTCTTGTGTTTTGTCTTTCAGCAAATATGAAACAATTCAAAGACCCTGGGCCAATTCATAGACAGATACAGGGATATGAGAAATTTGTGGGAGGTTAAAAACCCCTTATATTGAAATTAACCAGCTAGGAAGGCATCGCTGGAGAAACTGCTTCAATTTGTGAAGACACAGGTCCCCGACGCAGACATCGAGTTTGTGGATAAGAAAATTGGTAAATAATATAAAATTACTGCGCTTCCCTCTAGCTCCAAGCTGCAGTTCTAATTCTTAGGTGTAGAATAAAATAGATAAAATGTATAAAAGAACCGCGCTAGACACAGATCATATTTAAATAATTGAAAAATATATAAAGTGATCAAAATATTAAACTCAAATAACAACACAATGTGAAAAATCAGAAAAATGTGCTATGACCCACATAAGGATAATGAATAATAGTGACAATCTGAAAAATTATTAAATTAAAATAAAGAAACCAAAAACACATTCCGTGAAAAAAAGGTGACTTCTGTTATCAACAGTCCTTATTGTATTATAATCCACCCATAGTGACTGAAGACTTTAAAGACAAGAGCTCCTGGCCTGGGAACCTCAGACAACTTCTGTCTAGGAGAGCAACAGGTCTCCATTGCTGAGCCAATCATTACTGATGAATCCCGGGTGATCTTTCCTCCATGCTGAGACAGATGGTGATGTCCCTATGAGCGGATTTCTGGCATAAAGCTTCATTACAGCCTATCTCTGGTAATCATATACCTTCATAGGTGGTGGATTTTCTCACAAGATGTCTTTAAAGTCTTCAGTCACTATGGGTGGATTATAATACAATAAGGACTGTTGATAACAGAAGTCACCTTTTTTTCACGGACTGTGTTTTTGGTTTCTTTATTTTAATTTAATAATTTTTCAGATTGTCACTATTATTCATTATCCTTATGTGAGTCATAGCACATTTTTCTGATTTTTCACATTGTGTTGTTATTTGAGTTTAATATTTTGATCACTTTATATATTTTTCAATTATTTAAATATGATCTGTGTCTAGCGCGGTTCTTTTATACATTTTAAGAAAATTGGTAGCTTGAGAAGCACGTATAGGAAGGAGCTACACTTCCATCCATCCTTCCCTCAACCCCAGCTGAGGCTTCCGAGGAAGACCTCAGCCAGGACGAGGCTCTGGAATGTGGCAGACAGGAGGAGGTGGGGGTAGTGTCAGCCAGGAGGTGGCGGGGGTAAATGTCAGTCAGGAGGTGGCCAGGCCCAGTAGCCCCACCCAATCCCAGGTACCTCCCCTCTGCCTTACAACAAAAAGGGCCAGGAAGGGGAGTAACATGGAGGAGGCAGCACTGGGCCTCATTAAGGACGCTAATGCAGCCTTGAAAACACCCCCCGACGCTGAAGAGGCCTATGGCTGCTATGTAGCTGCAAAGTTGCAGCAAATGAGGAGGGCCAATGCCTCATCTGTGAGAAGATTATTTTTCAGGCCCTTCATAAGGAGTTGAGGGGCCAAAAGACTGATAAAATGCACTTATGTGCGCTCGCCCATCCTCCTCCTCCTTCTCCTCCTGCCACAATTCCACCTCTAGAGCCACAGCCTGCAGGCTGCAGGGAAGGCTGCAGGGAAGCATGGAAGGAAGGCTGCAGGGAAGACAAGAAAGTGATGGCCTGGGTTCAGTCTGGTCTGACAGAAGACGCAGGCTGTTGTAGTACCACAGCCTGGGGACATAAATGTCATCTGCTGCTGTTCCTGATCTCTGGGAGTCCTGGACCAGATTGTGCTCCCTATTATATGGACTTCTCAGGCTACCAATTTTTATTTACAAAGAGTTGATGTGTGCCCTGGGGTACAAAGGCTTCGCAAATTCAAGCAGTTTCTCCAGCGTTGCCTTCCTCTTTATTTTGTTATGAGCCAGAATTTTTTTTATAAGAAAATACTTGCCTATGTGTTTTTCTTCAAATAGGACAGTTTGTGAGTAGGCAGGTACATTCCAAAAATACAATGTCAAATTAACAAGGGACACCAACCAACCTCCTTGAGCTTGAAAAACACAAAATAATAATGTTGTTGTGGAAACTTGACACAAAAAAATTATGGAGATCACTAGAAAATAATTTAAAAATAATCAAAAAAACAGGAGATCTTGATTAAAAAAAAAAGATGACTATAAAAAATAATTCTAAACATTATTATGGAGATCTGGCTTTAAAAACAAAAAAGATTATTCAGGAGATCACGAAAAAATAATAAAGAAATAAGTTTGTCTGAACTCTGTGTGAATATCAGCAGCAAAACAACGTCATTCTTCTAGCATTCTAAAGAACAAAAGAATGCGCTGCATTAAAAGATCCAAAAATTTACAGCGTGACGAATGTGCTATCTCCATTACGAACACTAGTTTCACCAGACCGAGCGATTCCGTCTCGTACTTGATTCTGAGCATGTGTGGCTTTTTGGCACGTCCGAATTGCATACAGATGAACACATTCTCCGAACTTTTTCCGATCGAAAAATAGAGGACCTGCTCTCAATCTTTTGCTGGCGGGAATTTCGCCAGCAAAAGTCTGATGGAGCATACACATGGTCGCAATTTCCAACCAAAAGCTCTCATCGGACTTTTGCTGGCGGAATTTCCGATTGTGTATACGGGGCATTAGACTTGTTCTCCGTGACATCCTGAGATGCTATCAGAAGAGAGGCCAGATTCACATCTTTCCCTTCAAATATATCTTTTTTTATATTGGCAGGTAAAAAATGAGCTGGAGATACAGATGAAAACGCCGATAGAGGGGACGGAGCTGCCACGGGCAATGAAACAGCAACATTACCTGCGGGAGCACTGGGAGGAACCGCAGCTGATGATGCATGAGCTCTGGCCGAATGGGCTTCAATCACCTCCATCCTATCTTGCATTTGCAACATGGACGTTGAAAGAGTGTTTAACAGGGCATGAATCTGTGTCAGCGAATTATGCACAGACACCTGGCCTAAACTGGTAGAAGGGAGCGGCTGAGATGGACTGGGAAACAATAACCTAAACAACTCCGATTTTCTAGCTGTGGTCGGAAATGAAATGCCCCTGCGACGTAGCTCTGCTGTAAGCCTGGGAATAGTCCAGCTCCTAAAAGATGGGGTGCTGCCATGCTCTGAACCCCCAGTTGGGGATGAAGGAATAAACACAAATTCATCGCTTTCCGAAACATGCGGCATGATAGTATCTAAGATGAAAAAATTACACCTTTAAGAATCACTCATACAAGAATCATAACACCCCTTTGAGCCAAACTAACACTAAAGACATAGATGTAGCAATGTGCCAATAACAGCGTGTGAATGAACCTAGTGACCAACCAACCCTACGTGTATGCCCTAAGTGAGCCCGAGCAACCTATAGCAACCTGTAGTACCAAGACAGGCAATTAAACAGCGAACACTCAGGGCTGAGATACCCACAGAGCATGGTGGGTACCAAAATTGGAGTAAGAAATGATTGTGCAGTGTATGACGTATGATATACAGCCGAGAAATTGTATTGACACTTACAAATGAATCCTGGCCCATATGGATCTATAGACGTGATAGATCCTGACATGTGGGACCTGACTAGCTGTCCCTGTGATACCAAGTGAAGTGCACCCACCTGTTGCTCCTGCGTAAATGCTGGGACAAACGTGAACAAATCACCCGTGAGTTGATGGACTTAAAAAAGGTAAAATATGACAGACAAAGAAACAAAACAAAAAGAAACACTTACCATGCAATGATGGTATGAAAAAACCCACCTAAAGCCCGACATTTGGTAATGAAAAATGTCCATTTGAAATGGATGATCGCTTCAACCCCACACCCACCCTTAAAACACCAAGCCCTGGAGGTGGAATTACCATCACCCTGTACCAGCCCCCACTACGTGAAAACCGGCTGACTGCTCATGATACAAGTGACCTGGGCGCACCTGTCACTGCTGCGTAAATGCTGGGTTCCATGTGAACAAATCACTTGTATAATAAAGAACCTAAACCAACAATATGACAGTTAAAGAAACAACTAATGGAAAATGACATGAGCAGGAGCGATGACATGAAACCCAGACAGGAACGCAAACATTAACATTCCCAGCTGGAGCCCCTCCCCCCTATTCCCCCACCCCCTGCCGAGACACAAACCCTCAAAGACCAGAACCGCGGCCAAGCCAGCCCCAGAGCAAAGGACCTGAACCCACACATTAAAAAAAAAAAACAACAACAGCATGACAGACAGCCTGATAAACCGAGTCCAACAAGACCATTCCCCATAAGCTAAGTACAGAGGTGTGAATATGCAGACAGACAAGCATGCTGATGAAGCTGATAACCAAACCCTCTGCTGCAGATAATTATCATGCTGGAACCCGCAGCTGCAATGCCCCTGTAAGCACCCCTGCAAGCCCCACTCGCCGCCCCCCCCCCCCCCCCCCCCGTGTGGCAATATCTGTAAACGAGAAAAACACACATATCCCAGGCCTGAGTGAAAAAGCGATGGTCCCCCCACCCATAGACCCCCCCAATCGCTGCCTGGAGCACCGAAAACCATGCTAAGAGAGGTGATGCCGCCCGACCGAAGCTTCCCTCTGACACACGAGAACGCGAAAGTGACGTCAGCAGGGGCACCGGAAATGTCGCTCATCGGCTGTAACCATGGGAACGCCAGGAGAATGAGCCGACGCTGGATCTGGCAGGGGAGGAGGGCTATATAGCCTGCGGCCAGCCTTCTAACCTACCTGCATCTCTGGAAATAGTGATTTTGCCAGGGTTACTTTAAAAATCACTCTCAGAACCACTGAAACACCTAGAAAACTCCTTGAACATTTTTATTTGCCGGAGGCCTCCTCTGTCCACAGACTAATTTGAAGAATCCTTGCCTTATTAAAAAATATATGATGGCCGAAGGGCAGAAGTGTTCTCGTCATGCTGGGGGGAGCCTGTGCAAATATTGAATTTATGCAAGAGACGAAAATTCTGCCTACAATATCTTTGATTACAATATATAATTACAGCCCGGCGTGACATCTGAATAACTATGACACAATGAATCAATCAGAGCAGATTCAATGCTCGCAGTTATGAAAATCCCAGAGTCTGTAAATATTAACCATGCTGCATGTATGTGTTCTACAAGAAGAGATGATTAGGAAAGGCCACAAGGACAGAACAGATGGCGGCTAAAGACGTAGTCCATGATGGGCTCTACAAATTGGTTTTTAGTGGGGAAAACAGATGTTTTATTACAAATAGACTGGGAAGTGGCAGACAAAGAATGAGCCCAGGACTGCAGGCAGAGGAAACGCCAGTTGTGTGCTGTTAATGTAACTATTAAAGACCCAAAGCCACAGGCAACACCAACACCCCTTTATACTAGTGTGGGAAATAACATATTTATTTATAGGTTGGACTCTGAAGGATACCATAGATATCATAGGGTCACTGAACATATACAGTATGTAGCACCCTCCTAGATAGATGTTAGGATTACTTAAATTTAGTTCTGGCTCACTGTATCCAGGGTCGCTGCTGTTTTGTTAAATTTAGTGTTGCTCATAGTAATCAGTGGAGCTGAGTTGATTATTCTGGTCTTTTCAGTGTTTCATCTGCTGCGGGTTTGATTGCTCTCCCTGCTTTCTGGAGAACTATGGATCTTCCTGGAACATAGGTGTGGAGCAACACAAATGGTCAGCATGAATATTTATACAGCCCTGGCCAATCAGGAAGGGTGGCCCTGAAGGTTGCTGGGAGTGTGCATAAATACTCTGAGACACAGCGCAGTCTTGTCTTTTCCTGTGGGAGAGTTACACGGAGGGACTGCTTGCCTCCTTACGCAATCCTGCGATGTGCTTGTGAGGTGTTGAGGCCTCAGTTGAGTGACTTGAAGGCCTGCTTTGCTGAAGTTGCAGAAGGCTGACTGAGGGGCTGTCGTCTGAAGATCTAGTCCGGGATCATAGGCAAAAGGTGTTGCATGGATGTTGGAAAGAGGCAACCAACTTTCCCTGAACATTTGTGCGTACAGACTGCTCTGAGAGATCTTAGAGACTGTGGGCTGCTTCCACCCCTCTGGTGATAAAGAGTCAGCTGGGTGTTTGTGTACAGAGGACATCGGCTGGTGTCCTGAAGAGCTTAGTCTATCTAATTCTTTGTGAAGGGACTCTACTCTGATTGCTCAAAGAAGGGAGCTATTCTGCTTTTAAATACTACTACTACAAAGCCAAGTCCACGGCTTACTTTGCTTACAGTTCTACAGATGGAAGTTTACTGTCCTCACTTGCACAGTTCTTTTTAGAGTATCCCACTCAATTCCCCCAACCCTATCCAAGTTACTCTAAAAAATAAAACACCAAAAAGAACACCCACAGAATGCCAGGGTCCTTCCCTGCAGCATTCTCGCAGGGGACAGTTTTTTTTTTCAGGCTGTGGCTGGTTTTTAAGGAAAATTACTTTGCTTTGATGTACAGTACCTACCTAATGTAAACTGAAAGTTCACTTGGACTTTACAGCCAGGTTTGTATTAACTACACATTTATGGATTGTCATTTGATCATTAGATTTGTCAGGACGCTCCATCGGCTCTAGTGCTCCATTCCCTCCAAATAACTGCTCATGTTTGTGTTTTTTTTTTCTTTTTCATGCAATTATATTAACATGATTAGGAGGAAAATTATTGTTGAAATTCATCTTCAATTCACATTTGATCTTTTGGCTCTGTCACCTTCCCATTAGTCCCTCTTATAAGGTTATTTTTCACGACTAATTTCCCATTTGTAAGAGAAAACTAGTGTTGAACATTTGTCACTTCTGGGAAACAGAGAGATAGCTCATTTTCTGCCTGACGGTGGTGGGTCCCCGCTCGCTGTAAATCAGACACAGCTGGAAAGTTGCCGCCTTTCCAAGTCATAAAACACTAGGCATTTTCGTCACTCACATGGAGGCCGCTGGCGATCCAAGGCAGGGAATCTGATATCTTGACAATGGATCAGACATAACCCAGCTGAAAATGACCAAGCTAAGCATTGCCTCTCAACCACTTAGAATCCATAAAATGATCAAATAGCACTGAGTGGGGCTTATGTTCGATCACTACAGCTTCCCACTTAAGCTGGCACCAAAATTTTTTTATATGACCCTCATTTTACAGACATAAGCATGAATGCTCAGCCAAATGTAAATACTAAAACTGATTACAGATATTAGATCATGTGCAGGACCTGGCCACCAAACACTCTTCATATAGCTGGATATAACCCTTGACCAGTCAAGCAATAGGCTTGTATGCAGGTGTAGTCTATTTTCTCCACTGTGGGTCATGCTCAACCGCAGCGGCATTGCAGAGGGAAGGGAAGTCAAGAGGAACATGATTCCTCTATGGTTTTCCTGGGTCACTGAGGAAGCTATCCGATTAAATGCTACTGCCTCATGTTCCTCATTTGGCAGCCATTTTGGGTCAGGCAGAGCCATTTTTAAGGCCCTGGCTCCCAGCCTTGGCACGCGTTTCGCATGTGGGTAGTGTAGGGACAGGTCACCCATCTGACAAGGACAGTGATTGGGGCAGGTAGAGGTTCCGGACGAGTATGGAAAGGATAAGGACAAGCAGTTCTTCCTGGAGACCTCCGCGTTTAGGTACAGATCGGCCAGGCCACATTCCACCCCTCAGGACAGATGCTGTCGGCACATCTTTTGCATTCTGTAAGTTTTGTTGCGAATTGCGGACTTAAACTTTCATACAAGTTCTGTTTTCTGCAATTGGACTCTAAATGTTTAATGCCGCCACACCAAGTTGCACCTCCCCACAGGCTGTCACCTACTAGGCCATCACAGTGACCGCTCTCTAGCATTGTCTGGCACACAAGTTTCCTACTTCACCATCAGGTTCCCCTTGTGAAATCCAGGTACTTTAGAGTCTGTAGATTCTGAGAGCTGACAGAAACTAAATGACAGCTGGCTGTGAATGCAGAACCTAACCACCAAACATTCTTTCTGATGTCTAATGCCACATACACGCGAGCGGACTTCTCATCGGACTGAACTGTGAAGGACTTTTCGACGGAGTTCCGATGGAGTTCAGAAACGGACTTGCCTACACACAATCCCACCAAAGTCCGATCGTTTCGACGTGATGACATACGACCGGACTAGAAAGAGGAGTTCAATAGCCAGTAGCCAATAGCTGCCCTTGTGTCATTTTCGTTTGGACTAGCATACAGACGAACATTTTTCTTTTTTAGGAATCGAGTCTGTCGGAAAGATATGAAACATGTTCTATTTCTAAGGTCCATCAGATTTTTCGACAGAAAAGGTCCGATGAAGCCCTCACACGATCGGAATGTCCGACGGATTCGTTCAGTCGGACCTTTTCTGCTGGAAAGTCCGGTTGTGTGTACGCGGCATTAGAATTCAAGTGTATGTGAATAGAGCAGGTTGCTTGGCCAATCACCTCCAGTGCTAAAGACCATTAATGTTGGCTTATTCCTGGGAAAGACTACAAAAGAATCAATTTGGATTGTCTGCTGGTGTCTATAGAAATGGAGTAACAGTTATCACTTTATAGCCAGCTTTATTTAGCAACAATAAAGCAAAACTTTTTTTATACCAAAATTAGTTATGTAGAAAAGTGCCCATTTATTCACCTTTCTTAGATGCATGTGCAAGCCCCGTTGACTCCATTTTCCGCAACTCCCTGGGTTCCTGGAAATGCCCACGGAAGATAAGTTCCCCAGCTTCCCTCCCTCAGGAGCTCAGAGACACCACACCTGATGAGGCAGAGGTAGCTGGGCCAGTGATTTAGGTGAACTCCACTGTCCACTGTCAGAACCTAATAGCACACAGCCTCCCAGAAGACCCAGCTTCTGCGGGGAACCCTTTGCAATTGCTACCAGATTTTTTCAAAATTTTCCATCTTTTTTTGTTTGTTTAGCAAAAAATAAAAACCCCAGCTGTGATTAAATACCACCACAAGAAAGCTGTATTTGTGTGAAAAGAATGATAAAAATTGAATTTGGGTACAGTGTTGTATGACCGCGCAATTGTCATTCAAAGTGCGTCAGCGCTGAAAGCTGAAAATTGCTTTGGGCAGGAGGGGGATTTAAGTGCCCAGTAAACAAGTGGTTAATGAAGAGTTAAGCTGCCTTTGAATGGTACCAAGTCAGCAGGTGACCATACTGCTCAGACAAACTGGGTGTTAGGAAGTATGTCAATGCATAAACCAGCATTTGAAAGAGAGCACTTAGCATGCATGCACCTGTTTGTGAAAAATACATTGGATGCTACCTCCACTTTAATTGGATCAGAGTTCTTTCTTAATGGTTTCTAAGTTGACATGATGTTCATCTGCTCGTGATAAATGTTTGGTGGGCACAGATGCGTGAACAGAGCGTGGCTAAATGCGAGGTGTTAGTATGTATTTACGGCCGTGTGTGATCCTTTCATAAACACTCGGCAGGAGTTGTAACGGCAGCACAATAATATTAATGATGGAAAATCACCAGAGTCTTGTCCGGCGTCCAAAATCACAGCGAAAGTAATGTGTGTGTGCCCTTGAAGCTGGCACAGTGTCATCGACATCTAAAGCAGGAGAAAAGGATAATTTGACATGATAAAGTAAGCTATTTCCTATCCAGGCGAGGTGGGCTTTAGTTTCTTCTGCCAGGAGAGGCAGCTGGCACAGGAACAGCTTTTGGATCTGCCACAGATGCTGTGTACGGACAGCCAGTAATAAATAAAAAGCCGTTCACTTCCAAATAATACGATTACCGAAAAAAGAATTAGACGCAGCTGGACAAAAAAAGTTAAAAGCGTCCCGAAAGGACTTTTTATGATGTCCTCACTCGCTTACATGTTCATACAAGCTCTGTTCCTTTATTCTTTTTTAAAGGAAACTTGTACTAACGAAATATAGGGGTTGATTTACTAAAGGTTTGTGTTTAAAGGTTTGATTGACTGTGCACTTTGCAAAGTGCAGTTGCTCCAGAGCTTAGTAAATGAGCGAAAGCTCTGCTGACTTCCATCATCCAATCATGTGCAAGCAAAAATGCTGTTTTGTTCATTTTCCTTGTATGTGATTGGGTATTCTTTGCAAAGTGAAGCTTTACCTCATTTTGTAAGCTCTGGAGCAACTGCACTTGCAAAGTACACAGTCTATTTGTCTTTACTGAAGGCAAATCCACTTTGCACTACAAGTGCACTTCAAGTGCACTTGGAAGTGCAGTCGCTGTAGATCTGAGGGGAAGATCTGAAATGAGGGGAAGCACTGCTGATTTTATCATCCAATCATGTGCAAGCTAAAATGCTGTTTTTTATTTTCCTTGCAGGTCCCCCCCCAGATCTACAGCGACTGCAATTCCAAGTGCACTTGTAGGGCAAAGTGGATTTGCCTTTAGTAAATAACCCCCATAGAGTCTATCTTTGCCGAACTAATCAACAACACTTATGGGGGTTATTTACTAAAGGCAAATCCACTTTGCACTACAAGTGCGCTTGAAATTTCACTGAAAGTGCACTTGGAAGTGCAGTCGCTGTAGATCCGAGGGGGACATGCAAGGAAAATAAAAAACAGCATTTTAGCTTGCACGTGATTGGATGATAAAATCAACAGAGCTTCCCCTCATTTCAGATCTACCCCTCAGATGTACAGTGACTGCACTTCCAAGTGCACTTTCAGTGGAATTTCAAGTGCACTTTGCACTTGTAGCTTGCACTTGTAGTGCAAATTGGATTTGCCTTTCGTAAATAACCCCCATATGTTCTTAAGCAGCATTTTTTTATTATTCATTATGAATTTTTTATATATATATTAAAAAAAAAAGAAGAAGAACAAAGTTCCTCATTTTCCATAGAGCGATTTTACAGAAAAGCGAGAAGACAACAAGTACAAAAAGAAACAAAGTGACTGAGTGTACATGAGGGGGTTTAATGTAGAACTAAAGGAAAGTCTTTTTTTTTTTTTTTCATTTTGGATAGCGTGGGATGGTTATAGCCCTTGTCTATTTTTTTTGTTGTTTTTTTTTTTTCCGTGTTTCATTGAAGAGATCTCTCTTTACTTCCTGTCCCATAACCAAAACAAGAAGTGGGAAAAAATTCCTCCAAAATGAGGAAATCTCTGTTTGTAAACAGAATTATAGCCCCTTTTGGAAGATTTCCCCTCTGTTCCTGTTCTAGTGAAGTCTAAGACCCAAGATTTGAGATTTTCTATTACTTTCACTCTTGGCGATAATGGTAAACAGAACAAATAGAGAGGGTGAATCTCCCTAACGGGGGCACAGACAGCAATAAAAACCTGACAGGTGTTAAATTCATCTCCACTCTACACAAGGAAAAGTATAGTTTGCCTAAAAGTGTTGCCTATATGTAGAGTTACCCCTGCAGGAGCTGCTGGTAGATTTTGGTCCTCTGCTCTTGTCCAGCCCTCACCCCCACTGACCCCACCAGTATACCATTCTGTAAACCTCAGCAGTCACACAAGAATTAGACTCACAACTCTATAGCAGAATAACATACTGCACTGGCAGGTTGAGGTCATAAAAGTATCACAGAGTATAGTATCACAGAGTATATTGGCACATTAAAGTCAACTAGCATGAACATAATAATGAATGCACAATCAACTTCACTGAGTCCATTACAGGAGCTTCATATTC
Organism: Lithobates clamitans; assembly: GCA_037952925.1. NCBI lineage: Eukaryota > Metazoa > Chordata > Amphibia > Anura > Ranidae > Lithobates > Lithobates clamitans. Next base: position 301,341 of record JBBGZY010000464.1, read on the forward strand.
CAGCATATACTGTCACCCCAAAGCCATAAACAGTACCTATCTATATGAGATAAATTGCCCCAAGTGACCAACAAAGTAACAAAGTGGATCAACTATGCCACTTGAGTGCTCTCAAAGTCAGGGGCTAAGTTTAGGCCTAAGAGATAAAGATTTCAAGTTGAACACAGATTTGCCCTCAGGATAAAGTGATCTGAGTAAAGTCTTTGAGGGGAGTCTTCTGCCGGCTACATTTGGACCCTTTGGAGACGTTGGCACGCAGGGAAATAAGGGTGTATCTATAGACTGGGTGTTAGCGTACTTTACCTGAGAATTTGGTTTTAGCAAGGGAGGGGAATCTTTAGATGCATATGGAAGTACTTTAGAAAGAGGCAGTTACATATTTGGCTGTGCACAGTTGCAGCACTCTGGAGAGTAGGACAGTTAACTTAGCTGCGTCAGGCCTAGCCTAACAACAAAAAAAAAGCAGTTAGCACAACCATGGGTTCATGGTTTATATCTGCAGCTTCTTGCAAATGAGAATTTATAATTTCAACAAGGATTAGGCTTAACTGTGGGTCTGTGACAAGCTCACCACTCTCTTTGTAATTCTCCTGTGGCAGTTTATTAGATAAACGGAGGGAGCCCCCTTTCTTGTAGTTGACTGTTGCTGATGGAAGACGAGATGGTGAGTACCTTGGTTATTCACTCCTGCATTTCTTCAGTAGGCCTGGGCCTGTTACATACAGTGTTAAGTGTGGCCTTTGAACTTCTTAGTATAGGCACATCATGGAGAAAGATCCATCATAACCATAAAGTATAGCATAAAAGTAAACATGATAAGAGGAATAGTATACTTACAAACAAAAGATACATACAGCTAATTTTTGGACTGTGAAGAAGCCATAGCTTGTGCTCTCATTATTTTACCAAATATGTGGGATGATATAATAGATATTTAACAGTGGAAAAGCTGGCATCTAGCTACCCTAGAGACTATAATCTCCAAATATTCTGTTCATATCTACAGGGTCCCATTGCATTTTTCAGGTGTGGGTAGGGTGTAGTAGAGGTCCCCATATGTCTCTGCGTTGGTTGTGGATTGCACTTTTTGGGAGAGTCTTGCTAGAGAGTCCTAGTCAACTGGCCTGTCTTCCTGTCTAAAATAATATACAGATAAGGGGGTAGGAGCCTGGGGCAGGAGGTGAGAAGAGATCTAATCCCCTTAATACAAGAATTAAAAACCTTTGAACAGAAATGTATATTTTGCGGATTAAAATATAATTACTTGGAATTGGAATCTGGGAGAATTGTTTAAAAGTCTGGGTACGTATTACACCATGTAAAAAAGGAAAAATACATGTGGCGGACTTATTACATAAAAATTTAATATGTGTGATTGGTTTAAAAAGAAAATGACTGTATGTTCAATGCATACCTTATTTGCACTGTGACAGAGGAGGAGGCCACATGTTCCCTCATACCTGGAAGAGAGGCTGAGGAGCACTGGCAAGGTGAGTGTAAGAGGTGACCATGTCTCTTTAAGTAACCCTCTCTATATTCCTATGGATGGAACTTTATATGGTCTAAGGATCTTCCCTATGGGAAGAGGGCAGCAAGACCTATACATTACAGAGATCCTAATGAACGTATCCATTTCCTGTTGAGATTGGAAGAGAAGTACTACTCACAATTGTTTCTATAAACTTCAATAGACTAGAGGCTCCTATCACCTAGTGCTGATGGTTTTCTATGTTCATTCCAATGGATGAGCCATACTTCATAGGATGGGTGGCTGAAGGCTGCCGTGAGTACAACTTATCCATAGGACTGAATGGGACCACAGTGCACACGCGCACTGGGAAGGCACACATATTATTGATTGTATAGAGAAAATCACCCCCACGGGAGGGTAGTAAGTATTTTATCATGTGGGCTGTGCTTGGTGGGGTGGCAGTCCCAGGACAATTTCACAAAAAGTGTTCTGTGCACACTTCCTGCGTTATCTTAAGGAGTCATCCTGGTTCTCATCTTGCACTGCAGAACAACTAGTCTCTATACTGTGGAGAATGGGTGGGATTCAATAGTTTAAGAACAGACAATTGGCAGGGTTAACACCAAATCTTGCAATTTCATTTGCCAAAAAGTCATGTGATATATCATTCTACTAGAGGAAATTAGGAGCAGAGTGCATTTCTGACAGACTGAAAGGTATTTCTCAGTCTGTACTTGTGATGTCTCTAAAGGAATAAAACATAGGTAAATACGCATGTATTGCAATGACATACTACATATGGGTTTTTTGTTTTTGTTTTGCCCTCACTTATGCTTTAATGTTTATAGTGTTTGGAATCCACCATAGGATTCTTAATATGTAACATTTCTGTAGCAGCAAAGGTTTTACTTTTGAGATGAAGGTTAAAGAGACAAAGAGACCCCATAGTAATTTTGCTGTGTGGCCCAATTGCTCATAGTTACAGCCCTGGGTGCCTGTATGACAGTGAAAGGGAGGCAAGGACTGATGTGGCCCCTTCAAGGTTGTCCATTTGTTGGCTGTGTAAAAAGAGTAATATCATAGAGCAAGTCTATTACAAAAAAACATTTAAAAAAATAAAAAAAGATATTAAATAGAACTCCTTCTCAAGATACAAATCTGCAGAACACACACCACCGAGCACTTCTTGATGGACAGTCTGGCACAGCGATTGTACTTCAAACACATTCTGCCGTAGCGCATGTGCTAGCTCATAAATCTAGTTTGATGGGAAGTTGGAGTGAGTTTGTCAGTTTGCAGAATGCTCTGAATATGAAACACGCACTGCGTTTATTGTGATGGAAAAAAGGTGTGCCGTTACATGGACAAGTGCACGGAGTACTGAGAAATGAGATAATAAAACAGCACAGAGGGGCCTGGAGAAAACAAGCAGACAAGGTCAGCCTAGTATGGTTAGTGTTGATCATTAAATGGTGATGTACAGTTTATTCGGGGCAATCAAAGCTCTTCAGTTTTCCCAAACAAATGGGGCTTTGTCTGGGCTTGTGTTCTGCGTCTCTAGCGCCGGCATAAACTGTAGCAAGGTGCAAGAATGTTTAGCTTACAAAACGCAGCATATAATCTTATTTTCTGCCAACAGATAAACTTAGGTTGAGTCCCTGCTGGTGCTGGATTCACTTGCTGTGTGCTCTGTATCCACTCCGTATCTCAACAGGAGGCCGCCAGCTGAATCGCTTTAAATTAATAGAGGGCAGCACACAACCAACAGGGCAGTAAAAAGGCCAAGGAAATCTCCACTATCAAAGTGACAAACTGGACTTTGAAGGGGTCAGAAATTAAATTGTGTCAAGTGCTACTTTTCACACCTATTGTGGGTTGACTTCAGAGGTAAGGGTACGGCAGCAGAGGCAGCTGCATAAGGAACAGAAATTAGAGTCCTATGTCCTATGGTCACAGTGGTTATTGAAAGCATAGGGTAAAGAAAGACATACAGACATGAGTTTATGGTTTCTTACTACATTCTAGTGGAAGCCTCATCCAGGTCTGACTGGCAAACACTTTGGAGAAAATACAGTAACCATTCAAGCCATCCTCTTAGATAGTCTATTGCTCGGTGTTAGAGATACCTTACTAGGGGTCGGTGAGAAATCTGCAGGCATTTCCTTGTTAACTTTAGAATTACAGAAAAGTGTAACAGACCAATAACAGGTGCAGGGGCCCAAGATAATAGGTCAATGCATTTTGGGCTCAAAAACACACACCCTTTATCCAGGGCTAAACACAGGATTAAACTTGGATGGGCAAGAGAAACTGCTGAGTGGCAACTGTGTTGAGCTATGAGTTTTCATTTTGCCAAAGTTTCTATGAAAACAGTAGGGATGAGCCGAACACTCCCCGGTTTGGCTCGCAGCAGAACATGTGAACAGGCAAAAATTTGTGCGAACACCGTCTATGGGAGACGAACATGAAAAACCAAAAGTGCTAATTTTAAAGGCTTATATGCAAGTTATTTCCATAAAAAGTGTTTGGGTACCTGGGTACAGCCCCAGGGGACATGTATCAATGCAAAAAAACATAAAAAAAAAAAAACACGTAAAACTACTAGTTGTGCTAAATTCTGTTGTTATGGCAGCAGCTAGCTGCCATAACTCTGGTATTGTCAGGAACGGCGTGCATTTCTCTTTAGGATAAAAGTGGTCTCTATGGCAGATTGGCTGCAAGATCACTTTTATCGGTGGCGGGAGAGGTGGCAGATCCGTTGGTAGTGCTGTAGACGATCGCGTCCACTCCCCTCACTGCCTGATTGCTGAGTGAGGGGAAGATGGCCCCCGCTTGGCTCCATAGCACTGGAGGGGCAAACGTCACTTCCACCCAATGTTTGTAAAGTAGATTTATTTATTTTTTTCAAATGACTTTTTTTTCTATTTTTTTTTTTTTTTTGCATTTTTGTGTAAATTTGAGATCTGAGGTCTTTTTGACCCCAGATCTCACATTTAAGAGGTCCTGTCATGCTTTTTTCTATTACAAGGGATGTTTACATTCATTGTAATAGGAATAAAAGTGACCCCAATTTTTTTTTAAAGACAGTGTCAAAATGAAAAATAAAAAGGAAAATAAATAAGAAAAAAAAAATTTAAAGCGCCCCGTCCCGATGAGCTCAAGCGCAGAAGCAAACGCATATGTGAGTAGCGCCCGCATATGAAAACGGTATTCAAACCACGCATGTGAGGTATCGCCGCGATTGTTAGAGAGAGAGCAATAATTCTAGCCCTAGACCTCCTCCGTAACTCAAAACTGGTAACCTGTAGTCATTTTAAACATCGCCTATGGAGATTTTTAAAATGTAAAAGTTTGTCGAACATTCCACGAGCGGGTGGAATTTTGAAGTGTGACATGTTGGATATCAATTTACTCAGCATAACATTATCTTTCACAATATGAAAAAAAAATTGGGCTAACTCTACTGCTGTCTTATTTTTTAATTCAAAAAAGTGTGTTTTTTCCAAAAAAAGTGCTCTTGTAAGACAAATACAGTGTGATAGAAAGTATTGCAACGACAGCCATTTTATTCTCTAGTTTGTTAAAAAATATATATAATGTTTGGGGGTTCTAAGTAATTTTCTAGCAAAAAAAAACCCATGATTTTTAACTTGTAAACACAGAGTCTAAAAAATAGGCCCGTCCTTAAGTGGTTAATAATGCTTACAGTGTAACAATGAAAATAAAATACTCCTTTAAATATTGTGCCTGGGGGGTCCAGTTAGTTTGCCTGTAAAGTAGCGCATCTTTCGCATGTTCATAACAGTACCACATCAAAATAACATTTCTAAAGGAAAAAAATTAAGTAAAAACTGCTTGCGGTCGTAATGTATTGTCAGATCCTGGTAATATAGAAAAAAATCATTGAAAATAACGCGCCAAATTTTTTTAAAAAATAGCATGGGGGTCCCCCACAAAATCCATACCAGAGCCTTATCCAAGCATGCAACCTGGCAGGCTGCAGGAAAAGGGGGGTGATAGAGCACCCCCACCTACTGAACTGTACCAGGCCACATGCCTTCAACATGGGGAGGGTGCTTTGGGGCCCCCGAAAGCACCTTGTTCCCATGTTGATGGAGACAAGGGCCTCATCCCCACAATCCTTGCCTGGAGGTTGTGGGGGTCTGTGGGCGGGGGACTTATCAGAATCGGGAAGCCCCCTTTGACAAGGAGATCTCAGCCCCCCCATGTGAATGGGTAGCGGGTATATTGTACCCCTACCCATTCACCAAAAAAGTGTCAAAAAAGTAAAAATGACAGGAGACAGTTTTTGACAATCCTGCCCCCTTCTGACGCCATGTGACGTCAGAGGGGGGCAAGGTCAACTGGGTGGCCCCGTCCTTGGCTATATAAGAGCTGTCACCGCAAAAAGACTGCAGTCGGCGGTACGTCTCCCATGGTGGCAGAGTTTTTCAGTTTTTTTTTCTTTTTAGGTCCGTTGGTGCTGTGATTTAAAATGGATGGACATCACAGGACACTTTTTTTTTTGATAAAGGAATTGTCCAAAACTGTCTTCTGTCATTTTTACTTTTTTGACACTTTTTTTCGTGAATGGGTAGGGGTACAATGTACCCAATACCCATTCAAATAGGGGGTTGGTGGGATATGGGGGACCCCATGTTGAGGGTATGTGGCCTGGTATGGTTCAGGAGGGGGGCCCCCCCTTTTCCTGCGGCCTGCCAGGTTGCGTGCTCGGATAAGGGTCTGGTATGGATTTTTGGGGGGGAACCCCACACCATTTTTTTTTATTTTGGCATGGGGTTCCCCTTAAAATCCATACCGGACTTCAGGCCTGGCATAAATTTTAGGGGGGACCCCAACGCCATTTTTTAAAAAATTTTGGCACGGATCCGACAATACATTACAGCCATAAGCAGTTTTAAATGACATTTTTTTCCTTTGGAAATGTCATTTTGCTGCTCTCATTCATTACACTATGTACGGCCGATATGTAAGCAGCCTTACATAGTGTGGGCGTGGACCTAGCCCCCTGAGCCATGATTGGCCAAAGGCACTGTGCCTTTGGCCAATCTTGGCTCTCACAGCAGAGCGCGCTGTGATTGGCCAAAGTATGCAGGTCAGGTGCATGCTTTGGCCAATCATCGGACATCAATGCAATCAATGAGATCTCGCAGTGCATTATGGGGCGTTCTGCGGCGCAAGAATTTCCCGCGAACGACCCATAATATTCGGAATTTGGCGAACAGGCGAACACCCGATGTTCAAGTTGAACTTACGCTCGATTCGAACTGCAGGCTCATCCCTAAAAAACAGGTGAGTTTGGCAAAATATTTTGCCAAATGTTGCCAAAATGCATTGGGGTCAACAGGAAAGGTAAGATTAAGCAAATGTTGGTGGTGGTGCAATGGGTCCCTCATGAATCTCATTATTTATTTAGTAAAATTTAAAAATTTAGAGCAGCAGTACACATATAGCAATCACATTTAAAAAAAAAGGAAATAATAAACTACCTAAATATTACCTTCTCACTTCCCCCCCCCCCCCCCAAAAAAAAAGGCATACCTTCCTAAACAAGAACAAAGAGTAGCTAACCGGAGGAGAGTACAGCTTGAATAAAGTAGTTAGTGAGCTGCTGCATTTTTATTATCCAATCAGTAGCCTTTATTATGGAAAAAGTTAGACTGCTGTTGCCATGAGGTTGAAAACATGCCTCTGCTATCTAACCTGGCTCTGCTATCTAACCTGCCTCTGCTATCTGCTTCTAATCACCAGAGTGTACAGTGTTGCAAATAGTTTGACTGACACATATCTATTTTAACTGTGAGTTTAGCTAATTGCCTGAAGCCCAGCTTTAAATAAACTATGTCACTGTAATATAAAAACAGAATGAGAGACAAGTCTGGGTGTGTTAAATATCACGTTCCCTGATTCTTGCTGTTGTTCCTTCCATCGGCTGCTTCACTATTTCAGGACACAGCAGCCGTCTCAAGAAACCTCAGTGAACAGTGAGGGAAAGGGCATCTGACACATAGGAACAGATTTGTCTATAGGCCACCAAAGCTGTGTCCTAGGCTTGGATGCCACTGCCGCTCAGGGCAGGTCACGGCAAGCCGTCCCCGCCACCACAGCGGACCTCCCGGAGCCGGTCTGGCTCTCTGGACAACTACTTTTATGAGACCCACCAGGGAACAACAAGTACTTCCAGGATGGCACCGAGTAAGCACGCTGCTCATGCAGCCTCCCCAGCAGCTCTCCACACCTGCCACTGCTGTCGCTTCCTCCCCCTCTCCTCCCCCTCTCCTCTCCCCCTCCTCTCCCCCCCGCTCTGATAGCCAGGACAGACGTCAGATGTGGGTGAAACCTTAGGGGATAAAGATCTCCGTTCTCACATCTTATCCCTCCCCACTAAGTCTGATCTGCAGCTGTTTGCTCACAGGGTAGAGGAGGCCCTGCGCCAGGACATTGAAGCCCTGCAAGCTAACACAGCTCATATAGAGGGCAGAGTAGAGGCTTTGGAGACAGAGTGGGAATAAACTACTCCTGCTATACAGGCACTCACTGAGAGATGTAAAATGCAAGATCACAGGATTAATTCCCTGCTGGATCAAATGGATGACTTTGAAAATAGGAGTCGCAGGGTTAACATCTGCATCAGAGGTCTGCCAGAAGCCACGGGCCCGCAGTCCCCACCCTGCATGGTGTCTTTAAGCACACCTTGCACCCTGCACACCAGTGCTCTACGGCCACCATCTGAGGATCCTGACAAGCCCTGAGACATTATCTGTAAATTATATAAATATTCATTAAAGGAACCCATCATGTTTCAGGTCAGGGGAATCCGTCATGTGAATTTTGATGGTGCTAAGTTAACCTTCTTCCCAGATCTCTCCAGACGCACGCTTATGCAATGCTGTGCCCTCAAACCACTACTGGAAGTTCTGCAGGATGCACAACTGACTTACAGAAGGGGTTTCCCGTTCAGCCTTTCAGCTACCAAAGATGGGCATTAGTTCACCTTGCGGAATAAAGATGACCTACCCCAGTTTCTAAATTCCCTTGGATTGCCTCCTGTGCACATCCCAGACTGGAGAACATCCCCAGAGATACCTCTCCCACCTCGCCCTCAGCCTTGGCACCTGGCTCACCGCAGACGACGAAACGGCCCCAGGGGTGGTCCCTCCTGTCAAGCCCCACTTCCTTCCTCCCCCCGGGGACAATCTGACTAGCTAAACAGATCTTTGCAGGCCTACCTGCCACAACGAGGGTTCTCCCATCCCCCTAAGCTGCTGTACTATTATCTGCTCTAAGTTCAGGTGCAGGCCTGCACCTCCTGAGCGGGTCCCCCTTTGGACTCGCTCTCCATGCCTTACCATCTACCCCAAATAGCTATTCACAAACAATGCCCCTTTTTTCCGCTAGACCATCTGGCGGACTCTAATGGTAGGGTTGTGTTTCTTGAAGGCCCTGTTTTTGACTGTAAGTTCACGTTTGCAGCTGTGTATGCCCTGAACAGTAAACAGCTAATATTGGGGGGTGATTTTAATGTTAGCCCTGATCCACAATTAGATATGTCCTCAGGCCATTCTGCTCATTCACTTGCTTTCCTGAAGCACTTTATAAAGTCCCTGCAGGCGCACCATTTGGTCGACTGTTGGAGTCTGCTCCATCCCACTGGTAGAGACTATAGCTATTTCTGGGCCACCCATAATGTCTATACTCATAAACACCTTCTGGTGATGGACCAGTTTTCCCTTGACTCCTTATCTGGTGCATCCATTGGCTCCATAACTATATTGGATCATGCTCTGCTTTCCATTTCCCTGCATTCCCTGTCTTTGGATGCGCGGACATTGAACTGGCGCCTGAACGAGGGTATATTGGATGATGCAGTGGCTCAGAAACAGGTTTCAGACACCATCTTCTTATACTTTGCTGGGAATAAGATGGGTGAAGTGGGAATGGGTTCTAAATGGGAAGGACATAAAGCAGTGGTTCGGGGGGGAGCTGATTTCCCAGGGTTCTAGACTGAAAAAAGCAAGGGAGGGGGAACTGCAGACCCTCTTGTAAAAAATCCACTCGGCCGAACTCACCCATAAACGCTGTGTTACCCCAGAGATGGCACTGGAACTACAATCTCTTAGGCAGGAACTGGCTACTTTGCTCGCCGTTAGGATTCGAGCACGACTATGCCATTTTCCCCATAAATTCTACGAATTTGGCAACAAATGTGGGAGACTACTTGCACAAGCTCTCAAACATCAACGCGACTCGGGACATGTACATAAGCTCACCACTGCGACGGGCTCATCCATGGTTCATTCCTTCATTCCTCAAAAATAGCTAACGCCTTTAGGGATTACTATGCCCTACCACTCTACCTGGTTCCATGGAACCTCAGAGGGTGGAACGTATTCTGCAATATTTAAAGGAGGCCTAGTCCCCGCAGCTTGCTACCTCGATTAGCGACCAGCTGGATGCCCCCATCTCCTTGTCAGAAATTGAGGCGGTTATTAAAGACCTCCCCAAAGGAAAGAGCCTTGTAGCCTATCCCACGATATCCGTTCCCCTACCATGGCGTCTCCCTTTGAACCACTCTGTATGTATACCTCTGCTATTCCACACACTATATCTGTACTGTATAAGTTACTACAGTCGTTGGAGAGCGGGGGGGGGGGAAGCCTGGATATATAAGGGAGTGGGAGAGAGACCTTCAACGTCTTTACTGAAACTCAGTTGGACCACCTTTACCGTCCCACACACAAGAGCTCGGTGGACACGAAAATGCAGGAAAATAGCTTTAAGGTACTTAACTGGTGGTATAGAGTTCCCTCTAAGTTGCCAGGATATACCCATCTGTATCCAATGCTTGCTGGAGGGAGTGCGGCCTCAGGGACTTATTCCTCCACATATGGTGGGAGTGCCCTAAGATACAGCCCTTCTGGTTAGATGTACGAGCCCAGACCCATTCTGGACCTTGAGCTCGCTGATTCCCCGTTGGAATCCTTGCTACATGTTGCTACCATTCCTCTCAGCCAGTATCGCAAGTCCGTACTGCCTCACTTACTCAATGTGGCCAGAAGGTTAATTCTGACATACTGGAAGAGACCACAAATCCCTACACGTAATGAATGGATTACCTTAGTGAATAATATCATCGCTGTGGAGGAATGGATGGCAAAATGTAAAGACCGCTATAAGTTTTATACTATTTGGGCCACTTGGATGCACTATACAAGTAAAGTCATGCCGGGCTCTCAGGGTTCCCAGCATGTGGCAGGCCCTCCTGTTGATGGGGCTGGAATTGTAGGGGCTCCTGATAAAAAAAACAAACCAGCATGGAATGACGCCTTAATATGTTTAGTTTTTTTTGTTCTGTTTGGTATTTTTCAATTTTACTTTTTTTTTTTTTTTTTAATTTTGGTTACTTTCAGTTTCTTATCCATGTTTGGGGCTCTGAGTCATCATTAGCATCCTGTCAGAGGGGGGAGTGACAGGGGCAATTCATTGATGTTAGTGTTCATATGACATAGTTGAAGCATGATGTTCCTTTGCCCCCTCTCTCACCCCCCCTTTTCTCTCTAATCAGTTAAATTGAGCACTGTGTAAGACACCAACAAGGATTCTTTCTGTACGTTTTTACTCTTCTTTATTCTTCTTTGTGTGTTTTGTTTTATGTCTTTTGTATGTTGTATAATGCAAAAATCTTCAAATAAATATTACCTAAAAAAAAAAAAAAAAAAAAAGATGAGCTTACTCATAGGACATTGGGTCATCTTTTGATGGAAACGCGCTAACATTGGTTGCTCTATGGAATATTTTACTCCTTGAAAGTAATAAAGGAGAAACTTTTACACTTACCGTGTTGCCGACATGTTGTGACAGCATTGATTATGTCCTTGTGGATATGTTTCTGCTTGCGTCTGTGCAGTAATGGTTCTGACCCTGCTGACATGTTTCTGCTTTTGTCTGTAGAATATAAATTTTAGTCCTTGTGGATATGCTTCTGCTTGTTTCTATTGTGTCTTTGCTGAGGCTTTGCTTGTGTTTGTATGACAAATGTATGTATGTGGAGGTTTCTGGTTACGCTGGTATGGCATTGATTGTGTTTCTGTGGAAGTTTCTGGTTATGCTGGTATGGCATTGATTGTGTCTTTATGGCAGTTTCTGGTTGTGCTGGTATGGCATGGATTGTGTCTCTGTGGCGGTTTCTGGTTGTGCTGGTATGGCATTGATTGTGTCTCTGTGGAGGTTTCTGGTTATTCTGATGAGGTATTGATTGTGTCTCTGTGAAGGTTTCTGGTTGTGCTGGTATGGTATTGATTGTGTCTCTGTTGAGGTTTCTGGTTGTGCTGGTATGATATGCCATTGATTGTGTCTCTGTGGAGGTTCCCGTGTTGGTATGGCAGTAATTATGTCTGCGGAGGTTTTTGGTTCTGTCAGTGCAGTACTGAATGTGTCTCTAAAGAGGTTTCTGTTTGTGCTGGTATGGCATTAATTGTGTCTCTGTGGGGATTTCTGGTTATGTTGATATGGCATTAATTGTGTTTCTGTGGGGATGTCTGGCTGTGTTGATATAGCACTAATTGTGTTTCTGTGGGAATTTCTGGTTGTGTTGATATGGCACTAATTGTGTTTCTGTGGGAATTTCTGGTTGTGTTGATATGGCACTGATTGTGTCTCTGTGGGGATTTCTGGTTGTGTTGTTATGGCACTGATTGTGTATCTGTGGAAATTTGTGGTTGTGTTGATATGACACTGATTGTGTCTCCGATGGGATTTCTGGTTGTGTTGTTATGGCACTGATCGTGTCTCTGTGGGGATTTCTGGTTGTGTTGTTATGGCACTGATTGTGTCTCTCTGGATGATTCTGGTTGTGGCGGTACAGTACTGAATATGTCTCTGTAGGAATTTCTGGTTGTGTTAATATGGCACTGATTGTGTCTCTGTGGGGATTTCTGGTTGTGTTGCTATGGCACTAATTGTCTAATTGTGTCTCTGTGGGAATTTCTGGTTGTGTTAATATGACACTGATTGTGTCTCTGTGGGGATTTTTGGTTGTATTGTTATGGCATTAATTGTGTCTTTGTGTTTGTTTCTGGCTGTGTTGATACAGCACTAATTGTGTCCCTGTGGTTGTTTCTGGTTGTGCTGATAAGGCACTAATTGTGTCTCCATGGATGTTTCTTGTTGTGTTGATAAGGCACTATTTGTGTCTCTGTGGTTGTTTTTGGTTGTGTTGATATGGCACCAATTGTGTCTCTGTGGTTGTGTTGATATGGCACTAATTTTGTCTCTGTGGTTGTTTCTGGTTGTGTTGATATGGCACTAATTGTGTCTATGTGTTTGTTTCTGGTTGTGTTGATACGGCACAAATTGTGTCTCTGTGGTTGTTTCTAGTTGTGTTGTTACAGCACTTATTGTGTCTCTGCTGATGTTTTGGGTTGTGTTGATACGGCACTAATTGTGTCTCTGCAGATGTCTCTGATTTTTGTTGATACGGCTCTAATTGTGTCTCTGTGGTTGTTTCTGGTTGTGTTGATACGGCACTAATTGTATCTCTGTGGATGTTTCTGGTTGTATTGATACACCATTGATTGTGTCTCTGTGGTTGTTTCTGGTTGTGGTGTTATGGCACTGACTGTATCTCTGTGGTTGTTTCTGGTTGTGTTGATACAGCACTAATTGTGTCTCTGTGGTTGTTTCTGGTTGTGTTGATAAGGCAATAATTGTGTCTCTGTGGTTGTTTCTGGTTGTGCTGACAAGGCACTAATTGTATCTCTGTGGTTGTTTCTGGTTGTGTTGATAAAGCACTAATTGTGTCTCTGTAGATGTTTCTGGTTGTGTTGATACGGCACTGATTGTGTCTCTGCAGATGTTTCTGGTTGTATTGATACGGCACTGATTGTGTCTCTGTGGTTGTTTCTGGTTGTGTTGACACAGCACCGATTGTGTCTCTGTGGATGTTTCTGGTTGTGTTGATACGGCTCTGATTGTGTCTCTGCAGATGTTTCTGGTTGTGTTAAAACAGCAGTAATTGTGTCTCTGTGGTTGTTTCTGGTTGTGTTGATGTGTCACTAACTGTATCTCTGTGAATGTTTCTGGTTGTATTGATACACCATTGATTGTATCTCTGTGGCTGTTTCTGGTTGTGTTGTTATGGTACTGACTGTGTCTCTGTGGTTGTTTCTGGTGGTGTTGACACAGCACTAATTGTGTCTTTGTTTTTGTTTCTGGTTGTGCTGATAAGGCACTAATTGTGTCTCTGTGGATGTTTCTGATTGTGTTGATAGGGCACTGATTGTGTCTCTGCAGATTTTTCTAGTTGGTTCTGGTTGTGTTGTTATGGTACTGACTGTGTCTCTGTGGTTGTTTCTGGTTGTATTGATACGGCACTAATTGTTTCTTTGTTTTTGTTTCTGGTTGTGCTGATAAGGCACTAATTTTGTCTCTGTGGATGTTTCTGGTTGGGTTGATACGGCACTAATTGTGTCTCTGTGGATGTTTCTGGTTGTGCTGATACGGCTCTAATTTTGTCTCTGTGGTTGTTTCTAGTTGTGTTGATATGGCACTGAGTGTATCTTTGGGGATGTTTCTGGTTGTGTTGATATGGCACTGATTGTGTCTGTGTGGTTGATTCTGGTTGTGCTGATACGGCTCTAATTGTGTCTCTGTGGTTGTTTCTGGTTGTGTTGATATGGCACTGAGTGTATCTTTGGGATGTTTCTGGTTGTGTTGATACAGCACTGATTGTGTCTCTGCAGATGTTTCTGGTTGTGTCAGTACAGTTTTTATTTTGTCTCTGCTGACATGTTTATGGTTGTGATATGATTGCATTAAAATAGCAAACCCTTTGCAATTCTTAAATGTACCGGTTAATGGCAAGCAATACAACATGACCCAGAACATTTTTACTTATATTTGTATTCAAACATTTACTTCCCTCCTCTGCCACCGCCAGTTCAACAGCACAGCTTCTGAATAGTGAAAGTTTTGAGCTTCTGTGTATGTAAGGAGACTCATCCACTGAGCCGGTTGGAAGCATGCATGCAAAGGTGGCTGCTTGGTCTCACGAATGTCACATCTACCCCAATGCAGGTGGTCAGACCTTATAGCTAGCTACTGTGTGCTTCACCTATAGCAGCCTCCTTTCCCTTAAAGCAAGCAAGTCTACCAGTACTTGGTTGCCCCAGGACTTATACACAATGCTATAGTGCCTGGCCACCACACCAGGGCAGATGCAAACAGAGCAAACAACAGACTCCTTGCAGTTTAGCAGACAGATACCGTGGTTCTATGACAGTTCAGGTAAAAGGCAGGCTGAGTTCAGGGGATAGTCCAATATTTGATCTGGGTCATACACAGGAAAATCCAACAGCAAAGCAGGGCAGACAAACGGGAGACTTGATCAGGAACAATGCAGGTAACTATGTCTCTATCACAAGCAAGAGATAGAGTGTTCAGTCTGCTTATAACAGGTGGCTGACCATCAATCGCCTTGCAGGTGAACACAGACAGGGAGAATGCAACAGCCAACACCCGGATGCTGGAATGAGGAGCAGGAGCACTAAGTGATCCTGACATTTGGTTCCCTGTAAGGTGACGGAGTCACCCGAAGAAAAGCACCAGAGAGGGGGGATTCTCTATTGAGGATTTTAAAGTAGCCACCAGATTAAACGAAAAAGAGACCTACAAACAAAGTAGGTGCTAATATTTACAGCACTGTGTGTTTGTTAAGAGTTTAATAACACTTTAATTTGGTAATTTCAAAAGCAAAAACATTAGCATGCAAATCTTAAAATATTGTAAATCTTGGTGAATCAGTTTTGGTCTTGCATAGTGTTTAAGTATGTTGGGGATGGGGGATTACACAATGTAGCTGGCCTGGGGGAAAAAAAAGTATAAGGCCTGCTTCCCATCCATGCAGTGCATTTTAGGTGCGTTACCTTTGAACTCTATAAAGCATGCATTTTGATGAATGTGCATCACAGATGCAGCATGCAGGACTTTTTTTAATGTACCACATCTAAAACACACAAAAAAAAAAACACAGGTGTGAATGGGGCCTAAATCTAGGTCCTGCCGACAAAGCTGAAAATGTCAAATAGCAGCAATGCCTGGAGCTCTGTGAGAGAACTAAGATTTCACTCTGGCTGGCTACCAGAAAAATAAGTATAAAACTTGCAGAGTCACTTTAAACTCTTTGCTATGCTTTAATAAACAGTTAATAAAACCACAAGGGTAAAGAACTTCTTCATGAAGAGTATTTTGTACATTCACTCTGTGCGCTCCGCAGCAGCGCTTGAGTTTTCCTTGGTGATGGTCCGTCACGCTCGTCTTTTTTACCACCTGCTTGGTCTGAACTGACTCCAAGGACTCCATGGGAAAGGCAGGTGGTTGCTTGAAAGCAGAGAATAGAGCCCAGGTTTAATCTGGAACAATTGGAAATAGCGCATGAAGGATTTCTGCAAAGTGCCAGAATGCACAGCAGCAGCAGATGGTGCGCATATGCTCGCCGGAATGTTATTTTAAGAAAAGCTTAAAGGTAATTGATTTAAACGTATGACTGTATATGAGTTGTGACAGAAATTGGTGTGCTGCAGATTCTGCCCTTTCATTTTCTCACCATCAGACTCCTCTGTTCCCAAATGTCCAAGCTATTTACTGGATGTGAAACAAAGAGGTCTGTTTTTACACAAGTCAAGTGTCTTGTTGGATTGTTCCAGCTTCATGTTTGGATACAATTTTACAGTATCTCTCTTATATTCATAGAGCTAAAAGTCCTAACATGTCCTATTATTGTCTTGCTTGTCTCTCCAGATTTAAAAAATCCCAACATGTCCCATTGGTCTCTCTCTTATATCTATAGAACTATAAGTATCAACATGTCCCACTGGTCTTTCTCTTATATTCATAGAACTACAAAGTCCCAAATATCCCACTGGTCTTACTCTTATAAACAAAGAACCACTAGTACCAACAGGTCCCACTGGGCTTTTTCTTATATTCATAGAATCGCAATTACCAACAGGTCCCATTTGTCTTACTCTTATCCATAGAATCCTAAGTACCAATAGGTCCCACTGGTCTTACTCTTATATCCATAGAATCACAAGTACCAATAGGTCTCATTGGTTTTAATGTTATATCCATATAACCCCAAGTACCAAGAGGTCCTACTGGTCTTACTCTTATAGCCATATAACCCCAAGTACCAACAGATCCCACTGGTCTTACTCTTATACCCATAGAACTACAAATACCAACAGGTCCCACTGGTATTTCTCTTATATCTATAGAACCACAATGCCCAACAGGTCCCACTAGTCTTTCTCCTATATCCATAGAACCACAAGTACCAACAGGCCCCACCGGTCTTATTCTTATATCCATAGAACCACAAGTACCAACAGGTCCCACTGGTCTTACCTTTATATCAATATAACCGCAAGTAGCAACAGCATAGTTGCCAACAGTCCCGATTTTCCCGGGACAATCCCGATTTTGGGACCCTCGTCCCGATTTAATCTTGTCCCGAGTGTTTTCCCGATTTTTTGGGTTTGTCTTGAGAAAATCGTGAAGGTTTTTGTCAAAAAACAGCAACGGCTCCACAAAAATGGCCGCCGTCGCCTCCACGAGTCAGTGTTGTTTCCCCTTGTGTTCAGTGCAGGGGAGAGGGGCAGCCAATCGGCTTCTCTCTTCAGTGTACAAATATAAAATTCTATTGTACACTGAAGCCTATTGGCTACAGGGATTGGCGACCCCTCCCTCCTCTCCACTGAACACAAGGAAATGTTCAGTCGCTGCCGCCGCCAACCCTCCGCTCTGCCCCGTGTGTGACAGTGTCCGAGAGCGGCACTGATGGAAGGAGCGTGTGCAGTGATGGTCCTGGCTCCCCCCTTGCAATGAGCAGGGACACAGTCACACTAATCGAAGGACTGGGGCTCCGCTGGCTGGGGACAGTGCACTGATGGCCCTGGCTCCCCCTTGCACCCCGTCCCCCCATGTCACCACCATACCTGTTTCCCCCCTCCCCTTGTGTCACCACCATACCTGATTCCCCCCTCCCCCTGTGTCACCACCATACCTGTACCCCCCTCTCCCCCCGTGTCACCACCATACCTGATATACCTGATTCCCCCCGTGTCACCACCATACCTGCAACCCCCTCCCTCCTTGTCATCATCATACCTGCACCCCCCTCTCCCCTGTGTCACCACCATACCTGATTCCCCCCTCCCCCTGTGTCACCACCATACCAACAACCCCCTCCCCCGTGTCACCACCATACCTGCAACCCCCTCCATCCGTGTCACCACCATACCTGCACCCCCCTCTCTCCCTGTGTCACCACCATACCTGCACCCCCCTCCCCCCATGTCACCACCATACCTGCACCACCCTCCCCCCATGTCACCACCATACCTGCTTTCCCCTCCCCCCGTGTCACCACCATACCTGCTTCCCCCTCTCCCCCATGTCACCACCATACCTGCACCCCCCTCTCCCCCCGTGTCACCACCATACCTGCTTCCCCCCTCCCCCCCGTGTCACCACCATACCTGCTTCCCCCTCCCCCCCATTTTACCACCATAACCTGCAACCCCCTCCCCCCCATATTACCACCATACCTGCAGCCCCCTTCCCCCATATCACCACCATACCTGCAGCCCCCTCCCCCCATATCACCACCATACCTGCCCCCCCTCCCCATGTCATCACCATACCTGTTCCCCCCATGTCGCCACTATACCTGCACCCCCTCCCCCCATATCACCACCATACCTTCCCCCCCTCCCCCATGTCATCACCATACCTTTTCCCCCATGTCTCCACTATACCTACCTCCCTCCTCCATGTCATCACCACACCTGTTCCCCCTCATGTCACCACCATACCAGCACCCCCTCCCCCATGTCAACACCATGCCTGCACCCGCCTCCCCCCCATGACAACACCATGCCTGTATCCCCCTCCCCCCATGCCTGCACCCCCTCCCCCAAGTCATCACCATGCCTGCACCCCCTCCCCCAAGTCATCACCATGCCTGCACCCCCTCCGGCCTAGTCACCACCATGCCTGCACCCCCTCCAGCCTAGTCACCACCATGCCTGCACCCCCCAGGTCACCATCATGCCTGCACCCCCAAATCACCACCCTGTCTCCACCCTTCCCCAAGTCAGTCTGCAACACCCCAAGTCACCATACCTCCACCCACACACCTCTCTCCCCTTGTCACCACTCTTGAGGAGATGAAGCTAGACTGTAGCCAACACTCCATCGGCAGCCAACACCCCGCTAGGGGGAATGATTTGAGGCACTCCGCTGGGGACACCTGATGTAAGGGGCACTCCGCTGGGGACACCTGATGTAAGAGGCACTCTTCTGGGGACACCTGATGTAAGAGGCACTCCACTGGGGACACCTGATGTAAGAGGTACTGTACTGGGGACACCTGATGTAAGAGGCACTCCACTGTGGACACATGATGTAAAGAGGCACTCCGCTGTGAATGCCTGATGGAAAGAAGCACTCTGCTGGGGCACCTGATGTCAGGACGGACTCTGCTGGGGGCACCTGATGTAAGGATGGACTCTGCGGGGGGCACCTGATGTAAGGACAGACTCTGCTGGGAGAACCTGATGGCATTTGGTGGCAGGCGACGTAGCAGGTGACACACTCAGTGGTCCCACTGATTCTGCATTATGGTGAGTTGAATGATTTCATTTTATATTACAATGTAATAATAGAAATAATGCGCTTCAATCATCCTGACACCATAACAACCATGGTGCCGGGATGATTGAAGCGCCAACACCAGGTGTTTGGAGTATCTTTATCTGCTGATGGTTAAACTCTGGAATACACATTGCTATTGTGGTGTAGGATCTGGATCTGCTGTCCCTCCATCCCTCTCCCTCTACTCCCCTTTCCCCCTTTCCCTCTGCATCCCTCATTCATCTCAGACTCTAACCACACCCATTCAGCCACGCCCACGTAAGCCACGCCCACTATTTTGCGTAAACCACACCCATTTCAGTTTACCTTTTCCCTATGCCACGCTTACTAACGCATGGCCCGCCCCCTAATTATAGTCTGACTCCGCCTACAGCCAAAAAAGTGTCCCGAAATTTTTTTTTACAATGTTGGCAACTATGCAACAGGTCCCACTGGATCTTTCTCCTATATCCATAGAACCACAAGGCCCAACAGGTCCCACAAGTCTTTCTCCTATATCCATAAAACCACAAGTACCAACAGGCCCCACTGGTCTTACTCCTAAATCCTTATGCCGCGTACACACGGACTTTTCATCTACAAAAGTCCGACAGACGCCGACAGGCCAAAGCTGGCTGACAATCCGATCGTGTGTGGGCTTCCCCGGACTTTCGGCGGACTTTTCCAGCCGCAGATCTGACGGACTTTAGATTTGAAACATGCTTCAAATCTTTACGTCGTAACTACGCCAGACCCAGAAATCCGCTCATCTGTATGCTAGTCCGACAGGTAAAAACCCACGCTAGGGCAGCTATTGGCTACTGGCTATCAACTTCCTTATTTTAGTCCGGTGTACGTCATCACGTACGAATCCGTTGGACTTTTGTGTGATCGTATGTAGGCAAGTCTGTTCGTTAGAAAGTCTGCCGCAAGTCCGCCAAAAGTCCGTCGAAAGTCTGTCGGACGGGCTGTCGGACTTTTGTAGCCGAAAAGTCCGACTGTGTGTATGCGGCATAAGAATAACAAGTACAAGCAGGTCCCACTGGTTTGTCTCTGATAACCATAGAACTACATGTACCAACATGTCCCACTAGTCTATCTTTTATAGCCATAGAACTACAGATCCCAACATGTCCCACTGGTCCCTCTCTTATATCAATAAAACTATTATCGACATTCCCCACTGGTCTTTTTCTTATAGCAATAGAACTATAAGTATCAATATGTTGAATTGGTCTTTCTCTAATAGCCGCAAAGCTATAGGTCCCAACATACCCCACTGGTCTCTCTCTTATTTCCACAGATCTACAATTCCGAACATGTCCAATTGGTCCCTCTCTTAAATCAATAGTACTAAAGGTATGAACCTTTCCCAGTGTTATTTCTCTTAAAGTCATAGAATTACAAGCCCTAGCAAGTCCCACTAGTATATTTCTTATTTTCATAATATTAAAAGTCTGAACATACCCCACTATTGTCTCACTTGTCTCTCCAGATTTGCAAGTCCCAACATGTACCATTGGTCTTTCTCCTCAATCAGTAGAACCGCAAGTTCCAACAGGTCCCACAGGTCCCCCTCCTATATCAATAAAACTATTATCGACATTCCCCACTGGTCTTTTTCTTATAGCAAAAGAACTATAAGTATCAACATAAATAAATAAGAGAGTGCAGCACTGAATCATAAAATATAAACAAATATCAAAAATCATTGAATCAAACAACATATAAAGTGCATAATTAAATGTCCATACAGTAATGTGCAAAAAAGTCCATATTAAAACAGTGAAAATTCCACAAATGGATGTTGATTGGTGAACAACTAAATGTAATTGTGAAATCCTATATATAAAGCTTCCAGACCACCAATGGATCACCTCACTCGTGCCCCCCCCCCCATACTTCTACGGGGGAGCACCTCACTCGTGAACAAAGAACTACAAGGCCCAACATGTCCCACTGGTCTTTCTCTCATATCCATAGAACTACAACTTTCAACGTGTCCCACTGTTTTTTCTATTATATCCATAGAACTACAAGGCCCAACGTGTCTCACTGGTCTTTCTCTTATATACATAGAATTACAATACCCAACGTGTACCACTGGGCTTTCTCTCATATCCATAGAACTATAAGGCCTAACGTGTACCACTGGTCTTTCTCTAATATCCAAGAATTGCAAGGCCCAATATGTACCACTGGTCTTTCTCTCATATCCATAGAACTACAAGGCCCAACGTGTCCCACTGGTCTTTCTCCCATATGCATGGAACTACAAGGCCCAACATGTACCACTGGTCTTTTTCTCATATCCAAGAACTACGAGGCCCAACATGTCCCACTGGTCTTTCTCTCATATTCATAGAACTACTAGGCCCAACATGTCACACTGGTCTCTCTATCATATCCATTCAACTATATGTCCCACCAGTCTATCTTTTGAATCCACAGGACTACAAGTCTCAATATGCCTTCCTGGTAGCTAGTTTGTCTTTATAGATTTACAAAAAAGAATATGTACAAAGTGAAGGACTAAGGGAGTTTATGAAACACATTTTTTTCTTAAAAATATCTACATGTTCTATAAATTGGTGCAAAACTGAAACAAAAAAAAATATTAAAATTGTATGCAGTATAGAAATATTAAAACATATATGGGACCCCCTTAGACCCCTTTCACACTGAACGCACTGGCCTTTAGCGCTAAAGCGACATTCGTTTTAACTGCGCTTTTCAAGCGCTTTGAAAGTGCTGCCCATTCATTCCAATTGGACGGGTGTTTTGGGAGCACTAAATACAGCGTTCCCAACCCACCCAAAAGATGATGCTTGCAGGACTTTTCATAATGTCCCGTAACCTCACCACCCGAGTGTGAAAAGTCACACTGGAATAAATGGGAGGTGGTTTTAAGGCAGAGGCTATTTCCAGCGCTAAAGCGCCTGAAAACTGCCCCAGTGTGAAAGTGGTCCTAACATTATTCTACGCCGCTTATGTGGTTAAATACAAGACTTTCCATACTTATTGTTAATGGCTTTTACAGTTGCAAGTGCAGAGGAATGTAGTATAGCTCAACGTATTTCTTGGATAAATGACCCCGCTTCATCAGGAGCATAGGGAAAGGGGGGAAGAGGATGTCATTATACTCTCCTCCAATCAGGAATCTAGAAGCTCAAACTCCTCTCCATGCTGGGACCACAAAAGGATGGGACATCTGTCACCACAGAAAGCACCACACCCCAGGAAGCAGCACTATATACAGTCTGTATAGCAATTGCCAACTTATATATAAAATCTGAATGTCTTAGCAGAGGGTTAATTAGTCAAGGTATACAAAGGAAACTTCCCTTTTGGACCTCATATATGGGCAATGATAGTCATGTCTCTTATCTATGAGTCAGAGAAGACACAGGGCATACTCTCCTGATTGAAGCTCACATGCAGACAATGATAATAATTTCTTAGGGTAATGGAGATCCCACTGATAGGTACTGACTGGTGCTGTGAAAGTTCCAGTTTTCAGCATGCCCATCTCATGTCACTCAGCTCTTGAGTAAAGGCCACAACATATCTTACTGGTCTATAATCTATATCCATAGACTGAACAATACCAGCATGTCTGTCTCAGGTCTCTGTAAGTAAAGGAAACACATGTCCCACTGGTCTCCCACTTATACCCATAGAACAATAAGCCCCGGCATGCCATCCTGGTGTTTTGTTTTTCTATATAAATTTTCCATTTTCAGGATGCCTCTCTTATATCTCTCAGATTATCTAAATTAACAAGTGCCAGCATTACCTATTTGAGAGGGAAGGGAAAAAAAGCCCCAATCACGTATCGTGTAGCACAATTTATTAAATGATAAAAAACTACAAAAACAGCAATCAGTGGCTGATGAAGGAAGCGTTACTTGCTTCCCGAAATGCGTTCCCATTGGCTCTTATGGCGGTCAGACTGACAGTTCCTCTCTACACACCCACTGGAGATATTTACTTTGGACGGATATCCGAACACCAGAAGGACCATCCCGGCTATACAGGGCAGTTTGACGCTGGCTTCCTCTGGACGGATCTCAGGATGATCCCGCTCCCTCTATACAGCTTGTCTTCTTCCTATAACGGATAAAGACCATAGCTCCCGGTTCATACTTCAACTTCCCATCCACTGCAAACTGTCATCATCCCCCACCACACCCGCTTGTGAGTGCCGTTGCGGTTTATATTGTTTTTTATCATTTAATAAATTGTGCTACACGATGCCTGCTTGGCGCTTTTTTTCCCTTCCCTCTTGCATTTCGAATTGTGTCCCAGCCCACTTCTAAAGGCAGCCTTGCAAGATTCTATGGTGTTAGCCAGTCTTATAATTATTGACATTTATTCCTATACCTCCGGGAATTAGACTGTTTTTTGGGGGCTGTTTATTTTTTTTATATCCTATGACCATGGGATTGACACAGAGATAGCACTGTAGTGTATTGTTTTGTGTTTATATTATCTATTTAAGTTTTGCTGGTCTCTATGGATTTACAAGTCCAATCATTTGTTGTTTGCATGGCCCACTGCCCACCCCACAGTCAATTGTCTGGTCTGTGTATGTATTCTGAAGAAGTGATACATAAAGTACTGAAGGTTTGCTTTACCCATGTGCCCCTTTTTAAAAAGCTAATACTTATTAAATAACATTTAATGAGGGGTACACTGGATAGAGTGGTTAAAGGAGAGGCAGTGGCTGGAGGGGATAGTTTGGGAACGACAGATACAATGGGTAAGGGAGATAACAGTAGTCAGAGATGATAGGAGTTGGTAACACTAGATAGAATTGGTAAGAGAGACGGCATTGGTTGGAGCTGATGGGAGATGGATACAGTGCAGTAGATACAGTGGGAAAGGGATATGGCAGTGGTTGTAAATGAAGGGAGTTGGGAACACTAAATACAATGAGAAAGACAGATGGCAGTTGTTGGGTACACTAGATACAATGGGCAAGGAACTTGTAGTGGTTGGAAGGGGTGGGAGATGGATAAATTACATTCAATGTGTAAGGGAGAAGGCAGTGGCAGAAGTTGATAGGAGTTAGATACACTAAGTACAAAGAATAAGGGAGATGGTAGCGGTTGGAGTTGATGGGGGTTGGATACACTGAGTACAAGGAATAAGGAAGATGTCAGTGGATGGAGTTAATGAGAGTTGGATACACTAAGTACAAGCAATAAGGGAGATGGTAGGGTTGGAGTTGATGGGGGTTGGATACACTGAGTACAAGGAATAAGGAAGATGTCAGTGGTTGGAGTTAATGAGAGTTGGATACACTAAGTACAAGCAATCAGGGAGATGGTAGTGGTTGGAGTTGATGGGAGTTGGATAGGCTACATACAAGGAATAAGGGAAATGGCAGTGGTTGGAGCTGATGGGAGTTGAATACACTAAGTACAAAAAATAAGGGAAATGGCAGTGGTTAGAGTTGATGGTAATTGGATACACTAAGTACAAGGAATATGGGAGATGGCAGTGGTTGGAGTTGAAAGGAGTTGGATATGCTAAGTACAAGGAATAAGGAGATGGCAGCAGTTGGAGTTGATGGGAGTTTAATACGCTACACACAAGGAATAAGGGAAATGGCAGTGATTGAAGTTGATGGGAGTTGAATACATTAAGTACAAAAAATAAGGAAAATAACAGAGGTTGTACTGTAGTTGATGGGTACACTGGATAAAATTGGGAAAGGACATAGCAGTGGTTGGAGGTGATGAGAGTTGGATACACTACATACAATGGGTAAGGGAGTTGATAGTTGTTAAAGGAAATTGGAGTTAGGTACACTAGATATAATGGGTAAGAAAAAAAACAGTGGGTAAAGGTGATAGGGGTGAAGTAAAGTAGATACAGTGGGCAAGGGAAATGGCAGTGGTTGGAGGGGATGGAAGTTGGATACATTAGATGCAGGGGGTAAAATAGATGGCAATGGCTAGAGAGAAGTTTTTTTTTTACAGTCCGTAAGGAATTGTTTTGTTTTTCTTTTTACCTTCTGGAACAATTAACTGCTAAAGAAATATTACAAGCCTATTTCCTTTTTTTTATTAAAAGCCTTGCAAAAATATGACACTTCAGGGAATGTCAGATCCTACTAAATGTCTGCTCCCCCTGCTGATATGTTACAGCTGCCTGCAAAGGACTCCTATGCCGTGTACACAAGAGCGGACTTTACGGCAGACTTTGCCCGGCGGACGGGATTTCGTCGGACAATTCGTGTGTGGGCTCCAGCGGACTTTGTTTGCTCAAAAGTTGGACGGACTTAGATTTGAAACATGTTTTAAATCTTACCGTCAAACTTGAGTCTGGTCGAAAAGTCCGATCGTCTGTATGCTAGTTCGACGGACAAAAAGCCACGCTAAGGCAGCTATTGGCTACTGGCTATGAACTTCCTTGTTTTAGTCTGGTTGTACGTCATCACGTATGAATTTGATGGACTTTGGTGCATTGTGTGTAGGCAAGTAGTTCATTCGCAAAGTCCGTCATAAAATCAGTCGAAAAGTCTGCCGGGCAAAGTCTGCCGTAAAGTCCGCTCGTGTGTACGCGGCATTAGGGGTCTATTTATAAAAGTTTCACACAACTTTCTCCCAGGATTCCCACCTTTTTCAATTGGATCCAGTAAGTGTGTAAATGTTGTGAGAATCTTGTTTGAAAACATTTATACATAGTTCCCAACTGTCCCTCATTTGAAGGGATTGTCTCTTTTTTGGAACCATATCCTTCTCTCCCTCTTTCATCCTCAATTGTACTTCTTTTTTAGTCTCATATATGGACTTCTATTAAAATAATACATTATTTGACTACCAAAAGTGTTGTACTACACTGAAACTTTCATTGTACCTCCAAACCAAGGGTCTCCAAACTTTCCAAATGAAGGGTCAGTTTATTGTCCTTTAGATTTTAGGGGGGCCTGACTTTGGCCAGCAGGGGTGGAAATTAACCAGGGTGAGGAATTGTGGCCAATTATTGGTGCCATTGGGAGAATAGTACCCCACTGTGGGTGAAATGGTGCCCCATTGTTGGTGTCAGTGGGAGAAATGGTGCCCCATTGTTGATATCAGTGGGAAGAATAGAGTCTTGTATCAGTGGGAGGAATAGTGCCCCAAGGGCTGGATAAAGGCAAGCAAATGGCCGAGGTTTGGAGACCACTGCTCTAAAATATTGATTATTTACTGTTTTAAAAAAAGTAATTAAAAAGAAAAAATAGTAGTGAAATAAGCATTAGTTGATTTAACCAATTTTTTTATTTATTTTTTTTTTTTATGTAGCGCCCTCCGTGGTAGGTGCTAGAGTGAGTGTATATCGTTTTTGGTTTCTCTGCTTAACAGGGAGACAGCTAGGCAAATGTATGTGCTGTCTGCATAACAGAGAGCTGTGACTGATTGATAGAGTCTGCTCAGAGTGCTCTGGTGCTGCTTAATCTGTCTTCACACTGGTCCAGTAGCTATGGAATATACTGGATAGTGAGAGAAAACCTGGCAGATGAGAGCATGAATGTCCATAGAGCCCTGGCCAATTGGAAAGGGGTTGTGCTCCAAGGCATGCTGGCTGACTGTATTTATATTTGAAGAGCACGTTGGCTCTGGGTCTTCCTCTACAGAGAGAGGTCGAGGTGGGGAGGGGGCTGCTGCCTCTCCCCAGCGCAGGCTACCATGCAACCTCAGGTAGTCGACCTGAGGGCCTGAAACATTGAAGCTGTAACCCATGGTTTTTGTGAGGGCTGACTGAGGGAGGATGTCCGTGGATCCTGTCTGGTACTACTGAGGAAGGCTCTTGTGTGTGCTTCAGGAGCCTTGTGAGTACAGACCCCCCACAGGGGATCCCTGGGACTTGTGCTGTTAGATCCCCCTCTGAGTGCTAGAAGTCAGCTGCTGGGTGTGAGCTAAAGGGGACACAGGCTAGACTAAAGAGGCAAAGTTCACTGAGTTCCTTCTGCTACAATGGGACTTGTTCATTCCATACAGAGGCTGTATGGTCCTATTGATAATCTGCTACACAGTTCTATTGAGAAGTTGTCCTCACCTGTGAATAGTTAATTTGAGGTACCCTACTAATTCCCTTCTCCTATCCAAGTTCTCCAAACAAAACACAAAAAAACAATCCACCTAGACTGGTCACTGGAGTTAATGAGCAGAAGAGTGTGTGCATCTGGCTGAGTGAAAATACCCTGTGACTGGCTGTATATTAATCAGTGGGAGACCCAGGCACCATTATCCAAGCGGCTCCTGCGGGGGTAGCGCTACATTTACATATTATTTTTTCATAATTTGTGTAATAAGGGTGTGTCATTTGCCAACATACTTTGTAGAAGATGTCCTTTGTTCATATTTCAGAAACTATGAATGTATGATTTTTAAATTAACCACTTAGTGTATGGCATGCCTACTGAGTGATTTGGTTTCAGTGCTACTGCTTGACCACCTCCATTGTCACCCATTGTGTTTGACTACAGATTTCTTCCTTTTTGGTCTCTATGCTTGACTTAATTCCTGTCTGATATCTCACCTTTGCTTCCTTTTTGAATTTTGGTCACAGTAATGCTCACCTGGCTTGGGTTGACTTTGCCTCTGCCTGCTGACTTGTACCCTGTTGATGAACTTTTTCTGGCCTTGGCTCATCCTTGCTATCCCTTAACCCAGGTATCTTAGTCTACCACCTGCCAATTGTGTTGTCAGCAAGCAAACCTTAAATCACTACATACAGTCTACACAGCCAGTTCCATCAATACTTCTACTTGCTCCAATTGAAAACAGGGCCTCTAGGGTCACTGCGCTCCAGCTCAGCCCACCCAGATATAGGCAACCCAGCAAAATTTAGTGGAGATGGCAGCTGCAGAAGGTAATTAAAAGGATGAATATGACAGTCACTCAAATGTGTGTCCTGAGCCAGTTTAAATGCAAAATATTCATGTCTGGTGGCATTGTGCTTTAAAAAGTAGAATGTAAACCCAAAAGACATCTTATCAATTTTCCAAAATTTCTATTCAGATATCTTTTTAGGCCTCTCTTCCTCTATTTCACCCTCGGACCTTTCTTGGCTGGAAAATATCCCAATTCCATCTCTATCCACTTCTAAAATCGAAAAATTAAATGCTCCATGCACAGAAGATGAAGTTCTACAAATTTTTAAATCCCTCAAAAAGAGTTCAGCTCCTGGCCCAGATGGATTCACTTCCTTTTATTACAAACAGTATGCCCCTCTTTTGACTCCAAAATTAACTACACTATTTAATAATGTTCTTAAAGGGGGAGTATTTCCAGAAGGAATGTTGCTAGCAAACATGTCCCTAATACCTAAAACAGACAAAGATCATACTCTGCCACAAAATTATAGACCAATCTCAGTAATAAATAATGATCTAAAAAAATTAGTAGACTTCTAGCCAATAGACTTTCCTCAGTAATCCCCTAACTGATCTCTCCCTTTCATTTCAATTACCGTATTTATCGGCGAATAACACACACTTTTTTCCCCTTAAAATCAGGGGGAAAATCATGAGTGCGTGTTATACGCCGAATCGCTGCCTCGGAGGGGAAGGAGGGAACGAGCGCCGAAATAGACAGAGCCGAGTGTACTGTGTACTCGGCTAGGCTCGGCTCTGCTCTGCTCGCAGTCCCGCCTCCTAGCATTTACAGTACGTCCCACCATTGGACCGTTGTTGTGTCCATCATAGGAGCCGAGCCAAGGGGCGGGACTGGGCAGGACTGCAAGACAACCTGAGAGGAGCCGAGTACACAGGACATCCGGCTCTGTCTATCTCCGCAGCGGTAACAATTTAAAACTGATCATGCTGTATTTTGGGCAAGGCTGCAGATGGACACTGTTGGGCAAGGCTGCAGATGGACACTGATCATTCTGCAATGATGGGCAATGCTGCAGATGGACACTGATCATTATGCAATGATGGGCAAGGCTGCAGATGGACATTGATAAGGCTGCATTGAAGGGCACTTAAAATGTAAGTTTTTTCCTTAAACTACCCTCCTAAATGTTTTTTACCTTAAAATTCCTTATAAACTTGGGGTGCGTGTTATACGCCATTGCATGTTATATGCCGATAAATACGGTAGTTTTTATTAAACAGTATTGCAAGTTACATTGGTTCAATTAATAACTCATCATGTACAGTATACAATATTGCTCTAGATTAACGAGTGTTTTTTAGCAACTTAAGCAATCAAGACACAGACAGAAAGGTTATCACTATAACTTTTCCCCAATCGGGGGATTATTTTTTGTAAAACGTAAGGGTTACATAAAAGAAGAGGGTTAAAATAAGAAAGTAAAAAGAAACAAGCATAACAAAACAGAACATAGGCACCATGTTATACCAAGATTAGATGGCTTCAAGAGACCAGATCCTGCATGTCCATCAAATTATGTATCCTTTATTGGGAATTTGTAGAGCCAATAGTTCCAATTATTGTAAAATTTTTGTATAGAATCCGTACTATATACTAGTGTCTGTTCATATTGGGCAGAATTTTGTACTTTTTTGATAGTTTATGACACATTAGGGGCTATATTAGTTTTCCAGAGAGATGCTATAATCATGCGGGCTGCAGTAAGAATTTGGACAATTAGAGAATGGAATTGTTTTGGAATTTTGTCTAATGTTTGATGTAGGAGTGCCATCTCCGGTTTTGGGGAGATGAAGAAGCCTGTGACCTTTGAGATTAGGGAGAATACTTCATCTCCTAGATTGTAAGCTCTAACGAGCAGGGCCCTCTGATTCCTTCTGTATTGAATTGTATTGTACTTGTACTGTCTGCCCTAATGTTGTTGTAAAGCGCTGCGTAAACTGTCGGCGCTATATAAATCCTGTATAATAATAATTCCAGAAGCTGCGAAGGCATCTGCACTTCCAGAATACATGGAATTAAGTCCCTGTGTCTCTGCATCCTCTCCAACATTCAACCTTGGAGTCGGGGAAGATTTTTGCTAACTTAAGGGTGGCAAGATAGCTTCTGTTTATCATTTTTAAGAAGTTATCCCAGTGATTGACACACCTTGAGGCCTTAAGGCTGGGTTCACACTGGTGCGACACGACAGCCGTCCTACTTTGGATCCGACTTTGCCCTGCGACATGAAGCCGGCATGTGTCCGACTTTCAATGAACGGGGATCCGACTTGGATCCCCGACAATGCCCGGCATTGTTTGGTATGAATCTTTAGGGGGAACTCCGCGCCAAATTTTAAATAAAAATGCGGCATGGGTTCCCCCTCCAAGAGCATACCAGGCCCTTAGGTCTGGTATGGATCTAAGGGGAACCCCCTACGCCAAAAAATCGGCGTGGGGTCCCCCCTAAAATCCATACCAGACCCTTATCCGAGCACGCAGCCCAGCCGGTCAGGAATGGGGGTGGGGACGAGCTGGCGGCCCCCCCCTCCTGGACCGTACCAGGCCGCATGCCCTCAACATGGGGGGGTGCTTTGGGGCATGGGGGGCGCAGTGTGGCCCCCCCACCCCAAAGCACCTTGTCCCCATGTTGATGAGGACAAGGGCCTCTTCCCGACAACCCTGGCCGTTGGTTGTCGGGGTCTGCGGGCGGGGACTTATCGGAATCCGGGAGCCCCCTTTAATAAGGGGGCCCCCAGATCCCGGCCCCCCACCCTATGTGAATGAGTATGGGGTACAGCGTACCCCTACCCATTCACCTAGGAAAAAAGTGTCAATTTAAAAAAAAACACTACACAGATTTTTAAAGCATTTTATTAGACAGCTCCGGGGGTCTTCTTCCGACTTCGGGGGTCTCTCCGGTTCTTCTCCACGCTCTCCGGATCTTCTGCCGGGCTCCTCCGCTCTCTTCTGCTCTTTTGCCGCTCTTTTGCTAAAGCAGAGGAGCCTGGTCTTCAATCTTCTGCCTTCTGCCTTCTGCCCTCTTCTCCTGATGTTGACACGACGCTCTCTGGGGCTAGAATGCTCTCTGTGCGCTCTGCTCTGACTTATATAGGCGGTGACCCCGCCCCCTTATGCCGTCACAGTCCCTGGGCATGCTGGGACTATGACGGCATAAGGGGGCGTGGTCATCGGGTGATGACCACGCCCCCTAAAACGTCACAGTCCCAGCATGCCCAGGGACTGTGACGGCATAAGGGGGCGGGGTCACCGCCTATATAAGTCAGAGCAGAGCGCACAGAGAGCATTCTAGCCCCAGAGAGCGTCGTGTCAACATCAGGAGAAGAGGGCAGAAGGCAGAAGGCAGAAGATTGAAGACCAGGCTCCTCCTCTTTAGCAAAAGAGCGGCAAAAGAGCAGAAGAGAGCGGAGGAGCCCGGCAGAAGATCCGGAGAGCGTGGAGAAGAACCGGAGAGACCCCCGAAGTCGGAAGAAGACCCCCGGAGCTGTCTAATAAAATGCTTTAAAAATCTGTGTAGTGTTTTTTTTTAAATTGACACTTTTTTCTCAGGTGAATGGCTAGGGGTACGCTGTACCCCATACTCATTCACATAGGGTGGGGGGCCGGGATCTGGGGGCCCCCTTATTAAAGGGGGCTCCCGGATTCCGATAAGTCCCCGCCCGCAGACTCCGACAACCAACGGCCAGGGTTGTCGGGAAGAGGCCCTTGTCCTCATCAACATGGGGACAAGGTGCTTTGGGGTGGGGGGGCCGCAGCGCGCCCCCTCCCCCAAGGCACCACCCCCCATGTTGAGGGCATGCGGCCTGGTACGGTTCAGGAGGGGGGGGGCGCTCGCTCGTCCCCACCCCCATTCCTGTCCGGCCGGGCTGCGTGCTCGGATAAGGGTCTGGTATGGATTGGGGGCGACCCCCCACGCCGTCTTTTCGGCGTAGGGGGTTCCCTTCAAGGTCCATACCAGACCCAAGGGCCTGGTATGCTCTTGGAGGGGGAACCCATGCCGGATTTTTATTTAAAATTTGGCGCAGAGTTCCCCCTCAAGATTCATACCAAACAATGCCGGGCATTGGCGGGGATCCAAGTCGGATCCCCGTTCATTGAAAGTCGGACACATGCCGGCTTCATGTCGCAGGGCAAAGTCGGATCCAAAGTAGGACGGCTGTCGTGTCGCACCAGTGTGAACCCAGCCTTAAGGTAGTTCCTCTAGCTTGTTTCCATTTGAAGTAGCTAAAGGTAATGCCTAGTTTTTTTTCCCATGCCAACATTGGAGCCATTTTGGTACTACTATCCTCAGGTTGTAGATGGGCAAAGAATCTTGAGATGCTTCCCTTTTAACATAGTCTGTCTTGGAGCTCCTGCCATATTTCTCTATTTACCTCAATGGACCTTATATCTCTTTTAGTAAGTAAATGTTTTACCTGTAGGGTCTCATACTGGTTATATTGCGGGTTTACTACATTAATGTATTTAACATAGATTATTTGATGCGAGAGCCAAGGTCGTGTTTTTATAGAGGGTATTATATATTATAATACTGGGACAGGGGCAATAATTTGGAGAGTTGTGGTTTTATTTCTACGATTTAGATGGCTTGCATTCCAGGCGTACACAGATGGGATATTGGGCATATTTACTGGGAGACCAGTTCTGGAGGCTAATAATAAGGATAAAACACTGTATGGGGGTGACGTCAGCGCGTCTGGCCCTGCCCTACGCGTTTCGTGACATCATCACGTCTTCCAGGGGCACAGGCGGCGCACTACGTCACCTCCTTAAATAATCCCGAGGTGAAACCACGCCTCGCTTTGGATTCCTACATGCTGAACGTCACCCGAGATACATCAGATACTTCCGGAATCCAGGTGCGCTTCTAAGCACAAGCAATCGGTAAAGGCTGTCTTGTTATGACAATCTATGAGTACCAATGCACATATAAAAAATCTATCTATGTATCATACCCATATAAAATAGTGTACAATTACATATCATGCCCAATACATATATGAAACCAAATAAAAAGTGAATAGAGTTAAATAAACATTATTGCAAAAACCGACAGTAGTAAACTTGTACTGAATAGCTAAAGATCCGAAAATGATATGGTACTACATGGTACTACATGGTCAACAGATGGTCTTCTTTATGTATAAAATGCAGTTTGACCCTGCAGATACAGGTAACTGGATGCATTAAGAATTATTGATAAATGCATTTACATCTGTGTCTACATTTAACCCGAATGGGGCTTAGGTTCTTAATCTGTAGATCCAAGACATTTCGCACTTGGAGATTTCTCTTACAAGTGAACTCCCTCTCAAATGCGGTTTGTATTTGTCGATCCCGACATACAAAGTATTGGAGGGGTCCCTACCGTGTACTTCGTCGAAATGTCTCGACACAGGGTGCCTATCAAAACCCCTGCGGATATTATTAATATGTTCGGTCAGTCTGACCTTGAGGGCCCTCTTGGTCCTGCCCACATATTGCAATATGCAATAATACAATCTATAATCCCCCTTTTTAGATTGTTCGTTTTTGCTTTAAATAGGTCCTGACAGTTCCCATATGTGATTAGTGCAATCATCATTTTCGGATCTTTAGCTATTCAGTACAAGTTTACTACTGTCGGTCTTTGCAATAATGTTTATTTAACTCTATTCACTTTTTATTTGGTTTCATATATGTATTGGGCATGATATGTAATTGTACACTATTTTATATGGGTATGATACATAGATAGATTTTTTATATGTGCATTGGTACTCATAGATTGTCATAACAAGACAGCCTTTACCGATTGCTTGTGCTGAGAAGCGCACCTGGATTCTATCTGATGTATCTCGGGTGACTCTCAGCATGTAGGAATCCAAAGCGAGGCGTGGTTTCACCTCGGGATTATTTAAGGAGGTGACGTAGTGCGCCGCCTGTGCCCCTGGAAGACGTGATGATGTCACGAAACGCGTAGGGCGGAGCCAGACGACATGCTGACTTCACCCCCATACAGTGTTGCATTCCATTAGGACGGGTTTGTCCGTGCTCCTGTGGCCAAGGAACCGGACTTAAGGCTATTCTATCTTCAAACGTTTTGTAAGTGTTCATTTTATGTACTCAATTTTAAATAAATCTCTACGATTTTACACTATGTGAGCTCCCCTTTTGTATTCTATGGTGTATCCCTGCCACGAGTTCTGCGGGTTTGGCTGACGGTGTGACGACCTCTAGTGGATGCCGGTAGAAGCTTCCATTGTTTGTCTTACAAGTTTGCCTGCTTGCTGTGATCCTCTGTAGTGGGGGGTCATGGCCATCTGGTAAGAACCAACCCCTTCTACTCTCGGTGGTAGATCCTCCTTTTTAGTCACGGATCATTTATCAACTATCACTTGGACTTTTCATTATCTGTGGGCTATTTGGAGTCACTATTATTTTATATTCAATTTTCACTTGATGGGACATTTTGGTGGACTATATTCAGTTGTTACCCACATTTATCCCTGTTTACACATATCATCAAAATATTTTTCACTTATGTCATTTATGTAATTCTGTACATGTTTTAGCGCAATTCTCTTATTTTTTATGTTTATTTTACAATTGATGTTTATTGTCGAGATTGCAGCTTTTTTGAGGATTAATTGTTCACTTGGGTTATAGCGCGGTTTATTTCTATTTTCATATATTAATAAGGAGATGAGGTCTGAGGAGTCAGTTGAGGCTCTTTCCAGCATGACCCAATGTCGATCAGAAGGAGGATCAAACCAAGCGTGCAGTTGTTTTAACAACACTGCTTTATGATAGGTTTCCAATGCTGGGAGGCCCACCCCCCAATTTTGTTTAGACTTTATCAGTGTCAGGAAAGTGATTTTTGGAATCTTTCCTTGCCAGATAAAACTTTTAAGAAGGGCATTAATCTTCTGGAAAAAAACTAGTTGGTATCGTGATGGGAATTGTCCTAAAAAGATAAAGCATCTTAGGGAGTACCATCATTTTAAATGCTGCTATAAGGCCTAGCCAGTTAAGTTCAAACTTTGCAATGTGTAGGGTATCCCGAGAAATTGTTTGTATGAGCGGCAGAAAGTTAGCTTTATATATA
This sequence comes from Lithobates clamitans, assembly GCA_037952925.1. Taxonomy (NCBI): domain Eukaryota; kingdom Metazoa; phylum Chordata; class Amphibia; order Anura; family Ranidae; genus Lithobates; species Lithobates clamitans. The sequence continues at coordinate 336,501 of JBBGZY010000464.1, forward strand.
TTGACTGAAGGAGACGTTAGGACTATCCCTAAAGAGGGTAGTCTGCCATCTACCGAGGTGTCGGAAAACAGTTTTTTAAGGAATCTAGGAGTAGTCTCGGAATGTTTATTGGTAGGAGAGTAGACTTAGTAGCGTTTAGTTTATAATATGAGATTTTACAAAAAATATTGATAATAGCTTGGACTGCTGTTAAGGGAGATTTGGGGTTAGTGAGGGTGAGGACCACGTCATCGGCAAACAATCCTATTTTATGTTGCTGGCCTGCTACTGTGATTCCTTGGACCTCTGGATTGTTTCTAATTCATTCAGCAAGAGGCTCCATTATTAAAGTAAAAATTAGGGGAGACAAGGGGCAACCCTGCCTTGTGCCATTAAAAATTTGGAAAGCTTCAGACAGGGCATTCGATGTATAGATATTTGCGGATGGGTTAGAATACAGTGCAGAGATAGCAGACAGGGCGAATCCTTTAAGTCCAAATTTGCTCAGAGTAGCTTGTAGGTAGCCCCAATTCACCCTATCGAATGCCTTTTTGGCATCAAGGGCAAGGAACGCTGTTGGTGTTTTCCGCAATTCAGCAATACATATAAGATTGAGCATGCGGCGGGTGCCATCTGAGGCCTGTCTACCCTGAACAAATCCCACTTGATCTGACTTGATTCGTTTTGGGGTATTAATAGCCATTCTATTCGCTAATATCTTTGCATAAATCTTTAGATCTGAGTTTAACAATGATATAGGGTGGAAATTTTGTTGCCAATCTGGAGCTTTTCCCGGTTTTGGTAACGTCACTATTGTGGCTCGTAGCATTTCTGAGGGGAAGAAGGCGGTAGATGCTGTTAGGTTGAACAATGTATTCATGTGAGGTGTTAGTACATCCTGAAAGGCTATATAATATTCAGCAGTGAAGCCATCAGCGCCTGGTGATTTGTTATTTGGTAGTGATTTTATGACAGCTAGAATCTCATCACCTCTAATAGGGGAATTCAAAGCTTCGAGTTCCTCTTTAGATATCTTTGGAAGAGACACAGAGTCTAAAAAGTTAGATATTAATGGCTCAGATGGTTGAGGGGTCGATAGGTCATTGGCTAAATTTTAAAGGTCCTTATAGTATTTGTGGAAGGCATTGGCAATATGCTCAGGGTGGAATACTTTAGTTTGGGTTTCAGGATCAATAATTGAAGCTAATTTGGATTTAATTTGTCTTTACCTGAGAGTTGGCTAGAAATTTCCCTGCTCTATTGCCCTGGGGGTAGTGTAATGCTTTAAATCTCCTCAGGGCTTTAAATTGGGTTTTAAATTGGTTTCTGTAACTAGGGCTTTAAATTGGTAGGGCTTTAAATTGGTTTCTGTAACTATGCAGTGCTTGTAATTTGTCCTCTGCCAAGGTAGACTTATGCTGAGATTCAAGCTGTTTAATTTGTAACATCAAATCAGACATCTGCGCCTTTTTTCCTTGGCTGCCATTTGTATCAATAGGCCTCTAACAAAGGCATTTGTGTGCACACCAGACTTAGGAAAAGGATACTTCTGGTGTGATGTTATTGATAAAAAAATTCTCAAATTGTTTTCTTTAGTTCTTCTTTAGCTGGCAGCCTGGAAAAAAGGTTTACATTGTTACGCCACATGTAAGTAGGACTCAAGGTGTTTGGATCTGCGATAGATATTGAGACGGGAGCATGGTCAGACCAAAGAATAGAATGGATGTTTGCTGCGGACACTTTAGACAACAATTGTAGGTCTGACACGAAAAGGTCAATTCGAGTGTAAATCTTATGGGGAGCCGAGTAGTTAGAACACACACTAGGGAACACAGTTAACCCCTTGATCACCCCCTAGTGTTATCCCCTTCCCTGCCAGTAATATTTACACAGTAATCAGTGCATTTTTATAGCACTGATCGCTGTATAATTGTCAATGGTCCCAAAATTGTGTCAAAAGTGTCCGATCTGTTTGCCATAATGTCGCACCCCTGATAAAAAATCGCAGATCACCGCCATTACTAGTTAAAAAAATAAAAAAATAAAAATACCATAAATCTTTCCCCTATTTTGTAAACCCTATAACGCTATTTGCGAACCAATCAATATACGCTTATATTTGAGGATGCCCCACAGGCGCTCAATAGGGTTTAGGTCTGGAGACATGCTTGGCCAGTCCATCACCTTTACCCTCAGCTTCTTTAGCAAGGCAGTGGTTGTCTTGGAGGTGTGTTTGGGGTCGTTATCATGTTGGAATACTGCCCTGCAGTATTCCAACTGTAGGCAAGACACACTTGTCTTTGTACTCCTCACCTGGTTGCCGCCACACACGCTTGACACCATCTGAACCAAATAAGTTTATCTTGGTCTCATCAGACCACAGGACATAGTTCCAGTAATCCATGTCCTTAGTTTGCTTTTCTTCAGCAAACTGTTTGCGGGTTTTCTTGTGCATCATTTTTAGAAGAGGCTTCCTTCTGGGATGACAGCCATGCAGACCAATTTGATGCAGTGTGCGGCATATGGTCTGAGCACTGACAGGCTGACCCCCCACCCCTTCATTCTCTGCAGCAATGCTGGCAGCACTCATACATCTATTTCCCAAAGACAACCTCTGGATATGATGCTGAGCACATGCACTCAACTTCTTTGGTCGACCATGGCGAGGCCTGTTCTGAGTGGAACTTGTCCTGTTAAACCGCTGTATGGTCTTGGCCACCATGCTGCAGCTCAGTTTCAGGGTCTTGGCCATCTTCTTATAGCCTAGGCAATCTTTATTTAGAGCAACAATTCTTTTTTTCAGATCCTCAGAGAGTTCTTTGCCATTAGGTGCCATTTTGAACTTCCAGTGACCAGTATGAGAGAGTGAGAGAGATAACACCAAATTTAACACACCTGCTCCCCATTCACACCTGAGACCTTGTAACACTAATGAGTCACATGACACCGGGGAGGGAAAATGGCTAATTGGGCCCAATTTGCACATTTTCACTTAGGGGTGTACTTACCTTTGTTGCCAGCGGTTTAGACATTAATGGCTGTGTTGTTGAGTTATTTTAAAGGGACAGCAAATTTACACTGTTATACAATCTGTACACTCCCTACTTTACATTGTAGTAAAGTGTCATTTCTTCAGTGTTATCTCATAAAAAGATAGAATAAAATATTTACCAAAATGTGAGGGGTGTACTCACTTTTGTGAAATACTGTATGTATGTGTGTGTATATATATATATATATATATATATATATATATATATCTCAATCACACACCAGTTGTGCTCATGAGTTTACATACCCTGGCAGAATTTATGATTTTTTGGTCATTTTTCAGAGGCTATAAACGATAACACAAAAACTTTCCTTTCACTCATGGTAAGTGTTTGGCTGAAGCCAAATTATTTATTATCAATCAACCGTGTTTACTCTTTTTAAATTATAATCACAACAGAAACTACCCAAATGACCCTGATCAAAAGTTTACATACCCGAGTTCTTAATACCGTGTATTGCCCCCTTTAACATCAATAACAGCTTGAAGTCTTTTGTGGTATTTGTGGACGAGGCTCTTTATCTTCTCAAATGGTAAAGCTGCCCATTTCTCTTGGCAAAAAGCCTCCAGTTTCTGTAAATTCTTGGGCTCTCTTGCATGAACTGCACATTTGAGATCTCCCCAGAGTGGCTCAATAATATTGAGGTCAGGAGACTGAGATGGCCACTCCATGACCTTCACTTTATTCTGCTGTAGCCAATGACAGGTCGACTTGGCCTTGTGTTTTAGATCATTATCATATTGGAATGTCCAAGTACGTCCCATGTGCAGCTTCCTGGCTGATCAATGCAAATGTTCCTCCAGTATTTTTTGATAACATACAGCATTCATCTTGCCATCAATTTTGACCAAATTTCCTGTGCCTTTGTAGCTCACACATCCCCAAAACATCAGCGATCCACCTCCGTGTTTCACAGTAGGAATGGTGTACCTTTCATCATAAAAAAGAAAAAACAAATGAACGTCGCCCACGGGACTTTAAATGAGGTGTAAATGGTGATCAAAGGGTAAACAAGTATAAAAGTACAAATATTTTATTGAAAATAACAGCATAATCCATAATAGAGCATGAGCATGGGTGAACAGGTTCACAAAACAGCAACATTGCAATGTAGTCTTAAAACATAGCCATCATATAATAGTAAAATATATAATACAGGTATGCATAGTACATCTCTAACCCGACGCGTTTCGCGAGCTTTCCTCGCTTCATCAGGGGCTGATGTGCATAACTGCTGTCTGTAAATACAGATAAAGTAATTAAAGTATCGGTTATGATAGGGTAAAAGCAAGAAGCCAGACCTGGTCATCCCATACTTACTTGTAGGACCAAAGCTGCAGACACATAACCCAGGCACGGGCCGGCGGAGGGCATCTCCCCCGGGAGCTGAAGGGGCCGAGGACCCAACCAGAGGACCGAGGCCAGGCGTGGGGGGCAGCATGGCAGAATGAGAGAGAAAGGAGAGCGTGAACCCAAATTGATCCCAAATGCAATGCAGGGCGACTCACTGTATAGGGATATAAATAAGATAAAAGAGTTTGGAAGTATGAGATGTATATCGTGGCATAAATGCAAGGTATGTTGGTAAGCAAGGTCTAAAGTAATGTCAATAGTATTGTCGTAGAAATACAAAATAAGTGCTACTTGCATGGTATGCACAAAGTGTCCCGCAGAGCAGAGAGAAAAAGGAGGGTACAAGGTGAAAAGGTGAATGAGAAAGGAAGGAGAGGGGAGGGAAGGAGGGGAAAACAGGGGGAAGTGAAGTGAATAGTAACAGAAAAAGAACAGAGAAAGAGAAAAGAAATGAAAAAAAGGGGGGGGGGGGAAACGGGACCAGGGGGAAGGAAAGAAAAAATTAGTGAAGTGAAGGGAGGAGAGGCACGGTGAAATAAGGGGCAAAATGATTATTGGTGTGATGAACTGGAAAAGTACTTCTGTGTGAAAGAGCAGAATGTGATTGGAGGAGTCAGTCAGAAAACAGCAAGTGAGGATAGGTACGCTTGGGGTGCAGGTATTTATATTAGAGTAAATAGATAGGGTGCCTACCAGTATAGTGCAGCGTCCCGACTGAATGTTGGAGAGGTAGTGAAGGAAGAATTGCCATACTGTCACCCCCCGCCTTATACCCGGACATCCGCCGAGTTCTCCGCCCCTAACGTCATGCGTCAGGCGGAGCAAAAGGAGATCGCAACGCACCCGCCGTATGGGGCAGGCACTCGCGATCCACAGCCGCCGCCTGGATGACACATCCCGCCCATCGGGAAGGGGGATACCGCTGCATTGCAGGCATCCCCAGGTGGGCGTGGAAAAGCATGACGCCGATGCCCTGGTGGCCCCGCCCCTCCAGAGAAGCCAGAGAAGCGGGGACAGCTGGGGAAATAAATCCCCATTTGTGCATCGCAGCTCCCAGAGGGTGAACAGACCGCTCAGCCCAAACATGGGTGCAGTGAAAGAGCTAGGTCTGCAAGTAGATGGGAAATTGAAACATGATCATGTTAGAAGGTATGCTAGTAAAGTCATTAAGGTTCAGTAGTAGCCGAACCAATATGGCCCCTAAGATCAAGGGTCAGCCTCAGACCAGGGCATTATGGTGTTTTCCACCTGGGTACAAATTATAAAGAAAGTCTGAGGACTGACCCCTAACATAAAACACCTCCATCCCTAATATCAGAGAAAAAACAAATGAACGTCGCCCACGGGACTTTAAATGAGGTGTAAATGGTGATCAAAGGGTAAACAAGTATAAAAGTACAAATATTTTATTGAAAATAACAGCATAATCCATAATAGAGCATGAGCATGGGTGAACAGGTTCACAAAACAGCAACATTGCAATGTAGTCTTAAAACATAGCCATCATATAATAGTAAAATATATAATACAGGTATGCATAGTACATCTCTAACCCGACGCGTTTCGCGAGCTTTCCTCGCTTCATCAGGGGCTGATGTGCATAACTGCTGTCTGTAAATACAGATAAAGTAATTAAAGTATCGGTTATGATAGGGTAAAAGCAAGAAGCCAGACCTGGTCATCCCATACTTACTTGTAGGACCAAAGCTGCAGACACATAACCCAGGCACGGGCCGGCGGAGGGCATCTCCCCCGGGAGCTGAAGGGGCCGAGGACCCAACCAGAGGACCGAGGCCAGGCGTGGGGGGCAGCATGGCAGAATGAGAGAGAAAGGAGAGCGTGAACCCAAATTGATCAATGCAGGGCGACTCACTGTATAGGGATATAAATAAGATAAAAGAGTTTGGAAGTATGAGATGTATATCGTGGCATAAATACAAGGTATGTTGGTAAGCAAGGTCTAAAGTAATGTCAATAGTATTGTCGTAGAAATACAAAATAAGTGCTACTTGCATGGTATGCACAAAGTGTCCCGCAGAGCAGAGAGAAAAAGGAGGGTACAAGGTGAAAAGGTGAATGAGAAAGGAAGGAGAGGGGAGGGAAGGAGGGGAAAACAGGGGGAAGTGAAGTGAATAGTAACAGAAAAAGAACAGAGAAAGAGAAAAGAAATGAAAAAAAGGGGGGGGGGGAAACGGGACCAGGGGGAAGGAAAGAAAAAATTAGTGAAGTGAAGGGAGGAGAGGCACGGTGAAATAAGGGGCAAAATGATTATTGGTGTGATGAACTGGAAAAGTACTTCTGTGTGAAAGAGCAGAATGTGATTGGAGGAGTCAGTCAGAAAACAGCAAGTGAGGATAGGTACGCTTGGGGTGCAGGTATTTATATTAGAGTAAATAGATAGGGTGCCTACCAGTATAGTGCAGCGTCCCGACTGAATGTTGGAGAGGTAGTGAAGGAAGAATTGCCATACTGTCACCCCCCGCCTTATACCCGGACATCCGCCGAGTTCTCCGCCCCTAACGTCATGCGTCAGGCGGAGCAAAAGGAGATCGCAACGCACCCGCCGTATGGGGCAGGCACTCGCGATCCACAGCCGCCGCCTGGATGGCACATCCCGCCCATCGGGAAGGGGGATACCGCTGCATTGCAGGCATCCCCAGGTGGGCGTGGAAAAGCATGACGCCGATGCCCTGGTGGCCCCGCCCCTCCAGAGAAGCCAGAGAAGCGGGGACAGCTGGGGAAATAAATCCCCATTTGTGCATCGCAGCTCCCAGAGGGTGAACAGACCGCTCAGCCCAAACATGGGTGCAGTGAAAGAGCTAGGTCTGCAAGTAGATGGGAAATTGAAACATGATCATGTTAGAAGGTATGCTAGTAAAGTCATTAAGGTTCAGTAGTAGCCGAACCAATATGGCCCCTAAGATCAAGGGTCAGCCTCAGACCAGGGCATTATGGTGTTTTCCACCTGGGTACAAATTATAAAGAAAGTCTGAGGACTGACCCCTAACATAAAACACCTCCATCCCTAATATCAGAGAAAAAACAAATGAACGTCGCCCACGGGACTTTAAATGAGGTGTAAATGGTGATCAAAGGGTAAACAAGTATAAAAGTACAAATATTTTATTGAAAATAACAGCATAATCCATAATAGAGCATGAGCATGGGTGAACAGGTTCACAAAACAGCAACATTGCAATGTAGTCTTAAAACATAGCCATCATATAATAGTAAAATATATAATACAGGTATGCATAGTACATCTCTAACCCGACGCGTTTCGCGAGCTTTCCTCGCTTCATCAGGGGCTGATGTGCATAACTGCTGTCTGTAAATACAGATAAAGTAATTAAAGTATCGGTTATGATAGGGTAAAAGCAAGAAGCCAGACCTGGTCATCCCATACTTACTTGTAGGACCAAAGCTGCAGACACATAACCCAGGCACGGGCCGGCGGAGGGCATCTCCCCCGGGAGCTGAAGGGGCCGAGGACCCAACCAGAGGACCGAGGCCAGGCGTGGGGGGCAGCATGGCAGAATGAGAGAGAAAGGAGAGCGTGAACCCAAATTGATCCCAAATGCAATGCAGGGCGACTCACTGTATAGGGATATAAATAAGATAAAAGAGTTTGGAAGTATGAGATGTATATCGTGGCATAAATGCAAGGTATGTTGGTAAGCAAGGTCTAAAGTAATGTCAATAGTATTGTCGTAGAAATACAAAATAAGTGCTACTTGCATGGTATGCACAAAGTGTCCCGCAGAGCAGAGAGAAAAAGGAGGGTACAAGGTGAAAAGGTGAATGAGAAAGGAAGGAGAGGGGAGGGAAGGAGGGGAAAACAGGGGGAAGTGAAGTGAATAGTAACAGAAAAAGAACAGAGAAAGAGAAAAGAAATGAAAAAAAGGGGGGGGGGGGAAACGGGACCAGGGGGAAGGAAAGAAAAAATTAGTGAAGTGAAGGGAGGAGAGGCACGGTGAAATAAGGGGCAAAATGATTATTGGTGTGATGAACTGGAAAAGTACTTCTGTGTGAAAGAGCAGAATGTGATTGGAGGAGTCAGTCAGAAAACAGCAAGTGAGGATAGGTACGCTTGGGGTGCAGGTATTTATATTAGAGTAAATAGATAGGGTGCCTACCAGTATAGTGCAGCGTCCCGACTGAATGTTGGAGAGGTAGTGAAGGAAGAATTGCCATACTGTCACCCCCCGCCTTATACCCGGACATCCGCCGAGTTCTCCGCCCCTAACGTCATGCGTCAGGCGGAGCAAAAGGAGATCGCAACGCACCCGCCGTATGGGGCAGGCACTCGCGATCCACAGCCGCCGCCTGGATGGCACATCCCGCCCATCGGGAAGGGGGATACCGCTGCATTGCAGGCATCCCCAGGTGGGCGTGGAAAAGCATGACGCCGATGCCCTGGTGGCCCCGCCCCTCCAGAGAAGCCAGAGAAGCGGGGACAGCTGGGGAAATAAATCCCCATTTGTGCATCGCAGCTCCCAGAGGGTGAACAGACCGCTCAGCCCAAACATGGGTGCAGTGAAAGAGCTAGGTCTGCAAGTAGATGGGAAATTGAAACATGATCATGTTAGAAGGTATGCTAGTAAAGTCATTAAGGTTCAGTAGTAGCCGAACCAATATGGCCCCTAAGATCAAGGGTCAGCCTCAGACCAGGGCATTATGGTGTTTTCCACCTGGGTACAAATTATAAAGAAAGTCTGAGGACTGACCCCTAACATAAAACACCTCCATCCCTAATATCATTTATCATTTATCATTTCTTTTCTCTTTCTCTGTTCTTTTTCTGTTACTATTCACTTCACTTCCCCCTGTTTTCCCCTCCTTCCCTCCCCTCTCCTTCCTTTCTCATTCACCTTTTCACCTTGTACCCTCCTTTTTCTCTCTGCTCTGCGGGACACTTTGTGCATACCATGCAAGTAGCACTTATTTTGTATTTCTACGACAATACTATTGACATTACTTTAGACCTTGCTTACCAACATACCTTGCATTTATGCCACGATATACATCTCATACTTCCAAACTCTTTTATCTTATTTATATCCCTATACAGTGAGTCGCCCTGCATTGCATTTGGGATCAATTTGGGTTCACGCTCTCCTTTCTCTCTCATTCTGCCATGCTGCCCCCCACGCCTGGCCTCGGTCCTCTGGTTGGGTCCTCGGCCCCTTCAGCTCCCGGGGGAGATGCCCTCCGCCGGCCCGTGCCTGGGTTATGTGTCTGCAGCTTTGGTCCTACAAGTAAGTATGGGATGACCAGGTCTGGCTTCTTGCTTTTACCCTATCATAACCGATACTTTAATTACTTTATCTGTATTTACAGACAGCAGTTATGCACATCAGCCCCTGATGAAGCGAGGAAAGCTCGCGAAACGCGTCGGGTTAGAGATGTACTATGCATACCTGTATTATATATTTTACTATTATATGATGGCTATGTTTTAAGACTACATTGCAATGTTGCTGTTTTGTGAACCTGTTCACCCATGCTCATGCTCTATTATGGATTATGCTGTTATTTTCAATAAAATATTTGTACTTTTATACTTGTTTACCCTTTGATCACCATTTACACCTCATTTAAAGTCCCGTGGGCGACGTTCATTTGTTTTTTCTCTGATATTAGGGATGGAGGTGTTTTATGTTAGGGGTCAGTCCTCAGACTTTCTTTATACCTTTCATCATAAGCCTTGTTGACTCCTCTCCAAATGAAGCGTTTATGGTTGTGGCCAAAAAGCTCAATTTTGGTCTTATCACTCCAAATGACTTTGTGCCAGAAGGTTTGAGGCTTGTCTCTGTGCTGTTTGGCGTATTGTAAGTGGGATACTTTGTGGCATTTGCATAGTAATGACTTTCTTCTGGCGACTCGACCATGCAGCCCATCTTTCTTCAAGTGTCTCCTTATTGTGCATCTTGAAACAGCCACACCACATGTTTTCAGAGAGTCCTGTATTTCACCTGAAGTTATTTGTGGGTTTTTCTTTGCATCCCAAACAATTTTCCTGGCAGTTGTGGCTGAAATTTTAGTTGGCCTACCTAACTGTGGTTTGGTTACAACAGAACCCCTCATTTTCCAATTCTTGATTAGAGTTTGGACACTCCTGATTGGCATTCTGATTGGCATTCTCAATTCCTTGGATGTCTTTGTATATCCCTTTTCTGTTTTATACAGTCCAACTACCTTTTGCCGCAGATCTTTTGACAATTCTTTTGCTTTCCCCATGACTCAGAATCCAGAAACGTCAGTGCAGCACTGGATGGAAGGTGTAAGGGTCTGTCAGGAGTCCAGAAACTCATTGACCTTTTAAACACATACTCTAATTACAAGCAAACAGATCACACATGAGGATGGTTACCTTTAATAGCCATTCAAACCCCTTTGTGTCGACTTGTGTGCATTTTATCAGGCCAAAATCACCAGTGTATGTAAACTGTTGATCAGGGTCATTTGGGTAGTTTCTCTTGTGAGGCATACACACGATCGGAATAGACGATGAAAAGCTTCCGTCGAACTTTTTATGTCAGACATTCCGCTTGTGGGTACGCGGCTTAAGAGAAACCACTGTTAAACTCTTTACAAGATGGTACCTTACACCCACTAAATTGCAAACCATTTTTCCATCTGTTCCATCAACATGTTTTAGAGGTTGTCAACTTCTGGATCCTTTTCACATATTTTTGGGGAATGTGACTGTGATTGTGACTGTGATTACTACCATCCCAGATATCTCTATACCACATATGAGACTTATTCACACGATATGTGTCGCCATTCATTGGTTAATTGCATTCCACTGGAAATCCTCCCCATTTCCTATTGACCAGTTGAAGACAAGATTAAATACAATCAATCATATGGAAAAAACATTCCACATTCTGTATAATTCTACACAATTTTATGAAAATAAATGGGATCCCTGGTTTGAACATTCTCAAATTTTATTTCAATCCATAGACAATTAATTTTATAAGTCTAATATTCAGCATAAGGATATAAGTTACACAATAGATATAAATACAATATACCACTTTGTGACTTAAAATACCCCTTTTTAGACTATACCACAATCTAAAATAAACTGATATTAAAAAATGTATTACTAATACCGATTTTTTATGTCTGTATAAGAAATTTCATATTCTCTTGTTACAATGCTCTTTTATAACCTATTGAATACAATTTTACAATGTGTCACTTAATGTACTGTACATTTGATATGCAATATTCTTTTGTACCATCATATTTCCATGAATAAAAGTTTGCATTGAAAAAAAAAAAAGTAGAATGTGGGGTTAAATCAGAAATTTATAGCAAAGAAATGAATTCCTTTCCAGTGGTGATGAAGGCCAGGTTCCAATAAAACACAAGATACACCGCAAGAATCCTGTGTCATTTCTGGTGAAGTCATCTCTGTCTAATTGATTCAGTAATGATACAAGATTCTTCGCTGACTCTCTGCTGTTGCTGGGGAATCAGGAGAAGGTCACCCAATAAAATTTTATACAGTACAATGTTCTAGCTATGTACACACTTTTTCTGTAGTTACTCAAATATAATAAAGGCTGATCTAAGCTCATACCTCGTATTTCAGTTTTGAATTCTGATCTGCAACCTGAATCACATACAGGCTTTTTATACTGCTAGAGTACCTCACTGGTGAGAAATTCATCAGAATATTCAAAGTCCAAATCACACAACTATGATAAATGATGGTGTCTGTTAATGCTTTATATACTGTATATATCCTATAGTATAGTATATATAAGTTGTAGAAACCTGAATGTCGCAGCTACAGTATTTAAGTTTATTGGACATCCCATTCCAAAGCTAACATTAATATAGAGTTGTCCCCCCCTTTGTGGCTAAAATAGCATTCACGTTTCTGGGAGGGCTTTCCACAAGGTTTTGGAGTATCTCTTAGGGAATTTGCGCAGATGTTGCCAAAAGAAAAATTTTAAGGTCAAGTCCTGATGGTGGATGAGAAGACCTGGTACACAATCAGGTCTCAATACATCCATTTAGCATCTGACTGATGATACTTGTGAGGTCAGTAAGGTTTCTGTTGAGGATGTAGGAAAATTTAGCTACAGTATTTGAGTTGGACATACCAATTTTGCAAACTGTCAACTGCAAAAGGCCTAGCTTGGAATTAGAGGGCCTCTTATTATCTATCTATCTATCTATCTATCTATCTATCTATCTATCTATCTATCTATCTATCTATCTATCTATCTATCTATCTATCTATCTATCTATCTATCTATCTATCTATCTGCCTATAGTGAATGAATGTTTGCACTTGATGGCCCCAAAAATTCTTTTTTGCACAGGGTACCTTTGAAGTTTTTGTCTGTTACCAAGTCATGTTATAGGTGTATAATATGGTTGAGGTAAGGATGCCATGCAGGCGACTAAAGCTCCTTTAGACCACGCTCAGCAAACCATATCTTTATGCAGCTGGCTTTGTACACTAGGGCACAGTCATGCTGGAACAGAAAAGGGCCTTTATTAAACTGTTACCACAAGGTTGGAGGCCTACAATTGTTTAAAATGTGTTTGTATGCTGTGGGATTAACAGTGGCCTTCCCTGGAAACACCTAAACTGATTTTTTGACCACATAGTCTATAATAAACAAATAATTGGGAGCTTTGGAAATTGAAGACTTTTGCATGGAAATGGATTTTCATATGTAATGAAAAATGTCACTATTGGAGTGTGTGAGAAAGGTAAGGGGCTAATAAATAATCCAAACCACCAATACCCACAGAAAACTGGAATATTTATGGTAGAAAAGGATTTGTTTAATAAAGAAGCCCCATGCCTTTTTATATGTGGATACTAAGGGGTTGTTTTACTATAATTGGAAAGTGCAAAATCTGGTGGAGCACTGCATAAAATCCAATCAGCTTCAAGTTTTTTTTTTCTTTGTCAAAGCTTAATTGAACAAGTTAGTAGCTGATTGGTCACCATGCACAACTGCGCCAGATTTTGCACTCTCCAGTTTTAGTATATCAACCGCTAAGGGGTCTATTTATAAACGTTTGTTGGGTGAACGTCGCACACATTCATGCAGGCTGCACAAAATGTGTCTGTAATTTCTACAATAGATTCATTCCTGATGGTCCTGCATAGGACAATGCTGTATAGTTTCTCATTGAGATATTTCAGAAAACTATACCGCATTTTAGGCCACTAGATGGTGCTGACAATCATAAGAATATATCTATTACATAAATTAGGGCCCAAATTTGTGCCGCTGGCATGAATGTGAGTGGTACTTATCCAAGGTATGTTTATAAATAGACCCTGCACACAACAGTTACCTGGGCCTAAAAAAGGATTGTTTGTTTTTGAAATTCAGGACTCTGATCTGATGTGTAGGGTGAAAACATAAGGCCTCCAGCCAAAATACTAATCTGTACCGCTGACTGAGGGGCCTTGATAAAAACAAAGTGCATTGGGTAGGTCATGTTATGATGCTGTGGTCACTAATTTTATGGCTTTTTATAATTATTTTAGCAGAAACTTTTGATACTGTCCCAGAAATCCCCAATCTTGGTGCATAGAGGCTTGGCCATACATGGTTCAGTGGGCTGAATGAAAAAATCTGAACTGATTCCCCCATCCACCTTGAATTTAAGGTGGATGGGGGAAATCCTCCCCACTGAACTATTGTATTCTGACATTGTATTCCTCCACTGTCAGAATACACAGATCAACACTGCAGCCATTGGCTGCATGCACTGATCAATCGGCTTTTATCGGACAGAATGGTGAAACAGAAGTCAATCGGTAGATTGACTTCTGTTCAACTGCAGTGGCCAGACATAGATCAAAATTAAGATGGTCCCTGCCAAACTTCAATCCATCTATGGGCACCTTTAGGAGTGAAAGGGATTCCCAAACTCCCAGGGAGGAAAGTATCTCACAGATTGTAAGCAACTCACAAAGGCCAGAACAAAGAGGACATGGCTGGAAACACCAGAGCACACATTAAACTTCATCCGTGTAGTCCTACCTCTCCAATAAGTGGGACCACTCATGAAGCATGGTGGAAGAGGTATACTGTTGATTTACATTAGCTCCTGTCTATTATGGAAATCAGCCACAAGTCCCTATCACTTTATTGTCTTGATAAAGTTTACCTTTACTCAAGTGGGGTGTGACACCCCTTCTTACTGTTGCAATTATGAATGTTGGGCATCATTCAATCCAAAAAAGGAATGGCTAGGAGAACATAGTAGGCAGCTTTAGAGTCGTGTCCTTGCAGGCAGGATGTTTTTGAGTTAAGAATACATTCTTGAATAACATTTAAAAAATATCATTTTTTAAACCAAACTTTAAACTGATTATTTCCTGAATAGGGCTATACATTTGGGAAAGAGGCTGTAGTTTCCTTTTAAATCTGTAGGATTTTTTTGCAATGAGATTACAATAAGCGCAGTGACATGACATGATCCTTAGGCAACAATTAAGCCAATTTATTAGCAAATATGTTCCTTGAAGAAGATAAAAAGCAAGAAGAAGGTAAATTTCCTGTTATTTTAGAAAACATCATCCAGTTCCTGCAAATAACAAATGCATTAGTACCATGCGAGACACCAATCAATTTACATTAATGGGAGAAGCCGCCAAGAAAAAGACAATTACTACAATGAAAATAACTGCTCTCTGACAGTAAATACAATAAAGGGAAAGAGAGCACTCCCACAAAGGAAGAGGTCAACAGGCCCAAAGTGAAGCTGGACTTTATATGAAAGGGAATGAATTGTTCTTTGAGAGTTTATTGGTTAAGCATGTCAACAAATCAGCTTGATGCAAATGATCCAATGTGTATAGATGGTTTAAAGCGGACCTTCACCTTTTTTTTAATGATGCTCTCCCCTGCCTCCTCTCCCTCCCTGTAACAGAATTGCAAAAAAGAAAAAGATTTTTTTTTTAACTCCTTCGCACCTAAGGGTAAAACAAGTCTAAATGCCTAAACACAATTTTTCAACTTTGACAAAAATCGTACATATCATCACAACTACTTTGTGCATACAGGTGGATTATACCTTGTTTTTTCAGGACATAATGGGCTTTCATTTGGTGGTAAATAGTAATAGATACTTCCTGTTTTGTTTTTTAAGGAAAACTGGCCCAAAATAGTAAAAACATTTTTTTTAAATTTAGCTATATATTTCTTGCTACTACAATAACCTTTCACCAAAGAACAACCCAAATTAAATTGTCCTGCTCCCGACGATCGCAGTGATGCCACATATGTGTATGCTAGTTGTTGTATGTGCCCGTAGTACAGCCTAAAAACAATAGTGCACAGTTTGCTTTTTTTTTATCCTACCTAAAACACACTGACACTTATGCCGCGTACACACGAGCGGACTTTACGGCAGACTTTGCCCGGCGGACGGGATTTCGTCGGACAATTCGATCGTGTGTGGGCTCCAGCGGACTTTGTTTTCTCAAAAGTTGGACGGACTTAGATTTGAAACATGTTTCAAATCTGTCCGACGGACTCGAGTCCGGTCAAAAAATCCGCTCGTCTGTATGCTAGTTCGACGGACAAAAAGCCACGCTAGGGCAGCTATTGGCGTTGAACTTCTTTGTTTTAGTCCGGTCGTACGTCATCACGTACAAATTCGACAGATTTTGGTTGATTGTGTGTAGGCAAGTCCGTTCATTCAGAAAGTCCGTCGTAAAGTTCGTCAAAAAGTCCGCCGGGCAAAGTGTGCCGTAAAGTCTGCTCGTGTGTACGCGGCATAACTGATATTAATAAAAAAAGTTTAAAAAAATCTGTCCAAAAAAAAAAAAAAAAATACTGACCTTGACCCAAACACTAACCCTGGCACTGACTTAGATCAAATCTTGATCTAGGTATTTTTTTTTCGTTTTTTAATTTTATTTCTATTGTTTAATTAATTTATTTTTTTTACACACACTTTTTTTTTCTCTGCAAAGAGAGAGAGACATACATTGTATCTCACTCCTCAGTTCTTTATTCTGCCTGCTTTCCAGCTAAGCCTAGTTTTGCATGAAGTACTGAGGGCTTTTCTCTGGATCTTACCTTGCAATCAGTACCTGTCATTCCTGGATCAGCTGAGGCAGTTTACCTAATCAGCTGGGTATAAAACACTGCCTCCCTCTGAGGGCTTTGTCAGTTCATTGTCTCTATCATTGCCAAAGGTTCCTGTGTTCCAAAGCTGACCCCGGCTTCTGACCCTGACCCTGGCTTTGTTCTTTGTTAATTATGACTTCTGGAATCCCTGACTACGGCTTTACCTCAACTATCCTTTGGCAAATTCCTGTCAAGCCCCCCCCCCCCCCCCGTGCACAGATTCACAGCCCAGGTAGCTTCTTACCTTGTTACTGTGGGCTGTGTGTATTTACAAGGGTGAGCGTACATCTCTGCACTATGGACTACAACCAAGGTAAGCCCTTACAGGCCCCATATTTGCGCACACTTGGTGTAAAAAGTTTAAAGTCTATTTTTTTTCCAAACGTTTAGGTCGATCATTCCCACCTGGGATCTGTTGCTGAGTTTATGCGTATCCAGACAGTCCTATTGTGTATGGGGGTGGGGGGGGAACAATAATTTATTGTCTTGGGGGTATCATCCCTCTAATCTATAGAAGTAGGGGTGCATCAAAACTGGGGCTTTAATTATACCACCCAGGGTGTAGTACAAACACAAAAAATGCAAAAATCGAAATACTTTACTTTGGACATATCCATTAAAAGACCATTTTAAAACCAAATGTAGAAATTAGCCACCTGAAGTATGCTTAGTCTTGAAATCAAACTATAAGGTCGACGCATTTTACAGGGAACCCCACTTCATCAGGACCTGGTATCTCAATTTAAAAATGCTTTGTTGGTAAGTGGCTAGTGGCAAGGTCTGTTGGGCTCATGGGAAGACACCATTTCCAGATCACTTCACAACCAGAACCAGGGGTTATATATGTTTAAAACCTCATAGTAGGCTTCTATCCTATCTGTGTCTAGAAACCTAGAATGGGGGGGGGGGGGGGGGGGACTAGAATATGCAGTTTATGGACTAGTATTTGCTCTTAGCACAGAGTGTTAATGACCTGCATTGCCGTGTATATCAAAAAGATAGGGAAGTTTCAACCACCTCCTGGGATTTTTATGTCACTTTTCCCAGTAAGCAGATCATGGGATTGCATGCATGTGCAGAAAAGACGTGGATGTCTGCTAGGATGGGTCCGCGGTGCATCTACACAAGTGCTAAGGGTTTTGTTCATACACAGACATGTCACAGGAGTCTTCCAGGTCACCGTAGACCTGGCAAAGATCCCTTCAGCATGTCTGCGCATGCAGCAGAAATTCATTCAAGATGGCGGCACTGGAGAACAGCAGGGGAGGAAAAACTTTTCCTACAAGCAAGACAATGCTGGAATCTATTGACTAGTAAGTATTTTTTTTTTTTTTTTTACTTTTATACGTGGACAATTATTAAGATTGAAAATTTTTATTTTTGATAGAAAGGGTAGAGTTCTTCTTAAAATGAAACTGACCCCTCCATAACGATTGTGTGTGTGTGTGTGTGTGTATATATATATATATATATATATATATATATATATATATATATATATATATATACATACATACATACATAGGGGAAGACATATTACATGCAATAATGGAGCATTTTTTCTGCGCTTTTGCGTTTGCAGTGTGCGTTTTTTAAAGGACTTGTGACTCAAAAAACTGCACCAAAAATGCTTTGGGGGTGCGTTTTTGAGGAAATTTCAAGGTGTTTTTGTGGCGGTTCCCATTAATTTCAATGGGGTGGAGCATTTTTTGTGTTTTTTTTTTTTTTTAACTGACCAAACATGCTCAACAGAAGCGCATCGCTCCAGTGTGAACACATACATAGATACATAGAATTTAAAGGGAAGCATTTTTCTTAAGCTTTTTAGGCAGTTTTTTTTAACGCAAACGCGCCTCAAAAACTCCTTGGTGTGAAAGCAGTTTTAGGCTTTAATGTTGTCATTTAAAAAAAAAAACTAATAAACATTTCATACTTGCCTGCTCTGTGGCATGGTTTTGCACAAAGTAGCCCCGATTCTCTTTTTGGGTCCCCTGCCAGGGGGTCCTGGCCCCCCCCCCCTGCTGTGTGCTCCCAATAGCAAGCCTCTTATCCATTTACACACAGCTCAGCCCCGCCCACTGCTTTCTCCTCATTGGCTCGCTGGCTGAGATTGACAGGAGCAGGAGCCGCTGCTGTGTGAGTCAATGAGGAGATGGATTGAGATCCGGCTCAGTTAAGTATTGGGGGGGGCTGTGGGGAGCTGCAA
Source organism: Lithobates clamitans (assembly GCA_037952925.1). Classification (NCBI taxonomy): domain Eukaryota; kingdom Metazoa; phylum Chordata; class Amphibia; order Anura; family Ranidae; genus Lithobates; species Lithobates clamitans. The sequence goes on from JBBGZY010000464.1 coordinate 355,226, forward strand.
CCTGAAGGATTTTTACCTTTATGCATAGAATGCATGAAAGTAAAAAACCGTTTGCCTTTAGAACTACTTTAACTTAAGAAGTAGATATAAAAGACACAAAAGAATGGAGCTCTATTTTCATTTATACAACATTAAAGTGGTGTTCCGGCCGAAATGATACTTTTTAAATAAAAATACCCCTATAATACACAAGCTTAATGTATTCTACTAAAGTTAGTCTGTAAACTAAGGTCTGTTTTGTTAGTTTATAGCAGTAGTTTGTTATTTTATAGCAGGCCGTGGCCATCTTAAGTGTGGGCATCTGCAGCCAGACTGTATTTCTTCCTGGATCTCATCCTTGCAGATCTCGCACATGTTCAGTGCAGCACAAGCAGTGTAATAGGTTTCAGGTCAGGTTTCCATAGCAACGGCAGTGTCAGAGGAAGTTGCCGCCCCTTCCCAGAAGGCATTGCAAACAGGAAATGATGCGATGGGCCACGACCAGGGAGGGGGAAGTGAAAAATGAATACAGCAGATATACAGTAGGTGCTGAGAAAAAAAATATCCAATTTGTTTACAGTGCACAGTTTAGTGAGGGATGCTAAAGAGTTGTAAAAGTGGGTGCAACTCCACTTTAAACTAGACATGTGCACACTGAAATATTTTGTTTCGGAATTTCGTTTTCATCCGAAAAATAAATTTATTTAGTTACTCCCGAAATTCGTTTTTATTGATTTCGTTTTTCGTTAAAAATTGCATTCGTACGAAAATCCAAATTAGGGTCGAATCTGTTATTGAAGGCTTATAGTGTCTGTCGAATGTTCAAAGAAGATTCAACGGAGCAGCTAAACTGTACGACGCTGTATAATTTATCTGCTCCGTCGAATCTTCTTAGAACTTTCAACAGAGACCATAAGCCAAAGTACGTGTGTACTTAGTTCTAGCTATTTTACTGCTCCTCCTCTTTGGTTACAATCAGCCAATAACATTCATCATCATCATTATTTTTATTTATCTTTTCTCCCCTACGTCGAATCTTTTCTCTATGTAGAATAATCTTGGAGTAATAGAGTTAAGGTTGGGCAATTCGACCACAGGTTTGATGGACACAGATTATTATTGTCATCATCATGTCAAATCTCGTATCTATATCGAACTGTTGTAGCAACGAAAATGAAAATAAAGCATTTGTTTATGTCGGATCTTTCGTTTTTCGGATTCTGCACTTTCGTTATCGTTTGTTAATCCTATAGAAAATATGTGGAGGAAGCTAAAGGTTTGAGTTACCAAACGTCAGCCTCAAAACCTTAATGACTTGGAGAAGATCTGCAAAGAGGAGTGGGACAAGATCCCTCCTGAGATGTGTGCAAACCTGGTGGCCAACTACAAGAAACGTCTGACCTCTGTGATTGCCAACAAGGGTTTTGCCACCAAGTACTAAGTCATGTTTTGTGAAGCAGTCAAATACTTATTTCACTCATTAAAATGCAAATCAATTTATAACTTTTTGAAATGAGTTTTTCTGTATTTATTTGTTATTCTGTCTCTCACTGTTAAAATAAGCCTACTATTAAAATTATAGACTAATCATATTTGTCAGTGGGCAAATACACAAAATGAGCAGGGGATGAAATACTTTTTTCCCTCACTGTAGCTGCTTGCCCAAAGTTAAGCTTTTCAGTCTTCTGGATGGTCCACACTCCCGTATTCCGCCATAAATGTATCGCTGGGTCTGGACTAAGGGGCTCCCTGTTTACATTACAATAAGTAGTCTACGTTTAATACTCCAGATCCAATCCACACATCCCATTAAAATATGTTTTATTGATTCTAACTCTTCAATACAGCCTAAACAGACCATAAATTTGTATCATCCGTAGACTGACAAAGTAAACCATCCTCGTATAATATATGAAAAATGTGTGAGTGAGCCTCAGCTGGGAACAGGAGAATTTATACTGAACGGGAGCAATAAAACCAGACACTGCCAAGTAAGGTAACCTGAATACTGAAATCCTCATATAGCATTGCAGAGAATCTCTATCGACCAAAGAGCACGGAGACCTGCATCAGTTCCTGATTTAGGCCCATTTCATGCTTCTGTGACGGCGGAGGCGAGCATTAGTGACCGAAGTGTCAGCTGAAGCATCTTAGCATAGCAAGATGGGGGAATGGCAGCTATAGGAGTTTTTTGGACAGGCTTCTGCAGAGGCAAAAATGGCCTACAGAAATAGCAATGGCAGGGGCAGTTTTATTTGCAAAGGTGAAAAGTGCAGAGATAATACTACTCTAATACTTACCTTATTCCTATCTCTGGCAGGCTTCCATAACATTGTGCAACTGGTCTGCCAAAGATTTCTCTCTAAGGTGGTTCGGCTGGCAGTCACAGTCTAACATCACCACAGACAGGTCCTGCATTTTACGTGAGGACGGTGAGGACTTGCCTACAACCCCAAGCATTGGAGACTGCCAGTGCATGGAATAAGGTAAGTGCGACAGCTCGTTCCACTACCCCAGGGGTCTCCAAACTTTCTAAACAAAGGGCCAGTATACTGTCCTTCAGGCTTTCGGGGGGCCAGATTGTGTCCAGAGGGAGTTGAAAATGCTCCAGTATCAGTGGAAGTAAACAATTACATAGCATCTGTGGTCAGTAGCAGGAGAAATGGTGCCCCATCATTGGTAATAATTGAAGAAACAGTGTTTGATTGTTGATGTTAGTGAAAGGAATATTGCCCCATCATTGGTGTCAGTGGAAGGAATAGTACCTCATTGTTGGTGTCCGTGATAAGAATAGAGTCTCTATTGTTGGTGTCAGTGGAAGGAATAGTGCCATATTGTTGGTGTCAGTGAGTGAAATGGTGCCCCATCGTTGGTGCCATTGGAAGGAATTTTGTCCCATTGTTGGTGTCAGTGGGAGGTATGGTGCCCCATTATTGGTGTCAGTGTGAGGAATAGTGCCATATTGTGTGTGTCAGAGGGAGGAATGGTGCCTCACCATTAGTGTCAGTGGGAGGAATAGTGCCCCATTGTTGGTGTCAGTGTGAGGAATAAAGTTCCATTGTTGATTTCAGTAAAAGGAATAGTGCCATATTGTGTGTGTCAGTGGGAGGAATGGTGCCTCATCATTAGTGTCAGTGGGAGGAATAGTGCCCATTGTTGGTGTCTGTGGAAGGAATAGTCTCTATTGTTGATGCCAGTGAAAGGAACAGTGCCATTTTGCTGGTGTCAGGGGGTGAAATGGAGTCCCATCGTTGGTGCCACTGGAAGGTATAGTGTCCAATTTTTGGTGTCAGTGGGAGGAATAGTGACATGACCCAAGAACGTACATGTCTTCCAGCATTGCCAAAAACCTACTTAGCCCAGACCTGTTATTAGCTAAATCTGTAGATATCTAATTGAATGCCTTTTATAGGAGGTTTGAAACACTGCAGTATGTCAGCAATAAACATCTACAAAGGTTAGCAGCATTTTCTGACATCTACCACCCGTGTGACCCGCATATCTGATTATCTGAGGGATCTCATGTTTAGTATCTTTGGCATGGCAATTGAATACTGCATAATACTTAGTGAGTTACCAGATCATGACATGTGGTATACTCAAAATATGCATTTAGAAAACTGTATCTGACAAGGACAGCTGAAGACTGTAATAGCTCATCGGCCACCTCAGGTCAAGAAAAGAGGGACTGCATGAGCAGTCTGGAGCTCTCCTTTATCATCAATCAAGTTTCATAAGCCAATATTTATGGGAGCCACTGATCTATCTTGCTCATTGACTGGACTTTGCTGATCTCACAGGAACCAGGACTTTGTTAAGGATTTTCACTTGTAAACCCTTTTTGTTTTTCTGTTGCATAATTGTTACTTTTTCCTTCATAATACCCTTTTTCTGTAGCTATTTTGTTTGCACTGTTTTACCTGTTTACTACAGTGCCTACTGGGCACTTTCACCCCCTTCCTGCCCAGGCCAATTTTCAGCTTTTAGCGCTGTGGCATATTGAATGCCAATTGCACGATCATGCAACACTGTACCCATATGTCATTTTTATCATTTTTTTTCACACATATAGCGCTTTCTTTTGGCGGTATTTAATCACCACCAAAAGACAGAAAAGTTTGAAAAAAAAAATAAAAATTTTTTATAGTTTGTTATAAAATTTTGCCAACAGGTAAGGTTTCTCCTTCACTGATATGCGCTGATGAGGCTGGACTGATGGGCTCTGATAGGTGGAACTGATGAGCACTGGTGGGCACTGATAAGGCAGCAGTGATAGGCAGCACTTATGGGTACTGATGAGGAAGCACTGATGAGGCAGAAGTGATGGGCACTGATGGGCAGCACTGGTGGGCACTGTTGGGATTGCACTGGTAATCAGTGTAGATGTCCCTTTCACACAAGCCGGTTATGGGCTCTCTTCTCCCTTCCTCATGCTATCAGCGTGGGGAAAGAAAATCCGATAACCAGCTTGTGTTTACATCTGTGATCAGCAGTCATTGGACACAGCTGATCACATGGTTAAGGGCCAAGGTGATTGGCCCTTTACCAAGATCACAAAGCATGCTGCTCAGGAGCCATGGGGGGGCACACAGGAAGCGCGATCAAGGGAGGACATCACATATTGGCCTCCCGGCAGAGTAAACCTGTGCTGTAGCCAGGGGCGTCGCTAGGGGGTGGCTTTTAGGGGCTATAGCCCCGAATCTGAGGCCAATAGCCCCGAGTCTCTGCAGGGGTCTCCAAAGGGGAGGGGAGGCTCTCTGGGGACCCTTATGTAAGTGGGGGCTCTCTGGGGACCCTGATGCAAGGGAGAGGCTCCCTGGGGCCCTTATTTTAAGGCAGAGGCTCTCTAAGTACCCAGATTTAAGGGGGGGGCTCTCTGGGGACCCTAATGTAAGGGGGCTCTCTGGTAACCCTGATGTAAATGGGGGCCCTCTGGGTTCCCTGATGAAAGGGGGAGGCTCTCTGAGGACTCTGATATAAGGAGGACGCTCTCTGGGGACCCTGATGTAAGGGGGGGCTCTCTGGGGACCCTGATGTAAGTGGGGGGCTCTCTGGGGATATATATACACACACACGTATATTACTGTATATACATGTGTATGCCCACCCAAGCGTATGACTTTCTTTACTAGGCTGCTATGGGCTCTAGCCCCAGATCTTTTGTAGACCTAGCAACGCCCCTGGCTGTAGCTATAATTTTGTGGAGAAATTCGCATCCAATTCGCATAACTGGGAACCCAGTCTCAAAGTCATGATTGTCATCGCTAATATTGTGCACATTGATAGTTATGATTGATTTGGTGGTAAAAATCGTCGAAAAATCGTGTTAACCAAACACAGTGACGATCACTCTCAGTCCTTTGGCACTTAGATTGTGGTTGTGAAGCTAGAAAAACTTTGGGCAGGGTGAGATCGCAAGTGTTGGTGTCAGTTTGACCAGCCATTCATCACAAGTTGGTGAAGGTGGCCGGGGTCTGACATCGTGCCAATCACAGGGCCAAACCCCAAAAGGAGCACCCGCAGCTTTTTTTCCAAGTCGCACAGAATCAAGTTGCATAGGTGTGAACGGGCCCCATAGACAATGGGATTCCTCTTGTCGTGCATTGTCTTGTGACAACTGATGTGCAACAGATCAGAATTTAATATATAATACAAACACATCAGTGGTACATGCATAATACGTTTAAGAGATCCACTTTGTTCAGGAGAAGTACTGACAGAGGGGATCTCTCTCAAGCTCATTGAGGAAAACAAACGATTTTACCAAATGATAAAAAAAGTTACAAGTGCACTTATATAGCTACAGTCAACTGCATGTGACGAAGCACAAAAAAAGCCTTGGTGACCTTTGTGTCAACTTGTCACTGAGACTCGGCACGGTGACTCAGCCGCTGTAGTCACGGAAAGGCTGGGAGCGGAGGGGGTATTCTGCTCTTATTGTATCTCTGGTTATCAGTAGATATTCGCAATACAAGTAGGAAATTCTGTACAAGTTACAGAGACACTCAAAAGGCGAGCCTAGAAGTCAGCCCAGGAACTGCTGCAACTGTGCTAAAGTCAGAGGAGCATACACTCACCTGCCACTTTATTAGGTACACCTGTTCAATTGCTTGGTAACACAAATTGCTAATCAACCAATCACATGGCAGCAACTCAATGCATTTAGGAAAGCAAAAGGAGGAGAGGGAAGCGCCAAGCCAATTCTTTAAGCAGCTTAGTAATTTATTCAGTATATAAGTACATGTAGCAATAACTCTCGGTGGAGCTGCTGGTTTAAGTGGGTCTGTTACCTTCACTCTGCTTCCCTCTGTTTCACCGACACCGGGTCTAGGGTTCCGTTGAGTTTACCTCTGGACGATACACGCACCAACACTGGAGTATGTTTTCAATGCTTTATTCAACACTTGACTTAGGAAATAGCAGGAAAGAGATGAAAGGGAAACTGCAGAAGAAACTCAAACATCTTCTTGTAGGGTTCTTTTAACAAATGTTCGGGTAGAATTCAGATATTGTATGGAATGCGCTCCCCTCGTGGGACACACTCCTTGCTCGTCTGGATAGGCCTCTCTCACTAACCTAGCAGCCAGTACGCAGCACGAATCAAAGTCTCTGCCACAGACTTGCTTGGGAACAAAATCCGTACGATCCTCTGCCACAGGATGTATCAGATTTTCTGTAATGAATGTCAGTCACAGTGCTTGAACCTTTAAGCCAACCCGGCAACACTATGCTGTATAGTTACTTTCGGATACGTCCTCCAACCGAGTCACCAGGCCCCTCTATAGACCCGCACGCTGCATGATCCCTCCAAGACGGGTCCTCCCCTGGGATCTCCTCAGTTGTCCAGCTTCATCACACAGGACCGACAGCTCAGGACCATTCCTCGGCCGCTGTGGTAGGCCCCAAACAAGCCTCTGGTCCCACCCCTGCGCTGTAGTATCGTGGGCCTCCGGAACAGAGGACCACGAGGTAGCTCCTTAACGCATACCTGTCGGCCAGGAGGGCCAGCAGGTGGCTGAAAAACTAACCCCAAAATATGGCGTCTGTCCCATAAATACCCTCGCCCAGAATGCAACTCGGAGGACCACCTCCACCGAGTTGTCTCCAGGACAGAAGAGCATCCATACGCTTCAACACGTTGCCTTTCCAACACTAACCAGTGGTAACAGCAACACCCACCGGTCAGCATGGAAACACACACAACGTCAGCCAAGCTGGAACAGAGGCAAACTTAACCTTCCTAACGAACAAGTTACTAAATTTACCTAACGTGCGGTAGATTGCAAATCTACCAGCGCTACATATAAAACAACACTAAAAACTTGCGTGAAAAATGTTGGAGCACTTGCAGAGCGCTAGAGTGGGTGGGAGCTCCCCTGTGCAGCTGGAGCCTCGATAAGCCTCGTGGAGAGGTCGGCTGTGTCACAGTGCCCATCAGTGCTCCCTAATCAGTGCCCACCAGTACTGTCTCATCAGTGCCACCTATCAGTGCCCATCAGTGCTGCCTGTCAGGGCTGCCTCATCAGTGCCACCTATCAGTGCCCATCAGTTCCACCTATCAGTGCAGCCTCATCAGCGCACATCAGTGAAGGTGAAACCTTACCCGTTGGCAAAATTTTATAACAAACTATGAAAAATGTTTTGTTTTGTTTTTCTAAATTTTCTGTCTTTTTTTTTTTTTTTTAGATTGTTTAACAAAAAATAAAAAACCCAATGGTGTTTAAATAGCGCCAAAAGAAAGCTCTATATGTGTGAAAAAAATTATAAAAATATCATATGGCTCCTGTGTCACAGCCGACGTCTCCATGAGGCTTATCGAGGCTGCGGCTAACACATAGCGCTCGTGGATCCCTCAATACAGACTTCCCGGCGGGCCTCCTGTGCTTCTGTGAAAGTGCATGTGGAAGCTCCCGCCCGCTCTAGCACTCTGCAAGTGCTCCAACATTTTTCACGCAAGTTTTTAGTGTTGTTTTATACTTATATACTGAATAAATTCCTAAGCTGTTTAAAGGATTGGCTTGGCGCTTCCCTCTCCTCCTTTTGTTTTCCTTTTGTTCACAGTGGCCGGGTTCCCCAGCCTGCGCCTGAAGCAGCCTCGCTCCCTTTACAGCCTCCATTTAGAGACTTTTTTAGAGACAAATTTTTAGGGGTTCATCCACCAGAACTTTCAATCCACTCACCATTCACAAGGTTGCACCTTCATCTATCAGCATACAGATGCATGCCTTTTTCATTTAAATTTTAAACTTTAATCTTTTTCATCAGATGGTTTAGTGCTGAACATTATACCAATATTGTGTATGTGTTCACTCAATGCATTTAGGCATCTAGACGTGGTAAAGACAACTTGCTGAAGTTCAAACCGAGCATCAGAATGGGAAAGAAAGGGGATTTAAGTGACTTTGAACGTGACATGGTTGTTGGTGAAAGACAGGCTGGTCTGAGTATTTCAAAAACTGCTGATCTACTGGGATTTTCATGCACAATCATCTCTACAGTTTACAGAGAGTGGTATGAAAAAGAGAAAATATCCAATGAGAGGCAGCTGTGTGGAGGAAAATGCCTTGTTGATGTCAGAGGAGAATGGACAGACGAGATGATACAAAAGGCAACAGTAACTCAACAGTAACTCAAATAACCACTCACTACAACCAAAGTGTACAAAATCCCACCTCTGAAAGCACAACACATGGAACCTTGAAGTAGATGGACTACAGCAGTAGAGGACCACACCGGGTGGAACGCCTGTCAACTAAGAATAGGATACCGAGGCTACAATTTGCATAGGCAATCCAAAATTGGACAATACAAGATTGGAAAAATGTTGCCTGGTCTGATGAGTCCCAATTTCAGCTGCAACATTCAGATGGTTGGGTCAGAATTTGGCGTAAACAACAGGAAAGCATGGATCCATGGTTCAGGCTGGTGGTGGTGGTGTAATGGTGTGGGAGATATTTTCTTGCCACACTTTGGGCCCCTTAGTACCAACTGAGCATCGTTTAAATGCCACGGCCAACCAGAGTATTGTAGCTGACCATGTCCATCTCTTTATGACTACAGTGTACACATCTTCTGATGGCTCCTTCCAGCAGGATAATGCACCATGTCACAAAGCTCAAATCATCTCATCACTGGTTTCTTGAACATGACAATGAGATCACTGTACTCCAATGGTCTCCACAGTCACCATATCTCAATCCAATAGAGCACCTTTGGGATGTGGTGGAATGGGAGATTCACATCATGGATGTGCAGCCAACAAATCTGCAGCAACTGCGTGATGCTATCATGTCAATATGGACCAGAATTTCTGAGAAATGTTTCCAACACCTTGTTGAATCTATGCCACGAAGAATCAAGGCAGTTCTGAAGACGAATTGGGGTCCCACCCGCTACTAGCAAGGCGTACCTAATAAAGTGACCAGTGAGTGTAGTTATAAATGGGGTTGGGGGGGGGGGATCCCCAGCCGATCATTCACTACTTATCAATAGATTTCTTGCATTGTAAACAGTACTTTCACCATCTGCTTGGTCACCAAGTTCACTGCTGTCCACTCAAGATTTGGATTTCTACTTCAAATGGAAACCCAGGTCCCAGTAGCATTCATCGTATTTATAAATAATCTAGCCAATGTTACATTTATCACATTCCAGTCACGTGATCTCCCCAGCGGCCGGCATCAGGGGAGAGGAGAGAGCGCCAACAACAGATGGAATGCCTGGGCGGTGACATCACCCATAGGCTTACTATGGGACATCCCCTATCAGCTGTTCCTCCTTTCCCCTGGAGCTGCCTGTAGGCAGGTGCAGCTAGCTAGTCTGCCATTAGCTGACTCTATGCCAGAATAGTGTCTGGTTACAGAAGGTAGTGTCATCAGGTGCTAGGTCCCTTTTAGTTAGCGCAATCCTGCAGTGATATAATGGGTGAGTCGGTGCCCAGACATAAAGCGGGTTTGGAGGAGCCCTAGTGCACCTGGGGCATGGGAACCAATCAGCCCACACCAGGACAGATGTAAACAGGACATGGAGGCCTTGTACAGGTCTGGAGCCCATGGAAGAATAGACCTGTACCCATGAGAGAAGGCTGTAGACTTTCTGTCTAGAAAGAGCCCAGTCCTGTGAGTACTAATGAGCCCAGGTGGAAGGAGAGACTGTAATGCAGCGTACACATGGTCGGACTTTTCGGCCGGACTGGTCTGACGGACGCCGACGGACCAAATCCGGCGAACAATCCAATCGTGTGTGGGCTTCACCGGACCTTCAGCGGACCTTTCCAGTCGCAAATCTGACGGACTTTAGATTTGGACCTTGCTTCAAATCTTTACGTCGTAACTCCGCCAGACCCAGAAATCCGCTCGTCTGTATGCTAGTCCGACGGACAAAAATAGACGCTAGGGCAGCTATTGGCTACTGGCTATCAACTTCCTTATTTTAGTCCGGTGTACGTCATCACGTACGAATCCGTCAGACTTTAGTGTGATCGTGTGTAGGCAAGTCCGCCAAAAGTCTGTCGAAAGTCTGTCAGACAGGCTGTCGGACTTTTGTAGCTGAAGAGTCCGACCGTGTGTACGCAGCATTAGAGGGAGATGGCTGCTCAAAGTGCTGCATATGCTTTCACATGTGACTACTGCGGACCGTCCACTAAATGCGCTTGACTATGTATTGTCAAGTGACACCTGAATGTATGTCGATGTAATGTGACTGTTATGCCATTCCCTAAATTCCACCGGTAAACTGTAGCAAATCTACTAATTTGTGTGTATATTTCTTCCTTGGGATATAAAGGTCAACGGCCAAGAATGTTGTGTGGAGGCCTTTGTCATGGAGTGACAATATGGTGGAGGGTTCGGCCTTAGCAGACAGGACAGTATTCAAGCAAAGACAAGAGTGGGCACCCTGATAATAGTTAAGCGTAAGCATCTTCCTTCTACAGGGTAGTTAGTATAGGTGTTCGAAGGGGGGTGGGAGTAGTTTTAAGCTTAGTTAGTTCTAGCCTGATATTCCACTTTAAAAAAAGGACTGCCATTAAAAAATTGTATTTATTGTTCCGTCCCCTGTAAGACAAATTTCCTTCCATATTTTGTCTCATGCTCCTAACCTAATCTGTGAGGTCAGATGGGCACCCCCATCTCCACAGCCGTCTGACAACATAGCTGGAAAGGACAGCCGTTTTGAGGTGGTGGTCTGGGGTCCAAACATTTTCCTGGGGCAAGTGGTGGCAAGAGAAAAGCTGAGAGATGGGAGGCTTATACACCCCCTCTACTAGGCGGTCGCAGGCCAAGACCTGTAATGGTAATTAACCGACCCTGGATGCAGACAGAGTGCGCCCACGTTTGGCATTTCTGCGGAGCTCTGGCCACAGACAAACTGAGCAAGTGACCATAGCATGTAGTAATTTACGTGCCCATGGCCACCCATGTGAACATCTAAGGGACAGTTATTCTTGCTGTTTTTTTTTTTTTTTTTTTACTATTTGCATCCCCTAATTTTTGCTGCAAGGACACAACAGACATTAAGATGAATTCTGCAAAGTTAGGGCAGTTGAATAGGGCCTCACCACAGCCATGTGCAATGGGATATAACGCCTCCTTACCACCTGTAAAATGCCCCCTGAAAAGAGATCCACCAAAGATTGCTTTTTGGAATGCAACACTAATGTTAACAAGCCCTTGGACAGCTGTCACCTGAACAGGTTTCAATATTGGAAGATATCTTCTCCTGTTACAGGGACAATCCACAAATGTTGGATTTCCCATCACTTTAAATGACAGCAATAAAAACCTCACAGGGATTTTAACACTTGCTCATTCTAATGAAAGCTTAAAAAAAGCTTTGCCTTTACATTACTTCCGCTATTACATTACTATTGTGACATTAAAGGCTACAGGTCCACTTTAATACAATGGCACGAGGAGCTTCTCAAGCCAAAGTGACATTGATCCACAATGACAGGGCAAGGAATACCAGCTTGATCACAGAGCCCCAACACTCAGGACTGACAGTAATCTCTTCCCCGTATTAGATGCTGCGCTCTGACAAGCGGAAGTATCTGGGTGATGTATTCCTAGCTGAGGGACAGAGATGGCTTATACAACATCCAGGAGAATGAACAGCAGCCTGTATGCCAATGACTACGCTATATACAACAGACAACTTTTAACCACTTGGCTTCCGCGCTAAAGCCAAATGCCACTGTGACTCGGGTGATCACAGATCCGAGTAAGGGGCCCATCCTGGCCCTGTACTGCGTGATCAGCTGTCAGCCAATGACAGTTGATCATGTGATGTAAACAAAAGCTCGGTAATCTTTTCTTTTTTTTTTTTTTCTCCTCACACTGACAGCGAGAGGAGAAAACAAAGCCGATCACCAGCTTATGCACAAGGGACATCGGTCCAGAAGAGGAAGGAGGCACATCTGCCTTATCTGTGCCCATAATTACTGCCTGCCAGTGCCCACCAGTGCCACCTATCAATGCTTATGAGTGCCACCTATCAATGCCCATCAGTGCCACCTAGCAGTGCTGCCTATCAGTGTAACCTACCAGTGCCGATCAGTGCCCATCGCTGCCACCTATCAGTGCCACCTATCAATGCCCATCAGTGCCACCTCTGTGTCGCCTCTCAGTGCCACCTTTTTGGTGCCCACCAGTGCCGCCTTATCTGTGCCCATCAGTGCAGCCTCATCAGCTTACATCAATGAAGGAGAAAAATTACCTGTTTGCAAAATTTTATAACAAAACATAAAAAAATATAATTTCTTTTTAAAAATTCAGGCTTTTTACATTTTTTTAACAAAAAAGATAAAAACCGCAGAGGTGATCAAATACCACCAAAAGAAAGCTCTATTTGTGGGAAAAAAATTATAAAAATTTTATTTGGGTACAGTGTTGTATGACCGCGCAGTTGTCATTCAAAGTGCATCAGCGCTGAAAGCTGAAAATTGGTCTGGACAGGAGGGGGGTTTAAGTGTCCAGCAAGTGGTTAAAGAAACGTTCCACCTTTACTCTACCTTTACTCTCCAGAGTGCTCAGGACCTCAGACTGGGCAGAAGGTTTACCTTCCAACAAGACAATGACCCTAAGCACACAGCTAAAATAACAAAGGAGTGGCTTCACAACAACTCCATGACTGTTCTTGAATGGCCCAGCCAGAGCCCTGACTTAAACCCAATTGAGCATCTCTATAGAGACCTAAAAATGGCCGTCCACCAACGTTTACCATCCAACCTGACAGAACTGGAGAGGATCTGCAAGGAGGAATGGCAGAGGATCCCCAAATCCAAGTGTAAAAAACGTGTTGCATCTTTCCCAAAAAGACTCATGGCTGTATTAGATCAAAAGGGTTCTTCTACTAAATACTGAGCAAAGGGTCTGAATACTTAGGACCATGTGATATTTTAGTTTTTCTTTTTTAATAAATCTGCAAAAATGTCAACAATTCTGTGTTTTTCTTTCAATATGGCGTGCTGTGTGTACATTAAGGAGGAAAAAAAATGAACGTAAATGATTTTAGCAAATGGCTGCAATAAAACAAAGAGTGAAAAATTTAAGGGGGTCTCAATACTTTCCGTCCCCACTGTAGCATACATGAATATGTAAAGAACAAATCAATGCCATTTAATTTGGGGTAATGAACTTATTGCACTCTATGTGTGGTGCCCACCAACCCAGACACCCCCATGGGAGCAAACTGTGTCCTATGGGGTGGGAGTACCACATTATGTGCCGTTTATGGTAGAATACATTTTGTTGTCAACACAATGAGAGGGAAGTACGTAGATACTAATATCTAGAATTTCCGAGTGCAAAAACATTAGTAAAACATGACAATTTAGAATGCAATTGAGTGATGATAATGTTCCTATACATGAAACTAGAATACTAGTAGCTCCAAAATAAAATTATATTCAACCAAGGTAAAAGTGTAGATAAGAAAGAGAGAGAGACAGTAAGAAAAAAGGAAAAACACAAGGAAGAAAAAGGAAATCTATGGAAAAGGGGGGAGACACAGAGCTCTATTCAAGGGGGATTTAAATAGGGAAGGCAAGAGCAAGGACTCTAAATGTTGTTATGGGGGGGGGGGGGGCTCACAAAGAGTTCCTATCAAAGAGATCCTATTTTTTAATTTCTCGGATGCGGAGTAGTGCCTCCAGATACTCCAGGTAGTATAGAATTTTTTTTTTTTTTTTTTTTTTTTTTCTGTCACATCAGACGACCATTTTGAGGGGCGCAAATCAACTTTGAAGTTCATTTAAGTTCTGTTCCCTCTCATCTTTGTCTCATCATCGTGACTCTTTGCAATAAATGAAGTAGAAAAGATCCTCACCAGCCCCTACCCACCCCACCATCCCCTCCTCCCCGCCCCGGAACCCATCTCTCCAAGGTCTAATGCGTCAATTTCCCCTGATCTACTAAGGGGCTGTCAAATCTTCGGAATAGCTCCACGTTTTTTTAAATTTTTTCCATTGTTCCCACTCTCCTAGGGTCACCCTGCTCGCATCCCCTGCTAAACCCGCCCCTGTCTGCATACTATAAGTTTCTTCTATTGCATCTATCCACTCCCAGATTTCCGGGGGCTCCCTCCTAAGCCAATTCTTCGGTATTATTCGCTTTGCGGCGTTCAGGAGGTGGGGAACTAGTGACTGCTTGTATTTGTGTATGTCCCCCTTCCCCCCATGGAACAAAACCTCCCAAGGGTCTTCTAGTACTATTTTTCCTGTTATTTTCCTGATCAGGATAAGTATCTTCCTCCAGAAGTTTTTTATTTTCGGGCAATGCCACCAGAGATGTGCCATTGTTCCTATCTCCTGGCAGCCTCGCCAGCAGTACGCAGACCCTTTTTGAAATTTACTTGTTATTTCTGGGGTTAAATAGCTTCTACTTATGCATTTATAGCTCATTTCTGTCGTTTGTGTGTCTAATGTTGAGTTACCAATCATTCTCAAAACTCGTCTAATTGTATTTACATCTTTTTTTGTGCCTAATTCACTCTCCCATTTGCTTATATATGGGGGGATCTCCAGCTGATCCGTCTTCATGAGTATTTTATAGATCTTGGATACTAAATTTCTTGGATCTTCTGAGTCGCAAAGCTTCTCAAAGTCCGTAAGTTTGTCCCCTGCTCTTATCGGGCTTGATAACTTGGCTACGAAGTGACACAGCTGGAGGTACCGCCACTCATCTATTCCCCGTGTCCCTCTCCCAGATCTTAATTCTTTCAGTGTCATTATTTTACCCTCTTTTATAATATGTCTTAATTGTGTCGCACCCCAAAAAACTTCTTTTCCACTCATTTCCTTTAACCCTGGGTAGAAAAAATTACTCTCCATTAGCGATAGTAAGGGTGAATTATATTCTCCATTAACTTTTTTGTATACCCCGTCCCAAGTTTTGAAAACATTACGTGTTATTACATGTGTGCTCTTATCTAAATTTCTAGTGTGTGGAGGGTTCCAAATCATTCTATCAAGTGAAACTTTACTGAGGTTTCCCTCTATTTTTACCCACCTTTTTTCATTCTCTCTTTTTGTCCATTCAACCATTCTAGACAGAACTATGGCCTTATAGTACATCTGGATGTCTGGTACTGCTAGGCCACCATTTATTTTCTTTTGTTTTAGAATTCTGAAGGAAACTCTCGGT
Source organism: Lithobates clamitans (assembly GCA_037952925.1). NCBI lineage: Eukaryota > Metazoa > Chordata > Amphibia > Anura > Ranidae > Lithobates > Lithobates clamitans. The sequence continues at coordinate 370,846 of JBBGZY010000464.1, forward strand.
TTTTTGTTTTTCCATATAAAGCTCATAATTATTTTATTTAACTTTTTTAGATAGTATAGCGGTAGGGGGAGCGGGAGCATCTGAAACAAGTATGTGATCTTGGGGAGTAGGGCCATTTTTATGACATTTATGCGACCTATCCAGGAAAGGGCCTTCCCGGCGTAGTTTTTACAATCAAGTCTGACTGTATCCAGTAGGGGTAAATAGTTTATAGTAAACATCTTCTCGCTTGATTTAGCTAGCTTAATTCCTAAATACTTTAGCTCTTTAGTCCATCTAAAACTATACACTGTTTTTAATTTCTCTCTTTCTCTTTTGTTCAGGTTTATATTTAATATCTCTGATTTTCCCATATTAATTTGAAAGTTGGAGACCTCCCCGTAGTCCCTGAGGGCTTTCACTAGCTTGGGCATAGTAGATTCTGGATCTGATATGTAAAATAACACATCATCGGCGTAGGCTGCTACTTTGTGTTCGTCTTTACCGATCTTAAAACCTCTAATATCTGGGTCTGCGCGTATTGTTGCTAAGAGGGGTTCCATGGTCAAAACAAAAAGTAAAGGGGACAGGGGACATCCCTGTCTGGTTCCCCTTTCCATTTCAAATGGCCGGGACATCGCTCCGTTTACCCCCACCGTTGCCAAAGGGTGGTGGTACAGGGTTTTAATCCTCTGTATCATTCTGGGTCCAAGACCCATGATCCCCAGAGTTTGGAACATGAACCCCCAGTCCACCCTGTCGAAGGCCTTTTCGGCATCAACCGACAGTAGAAGGCTTGGGGGTCCATTCTCCCTCGTTCTGTGCAGCAGGAGCAATGTCCTCACCCCATTATCCTTCCCCTCTCTTTTCGGGACAAACCCCACCTGGTCGGGGTTAATCAGGGAATTCATTGAACCCTTTAACCTCTCGGCAAGTATCTTTGCATAGAGCTTTGTGTCGGTATTAAGGAGGGAGATAGGGCGATAGCTTGAGCATAATGTTTTCTCTTTTCCGTCTTTCAGTATGATCGTAATGGAGGCCGTTAATGCCTCTCTACTCATCTCATATTCCTCTCCCAGTCCATTAAAATACCGACACAATCTCGGGATCAACAAATCCTTAAACGTTTTATAATAAGTTAGAGTGAATCCATCTGGGCCAGGACTCTTCCCAGAGGCCATTCCTTCTATTGCTTTCCTGACTTCTTCTTCAGAGATTGGAGATTCCATTCCTTCTCTTTCCATGTCTGTGACTTTGGGCAATGCTATCTTCGTTAAGTATTTGTTATTTTTCTCGCTCTTATTATTTACCTGGAAATCTTGTTTAGGTGCTGTATATAGCTCTTGATAGTACTTCTTAAAGACCTCTGCTACTTTTCTAGAAGAGTACTCTAGGTTACCGTCCTTAGTCTGAATTTTTTCTATAAAATTTTTAGTTTTAACCTTTTGTACTATTTTTGCTAAGAATTTACTTGGTTTGTTCGCCCAGCGGTATCTCTCCCGTATTATCCTGCCATATCTAGCTCTGGCTTCATGTTCCATTAATGATTTCAACTCCGCCCTTTTAATTACTAGTTGTTTGTATGTCTTTTGAGTGAGGTGTCCCAGTTGACTCTTGTGTTTCTGTTCTAAACTTTCCAACTCCTCTGTAAATTTTTGCAATTCCTCGCGTTTTTTCCTTTTCTTCCTTACTCCCATCTCAATAAGAACTCCTCTTATGTAGGCTTTATGGGCCTCCCATAAGGTAGACCCCGAGACCTCACCAGAATCATTTGCCATAAAGTATGCCTCTAGTTCTCTACTAATTCTATTGAGCCCATCTTTCCCTCTTATCAGTTCTTCGTTTAGGCGCCATTGCCCTAAAGGCCTGCCCTCTTCACCTATTGTTATTTCCATGGACATTGGGGCGTGATCTGAAAAAGTTATGTTTCCTATCCAAGAATCCACCACCTTGTCAATATCCCTGTGATCGATCAGTCCATAGTCAATACGGGAGTATGACCCGTGTACAGGGGAAAAGAACGTATAGTCTCTTTTTCGAGGGTGCTGCACTCTCCATATATCAACCATCTGAAGGCTGGCGAGTTTTTGCTTAAACTTTCTTACTTGTATACTCCTTTTCCCCTGTGTCCGGGCGGTACTGTCTAGGTCCGGATCCAAACAAAAATTAAAATCCCCCATTAATATTATATGTCCTTTCCTGAACTCCGTTAATTTTTCCAGAATTTTTAACACATACTTCATTGAGTTTTTATTAGGAGCATAAATATTAGCCAGTGTATATTCTCTCTCGTTCAATCTCCCTCGCAAGAATAGATATCTACCTTCAACATCAACCAAACGCTCTTCCAACACAAACCTGGTTCTTTTTGCCAGTCCAATAGCCACCCCCCTGGTTCTACTTGAAATAGTGTCTGCTTGGTACCAGACCGGGTACTCTCCAGAGAACAATCTCAATCTTGTTTGGTGCGAAATATGCGTTTCCTGGAGAAATACCACGTCTGGTCCGAGCAGTCTAAGCTCATTGAGGATGCTCCGTCTCTTATGCGCCATATTTAAGCCTTTGACGTTGTATGTTATGCATTTTATTGTGTCTGGGCTCATTTTTCAGCAATCGTCCACCCGCCTATTACCTTAGACCTTGGAGAGATACCCCGCATCTTCATTATTATCACTAAAGTGTGAACCCCCCTCCTATCCCTCCCCCCCCCCCCCCCTCCCCCCCTTGATTTCCCCCCCCTCAACTGCCTCCCCCCAGGTCTTAACTAGCCCCTTAGGCCAAAGTGGGTCACATAACTCGTGGCCCTCCATTGGTCTCCAACTCCAAAGGTGGGGCCGTTGGTGCACCAGTTCATCTAATGATTATATTTTGATGGTCTTATTTGTTATACTTCTAGCATCTCCTCTTCTATTATCTTTTCTATCTATTTAGTTTTCTTAACTTCATCTTCTAACTACCCCCCCTCCCTCTCTCCCCCCCTTCGCCCCCCCCCTCACACCGCCCCCACCCCCAGTTCGATACATCGCTCGTTGGACCAGTCCATCGCTGCAGGGACCTGTATACCCAGTTTGCTGCAGAATTCTTCTAACTCCCCGGGAAATCTTAGCCTAGCCGTTCTACCATCTTTACTACCCAGCAAGCAGGCAGGGAAACCCCATGTGTATTTTATGTTTTGGTTAACCATTTGTTCCACGAGGGGCTTTAACTGGCGTTTTCTCGCCAGCGTGTCCTTGGCTAAGTCTGCAAATACTTGGATCCTTGCTTCTTCAAAATGGAGTGTAGCTTGGCCTCTTAGTTTAACCCATATTTTTTCTTTGTCCTCATAGAACCTAAACCTTACAATAACGTCACGACTTCTTTCTGTTCGGCTGGTGTCTAGCCTTCCAATCCGGTGTACTCTCTCAATTTTTGGGAAGTCTTCTCGATCTAGACCCAAGAGGGGTGAGAAGATAGACGCTACGGTCTTCCTCAGGTCTTCACCCCTTTTTTCCGGTACCCCGCGGATTCTCAGATTTTGTCTGCGGCTTCTGTTCTCCTGGTCCTCTAACCTGTAGCATATTTTTATCTGATTTTGTTGGGTTATTTTAATTTGTTCTTTTAGCTCTGCGATTTCTCGCTCTTGATGGTCTGCTATGTCTTCTACTCTCTCGACTCTGGCCAAAAGATTTCCTAGGTCTGTCCTCAGCAAACTTATCTCTTTTTTTATCTCTGTTTTAATTGAGGATTCTAGTTCTTTGAACATCTCTGCGATTTCATTTTTCAGGGAGAGGTCGAGATCTTGCCTATGTTCCGCCATTCTGGAGGTTTCAAGTGCAATTTCAGTTAAAGACGACTCTCTTGATTGGACGGGGGTCTGTTCTCCCTTCCCATTTTGTCCTTTTTTCTTTTTGTCCCCCATTGTTGGCATTTGGGAACCTTGGTGGTCACTCCCCGGGCTCCCCCCCCTGGTTAAATATTGTTTAATAGTGCTGCCTGTGGCGCTGCAGGTTGGGTTATCCTTTGGTGTCTTTGGTGGTCCTCCTTTCCCAGTTTTGTTTAAGTTTCTGCTCATCGTTTTCCCCAATTTATTAACTTATTGGGTTTTGGGCAATTCGTTTTTTTTTTTTTTTTTTTTTTAAAACGATAAGAATTATTTTTATGTTCAAACCTTCAGCCAATTATCCGTTCTTTTACAAGAACATTTCTGGGAGCTGGAATTTCCCCTGTTGTATCGTACAGGTACTAATTTAGGTGGTGCTATCAAAATGATGGTATTATGAAGACTGGTATTCTTCAGAGTAATGTATCTTATCATTTAACCCCCCAATTTCACCAGACCGTTAACGCTGCTGCAATCACCACGACCTTTCGGATCCAGGGGTATTGCAACCCCGCCACTGAACACATGTGTATGTGTGCTCCTCCGGAAGCCTTAGTATAGTTAAAACCACTAATCCCCTATTCAAATTAACCGCCAGGGGATAGGGTCTCAACTAGAGCATTACCCGGCCGAATCTATGCGGGGCCAGCGTCACCTCATCTGGTTATTATTGGCGTACCTGAATGTCAAGCAAAGCGTGGGGCAAATAACCGAGGTACTCCACAGTATACTCCCGTAGCACCGTAATTACGCCCTGTCACTCTTATTTCCCATGTATCAGTGTCGGTGCGGACGTTGCAGATATTGCAGGTTATTTCAATGGATTCAGATATGTAGCGCACAGTGATGGCAATAGCAAAGCTAGGCAGTCTAGTATGTTGTTTAGTATATCTTCTATGATATATATGGCCGCACACCAAACATCCCTTTGACAACTTATTTTACTTCTGCCAGAACTTGAATGTTTCTCTTCTTTCAAAGTATTAAATTCAGATCCTTATCTTACCTTTGGGGGAAGGGTAGGGAGTGTGTATCTTACCACCACCTGAGCGTCTTCATCCTTTGTTCCAGTGTCAGCTGTATGAGTGGTTCGGCCAAGGTACACTGTCGGCTTCACTCTGACGGCGACTACTAATGTTATCCGCCCGTCCTGCAGCCCAGTCTCGGCGAGAGTGAAAAAAGGGGGGGGGGGGGGGAGAGCGCGGTATACCGCCGCTGGGAGATGAGGGGCTGTCACCTCACCGGTACCGCCGTTCTCGCTGTGCTTCCGGTAACAGGCTCCGTGGTGTCGGCATACGAGCGCGGCGCACGGCTCTCTTCAGCTCTCCTTACTCACGTCAAGCCCGCCTCGTGCAGCTGTCATGCCGTCAGAGGGATACCGCTGAAGCGCTGACTCGCTGGCGCACCTCCGGACCCTCCCCTTCCCTCTGACGTCTCACGTCATCCTCCCCCCCCCCAAAACACAACTAATGGGTAGTATAGAATTTATCCCATTTATCCAGGACTTTGGCTTGCACCTCCTCCATAAGCATGCTATCTTTAATCTCACTTATCCACTCCAAGAGGGTTGGGGGGGAGGTGTTTTTCCAGTATCTAGAGATCAGTTGCCTACCTGCACATCTGCTCCATTTTAAGCTAATTTTACAGCTACTCAACTGACCTTTACATTGTACAGTAGTGAAAACAGTATTTTCAAAATAAGCTCATGTCCATCAGCTAGGGTTGCCACCTCATTCCTTTAAAACTGAACACATATTAATTACACAGGTTCTGTAGCTTATTAAGGTAGTAATTAAATTAGTTTAGTGCGTTACCTGCATTGAATTGGCCGCATAACCTGTGTAATTAATATGTATTTGGTTTTAAAGGAATGAGGGGGCAACCCTACCATAAGCCTGTTTTAAAACCATTGCTATAAAGTGTACAACACATGACTAGGGCAGTCAGATAACTTACTACCCCAAACCACGCATGCATGCAACCTTACCATTACTATTGAATAATGACAGACACCCTATTGGATGTAAATGGCCTGTTACGCCTTTGATTAACACAACCAAATAAACTGTAACCATTATTTAAATATTCCAGCTCCAATCCAAATACTTAGTTGCTGATCCCTGACGCCCCCATCTTCAACTTTTGAGTCTGTGATACCTTTTAGTTTTTAGCATCTGTCCCCTGCCGCCAAAATCACCTTGAGGACTCACTAACTGACCACAGACCCCCACCAACTTATTACCCGGTAGTCTAAACTGAAACCAGACCAACCGGGAGGACTCCACAACTGAGATGGGTCCCACCGTTTTCTCAATACCTCATGTTTTTTTACCCATCGTCAAGCACCCAACCGCAACGACCCTCTTCAGCAGTCCACTGCAAAAAACAGGAAACACTTCCACTAGGGCGGGAGGGAGGGAACATTCCACCATGATTCTTTCTCAGACTGCTGACCTCTGCTCCACCCCTATCCTAACTATACAATCAACTCCACCCCATCTCATCCCGCCCTAAGACAAGTTCTTTCCTTAAACACTCCCCTTTTCTTTAACCTATTCCTTTCTGTAAGCTACTTACACCCTGTCATGTATGTCCTGCGCCTCCTTTTCAATTCAGTTGCATACATGTCTCCTTTGGGTTAGTACTACAGCGTTTACCTTGTAGTAACAGTTTGGGGAAGTCCAGATTTCTGTTCCAGCGTGACCACATCCCTGTGTACAAAGCTCCATATGTGCCAAGTTTTGATGTGGGGGAACGCAAGTGGCCTAATCTCAACCCCACTGAACACCTTTGGGATAAATTGGAAGGCCGATTGCAAGCCAGGTCTTCTGATTCAACATCAGTACCTAACCTCAAAATTATCTTTTGGCTAAAATGGAAAAAATTTCCACAGACACGTTCCAAAATGATGATTATTATCATTATACAGTACATTATTTATATAGTGTCAACAATATGCACTAATAAAGCTGAACTCCAGCTTTTGATACACTTCACAAGCTGGCGCAAACAAACTTTTGTTGCTTACTTGAGCCAAATACTGTTCAAATTTCTCTGGTACTTCACTTTTGTTGTGTAACAGATTTAGTGTAGTACTGTATACCTGGAGTAATCATCTATAAAGGTGAGAAAATAGTTCTTCTTTCCTGGAGTTAACTTTTCCATTGGACCGCAAAGATCTGAATGCATTAAGTCCAGAGGTTTGTTAGCTCTGCTATTACTCTGCTTTGGAAATTATCTTGTCATCTTCCCTTTTATACAGCTGGTGTATTTGTTTGATCACATGGACTTATTTTTATTCCACTTGCATAGTCATTCTAAGTTAATTTCTTTATTATGTCAGGACTTCTGTGCCCAAGTCGTCTGTGCCATGTGTGAATGCAGTTTGAATGTTTTTCCTCATTGGCAGCATTAACCACTTCATTGCAGTTCAGCTGATACAGTTCATCTGTAGTTTTAGCCTGTGCAAATAAGATACCCTCGGCGTACATCTTGGCGTATATCTTGTGGCATGTATGCGTTCCTTGATTATCTGATCGAGGGCGAATACTGCTGTGCAAAATATAAGCACATTGTTTCCCTGGAAGCCCAGGTTCTGAATCTAGGGAAGCAACTGTCAGCACTAAGAAGAGCCTCCATACTAAAGGAGAGCCGGGAACGTATCTAGCAGGTGCTGGCAAGGGCCAGCACAGAGGCGGGTGGAGAGAAAAAGGTGCAGGCATCAGAAAAGAGTAGATGGGTGACAGTCAGGAAGAATAGAGGGGGGAAGTGCCAGGGAGGCTGATCCAGGGCTGGAGCATCCCAATAAGTGTGCTCCATTGAGTGACATTGGTGAAACCAGTCAAGGACCAGCACTGCTGGATCTGAGGGCCTCTGCTAGCTGCCAGGGGAAGAACTCCTCCAGTGAGAGTGGGGGGGGAGAGAGAAGGGAAAGGATAGACAGATTCTGGTGGTAGGGGACTCAATTCTTAGAAGGACAGAGAGGGAAATCTGTGACAAAGACCTGAAAGCGCTGAACTGCATGCTGTCTTCCGGGGTGCTCTGGCTTGGCACATCATGGATCTGGTGGACAGATTACTGGGAGGGGCTGGGGAAGACCTGGCTGTCATGGTGCACATTAGCGCCAATGATAAAGTCAGAGGCAGATGGAGTGTCCTAAAAACGATTTTAGGGACTTGGGAGCTAAGTTGAGAAAAAGGACCTCCAAGGTTGTATTCTTAAGAATACTACCGGTACCTCAAGCCACACCAGAAAGGCAGAGGAAGATTAGGGAAGCAAACAAGTGGCTGAGGAGCTGGTGTAGTAAGGAGGGGTTTGGGTTCCTGGAGGATTGGGCCGACTTCTCAGTCGGTCACCAGTACTATAGAAGGGACAGACTGCACCTAAATGAGATGGGTGCAGATCCGCTGGGAGTAAAGATGGTCAAAAAATTAGAGGGGTTTTTAAATTAGACAATGGGGGGAGGGTACAGAGGTAGAGATAGTTAGCACGGAACATATTCCAGAGGGTAGTATTGGGGGCATTAGTGGTAGGTTGAATAAAGCACATAAACTCAAGTTAAGTATAGTAACAAGTCCTAGTTGCAATCTCGGAACACCCAATAAGAGGATAGTATGCAACCGGTCTAAACTACGTGGTATGTTCACCAATGCCAGGAGCCTGGCGGACAAGATGGGTGAACTAGAGATACTGTTGTACGAGGAGGATTTGGATTTTGTGGGAATTTCAGAGATCTGGTTCAACAGCTCTCATGATTGGCTGGCAACCATTCAAGGGTATTCCCCTTATTGCAGGGATAGAGAGGGTAAAAAAGGGGGGGGGGGTATGTCTATATATCAAGAATAATGTACAAGTCAATGTGAGAGATGACATCACTAAGGGAGCTAGGGAGGAGGTGGAATCCTTATGGGTAGAGCTCCAAAGGGATGAAGCTAAAGGGACAATAATACTGAGAGTATGCTATAGGCCCCCTGAGGGAGGAGGTGGAGGTGGACCTCCTATCACAATTTGGATTAGCAGCAAGGATGGGAAGTGTCATCATAATGGGGGATTTTAATTATCCAGACATAGACTGGGCAGAGGGAACCATGCATTCGTCTAAGGCTCGCCAATTCCTAAATGTCTTGCAGGACATTTTGGGTCAGATGGTAGACGCACCAACTAGAAATAAAGCGTTACTAGATCTACTGATTACCAACAATACAGACCTGATCACGGATGTGGAAATACAGGGCAATTTAGAAAACAGCGATCACATGTCAATTGGCTTCAGTATAAATCACACAAATAGAAAATATAAGGGGAATACAAAGACACAGAATTTCAAAAGAGACAACTTTCCTTAACTACGAACCTTACTAGAAGATTTTAATTGGGATAAAATCTTAGGAACAAAGAACACGGAGGAGAGATAAGTTCGCTTTAAGAGCATATTAAATAAGGGCATTAGCGGGGGCGTGTCCAAGATGGCGACCGGAGCGGACGTGCAGTAAGATAGCTCCGCTGCCTTCCCGGTCAAAAATCCTGCTTCCCTGCAGATTACTACCCCTGACTGCCCAAAATAGGCTGCAATCCACAGCGGAGAACGCTGAGACCCTGGAGGGGAGGCTGAGTCGCATTCTGCGGACCCCACGGAGGACGCCTGAGACCCGTTGCGACCGCGCCTGCTACTAGGCCCGAAATCCCGCTCCCGGCCTGCAGTCCTCTATCCCTGCGAACGGCGGACACAGATCGCTCGGGAGGAGGTGGCGATCCACAGCAGAGGAAGGTAGGACGTGGAGGGAGACACTGATACACAACCCACGGTCCCCACAGTGATCGCCTTGATCCCACTGCTGCTCCACCTGACTCCCCTGTCTGTAGGCCTCAGACCCTGCTGTGTTGCGGCCTGCTCCCTGTGCGCGGCCCCCACAGGCTGAGGTAGCGGTGGAGGGAGGTATGACCAGGGGGAAGGGTGCTATATCAGCCCGCAAGTCCCAAAACAGTGCCCCAAGTACCCCCGCATGGACCCCACGCCCCACTAAGGGCTCCAAGATGGCGGCGCAGCATGAAGATGTAGAACAGGCCCCTCTGGAAAGGGAACAGGAGCAATCCAACTTTGAGGCACTTATGCAGGCTATTACTAACTGCCAGTCTACCCTCACAGGGAAAATTGAACAAATGCAGCTAGATATTAGTCTCATACGAAGAGACATGGACACATTCAGAACCCACCTTACTGAGGCTGAACACCGTGTGGGAGACACGGAAGATGTACTGCAAGACCATACGGTCTCACTTCGCACGCTACAGACAAAAATCAAGGCCCTTGAAACTCGTGCAGAGGATGCCGAAAATCGAAATAGAAGGAACAACCTCCGTATAGTGGGTCTCCCAGAGGGAACTGAGGGTGCTGAACCCACGTCATTCACGGAAAAACTCCTGCGTGAATTGCTGCCTCAGGCGCATTTTTCGGATGTCTTTGTGGTGGAGAGGGCACATAGAATGCCTGCTACCCAGGGGCCCCCGGGAGCTCCTCCGCGCACATTCATTCTGAAACTACTGAACTTTAGAGATCGGGACCTTGTTCTCCGTGAATCTAGAAAGATCGAGCAATTGCGTTATGAAGGGGCTAAACTAATGATCTTCCCGGATTTTTCAATTGACACCCAAAAGCAGCGACGTTCATTTGACCAAGTAAAAATGAATCTACGCAACAAGAAAATAAAGTACAGCATGCTGTTCCCGGCGAGGCTGAGGGTCCAGGACGGAGAGAGGGTGCGATTCTTTACTTCCCCTGAAGAGGCATCGCAGTGGCTGGAAACCATTCAGAGACACTGACGAACTGCTTTAGTTACAAGCCGGCGAAGAGCAACGCAGTCAGAAGGAGGGAAAAGACAGAACATTTCTATTATTCACTCTCAACAAAGCAGCCCCCCCTGATTTTATCACCGAAGGGGTTTGGGGGCGAGGGGAGTAACAGGTTCAAGATAAGTGCCCCCGGAGGACTATATGCGTTTCTCCGGGTGAAGTTGACTCCTTTATTCTGCAGGGAACATTTATCCTTTACCAGCAGGGGGAGGTTCGGTCCCCTTTTTGTTCATTACCCCAATTGGCAGTTGCCATGAAGGTTTTTGGGAATGAAGCACGCCGAAGTTTGGGGGGTGGTGCGGGGTAGGGGGGGGGGACGGATGGGGAGCACAAGCTTTTGCTCCAAGTTGGGACTTTTGACTTTTTTTTTTCTTTTTTTTTTCCTTTTTTGCTGCTACATGTACCTAATATACTGTGTTACTATATACTGTATTGAAGAACAGGGCTACTTGCATATGTGTTCACCAGAAGGCATGAGAGGTCTAATGTCTAACTCTCTGTATAAGAGATATATGCTACTTTTGATTTCATTTTTCCTCCTTAAATTTACAATGACCCTGACGAGGGCTGATTATCAACCCGGTGTTATATTTTTTACAGTGAACCAATGCCACCACTGACAGTACTGTCGTGGAATGTTAGAGGGCTAAATTCCAAAATCAAACGATCTCTGGTTTTTAACTTCCTGAAAAAATATAACCCGCATATATGTCTGCTACAGGAGACGCACCTGGTGGGGGGCAGAACGCTGGCACTGCGGAAGCCGTGGGTCGGTGCATATTACCACTCGACATATTCCTCGTACTCCCGGGGTGTCAGTGTCCTGGTTCACAAGTCGGTGGGGTTTACACTGTTGGATCTCCATCTAGATCCAGATGGAAGATATATAGCTATACATGCAATGTGTGATAGAGTGGGGTTACTCATAGTGGGGATATATATCCCCCCCCCTGCCACGGTGGAGATCCTTAAGAAAATCACTCCGATATTGGCTCAGTACCCTTCAGCTGGGATAATCATAGCAGGGGACTTTAACATGACCCCAGACCTGGATAGAATGGGTGTGGGGCCATCCGGGGTGACCCCCTTGACACTATGGGCTGACAATTACGGATTTACAGATGTCTGGAGGATGAAGCATCCGGGTGAGAGGCAATACACATGCCACTCTGCGGCACATGCTTCCTTCTCTAGGATAGATCTGATATACTCCTCTGGTTCTCTCCTCCCCAGAATACTTGAGGTAGCCATTCTGCCTCGGGGTATTTCAGACCACGCTCCCCTCCTACTGAAATTGCAGACAGACTCCCCTGTTGCCAACGTCCTTTGGCGACTCTCGGGGCTCTGGATTGCGGATGAGAGGGTGGTCCCACTGGTGGAGGGCGAATTGGGAGTCTACTGGACGATCAATGAGGGTACAGTCTCTCCCCCTGCGCTTTGGGATGCCTTTAAGGCCTACACAAGAGGACAATATCAGACGGCAATTGGGAGGGTTAGGAAAGATACCCGGTTAGCGTTAGAGGAAGCTGAGAAAAAAGTACTCCTTTTAGAAAAAGAATATGTGCACACGAGAAACGTATCAACATATGATGCTATGCAATCCTTACATAGAGAGATCTCTCTTTTGCGGATTGAGACCACTAAGAAACAGCTGCTGGCTCAGTCGCAAAGGATCTTCGAACAGGGAGAGAAGACGGGTAGAATGCTAGCCTGGCTGGCCAAGGAACGTTCACCTTCCATACATATAGCCCATATCAGGGATGACGGGGACGTGGTCCACTCGGACCCCGGGGAAATAAATAGGCAATTTACACAATATTACCAACGGCTATACACCTCTAGGGTCTCCTTTACTGAGGAGGATCTGAGTGCATTCTTAGATCGGATCGATTTCCCCCAACTGACCACAGAGGCTAGAAACAAATTAGAGGAACCAATTACTCTTAAGGAGGTCCAGGTGGCAGTGACATCTCTCCAGTCGGCAAAAACCCCGGGCCCTGACGGCCTACCTGCAGAATTTTATAAGGCAAACAAGGACCTTCTCAACCCTATCTTTCATAAACTGCTCCTCACAATGCTAAAAGAGGGCTCCCTCCCTCCCTCAATGTCGGAGGCGGTGATTGTAGTCATAGCTAAACCCAACAAAGACCCCACGTTGTGCTCATCCTACCGTCCCATATCACTTTTAAATGTGGATGCCAAAATAACTACCAAGATCCTAGCAAATAGACTTAACTCGGTTATTTTATCTATTATACATGGCGACCAGACAGGCTTTATGCCAGGTAAGGGCACGGACATAAACCTACGCAGGTTATACACTAATATCTCACACGCGGAGAGGTCTCAGTCCCGGGGTGTAGTGGCCTCCTTAGATGCCGAGAAGGCCTTCGATTCAGTTGAATGGAGGTTCCTGTGGAGTGTGCTGCAGCGATTCAATTTTGGCCCCCGATTCATTTCATGGATAAAGTTGCTCTACACACACCCCACAGCTAGAGTCCGTACGAACGGGCTACTCTCTCCCCCGTTTTCTCTAGAGAGAGGGACCAGGCAGGGATGCCCGCTATCCCCGGGCCTGTTTGCTCTAGCCATTGAGCCCTTAGCTATTTTGCTTAGAACGTCCCCGGAGGTTGGGGGTATAAAGGTTGGTCCGCTGACTGAGAGGCTTTCCCTGTATGCGCATGACGCGTTGCTGTACCTTCCAGATGCGTTGGCATCGCTGTCAGCAGCTCTCGAAATGATTAACCAATATGGATCCTTCTCGGGCATTCGGATCAACTGGTCTAAATCCACCATATTTTCGTTGTCTTCGACGCTGCCGGATGTTGACCCTTCAAGTCCTCTGGTGTTGGTCTCTAAGTTCAGATACTTGGGGATTGAGATTCAGAGAGACCCACACATGTACCTAACAGACAATATATATCCAATCCTTCACCAGCTTACTGCTCGCTGTCAGGCCTGGAAGTCCCTCCCGTTATCACCAGTAGGTAGGGTTAATTTGTTAAAGATGACGTTCCTCCCTAAATTCCTATATGTATTCCGCAATACCCCAGTCCCTATCCCCAAATCTTTTTTTGATAAACTGGAACAGGTTGTTAGCTCGTTTGTATGGGGGGGATCTGCCCCCAGAGTGGCAAGGACCACCCTCCAGATCCCCTTGACGTTGGGAGGCCTGGCGCTCCCTTGTTTTCGGAAGTACTACTGGGCGGCAGTAATAGTTACTGTCCGGTGGTGGTTTTCTTAGCTGAAATCTAACCCCTCACTTAATCTTGAAGCAGCAATAATGGGATCATACTCAGCTCTGAGTAACCTAGTCTTCAGAGGGGTCAAGACACATAAAGATATGACAACCCCGATGCGAACGACGGTCGTAGTATGGGAACAGATGTCCAAAAAGATTGCAGGGCCTGCTACTATCTCCCCTCACACACCGTTATGGGGCAACCCTAAATTAAAGCATCTCCAAACAGTCCCAGAACCAGCCCTATGGGCGGGATATGGAATTAAAACAATACAGCAGGTGTGGTCTGGGGATGGAGTTATCCCATATGACACTCTTAAAACTGACTTCCAACTCCCCTCAAAAATGTTCTTTCGCTATCTACAACTGAGACATGCAGTGCGGGCCCAATATCCAGACGGTATTACTTTGCGGTCACATGGGGTAGAAAGGCTTCTTATTTCTAAACGCTTAGACCGAACTTTGTCGTCCATATACAACCAAATTCTCACTGATGAACAGACTGGAGAGATGGGCCTGTATGATAAGTGGAGGGGAGACGTTCCGAACCTAGCGCCAGATGACTGGGAAGAGGGTCTGCAGCAATTTATTCCTCTTATGATCTCGGCAAGGGATAGATTCATACAGCTCAAGTTTATTCATAGAGTATATTACACGCCACAGAGACTAACTAGAATATACCCGACACAAACGGACAGATGCCCAAAATGTACGGGGGAGATAGGTACGTTTATTCATGTAGTATGGGAATGCCCGCTTATACAAAAATTCTGGACTGAGGTGGTTGAAGTGATTAATGCAGTAGGTAATCTAAATATTCAAAGAAATCCGATTATTCTGCTCCTCGGGGTATGTGACAATGTTATACCTAGTGTGCACAAAAGACTATTTGTATTTTATGCCTCATTCTATGCCAGGAAGGCTATTCTCCTCAGATGGAAACAACCCGACCCCCCCACGGTAACTCAATGGAGGGGTATAGTAGATTCTGTTCTACCACTCTATAAAGCCACATATATCAACCGTAAATGTCCCAAGAAATTCTCCAAGATCTGGGGAGCCTGGACCAGGCAGTGACAGGGTTCAGTAGCGACCAGCCCAATTAGAATATCCGTCTATCTCTTGGTGCCCTCCCTCTCCCCCCCCTCCTCCCCCTCCCTTCTTCCTTTCCCCCCCCCCCCCCCACCTGCCATCTCCTACCCCCTTGATCACAGACATATCAATACTTAATGAGGGAATGATTGACAAGTAGATAACATACTGATTATTTGCTGCTGGTTAAACTATTGCAGAAGAAAAAGTGGATAAATTGATATAACCGACACAATAACTCCTCCCTCCAGATAGGAGGAAGCACAAGCAAGAATGACACAGTAAACTGTATACTATGATCCTGCATTGTATCAGTAGGAACTATGTAATTATCTATAGAAATACAGCTGGAAATGTGTAGCAACGTTATATTCTTTATGTTCTTTGTAAATATGTTTGTATGATGAATAATCTCCGGCTGGAGACAAATAAAAACTTTTCTGTTAAAAAAAAAATAAGGGCATTAGCCAGTGCATCCCATTGGGTAATAAGTCCTGGATGGCTTAACTCCAATGTAAAAATGCATGTAAAAGCAAAAGAGAAGGCCTTCAAAAAATAAAAAAATACAGGGTTGAGGCATCCTCATCAGCATTCAGACTTTACAAAGAATGCAACAATATATGTAAGGGTGCAATTAGGGCGGCTAAGATAGAACAGGAAAGACACATAGCGTAGGAGAGCAAAAAAAATCCCAAGAAATTCTTTAAGTATGTAAACAGTAAAAAAAGAGAGGACAGACCATATTGACCCCATAAAGAATGAGGAAGGACATATGGTTATAAAGAATGGGGAGATGGCAAAGGTATTGAATTTATTTTTCTCCTCAGTCTTCACGAGGGAATCGGGGGGGTCTTTAGTAACCAAAACTGCAGTGCTTATCCTCATGACACATCACAGGATGCCCCCTCATGGCTAACAGAGGACAGAATTAGACTTAGGAAACCTAACATTAATAATTTACCGGGACTGGATGGCTTGCACCTGAGGGTACTTGGGAAACTCAGTCAAGTAATTGCCAGACCATTGTTCCTAATTTTAACTGACAATCTACTGACTGAAATGTTACCAGCAGATTGGAGAAAAGCCAATGTAGCACCAATATTTAAAGAGGGCCCAAAATACATCCCTGGGAATTACAGACCAGTTAGCCTAACATTAATAGTATGCAAGCTCTTGGAGGGGATGATAAGGGACTATATACAAGACTTTAGTAAAGAAAACGGTATCATTAGCAGTAATCAGCATGGATTCATGAAGAATCGTCTTGCTAAACCAAGCTGTTAACCTTCTATGAGGAAGTGAGTTGCCATCTGGATAAAGGAAGGCCCATAGATGTGGTGTAACTGGACTTTGCATTGGATACAGTTCCCCATAAACGTTTACTGTACAAAATAAGGTCCATTGGCATGACCCATAGGGTGAATACATGGATTGAAAACTGGCTACAGGGGCGAGTTCAGAGGGTGGAGAGAAATGGGGAATACTCGGAATGATCAGGGGTGGGTAGTGGGGTCCCACAGGGTTCTGTGCTGGGACCAATCCTATTTAATTTATTCATAAATGACCTGGAGGATGGGGTAAACAGTTCAATCTCTGTATTTGCGGACTATACTAAGCTAAGCAGGGCAATAACTTCTCCGCAGGATGTGGAAACCTTGCAAGAAGATCAATAGTTTAAAAAAACTAGATAAGCACCTGAATGACCAAAACATACAGGTATATACAATGTAATACTGACTTACAATCACACACATAAGTTGGACTTGATGGAGTTGTGTCTTTTTTCAACCTCACCTACTATGTAGCTATGTAACTATGTGGTTTTGGTGCAGTGTTGCAGGCTTTCAAGGTTAGAACAGGAGGTAAGGAGGTGACATATCGCCTCCCAGCTGCTTGTCAACTGCATTCTGAAAAAGTGGTCCACTGAGGATCACTTTTCAGAGGGGCGTTCAGGGATGCCACAATTGTAAACTAGCCCCTAGCGATTTTGAAGTGTGTAATCAACTTTAAATAGCTCTTTGGGGTTTACAGAAGCTCCTTTTAGGATTTAACCTAATGTAAATCACATTTGAATGCACATCAACTCTATTATTGCATATCAGCTCTCATAAGAAAACATTTTACTGTATACTGAAGAAAAATAAACACAATCACTTTTTGGTGCGACTTGGGAAGTCTTTCTTGGAGGTTTTTTTTTTCTCAATCAATTTATGCCTATGCATAGCCCAATGGTGGAATCTGAGTCTATCTTCACTGAATGTTTGAGGAAGCAGAAATCTGTGACATGGCTATGGCATCACCATCTCCTCCCTAGTGTCCTATTTACAAGTGACTATTTAAATATGATTTCTTTGTTTGGATTCTTCTACCTCGTACAATGTAGAATTGGATTCTCTGCCCTTGTCAGGTCCTTATATATTCTTTCCTCCGAATAACGGAGCACAGGATCAGAATATGCCTTACGGGAACAGCGAAATGAAACATAATTTTCTGCTTGTCATGTTCCGTCTCCTTGCTCTTCTGAAAAGGCGCTCCCATGGAACATCACAGAACACAGGACTGTACACGTGTCACTGTCCCAGATCTCCCTTCTTTGCTTCCTGAATAGCTGACATGTGGCGTGGCTGTGTGCCCCGGATCAGAGGGACACACATGGGCATTGAGTAGAAGAAAATCAGGACTTTTAGGTGGCTTCGAACCAGATCTCTCCAGACGTGAGTCGATGGGTCAGGTCCTGCAATCTATGTAGCCGAGACTGGGTGCCTCAGGCTAAGCAAACTCTTCATACAGTAATGTGAGCAGGGGACTTGAGAGCCATGTCTGGCCTCCAGCTGTAGATTATGATGACTGGCATTCAGCCACAAGAAAAATGTTAAGGTTTTAGAGCACAGTCGGGCTCGGCATTAAAGACAGTGGTGATTTAAAGGGATCCATAATTCAAAACGGTAATTTCAGCTATGGGTAGACATTGATGGACCTGACTGGCTTGTTTTATGTCTGAGGACCAGGGAGTATCATGTCTCCTGTTGCACCTAAAAAGTCAGTATATTATTGAACATGAAATCCTCAACCCAAAATACCACATTTTAATAGACTGGTCATAGAAAGGAGCAATTTTAACTCATTTACACCTAAGGGTAAAACAAATCTAAATACCCAAGCACATGACTGCTGAGGCGCATAGGCCTAAGAGGAACCAGCTGTTAAATCCCAAAACCTTAGAAACCTTGCCCCCCCATAAATTAAACCACACTTAAAACCATTCAGTTGGAAAAGGCCAAGGCCGCAGCTTTATTTAATTTCCAACACAGAACATGTAAATAATTTTAACCAGTGCTGGTCACAGTTGTGAAGACATAAACACTCTGGGAGAGCCTGCGACTGGCGTAAACCATGCATCCTACGCCAACGAATCCTGGCAACAACATCTGGAAAACCCAAATTTGTGCCATAGCTTCGATCCTCAGGCCGACAGGAGGCCCGATGATCCAGATCAAGGCCGGATGGAAGCCTGAAATCAAAACAACAAGTGTGGGTGAACACACAAGGAAAAGCAAGAAAATCCCCACCTGCCCAGATGCTGAAGCTCTGTATCGGAGAAACCCATGCCAGAAGCCGCAGTATGCGGAAAGAGTGTCGAAAACTCTCATGAGGGAAGGCCTAATTTATCGTAGCAACAATGGAAGACGCGCAAAAACTGGAACCTGCTCAAAGGAAAAGATTTAGAGTGCATGAAGAAAGTGGGGAACAAAGGGCAGACAGAAATGAAGTGTGAGCCCAACAAGACTGGACAAAACGGACCCCTGACAGTTGTCCATTTTAGAGGCCCCAAGTAACACTGATACACAGTGTGGTATGGTATGGTATGGTATGGTATGCGCCTTTCTCGTATCAACTCCGTGCTGTCAGCTCCGTCCTGGCCCCTCCCCTACGCGTGTTCGACACAGGGATCACGTGTCTTCATCTCTACGTGTGTCGATACAAGGGGAAATTATGTATCTTCCTCAGGGGGATGTTGGAGCACCCCCCTGAGGAAGATACATCATTTTCCACAGGTGGAGGACCCACAGGTGCAGCTAAGCCACCCCGGATAGCTGGGCATGGTGCATGCGGAGCATTGAAACCTCCCGCCCAGCCGGGCCCTGGGAGATGTGGAGGAGCAAGTGTCAGAGTCAGGTCTGGAAGGGGGCATGTAACCCTTGAATCTCAAGCCCACATCTCCCACCCATCAGGAGCAGATTGTAGAGTCAGATCTGCAGGGTCACATGTGTGGTTTGAATCTCCCGCTCAGCTGGGCGCCGTAAGACGTGAAGGAGCAGCTGTTCGGGTCAGGATGGCAGGGGAACCTGTCAAATGCACTGAAGGATATGCGGAGTGCGGTGTGGAGCTATGTGAAGTGTCAGAGGATCGCGGTACAGCAAGTCCTGCCCCTGCCCCACCGGGTGCAGGGAGCACCAGGACCAGGCGAGAAGCAGCTGCCTCTGATACCCTTGGAAATGTCAGTGAAGTGGCCAGAGCCACGGCTCTCGTCTGGGGGTGCAGAGAGCAGTGAGGAAGAGACAGGAGTGGGCAGACTTTGAGTGGCTGGTGTACCACGGGCAGACCTCCGATGAGCTCTAGGACTCCGAGATTGAGTGGAGCAGGTGCAGGCATGGCTGGGAGCAGGATCCACAGGTGGAGGGACCCACCAGGAAGAATCCTGGTGGTGGCGGGCAGGTGTCTGCTCCAGCAAACAGGTGAGCACACTCCTCCTCTGCAAACTGCCTGGGAAGGACTAGGGCTTATGCGTGACAGTGGGCAAGAACGCCTTCCGGGCCCCAGAGGCCTACCATCAGAGTTCTCAGGTGGTGGGACAGCCGGAGGGGAAGCCAGATCAGGGGAGAGGAGGGAAATAAGCCAGAAGAATCCTGGTGGTGGCGGGCAGGTGTCTGCTCCAGCAAACAGGTGAGCACACTCCTCTCTGCAAACTGCCTGGGAAGGACTAGGGCTTATGCGTGACAGTGGGCAAGAACGCCTTCCGGGCCCCAGAGGCCTACCATCAGAGTTCTCAGGTGGTGGGACAGCCGGAGGGGAAGCCAGATCAGGGGAGAGGAGGGAAATAAGCCAGTCCGCCTGACCTCTGTCCAACAGCTCCTGGACCCTAGATAAGAGAAGATCAGCGTCCATGGTGAAGTGAAGTCCACCCCAAGGTCTTCAGCTCTTCCAGTCACTGTTCTTCCAAAGACCCACATTTCACCTTGGGCAGAACTTTTAACTGAGCTCAGGCCCAGCCCCATCATCCTGTAACGTTTAGCCAAATGTGTTTGATCCATTTGCATACTGCGTTCTACCACACCCAACTCCCAACCATGCCCCATCAGTCAAGGCTCTCTTTCCCTATAGGGATCAAGAGGCCTTCATTCTTGCAAATTTGACACGTGTTAGTAAAACTGTACATATCATCACAACTATTTTGTGCATCCAGGTGCATTATACTGCGTTTTTTCCAGGAGAAATTGGGATGTCAGGAGCTGCACTTAAGGCTCTCTTTATCAAGAAAGTTGACCACCACTGATGTGGAAAAAAGACATGCCCTGCCCCGGTTACTCTGACCACAAAGATCTAATATGCAGAAAACGATTTTCTAAACCACACAAGTGCTTTTTTGACCTCTATTTTTCCTTCATATTGGCTTTTGAAAATAACAAATGCAGTAATATACTGTAGAGGTTGGAGAAAAAGCTTAGTACAACATAATATTTTTGGTAGTACAATATGTATAGAGATCATTAGACCAAAAAGAGGAACAACTGAGATTGAACGAAAGGCAGAGGGTCTCAAAAGAGGGACAGTCTCTCCAAATGAGGGACAGTTGGGAGCTATGTATACATAAGTTGCAGTAACAGGCACATTTCTGTAAGGCTCCATTCACATCTGCGCATTTCATGTGGTAATGACACCTTATACGTGGCCAGTGGACATGCATACAACAAAATGTACTGCAAAAAAGCGCACAAAGCTCAATGCCAAAAACAGTTAGCTACTTCGATGAGTTTGTTGTGCGTAGGACAGACAATTCAAATGAATGAACTGCCCTATGTGTGTCACATGAAAATGCACAAAAAAAAGCATGTTCATGCAAGGCAGAGGTGTAAATGGGACCTAAGGCATGTATGCATGTTGGTGTGATGTGGTGCCATTTATTTTTAATGGAACCACAATGCACAGTTATGCCCCGTACACACGGTCGGACTTCCGACAACAAAATCCTAGGTTTTTTTCTGACGGATGTTGGCTCAAACTTGTCTTGCATACACACGGTCACACAAAGTTGTCGGAAAATCCGATCATTCTGAACGCGGTGACGTAAAACACGTACGTCGTGACTATAAACGGGGCAGTGGCCAATAGCTTTCATCTCTTTATTTATTCTGAGCATGCGTGGCACTTTGTCCGTCGGATTTGTGTACACACGATCGGAATTTCCGACAACGGATTTTGTTGTCGGAAAATTTTATATCCTGCTCTCAAACTTTGTGTGTCGGAAAATCCGATGGAAAATGTGTGATGGAGCCTACACACGGTTGGAATTTCCGACAACAAGGCCCTATCACACATTTTCCGTCGGATAATCCGACCGTGTGTATGGGGCATAACACTCTACCATACATTGTGGTGTGCTGCATCCAAAAAAAGGCCCAGTCCAAAGGCAACCCAGTGAAATGAATTAGGGGACCTTAATGCAATGCAAATCAACACAGCATGTAACGTGCCTGGATTGACCTACCACACTAGAGTGAACAGGCGTGAAGCCAACTTTTGTATGTCCACTTAATGTAAACTACGCCTCGGAGCAGCAAAATTATCCCACAAAAAATAAGTGCCTTGAGATAGAAAAAAGTGCCATCTGTCAAAGCAGTCATCTCTTTGCTAGCTGTGTTGTTGGACGGCCACAGAGGGAAGAGGGTTGCCCTATCTGACCTCACAGCTAACCTTAGACAGCACCCAGGAAGATGGGACAAAGTACTACATGTACCCTTTTCCCCAGGGGAACAGAACACACTAGTAAAAATGGAAGTGAGACTTTTACCTTGAAAACAATCAAAAGCCACCTTAGCTAGCAGAAGTTAATCACATTCAACTGGACTTATGGATTTAGATCGACTTCTTTCAAGCGGGAATGGCCATAGATGGACAGCTTCAGTCCAGTTGAATGTGACTGCTACTAGTTATACCGTGACGTGGATAAATGAAAACCTTCACAGACAAAATCCATCTTAATTTTGCTTTCCCAATGGACAGCAATGTACAGTATATTGCCAAAATGTTTTGCAGAAATCTCCTCATTTTTGATAAAAATGAAAATTCTTATCTCCAATTCTATTCAAAACAGATGACATACATTTACGAGACTGCTAATAGTGTTTTAGCCTATGCCATATTGTACCCAACTCCTTGACTAACGCCTTCCCACAACATCAGCCGTTTAGCCTTTATATTCAATATAAAAAAAATGTTCTGTCACTGATATTCTTTGAAAATCTCAGTGAAAAATCACATCACATAGACATACTATCCGGGGTCACTTGGCATACTTCGCCAATCACATATAGTGGATATACCATAGCAGTCAATATGTGAAAACCGCACATTACACATCATTGATAAGCAATTTTCCCTTAGTATCTTTTTCTTAATTCCCAGGTCATAAGTACTCACTCAGAGGGCTCTGATTTGCCCATTAGGCTCTATAGATCCAGCTCACGACTCCACTCATGTCGTTCCAGATACAAGATTGGGGACTGCTGTAGCTGTTCCTCTAGCTTCTGTACACCTCTCCCAGGACCTCCAGGGGAATAGCACTCACTGCAGAGAATATTTGGCCTGGCCCAAAAGGCCTTTTGCATATCACTCCCAGTCTAGTTAGACCATGTTTAGTGGGACAGGATGACAACAGCAGGCTCTTCTGGGTGTAGAACTATCTCACTGTGGCCTTCTGGCTGGCTCTGGCTGGATGTAATGAAATGGGCAACAACTCTAGGTTTTTATAGGAGCAGACCAAGTCCATGCAGTAACCGCTGACACTCACATCCAAGACTCCCAAAACCAGGTCTTACTCACAATGTGCTAGGAGCTGTCCACCCTCCAGACATTATGTGACACTCTTCAGTGAGGAAGATAAACAATCCTTCTCCAGACAAGGACTCCAGAATGATGCCCTCCAGCAAAAATCCTTTAGCAATCTCTCCCGGCCCAAAGCCTAGCACCTGCTGAGGCTCAAACAGTAATTCTAGTCACACTCTTGCTGCTGCCCAGGGGCAGCAGCCCCAGAAGAACTGGATTCCTCTTTGAAGAGGAGAGAACACTCTAGAAAGGCCTCCCAAACATTTATCACTTCTCCAGCCACCTTCTGGTCACCCCATTCCCACGGATTGACTGGGGTCTGATAAATATTCATAATTCGGTGGTTGATCCTCCTACACTATATTCTGGAAGCTTTCTACAGAAGCAGGCAGGAGTAATGAACCACTGACATTGGAGAAACCCTGACCAAACCAAAAAAAAAAAAAACATTTCTCCACTGAGCACAGAAAAGCTAAAAACTAAATTTAGCCTGCCAAGGACAGGAGCTACATCAAAGAGCACTTAATCCTTGTGAAACAGATGCATCCCCACTGCAAGAGAATATTTTAATTTTCGGGCGTTCACCTTTAAGGGTTTACATTATTTTATCCAAGTCCATAGTACTATATTTCCTTATGAGACTCCCTAAACAGACAGTACAGTTGCTGTATCTGTTCAACATAGATGTCCTCCAGATGCAGTGTGTATCAAAGACACATATATAAGTGGATATACTGTATATACATTTGTATCAAGCATTTCCTGGCAGTCTGTTGGGACAGGGGTCTACTGCGTACTTCTTGTACTTGGAAAATAAATCATTAAAATCCTCAGCCAAATGATGTGAGCTTGTAAGGACACTGAGTACACAAACTGTTTGTACTGGCTGCCCTGTGGATACAGGGGCTTGCTGTCCTTTCTGATAACCTCAGCATTATTTGTTTGCAGCCGTGTATATCTAAGTTTATTTAAACCCAAACAGTTATTATCCAAAAATGTTGTTGCACACATGTTTAATCCTGTTTTGTTTATTTCTGTCTTTCAATTAAATCATACTCACAATGTGGATGTAGCACCCTGGTGTTTAGGCAAGGTTGCTAACAAATTTAGTTTGCCAGGTAGTAATTGTCCTGGCTAATTGTTAGGAGATCCACTAATTTCCCCCTAACTGTGGAACTGCTGCACTTCTCTCTTCTGTCACTAGGTGGTATTGTAGCTGGTGACATTAGATAGACAAAGGCATAGCAAGGACAGATCATGAATGGACGTGGTGTCTCAGCCAATTGGTGGGGGTTTCTTTAGTCCCTTGGCCTTCTGGGAGAGCCTATTTATTTGGGTGGAGTCAGGTGATCGGGGTAACGCGCCACCTAGACGACTGTCTGGGTGGACATGTGTTATGTCACCACGGGCTGATAGGCCGGAATCCTGAGGCTTATCCAGGAGCAGCAGAAGCAGCGTAGGGTTGGGACTGCAGTATTGGAGTCCAAACGAGTTGAGAAGGTTCAGCCGGACGGGGAACCAGTTGTGGTTGGAGGTAGAGGGGAAACTGTCACCACTAAGGGACCATTGACCTTGTTACCGGAGTCTACTGTGAGTAAGCTGAAGCAAGTACCTGAGCAGTCTTCTCACCAGCCGGGGGCTATGAAGAAGTGGGAAAGCATCGGGAAGTGCAAAGTCAGGGAACCAGCAGGATAGCAGGGGTGATGCTTGAGAAGTGAGCAGCGGGATAGCTGTGAAAGAGCTCTCAGGGGATCCAGTGATGACTGGGATCTGGAAGTCTAGTGAGGGACTGGGAGCTCAGTGAGTGAAGATTTATAGTGGGATACTGTGAGATGAGTAAAGGACTGTTCTGTGTTACCAAGAGTTATGTACAATTACCGTTAGTGACTGTTGCAAAATTAGTTGCCATAGGAGACAGTGGTCCTACCCATACAGAAGTCTGGAGGGAAGGCTGGAGGCCTTCCACTGTATAGCTGTCTACCTGTAGAAGTCCCGGAGTCTGCCAATTATCATTGCATGTACTCAAGGGTGTCCTGGCCCTAACCCTCTCTCCCACAGTTCTGTTAAGAGACAATAAAACTCTTGTTCGCATCCAAAAGCGACTGGCGCCCATCATTTCTTCTTGCATCACACCCACCATGCCTGGTAACCCACTTTACAAGGAAGGATTTCCGCTCTCCCTAACCCTTGAGGTCACCATTGGGCCGTTGGGGCCTCGGGGCTAGGGATAAGCCGAACACCCCCCGGTTCGGTTCGCACCAGAACCTGCGAATGGACCGAAAATTCGCACGAACGTTAGAACCCCATTGACGTCTATGGGACTCGAACGTTCAAAATCAAAAGTGCTCATTTTAAAGGCTAATTTGCATGGTATTGTCCTAAAAAAGGGTTTGGGGACCCGGGTCCTGCCCCAGGGGACATGTATCAATGCAAAAAACTGGCCCTGCTGTGAAATATTAGATCAAGAATTGTAATTACATGCCCCTGTTAAACAGGGGCTGAAAAATTGGGCCTTAGGCACTGGTGGCGGCACCCAGAACCAAAAATGTTCTTACAAGCTATCAGCGTGATCATTGAGGAGGAAGAGGATAATCACTCAGGATAGTGACTCAGCATTAGCATAGGCAGTCTTTGAAGGGATCTGAGATTTCAAAAAAAATTATTCGGTTACATCAGCATCAGGTGCTTGGTAGTTGGTGGTGATCCAAGACTGATTCATTTTTATGAAGGTCAGTCGATCGACCGAGTCGGTGGACAGACGCACCCTGTGATCGGTTACAAAGCCTCCAGCAGCACTGAATGTGCGTTCCGAAAGAACGCTGGATGCAGGACAGGCCAGTAGCTCAATTGCATACTGTGCAAGCTCTGGCCAGTGATCCATCCTCAAGACCCAGTAACCCAGAGGATTTTCGGTGGGAAAGGTGTCCAAGTCAGATCTTGCCCCTAGGTATTCCTGCACCATGTAAAACAGACACTGGCGATGGTTGCTGGAACCGATCATACCTTGGGGCTGCGGACTAAAAAATTGTCTGAACGCATCGGTCAGACGGCCACCTTCTCCACCGCTCCTTCTTTGACTGACCGAAGCCTCAGCAACACGTTGTCCAGAAACAGGAGTTTGTAACCTCCCAGTCTCTGGGAATGCGTTGCACAGACCTTTCTGCAAGGCCTTTCCTAAGATGTTTCATCCTCTGCTCCCACTGCGACGGCAAGATAAGGTCCGCAACCTTACCTTTGCAACGTGGATCAAGGAGGGTTGCCAGCCAGTATTGGTCCTTGATACCGCGAATACAAGGATCCTTATGCAGGCTTTGCAGGATCAGGGAGGCCATGCAGCGTAGGTTTGCTGAGGCATTCGGTCCGGAGTCCTCTGGGTCACTAAGGACGAAATGGTCTGCAGCCACCTCCTCCCAGCCACGTACAAGTCCATGTGTTTCTTGGGACTGATCCCTTAAAGACTGCTGCTGATGCTGAGTGCCAGGCTCCACCTCCATACTGACGCAATCTTCCTCCTCCTCCTCCTTGTCCTCTTCCTGTGTGATCGGCAGGCATGCAGGAACACTGTATGGATAAAGGGGGGCTTGAGAGCTAAGGAAGCCCTCCTCTTCCTGCCTCTGTTCTGCCTCAAGTGCCCTGTCTATTATTCCACTCAGCGTGTGCTCCAACAGGTGTACAAGGGGGGACAGTGTCACTGATGCATGCACTGTCACTGCTCACCATCCTTGTGGCCTCCTCAAATGGTGACAGGACAGTGCATGCATCCCTGATCATGGCCCACTGGCGTGGGGAAAAAAAACAAGCTCCCCTGACCCTGTCCTGGTGCCATAGTCGCACAGGTACTCATTGATGGCCCTCTGCTGCGTGTGTAGCTGCTGCAGCATGGCCATCGTTGAGTTCCACCTGGTGGGCATGTCACAGATTAGGTGGTTCTTGGGCAGGTTAAACTCCTTTTTGGAGGTCCGCCAGTCGAGCACTGGCATTATATAACCGGCAGAAATGCACACAGACTTTCCTGGCCTGCCTCAGGACATCCTGTAAGCCCGGGTACCTGCCCAGGAACCGCTGCACCACCAAGTTAAGGACGTGAGCCAAACAAGGCACATGGGTCATTTGTCCCTGTCGGAGGGCAGAGAGGAGGTTGGTGCCATTGTCGCAAACCACCATTCCTGCTTTAAGTTGGCGTGGCGTCAACCACCTCTGAACCTACCCCTGCAGAGCTGACAGAACCTCTGCCCCAGTGTGACTGTCCCCCAAGCACACCAGCATAAGCACCGCATGGCATCTTTTGGCCTGCGTACTTGCGTAGCCCCTTGAACGCCTACGGAGCACCGCTGGTTCCGAGGACAAAGCACAGGAAGAGGCCATGGAGGAAGAAGAAGAGGAGGGGGTGGAGGAGAGAGGTGTGTCACAATCATTAGTAGTGGCATTTTGGAGGCGTGGTGGCGGAACAACCTCCAACACTACTGCACCTTTTCCTACATCCTTCCCAGCTGCCAGCAGAGTCACCCAATGCGCGGTGAAACGTAGGTAACGTACATGTCCATGCCTGCTGGACCATGAGTCAGCGGTAATATGCACCTTACCGCTGACCGCCCTGTCCAGCGAGGCATGGACATTGTCTTCCACATGCCGGTAGAAAGCCGGAATCGCCTTCCGTGAGAAAAAGTGGCGCTTGGGTACCTGCCACTGAGGAACCGCACATTCCACAAACTCACGTAAGGGGGCAGAGTCTGCCAACTGCACAGGCAGCAGTTGGAGTGCCTGTAGCTGCACTAAGCTGGGATATATATATATATATATATGTATGTATGTACTGATACTGCAGCTAGCAAAATCAACTGCCTGCCTGTAGTATGAGAACAGCACAAACCTTCTACAGGTAGCTTTAGCTGAACACTGTGCAGAGCTCGCAAAAAATAACTTGTAGCTTATTTGGCTGCCTGTGGTAGTGATAGGATCAGGAAAATACCACCAACCAACTGCTTTAGCTGAACACTGTGCAGAGCTCGCACTACACTAACTTGTAGTTTTAGCTGAACACTGTGAGGAGGACGCACTACACTAACTTGTAGCTTTAGCTAAACACTGTTCAGAGGACACACTACACTAACTTGTAGATTTAGCTGAACACTGTGCAGAGGTCGCACTACACTAACTTGTAGTTTTAGCTGAACACTGTGAGGAGGACGCACTACACTTACTTGTAGCTTTAACTGAACACTGTACAGAGGTCGTACTACACTAACTTGTAGTTTTAGCTGAACACTGTGAGGAGGACGCACTACACCAACTTGTAGCTTTAGCTGAACACTGTGAGGAGGACGCACTACCCTAACTTGTAGCTTTAGCTGAACACTGTGCAGAGGTCACACTAAACTAACTTGTAGCTTTAGCTGAACACTGTGAGGAGGACGCACTACCCTAACTTGTAGCTTTAGCTGAACACTGTGCAGAGGTCGCACTACACTAACTTGTAGTTTTAGCTGAACACTGTGAGGAGGACGCACTACACTAACTTGTAGCTTTAGCTGAACACTGTGCAAAGGTCGCACTACACTAACTTGTAATTTTAGCTGAACACTGTGAGGAGGATGCACTACACCAACTTGTAGCTTTAGCTGAACACTGTGAGGAGGACGCACTACCCTAACTTGTAGTTTTAGCTGAACACTGTGCAGAGGTCACACTAAACTAACTTGTAGCTTTAGCTGAACACTGTGACGAGGATTCACTACCCTAACTTGTAGCTTTAGCTGAACACTGTGCAGAAGTCACACTAAACTAACTTGTAGCTTTAGCTGAATACTGTGAGGAGGACGCACTAAACTAACTTGTAGTTTTTGCTGAACACTGTGCAGAGGTCACACTAAACTAACTTGTAGCTTTAACTGAACACTGTGAGGAGGACGCACTACACTAACTGTAAATAGTCTAGCTGCCTGACTGTGGTACTAATAGGATCAAAAGAACACCAGCAATTTTCTTCAGGTAGCTGTAAATACTGTAACAAGACAAGCCTGCCTGTCAGTAGGAAGATAACAGGAACGGATCTAGCTAAACTAAATACAGTGTATGTGTATATATATATATATATATATATATATATATATATACCTGGGATGCATATGTATACACAATACACTGTAAGTGCAGCTAACTCACTGACTGTCCTGTCTAATCTAGCTAACTCAAATGAAATGACACTGTCTCTCTCTCTCTCTCTCTCTCTAAGCACGCCGGAACACACTACACAGGGCTGCCGTGCAGGCGGCCTTATATAGTGTGGGGCGCGTTCTAAACCCCCTGAGCCATAATTGGCCAAAGCCACCCTGGCTTTGGCCAATTACAGCTCTCTCTACCGACGGCGCTGTGCTTGGCCAAGCATGCAGGTCATAGTGCATGCTTGGCCAATCATCAGCCAGCAATGCACTGCGATGCCGCAGTGAATTATGGGCCGTGATGCACCACACGAATTTGGCGTGAACGGCCCATATTGTTCGCAATTCGGCAAACGGGCGAACAGACGATGTTCGAGTCAAACATGGGTTGGACTCGAACACGAAGCTCATCCCTACTCGGGACCTGTAGCACACTGTCCTATGGTGACAACACTTAATTAGTTCAGCTGCAGCTTTATCACTTTACTGAACAGTCACGACTACTAATGCACATTGCACTGATGCATTCTGCTGTAATCCAGTATGTGGACTGGATAGTTGTGTCCACTAGGAGTAAGGTTCAGCTGATGAAAGCTATCCGTTGTAGCCCAGCTGGATACTCTTGGTGCAACACTCCGCCCAATCCTTCAAAGCTAGCATCAACATGGAGCACATACAGTTTCTAGATATCAGCATGTGCTGAAACTGGTGCTTCTGTTAGCTTCTTCTTCAAGTGCATAAAAGACTCTTTACATGCAGAAGTCCAGAGGTCCCCAAAAGGACTTTTGGAAGACCTATTTTTACTCGTGACTAGTCTCTCCTGATCCTTCTTAATACCGCCAAGGCATGCGTTCCAAAAGTGGAAGGGTTTGAAACCACCCTCAATTGGACACTGGATAGCAGTAGTCAATGAGATCAATAATATGGAATGATTAACAGCAACTACGAGACATACAGAGGAACAAAAAGTGGTATTATTGGCACGATTTCCAATATTCGCAGGACTACGTGTTTTATTTGTCCACACTGGTAGTGCAGGCTCCACCTCAGTGAAGGCAGACCACCATGTTCATCTGGTTTGGTTGGTGGACACCGGTCTTCTCATGTCCCTTTACCCCTCCAATGTTTTTTCCCTCTCATTTCCTTTCCCCCTTTTTTTTTGTCTCCTGTCTTCTCTATTATATTCTCCTTATTTGTCCCTCTCACCTTTTCCTTCTGGCCTATCTCTTATCCCTAATGTTTGGAAATGGTGCTCTCTTGGCTTTAGCACTAGTTTCCCAGCCCACAAAATTGGTGTGTGGGTATAGGAATGCAACTTTATGGGGGCCACTATTTTTATGTAGCTTTGCAATGAACTAGGGTGTATAGCTTTTTGAGACTGATATTAGATCTCTGTTTTGTGATGTGGACCTTGCCTTTCTTGGTCTCATTATACTTTGATATAAGCCAGATATGTATTTCTTACTGTATGAAGACTACCAGCTGTTGAATGTGCAATCTGCTTTGCTGGAGAGTGAAATAAAAAACTATAAATGATAAAAAAAAGTGGTTGTATCAATTAAAACCTCTGTTTTTAACCTTTCCTACTCCATCTGAAAACTAAAACTAACAAAAAAAAGTTTTGGTTCTAGATATACTTTAAAAAGAAAGGGTAGAGTTGTACTTTACATTGCTGTCACAAAACACTGCTCAGTGCCCATACCAGCTTGGCACGCAGTGGAACCCCCTGCTATGTGGCAGCTGTTGTCAGATTGACGCTTTGGGAAAAACTGACCACTCCTGATGGGTCATTAATGTTCTGTTTGATGTGTAGAAATCCACAAGACGCAGAACTGCCGTTCTCCTCCTTTCCTCTGGGATTTGCTGGGTATGGTAACATCTTGTAGCAAATCAGAAATTTAGAACAAGCCCAGAACAGGGAAGGGGCATGGATGTATCTCCCACGGTTTTGTGGAATGCATAAAATGCACAGTCTAACCAGTTATGGATGGGTCATATTCTGTCAGACAAATTATTAGAACAAAAATATAAAAGGATCGGTGGAGTCTCAGGGAATAGAGTTACAATTGGACTTTTATGGAAAACAAATGAGTGTGACAGAAAAAATAAAATATACAGCAGATGGGAGGCAGCCAGCTTTTCCTGCTATGCAGCTACTCGTCTTTAAGCCTACATGTCCTACAAAGAAGTTGGCATGGAAGAGTTTTCTACTGTGAACAGATGATGGACCGAATTTCATTCTTGAAACACTGTGACCTTTAAGCAGTCACATAATCTTAGCCCGCCAGGAATTACACAATGTTGGAACATTGCCTTCAGGGACTACACTCAAAACAGCACATTAGTGCCATAGGCTAATTACAGCCAAAATTTTAATTTTTGGGGGTTTTGGATAGAGTGTGGGAGAGTTAAAATTCCTGTCAGGTTTTAAGTTGTGGGGTCAAGGGACAAAAAAAAAAAAGCACCATGAGAAAATGCTTTAGCCATTGGCTGCCCGAGACAGCCTTTACAATTCTAATTTAGAATACATTGTTCACCTGCATTAGTCTTGATCTTGGTCTTATTCACAGTATTATGAGCCCTGATGAAAGGGGGCATGGTCTGGCCCCTGAAATGTCTTGGCCTCCTGTTTCTCTTGGATTAAAACTTTTTAGACTTTGTATCTCATAGTGTGGCACTTTTATTCCAAGATATCCAAGTAGTATGTCTTGGGTCCCCAAATAAAAGACTTAAATCCTCTTTAGGAACTGTAATGTCTGCTGGTTTGCATCCTGTTCTGCAAAAATAACAAGGCTTTGCACAGTTTCACCTGTAGACACCTCCTTTTCCTTAAAGCAGAGCTCCATGCTTCTTCAGAATTTTTTTTTTTAATTCAGCAGCTACAAATACTGTAGCTGTTGGCTTTTAATATTAGGACACTTACCTTTCCACAAATCCAGTGGTGTCTTCACCCTAGCCGAATAGTTAATTGGCTCTCAGATGCTGCTACCACCATCTCTGTTAAGGGAAACCTTCAGTGAAGCCTTGTGGCCTCACAGTTGGCTCCTTACTGTGCATGCATGAAGCGAGATGTGCTTTCTGAATGGCCCAGTGGTGGGAGAAGGAGGAGGGGGCCAAACTTCCGAAAGAGTTCAACGCGGAAAAGTCAGCTGGAAGTTGCAGTGGGTACCTTTCAAAACTGGGTACCTGATCCCACCTCCCCCTGAAAGGTGCCAAATGTGGCAGCGGAGGGGTGGAGCTCTGCTTTAATTTTAATATGCCTACTAGTGCTTGGATACCCCCAGAACTTAAAGTAGAATTAAACTCTCCTATCCTTTATAGCCAGGAAAGTTGCCAACTGTTGGATCTATTGTTGCCATGGCGCTGTAAGTGTTTTTGGCAAACAGTTAAATCAATGGGTTTAGTAACTTTTTAAGGTGTGGTGCTATATCAGCAGAATTGGGATGTTCCCTAGCGACCCAGAGACAGAGTAATATACTGTGTTGGGGGGCTTCAAGAAGGTAGAGTTCAAGGCAGATGCTGTGCAGGAGTGACTAGGATTTTTGACTGGTGGGTCACCAAGCTAGAGGAGGTCAGAGCTGGCAGTAGATATTAACATAGTTTGTTATCCAGGCAAGGATCGGGGCAGGCAGTAATCAGAGTAATCCTTTTCCAGACAAAAGGTAGGGCAGGTGACAATTAGAAGAGTGATCAGTATTCAGGGAAAGAATCAGGGCAGGCAGCAATCAGAGGAGGCAAGGGATCAGTGACAAAAGCATCCAGAACCTTCAAGGCATGGCAGGTAGGAACAAACAAGACAAGGCAGGGTTACAGGAGCAGGTAACAAAATGCTTGTGATGCTCAAATAGAGCGCCACAATGCTACAATCAGAAGCATTGCAGACAAAGTAAGGAGTGTATGGCCTCCAGGCCAACCAGTGCACAGAAGGCTAAGTAGTTGAAGCTGACCTGCTGCCTAGCTGCAAGGATGCTTTCCAAGATCAGTCCCAAGTATAGAAGTGGAGTGGGTGTTGCTGACAGAGTTTAGGCCAAAGAATAGAAAGTGGCTGGTCCACAACTACGAGAACAGTGAGAGGCAGTGTAAGAGCTGCACAGGAGCAACTTTAGATACACTTCTGATGAAGTCAGAATGATGAAATGCATAGCATGTAATTAACCGACATCATCACACTATCCGACTGTCTTCGGAATCTTGTCGATCCGATACCTGGAAGATTGTTAGTATTGCCAGAGTTTGATCTAAGAGAATATGTCTCAGTGTGTTTAATATTAGTGACATATGTGCACTCAGAGGATGTGAGTGTTTACCACTTTGTTGGTTCTATATTTTTGTAGCACCCTCCTAGATAAATGCTAGGATTAGGTAAATTTAGTTTGGCCTACCGTATGCTGTGTTTCGTTGTTAGGCAAATTTAGTTTTGGCTCACTGGAACCAGTGTGACGGTGTTGTTTTGGAATATCGTTGTTATAGCAGCAGCTAGCTGCCATAACCCCGGTATTCTCTTATTCGGCCGGCGGTCCGCTTTCCGATAAGAGGGGTCTCTGTGGCGGATTCACAGCGAGATCACTTTTATCGGCGGCGTGAGAGGGGCCACCCCCTAACAAATTCATTCAGGGCCATGTTGCAAAAATGAATATACCCTTCCCTCCTTTTTTGACACTTTTTAAACAGCACTTTTTTTTCCCTCTCTGCTAATTAAGAAGAACGGTGGGTGGTGACACGTACTTGGTGGAAGGAGACACCCAACCCCCACATCCCTGTATAAATGTATGAAACAGCAAATTTTTTCCTCTTAGTTGGGATTTTAAATTGGGGGAAGGTCTCCAAGAAATATGACAAAAGAAGTATAAAAAAATATATCCAATTTTTATTATATCAAAAAATTAAAAAACATAGCACATACTAAAGGGGATCACCCTTGGGCCTGCACTGTCAAGAGCTTCTTGCTCAAGCAGCCTCCAAGGGTTAAGTGTAGTTCCGCCAATTTGTTTTGTATACCTCTGGTTGTATTATTGTTATTTGTACATTCTGGCATCCACAATATTTGTCGGTATTTGTGATCCCCTTTAGTATGTGCTATGTTTTTTAATTTTTTGATATAATAAAAATTGGATATATTTTTTTATACTTCTTTTGTCATATTTCTTGGAGACCTTCCCCCAATTTAAAATCCCAACTAAGAGGAAAAAATTTGCTGTTTCTCTGCTAATTAAGGGGAGTGGTTAATTGTTCACAATTGTATATAAGAGTCTACAACTCCCTTTGGAGCTAGCTCCCTGCTAATGCTGGCTTGCATCTAGATTTTGTGAACATAAGTTGAATTTGGAACTAAGTGGAAGTAATTATATTGTACCTGGGAAATGAGTGCTAGCAGGGTTGAAGGTTTTGCTCAGTGCACAGTGTGCCGCATGTTTGCAAAATTGGTGCAACGGCTCCAGGATGGATACCGCTGTGACAGATGTGAGCAGATTGCCCTTCTGGAAGCTCGCATTAGAGATCTGGAGGAGCAAGTTGCAACACTGGGCAGAAAGGACAACCTTGAAAGGGGTCCTCTGCTTGCTCAGCAGGTGGTCAGTAGGGTTGATGTGGAGGGTGGAGGGGCAATTCAGGATTATCAGGTAGGAAGATGGGTTAATTTAGTTAGAGGGAGTGGAAGGGGCTCATAGAAAAGGAAGGTTAGTCCTGTGTTTGTGTATCAAAACAAATTTGCCAAGTGAGCAGGAGGGGAGTGCAGGTAGGCCTAGATAGTTGGTGGTAATAGGGTATTCTATAATCAGAAGGACCACATGCTGAACCCTGGTGTTAGGGTTCGGCATGTGGTGGACCGAGTTGATAAATTACTGGGAGCGGCTGGGCATGACCCAGCTGTCTTGGTCCATGTTGGAACCAATGACAGAATATATGGAAGGTGGAGGTTCCTTAAGAATCAATTTAAAGAACTAGGCTGCAAGTTGAAGGGAAGGACCTCCAAGGTAATATTCTCTGAAATATTGCCTGTGCCATGGGGGAGGGTTATGGCAGGTGACAAGAAAGTTCCCATGTTGCAAACAAACAACCATTAGAAATTATTATGCCATTTGTACTACTAAAAAAGATATGCAAAACACCAGAGCAAAATGTAATAATGCATTAAAGTGTTTGTTCACAAATGCCACAAGTCTGCCAAGCAAAGCAGGTGAGTTGGAAGCTCTGGTGCACGAGGAGAGCACCAGAGTAATTGGTATTGCTGAAACTTGGCTTCATTCCTCACATGACTTGGCTATTCATATTCCTGGCTATGCACACTTTCGGAGAGACAGGGTAAAAAGGAAAGGTGGCGGGGTCTGTCTCTATGTGAGAAGTGATCTCAAAGCGAGTGTGAATGAGGACTCAATTGATGGAGAGTGTGATGTGGCTGAAGCATTATGGGTGTAACTGCATATACATGTGTGTAGTTCAAAGTTAATCATTGGAGTTTGTTATAGACCACCCAATGTTAATGAGGAGGTGGAGACTCACCTCTTTGCACAGATGGAAAGGGCTGCAAGGGCTGGGATGGTGATAATAATGGGGGATTTTAACTACCCGGAAATTGACTGGAGTAATGGCACTGCTGGATCAGTTAAAGAACAAAAATTTATAAACCTATTACAGGACAATTTTATGGTCCGGTTTATTGAGGCCCCAACTAGGAATGATGCTCTGTTGGACATGGTAATTTCAAACCATGCAGAGCTTATTACTAATGTTCATATAAAGGAACATATAGGTAGCAGTAACCATAACATAATTTCATTCGATGTTAGCTGTAAGCAAAAAACACATACGGGAAAGATCAAAACACTTAACTAAGAGAGCAAATTTTCCAAGGATGAGGGCTGCGCTCCAGGACTTAGACTGGGAGGGAATATTGGCATCGATAAACACAGGACAGAAATGGGAATTCTTTAAAAAGACTGTTTGTGAACTCATTGCAAAGTATATTCCCATGGACAATAAGTTTAAAAGGCTAAAAATAAAACCTATGTGGCTCACGGCCAAAGTTAAAAAAAAGCTATAAACAATAAGAAAAGAGCTTTTAAAAAATTATACAAAGGAACACTATTGTCGTTTTAAATGTTACAAAGAATATAACAGAATATGTAGAAAGGAAATCAAGGACGCAACAATTCTAAACGAACGACAGATTGCAAAAGATAGTGGGACAAACCCAAAAAAATTCTTCAAATATATTAATAGTAAAAATGTCAGGTCTGAGCATGTAAGCACTTTACAAAATAATCTAGAGTGGGTGACTGGGGACAAAGAAAAGGCAAATTTATTAAACACATTCTTCAGTTTAGACAGATTAAAGGTTGATAAAGCACCTGGACCAGATGGCATCCACCCATGGATTCTAAAAGAATTGAGCTCTGTCATTTCAAAGCCATTGTTTCTAACTTTTAGGGACTCTTTAATGACGGGAATGATACCACTGGATTGGCGTAGGGTCAATGTGGTGCCTATATTCGGCAGAAAAGGTCCTACGGAATCAATCTGTCGTACATTCTGATCGTGTGTGGGCTTCATCGGACCTTTTTTTTTCTAAAATTCCGACGGACCTAGAAATGGAACATGTTTCAAATCTTTGCGACGGACTCAATCCCTATCGGGAAAACCATTCGTCTGTATGCTAGTCCGACGGATCAAAAATGACGCAAGGGCAGCTACTGGCTATTGAACTTCCTTTTTCTAGTCCCGTCGTACGTCATCGTGTTCTAAACGAACAGACTGATGGTGTGATCATGTGTAGGCAAGTTTGTTTCAGCGGAACTCCGTCGGAACTCCGTCAGAACTCCGCCGGAAAGACCGTCATAGTCTACTCTGATGGAAAGTCCGGTCGTGAGTATGCGGCATAATGTGTAAGGTAAAGTCTACAGGCTTGGAAATATCAGTTTGTAAATGGATAGAAAACTGGCTAAAAGACAGAATTCAGAGAGTAGTGGTTAATGATTCTTACTCTGAATGATCTAAGGTTATCAGCGGTGTACCCCAAGGTTCAGTGGGACCCTTACTTTTAATATCTTTATAAATGATATAGGGTCTGGGATTAAAAGTACCATTTCAGTCTTTGCAGATGACACCAAACTATGCAGTGGAATAACATCCTTACAGGATGTCTCCAATTTACAAGCCAACCTCAATGCGCTGTCTAATTGGGCGACTATGTGGCAGATGAGGATTAATGTTGATAAATGTAAAGTTATGCACTTGGGGGCTATGAATATGCATGCATCATACATACTAGGGGGAGTACAACTTTGGCAATCCATAGTGGAGAAGGATCTGGCAGTTTTGGTAGATCATAAGCTCAATAATAACATGCGGTTTTCAAAGCGAGTCCTTTCTTGTATTAAGAGAGGTATGGACTCCAGAGAGAGAGATATCATTTTGTCCCTGTACAAATCATTAGTAAGACCTAATATGGAATATGCAGTTCAGTTTTGGGCACCGGTTCTCAAAAAGGATATCGGGGACCTGGAGAAAGTGCAGAGAAGGACAACCAAACTGATAAGAGGCATGGAGAACCTCAGCTATGAGGAAAGATTAGAGGAACTGAATTTATTCTCTATTGAGAAGAGGAGATTAAGGGGGGATATGATTAACATGTACAAATATATAAGGGGTCCATATAGTGAACTTGGTGTTCAGTTATTCACTTTATGGTCAACAAAGAGGACAAGGGGGAACTCTTTATGCCTAGAGAAAAAGAGATTTCATCTCCAAATACGGAAAGGATTCTTCACAGTAAGAGCTGTGAAAATGTGGAATAGATTCCCTCCAGAGGTGGTTCTGGCCAGCTCAGTAGATTGCTTTATGAAAGCCCTGGATTCTTTCCTAAATGCACACAATATAACTGGGTACTAACATTTGTAGGTAAAGTTGTTCCAGGGAAAATCCGATTGCCTCTCGGGGGTCAGGAAGGAATTTTTTTTCCCCTGCTGTAGCAAATTGGATGATGCTTTGCTGGGGTTTTTCGCCTTCCTCTGGATCAACTGTGGGTATAGGATTGGGTATATGGGATTGTTTGATATTTCTTTTTTATTTATTTTTATGGTTGAACTAGATGCACTTGTGTCTTTTTACAACCTGACTAGGTAACTATGTAACAAGAATTAATTTACAGGTGTATTGTAAAGTGCAAGCGGGCACAGGCTGGAGGTGGGAGGTATATTCCAATCACCATGCAGTGATG
Organism: Lithobates clamitans; assembly: GCA_037952925.1. Classification (NCBI taxonomy): domain Eukaryota; kingdom Metazoa; phylum Chordata; class Amphibia; order Anura; family Ranidae; genus Lithobates; species Lithobates clamitans. The sequence continues at coordinate 409,341 of JBBGZY010000464.1, forward strand.
ACAAGCAGGGGGGTGGAAGGAGGGGATAGTTATTAGATCACTGTGACCTGATGATCACGGATGAGGAGACATCCACACAGCAGTGGTAGCAACAGTAGAAAATTGCAGTATAAGAGATCGGGAACGGCTTCCCAGGAGCAATCTCACCTGATCTCCTGTCGTGCTCTGTCCTCCCCTACAGGTGGTTCATAGTGATAGCGATGCTGCTAGTCAGTTGTCCTCCTCAATTCCACAGATCTCCAAGATAGCTGCAGGGCGGATGCGGGGGTCAGTGTATGCATATTACTGACATTAACAGAAGAATCCTCATAACCTCAGTGCGAGATGTGCAGGCTGGATGTTGTTGGGTGGGACGGCTGATGGTAAACGCCGTACGAATGGGATGAAAGTCGGGTCACATGACGTTGTGATGTCGATGCATTTCACTCACATCAGGTGAGTTTCGTCAAGTACTGTATGTTTCCTGATCTGAACCCAGTCGAAAACCTATAGAAATATGCTGAGGAAACAAGTTGAGCATCACTCTCTATCCAGCATCCAGGCTCTAAAAAAAGGTCGTTCCTGAAGAATGGAAAAAGATAGATGTTGCAATATGTCGCCAACTTGTTCATTCCATGCCTAGAAGATTTGATGCTCTACTTACAAATTTATGGAGGTCATACAAAATACTAGATGTAGTATTTTTTGTTGTGGGGTGTATTAATTTTTGCATCAACTAATTTGAGTAAAATTGAAGATTTTGTAATCTAAGTTATATTATTAACTTTACTTTTATGTAATGAGCTATACAAATGTTCTATAAAACTCAGTTTTGGTAAAATTTTAGAATTTTTTCTTGTGTTCATTGGGATATTAATTAAAATCTGACTTTTCAAAAGGGGTGTACATAAGCACTGTATGAATGACTATAGTAAAATATAAGGCTCCCTAGAGAGGTACGTCTTACTATAGACAATAGGCACAGTTCCTGTGAGGAAGCTGTTTGGGTGATCAGTCCTTTGCACTAGTTCTTCTGCTGACAAGTGTTGGGGCCCAATCTTTATGGTAATGCACACAAGTACAGTCCCAGTAAAGTCAGCATGCAGTTCATAAGGCTGCTGTTTAGATGGATAGTCCATAAGTACTCAGTCTCTGCCAGCAGCAATAGATCAATGGCAGCAATGGCATCTCACTGGTCAGCTTACCTCTGGATCTGCCTGGAGTGACTCCAGTCCTCAGCACAAAGCTTAACAGCGCTCTGGTCTCTGTCTCGCCCGCAGGCTTGTAGCAGAATGATGTGCACCCAGGAGTAGTGATGTGCACACCTTGGTCTCCTCGCAGCAAGAGAGAGTCACCCAGCCTTCAGCCCAGGAAAATTCAGTGCCTTCTTCTCCTCATGACAGTCAATCCTTGAGGATTGCAGTCCACCAGTCCATTGATTTCCATAGCAAGGTTCCTCTTTTGATTAACATTGACCACAGCTCAGTGCGGTTTACACTAAAGTCTATTTAGCTGTTTGGCTTGTAGTTCCCCCCCCTACTGGCCGGAGGTGAACAGTGCTACTAAATCCAGAATGGCAGTCCAGTGGGAACATCAAGATCAGCTGCAGCACAGTGTCATAAATTGCTCTCTCACTAGCCAAGCACCTGGCTACGTGTGCTTATAGCCGTGCATAGTTTTTTCTGTAATGCATCTCAATGGGCAAAAGTACGGTGCAGCTGCGGCTCTCAGGCACCACAACAGATGTATTTTATTCTGTACACCTAATATACAGCTGTGTGTAAGAGGCCTTGGTATATTTAACAGACTGAAAGGGAGCAAATAAGAAACATTCATTGTTCTGGTTTGCATACACTTTAAAGTGGTTGTTAACCCAATTGGCCCTAATTAATCAGGCACACAGTACATTGTTCCCTAAGCATTGCAGCATCTTCTTCTTATTAATTTTCCCAAGCCAGTCTGGAACAGTGAAGCCCTCCATCCCTCTACCCTTATTCTCTCTGTTGATTTTCTCAAGGCGGTCTGAAATGATGAAGCTTCCTGCCTCTTTATCCTTTTCATCTCTATTCTCTACTGATGTTCACAAGTTTTTTATGGAAAAATCAAGCCCCTGTCTCTGAAACCTTCTCCTCTCTATAGATTTTCCCAAGTTAGCCTGGAATGATGAAGCCTCCCTTCCTTATACCCCTCTCCTGTCTAACGATTTTCCCAAGTCAGTTTGGAGTAATGAAGCCCTCTTTCCTGTATTCTTCTTCTCTCTATTGATTTTCCTAAGTCGCTCTGGAATAATGTAGCTCCCCACCCTGTTTTCCTCTCCTTTCTGCTGATTTTCCAAAGCTGGCATGGAATAATGCTGGAATAATGTAGCTCCCCACCCTGTTTTCCTCTCCTTTCTGCTGATTTACCAACGTTGACATGAAATAATGAAGCCCCACTCCTGTTCCCCTCTCCTCTCCACCGATTTTCCCTAGTTGGTGTGGAATAATGAAGCCCTACCCTTCTACCCTCCCGTCTACTGATTGTTCCAAGTTATCTGAAATAGGTAGGTACCCCACCCCTGTACACCTCTTCTCTACTAATTTTACCCAGCTGATCTGAAATGATAAAGTCACCTGGCATCTGTAGTCCCCTCCTTTCTATAGATATTTCCATGCCAGTCTGAAATAATGAAGCCCACCACCTTTGAATCACCCTCTCCTCTTTACCAAGTTTCCATGCCAGTTTGGTATGAAGTAGCCCCTCCACCACCCTCCTCTCTACCAATTTTACCCAGCCGATCTAAAATAATAAAGTGCCCTGGCATCTGTACACCCCTCCTCTCTACTGATATTCCCATGCCAGTTTGAAATAATGAAGCCCACCACCTTTGTATCACCCTCTTCTCTTTAGAAAGTTTCCATGCCAGTCTGGAATAAAGAAGATCTTCCCACACCCCTGTATATCTGCTCTCTCTCTTACAATTTTCTCATGCTGATATGGAATAAAGAAGGTCTCTGCAACTGTACCCCCCCCCCCTCCTCTCTACCTATTTTCCCATGCCGATCTAGAATAAAGACACCCATGCCTCTGTATCCCTTGGTTCTGTGTTTTCTCTCCTAGCACACATGTAGATTTTATGACAGCAGAGAGAAGTTTGTTTTCCCATCTTCATGAAACTTTAATGACCTTGAGATTGTCCATCTGTCATCACACCAGGGATATTTTCTGACTCGCTGCAGCAGGTGAAGTTTCTCAATGATCAGTTTATGTGAAACATAAAACTTTACAGTGCGCTCGTTATATGTAAGCATGGTGACATAAATTACAACCTCGACTGTACAGCTTCACTCATAAGGAAACAAAAAAAACATAGCAAGAGGCAACTGTGCAGCTCTCCAGCTAAAGAAAACCTGAACCTAGAGTCATTGGCCAAGAAGAAATGTTTGCCGGTTTTAAACTTCTCAGAGGGTTCTGGAGGTGAACAGCCAGGTAAACTGGCATATTCAGAAGGAGGCCAAAAATAGCAGCTTCCATTTATCGCTTACAATAAGCTTCCTTTAAGAGACTACAAGTTTCTGCCTTCCAAATTTCAAGATATACTGTACTTTTAGGCAAAAGGTAGATGCTGGCCATTTTTCTATCAGGTCTGATCAAAAATAACACAAAAACCTAATTTCCCCATACCCAAATTACACATTTGTGCACATACATTTTATGGGTCTGTATCAATGGGCTTTTGTCTGCATCGGAAGGGTTTTGTGTTCCTATACAAATTGATGGGAATGCAAAACCTACTTGAAGCAAGTCAAATTCATGCCAGAAACAGGTCAACTGTAGATGAAATGCACCTGTCAATGAATTGTAACTACTTTCAGAATTATTTCAAACTAATATCAAACTGATAACCATCAACAGAAGCCCAAAGACTGTTGACACAAATTGTTATGCAGATTATGTTTTATTATATGCAAAAAATATTAATAGGAATGAATATTTTTTTTAGGGTACTTTCACACTGGGGCGGGGGTCCGTTAGCAGCGCTTTACCGTCATTTTAGCGGTGCTTCTAAGCCGCTAGCTGGGCAGGTTTAACCTCTGCTATCGGCCGAAGAAAGGGTTAAAATCGCCCATGCTGCGGCGCTGCCTAAGCGCTTTGCAGAGGATTCGGCAGAGCTGCCCATTCATTTCAATGAGCAGGGCGGTTTGGGAGCGGCGTATACACCGCTCCCAAACCGCCCCAAGGATGCTGCTTACAGAACTTTTCAGAACGTCCCGCAAGCGCACCGCCCCAGCGTGAAAGTATTTGGGCTTTCACACTGAGGAGACATGAGAGGCGTTTTCAGACGCTTTACAGGTGCTATTTTTAGTGCTAAAACACCTGAAAATTGCCTCAGTGTGAAAGGGGTCTGTCACGGAACGTCCCAATTTCCACTTGAGTGCTTCCGTCATATACCACTTCCTCCCAGTCTGTATACAGATATCAGATATTCCAAATGCTTCCAAGCACAAAACAAGGCGACACTTGCTTAGATGCTAACATGAACTAACTTTATTTAGAAACAAAATTACAACACTATATATGCCAGTGGAACCTCCTCTAACAATACAACTGTAACCTAATTAACATGAGCTAGTTTACCGAAATCATTTACCCAGACTAAGTAACTACGTCTCCTAGCTCATTGACTATTCAACACACATTACCATAAACATCAACACAGGGTTAATTATAACAAACAACAATGAGCTGAATACCCTTAGAACCTGTGGTAAGCCAGACTAAACTCATTTACATTAAACACATTATAGCTGACATCAGACAGGTGAGTGGAGTTGATGACATTAGCATCTTCTCACAGTATGAGTCCCAACAGTATGACTCAGTCACTATTGCTACTATGGCAAATAAAGGGTCCCCAGAGTCTGTGTGTCCTAGGGGACAAGGACCCAAAGCCAAAGTAACAACACCTCAAGGGTACCCCAAATGCCAGGGCCCATAATCTGTAGGCAAGAGGCTCACATTCAGTCCCCTCCAAAAGCCTCTATCCCAGGTGAGTCTGTCACAGGGTCTAAGTGACCAGCTTGATCATAAAAAGCGCTGTATTAAAGTCTATCTCTGGGCAAAACAAACCCACCCCTCTTGTCCATTCACAATTTTTTTTTTAAAGTACTACTAAGTTTTTTTTTAAAACTTGTGGAAAGAATAAGGGGTTGCGCTAATACTAATAGTGCAAAATATGAGTCTGCAGTGCAAAAAGGATTAAACAGTGATCATACATAACATTGAATATAAATATAAAAATAAACTCATGTGCAAAACATATAATAAAGTGAAAAGAAAAGTCCCATCTAATCAAGACATTAGTGAGATGTCACGGTTTGAACCACCAAATCAGAAATCAAAAAGTCCAAGTGACAATAAGTGTAGTGCTGTAATAGCGAGGAGGGGTCCGCCACCAGAGAATGGAAGGGGTTACTTCTTACCAGAAGGCCATGACCCCCCACCACAGAGGGTCACAGCAAGCAGAAAACTTTAAATGTCAAGGGATGAGTACTGCCAGCGGTCTCCACCAGAGGTCATCTCAATATCAGCCACACCAACGGACTCATAGCAAAGGTACCATGAAATACAGAAGGGGCTCACATAGTGTAAAACTGATAAAATTTATTGGAATAGATAAAAAGAATAACACTTACAAGCGTGATTGATAAAACAGCCTTAAGTCCGGCTCCGTGGCCACCGGAGCACGGACAAACCCGTCCTACTGGAATGTAAATCGCTCGGGGGTGACGTCAGCGGAGCCAGACGACGCGCTGACGTCACCCCCGAGCGATTTACATTCCAGTAGGACGGGTTTGTCCGTGCTCCGGTGGCCACGGAGCCGGACTTAAGGCTGTTTTATCAATCACGCTTGTAAGTGTTATTCTTTTTATCTATTCCAATAAATTTTATCAGTTTTACACTATGTGAGCCCCTTCTGTATTTCATGGTACCTTTGCTATGAGTCCGTTGGTGTGGCTGATATTGAGATGACCTCTGGTGGAGACCGCTGGCAGTACTCATCCCTTGACATTTAAAGTTTTCTGCTTGCTGTGACCCTCTGTGGTGGGGGGTCATGGCCTTCTGGTAAGAAGTAACCCCTTCCATTCTCTGGTGGCGGACCCCTCCTCGCTATTACAGCACTACACTTATTGTCACTTGGACTTTTTGATTTCTGATTTGGTGGTTCAAACCGTGACATCTCACTAATGTCTTGATTAGATGGGACTTTTCTTTTCACTTTATTATATGTTTTGCACATGAGTTTATTTTTATATTTATATTCAATGTTATGTATGATCACTGTTTAATCCTTTTTGCACTGCAGACTCATATTTTGCACTATTAGTATTAGCGCAACCCCTTATTCTTTCCATACCTATTCACAATTGATGTTTTTGTGGGGATTGCTTCTGTACACAGGTTCTTTTTTGGTTTATAGCGCAGTGTTTTCCATTTTTCTACTTTTTTTAAAACTTACCTGAATTTGCTGTCATCTGACACTCCAAGATGCCTCTTTTACAAGTGCAGACTGGTGATTCAGCATTGTAGTTCAGGCCTACTGCTGGTCATGTCGCCGCCTCTTGTCCTCATTCTGCTTCAGTTGGTACATTGTGAAGACCTCACCAATGAACCATTAGGACGTTCCCACATCAGCAATGTGGTCACCCAGAAAAAAGGACTCTTACACTAAGAAGACACAGAACACCCTCAAATACTTTATTCCTCCTCTCCACTCCTCCTCTGGTCCTCTGCATGAATAGTGGTCTTTTTAAAAAAAAGTTTTTTACCTTTTTTTTTTTCCGTAAATTGTCCAGACCTGCCCCCCTGTCCTCTCTGATATAGGCACATGCGGCAATAGGTCTCTCAAGCTCTGAACTCAAGCTACAGCGACTCTCTGTGGATCAGTTCTCGGCTTCACATGCTCTCTGGTCACACTGAACACCAAAATGGCACTCCAGATTCCACACAGGCTCTAGTCTCTGGTGTAGAGCACAGACCCCCGGCAGCAGGTCTGCACTAGACAGACTACCCAGACCTCCAGTAAATTGCCCAGGAAAACACAACAGGAGAGCACCCTGCTACACTTACAAACCTTGGGGAGTCAGAGCATGTTGTACTGCACAGGGACACCATGTGGTGGCAGCTTTGGCATAAAGGACTCCTATTTTTATTGATCTATCCTAACAAAAGGTCCTTTTCCCTATTATTATTATTATTATACAGGATTTATATAGCGCCAACAGTTTGCTCTGCAAAGGTTTATGGCCAGATTAAAACTAAAATTTTGGGCTGACTCTCTCAGCCTGCACATAAAACATTATTATCTGAGCTGTCTTCATACTATGTATAGTTTGTGATTGTACTATTTTTACACAGAGGCAGCCATATTTTCTTATTATATACATAGGCCCTTCTTTGTAGTGCTACACAATGGTTGTGCTTCATGGCTCCTTCTCACAAGTACTTGCATCAGTTGAATCATTGGAAACAATGCACACCCCATGTGGTTAATATCTCATCACAGCACTTATTAAAGCTGAAGTTTTTCCCCGGTCCTCCTTTCTTTCTTTTCTCAGCAACAGGCTAATAAACTTCAAACAAAACCTTTCAGTTTTTATTGCATGCCTTATTATGTATCCAGTGGTGTCATCATTGGGTCCCTGTATATCTCTATGCAATACAAGCAGATCATGGCTAGTTGGAGGGGCATATCTTCTTGAAAACATCACAGCACCCTCCCTCAGTACTCCTCTCAAGGGCCCTCAGCCCATATGCAAGCATTGGGCTGGATCTTGCGAGGAGTTCCGCAAATATAAAAATGCCCTGATGGATGGGTGTCAGTCTGGAGGAGTGGGTGTTCCTAGGTAGACTGTATTTGCTGAGCCATCCTGATTGAAATGAATGAAATGGGTGAGCCAGAGACAGGCTGGGGAGGAAAGTGCTAGATAATGCTGGATGTCCTCCAGCCAGGAAATTAGGTGATGAGGTGGGATCTAGCTGACTTGCTGTAGCTTCTAATGCACATTGTGAAAAGTTCACAGTGTGCAGTGAAATTAGAGTAAGTAATTTCAGTACAGGAGAGGAGCCGGTACAACTGTGCAAGACAGAAGTCAAGTCGGAGTTCAGATTTAGGAAGAAAACAGTGTGATATCATAAGTTATAGTGGCCAATCAACATATTTTTCCATTCAGTACAATAACAAAAATATGAAAGAGCAAGTACTGTATGTAAAAATATGAAAGTCGAAAAAAAATTTAAGGTCAAGTCTACCATTGATAACGCGACATATGTGCGCAATGAAAATATGTTATCCTTTGCATTCGGTAAAAATAATGAGTGTGATGGGAACTTCTCCTGGGGCAGAGACTGGTGTCAATAGTTCAGTGCTGCCAAATATAACAGAGCTATAGAAATATGGGACATCAAAAAATATATGCCTACTCATAAGAAATACAAAAAGCACTATTCTGCAGCTGAGAGGTAGAGGTTATATTTCAAGGATATGCATGGAGGCTGTAGTAACACAGACATTTCCCACGCTTAACAGCACTGTTAATACTTCAGCACACAAACATGTCAGACAATTGTATGCTTCCAAACCGGTGACAACAGCCAGGGAACTAGCCCCCTCCCCCCCCCAAAAAAATAACCTTTCTAAAACACCCTAATTATCATGAAAAGCTACGGAGGACTGAATAGTACAGCACATTGTTCAGAATGGAGTGGTATGGAATATAAAATGAAAAGCACAGAGTATAGAAAGGGTCAGTGTGGGATCTAAAAATGTACAATACAATGTATAGAATGGGTCAGTGTTGGATATAAAATGTATACATTAAGTATAGAATGGTGAAGTGTAGAGTATAAAATGCGCAGGGTAAGGTACAGCACAGATGGGTAGGTGTGGGATATATCTTTGTGAATGGGTGGAATTGGCGTGGATGGGTGCACCTGGTGTGATTGGCTGGAATTGTCTTGGTTGGGTGGAATTGGTGTGGTTGGATGGAATTGTCTTGGTTGGATGGGGTTGGCCTGGTTAGGTGGGATTTTTGTGGTTGGGTGGAACTGCCGTGACTGGGTGCGATTGGTGTGGTTGGCTAGAAGTGGTATGGTTGGTTGGAACTGGCGTGGTTGGGTGGGATTGTCTTGGTTGGGTGGAACTGGAGTGGTTGGATGAAACTAGCGTGGTTGGGTGGGATTGTCTTGGTTGGGTGGGATTAGTGCGATTGGGTAGAAGTGGCGTGGTGTGGTTGAGTAGAACTGGTGTGGTTGGGTGGAATTGACATGGTTGGGTATAATTGCCATGGTTGGGTGGAATTGGCGTGGTTGGGTAGAATTGGTGTGGTTGGGTGAAGGGGTTGAGAGGAGGATGGATTATGCCCAGAGATGGTTTTACCTTATCCATGAGATAGGTTGACAATGCTTTCATAAATTATAGAAAACGATCCTAAGATGTGGGTGTTAAAATCGAAATCCAAAACTATTTTAATGTTGTCCAGGGAAGTGTTAAAAACCTTCTCAGGCATTTTTTTATTTTTATTTTTTGGTCCCCATCTCATTTCTAGTGATGAAAGCACAACAGGAAGAAAAAAAAATCTTTCCAAATGCACGGGAATCCCCTGTTAGAGAGATATAAATTCAAAAGGTGTCCCTATTACAGGGATTTCCCTCACTTCCTGTTCCAGTGACACCTATAAAATTTTGGATCTCCTATCACTTTATGCCCTGGTGACAAGTGGGGACACAGACAGCAACAAAAACCTGACAGGGGTTTTATCATTACCATACTGTACACAAGATTTTGGCATCAGATACACTTTAAAATGCTTGTACAGTATAGTGAATTGACCCCTACGTGTGAGCAGTCCTGTGGGAAGTAATGGTGGAGTGACATGGTAACATTGTTGAAGGACTCTGACATTTACATGGCTCCTGATTACTTTCGCACAATTTAATTCCCTCCCCCCAACCTAATCTGCCCGTGGACCTCATTTAATAACACCGAGGTCCCGGCATATTTTAATCATGATGTTGTGTGTAATCTGTGTAATCCACTCTGTTCCAGCAGCAAACACTCCCTGGAAGATCCATAAAACAGAAAACGCTCTTCATGTAATGCTCTGTTCAGAGGATAATAATGGAGTTCTTAGATAATGGGTACAAATAACAGTGCACACAGAACTCATTCTGCAGAGTGTACTTATTGTGTAAAAGGGAATTACAGAGGCTTTATACAATAAATGGGCAATGTATGAACACAAATAAATAAGTATGGGCATAATGGAAAAATTAGAGCATGCTAAAGAGCGAGAGAGAGAGAGAGAGAGAGAGAGAGAGAGAGAGAGAAGAGAGAGTGAGAACGAGAGAGAGAAGAGGGGAGAGAAACAGAGGGGAGAGGACGATAGAGAATGGAACAAGGGGGAAGAGAGACAGAGAGAAAAGAAAGAAAGACAGGGGGTGGAAGAGAGAGACAAGTAGACGAAAAGAAAGGAAGGAAGAGAGAGAGAGAGAGAAGAAGAAGAAGAAGAAGAAAGAGAGAGAGATAGGAGGGGAAAAAAGGGAGAAGGAGAGGAGAAGGAAGACAGAGTAGGAGGGGGAGAGAAAGAGAGGATAGAGTGGAAAACAGGGAAAAAAAGGAAGAGAGAGAAGGAGACGAAGGGTAGAGAGAGAGAAGAAAGGGAGAGAGAAGAGGGGGGAGAGAGAGAGGAAGGCAGAGAACGAAGAGAGAGAAAGGGAGAAAAAAAGGGAAAGGGGGGGAGACAGACAGAGGAAAAATAAGGACTGAGAAGAGGAGGAGAGAGTGGCAAATAGAGGGATAAAAAGGGAGAGAGAGTGAGAAAAGGAGAGAGGGAGTGAGAGAGAAAGAGAGAAGAAGGGGAGAGAGAAAAGGGGAAGATAAAAGAACAGGAGAAGGAGAGGAATGGGGAAATAGTGGAGGAGGGGGAGAGAAAGAGGGAGAAAGTAGAGGGGAGAGAGAGAGAGAAAATAAATAAGGAGAGGGGTAAAGAGGAAAAGGTAACAAGTAGGGGGAAATAAAGGAAAAGAGAGAGAGAAAGAGAAGAAGGCTAGAGAGTTAAAGAGAAAGAGAGAAGAACAATGGGGAGGGGGGAGAGAGAGAGAAAGAGAGAGAGAGAGAGAGAGAGAGAGAGAGAGAGAGAGAGAGAGAGAGAGAGAGAGAGAGAGAGAGAGAAGAAGTAGAATGAGAGAGAGAAGAAGGGAAGATAAAAAGAAGGGAAGAAGGAGAGGAAGAGGAAGATAGAGAAGAAGGGGAGAGAAAGGAGAAGGGAGAGAGACAGAGATAAAAGAAATAAGGACAAGGGGAAGGAGGAAAGCGTGACATGTGGGGGAAAATAAAGGTATAAAGAGAGTGAGAGAGAGGAGGATAGAGGGAAAGACAGAGAGACAGACGTGGGGGAAAGAGAGAGAGAAAGAAAGAGAGAGGGGAGGGGCAATAGAAGGAGGGGTGAGAGAGGGAAAAAGGAGAGAGAGAGAGAGAAAGGGGGGGGGATACAGAGAGAGAAGAAATAAGAACAGGGGGAGGAGAAGAGAGTGACAAGTAGAGTAAAAGAAAGGAAGAGAGAGCGAGAGGAGAGAGAGAGAGAGAAAAGAATAAGAAGGGGAATTAGAGAGAAAGAGAAGCAGAAAGAGAGAGAGAGAAGAGGGGAAGATAAAAGAAAGGGGAGAAGGAGCTGAAGATAGAAAAGGAGGGAAGAGAAAGGAGAGGGGAGAGAGGCAGAGAGAAAAGAAATAAAGGACAGGAGGAAGGAGGAAAGGGTGACAAGCTGAGAAAAAGAAAGAAACATAAGAAGGTGAGGAAGAGAGAAGCTGGTAGATAGATGAAGGGGAGAGAAAGAGAGCAAGAAACTGAAGGAGGAGGGAAGTGATAGAAAGAGAAAGAGAGAAAAAAAGGGGGCAGGAGGAGGGGGGCTGGAGGGGGGGGGTAGAAGGGGAGAGGGAGAAGAAAGGGAGAGGAAGGAAGGGAGAGAGTGAAGCAGGAAAGAGAAAGAAGTAGGAGGGGGAGGGGGGCAGGAGAGAAAGGAAGAAAGAAAAAGCAATAGGGGGACAGAGAGGGGAGCCAGAAAAAAGAAGGAGAGCAGGAAATGGGAGAAAAATGGAGAGTGATAGTGAAGGAGGGGAGAGAGAGAGAAGGGGGGGTGTAGGATCAGGAGAGAGAGGGATAGAGGACGGGGAGAGAGATTTGGAAGAGAGAGGAATAGAGAAAGAAGGGAAAAAAGAGAGATAGGGGAAGGGAAGAGAGAGAGGGGGGTTAGAGAAAGAGGGGATAGGGGGAGAGACAGAAAAGGGGGAGAGAGGGATAGAGAAAGGGGAGATAGCGGAGGGGGGTGGGGAGGGGACAGCAAATGGGCAGGAGAGGTAGAGAGAGCAAGAGAAAGTGAGAGGGACAAATAAAGAGTATGGCATCCTGCAATTAAAAAAAACACACTTCTTTCTTTTCTTTATTTAGAAGATACTGTGGGGTTCATTTACTAAGAAAAACGGGAAGTAATGGTCGCTCTACATTAAGTTACACCCAATTAAGCCAATTAAGACTTCAACTAGGCGAACATGCGAATGGAAGAGCACGCTAATACCGGCGAACATGCCTTGGTAAATGTCAAATCAGCAAATCCGCAAATTTTCAAGTGCCAATTGCTACCGAGTTTATTATATGCAACTGCACTGCAGTCATGATCACATCAATGTGAATAAAACATTTTTATGTGAGATGTGCTCTACTTAGTGTGCATCTATTTATGTATAATCCAATTGGTATTCCTAGTTTGTTTTCTTCTTTTGCTAACAAATGCAGTTATGAATGAGTATTACAGAGTAATGTCTGCTAATCTGTAAAGTTACATGTATTGAACATTTAAGTTACATATCTGTTATGTTTTTTTTTCATGTTAATTTCATTTTTTATGAGACTATAAAGCAGTAATTATTTATGATCATTAAACATACTACACTATTATGCAGGTCTGAGTGTACTTAGCACAATGGCTTGGTGGAGTGCATAGTCTACAAAGCACTTTACAAGTTCAAATCACAGTCAACCTACCACCCACCTAAGGTAGCTGTGTTGATTTTTTCCCGTGCACAAGCAAATAAAAAACAAAACAAAAAATAATGTAAACTAACACCCTTTTCTGGAATTCCACACCATAATATTATTGAATACCATTGCATGCATTTGAAGAGTTAATATTATAGAATCAACCAAATCGATGTGACATTGGCTTTTAGGCATTTGCCTATTTTCAGCATATGCTGCTGAGTAAAATGCAGTCTTACAAGTGATACCATCCGTGGGATTTGAACCCATGGCCTGAGGAAGGAGTGCAGACCACTAGGCTACTGAGTTGAGCACAAGCGTTCCTAGAAAATACATTTACTAGTGTTTGACTCTTTTAATTCTATACAATAATGTGCTGCATTTGAGGCATTATTATTATGGAAACAACCATGCCCATGCTGATGTGGCATTGGCTATAAGGCATTCACTTGTTGCAGGTAAAACATTCTAGCGAACATGCGAGCACTATTATAGTCTATGGGACATGAACATGAAAAATCCAAAGTCCTTATTTTAAAGGCTTATATGCAAGTTATTGCCATAAAAAGTGTATGAGGACCCAGGTACTGCCCTAGGGCAGTGGTCATCAACCCTGTCCTCAGGGCCCACTAACAGGCCAGGTTTGCAAGATAACTGAAATACATTACAGGCGATATCATTTGTGGATCAGTGATTGCAGTATTCTAGTCTGCATCTCCCTAAGGTAATACATAAAACCTGGCCTGTTAGTGGGCCCTGAGGACAGGGTTGATGACCACTGCCCTAGGGACATGTATCAATGCAAAAAAAATAAAACAATAGTTTTTAAAGGAGCAGTGATTTTAACCACTTCCGGACTGCCGCATGCCGATATAGGTCCTAACTTAGAAGAGGAATATCGTTGTTATGGCAGCAGCTAGCTGCCATAACCCCGGTATCCTCTTCTTAGGCCGGCGGTCCAGTTTCCGATAATAGTGGCCTCTGTGGGGGAGAGGGCCCCCCCTCCCGCCATGCTCCGGTGCCCTCTGCCACTTACCGGAGCCGTCAGCAGTGGCAGAGGCGATCGGATGCTGTCCCTTGTGTGACATGGAGACAAGTGAGGGGAAGATGGCCCCCACCCGCCTCCATATCATTTCAGGGCGGAAGCAACGTCAAAACGTCACTTCCGCCCATAGCTCTTAAAGGCCTTTTTTTTTTTTTTTGATTTTTTTTAAATGACAATTTTTTTATTTTTATTTTTTTATTGCATTTTAGTGTAAAGACGAGATCTGAGGTCTTTTTGACCCCAGATATCATATTTAAGAGGTCCTGTCATGCTTTTTTTCTATTGCAAGGGATGTTTACATTCCTTGTAATAGGAATAAAAGTGACACCATTTTTTAAAAAAAAAGAACAGGGTAAAAATAAAAAATAAAAGGTAAAATAAATAAGAAAAAATGTTAAACGTGCCCCGTCCCGCCGAGCTTGCGTGCAGAAGTGAACGCATAAGTGAGTAGTGCCCGCATATGAAAACGGTAAAGAAAATTCAAAAAGGCAACGCACAAACAAAATACACACACTTATGTTTGGAATTATCGGGAAGCTTCCTTTTAATCTAAACATAATTCTTCCTTTTAATCTAAACAATAATATAACATAAACTAGATTAACATTAGCAGTTGTAAGTCTAACAGCACAAGATAGAGGTCTGTTGAGGTTCACAAACAATAAACACATGGTCAAACTGGACAAAAACACAATTTGGAAACCATGCCCACAAAAACACACTTTTGAGGGCCTTAATTCAAAACTATACAATCAAACATACCTAAATATAACAAATGTCCAAGGCTCTGGCCACGAACAGTGATACCAAAAGTCTACAAATTAAACTTGCACGTTGTTGGGCACATGAGGTGTACAAAACAGGAAATTTCAACTTTGTGAAGGCTGCTTCACACAAATTGTTGACAAAGCGCATTTGTCATTCATCATCAGCATACAACATTAAAATATGTGTGCAGGATCACACCAGACTTATGCATCCATATCTTTCCCCCAAAACACACAGTTTTACATTTGGTCCAAACCCACACTCACTTGATTTATAATGTCATTTCTTGGGTTTTCATTATGTGAAACTCATCAAAAATGTAATCACTGGTGAAAAAAAAACTTTAAAATCACAACAGAGGAAGAACATACAAACCATCGACTCCATTGCTGCTAAGCAGAAGTGCTAACCAGTTAGCCACTGTGCTGCCACATGGATGGAGGCTGCATCTCTGTAGTGTCAAATTGTCCTAAGTCCCAGGGGGTGCAATAAGTTAATCAATGCAGATGTCTTGTGGAAGGTCAGAGGAACATTGAACAACCTGTTTCTCTAAAATGCCATCTGTTTTGAAGGCTGGGTATGGCTGATTACTGTCAGCATGCTGCTAGAGAACAATCTCTAATTTTGTTGCTTTTTGATTTGTAAGAGGCTGCAATTAGTGCCGGTGGGGAAATATTAAGGCTGATTATTGTCCTTGCCCATGGAAAACATATGGCACAATTTCCAATGGTGATGGAACCCTCCTCTACATAAATACTACATGTATGCATAATTTGTGTAAGGGCATGAGTTATGTTTAACAACATAGGGAGAACAGACAACTTCTCTACATGAAGTGGCATATTTGGGATTTGAACCAACAACCTCAGCACTGCTAATCAGAATTAGCCGGTGTGCTGCCATATGGATGGAGGCTGCATCTCTGTGGTGTTAAACAGCCCTAAATCCCAGGGGTGTAATAAGTTAAACAATGCAGATGTACTGTGGAAGGCCGGAGAACCATTGAACAACCTGTTTCTGTGATATGCCATCTGTTTTGAAGGCTGGGTATGGCTGATTACTGTCAGCATGCTACCCCATCTTGAATTTTGGGGCTTTTTTAGGGAATACTGCATTTTTTTGGACATATACCTATAGGTGGTGGAATTATATTAGTCAGGAGTTATGCTTCTTGATTTATTCTGTTATATTTGGTGGTTCTTGGTGTGTGAGTGTAGAATCGTGATGTTACCCTCTGAATTTTAGGAATAACATTTTGATTTCTGATGTTGGTACACATATCACATTTGTTCGGGTAAATTATGATCATTTGGAAATACTAAACAACACACAAAATTGGGACTCATTAAACATTTGCATCAGCAATGGTATTGTGTGTGGTTTGTGAAGACACCTGTGGGAGATTTCTTACTCATTACTAGCACTCTTAAAAAAAAAAATATATATATATATATATATATATATATATATATATATATATATATATATATATGAAGAAGAAGCAACATAAAAACCCAGCAAGGACAATTTATTTTAGAGAAATAAACAATTCATCTCAAAATTAAAAAGTAACAATTGTACAATTATAGGCAATGGTTGAAATGCACATTTTCACTTTCACAAATGCTTTTTAACCACACGCGAATTTGCTATAGCACTCTTTAAAAAAATGAATGGGAGTTAAATTGTGACTATTTTGCATGTCTGAGCATACGCACTTGTGCTGGTACATAGTTGTAGAAAGAAGGGCAATTTATCTCTTCTCAGTTTTTCAATGATATTTTAGTTTATACATCAGTTTTTTCAGCAGTTTAAAGCAGATTGTCTTTAAACAATATACCACATATTTAAGAACCATTTAGGTGATCATATCATGCTGTAAACATTATTTCCATTTGCAATTCCCATGTTTCGATCATGACTACTGATTTAGACTGTCTCTGTTGTCTGTGACCTATAGTGAATTAGATTTTTTGACAATTTTTTCCAGAGCGCTATAGTGAATTCCATTTTTGCGCTAATTTGCACGGTTTTAGCCATTTTGCGACCATTAATTTGCGCATTCGCAAGTTTGCGCTATAGTAAATAAACCCCTGTGTGTTCTTTTCCTTCTCTATTTACAGGATGTGTTTTGGGTGCATTTATGGGTAGTTTTGTAAATCTAATGCTAGTTATTTATCAGTGTAGTTGCTTTATTTCTGTATTTGTATTTTTTTTGGGGTATTTGATCACAATTTGTGAATTGTCTTTTTAAAGTAGCTTTTTTCCCCACGATCTTTGTTTTTTTATATTTCAATAAAATAATGAAGCTAATTAAGGGTTAGTTTTTGCATTAAACAGAGCTAGGACAGTTGTAGGGACTTTTGTAACCCTCAGAAGACATTTATATCCAATTTCACCCATAAAGACCTCAAAGTGTATCTAAACCCAAGATCAAAAATGATTAGATTTGGTGGCTGCATTTGTTTTCTCTTTTTTGTTTTTCCTTTATTTTTTTCTTTATTTTTACCTTTATTTTCACCTGGTTATCCTGTCAGTAACACACTTCCTGTGCTAGGATGGCAAAGCTCACTCACTGCAGTGTATCTATAGAGGAGCAGTGTTGTTACCTCAGAAAAGGAAATGCATTAAAACTACAGTACACCTCCCCCTCTCCTTATCTCCATTACATACGGAGAAAGGGTACAGGTTCTGAGAGGCTTCCCGGGACAGTTTAGTAAAAATGCATGACTGTTCTGGCAAATCCGGGACAGCTGGCAAGTATGATGCAATGCAAGATTATCATGGGGCCCCCATGCACCGGGGCCCCTGGCCAGTGCCCATGCATTAAGACAACCCTGCTTGTAGACAAAGTACTTATGCTGAAAATAGAAACCTAATGCAGCCACTGCATTCTATGTAGTTAAAACATATTCTGTGTGCAGCAGCCCTCCTAATACTTATCTGAGCCCATCTCTATCCAGTGATGTTGCAGGAGAGACTCGGCTGCCCGGGACTCCCCCTCCTCATTGGCTGAGACAGTAGCGGAGCGCCATTGATAAAAGTCAGTGAGCCAATGAGAACAGAGAGGGGGCGGAGCCTAGCCACGGCTCTCTGTCTGACTGGACACACAATGCTGCGGCTCAGCTCGGGTGCCCCCATAGCAAGCTACTTGCTGTAGGGGCACTCAGCAGGATAGAGGCGCCAGGATCGCCAAAGAGGGACCCGAGAAGAGGAGGATCTGAGCTTCTCTGTGCAAAATCACTGCACACAGCAGGTAAATATAACATGTTTGTTATTTTTAAACACAAAAAAATAGACTTTAGTATCACTTTAAGTATGTATTCCTAAGGCCCCTTTCACATGATCTGACCGATCGGGTCCGCCTGTCCGTTTTTCAGGCAGATCTGATGGGGCCACCCATTTTCCTCTATGGGGAAGTGTATGTCAGCAGACAGCATGTGTCCGCTGACATTTGATCCAACAAAATCCGCTGAAAACAGACGGGCGGCGATACGTTCGACATCCGTCCAGTGAGTCGGATCAGATGGGGTCGGATGAAAAGGATCCGCCCCGTGTGAAAGGGGCCTTACTCGAAATCTATATTCTATAAGTCTCAGACATCCCAACCTGTAAAAACTAATTTCAGGGGGGGTGGCAAACTAATTTCAGGGATTTCACAAATTTAACCCAACTAGAGGATGATCAAATGAAATGGAATCAGTATACACAGGTTTACTTCTTCTGAGAGATATTAAAGGAACACTCTAACCACCATGACCACTTCAGTGATTTGAAGTGGTCATGGTGCTAGGAGTCAGTATGTGCAGTGTTTCTGCTTGAGACCGGTAGGGCGGGGGCTGAGAGAGGGAGAAAGAGAAGTGAGGATGAGAGAGAGGGAGGGGCTGAGAGAGGGGGGCAACTGACAGAGATGGGGGGCTGAGAGAGAGAGTGGTGGACAGAGAGGGGGGCTGAGAGAGAGTGGTTGAGAGAGAGAGGGGGGGCTAAGAGGGAGGGGGCTGCCACTTTCCACCCGCAGCTTGCCACCAGATGCAGCGTGCCACTTTCCACCCCCAGCCTGCCACCAGATGCAGTGTGCCACTTTACACCCACAGCCTGCCACCAGATGCAGCGTGCCACTTTCCACCCCCAGCCTGCCACCAGATTCAGCATGCCACTTTCCACCCGTAGCCTGCCACCAGATGCAATGTGCCACTTTCCACCTGCAGCCTGCCACCAAATGCAGTGTGCCACTTTCCACCCACAGCCTACCACCAGATGCAGCTTGCCACTTTCCACCCGCAGCCTGCCACCAGATGCAGCTTGCCACTTTCCACCCGCAGCCTGCCACCAGATGCAGCTTGCCACTTTCCACCTGCAGCCTGTCACCAAATGCAGCTTGCCACTTTCCACCCAGAGCCTGCCACTAGATGCAGCTTGCCACTTTCCACCCGCAGCCTGCCACCAGATGCAGCTTGCCACTCTCCACCCTTAGCCTGCCACCAGATGCAGCGTGACACTGAGCGGTATGTCAGGGCAGATCTGTTTGATGGGTTGTACATTGCTGCTCTGTACATGCATTAAGGAAGTTGGGGCAGTGAATCCTTGATAAGCCCAATTTCTCACAGTCAGGACTTTGCTACATGAAAAAATGAGATGCCATCTTTTTCATCTAACAACAGATTTTCTATCTAGTAGCATTGTCCTGATTGTGAGTAATTGGGAAATGCAGTTCAACCCCCAATTTCTCACGGTTCACTGTTGTGCTGCATAAAAAAAAGGAGATACTGGCATTTGCAGATGCAGACGTTTACTTTTAGCAGTGAGTTATGGCAATGATCTGCAGTTAGTCACATCCTGAAAATGAAGATGGGCTGGGCCTGGGCGTTATCATCTCTCACCCCATCAAACTGCAGGACAAAGCCTCGCAGGCTCCGCCTTGGGGATGTTCAATACGGAGTGAGTCTCCAATGAGAGCACCTCTTCAGCTGCTGGGGGAGGAAGTGGGGGGAGGGATATGTCCCGACAATGTTCCTTGTCTCGTTTGGGCATGGCACGGCACCCCGCCCAGCAGTACAGCTCCTCACTGCCAAATGCATGCTTCCCTCTGTAGTTACGCGGCACTCCTGTGGAGAGCACTAGGTGCGGAGGAGGAGCTTTAAATGCTGGGAAAAAATCACAGCTGTGACATCATTGATTGCTAGATGCCAGGTAGTCGGGATATTGCATGGCACTTGTGAGTGTCAGGGAGCCGCAGCCGAAATGCGGGAGACTCCCACGCCTCACGGGAGACTTGGGATGTCTGCATATTGCTCCAAATGTTCGTATTCCTTTGTTTTGCTGCTGTGATCTGACTTTCTGTTAGAGATTGGCTACATTCATTCCCCATGGTCCCATTGTATGTTGGAACGTAGCCACCGTCTCATTCTATCTCCTGAGATGGACTATAAACTAGGGGATTTTTAGTGAATATAGAGAAACATTCAGATGCAGAATACTTTATAATTCCCAAAGGGAAATGATTAATATATACATGCCCGCAATTAACATGCCCAGCTTGTTACAATCAACAGGAAGTGAGTGTGAAAAGGAGAGGTTCAGGAGCTCACAGAGGATGTTACAAAGAGGCAGGAAAACACAGTAAGAAATTATTTCATGAAAAATAGATTGCAGGGCAGTAGGTGGTGGATGTGTATGGATCATTTTTGGAGAATAAGAATATCATTTAATGTCCAACACCATTTAGTTCAAAGCACGATGCCAAAAATCTCTGATATTGGGGTCAAGGAAACACTTGATTTGGCTCATTGACCCCCTGCTGAACTCACTGCAATGTCCGAGTGCTAAACGATATGAGGCTGAAGAGGGATTCATATTCAGCTTTGCATGCAAATCTAAAACTAAGAGAAAATCTACTGACTGGAAACAAAGCACATTCAACATGGAAAATGACATTTTGGCAATCTCGCATGCAGGATCAAAGGACAAAAGGCCCGTAGGCCCTCAAGGAGAGAGAGAGAAGAACAAACGCAAAGCAGCCCAGACTGTGTTTCCTCAGTGTAATTACATTTTAGGCAGTGGCTCAGAATGGGGCCATTGTGAGGGAGGGATAGAAGATGGAAGACTGACCTGAAAAGGGCAACCATAGAAGGGGAGGGCAGATGGACGACTGCCCTGAAAAGGGAAACCTAGGAGGGGTAGGGGTAGGGGAGTGAGATGGAAGTCTGCCCTGAAAAGGGATGGGATGGGGTGGTTGGGGGTGGGAGTCATGCTTACCTCTAATGCAGGTGGTCAGACACTATCACTAGCTTCTGTGTTCTTCACCTTTAGCAGCCCCATTTCCCATAAGGCAAGCAGGCCTACTTGCACTCGGTTGCCCCAGGACTTATGCTAGGGCAGGCGTGAACTCAGCACAGAAAACAGATACTTGCGGTTGGCAGACAGGCAGAGTGGTTGAATGACAGTTTAGGTTCAAGGCAGACAAGGTTCACCATAGATAGGGCCACATCCGTAGTCAAATAGGAAGACAGAGTTCAGAGAGTAGTCGATATTCGAACCAAGGTCATCCACATAGAATCCAATCTAGGAGACAAGAGCAGACAGTGAGCTTGGAACACATGTAACAAACGCAGTATCACAAACATGAGGCTTCAGACTTGAATGGCTTAAATCGGGTTTGGTCTCCACCCAGAGGTAAACTTGAGGTAAAATGTTTGCCACTCCCAAAGCTTATGTGCAACCCTGAGTGCCTGCATACTGTTCTTTAGGTGTGTTGGAATACACTGTTCATGTATTTTTTGCAACAACTACATCAGCTAGTAGATGGCAGTGTTTATAAGTTTGTAGCTGAATCTATGGTACTCTATACTTATTGTTTTTTTCTCTGATAATAAAGTTCCTGTTTACTGTGTGCAGTTAGGTAGCAAAGCCCATGTGGACTGTGCACTGTCTGTTCTGTAGGGCTATATACAGAATGCGGTTAAACTACAGCTCAACTACGTGTCTTCACTGCCCTTGGCTGCCCAGAAGGGCCGGTTACTTTATGGAATACATAGCATTGTTTATACATACAGTACTACGTTGGAATTTATTTGATCATTCTTTCAGAGCGCTGCATTTTGTGTTTTTACTTCACCAATCAGGCCTGTATGGTAGAGTGGCCGGAGGGAAGCTACTCCTCAGTAAAAGGCACATGACAGCCCATCCGGAGTTTGCCAAAAGATACCTGAAGGACTCTCAGAACATGAGAAACAAAATTCTCTGGCCTGATGAAACAAAGATTGAACTCTTTGGCCTGAATGGCAAGTGTCATGTCTGGAGGAAACCAGGCACCGCTCATCACCTGGCCAATACCATCCCTACAGTGAAGCATGGTGGTGGCTGCATCATGCTGGGGGGATGATTTTCAGCGGCAAGAACTGTGATACTAGTCAGGATTGAGGGAAAGATGAATGCAGCAATGTACAGAAACATCCTTGATGAAAACCTGCAGCAGAGCGCTCTGGACCTCAGACTAGGGCAAAGGTTCATCTTCCAACAGGACAACGACCCCAAGCACACAGCCAAGATAACAAAGGAGTAGCTACAGGACAACTCTGTGAATGTCCTTGAGTGGCCCAACCAGAGCACAGACTTAAACCTGATTTATTATCTCTGGAGAGATTTGAAAATGGCTGTGCACTGACCCTCCCCATCCAACCTGAAGGAGTTTGAGAGGTCCTTCAAAGACGGAGAAACTGTCCAAAAATAGGTGTGCCAAGCTTGTAGCATCATACTCAAAAAGACTTGAGGCTGTAATTGGAGCCAAAGGTGCTTCAACAAAATATTGAGCAAAGATTGTGAATACTTATGTACATGGTATTTTTTCGTTTTTTATTTTTAATACATTTGCAAAGATTTGAATGATCTTCTTTCACATTGTCATTATGGGGTGTTGTTTGTAGAATTTTGAGGAAAATAATGAATTTAATACATTTTTGGAATAAGGCTGTAACATAACAAAATGTGGAAAAGTGAAGCACTGTGACTACTTTCCAAATGCACTGTATATTGTTCTTTCAAACCCCATTGAAGAGACTTTTTGTTAAAATAAATTCATTCTCAATATGCATACCCAAACTAAATAACATAAAATATACACTATGGGACATGTAGAAAGCAGTGAATCTGGCATTTACCATACATTCACTGCAGGTGACTCTGCTAGGTGCATGTGTTTTAAATCAGTGGTTCTTAACCTCAGTCCTCAAGAACCCCCAATGGGTCATGTTTTGGGAACTCCCCTTAGATAAAATTGCTCTTATTAATACCATGTCATTGATATTAATTTAAAGCAGCTGTGCAAAGTAAAGGAAAACCTGAAAACATGGTCTGTTGGGGGTACTTGAGAACCACTGTTTTAAATGACAGTGATAGACCCACCACCAGTGATTGTTGAAATATAAATATGCTTAAAAGTGTATTTTACAGGAAGCCAGGGTTAGTTCCTGGAAGACAGATACACTATATTGTCAAACTTATTGGCACATCTGCCTTTACATGTACATGACTTTTAATGCCATCCCAGTCTAATGCTGGCCATACACTATACAGAAAATCGGCCGAACCCATTTTCGAAAAACAAACGTTCGACCGTGACCGCAAACGATCGTGCCATCATATAATGACCGATAAATTGTTCAGTGGACATGAATAAATAACTTTTTGTTCGTTTTTTTACATATACCTAGTGCAGAGAGTTCGGACGGGAAACACATTAACCTTGCAATTTATCGTACGTTCGGCAGAAATTTACCAAACTTCCCGTTCGTTTTTTTACCACAAAAACGTCACAAACGATTATCGATTTGTGCCCATTAACTTGCCGAAAAACGAACGAAGTGTCTATACGAACAATTTTTCGGCCGATTTTTCGTATAGTGTATGGCCAGCATTAGTCAGTAGGGTTCAATATTGAGTTGGCCCACCCTTTGCAGCTATAACAGCTAAACTCTTCTGGGAAGGCTGTCCACAAGGTTTAGGAGTATGTCTTTGGGGATGTTTGACCATTCTTCCAGGAGCGCATTTGTCAGGTTAGGCACTGATGTTGGACGAGAAGGCCTGGCTCTAATTCATCCCAAAGATGTCAGGACTCTGGAGGTCATTCAAGTTCCTTCACCCCAAACCGACTCAACCATGTCTTAATGGACCTTTCTTTGTGCACTGGTCCAAATCATTTGGTGGAGGGGGGATTATGGTGTGGGGCTGTTTTTCAGGGGTTTGGCTTGGCCCCTTAGTTCCAATGAAAGGAACTCTTAAGGCATCAGCATACCAAGACATTTTGGACAATTTCATGCTCCCAACTTTGTGGGAACAGTTTGGGGATGGCCCCTTCCTGTTCCAACATGACTGCACACCAGTGCACAAAGCAAGGTCCATAAAGACATAGATGAGCCAGTTTGGGGTGGAGAAAGTTGACTGGCCTGCACAGAGTCCTGATCTCAACCCACTAGAACACCTTTGGGATGAATTAGTGCAGAGACTGCAAACCAGGCCTTCTTGTCCAACATCAGTGCCTGACCTCACAAATGCACACTCCTAAACCTTGTGGACAGCCTTCCCAGAAGTGTTGAAGCTGTTATGGCTGCAAAGTGTGGGCCAACTCAATATTGAACACGGACTAAGACTGGGATGCTATTAAAGTTCACGTGCATGTAAAAGCAGGCGTCCCAATACTTTTGACAATATATAGTATATGTCTCCATTATTTGGGTTGTGGTCCCATAAAGGGGGATGACTCAAAGCACAGTGCAGGGTGACAAGTTCCAGGGTGAGCCAATAGATAAACTGATTTGCAGCTTTCGCAGGATAATTAAAGGGATTGTAAAGGCTGAAGGTTTTTTATCTTAATGCATGCTAAGAATTTAAATAAAAAGCCTTCTGTGTGCAGCACCCCCTAACACTTACCTGAGGTCCCTCTCTCTCCAGCGATGTCCACGAGTGTTTCAGCTGTCCAAGATTCTCCCTCCTGATCGGTTAGGACACAGCAGTCGCGCCATTGGCTTCTGCTGTCATTCAAAGTCAGAAAGCCAATCAGGGGAGAGAGGGGGCATGGCCAGGTTTGGGCTCCGTGTCTGAATGGACACAGGGAGCTGTGACTCAGCTCAGGTTCCCCCCATAGGAAGCTGCGTGCTGTGGAGGCACTGAACAGGAGGGAGGGGCCAGGATCACAAAAGAGGGATCCGAGAAGAGGAGTATCCTGGGCTTCTCTGTGCAAATCCACTGCAACAGAGCAGCTAAGTATAACATATTTGTTATTTTTATAGGAAAAAAACAAGATTTTACAATCATTTTAAGTTCTCATGTGGGACCCAGAAGTCGGAAACTTTGAAAGATTTTGGGTGGGAAAGAGCCTCCAGTACAAACTATAGGTATTTAGGTCCAGACATGGTTAACCCACTTGCAGGAGAGGGCTGAAAAGGGCAGGAAACAGTCAGCATGTGTCCATGAGGTTTGAGGCAGAATATGACACACCTGTGAGAAGAACTGTGTACTATGTGCACTACTGAGACTCTGTTGGACTGTGGTGGCCTATCTTTTGACCTCTGGAGCAGACAGGGACTTCAGACCCTGTTAAGGGACAAGGTTTTGCTGGTGGCGAGACAAAAGTTTGAGTTATACTAAAGGTGGATGGGCTCTTTTGTTTGTTTTCCTTGCTGAAGTAAGCCATTTCAATTTATATGTTGAAAAGTAAAGACTCTTTGCTTTTACCAACTCTGCTGGCTGGCGATCTCGGGCTCCCATAAATAATACAGTGTATATAGACAGACAATGGGCTGACATCATTCACAGGTGCTAAAGACAGCATGATGCCTAAATAACCATCTTACAGAAGTGGCTGGTGAAGAATGGGCACTTCTCAGGTTTTACTCCTTGGTAGGCCCATGACTACCACTGATGACACATGTAGCACCCTTGTAGACATGTGAAAGGGTAGTTGGGAGTTAATTGTGTTTACCGATTCTTTCTTAGCGGGTTTTTCCTGGGTCCAACCCCCCCAGTCCTGTGTGCTACAAAAGGGATGGAGGCCAGAACCCGGGGGGTTTTTGTTGCTGTTGTGTTGGTTCGGCTCCAGCCAGTTTGTTTTGGTGGGACCCGTCCGTTGCCGGAGTCTGGAGTCCTGGTAATATTCTGAGGTCAGAGTTCCCACTATCTAGGAGAATTGCTGGAACTTGGAGTCCTTCCTGAACATACCATCCATGGACTCTGCCAGGAATGGACTCTTTCTTTACAGGTATGCTGGGGCAGCCACAAGCCTGAGTTGGGACAATTGATGTTAGGGAAACAAATGACTATACTTTATTTCAGACCGCTGTCTGTCTATGCCATCATGGTAATTTATGCTAGTAAAGCTTTTGAAACTTTGTCATTGCCTGGTCTGAAGTTAATCAAGTTGTGTAATCCCATAGCAGCAGGAGCAGATCTGCACCACCAGGGCCCTCAACATGTACACGGGTATGGAAGAGAAAGGGTTAAGTGAAGTGCACACATGGAGTCTGTGCTAGGTGCGCAGTGGGACCCCATACCTTTATTGGGAGTGAGGTAGCAGTGATACACTGCACCTGTGGAGAGGGAAAGGGCTCTGCATATACCTCCTAATTGCACAAGTGACTGTTGTGATGTACAGTAGCATCAAGAGAGTTTATTAAAGACCAGTCGGTTGTTTCAGTAAAGGTACCCGATGTGTAAGACAATGACCCTATTCAAATGCCTCTTGTAAACAAGAAGAACCCACGCTGGGTTAACCTCTTATGTGACCCTTGCTTGGTATCCAACAAGGAGGGAAAAATGAAGGATGCGATGATCAACCACCCTACCTACTGCCTCTACACCCTTCTCAGAGTTGAAGCACCATAGAAGACAACCTTGGTTTTTGTGCAGGATCATCATTTATATATTTTTCAGTATGGTTTATGGTAACCTCTCCTGGCACCAGTGATTTCCTTCAAGACGGAGAAGGTATACCTTTTATCTTTTCATTTATGTCCAGATATTAATCTTCTAGATCAGGGGTCTCCAAACATTTTAAAGAAAGGGCCAGTTTACTGTCCTTCAGACTTTAGGGGGGCCAGACTGTGCCCAGTGGGAGTAAACAATGCTAAATCTTTGGTATTAGGGGAGAAATGGTTGGTGTCGTTGAGAGGAATAGCGCCCAATGTTTGTTGTCAGTGGAAGGAATTATGCCCCCTCACTGGTGTCAGTGGAAGGAATTGTGCCCCAATGTTGGTGTCAGTGGCAGGAATTGTGCCCCATTGTTGGTGTCTGTGGCAGGAACTATGCCCCATCATTGGTGTCAGTAGCCGGAATCATGCCCCATTGTTGTTGTCAGTGGCAGGAGTTATGCCCCATTGCTGGTGTCAGTGGCAGGAATTATACCTCATAGGTCGGATAGAAGTAAGCAAAGGGCCACATCCAGCCCTAGGGCCACAGTTTGTAGGCCACTGTTCTAGATCATGTCCCAACATTATTTTTTCTTTTACCTTGTTCATGTAGTGAGAAACAGATTTTATTACTCCCCGAGACATTAATGCCCTGTACACATGGTCGGACTTTCCGATGGAATATGTGCGAACGGAGCTTGTTGTTGGAAATTCCGACCGTGTGTGGGCCCCATCGGACTTTTTCCATCGGAATTTCCAGCACACAAAGTTTGAGGGGAGGCTATAAAATTTTACGACAACAAAATCCGTTTGCGTAAATTCCGACCGTGTGTGGACAATTCCGATGCACAAAATGCCACGCATGCTCAGAATAAACTAAGAGACGAAAGCCATTGGCTACTTCCCCGTTTATAGTCCCGACATACGTGTTTTACGTCACCGCGTTCAGAACGATCGGATTTTCCGACAACTTTGCGCGACCGTGTGTATGCAAGACAAGTTTGAGCCAACATCCGTCGGAAAAAATCCATGGATTTTGTTGTCGGAATGTCCAATCAATTTCCGATCGTGTGTACAGGGCATATCACTAAAAAAAAAAAAATCAGCTGCAGGAAAACCAACTTCCCATGATGTAGGCACAGCTCAATTGTGCTTTTCCAACCTGATGGCAATGGTTTGGTGAAGGCTATTTTCTGTTGGAGCATGGCTGTGCCCCTGTGTACAAAAGCAGGACATAGTTTGATGAATTTGGTGTACAGGACATAAGTAGTCTGAACAGAGCCCTCACCTTTACAAGCCAGGTCAGTACCTGACCTTGCAAATGCTCATTAGGCTAAATGAGCACCTAGTCTCATACTCCAAAATCTTGTGGAAAGGCTTTCCAAAAAAGTGGAGGCTGTTACTGATACAGGGGTTGGGGGGAGTAACTGCATACCATTGTCCATGGTTTTGGAATGGGATGTCCAACAAGATCGTATAGATGTGATGGTCAGAGCATATCCTAACCTGTTCAACATGTACTGCACCGTTCAGGTCCTACTTGTAAGGGTCAATTCTGCTTAGTTACTGGATGATCAGTGGGAATTCTGTCAGAGCTCTAGAAGCATTCAGTTTGCAAGACAAAATAGCCATTTCAAAGAATGCTTAGCTTTAATGGTAGTATGGGCTGTACCTTTATACAAAATAAAGACAAAGTAGATTGCACAACTTAAAGGGGGGGGGGACATAGTTCATCACAGAGACATAAATCCTATATAAACATGTTGCATGATATCTCAGACATCATTTAAACTAGTTCATAGGTCATGAAATGCTGAAGGTTGACTTTGTAGACATAGGTTCACAACCAGTTCTTACCAACCAGTTCATACCAGACCTTATCTATTCTGTGGTCATTGGGACAAGCAAGACCCTAAAAAGAAGATATTCAACTGTCAACTATTAAATGTTTTTCAAACATTTAATGTCTCAGTCTTGTTAACTCTTTCTAACCCTTCACTACCCTACCTAGAAAACAAACGTGTCCTGATCAACAGAATAACAGATTGTACTTACATGGATATTGGAATTTTCGGGACTTTGAATGAGGCGCATGGGGAATGCGCCTCCATCCCTAGTTCAGAGAGAGAAATGGGAGTTTGGGACTTTAAATGAGGCCCACTGACAACAGGAGGTGAATAAAAAATGGTGTTTATTGATCATGGAACCTGTATCAAACCATATCACAAATATAGACCACATGTAAAAGAAGAACATTGTAATAAATGTCATTCAATATACCTACGCACATGTGTATGAGCGCATGCAATAAGCATCAAGAGTACATCAATATGTCAAACTAGAGGCCACATGGTAGTCACAAGTGATCGATGGATACATACAATGATAAATACATATATATATATACACATAAAAGCAGCATAGGGCAATAATAGTAAAAATGTGTGGACCCGTAATTGATTGAAGAGAGATGTTCTGAGTTGATAGTAAGATGTGAGCATGTATCTGCGTAACAAACTGACCGACGCGTTTCGTGTAAACCACTCATCAGGGGCACAGTGCTTAAACATATCTATGAAATGTAGTAAAGTAAGCAATTAATATATATGCAACCAATAGTAGCCGGGGGAAGCAATTATGCGACCCCTGAGTACTTACATAAAATCAGTGCAGAGGAGGTGTGGTGATGATGCAGCCAAGGCCATATTAGTAGTCCGTACCGGGAGCTGAGGTGACCGAAACATGCACTGGCGGGGCGCATGCACAGAACCCCCCCACATGCACAGAGCCCGGAGCACTAGATCTTGGGATGAGACAGTAACCTGCCAGTAATGACTGCCAAGCGGGGTCTAAGAAAAAGGAAGATGCATAATCAGTATACCATATTGTACTGATGAGGTAAATAAAAAATATATGCATCAGATGAGTGGAAACTGAAATTAAAGAGGTCAAAACAAAAAGAAAACCCAGCTGGGGATAAAAGAAAAAGGAAAAAGGAAAAATAAAAAATAAAAGAATAAAAATTGAAAAATAAAAAATAAAAAATAAAAAAATAAAAAAATGAATCACATCCAATCCCCATAGAATGTGATATAAACGAAAAAAGTAACAAACACAGACCTGATTGGTCAGTAAAACCAAAGAGACAGGGGGGGAAAGAAAAAAGGGAAAAAAAATGGTGACTGGTTTTACATGTTTCCCAGAAGGATATATACAAGTGCTGTGGTGAGATCTGTCATCATCTGTTTGCGGCACCCAGACTGTGTCAGGAGCGGCCTTATATGTACACCCGCCCCAACCACGTGCACGCTAACAGACACCAGCATCACGCAGACACGGCATATGCAGGGAAGGGCTCCAACGTGGGTGAAAAGCACCGCCCACAGAGGATGCCCACATGACCCCGCTGACCGGCCGAGATGTAAAACCTAATGCCTGCACGCCGTGATGTCAGAGTTGACATCACCCGTGCGGCAGGATGCGTGGCGCTGATGCGCTGTGGGCGCCCGCCCGCCCCCTGCACACGTCCACACCCCCCTGATCCTAATAGGACAGGAGGGAGTGATGGGGGGAAGGGGGGCACACAGAGCACATCGCAGCTCCCGGATATCGGACAACAAGGCAGCCCTGGTGATTCAAAAACCACATCATTCCCCAAGGAGAAAAAGTGTGTGTACCAAGCTGTGCTGCATAATCTCATGGACACACATGGTTGTGTCCATTGAGAGTGTATGAACCCGGACAAGGTAAAAAACCTTCCAGGACTGAAAAAAACCTAACCTGTGAGTAGCAGGGGAACACTGCTGTCTCTGTCCGTGGACCTCCATCCCTAATTGCGTAAGGATATTGGAATTTTCGGGACTTTGAATGAGGCGCATGGGGAATGCGCCTCCATCCCTAGTTCAGAGAGAGAAATGGGAGTTTGGGACTTTAAATGAGGCCCACTGACAACAGGAGGTGAATAAAAAATGATGTTTATTGGTCATGGAACCTGTATCAAACCATATCACAAATATAGACCACATGTAAAAGAAGAACATTGTAATAAATGTCATTCAATATACCTACGCACATGTGTATGAGCGCATGCAATAAGCATCAAGAGTACATCAATATGTCAAACTAGAGGCCACATGGTAGTCACAAGTGATCGATGGATACATACAATGATAAATACATATATATATACACATAAAAGCAGCATAGGGCAATAATAGTAAAAATGTGTGGACCCGTAATTGATTGAAGAGAGATGTTCTGAGTTGATAGTAAGATGTGAGCATGTATTTGCGTAACAAACTGCCCGACGCGTTTCGTGTAAACCACTCATCAGGGACACAGTGCTCAAACATATCTATGAAATGTAGTAAAGTAAGCAATTAATATATATGCAACCGATAGTAGCCGGGGGAAGCATATATTTTTTATTTACCTCCTCAGTACAATATGGTATACTGATTATGCATCTTCCTTTTTCTTAGACCCCGCTTGGCAGTCGTTACTGTCTCATCCCAAGATCTAGGGCTCCGGGCTCTGTGCATGCGCCCCGCCAGTGCATGTTTCGGTCACCTCAGCTCCCGGTACGGACTACTAATATGGCCTTGGCTCCATCATCACCACACCTCCTCTGCACTGATTTTATGTAAGAACTCGCATAATTGCTTCCCCCGGCTACTATCGGTTGCATATATATTAATTGTTACTTTACTACATTTCATAGATATGTTTGAGTACTGTGCCCCTGATGAGTGGTTTACACGAAACGCGTCGGTCAGTTTGTTACGCAGATACATGCTCACATCTTACTATCAACTCAGAACATCTCTCTTCAATCAATTACGGGTCCACACATTTTTACTATTATTGCCCTATGCTGCTTTTATGTGTATATATATATATATATGTATTTTTCATTGTATGTATCCATCAATCACTTGTGACTACCATGTGGCCTCTAGTTTGACATATTGATGTACTCTTGATGCTTATTGCATGCGCTCATACACATGTGCGTATGTATATTGAATGACATTTATTACAATGTTCTTCTTTTACATGTGGTCTATATTTGTGATATGGTTTGATACAGGTTCCATGATCAATAAACATCATTTTTTATTCACCTCCTGTTGTCTGTGGGCCTCATTTAAAGTCCCAAACTCCCATTTCTCTGATTGTACTTACAAGGGCTACCGTCACACAATCTCTCTCTGCTGACCAACATAGTCTGGTTTCCCCAAGGTTTTAGGGAGCCTTTTAGTTAGTTTCAACTAAAAAGGACAATCACAGCATAATTAAATAGACTCATCAGTTTAGAGTGCCAGAAATTGCATTGTGAGTAATGCTGTAAGACACAACTTTTATATTCCAAATACTACATCTAGGGAGCATAAGAGTATGTAAACTATTAAATCTTAAAGGTCACTTAGAACGAATGTTTAATAAATCATTAGAGTAATAATTCACAACCCTTCATCTCATAAACAGGTCTTTCAACGAGAAAACTTTCCATTGCCGTCTTCTTTCCATCAGAGATGGAATTCTTTTGTTGTGCTTTCTCTTTCATTATAAACAGGTCCTGCCGAGTACGCCAAATGGTATCAGGGAGCTCTGCCGTGTGACATAAAAACAGCAGCGACTCCACTCAAAGAAATTGATGATTTCATTAGGGATCCTGCCCATCTGCTGTGTGGGCTGGTGATATAGTATTATGCCTGGCGGTACGGCAATAAGGCAGGAACTCCAAACTACATAAAACAAAAAACTAAGATCTTTTTTATGCACAGCCCATTCTAATAAAGGAAAAAAATGTAAAATGACTGGCCTGGAGTCACAGACTTTTTAAGCAAGAACAAATTAAAGAAGACTGTCAGTTTAATTAAATGCAAGATATTGCATATAACAGAAAGTCACACCTAAAGTAATGTATCTGAGAAAGGAAAGCTCCCATTGGTTGCTGCTGGGGACTTTGCTTTATTTTTTTGTTCAGAATTAAAAGTAGCTATAAACCCGAAGAGGGATGGACTTTGTCCCCTGGGCCAGTTCTTATAAAATGTGTTATTCTGGTGGCCCTGGGTAGAGATACTTTACCATTTAGACCAGGGGTCAAAAACCCAACAAATGTGGGAAGCCTCTGCCAAATCGCTACCAGAGTACTGCAGTTCCAGTGGGGTCACTCTCCTGTGTCCTCCATCTTGGATCCCTTCATCTGTGTAGCCAGGAGCCGGCTATCTGTGCCTGCAATCAGGAGACATTGTGCAGTCTTACTGTTGTGGAGCTGTTTCCCTCAAGTCTTGCGCTTGGACTGTGCTGTCACATCCTGAATGTATTAACTAAGCGAAGCATCTTGGGACCTGTAGTTCAGACTGCTGGGATTTAACTTTCAGTTGAACTGTTTGGAACTACAACTACCAGTGGATGAGAAGGAAAAACGGACTGCTGGGAGAAGAGATAAAAGAGTTGGCATAGGCCTGGATCACTCACTTGGGACTCCGGCCTGGATCTGCAAGCAGGGACTCTGTGTTTGAGAGTGCTGAGGCTGAGTTGTTCAAGCAGAGTCACCAGAGTACCCACACATGTATCCTTGGGGCATCTGTGGACAGTACTGCCTTACTGTCCAGCGGCAGCCTGGAGGCCGTTTGTGCTTAATTTTAATCGCGTTGCAGCTGACCTGTTTGGGTCGCAGCGAGGTGCAACGGTGGTCAGACGCCACCCCTCTTGACCAGGACCCTGAGGGAGAGCCTGTAAAGTCACTTTTATCACCACCAGCATCAGCCATTGCAGTATCATTAGCAGGCACCTGCCCATCCATCTACATAGACACTGAGTACAGACACCATTGTCTCAATTTACCTTGATGTTACCTGTAGTGCTACAGGATAAGTCCATCCAGCTACATAGACACTGTACACAGACACCATTGTTTCCATTCACCTTGCTGTTATTTGTAGTTACACAGTATACAAGACCTTTAAGTCAACAATTACAGTGATCTCTCTCTGCACTTAACCAACACAGGAATATTCTGTTTCTTTGCTTTCTAAAGCCAAACCGGTTGAATGGCTTTGCTCTGCTATTCAGGATTTCCACCAATACAACTCTCCTAAATGCTAGCTGAAAAGCAAAGGACTTAATTTCTGTAATACAGGACTACATCAAACTCCCTCCATCATAAGGAATTTCCTTTACTTTGCTCATAGAGCCTGAATTTGCCTTGAACTCTGTAAGGGAGCAGATTAAATTCCACAATTTATTCAGTTGTGCTCAAAAGTTTAAATACCCCGGCAGAATTTACGATTTCTTGGCCATTTTTCAGAGAATATGAATGATAACACAAAAACTTTTCTTTCACTCATGGTTAGTGTTTGGCTGAAGCCATTTATTATCAATCGTGTTTACTCTTTTTAAATCATAATGACATACCCTGGCAGAATCATAAACTTATGAGCACAACTGTAATAGTTTGCTGAATGCTATGACACTTCATTTAATTCTTGCACCTGTGCCACCCCCCCCCCCCCAGTCAGTTGGTCGGTCAGTAGCACTGTAGCACTTACCCCATCACCATCGGCTTCGCCTGCTCGGCGACAGCGGCCTCCTGTTCTGCTGCTCTCCACAGGTGATGACGCCAACGGCGTTTCCTCCCTCCTCGGTGGCCAATCGGGAGTCTTCCCTTTTCAGCCAATCGGAAAATGGGTCTCACACCACGGTCTCACATCTATTGGCCGGATTGAGGATCAGTGTTTCAACAGCGAATATTCATTATCTGTTGTAACACGTCTGGGTGGGCTCCGTTCGCATTCCCTGCGACCCTAGTCCACTTTTTTGAAACCTATTAGAGCCTCTGGGTTTAAATCGAGTGCTTCAGAGGGGCATGGCCGGATGTGATCGAGGCAGCACGCATCTCTTCAGAGCTCCGTGCATCCTGATAGAATCTGCCACTACGGAGTAACGGAACTCGGTTAATATAACCACCAGTATCTGGGAGAAGATGAGAGGAACGCAGGCATGCATTCATCTGCTTCTAAAAAGCCCCAGAAGACTCCCAAAGACCAGCACCAGACCTGCTCCATGAAGGAGACGGAGCAGCTACTAGCGGTGGGCACATAAGCGATTACAAGATCGATCCTGGAAGCCATTAATGCTAGTAAGTCAGAATTAATGGGGCGCATTGACCATTTATCATCCGAATGCACGCTAATTAGTCATGATCTTGACAAAATCAGAGGCAGGCTCACTACGGTGGAGGACAGGGTCTCCGGGGTCGAGGACACATCCCACGTACAAAGTACCCACATAACAAGACTCCGCGACCTGGTGAGATCCCTTTAGAGCAGGGCAGATGACACTGAGGACCGTCAAAGGAGGAACAATATCAGGGTAGTGGGCCTGCCAGAGGGAGCGGAGGGAGACAAGCCAGTACTTTTTGCTGAAGCACTGTTTAAAAAACTGCTATCATTCAAAGATTTACCCCCCACTTATGTAGTGGAAAGAGCACACAGGGTCCCCACTGGAAACAGAACTCCAGGAGCCTACCCCAGACCATTCCTGGTCAGGTTTCTGAACTACAGGGACAGGGACATGATCTTGGCCCAGTCCAGGAAAACCCAGGAACTGAAGCATGAAAATGCTCAGGTGATGCTCTTCCCAGACTTTTCGTCAGTCACTCAACAACAACGCTGCTCCTTTAATGATATCCGCAGACGGCTCCACGAAAAAGAAATCCAATACAGCATGTTGTACCCAAGCAGGCTCAGGGTTCAATATAAAGGCAGCATGAAGTTTTTTGAGAATCCTGCAGAGGCATGTGACTGGCTGGATAGAGAACTCTCCTAATTGCAAGAAGCATAGTTGCGTCTTATTGGTCACATGAGGTCAAACCATTCAGAAAATCTGTTGCACCTGTTGTGCCTGTTAACTGTATCTCACTTCTTCATACCTACAAGTAATGGAATACACAAGTGAAAGGCTGGAGTGTTAAGCCATATTAACTGGCAATGCCTAATCAAGAGCAGAGACGACATCCCCAAAAGTCAATGCACGCAATTGGCAAATGAAGTTGAATGCCTCTGGTTTAGGATGAAACAACTGACAAAAACAGACTCCCAGTAAGAAATACTGTACTGGGGGAAATTTAAGCAAGCATTTAGGGATGATTCTCCTTCACTCCTGACTCAACTGACCCCTTTTTCATGTTTCCTGCCCGGATTTCTGACTTCCTATATTTTTGTTTTTTTATTTTAATTTTTTACCTATCTTTATTCTTATTGCTACTCGACTCCCCGTGGGCTATTTTCTGGTACTGCAGCAGGGGGGAATCGCTCCCTAATGTGGCCTTGACCCTGCTGGTCTTTACTCTTCTATTGTTTCTAAACTCCACACCACCTGTTGGTCGGAGCACAAGGAGGATGTGAAACAGCCAAGAAGATTCTGCCGAACTTTTGATCAATGCGGCTGAAACTCAACACAAGTATATGTTTATTGACTTTTGGGATGAAGCTACATGCCAGAACTTTTTTTGTTTTTTTAGATTTAGTTTCTGGTATAATAGCAGGGGGGGGGGTTGGTAATTGTCACAGCTCATACACCTGAAAATATTATGTGGTATTTTTTTCCAGGATGGAAACAAGTGGGTAAGGTCATCACTGTTAAGAAAAAGGATGGTTCCGCTCGGGCACTATAGAGATATATTTACCAGTAAATATGATAATGGCGGATAAACTAAACATTGTGTCTTGGAATGTTAGGGGCCTGAATCACAAATTTAAAAGGGCCTCAGTGTTCCAATACCTAAACCAGTCGAAACCACACATTATTTTCCTACAGGAGATGCACCTTGATGGAAGCAGGATGATGACTCTACGCAAACCGTGGATTCAGAGAGCCTTACACTCTACTTACTCCACCTTTGCCAGAGGGGTCTCTATACTTATTAGCAGTACCAGGGGCGTAACTATAATAGCAGGGCCCCATAGAAAAATGTTGTATGGGGCCCCCCTGCAAACAGCCCCCCCCCCCCCCCACAGCTGCCCTAGTGTCAATGCAGCGTGACCTGTGCCCCATACAGCGTGACCTGTGCCCACTACAGCGTGACCTGTGCCCAATACAGCGTGACCTGTGCCCAATGCAGCATGGCCTGTGCCCAATACAGCGTGACCTGCCTGTGCCCCATACAGCCCCACCTATGCAGAGGAAGAGGCAAGCCACCCGGATCAGCAGAGAGCGAGATTGCCCGCTGTAATAGCTTTCATTTGAATTTCCTGTCTTCCCGGGGCTCATCGTCACATAGCCCCACCTCTTGGCCTGGCGCCTTTGATGACGTCACATGTCCCGCATTGGATCGGCGTTCTGTCTATCAAAGGCACCGGGCCAAGAGGTGGAGCTATGTGACGTGAGCCCTGGGAACACTGGAAGTTCTAATGAAAGCTCTTACATCGAGCAATTCAGCTCTCTGCTGATACGAACAGCTCGCCTCTTCCTTTCCTCTCTCTTCCCCTGGCTGGGAGACTGTGCCGGCAGTGCTCTTATCCTCACTGGGCCCCACTCGGCTGCGGGCCCCATAGCGCCTGCATGGGTCGCTATGGTGATAGTTACGCCCCTGAGCAGTACAATCCCCTGTACCATTCATCAAGTTACTCGGGGGGGAGATATGTAGCGGTGGTGTTGGAAGTATATCAGTGTCAACTATTATTGGTAAATGTATACATGCCTCCTCCATTCCAGGCCCAATTGTTGCATGACATACTTTTTTGCCCCACTGTATGTTGTTTCGCACGGCCCCAGTATATGTGCAGTGGGCGTTCTTTAACTGGTTAAAGGTTAACTACACTTTAATGGGAAAAACAGAAAATAAAACATAAAAAATAATATAGCGTATACAATTGCGACACAAGTCATATTGTAATTGAATGTTAATAAAAATGACCTTTCCCTTTCAATCTGCAGCTCTGTCATTTTCTGTAAGATGCAACATGGCTACCTGGAGGATTTTTGTACACAGAATGTGTACAGAATGCCCACCCAGAAACATAATTTCCCGCTTGTGTGATTGGCTAACTGATTTTCTCAGCAGTCTGCACTAAGATACAAGTCAGATATCAGGCATCCCCTGCAACAAAATGTAATTTTTGGTGAGATACCCCCAATAGGAAATTACTTCTAGACAGATGCTGGCCCTGCCACTTTTTTTATTAGAGCCCTACATGTGCAACGGCTGGTTGATAAATATGAAACCACTCCCATTAGACTCACTCTACACATGAGCACAGAAAAACACACAGGAATTTCTTCAGAATAACAAAAACTAGGGATCTGCAAGAAAGCTTGTTAAAATCCTTTTAATGTACATGGTTTACCCAAAGGGGAATGTTTTTCCAAAAGTGGAGTTACTCTTTAAGTTACAATGGGGTTATATTATGTGTAGATGTACAGAGCGCTTAGCAAGGCCCTTTTTTTAATGTGTGTCCAGGCGATCTCTCTGATGAAATTTCCCTCCAATTCAATAGGACTTTATGATGATGAACAGGGCTGATTATATTGACGACTTGTGTTCCTAACTGACTATGACAGCAGCCAGTGATAAGAAACACTGTAAAGGAGCAATATTTATATACAGCTTGACGATTATCTCCTCCGCTGTCCTTTTCATTAAAGTAATGAATATAAACGCAGCCAGCTTTTGCCTCTAAGATATCCAGCACACTAGGCATCCATTTAGGTAATAAATGACCAATGGTGTAGATGGGTTTAGGTATTGAATCTTTGTTTGGTTTGCTGAACATCTACTTGCTGCAAATGATTCCCCCTTCCAGAAAATTACCACAGGTGATCTGCCCATAGTTTTATACTTTTTAAGAAAGATGCATTGTATATTAATATTTTGTATTCCTATTTTTAGCCAGTAGGTGGAGCTTGTGACTTCTTTTGTAGATTTTTCTCAAGATTTCTTTAGTCCCATTTATTGTAAAAGGTCCAACAGATCAGACTCTTACACTAGTGAACGAGTCAGAACCATGGCTCATCACAATAACTTATCGCATATCGGATGGGTATAACTAGTTAATTTATTTACCCAATACTGTATGAACAAAAATTATATATATATATATATATATATATATATATATATATATATATATATATTACATGTGTAC
Source organism: Lithobates clamitans (assembly GCA_037952925.1). Classification (NCBI taxonomy): domain Eukaryota; kingdom Metazoa; phylum Chordata; class Amphibia; order Anura; family Ranidae; genus Lithobates; species Lithobates clamitans. The sequence goes on from JBBGZY010000464.1 coordinate 448,257, forward strand.
ATACAGCACATACACGTATACATTTTTTTTCTCCTGCCTTATCTGGTGGCATCATGAGTCCTTCCTCTTCTGCTCCAGCAGTGGCATAAAAAAGTGTAGGCCAATCAGTGTAGCAGTAGTAGTAGTTCAGAGCTTAGACTGACATGAAAAAAACATTCCCAGGAGGTGGGTCCATGACAGCTTGGACTCACAAGTAGTGGGTTCAATGACACTGCCCGTCATTCAACCTGGTAGACTGGTGACACCTAGTGGCGGAAAAGTATTACTCAACAGAAATTGTAGTTCTTTTGCATAAGTAAAACTCATAGGATTTCCAAAGCTTTCAGCCAGAGCCTGCACAAAACCAGAGTGACCACACAGTGAAGATCTCCAGACAGTGATGTTGTAGGTAAGTACTGTACAGGTTATGCTCAGAATGTTCCATTATGTTGAAAAGTGCATTTATCTTTTATTGGGGAAGCATATAAAGGTATGGGTTAAATTTGTATGTACTTTTTAAGTTGATATACTGTATTTTTAAACTGTTGTATATCTATTTCTATAATTATGTACAATCTTTGTTCACAGATAAAATTATTCAAAGACAAAGGATATTCAGAGCACTGCGGATTGAAGACAGCACAGCCAGAAGCTGCTTACCTGAGCAAGGTAAGTGATGAGACACTATAAAGTGTTAATTACTTGCACGTGTACATAGCGTGTACATAGCATCTTGAGCTGTTGAGTTTAGTAAAAAAAAAAAAACCTATTTTCTTCAGAAAAGGAACAGAAACCATAAAGTAGCCTCATGCCTGCTGAGTTAAAAAGAAAATGGCAAATATGAAACATACTTGACCTTAAAAAAATACTATATATATATATATATATATATATATATATATATATATATATATATATATATATAGTATTTAATTTAATCTTGTCTGCAAGTAAGGGCTATTGTACAAGTGAAGGGTGTGTGTGTCACGTACCTGGTGGTTGAGCCCACTTATGCAGGGAGCGGCTTCCCGTGTACCTCTGGCTCGAGAACCCCTGATAGAGAAGACAGGGGCTCGGGAGTGCAGGGGGCACAAGTGCCTGATGGGTTGCAGATGCAGGGGCTGATCCGGACTTCTGGAAAACTGCAAGGAGACCAGTTGTGGACTGGAGCAGGGACCCTGTAGGAGGCAGGAGCAACAGGAAGCTCTAAGCTGCACTTGGTAAGGAGGTGTATTGTAGTCCAGGAGAAGTGAGCAGCATAACTGAGGGCTGCAGACAGCAGGGAGGTATAGTAGTTTAGCAGGATCAGCAAGGAGGACCAGACTGGCAGCTGGAGGCAAGAACAATAAGAGGTGTATTGTAGGTTGGATCACAAGCAGGTTTCAGACAGGCTGGGTCATACACTGGTGGGCAGATAAGGTACAGGAGCAGTAGAAAAAGCGTAGTCGGGTAGCAGGCCGGGTTGGTAGCAGGTGAGCAGTGAAGTACCAGGAAGCAGGCAGAAGGAACGTCAGGACAAGCCGGTATCAGAGGCTGGCAGCAAGCAGGGAAGGTCAATGACAAGCCGGGTAACAGAAGTCAGGAAAGCAGGATAACAAGTAGCAGGGGGTCTCAGGAACACTGTAGAACAGACAGCAAGATGGCATGGTGACAGTCTCCTTTAAATAGTGCTTTTGGTGCCAAGTCCCGTCACATGGCGCGCGCGCCTGTGCGCAACCAGGCGCACCGGTGTGTGCTATTGCGCACGCGCGCGTGTCAGGCAGCTCTTTTGGATTGGAATATTGTGCACAGATCTTCTACTGTTAGCCGGACTGCTTCCTTGACAGTGTGTGTGTATACACATGTGAGGAGGGGGCTGAGTGCGTATAGGTGTGTGTGTGTGTGGAGGGGGCTGAGTGAATACAGCTGCTGGATTGGGCCATCTCTTTGCTGGATTGGGATGTCTCTTTGCTGAATATATTAGTTTTTTGTTTAGGAGTCTTTTTTTTGTTGTTTTTTTTAGATCTGCTAGGGGAGGATAGATTTGGGGGGCAATGAAAAGGTAGTGCAGTTAGTGTTAGTATAGGATCCTGCTCAAAAGAGTCCACTTTGTTGTAGTGGCAGGCTTCATATTTTTTGGCCAAAATATAATTCCTTACTCTTAAATCTTGAAAGCACTGATGACTTGGGATACTCTTTACACTTTTTATTTTCATATATTACGTTGTAAGAGTGTTAAAATAAAAGTGGGTGCACTGAAAGACTCGTGGGATGGCCAGTGAGCGAGTCTTGGAGAATGTTGGGGGTCAGGACTGGGGAGGCCCAGGCCTAAAGCTGTGTAAGGGGCCCCAAAATTGCTGACGGCTGCCCTGCCTGCGTAGGCAGGTTTTTTTGTAAAGGTGAACAATCCTTTTAAGTTAGCCAATGGGAACAATATTCCCCCCCTTCTATTTACAGTACATTTGATATATTGATCATAGTCTGGGTAACATCTGTTATTTATGAAATGTCTTGTATGGATTTAGTTAACAGACATGTTTATATGTACCATCTGTCCATTGTTGTTACTATACCTGTGTCCTTACAATGTATTTTTATTGTTATGCCTCTATTCGTATAACTTTTACTTTTTGCAAAAAAAATGTTTTTTAATAGTCAGACATATGAATGAAATCAGAGAACACAAGGATATAGATAATTAAGGGCAAATATATATATACAGTATCTAAAAAAAGTGAATACACCCCTCAGATTTTTGTAAATATTTTATTATATCTTTTCATGTGACAACACTGAAAAAATGAAACTTTGCTACAATGTAAAGTAGTGAGTGTACAGCTTGTATAACAGTGTAAATTTGCTGTCCCTTCAAAATAACTCAACACACAGCCATTAATGTCTAAACCGCTGGCAACAAAAGTGAGTACACCCCTATGTGAAAATGTCCAAATTGGGCCCAATTAGCCATTTTCCCTCCCTTGGTGTCATGTGACTCATTAGTGTTACAAGGTCTCAGGTGTGAATGGGGAGCAGGTGTGGTAAATTTGGTGTTATCGCTCTCACTCTCTCATACTGGTCACTGGAAGTTCAACATGGCACCTCTTGGCAAAGAACTCTCTGAGGATCTGAAAAATAGAATTGTTGCTCTACATAAAGATGGCCTAGGCTATAAGAAGATTGCCAAGACCCTGAAACTGAGCTTCAGCAAGATGGCCAAGACCATACAGTGGTTTAACAGGATAGGTTCCACTCCGAACAGGCCTCGCCATGGTCGACCGAAGAATTTGAGTGTACGTGCTCAGCGTAATATCTAGAGGTTGTCTTTGGGAAATAGACGTATGAGTGCTGCCAGTATTGCTGCAGAGGTTGAAGGGGTGGGGGCGTCCGCCTGTCAGTGCTCAGACCAATAGGCCGCAGGCTTTATTAATTTGGTCGCATGGTTGTTGTCCCAAAAGGAAACCTCTTCTAAAGATGATGCACAAAAAAGCACACAAACAGTTTGCTGAGGACAAGCAGACTAAGGACATGGATTACTAGAACCATGTCCTGTGGTCTGATAAGATCAAGATAAATTTATTTGGCTCAGATGGTGTCAAGCGTGTGTGGCGGCAACCAGATCATGAGTACAAGACAAGTGTGTCTTGCCTACAGTCATGCATGTCATGGTCTGGGGCTGCATAAGTGCTGCCAGCACTGGGGAGCTACAGTTCATTGAGGGAACCATGAATGCCAACATGTACTGTGACATACTGAAGCAGAGCATGATCCCCTCCCTTCTGAGACTGGGCCGCAGGGCAGTATTCCGACCTCAAACACACCTCCAAAACAACCACTGCCTTGCTAAAGAAGCTGACGGTAAAGGTGATGGACTGGCCAAGCATGTCTCCAGACCTAAACCCTATTGAGCATCTGTGGGGCATCCTCAAATGGAAGGTGGAGAAGCGCAAGGTCTCTAACATCCACCAGCTCTGTGATGTCCTCATAGAGGAGTGGAAGAGGACTCCAGTGGCAACCTGTGAAGCTCTGGTGAGCTCCATGCCCAAGAGGGTTAAGGCAGTGCTGGCAAAATAATGGTGGCCACACTTTGGGCCCAATTTGGACATTTTCACTTAGGGGTGCCCTCACTTTTGTTGCCAGTGGCTTAGACATTAATGGCTGTGTGTTGAGTTATTTTGAGGGGACAGCAAATTTACACTGTTATACAAGCTGTACACTCACTACTTTACTTTGTAGCAAAGTGTCATTTCTTCAGTGTTGTCACATAAAACGATATAATAAAATATTTACATAAATGTGAGGGGAGTACGCACTTTTGTGAGATACTGTGTATACACTTATATTAATAGTATAAAATGAAAAAATAAATAAAAATGTAAGTATATATCCCATAGTTTGTAGGTGCTATAACTGCCAGACAAACCAATAAATATACACTAATTGAGATTTTTTGCCAAAGGCTTGTAGTAGAATGCATTTTGGCCAAAATTTATGACGATATTTGATTTTTTTTTTATTGGATATGTTTTATAGCAGAAAGTAAAAAATATTGTTTTTTTTTTTTTCAAAATTGTTGTTTTTCGTTTATATAGCAAAAAATTGAAACCCACAGGTGATCAAATAACACCAAATGAAAGCTCTATTTGTGTGAAAAACATTATATATATTTTAGTTGCATACAGTGTTGTAAGACTGCGCAAAATAACGCAGTGCCGAGCAGCAAAAAATGCCCTGGTCATGAAGGGGGGGACTTCCAGGGGTCAAGTGGCTAAGGAATCACTTTACTGACATCTCCCACTGAAAATACAATTCACTGGCTGTCATGGTCATCCTCTGGCTTCAGCATTTTCTGACCTGGAAAAAGGTGAGTGCATCAAGAATTCAGACCCTACTGGATACATTGTAGTCCGGGGTCAGTGTAAAGGCTGAGGACAGGCATGACCGCCATTGTCAGAGATCAGCAATGGCGGCCTATGGAACGTTGGAGATCAATGATGGTGGCCTATGGAACGTTAGAGATCAACGATGGCAGCCTATGGGACGTTGGAGGTTAGCGATGGCGGCCTGTGAAACGTTGGAGATCAGCGATGGCAGCCTATGGAATGCTGGAGATCAGTGATGGCGGCCTATGGAACGTTGGAGATCATCGATGGCGGCCTATGGACCATTGGAGATCAGCGATGGTGGCCTATGGAATGTTGAAGATCGGCAATGGTGGCCTATGGAACACTGGAGGTCAGCAATGGTGGCCTATAGAACATTGGAGATCAACGATGGCGGCCTATGGAACGTTGGAGATCAACGATGGCGGCCTATGGAACGTTGGAGATCAACGATGGCGGCCCATGGAACGTTGGAGATCAACGATGGCGGCCCATGGAACGTTGGAGATTAGCGATGGCAGCCTATGGAACGTTGGAGGTCAGAGATGGCGGCCTGTGGAATGTTGGAGATTAGCAATGGTGGCCTATGGAATGTTGATGATCGGCAATGGTGGCCTATGGAACACTGAAGGTCAGCAATGGTGGCCTATAGATAGTTGGAGAGCAGAGATGGCGGACTATGGAACGTTGGAGATCAGCGTTGGTGGCCTATGGAACGTTGGAGATCAGCAATGGTGGCGTGTGGAATGTTGGAGATCAATAATGGCGGCCTATGGAACATTGGAGGTTCAAGGTCACTGCACTCCCAGACTATTGTAATGGCATTACGGCGCAATGGAAGGGACGTGGTGCATCAGCCGCCGCCTCGGAAATAAAATTACCAGCAGATATACGTTTCATATTTGCGATCTTGGCGTTTACCGAGAACGGGAAGTAGATCTACTTAGCTGTCACTGCATATGGCGTGGATTTCACGAGGTGTTTGCACAAGCCGGCCGTCTGACACAATTATACAAATAAGGAAAATATAAAAGTGTCTAATGAGCTTTTACTGCAATTCCATGAATCTGCCGAGAAATAAAATCACATTGTTCCATTTACTGACCATCAGACCTTGGAGGACGGAAACCACAGAGAGCAGTGCATGTCATCACCCATTAAAGTGACCCTGATTTCATTTTAAAGTGGATCAAACGCCTGAGTGCATATAGGCTGAGTAATGTCAGTATAAGAGTTCCGGGTATTTACTACCACACACTGAGCTCCCTGCTCCCCCTGACATGGCCTTCATCAGCTTCTCTCTCCAAAAGGACAGAGCCATCTTTGTTCAAGCATCATACAGGGTTGATGCCAGCTCAGATGACAAAGTCATGTAAATGACAAGGCTGTGTTCACAAATGCTTGACACAGATCAGCCCCTGCTGCAGCCTTACACCCTGTGACTTGCTACAAAGTTACAACGTACAGTCTGATTACTGGGATATTGGGGACTGGAAAGATGCTTCCTCCAGCCTGCAGCAGACTAATGAAATCAGTGCAGCCTAGACAACCTGTGCCCTTCAACACAAGGTAGTTGTGAAATACTCTGCACTGCTGGAGATCTCCGCTCCTTCCTCTACTGAACTCTAATCACAGGAAAATGCTACATGTCCTACAAAATGCATTAAAGTGCAACATAAACCCGTGACCACCCTTATAGGAATGAATGGGATAATGGATAACTGTGAACACACCCTAAGCTGATCACACACAGGGTATGGAGCACAGTAATGCCTGGTACACACTGAGTTTTTTTAGGGTTGAAAGCATTGGGACCTCGGGAGGAGGTTGTTGTACTAACTATGTGATGTTAGTACAGTGATCTTCCTACTGAGATATTGTGTTCTGACAGGGGGACTGCCACCCCATCAGATGCCAATTGGCAGATGTCTTTCTGGCATGCCCCTTCTACAGAAGCCGGACAGGCAGCTTTACACACAGGCCAAATGTCAGCCGGTACTGGCCCTCATTCAGCCAGTGTGTACCAGGCATTACGCAGACAGCACACAAACACACACACAGACAGATGACAGATAGCATACACTGCATGTATGCACATCAAGATAGCACCACACATACGAAGAGAGCACATACCCCAGAGATACACACACACACCACATAGAGTACATACATACACAGAGCAAACACCACATAGAGTACACACATACACAGAGCAAACACCACATAGAGTACACACATACACAGAGCAAACACCACATAGAGTACACACATATACAGAGCAAACACCACATAGAGTACACACATATACAGAGCAAACACCACATAGAGTACACACATATACAGAGCAAACACCACATAGAGTACACACATATACAGAGCAAACACCACAAAGAGTACACACAGAGTACACACCACATAGAGTACACACATACACAGAGCAAATACCACAAAGAACACACACACAAAGAGCACACACCACACAGAGTACACACATAGACAGAGCGAATACCACAAAGAACACACAAAGAGCATCCACCACATGGAGTACACACATACACAGAGCAAACACCACAAAGAGCACACACCACATAGAGTACACACATACACACAAAGAGCACACACACACCACAGAGTACACACATACACAGAGCAAATAGCACAAAGAACACACACAGAGCGCACACACACAAAGAGCACACACCACATAGAGTACACACATACACAGAGCACACACCACATAGAGTACACACATACACAGAGCAAATACCACAAAGAACACACAAAGAGCACACACATACACAGAGCACACACCACATAGAGTACACACATACACAGAGCACATACCACAAAGAACACACACAGAGCACACACCACATAGAGTACACACACACACACAGAACACACACACAAAGAGCACACACCACATAGAGCACACACCACATAGAGTACACACACAAAGCACATACACAGAGCACACACAAAGAGCACACACCACATAGAGTACACACATACACAGAGCACACACCACATAGAGTACACACACACACAGAGCACATACACAGAGCACACACCACATAGAGTACACACATACACAGAGCACACACCACATTGTGGTGTGTGCTCTGTGTATGTGTGAACTCTATGTGGTGTGTGCTCTGTGTATGTGTGTACTCTATGTGGTGTGTGCTCTTTGTGTGTACTCTATGTGGTGTGTGCTCTTTGTGTGTACTCTATGTGTGCTCTGTGTATGTGCTTTTTGTGTGTGTGTGTACTCTTTGTGGTGTGTGCTCTGCGTGTGTGTTCTTTGTGGTGTGTGCTCTGTGTATGTGTGTACTCTATGTGATGTGTGTTCTTTGCGGGTGTGTGCTCTGTGTGTGTTCTTTGTGCTATTTGCTCTGTGTACGTGTGTACTCTATGTGGTGTGTGCTGTTTGCGTGTGTACTCTATGTGATGTATGCTCTGTGTATGTGTGTAGTCTATGTGGCGTGTGGTCTTTGTGTGTATGTGTGCTCTGTGTGTGTTCTTTGTGGTGTTTGCTCTGTATATGTGTGTACTCTATGTGGTGTTTGCTCTGTGTATGTGTGTACTCTATGTGGTGTGTGCCCTTTGTGTGTGCTCTTTGTGGTATTTGCTCTGTGTATGTGTGTACTCTATGTGGTGTGTGCCCTTTGTGTGTGCTCTTTGTGGTATTTGCTCTGTGTATGTGTGTGCTCTGTGTATGTGGGTACTCTATGTGATGTGTGTTCTTTGTGGTATTTGCTCTGTGTATGTGTGTACTCTATGTGGTGTGTGCACGAAGAGCCCATACCACATAAAACACACACACACAAAGAGCACACACCACATAGAACACACGCACATACAGAGCATGTACCACACATACACAAAGAGCACACGCCACGTAGAAGACACACACACACACACACAAATACACAAAGAGCACACACCACAGAGCACACATACATACATAAAATGCACACAGTACATAGAACACACACACACACATATATACAAAGCACACACAACACTACAAAGAAAACACACACACACAGAGCACATCCACAAAAACCACACAGAGCATAGGACACACACATAGTACACACACATTCACAAAGAGCACATACCACAAAGAACACACACACATATCACATACATACAGAGCATGTACCACACATACACAAAGAGTACACATACCACATACTAGAGTTGCCACCTCATCCCTTTAAACCCGAACACCTTGAAATTACACAGGTTCTGAGGCTAATTAAATGCAGATAAGGCACCAAGTGAGTTTAATTACCACCTTAATCAGCCACAGAACCCGTGTAATTCATATGTGTTCGGGTTTAAAGGGGTGAGGTGGCAACCATAACACATACACAAAAAGCACACACCACATAGAACACACACACACACACAACTCACAGAGCATGCACCCCACATACACAAAGAGCACACAACACACAGGAGCACATTCAAAGAGCACACAACACACAGGAGCACATACAAAGAGCACACAACACACAGGAGCACATACAAAGAGCACACAACACACAGGAGCACATTCAAAGAGCACACAACACACAGGAGCACATACAAAGAGCACACAACACACAGGAGCACATTCAAAGAGCACACAACACACAGGAGCACATACAAAGAGCACACAACACACAGGAGCATATACAAAGAGCACAAACACACACACCCAGCATGCACCAAACACACTCGTTCACACATGTGCGTGTGTATAAACCAGGTTAGGCACAGAACGATCGATCACAACACACATTCTATCTTTGTTACAGTTTTACCTAAGATGACCTCGCTGGGGTTACGTTAATATGCTGCCACAAGAATGTGCTGCAGACACGGGTTAGATTGTCAGCTCTGCATTCCCTGACAAGCCTTGTACAGCACTGCAAGAGCCTGCATGCAGTAAAGAAATAGAAGGCCGCAGTGATACAGAATCAAATTGATTTGGAAAGAGCTTTGACGGAGAGATCCATTTCCTGAAGTGTTTATTGCCAGAGAGATGAGGCTGGGACCTGGGTGAGTCAGTGAGGACCTGTCACTATCAGTACCTACATGAATTGTCCACCTGTGTAGATAGAACATGACTCATTCCCGCTGTCCCCTCTCCAGTCCGTTCCATTAGACGGGATAATAAGTCATAGGCGGTATGGGGAGAATAACACCGGGGACTTATTTGTCACCTGGAGGGACCGGCAGACCTCTGTTGTTTAACCCTCTTCTACTCCACTGTCTGTAGAGTTTGGTGCTGTGTTAAGCTGGCCATACATTATACAATTTTCTTATTTAATTTCCTTTAGATTTACCTTCAACTATGTAGATCAAGGGCCTGCCTGATTGCCTACAAATTGAAAGTGTTTAGGTTTGACCTCATATTATATGGTTTTGGTAAATCTAAGTTCCATTCATACATAAAGATGACGTTTAATCTGCTTTCATTTTGCCTTCCCTTGTTCCTCTCTCTCCCCCTCATCAACATGCTACTTTCAATAAAACATTTTCAACACACTTATTTTAGACCCAGTGACATCATCACTGGGTCTCTGAGGCTTCTCTATTCAATGCGGCAGAACATGGCTGGTAAGAGGGGCCGGCAGAGTGCTGTACGTGGCTTCCAGAAAACATCACAGCTCCCGGCCTGGCTCTTAGGAGGAGATATGGGAAGATCAAAATGGATTGATGGATGGATGTCAGTCTGGAGGAGTGGGTGATCCTAAGCAGGTTGCATCTGCACTAGGTAATGCCTACATGTGATGCTGAGCCTCCGTGATTGAAAGAACTGAAATCCAAAGAATGAAAGGGATGGGCCAGGCACAGTCCAGCTGGGCAGGAAAGTGTTGTATGATGCTGACTTGCTAATTGAAGAATCAATCACTGCCATTTATAACACATGGACCCAACTCTTTTGATGTTTCCAAGAACTTTTAACGTAGTAGTTTAGAATATTCTGTTCTCACATAATGTCAAGTTTAAAAAAAAAAAAATCAATAAAAAAAACACATGGGCCCCCGGAGATTCTACAACAGAGAATGTTGGGTGAAAGTCAGAATTTTTGCTTTTTTAACAGAACCTCTTGTGATTTGCAACAAGGTTACAATGCATTGTCTGATCATTGGGGAGGAGGAGACTGAGGAATAAAGTTGCCACCTCATCCCTTTAAACTCAAACACCTTTGAATCACACAGGTTCTGAGGCTAATTAAATGCAGAAAAGGCACCAAGTTTAATTACCACCTTAATCAGCAACAGAAACGGTGTAATTAATATGTGTTTGGGTTTAAAGGGATGAGGTGGCAACCATACTGAGGAAATGCTTCCTCCTGCCTGGGGCAGACTGAGAAATAGGGATGACCTTGGGTGTGTTTCGACGAGGATCCAAACCCTCATGTGTGGGCCCACCAGGAAGCTGTCACCTGTATGGGCCAAACACTTGCAGCCGGTGCATTCCCCCTCCCCACAGCCACATGTAGGGCATGGAATTCCCTGGCCGCAAATTATTGGCTTGTACAGGTGGCAGCTTCCTGGTGGGCTCACAAATGTGGGTTTGGATCCTCGTCTGAACATGCCCAAGGTCATCATTACTGATAACTTAATCCCAATCTAGGAAAAATCCATAACTAGTGATCAAGGACAGCATTGAAAGGCTAATTGATAGATGGAACTTTTATTATATTGGCTGTATATTGTGACAGATTTTTTTTTTCAGTGATTGAAATGTTCTGTATGTATCTGTGTGTCCTGAACGACCGTTGTGGCACTCATTTGGCCAACTTGTTGTCATTCTCATTAATCAAATGTGGCAGATAGAGCACAATCATTATTAGCAACCTAGAGCATCGGATGCCTCCCAATAGTTGTCTATCTGGTTTTGGGCTCATCAGGATGAGATACACTTATTACTGTTCATGATTTGGAGTTAGTGTAGACCAATTGGCAGACAGCCCAACAGGGTCTGTCACATTAGGCTGCTTAGAGGTTACTGGCTCTGTAGTTGGTGGCATTGCCTTCGTATGCCGCATACACACGGACGAACAAATGTTCCATGGGAGCTCGTTGTCGGAAATTCCGACCGTGTGTAGGCTCCATCGGACAATTTCCGTCGGAATTTCCGACAAACAAAATTTGAGATCTGGATCTCAAATTTTCCGACAACAAAATCCGTTGTCGGAAATTCCGATCGTGTGTACACAATTCCAACGCAAAAAATTCCACGCATGCTCGGAATCAAGCAGAAGAGCCGCACTGGCTATTGAACTTCAATTTTCACGGCTCGTCGTACGTCACTGCGTTCTTGACGTTCGGAATTTCCGACAACATTTGTGTGACCGTGTGTATGCAAGACAAGTTTGAGCCAACGTCCGTCAGAAAAAAAACATCGATTTTATTGTCGGAATGTGCAATCATGTGTACGCGGCATTAGAGTGGGAGCCATGCACCCAAAATTTGTGTTCCTAACTGCTGTTGGAAAGCCAAGATCACATTATGCCCAGTACACATGGTCCGATTTTCCGACGGAAAATGTGTGATAGGACCTTGTTGTTGGAAATTCCGACCATGTGTGGGCTCCATCACACATTTTCCATCGGAATTTCACACAAAGTTTGAGAGCTTGCTATAAAATTTTCCGACAACAAAATCCGTTGTCAGAAATTCCGATCGTGTGTACACAAATCCGACGCACAAAGTGCCATGCATTCTCAGAATAAATTAAGAGAGGAAAGCTATTGGCTACTGCCCCGTTTATAGTCCTGACGTACGTGTTTTACATCACCGCGTTCAGAACGATCGGATTTTCCGACAACTTTGTGCGACCGTGTGTATGTAAAACAAGCTTGAGCCAACATCCGTCGGAAAAAATCCATGGATTTTGTTGTCGGAATGTTCGATCAATGTCCGACCGTGTGTACGGGGCATAAGACAACCCCTTCCACTTCATTGAGGACATTGTGTTATGGTTGTGACTCCTGGTGTACAACCAATCTCCTGGCTGTGGTTGCGTGATTGTAACAAAACCGCTTCATCACCAATGTCAGGATGAGCCTTGTGAAGAAACGGAGGTATGTCTATGTATGTGTAGCACCCTCCTAGATAGGTGCTAGGTTAGGTAAATGTAGTTCAGGCTCACTGTAATCATTGTAGATGCATGTGATTATTCAGGTCTGTTCTGTGTTTCTCTGGCTACAGGATTGACTGCTTCCTCCTGTCTGTCTGTAAATTTTTGGAAGATAGTAGGCAGGGAGAGTCTAATCAGCAGCTGAATATTTATGCAGCCCAATCCCTGGGGACATGTACCCAGATACTTGCACAGGGACGTTTCGATATATTGATTGGACAGTGCGCCATTTTTTCACAAAAACCACAATGTTAACAGGGAATTCCCTCCCACTGAGCCATTATGGCTATAATAGCTGCTGGCAACAATCGCAAAAGTCTCTCCCGTTCCACCACATCACAAAGGTGCTCTATTGGATTGAGATCTGGTGACTGTGGAGACCATTGGAGTACAGCGACCTCATTGTCAAGTTCAAGAAACCAGTGGTGAGATGATTTGAGCTTTGTGACATGGTGCATTATCCTGCTGGAAGTATCCATTAGATGGGATGGGATCAATCAACTTGAGTAAATTCAGCCTGCCCATACATGGTTCAAATCTTGGCCAATTCCTGCTGAACTGTCTATGGCCGGCTTAAGAGAGGTCACTCCCGATGAGGCAGAGGTAGGGGTGCAACTGATCTGCAGCCAGATGAGATATCCTTCAACTGTCATAACTAGTGTTTAGGTACAAATTTGTTGAGTTTGGCTCCCTACAATTGATTCTTCTTCCCCCTTGGATTTTTCTGGAACTGGAAACTATTCTGACATCTGTCAGCTGAGATATCCTGAGGATAAGGCGATCAGTCTCTTTATCTCCCATTGTTGAGTCTTACTGAAAGTTTTCAAAATTCACCAAAGTCTTACAAAGACAATCTCATAAAATCCACAGAGCTTATAATATTTCTGTGCTGCCAAGCTTTAAATATTGATCCATTTCTATGAATGTTTAATGCCATTATGACAGCCGGTAAGAGCGAGATTAATAATGTCCAACCACATTGCTTGCGTCATTTAAAAACCACGCTCACTGACGGCATGTTGTTTAGAATAGACATTTTAATGAAGGGGTAGAAAGGTCATTTTAACTTGCCCCAAGTACCTCATGATTTAGAGGCCACCACCTAAAGGGGGGTTAGATGTTAATTCTTAAAGGGGGACTTTCTCTCAGTCCCTGAGGTGAACCTATAGTGTATTCAGTACAGATCCTGAGTGACTTTTATAAAAAAAAAATTCTTAAAGGTCAGTTGTGGCTTTTTTTTTTTTGTAACATTTAACTTTGTATTGGAAAAATATTAATTATATTAAAATGCATGAATCCCAAAGATATATTTTTCAGTACGGTTGATATCACGTTTCGCTGTACACAGTTTTATTTAAAAAATATTCTTTTGTGAATCCATTGCAAAGTTTCTTACCCTGAGATCCTGTTGGTAATAGCATTTTCTGTTTAAGGCACACAAAAAGAAGCAGTGTTGTCAGCCTGGTATGAAAGCTCCTGAATGTCCAGACCACTCCAGTTACTACAATTTCCCAGAATCTTCAATGTGCCCGCTGATGACGTCATTTGTGACAAAATGCGTTGGTCGGAGCCAGGAGCCGCAACATCACAGCGCATGCACGCAACCCTGAGGATTCTGGGAATAGTAGTATGATGTGGCTTACAATACCTTATGGGGATGGAAGTTTTTTTTAACCATTTTTAATCAACATAATCATTTAGATTTATACTATTGGAAGCACTTTTTGTTTCTACATGAATAGGGGAAAAGCTGTCTGGAGAAAACAATGGTTTTTGCTCTGAAAGCATGGAAAGCATGCTAAACAGAAATTGGGTTCCTGTGCTGGTGCATGATTAGGAATTACAGATAAGTTGTTGGTGCACAAGCAAACAGTAGGGTAGCTGTGAAAAACAAATATGATCAATGCTTGTAAGTCAATCCAATACTCAGAAATTCCAACAGCTGGTAGAGGAACCATCAGGACAATGTATTTGGAGACGAGAAGCAAAACAGAACTCTATAATTCAGACTATTCTTAGTATCTCCACATTCTGTAACATACCAGAGAAAGTCATGTTGATACATTAAAATTATTACCCTTGTCAGCACCCGGGGCTTTACAAATGTCATGGAAATTTCCTGAGTTAGTTGTATATCAGTGTGATAATAGAGTATAAAAGAGGCCAAAGCAAACATTAAACTTTGAGGCGTACAAAAAACACAACCCATCCGTCAAGGTCTTCTGTTATCCATTTAATAATTTGTTGCAGTTGACCCCGGAGCACATGCAAAAATCCCAATATTGACTATATTGTGGCTTTCTGGGAACACCATCATCCAACACAGGGTGGGCATGGATATACCTGTGAGCATTCCCGAAACCTGACTATTATAGCCTACTATACTACACTTACCGGCCACTTTATTAGGTACACCTGTTCAATTGCTTAGTAACATAAATTGCTAATAAGCCAATCACATGGCAGCAACACAATGCATTTTGGCATCTCGACGTGCTAAAGATGACTTGCTGAAGTTCAAACCCAGCATCAAAATGGAGAAGAAAGGGGATTTAAGTGACTTTGAATGTGCCATGTTTTTTGGCACCAGAGAGGCTGGTATTTACAAAAACTGCTGATATACTGGGATTTTCATGCACAACTATCTCTAGGGTTTACAGAGAATGGTCTGAAAAAGAGAAAATCTCCAGTGAGCGGCAGTTGTGTGGAGGAAAATGTATATGACAGTAATTCCGCGCTTAGGAATAAGAAGAAAGAGAGACTGCTGCCCCCCTAATGAATAAATATCACCGAGGTGATATCTAAAAATGGATAATATTCTAAGCAGGGGAATTGGCGCTGTCCAGCTATATGTGCATAGAGGAATATAAAACGGAATAATTGTAAAAGAACAATACGTGACAGGGGCTAGGTGTACCACATACAAACAATACCCTTAGTGGATAATAATAAGGTGCAACAGGCTCCTAAACATAAAGAATGTGCCCTAATATCAATTTAACAGATGCCCATGTGTACGTGGAGAGATATGCCTCAAAAATAGAGTATATAAAATACAACCAGTGTCCCTAGCAGAAAAAGCAATAAAGTGCAATGGTGCTTCTAGACAAATATGTAAATGTGCCTTAACCTCAAAAAATCAACTTCCAAATGAGTATATAGAAAAGGGATAAGTGTGCTCGCAAGTAGATGAAAAAATAGTGGCAATCAAAATAGTATTGGCACATCAAGTAGACAATTATAGACAATAATAGCATAGAAAAATTAAAAATTAAAAATTAAAAATCCCCAACAAGTGTGTATAGAATTAAAAATAAAATGTATATAAAAAAGGTATATAAAAAAGGTGAAACATAAATGTTCAAATTCCAAGTCCCAAAGATGTGTCCTTATGGTGGAAAAAAACGTGATCTCCGTTTTAACTGGTGTAGTCCCCATCCTCCGTTACACCCCCACTCGTGCTTGCACTCACCGGACTACCTCACCCCTGCAGGGGTAAAGGCATGTGTGGAAAAATCCCGCGGTGGCGAGTCCAAGGAGCGCTCCTCCGTCCAGGGGTATGGTATCCTTAGTGATATCCCCAATACCAGACATCCATCTGTGCGGCTGCTGAGCCGGAGGACGGGGACTACACCAGTTAAAACGGAGATCACGTTTTTTTCCACCATAAGGACACATCTTTGGGACTTGGAATTTGAACATTTATGTTTCACCTTTTTTATATACCTTTTTTATATACATTTTATTTTTAATTCTATACACACTTGTTGGGGATTTTTAATTTTTAATTTTTCAATGCTATTATTGTCTATAATTGTCTACTTGATGTGCCAATACTATTTTGATTGCCACTATTTTTTCATCTACTTGCGAGCACACTTATCCCTTTTCTATATACTCATTTGGAAGTTGATTTTTTGAGGTTAAGGCACATTTACATATTTGTCTAGAAGCACCATTGCACTTTATTGCTTTTTCTGCTAGGGACACTGGTTGTATTTTATATACTCTATTTTTGAGGCATATCTCTCCACGTACACATGGGCATCTGTTAAATTGATATTAGGGCACATTCTTTATGTTTAGGAGCCTGTTGCACCTTATTATTATCCACTAAGGGTACTGTTTGTATGTGGTACACCTAGCCCCTGTCACGTATTGTTCTTTTACAATTATTCCGTGTGGAGGAAAATGCCTTGTTGATGTCAGAGGAGAATAGGAAGAATGGTTCGAGGTGATAGAAAGGCCACAGTAACTCAAACGACCACTCGTTGCAACCAAGGTATGCAGAATACCATCTCTGAATGCACAACAAATCAAAACTTGAAGCAGAAGGGATACAGCAGCAAAAGACTACACAGGATCCACTTCTGCCAGCTAAGAACAGGAAACTGAGGCTACAATCTGCACAGGCTCACCAAAATTGGACAATAGAATATTGGAAAAACATTGCCTGGTCTGATGAATCTGGATTACAGCTGCGACAATCAGATGGTAGGGTCTTTAATTTGGTGTAAACAACATAAGAGCATGGATCCATCCTGCTTTGTATCAACTGTTCAGGCTGGTGGTGTAATAATGTGGGGATATTTTCTTGGCACACTTTGGGTCCCTTAGTACCAACTGAGCATTGTTTAAACACCACGGCCTACCTGAGTATTGTTGCTGACCATGTCCATCCCTTTATGACTACATTGTACCCATCTTCTGATGGCTCCTTCCAGCAGGATAATGCACCATGTCACAAAGCTCAAATCATCTCGCCACTGGTTTCTTGAATATGACAATGAGATCACTGTACTCCAATGGTCTCCACAGTCACCAGATCTCAATCCAAGAGAGCACCTTTGTGATGTGGTGGAATGGGAGATTCGCATCATGGATGTGCAGCCGACAAATCTGCAGCAACTGCGTGATTCTATCATGTCAATATGGACCAAAATCTCTGAGGAATGTTTCCAACACCTTGTTGAATTTGTGCCACGAAGAATGAAGGCAGTTCTGAAGGCAAAAGGTGGTTCAACCTGGTACTAGCAAGTGACTGGTGAGTGTAATGCCGCGTACACACGGTCGGACTTTACGGCAGACTTTGCCCGGCGGACTTTTCAACAGACTTTATGACGGACTTTCCGAATGAACGGACTTACCTACACACAATCCACCAAAGTCCGTTGAATTCGTACGTGATGACGTACGACCGGACTAAAACAAGGAAGTTCATAGCCAGTAGCCAATAGCTGCCCTTGCGTGGCTTTTTGTCCATCGAACTAGCATACAGACGAGCGGACTTTTCAACCGGACTCAATTTTGACGGATTGATTTAAAACATGTTTCAAATCTAAGTCCGTCCAACTTTTGAGAAAACAAAGTCCGCTGGAGCCCACACACGATCGAATTGTCCGACTAAATCCCGTCCGCCGGGCAAAGTTTGCCGTAAAGTCCGCTCGTGTGTACGCGGCATCAGTGTCATTGCAATGATGATGGAATTTAGATGGTACTATGAAGTGGTGGACATGTAACAAATATAAAGTGGACGTTATCCTAATTTGTCTACAAAAGAGGAAATACATGTTAAATAATTATAATTAATGCATAAGTATATAAAGAACTGTAAACCTATAAGATTTCTTCTTTAACTACTTCAGACCCAAGCCGATTCTGACATTTCTCATATGCTTGTAAAAATCTACATTTTTTGCTACAAAATTACTTAGAACCCCCAAACTATATTTTTTCTGAAAGCAAAGGCCCTGGAGTATAAAGTAGTGGTTGCTGTATTTTTTTCTGTTAAAAGATATTTGCACAGTGGTTTATCAAATACAAATTTTCAGGAAAAATGAACTTTAATGAATTTTAGTGCACACAAACACAATATAATACCAAGATGATGTTATGCCGAGTAAATAGATACCAAACATGTCACATTTTAAAACTGCGCACACTATGGTACATTAAATTATTCATAGCCAGCCGCCCACATCCTTAACAACCATGAGTCATCATCTGTCAGCGGGCTTCCCCACTGACAGATGAGTGAATGCCGGAATTGCCTGTCAATAGAAAATTAGGGTCCCCCCCAGTCCATACCAGGCCCTTTGGGTCTGCTATAGATTTCAAGGGGAACCCCACGCAAAAATGTAAAAAAAAAAAAAACAGCGTCTGGTCCCCCCAAAATCCATACTAGACCCTTATCTGAGCATGCAGCCTGGGAGGTCAGAAAAGAACCTTGTCCCCATGTTGATGGGGATAAGAGCCTCTTTCCGACAACCCTGGGTTGTGGTTGTCAGGCTCTACGGACGGGGGGCTTATCAGAATCTGGAAACCCCCTTTAACAAGGGGGCACCCAGTTCCCTGGATAAAAAGGAAAAAAGTTCCCGCCTCCCCCCCATATGAATCGGTATTGGGTCACTTGTCCTTTTGAAGAAGTCACGTGACAAGTAACGCAACGCAATGGGTGGAGCTGGTGATGTCAATTTCCGGTGTCTCGTGCATTGGGATTGCGGCGAGGAGCTCACAATCTGGATTACTATTTTCTGCTATTGTACAAGATGTGGAAAGTGTGAGTGCAACATCCATGTTTTTATACAATAAATATACAATAAATTTTTTAAATGATATTGCGCACTGATCTTTCCTTACATATTTTGAGTACTATTGGAGAAATCGTTTGGTCTAAAGAGAGCATGTGCCCCCCCCCGCCTCACCCCAGCCATATTGGAGCTGGCGTTCCTGATTACAGAGGATCTTCCTATGTTTAAAACAAGGCTTGATTAGGGGCCTTACTTTTAGGTGAGCGGCCAATTTACTTAAAGGTGGTGGTGTTGACTACAATTTATATTCAAGCACGTATTGGAATTTCACTTTTCAGTGAGAGGGACTTTTTGCTCACTTTCTTTGAATTACAGTGGGGACGGAAAGTATTCAGACCCCCTTAAATTTTCACTTTTTGTTATATTGCAGCCATTTGCTAAAATCATTTAAGTTCATTTTTTCATCATTAATGTACACATAGCACCCCATATTGACAGAAAAACACAGAATTGTTGACATTTTTGCAGATTTATTAAAAAAGAAAAACTGAAATATCACATTGTCCTAAGTATTCAGACCCTTTGCTCAGTATTTAGTAGAAGCCCCCTTTTGATCTAATACAGCCATGAGTCTTTTTGGGAAAAATGCAACAAGTTGTTTACGCCTGGATTTGGGGATCCTCTGCCATTCCTCCTTGCAGATCCTCTCCAGTTCTGTCAGATTGGATGGTAAACGTTGGTGGACAGCCATTGTTAGGTCTCCAGAGATGCTCAATTGGGTTTAAGTCAGGGCTCTGGCTGGGCCATTCAAGAACAGTCACGGAGTTGTTGTGAAGCCACTCTTTCGTTATTTTAGCTGTGTGCTTAGGGTCGGTGTCTTGTTGGAAGGTAAACCTTCGGCCCAGTCTGAGGTCCTGAGCACTCTGGAGAAGGTTTTCGTCCAGGATATCCCTGTACTTGGCCGCATTCATCTTTCCCTCGATTGCAACCAGTCGTCCTGTCCCTGCAGCTGAAAAACACCCCCACAGCATGATGCTGCCACCACCATGCTTCACTGTTGGGACTGTATTGGACAGGTGATGAGCAGTGCCTGGTTTTCTCCACACATACCACTTAGAATTAAGGCCAAAAAGTTCTATCTTGGTCTCATCAGACCAGAGAATCTTATTTCTCACCATCTTGGAGTCCTTCAGGTGTTTTTTAGCAAACTCCATGCAGGCTTTCATGTGTCTTGCACTGAGGAGAGGCTTCCGTCGGGCCACTCTGCCATAAAGCCCTGACTGGTGGAGGGCTGCAGTGATGGTTGACTGTCTACAACTTTCTCCCATCTCCCGACTGCATTTCTGGAGCTCAGCCACAGTGATCTTTGGATTCTTCTTTACCTCTCTCACCAAGGCTCTTCTCCCCCGATAGCTCAGTTTGGCTGGACGGCCAGCTCTAGGAAGGGTTCTGGTCATCCCAGACGTCTTCCATTTAAGGATTATGGAGGCCACTGTGCTCTTAGGAACCTTAAGTGCAGCAGAAATTTTTTTGAAACCTTGGCCAGATCTGTGCCTTGCCACAATTCTGTCTCTGAGCTCTTCAGGCAGTTCCTTTGACCTCATGATTCTCATTTGCTCTGACATGCACTGTGAGCTGTAAGGTCTTATATAGATAGGTGTGTGGTTTTCCTAATCAAGTCCAATCAGTATACTCAAACACAGCTGGACTCAAATGAAGGTGTAGAACTATCTCAAGGATGATCAGAGGAAATGGACAGCACCTGAGTTAAATATATGAATGTCACAGCATAAATCTGCAAAAAAGTCAACAATTCTTATTTTTTCTGTCAATGTGGGGTGTTGTGTGTACATTAATGAGGAAAAATAATGAACTTAAATGATTTTAGCAAATGGCTGCAATATAAAAAGGAGTGAAAACTTTAAGGGGGTCTGAATACTTTCCGTCCCCACTGTATATTTTCATGGAACTTTTACATATTCATGGACTTATATAATGCACTTTTATGGCTTCCCATTAATGCGCTGCAATATATATTTTGTATTTGCCTTTTATAATTTAATCAATTTGAAAGTTGATTATTGAGTAAGCGCACCATTATTTGCTTTGTATATTCTTGTGAGGTCACTTTTAGAATGTTAGCAGCTGTTCCTAGTTAATTATTCACAGTAATAGGTTCATTCACATAGCAGTGCGCAAGTTATTTACTATATTATTTTACATGATATCACGTCATGTCAGAAGGGGGCAGTACCACCGGGTGATGTAACCTGGTGGCCCCACCCCTTGCCTATATAAGACCTGTCAAAGCGCAGGTCGGGCAGATGGCAGAAGGCCTCCAAGGAGGCAAAGCGTTCTTATTTTTTCTATTTTTTCAGGTCCAGCAGGTGTAGTGATTGACAATAGATTTACATCGAGGCACACTATTTATTTTTCTTAATAAAAAACTTGTCAAAAACTGTTTCCTGTTGTTCTTACTTTTTGAGACCCAATACTTATTCACATGGGAGGGAGGCCGGGATTTGGGGGACCCCTTGTTAAATGAGGTTTCCAGATTCGGATAAGCCCCCCGCCCGCAGACCCCGACAACCACAGCTCTGGGTTGTCGAGAAGAGGCCATTGTCCCCATCAACATGGGGACATGGTGCTTTGGGGTGGGGGGGGCTGATCGCTCGCCCCCCCCTTTCCTGATCTGCTGGGCTGCATGCTCGCATAAGGATCGGGTATGGATTTTGGGGAGAACCTCACGCCATTTTTTTTTTTTTTAAGTTTGGCGTGGCGTTTTTTTCTTTTTTTTTAACTAGCAGGTTTCGGCAATTGTAACCGAGAGTCCATTTAAATGTGATTTGACTTTTTTTTTCTTTAGAAATTTTATTTTTGCTGCAGCATATGTTATACATGCTACAGATGTGCCACTTTGCAGACAGACTAAGGGGACCCCCAATGCACTATATTTAAAGGAATTTTTCATTTTTATTGTTTTACTTAAAGTGGGGTTCAGCAAAAATGACTTTTCTAAAGAAAAAAAAAATGCATGAAATGACAATGAAATTCCTGGCACTACAATAACATTGCTAGCAATATAAAAATGTTTTAAAAAACGGCGTGGGGTCCCCCCCAGTCCATACCAGGCTCTTCGGGTCTGGTATGGATTTTAAGGGAAACCCCACACCAAAATTTAAAAAAAAGTGTTGTCCCCCCAAAATCCATACCAGACCCTTATCTGAGCATGCATCCCGGCAGGTCTAGAAACAAGGGGGTGGAGCGAGTGCCCCCCCAAACCATACCAGGCCACATGGCCTCAACATGGGGGGATGGGTGCTTTGGGACAGAGGGGGCTCTGTGCTCCCCCCCACCCCAAAGCACCTTGCCCCCATGTTGATGGGGACATGGGCCTCTTCCCGACAACCCAGGGCTGTGGTTGTCGGAGTCTGCGAGCAGGAGGCTTTTTCGGAATCTGGAAACTGTCTTTAACAAGGGGGGCCCCAGATCTCGCCCCTCCCCCAAATGTGAATGGGTATCGGGTACATTGTACCCCTTCTCATTTACCAAAAAATGTGTCAAAAGGTAAGAATCACAGGAAACATTTTTTGACAAGTCCTTTATTAAAAGATAAAAAAATAAGTGTCCCTCGATGTAATCGATTGTCAATCACAACGCCCGCCGGTCACAAAAAATAGAAGAAAATTAAAATTGCTCCGACTCCTGGAAGGCCTCCTGCCATATACGCAAGGGGCAGGACCACCCATCTACATCACTCAGTGGCACCACCCCCTTTTGACATCACGTGACAGTCTGGTATGGATTTTGGGGAGGACCCCAAAGCACCCACCCCCTTATGTTGAGGGCAGGTGGCCTGGTATGGTTCAGGAGGGGGGCTCTCACTCGTCCCCTTTCCTGACCTGCCAGGCTGCATGCTCACATAAGGGTCTGGTATGGATTTTGGGGGGAACCTAAGCCATTTTTTAAAACATTTAAAAAAAAAAAAATCTTTATCTTTACATTCATCTGTCAGTGGGGAAGCCCTCTGACAGATGACGACTCATGGTTGTTAAGGACGTGGGCAGCCGGCCTCCCAGCCTGCTGCTTAACAACCAGCTATTTCTTCACACAAAATTCGGATTGGTAGATCGTTTTTCAACCGTTTAGAATTCTAATGGTTCTGAAAAATTGGAATTCGTAAGAAAATTAATAAATGAAACAAATTAATGAAAACTAAATTAAATTTAAACGAAAACGACACAAATCCAAACAAATTCCAAAACCAAACTAAACTAATTTCGTAATGAAACGAAATTAGTAACATAATGAATCTACCCAAAATGAAACAAATTTTTCTCTTCAGCACATGTCTACTCAGCATTCCCGGATCGCACCAGAGAGCCTGGGAACAGCGGCAGGTAGCGGCGGAAGAGGGGGCCCACTTGTACACATGTACAGTCGTCAGGAAGTGGTTAAATACAAGAAATTTGCGAATAAAAGTCATAAATAAAAATAAAATCATGTATAAAAATGAACAGAGAAATTGATATATGGAAATTATAACAGTCATCTGTAAAGTAAAAGTAGATTTTTATATAGCACAAAACGCACATGATTAAATGTTGAATACGGCGGTAAATCTATTAATATGTATTGCTGTATATACCTGTAACCAAAATAACTCCTAAATAAAACCTGTTTCTGTTATATTGCAGCCCTGATGAAGGAAGATTAGGCATAACACCCAAATTGCGTTGGGTGTCCTCGCTTGATATTTTTTTTTTTTATTTAATACTAGAACAAGGGGGCTGATATGTTCTTTATGTTGCAGCACAGAAGCTGATGGCAGGGTCTATTTATGGAGAGGTCAGGAGTCTTGTCTTCCTCAATGTGTAGCCACCGAAGTGCTTAGGCTGTGTACCTGGAAGTGCTCAGAGCTAAGGCCATATTCACACCTTATAAAATCAATTATTCTCTATGGAGATGGTTCTCATCTCCACTCCAAGTTGCCTGAAGGCAAACGCCTGAAGCTCAGAAAAAATCTGGAGCTTTTTTTGTAGCTCAAATTGGGCAGATTTGTGCAGTTTTGTCTCATTATTATTCCCATAAACGCGTGTTTGTGTGCGATTTTGCACATTTTGTCGAGGGTTTTTGCGAAATTTTCTGCTCTAACTAAAAATCATCATTAATAAATAAATAAAATAAATTAATAATATGTCATAATAAATAAACAAATAATCCCTAACCTTAAAAAAGATCTTAAATAAATTATTATTATTGTTATTATTATTATTATTATTAATATTATTAATAATAATCATAATACTAATAATTTATTTATTTTGTGTTAGGGTTAGGGTGTTTATTTATTATCATTATAAATTTATTATTATTAATATTTTATCTTTTTAGGGGTTAGGGGTTAAGGTTGCAGGTTCATTATGCATTTATTTATTATTACACAGTATTCATTTATTGTATTTATTATTTATTTATGATTATTTGTATTTATATGTGTATTTATTTTACATTTATTTATTTCTGTATTATTATTATTAGTAGTAGTAGTATTAACACCCTAAGGCTAACAAAAATAAATAAATAAATAAAAAATAATAAATAAGACAATAAATAAAATATTAACCCCTAACCCAAACCGTAATCCTCTTGATCCTGCCAACCCTTGTAACTGCCATTTTTGTGTTACATGTAAATGTGGAGAAGAATATTTGTTAACGTTGTCCACTTCTCACTTTGTTGCAGGTTGATCTTATTTGATGACTGCTTATACTAACCTTCCCTGAACTCCATCTGGCCTGACCCCTGCTGGTTTCCTCAGCTACTCATTTGCCCTTTTGATGTCTGTTTACCCCTGGCAACATTGTCATCCATCTGACCTATTAGTATTGTCTCTGTCTACCTGGATATGGTCCTTGGGCTGACCCGTATCTTATATTGCCTAACAACTGGTACATACTTACCAACATTATGGTCCTGGATACCAGGACAATGTTAGCCCTGCGCACGGTCCACATTTCATTGCCCACTTTCTGGGAGTGTGCACCCAAATCCTGCCTACTTCATGGGTTGGCCCTGTCCAGATCCCCCAACCTCTAAATATGCAGGGACTGTCCACCCTTTCTTTTCCCTTCTTGATGACAACGATCAGCAGTATAGAAATAGAGAAGGCAAAGCTCCTCAGTGGGGAAACAGACAGCATTAAAAACCTGACATAGGGCCTAGAGCTTCCACACTCTAACTGAAACCAAAAAGATATGCCTTAAATTCGTTTTTTTTAGCAGAAGAAACTTTATGTGTCTTTCCTTCTAAGAACTTTCTCGTGGCCATGTTTTTTTCTTTTTTAGGTGTATTCAATGCATGTGCAGTGCACACTTCCTGCCCAACTCCAGAATCTGCAAGATCCTGAGAATGCTGAGAATGGAGCTGGATGGCAAGGAGATGGAACTGGGTGCCCCGGAGTACCATAGATGGTACCCAATGACAAATACATCATAGTTATACCATAGGTGGTAACCAATGGCCAAAAAGGAGCAACAGGAACCCAAACGAAGATGCGGGGTAAATAGTGGTGATGGACAGAGTGATGGACAACTCTGACCTGTCAGTACTTGAAAAGGACAACTAGCCTGTAAAGTCTACCAAAATGTGCAACTACCAGAATGCTAGCTCAATCATCCTTTCATCTGTTGAAATTCTTCAAAATGGTAATTGCAAGAATGAGGTACCATATGACCTTCTCCCCTTACCTCCAAGCATGGAGTGGTCAACCACCACCCAAAAAACGCTTTCACATGGTGGACAGAAGGAGGTCATTAACGCTGTGTAAGTGCCAACATGAAACTTACTAAGGGAGCAGACCCATGACATAAGAAAGTAACTGATCCATGGGGTAGCTGGGAATATCAATTAGAGGAGGGCGACTACAAGAGAACCTGTCTCACTTTTACCCCAAATGCAACAAGACATCTTTTATTTAATGCATTAAATTAAATCAATGCTTCCTGTTCTCCATCTGTTAATATTACCTGTAAGCATTGTGGAAGTTACAAACATAAACTTCCAAGAGCTGTTTATTCAACGGAAGCCAAGAACCGGGACACCCAGTTTACCGGTTTACACTGTTCGTCTCAGAATATAAAGAACAAGCCGTCCTAGATCCAGCCAATGCCACCATCTTCTAGAATATTTAAGAACCTTACATCCTGAAATAATCTATTTAGAGACTTTCACAAACATTCCTTCTTGTGTCTGTGAACCGGCAAAGCTTCTACTTTGGTTGGCCCCCTCAACGACGGAGCCGCTTGCTGATAAACGTCCGTAGATTAAGACGGTGGATTTTAACTGGCGCTGTTTTATTTGAAAATGTGATGATAATCATAAGTGTGTGTATATGGCTGTAGAAATTTTCCACTGTTTTATTAGTGTAAGGAGATGTCTGTGTTTATGAGTGTCAAGTACATTATTTTGACCTATAATCCTGTGTACGCCGCCTTCAAACACAAGATGTTAAACGAAACAGTCTTCCCAGTCTGCAGAAACACCAATCTATCAGGCCTATCGACAGCCAATAATACAGGAACCATTTTGTGGCCTTCAGAAATTGACCTGTCTTCTGACTACAGCACAACAGATGTGAACCTGAACTGGATGTTTTAAAAAAGTGGAAACAGAGCCGCACTCTATAAATTCACACTGTAGTATTTATTCCAGGTAGCTGGTTTCCACAGACAGTCTGCCTTAGGCCACACTCCACTAGCACGTTTCATCCCGATTTTGCTTACAGTAGTATTAAAGGTTCGGCTTTTTAAAAAAAAGAAAAAATAATAAACATGTTATACTTACCTGCTCTGCGCAGTGGTTTTGCACAGAGCAGCCCCAAACCTCCTCTTTTTGGTGCTCCCGGCTCATCCCCCTTAACCAGTACCCCCATAAAGCAAGCTTCTTGCTATAGGGGCACTGGTCTCCCAAGCCCTGCTCTATGCATCCATAAGACACATCGAGCCGTGGCTCCCCCCCACTCTGTCCTCATTGGCTCACTGAATGTGATTGACAGATGCACAACAGGGTGCATGTGACAGGGTGACAACACAGGGGTACAAATAGGAGACAGTTGGCACAAAACAGAAAGTGCCTGTACACGAACTGTAAATTCTGGATCACCAGGCATTATTTTATTGAAAGCTGCACATTTAAAAAAAGTTGTAAATGCTTCTTAAATTTGCATCGACGTGTTAACCTCTTGCCACCCACGTAACGCATATGTGTAGAGACAGAATGTGAGCTTTAATGCCCGCATGCCACACATATGTGTCCATGGACAGCCAAGGTTTCTGTTCACTACCAGCATGCTGACCAAGCTGTCAAACAGCTCTTGGTTCCTAGTCACGATCAGGAGCCGGTGGGAAGTGCTCTTGATCAGGTGACCACTGTGGCAGCCAATCCCAGTGGTCATGTGATTGGGAAGTCCATGCTTCCATGCCAGCAGAACCCCCAGGTGCCACTAAAAACAGACAAAATCTTTTTCCCCAACGTCAAGTTGGTCTCTGGGTAGGCTGCCTGGTGGACTTCTGGAGAGACAAGTACAGCTCATTTTATCCAACAGAAAATCATGATCTATGAATGGAGGGGTTGACCTATCAATCATCCACCCATCTTCTTTTCATAAATTACATTTCTTTTCAAATAATTTTTATTGATGCTTAGACATAATACATCAAACAAAAACATGAAAGGTAACAATCAGGGAGTACAGGTAATGGTACTAAGGCAGAGATACAAGATTATACCAAGCAAACCGTAACAGATATATTTCATTGAAGCTGTAGTATTGTTTTCATGAATGGAGGGTCTGGGCTGAAAGGGTGACCATAGTTGGGCTATCTTGATGACAGCCTTTGACAGCATAAAAACAGTTACATAGTTACATAGGTGGTTAGGTTGAATTAAGACATCCATCTATCCAATTCAACCTTTTGTGGGTGTGTGTAAATAATTTTGTCCTTTGCATTTCCCATATACCTGTAGATTGTTTTCGATAAGATGCCCATCTAAAAGTTTTTTTTTACGTATCCACACTTTCTGCTAACACCACCAATTGTGGAAGGGAGTTCCACATCCTAACCTTCTTGTCCAACTTCAGTGAATGGCCTTGTGTCTTCTTAAATTACCTTATACTGAAAAATTGTTTTCCCTATGCTAGCACCACCATTAAGATAATTGTAATTCATTCATAACAGCTGTGTTTCAAATGCTATAATTGGCCTACAGCTATCACATGGTACCTGGGCCAATCACAGTACCCTGTACCATGTGATTAGCTGTAGGCAATCACAGATTGCTAGTAATCACAGCTGTTATGAATGTTACCCATCAATGACAGTACAAATCATTGCTGCTACAATGATCATAGGGTACAAAAAGAAAAAAAAAACCCTGATCACTCCCCCCCCCCCCCCCCCCCCCCGCCCAGAGTAGTACAGTGTTATTATGGTGACAACTACTCTGATGACAGTATTTAAAAATATTGTAAAAAAAGAAAAAAATGAATCAATAATTATTTATTTATTTTAGCATACCGTTACCACTGTAAAAAAAAAATGTGAAAAAAAAACATTTATTCAATTTCTTCATATTCCAAAGAATTGTGACAAAAAAATACATCCTTAAAATCTCGCCATGCCTCTTACTGCCTACATTCCAAAAAGGGGGTACTTGTACTGTCCTGTTAAATTAAGGGCCCAAGAATTTAGATAGGTACATCAGAATTAATCAATTTTCAAATAAATGTACCATAGTCTGTAAACGCTATAACTTTCACACAAACAGATTACTATACACTTAAATCCCTTTCACACTGAGCCGCGGGCAGCGTTATCAGTAAAACGCTGCTAGTTTTAGATGTGCTTTACCGTAGTTTTAGCAGCACTTTTCAGCCGCTAGCAGAGTGCTTTTAACACCCACTAGGGGCTGAATAAAGGGTTAAATGCGCCCGCGTAACGCCCCTGCCGAATAGCTTTGCAGGCACTTCAGCAGCTGTGCCCATTCATTTCACTCCAAAGATGCTGCTTGCTTGCAGGAATTTTCATACCGTCCTGCCAGCGCATTGCCCCAGTGTGAAAGCACTCAGGCTTTTACATTGGGATGGCAGGGGAGGCATTTTTCAGGCGCTTTACAGGTGCTATTTTTAGCCCTTTAGTGCCTGAAAAACACCTCAATGTGAAAGGATCTTATTGGGATTTGTTTTACCAAAGACACGTAGCAGAATACATTTTGGCCTACATTTTATTGATATATGTTTTATTATCAGAAAGTAGAAAATATTGTTTTTTGTGGTTTTTTTTTTTTCCAAATTTTTCATTTATATAGCAAAAAAAAAAAAACAGTGGTGTTCAAATACCACCAAAACAAATCTCTATGTGTGTGCAAAAAAATGATATAAATTTAATTTGCGTACAGCGTTGCATGACTACGAAATTGCTAGTTAATCACTTCAGACCCGGAAGGATTTGCCCCCTTCCTGACCAGGCCATTTTTTGCGATTCGGCACTGCGTCGCTTTAACTGAAAAATATTTAGTAGTTTTTGCCATAATAATTATTCCAATTTTTTTTTAAAAAATTTTTTAAACTAATTTTTTCCTCATTTTATGCTGATATGTATATTTCTACATATCTTTGGTAAAAAAAATTGCAATAAGCGTATATTGATTGGTTTGCACAAAAGTTATAGTGTCTACAAAATAGGGGATAGATTTATGTCATTTTTATTATTATTTTTTTTTTTTTTTGCAAGTAATGACGGTAATCCGCGATTTTTATTGGGACTGCGATATTGTGGCAGTCAGATGGTACACTTTTGACACTATTTTGGGACCATTGGCATTTATACAGCGATCAGAGTTAAAAATAGCCATTGATTACTGTGTAAATGTCATTGACAGGGAAGGGGTTAACAGTAGGGGGCGATCAAGGGTTTAACTGTGTTCCCTGGGTGTGTTCTAACTGTAGTGGGGATGGGACTGACTAGGGAAGGAGAGAGATCGGTGTTCATACTTAGTGTGGACACACAATCTCTCTCCTCTCCCCTGAGTGAACCGGTATTTGTGTGTTTACATACACAGATCCCAGTTCTTGCTCTGTCATGAGCGATCGCGGGTGCCCAGCGGTCACCGTGCCCGCCAGGCACACTCATCGGCTCCAGGGACATGCGCCGGGCGTGCGCGCACCTGCTGTCATGTCTTAAAGGAGCGACGTACAGCTACAGCGATTTACCCAGCCGAGCCAACCTGCCGCAGTATAACTGTGGCGGCTGGTCGGCTAGTGGTTAAAGCATATGTTACCCCAACATTTCATACTCCAAATGTGTGCCTCCTGTACCATGTACCTGTATGAAAAAGTATCCTGTTCTCCTTGTATTGCTCTCCTCCAATGATCAAGCATGTCCTGACACGCCCCCCCCGCACAGCCATTCACTGGAAAGTTCCGTGTACTGCTGTCTCTCGTATCCCCAGCTCTTTTATAGCTGAGAACAGAGGAAAAGAGAGGCCTGGAGTAAAGGAAAAGCCTAGACAGAGGGCCAACATGACTGGGTCAGAAGGGGTTTGAAAATAGAAGGAGTAGTTACTAGGTAGATAATGTAAGAGTGGGCACTTACCTGATTGGTAAACGAGGGGAGCGGGAGTGCCTTCAAGAGTTGGTATGTGGGAAAGATCTGGGTGGAGCTTAGTCAGAAGAGAGCTTGGACGGGACATCTTCCCATCCTCCATCCTTAAGGGTTATTGGGTTGTTGTGTTTGTTTTTTTTCTGTTTTTCTTGCAGGTCATGGAGCTGAGGCGATTTTGTCATAGCGGCTGGCGGAGTACGAGGCTCTTGGATGTGTGATAATTAGGGGCAAAAAGGTACATTTGCAGGGACCCGTGTGAGGTACGGCTCCTATTATTCTGGCTGGTGGTACCTGCAATGTTGGTTTGTCTCCGAGACGGTGCTTTCTGTAGCTGGAGGCCTAAAATGGTGGTTACACAGGTACTTGGAGTGTATGCCCACAAGGACCTCTGGGGCCTTTGGAATACTGTCTGATGTTCATGTGTTAATATGTGAATATGTTAATATGTTATGTATATATTTGGTTAATTAAAGGCTGCTATGGCCATTAAACTCCAGTTTGTGTCATGTCTGGTCAATTTATCATAAGTGGTTGGTGGAGTGGTGGTCAGGCACTGGGTCAAAGCCTCTTCGGTAACCTAGTCATGTCTTTTTTTTTAAAAAAGGGGGTGAAGCTATTTATAATGTTTTTATATCTATACAAAAATGTTTTGCCTTTCATTTCTATTTTAAACTGAATGGGTTATTTTACAAGGTGAGGGTTTACATACGTTTTAAAGTAGTGCAGTGCTGAATAGCAAAAAATGCTCTGGTCATGAAGGGGGTAAAACCTTCCAGAGGTCAATATTGGTTAAGCTCAAAAGTTACTGTAGATATCCATAAAAAATATTGAAACATTTGGTTGGGGTCAGTTTCCAATTGCTGAGTATTCTTTGAAAAAGAAGACGCTGTCTAGGAATATGCGCGGTTGTTTCTTTGTAAGTTTTCTATTAGATGACAACGTCTTCTACTAATTTCCCAAATATTCACAAAAACAGCGCACCACTGGCTGGCCAATGGGCTGCGCACTGTGACAAACAAAACCCCTTCTTGTATGCTGTGAACATTACATTTGAGTGACTTACAAAAGCGTTGCCGACAATGAACGCTATTATGCTAAATGTATTCATTGAAGTGCGGTCCCAGCTTCAAGGTCATTACACTGTATTCATAAAACATTGTTTAAATGCTGATCCCAAAGAGCCACGTTCATCCTATTTGTGTTCATGAAATGACTCCCTTCAGTTCATGACATTTACATGCATCTACTTAATTGGTCCCGCACCGGCTGGGAAGCTTTAATAACGAATAGCGGACGAGCCATACCTTGTGAAACTACTTGTTCCAGGATTGCTCTAATTATTTACAATACACGAGTAGAGGTCGCATTGTAATAAAGCTGCTGTATATTTCCAGAGAGTGCTTATCCTATTTTGTAATATTATCTATTTTTTTATGTGGCTTAAACAGTAGGTTTTTTTTCCACTTTTTTTCCATTTTTTTCCAATTTTTATAAACGTATCAGCGTTTCCCCCAAAGGAGCCCCTTGATAATTTGGGTTCTCTGTTCTGCGCCTTAACGCTAAGAACAACCTAAGTCTCATTGATACATCCTGGCTGAGTGCAAGTTACTGCAAGCACTTATAGGAACACAAGTATAGATATCTTTAACTTGGCTGTGAGTTAGCACCAGGAAATAGTCACAAGACCGTTTAGTGGTAAATTAACTCAATGTAATGGTATAGGTTAGAATAAATGGTGGTTTGAGCTTAAATGAGCATACAGAGGGTAGGTTCAGACACAGTCCGCTAGACAGTATAATCACTATGCTAAAGTAACTTAGAATAAAGTTCTGTACCACTAGAATAGAATTAACGCATGAATCAGCAAAGTCAGCAGTAAACAGTGCATGTAAGCATTACCTGCATAATAATATTACAACACGTTTGGAGTGCGGTCTAGGAGAGTGGCTATGATATGGGGCAAACTCTAGTCCTAACTCTTCAGCTGATAGCGTTGGGACCCAATTGTGCTGTTGGTGCACATGAGAATAGTCCCAGTCAAGCCTGCAGGCTGCAATAAGGCTACTAGATGGCTGTAAGGTCAGTTCCTAAAGGGCTCAGTCTCTAGCAGCAGAGAGTAAACCCCCACATTAGAAGCACACCAGTCCCAGGGATATTACAGCTCACCCTCTGGCCACATACAGTGATTAGACCACTCTCTGTTCTGTACTCAAGTGACTTTGTCTGTTGGCACCCTTTAAACTCAGCACTCTGGATTCCACTCAGGCTGTTGATATGCAGCAGTAATGGTGCAAACTGAACAGCGATGTGCACTCTCCGAACTCCCTCACGGCAAAAGGAAGCTGTGTCCTGTACAGCCTGAGTAAATGTAGCTCTTTCCCCTCTTCCTGGCAATATCTCTCTGGGAAGTGCAGTTAAAAAGCTCTTGATCACAGTAGAGTCATTTTCCTTATGACTACAGTTCCCACAGTGCAGTGCTGCCTGACTCAGTCTATTGAACTTTTCCTCCTCAGCCGCTCCCCCCTCTTGCTGATATAGCTGTTAACCAGTTCAGCACCGCAGAGCAGCAGCCATAGAGAGCAGCTGCTGCTAGTGTTCCTCTTACTCTCCATTCTTAGCCAAGCATCTGGCTACATTTAGATGTAGGATTCTGTAGACTTTCTCTCTAGTTAATACCTGTATACCAGACAGTGCTATCAGCTTCTTTGAATGAGTCTGCTGAGGTTTTTGACTAAAGATTCATTTTAGCCATGTTCCTATTTTATCTGTTAAAGCAGAAATTATTTTCAAAAGTGAAAAAAAATTATAGCTCATTAAAAGATAAAATATAAAATTATTTTGCTGCAATACTCACCTTTAATCCACATATATGCTAAAGGTGTATAAATATTAGCGAACAAAGCAAACAAAAAAAATGTAATTATTAATAGTTTATAAAATAGAAGTGAACAAAAAAAATCATCAGGAAAATTATAATTAAATGGAGAGGGAAAATAAGGAGTTAATAGGGCAGATTTGAGAAACTTAAGGGTTAATAGGGGGTTAAACAGAGAAACATTTAATAAAAAATAAACATTGTTTTTTTATTTGACAGGTTGCTTTAAACTGACTTCATCTGCACATCTAAGTTCATTCCTTTGATCTGTAGGTGTATAAACAAAAAGAAACCATGTTTCTTTTTAGCTATGTTTTTCAGCGGCTGAGCAATGTTGTTGATAAACATTGCCTGGCTGTTTTTTTTTGGACAACTCCAATAGCTGGGACTTAGTGTACACTTCAGCTGTCAACAGAGGAACCCCACTGACAGCTGAATGAGTCATCAGTTGTTAAGGAAGCGGCAGCCCCTCTCCTTAACAACTGATAATTTCTGGCTTTTTTTTTTATTTTAGCTGGCAGTGGGGGAATCCTGCTTACAGCTGAAAAACCGAACCTGAAAGGATTGGTTTCGGGTATCGCAGCATTTGCACCTATACTCATGCAAATGCTTAGTATCGGCACCGATACCAGTATCGGCGCAACCCTACTCTAATGTAAGGGGCCTTTGATGGGGACACTATTGTAAGGGAGGACTTTCATGGGGACGGTGATGTAAGGAATGAGGAAGCATGCTGTGCTTACATGCAGATTTTGGTTATTGAACTACAGAGAGTCTCCTGACTCCTCTCACAATCCCTTAAACACACTTTCCCCTAAATTTGTCTTGCCGAATTTAGCCCCAAGTGTCCAGAGGTGGTCAGAGGAGCCAAATAATGTATATGCAGTCAGGTCCATAAATATTGGGACATCGACACAATTCTAATCTTTCTGGCTCTATACACCACAACAATGGATTTGAAATTAAACAAACAAGATCTGCTTTAACTACAGACTTTCAGCTTTAAATTGAGGGTATTTACATCCAAATCAGGTGAACGGTGTAGGAATTACAACAGTTTGTATATGTGCCTCCCACTTTTTAAGGGACCAAAAGTAATGGGACAATCATCCATCAAACTTTCACTTTTTAATACTTGGTTGCAAATCCTTTTCTGTCAATTACAACCTGAAGTCTGGAACGCATAGACATCACCAGACACTGGGTTTCATCCCTGGTGATGCGCTGCCAGGCCTCTACTGCAACTGTCTTCAGTTCCTGCTTGTTCTTGGGGCATTTTCCCTTCAGTTTTGTCTTCAGCAAGTGAAATGCATGCTCAATCGGATTCAGGTCAGGTGATTGACTTGGCCATTGCATAACATTTCACTTCTTTCCCTTAAAAAACTCTTTGGTTGCTTTCCCAGTATGCTTCGGGTCATTGTCCATCTGCACTGTGAAGCGCCGTCCAATGAGTTCTGAAGCATTTTGCTGAATATGAGCAGATAATATTGCCCGAAACACTTCAGAATTCATCCTGCTGCTTTTGTCAGCAGTCACATCATCAATAAATACAAGAGAACCAGTTCCATTGGCAGCCATACATGCCCACGCCATGACACTACCACCACCATACTTCACTGATGAGGTGGTATGCTTTGGATCATGAGCAGTTCCTTTCCTTCTCCATACTCTTCTCTTCCCATCTCTCTGGTACAAGTTGATCTTGGTCTCATCTGTCCATTGGATGTTGTTCCAGAACTGTGAAGGCTTTTTTTAGATGTTGTTTGGCAAACTCTAATCTGGCCTTCCTGTTTTTGAGGCTCACCAATGGTTTACATCTTGTGGTGAACCCTCTGTATTCACTCTGGTGAAGTCTTCTCTTGTTTGTTGACTTTGACACACATACACCTACCTCCTGGAGAGTGTTCTTGATCTGGCCAACTGTTGTGAAGGGTGTTTTCTTCACCAGGGAAATAATTCTTCGGTCATCCACCACAGTTGTTTGCCGTGGTCTTCCGGGTCTTTTGGTGTTGCGGAGCTCACCGGTGCGTTCTTTCTTTTTAAGGATGTTCCAAACAGTTGATTTGACCACACCTAATGGTTTTTGCCATCTCTCTGATGGGTTTGTTTTGTTTTTTCAGCCTAATGATGGCTTGCTTCACTGATAGTGACAGCTCTTTGGATCTCATATTGAGAGTTGACAGCAACAGATTCCAAATGCAAATAGCACACTTGAAATTACCTTTTATCTGCTCCTTGTAAATGGGATAATGAGGGAATAACACACACCTGGCCATGGAACAGCTGAGCAGCCAATTGTTCCATTACTTTTGGTCCCTTAAAAAGTGGGAGGCACATATACAAACTGTTGTAATTCCTACACCGGTCACCTGATTTGGATGTAAATACCCTCAAATTAAAGCTGAAAATTTGCAGTTAACTACTTCCCACCCGGCCAATGTACATAAACGGCCGGGTGGGCGCTCTCTCCTTCTGAGTGGACGTTCAGGAACGTCCCTCAGAAGGAGCGGGATCGTGCGCGCGCGTGCCCGCGCAGCGGCGCGATCCCGATGCGCTCGTGTCACCCGGACACGGCGCATCTCGGATCGGCAGGAGGGCTCTGTGATTGGCCCTCCTGATCACATGACGGCCGTGTCCAATCACAGCCGTCATGTGATGTAAACACAGCCGGTTGCTAGGCGATCAGCTCTCCTCTCCTCACACGGAAGTTGTCGCTGAGGAGGAGAGGAGAGGGGATCGCTGCAGCCGGCTGATGATCAGTGAGTATGAGCTGTTTTTTACAGCTTTTTACTCACTGATCACCAACCTAGTGTCAACACACATGTAAATACATACATGTAAAACACACACATGTCCCCACATAATGTAAAACACACACATGTCCCCACATAATGTAAAACACACATGTTCCCAAAACACATGTCCCCAAATAATAAAAAAAAGCTGTCCCCCACATATGTCCCACTAAAATCACATGTCCCAATGGTAATCTGCACACATATGTACGTGATCACCTGCACACATCTGTACATGATCATTTGCGTACATATGTCCATGATCACACAAACCAATTATTATACACTTAACAGGATTTTTTTTATCAAAAACATGTAGCAGAATACATTTTGGCTTAAATTTATGACAAAATTCGATTTTACTGGATTTCTTTTAAAACAGAAAAAAGAAAATATTGTTTTTTGTCCAAATTTCCACTATTTTTGCGCTGATATCGCAAAAAAAAAAAAAATGGAGTCATGAATAAATACCACCAAAAGAAAGCTCTATTTGTGCGAACAAAATGATAAAAATTTAATTTGGGTACAGTGTAGCATGACTGAGTAATTGTCATTAAAAGTGCGAGAGCGCTGAAAGCTGAAAATTGGTCTGGGAAGGAAAGGGGGCGAAAGTGCCTAGTATTGAGGTGGTTAAAGCACATCTTGTTTGTTTCATTTCAAATCCATTATGGTGGTGTATAGAGCCAAAAAGATTAGAATTGTGTCGGTGTCCCAATATTTATGGACCTGATTGTAAGAATAGAATACACATATTACAACCACATCCCAAAGAAGGAGTATGTTCCAGAGCCCATGAGATTTAAGGGGTGGCAATACCTTCTCCACCCGAACATGACTTTTTTTCCTCCTTGAAAGATATCTGACAGCTTTGCCACTTTCGCTGTTCCCTGACATGACTCTGTGTTCATGTCTGTGAAATGTACTTTTTTAGCCCCCCTCTCCAGAGTGCTCTTCCTGCTCAGCACTTAGATTGTGGCCGTGTGCGTCAGAAGTTACGGTAAAAGCGGGGATGTTTGCCAAGTAAGTATATGAATAATTTATCAGGGCTATAAAACAAACACAGTCACATAACACAGTGCTCCTTGTATCGGAATTACTATAAAGGCACAATCTGCGAGAGGCTCTAATTCTCAAGCTGACCTCCAAGCAAACCGCTAAATACACCGATAAAATCCATATAATGAAGCTGTTTTACCTGACAAAGAATTCGTATTTCTGTCCATCCGGTCTTGAGATTTGCACAGCTTTGCCACAAAGCACAGCCAGCTTGGTGACCTGACTTTTCTCTGCTTCAGTTATGGAATTTAGATTGCTCACCTACCCACCCCTAGCCTGTGATTGGACAGTGAAGAAGCAGCAACAGGTTGATGAGTTGCTCCATACACTCTCCTCCTGTGAGAATGTTCCTTACCAGCTTATGTGCCGAGCCCCTCTGACTAGTTTGAGTTGTATTGTACAGTGAGCAACAAGGGACATATTACCTGAGGCTACCAAAAAGGACTGCTGTTACCTCTTTAAAAATCAATGCTCCCACTCCTACTAGAGAATTCTAAGGTCCAAGAGCCACGCATCAAGCACCAACAGGCTGCATATGGGCTTTGGGCCAAGCGTTGGGCACCAGGGGGCTAGAGAAGCTCATGAGTTGAATACTAGGAGTTGTCCCTGCCCCTAACATCGACAACTTTGGTGGAGACCAGGTACATTCAGTCCCCACATTCGATGAGAGACATTTACCATCAGACAGCAACACGGTATACTTCTGTCTGTCTAGTGTAGGGATGTGTTACCCTCATTTGTACTAGTTTATCCAGTTTTGCTGTAGTGCAGGGACTTCTCCAGTGGGGTGCGTTGAGCATCTTTCTACGATGTGTAGCACTTACCTGCACAGAAGCCGTTGGTGATGATGGGTCCTCTTTTCTGCCACGGCTCTTAAAACCACTCAGTCCCCACTATCTTACTTGGTCATACACTAAAGCCGTTTACACCTGTGGGTTTAAGGGTTAGTAGGCCACTACAAACAGGGGGTAAATCAATAAACAGGAAATTAAACACACCTAAAGATGCTATAAAGGGTAAAATGGTTAACTGCCCACTAATTAGCACTCAAACGTTATAGCAAGACTAAGTTAACTTACTACCGGTAACCAGGGTTGCTGTTAGAAATCACAGGGCCCCAAACAGCCTGAGAGGACCCCCTTCCCCCCATCCAAAAGTGATGGAGGACATAAATGTATCAGTCCCATTTTCTGTAGCCTCAGCTGCACAGATGAATGAATAGGAAGCGCTCCCAGGCAGTTTAGTTTACTATGCTGCAGTGATGAATAGACACAGGGGTGATTGGTACCGATCGCTAACTGTGTTCATTCATGAAAGGAAGGGGCCAGTAAATGACATATTTAATGGCTCCTTACCCCGTTCTCCATCTTAATATATTTCCCTGTGTGCCCACAGCAGCTCCTGGCGTGAGAGGAGAGGAAGGAAGTTGGAAGTGCTGTGAGCAAAAGGGGCACACAGGGGGGCCCGTACAGCAGATGGAAGGAGCGCATGTGCTACAACCAATCCCCATGCAGTGCAGCCGGAGGGAGGAAAGAAGAGGAGAGGCCAGTAGCGCTGCAGGGGGAGGCAGAAGAGGATCGGTGTTTGTAATAAGACAGTACAGCCGGACCTCCTGTTCAAAAGGTGCCCGGGCCCCCCTTTTGAACTGATGGGGCTTGAGCCCAGTACAGGAGGGCTGGCCATACTGCCTTATCAATTGACTTGCCGGTAGCTAGAGTCTCTAAACAAACTACCAGTTCAGAAGAGCAAAAAAAGGGTCCCGGTGTACACTTTCTGCATACAACCCCATCAGCAGGCAAAAAGGCAGTTTTTTTTTAGGTTTGGATAGAATGCAAAGAGATTAGAACACCTGTTCTAATCTGGGGGCCCCTTTGTTAAAGGGGGCTTCCAGATTCCGGTAAGCCCCCTGCCCGTATACCCCCACAACCACAACCCAGGATTGTGGGAAAGAGACAATTGTCCCCATCAACATGGGGAGAAGGTGCGTTGGGGTTGGGGGGCTGAGCCCCGCTGCCCCAAAGCACCCACCCCCCCATGTTGGGGGCATGTGGCCTGGTATGGTTCAGGAGGGGGGGTTGCCCGTCTGCCCCCTTTCCTGACCTGCCAGGCTGCATGCCCAGATAAGGGTCTTGTATGGATTTTGGGGGCTCAGGCTGTTTTTTTTTTATTTTGGCATGGGATCTGGAGGGAACCCCACGCGTTTTTTTTTTCTTCAGGCAAATGTTTTTTGTTTTATTCAGCTGTCAGCGGGGAAACCCATTGACAGCTGATGACTCATTGGTTGTTAAGGATGCCGCAGCTGTCTTTCCAGTCCCGCTCCTTAACCACCAGCTTTTACTGCGCCCTGATTGGGCAAAGTTTTGCCCAATCAGAGCACAAATTGCACTGCGTGAAGCGCGCAGTGCATTGCCCCACGAACACCCTGCAAATTCGGGTGTTGGACGAAAGGGGCGAACCGTTCGCCCAACACTATTCCCAATGGGGCACAGATGGCAAAAAAAACAAGGGTTATAACCCTTCCTTACACTATCCAGAATGAACAAAAAGTTTTACCTGTTCTGCTTGAACCTATCAACATCCCATCACTAAGACCACATTTACTGAGTGATTTGTTCTGGAGCATCTCCTAATCCGGCAGAGAGGAAGTCTTTAAGACCATTCACACCTCTGTACTTATAACATATTAAATCCGCGGGCAATACACCAAAAACCTGGCTCACAATCTGTTGTGCGAAATATAAAATGTGTTACGATGACTTGAGTTGTCAGCTTTCTGGTGCTGATGGATAGCTGTAAAATTAAATTTTCACCTTTTTCCTACAGATTCGAAGAAAATCAATTTTCACTGGAACATAATCACAGAGACTGAGTGCAACTGGGGCACAGCATACAGAAAAAAGTAATAAAGGGTAACTAGTTTTCTTTACCTGAAAATGAAAAATTAATTGTTGGAGGTTTTTATAGGTATTCTTTTTTTCTGTGATCCTGAGGGCTTCTCTACAGAGAAACCAGAAAGTGCTTGGGTGTCGTCAGAAACACTGTTCCGGCCATCACAACTTGTGCATGGGTGTGCCTTCATGTGCACCACGGATATTGGCGTCAAGTGGGCTATTTAAACCTGAGTTCTGCATAGACATTTTGCTGGATGACCTGTATTCCTGTGATTCTTGATTCTGAATTGTTTTCTAACATATTGCTAACAATATTACCATCATGCATGTTCCTGCAGAAGGCAAGCGTGCTGTAGAGACTACCAGCTGGAGACTTAATATAAGTCAGAGCGTGTATCTTCAAGATACGTTTATTGACATGAGCACATCACATCGGCAAGGTGCATCACGTGCCTGACGA
Source organism: Lithobates clamitans (assembly GCA_037952925.1). Taxonomy (NCBI): domain Eukaryota; kingdom Metazoa; phylum Chordata; class Amphibia; order Anura; family Ranidae; genus Lithobates; species Lithobates clamitans. The sequence goes on from JBBGZY010000464.1 coordinate 489,510, forward strand.
AGGTTTCTTATGTGGCCCGAGAGGTTGCACCTTACCACTGAGATCTGATTACCTAATAAACATTTGGACATCATCTTGAAGATCCATGTGTGCTGACAATATACAGTACTGTGTAGCTGTTTTAGGCAGGTGTGAAAAAATGTTGTAAAATAAGAATGCTGTCAGAAATAGAAGTGTTAATTGTTTATTTTTTATCAATTAACAAAATGGAAAGTAAATGAACAGAAGAGAAATCCAAAACAATATTATTGTGACCACCCTTTGGCTTCAAAACAGTACCAATTCTTCTAGGTACACTTGCACACAGTTTTTGAAGGAACTTAGCAGGTAGGTTGTTCCAAACATCTTGGATAACTAACCACAGATCTTCTGTGGATGTAGGCTGCCTCAAATCCTTCTGTCCCTTTATGTAATCCCAGGCAGACTCCATGATGTTGAGATCAGGGCTCTGTGGGGGTCAAACCATCACTTTCAGGACTCCTTGTTCTTCTTTATGCTGAAGCTAGTTCTTAAACATTGACTGTATGTTTGGGGTTGTTGTCCTGCTGCAGAATACATTTTTACAGACAGTCTATTGACTGGAATGGTACCAGCTGATTGGAGAAAAGCCAATGTAGCACCAATATTTAAAAAGGGCCCAAAAAACATCCATGGGAATTACAGACCAGTTAGCCTAACATCAATAGTATATAAACTCTTGGAGGGGATGATAAGGGACTATATACAAGATTTTAGTAATAAGAACGATATCATTAGCAGTAATCAGCATGGATTCATGAAGAATCGTTCTTGCCAAACCAATCTATTAACCTTCTATGAGGAGGTGAGTTGCCATCTAGATAAAGGAAGGCCCGTAGACGTGGTGTATCTGGATTTTGCAAAAGCATTTGACACAGTTCCCCATAAACGTTTACTGTACAAAATAAGGTCCGTTGGCATGGACCATAGGGTGAGTACATGGATTGAAAACTGGCTACAAGGGCGTGTTCAGAGGGTGGTGATAAATGGGGAGTACTCAGAATGGTCAGAGGTGGGTGGTGGGGTTCCCCAGGGTTCTGTGCTTGGACCAATCCTATTTAATTTGTTTATAAACGACCTGGAGGATGGGATAAACAGTTCAATCTCTGTATTTGCAGAAGATACTAAGCTAAGCAGGGCAATAACTTCTCCGCAGGATGTGGAAACCTTGCAAAAAGACCTGAACAAATTAATGGGGTGGGCGACTACATGGCAAATGAGGTTCAATGTAGAAAAATGTAAAATAATGCATTTGGGTGGCAAAAATATGAATGTAATCTATACACTGGGGGGAGAACCTCTGGGGGAATCTAGGATGGAAAAGGACCTGGGGGTCCTAGTAGATGATAGGCTCAGCAATGGCATGCAATGCCAAGCTGCTGCTAATAAAGCAAACAGAATATTGGCATGCATTAAAAGGGGGATCAACTCCAGAGATAAAACGATAATTCTCCCGCTCTACAAGACTCTGGTCCGGCCGCACCTGGAGTTTGCTGTCCAGTTCTGGGCACCAGTCCTCAGGAAGGATGTACTGGAAATGGAGCGAGTACAAAGAAGGGCAACAAAGCTAATAAGGGGTCTGGAGGATCTTAGTTATGAGGAAAGGTTGCGAGCGCTGAACTTATTCTCTCTGGAGAAGAGACGCTTGAGAAGGGATATGATTTCAATTTACAAATACTGTTCTGGTGACCCCACAATAGGGATAAAACTTTTTCGCAGAAGAGAGTTTAATAAGACTCGTGGCCACTCATTACAATTAGAAGAAAAGAGGTTTAACCTTAAACTACGTAGAGGGTTCTTTACTGTAAGAGCGGCAAGGATGTGGAATTCCCTTCCACAGGCGGTGGTCTCAGCGGGGAGCATTGATAGCTTCAAGAAACTATTAGATAATCACCTGAATGACCGCAACATACAGGGATATGTAATGAAATACTGACACATAATCACACACATAGGTTGGACTTGATGGACTTGATGGACTTGTGTCTTTTTTCAACCTCACCTACTATGTAACTATGTACATTTGGGGCCAAGCACATGCCTCCCTGATGGTATGACATGATAGATAAGTATCTGCCTGTATTTCTCAGCGTTGAGGATACCATTGATCCTGACCAAATCTCCAACTCCATTTTCAGAAATGCAGCCCCAAACTTGTAAGAAACCTTCACAATGCTTCACTCTTCCCTCACTCATTATTGTATTGTTCTCCTGTCTCCTGCTACAACCAAATATTTCAAATTTTGGCTCGTCAGTCCAGAGCACCTGCTGCCATTTTTCTGCACCCCAGTTCCTATGTTTTCCTGCACTGGACATGGTAACAAGGCTAAGAGATGATGCACGAAAACAGGAGAGATCCAGAACCATAAAGTTGATGTAGCACAACCCCCGCAGGGGCTTGCAAGTGAAAGGGTTCCCCATTGCTGCACAGCCACAGTCTCCAGCATTTCCTTCTTTCATCTGGACACAGATATCAGTTTTTGGCTTAATTTTGTTGTTTTATTAGGGCATGATATCTTGGATAGGGTAAGGGATTATGGGATGCTCAGTGTGACAACAACTTTGACTTCAGGGACACTTCCTGCCTGTTTACAGACTCCTCTTTAGCCTTCCACCTGCGCAAACTTTGTTCCTCTTTTGCACAGCTTCTGTTTATTCACTCCTGAGGGAACTGACAGGCTTCTTGTCAGTTTACAACAGCCCATTGCAGGCAGGAACTCCTAGTCATTTGAAAAGTAGCACATATAGAGCGAAACAGCATATAACGTCACCTTCTGCCTCCCTGTGATTCCCCATGGCAGGGTTTGATGAATACTTGGCACACCACGGTCTTCAAGAGAGCACAGCTACAGCTGGCAGTCTCTCCCCTTGTCTATCCCTGCACTGTGATGATCAATTGACTGTCTTCCCTTGCTCTCTCTGCTGCCTCTCCAGCTTGAATCCTTCCAACTGCCTCCTGTGGTGGGAAACTTCCAGGCAAGCCTCCCGAGCTCCAGCCTGAGGTAACCCCCCCCCCCCTCACTCCCTCAAGGGCCACCGACAGCCTCCCTCAGCACTGCTTCTCCATCTTCTACCCAAACTCCCTGCTTGTATGGCTCATTCCTATTTATCAGATTCTCAGTTCCCTGCCATAAATATTCAAGGCAGTCCCTCCTAACCTCCACCCACTATTTTCTAGAACCTTCTCCAACATTCTAGAAACAGGGGGGAGGCACCAGAGAGCTGCCAGGACAAGTCATCCAGCCCTGAACTCTAATAAGCCTGACCCAGACTCAGTGACTCAGGTTTATCCCAAAGACAGACAAATGCTTTTACCTACACTCACTTCTAGTAGCACAAACTAGAGTGTGTTCTACATGGATACGTATGCATCATTGAAAGATACCTGTGAAAACAATGTTTAGAACCCATTTATACCTCTGCCTTTTAGCTGCACTTTAAACATAGAACCCTAACTGAATTTAGTTTGCTAATGCACAGTATCATAAACAGTGTCTTTTGTATTCCACAGGGAACCCCCCCCCCTGGCAAAGCACCTTGTCCCCATGTTGGGGAGGACAAAGGCCTCCTCCCAACAAGCCAGGCCTGGTGTTTGTGGGGGTGTGGGAGCGGGTGGTTTATTGGAATCTGGAAAACTCCTTTAACTACTTGAGCTCCGAAAGGTTTTACCCCCTTCCTGACCATAAAGTTCCACCTGTCAAACTCTGTGAGCTGAGTTAATATTTCTGCTGTCGCAAAGCATTATGGGAGCAACATGTGTACAGACCTGTCCGGCTGAAATAATAGAATGTAGGTGAGAAGTCAGGGGACGCAGTAATGTGACGGCTTAACCACCTATTCTGGCCATTAGGAACCCGAACGTTGATAACATTTTCAATCTGCAGGTGGAGAAATCTTATTACTCTTTATTATTTTCCTTGTTGCACAATGTCTCAGTCATAACCAGCCTTCCTGACTAGGATTCAAGGAAAAATAAAATGGATTTTCTTTAATATTGTAAGAAAAAGATGACAATTCAATCTTACAGCTCCTAGTTTGTACCATAAGCTGGCGGATCATGTCACGGTGTGACTGTATCAATGGGACATGTTTTATATCTCCCAAAGCTGACTGTGAACTGCTTTTATTGCGCACCGACGCCAGGACATCACCGATGATCCATGCTAAACGCTTTATCGTCTTCTGTAATGTTATCCTATACGTGCCGCCATTCAGCCCCAGTCACTACATAATGCCATGAGTTCCTAATCCTCAGCATTTGTCTTTGGGGCTGGATACATAATTTACTGACACTTAAGAAATGCAATATATATGATAATGTAAAACACAGGTTGTAATGACATTGTCTGCTCTCCCCGTTCTGTGATCTCCCTCTCCGCAGTGGACAGCGCTGTCCCGGGTCATAAATTATACATACACATTACACTATTCATGAATCCCAAAGGCTCAACACATACATACACAGAGATATAGACTGTACATTTTCTCTTTTCTCTCTCTCTATCCCTCTTTCTTTCTCTCTCTTCCTTGTTTTCTCTCTCTTTCTTGTTTTCTCGTTCTCTCTCTCGTTCTCTCTCTCTCTCTCTCTCTCTCGTTCTCTCTCTCTCTCTCTGTCTGTGTCTCTCTCTCTCTCGTTCTCTCTCTCTCTCTCGTTCTCACTCTCTCTCGTTCTCTCTCTTGTTCTCTCTCTCTCTCTCTCTTTCTTTCTCTCTCTCTCTCTGTCTGTGTCTCTCTCTCTCTCTCTCTCTCGTTCTCTCTCTCTCTCTCTCTCTCGTTCTCTCTCTCTCTCTCTGTCTGTGTCTCTCTCTCTCTCGTTCTCTCTCTCTCTCTCATTCTCACTCTCTCTCGTTCTCTCTCTCTTGTTCTCTCTCTCTCTTTCTTTCTCTCTCTCTCTCTGTCTGTGTCTCTCTCTCTCTCTCTCTCGTTCTCTCTCTCTCTCTCTCTCTCGTTCTCTCTCTCTCTCTCGTTCTCTCTCTCTCTCTCGTTCTCTCTCTCTCTCTCGTTCTCTCTTTCTCTCTCTCTCTCTCGTTCTCTCTTTCTCTCGTTCTCTCTCTCTCTCTCGTTCTCTCTTTCTCGTTCTCTCTACCTCTCTCTCTCTCTCGTTCTCTCTCTCTCGTTCTCTCTCTCGTTCTCTCTCTCTCTCTCTCGTTCTCTCTCTCTCTCTCGTTCTCTCTCTCTCTCGTTCTCTCTCTCTCTCTCTCGTTCTCTCTCTCTCTCTCTCTCGTTCTCTCTCTCTCTCTCTCTCGTTCTCTCTCTCTCTCTCTCGTTCCCTCTCTCTTTCTCTCGTTCTCTCTCGCTCTCTCGTTCTCTCTCTCTCTCATTCTCTCTCTCATTCTCTCTCTCATTCTCTCTCTCTCCCGTTCTCTCTCGTTCTCTCTCTCTCTCTCTCTCGTTCTCTCTCGTTCTCTCTCTCTCGTTCTCTCTCGTTCTCTCTCTCTATCTCTCGTTCTCTCTCTCTCTCTCTCTCTCGTTCTCTCTCTCTCATTCTCTCTCTCTCTCGTTCTCTCTCTCTCATTCTCTCTCTCTCTCATTCTCTCTCTCTCTCTCTCGTTCTCTCTCTCTCGCTCTCTCTCTCTCGCTCTCTCTCTCTCATTCTCTCTTTCATTCTCTCTCTCTCTCTCTCTCATTCTCTCTCTCATTCTCTCTCTCTCTCTCCATTTCTTTCCAATTTTTCTCTTCTTTCCTTCCTTAGATAGTTACATAGTAGGTGAGGTTGAAAAAAGACACGAGTCCATCAAGTCCAACCTATGTGTGTGATTATGTGTCAGCATTACATTGTATTTCCCTGTATGTTGTGGTCGTTCAGGTGCTTATCTAATAGTTTTTTGAAACAATTGATGCTCCCCGCTGAGACCGCCGCCTGTGGAAGGAAATTCCACATCCTTGCTGCTCTTACAGTAAGGAACCCTCTATGTAGTTTAAGGTTAAACCTCTTTTCTTCTAATTTTAATGAGTGGCCGCGTGTCTTGTTAAACTCCCTTCCGCAAAAAAAGTTTTCTCCCTATTGTGGGGTTACCAGTATGGTATTTGTAAATTTAAATCATATCCCCTCTCAAGTGTATTCCAGAGAGAATAAGTTCAGTGCTCGCAACCTTTCCTCATAACTAATGTCCTCCAGACCCTTTATTAGCTTTGGAGGGTGAAAATGCTGCGCTAAACCCAAAATATAAAAAACAGAAAACAAAAGCAGCTGACACACAAACAAACCAAGTCCAATGAGAAATAACAACAAAAAGTGCAGCGTTAAAAGTATCTAACATGTGATAATAAGCATATAAATATAAAATGAACACCCTTGCAGATGTGAAAAATTTGTGAACATCAAATTATAATCAAATGTCCTGTGTGAAATATGGAACAGCAAATGGAAAAAAGTCCATATGGAAAATGTTAGAGGGATATCTCTTCAAGTTGGAAGATAACAGTGAACATCAGAAGACGTATGGATATTCAATGAAAAATGAGAGGGTACCCTTACTGGATCCTAAGGACGCACATACCCTATAACAGTGCGTCAGAAAGGCATAGGGAGGATCTCCCGTGGTATCCAGACCAAGTGATGTCTTGTAGGCCACGAGCCCCAATGGATGATGATAGACACAAGCGGGAGTTGAAGGACTGTCCATCAAATTCCCAGTTTCCAAGGGGGGATGATCCGGGGGTGATGGTTCAGCGTGAAAAAGAAAAAGGGGGGCTCCACATGGTGTAGGTCAAACAAATGGGATTTATTATAGTAAAACACCATACATAGATAAAAAGTGATCACTTTGAGATTAAAATGGCAATGTGGGAAGCTGAAAATGCTATCCCTACGTGTTTCGACTAAACGGTTGAAGACTGTAAAATCAATATTTTGGCTTGAGCACCCTTTGCCCTAAAAACAGCATACATTTTTCTAAGTACACTTGCACACAGTTTTTGAACAAACTCGGCAGGTAGATTGTTCCAAACATCTTGGAGAACTAACCATAAATATTCTGTGGATGTAGGCTGAATCAAATCCTTTTGTAATCCCAGACAGACTTCATTATGTTGAGATCATGGCTCTGTGGGGGCCAAACCATCACTTCCAGGACTTGTTCTTCTTTACACTGAAGATAGTTCTTAATGACATTGGCTGTATGATTGGGGTTGTTGTCCTGCTGCAGAATACATTTTGGGGCCAATCACACACCTCCGTGATGGTAAGCCATGATGGAGAAGTATCTGCCTGTATTTCTCAGCGTTGAGGACACCACTGATCCTGACCAAATCTCCAACTCCATTGCATAAATGCAGACCCAAACTTGCAAGGAATATCCACCATGCTTCACTGTTGCCTGAAAACACTCATTATTGTACTGCTCTTCAACCCTTCAGTAAAAAAACTGCCTTCTGCTACAGCCAAATATTTCATATTTTGACTCATTAGTCCAGAGAACCTGCTGCCATTTTTCTGCACCCCAGTTCCTATGTTTTTGTGCATAGTTAAGGCTCTTAGCCTTAACGTCGGAGGTATGGCTTTCCCACGTCGGAGGTATGGCTTTTTGGCTTAAATTTTTCCATGAAGAACACTTTTGGCCAGACTTCTCCAGACAGTAGATGGGTGTACCTGGGTCCCACTGGTATGCACCAGTTCTCTGCTGATGGCACTGCTTGACATCTGATTTCGAAGGGAAGTAAGCATGATGCTTTTGATTTGAGACTGATGAAGGAGTTGTGGTTTGTCTCTGAAACATGTTTCCCATGAGTCACAGCGCTGTGATAGCTCTCTCTGCTGGAACACTTGGGCGTAGCAGTTCTAGAGATCCTTATGCTGGAACCTGTGAGTGACTCCCAATGGCTGTAATGGTTCTCCTGATGTGTTCAATCCATGTGTATTATATCCACTGCTCCTCCATTCCTGGATGATACCCCTTCACCTCTTTTGAGAAAAAGCTGTGCTACATTGAGCGCTTGGATTATTTACTTTTGTTGTTTTTACATTAATAAAACTTTCTACATTATATGGCTGTGTGGTGCCCCTCCCCCCCCTTTTTCTCAAGTAAGCATGAAGTGTCTTTCATCTGCTGAATTAGGTTTCCTTGGCCAACCACTGTGTCTATGGTCCTCAAAGCTGCCCGCTTCTTTGTGCTTTTCCAGAAGAGTTTAAACCGCACATCTTGAAACCCCAATCTGCTTTTTTTTTACCCCAGTCTGCCTGGGAGAGACCTTGCTGATGCAGTATAACTACCTTGTGTCTTGTTGCTCTGCTCAGTCTTGCCATGCTGTATGTATGACCTGTGACATGAAACTGTCTTCCACAACCTCATCATAGTAACAGAGTTTGGCTGTTCCTCACCCAGTTTTAAGCCTCCTACTCAGCTGTTTGGGTTTTAGTTCATGACTGTGTTTCAACCTACATATGAAATTGATGATCATAAGCTTCTTGGTATAATTGGTTAAGGATACAACTGAATCTAATCCTACAAAATCCGTGACAAGTGTTCAAAGTGTCCAAGTGTAAGAACTGATGCTGGTTTGAAGCCAAAGGGTAGTCACACTAAATATTGTTTAGATTTTTATTCTGTTTGCTCACTTTGTATTTTGTAAATTGCTAAAAATAAATAATTAAAATATATTTTTGAAAGTATTCTCACTTTAGAGCATTTCTCCATATACCTTTCTAGTCTCTCTCTCACTCTATCTATCTATCTATCTATCTATCTATCTATCTATCTATCTATCTATCTATCTATCTATCTATAATTTTTTAATGAATGTATAATTTCTTTAATATTATAATTGGTTCTGACAAGGTTCCAACAACTATAGTTTCTTTTTTGTTTTGTTTTTTACATTGTATTTGTCAACCTATAATAAAAAACAGAGCAGGGCTTTTATTAACAATATATCAAATTAAATCCTTAAATGTCGGTTAAAAAATTAAAAAATTGTTTAGGTAGGCAAATTAGTCTCAGTATTAAGGTCAAGTTAACCAGACATGTGGTAACACTGATAAATTTGCAATTTCTAAGCTTCAGTGAAACCTGGGCATGCAAGGGTTAAGGATTTATGTTACAAGGTAGACAGGTACCCCATGTGTTGGTATGCAGGTCAATGGGGGTTAATTGTTTCGACGTGTTGATGATAGATTTCACGCTGCACACATTTTCATTTACAATTGGTGTTGGTGTGAGCAGAGCCTAGCAAACCATGTGTTTTGATTATAGACTCAATGTAGGAAGAGAATAAGAACTATATAATTGCACACCATATACTCACCCACATATAGCATACATATGGTATATTGCTTGGTATAGGGACAGGCAAGGGAGGTTTTACTGAGACGTAGCTGAGTGCCGGCATGTAATTAATCTTGTTGAAGGCAACAGAACGTGTTTTAAATGAACCTGTTGGGAAATGGCCATTTTCAGCGGGGCTCCAGGCTAGCACTGTCCCAGGACACAGCCTGGGTGGAGCCCCTGACGCTGACAGATAGCAGTTTACCTTTAAAGGCTCAGCCCACTCAAAACTGATATTTCAGTGTTAGGTGGGTTAACTCCCCATAATTCACCTATCAGTCTCTTCTATATCTTAAAGAGATTCTATTTGTGAGATCTCTACACTGAGTTGCCAGGTGTACACATCTGCCGTACCCATTATGAGGGGCTCCCACCATCCCTGTGCAGAGTTCCTGGGTCTACATACCTGGTGTACCCAGTATGACAGGTTCCAATTATCCCTGTGCTGAGATCCAGGTCTAAACACGTGCTATACCCAGTATGAGGGGTTCCCATCATCCCTGTGCTGAATTCCAGGTCTACACACCTGCCATACCCATTATGAGGGGCTCCCACCATCCCTGTGCAGAGTTCCCGAGTCTACATACCTGTTGTACCCGTATGATGGGTTCCCAGGTCTGTACACCTGCTGTACCCATTAGGAGGGGCTCCCACCATCCCTGTGCTGAGTTCCCAGGTCTGCACACCTGCCGTATCCATTAGGAGGGGCTTCCGCCATCCCTGTACTGAGTTCCTGGGTCTACACACCTGTTATACCCAGTATGATGGGTTCCCACCATCCCTGTGCTGAGTTCCCAGGTGTGCACACCTGCCATACTCGTTAGGAGGGGCTCCCACCATCTCTGTGCTGAGTTCCCAGGTCTCCACATCTGCTGTACCCATTAGGAGGGGCTCCTACCATCCCTGTGCTGAGTTCCCAGGTCTGCACACCTGCTGTACCCATTAGGAGGGGCTCCTACCATCCCTGTGCTGAGTTCCCAGGTCTGCACACCTGCCATACTCGTTAGGAGGGGCTCCCACCATCCCTGTTTGATTCTTTTTTATTTCATATTATAGGGAATATAACAGGAGGAGCTGAAACACCAAAAAGTGCCAGGTGGACAGGGACCAAGTTAGGAATTGTGGCTTGTGTTGTATCCAAGACATACTGTACAACAACGGATTGACTCAGCTCATCAGGCTTTACTTATAACTCCTAGATTGTAAGCTCTAACGAGCAGGGCTCTGATTCCCCTGTGTATTGACTTGTATTGTAATTGCACTGTCTGCTCTAATGTTGTAAAGCGCTGCATAAACTGTTGGCGCTATATAAATCCTATATAATAATAATAATTAACATTTTACTTTTGGGTGATGTGAGTCTTAATCTGTGATCAGAATAATAATACTTATTTGCTGCATGGGTTATCCACAGACACTGTGCTCTCAAGGAATTGGGCAATATTGTAGGGGAATAAAATATTTCTACTGCCATCTAGTGGTCAAATAAGGATATGCACTTTTACCGAAAATTGTCTCTTTCTTGTGTTACAGTTACGCTGGCCACCTACCTGTAATTCTTTGTTTATTTTCTGCACAGCTTTGTTACAATCAATGGCTTTCATGCTTAATGGATACTGCTCCTCTATCTTAGCACATTGTAACACCAATTTTGGGCGTTGTGTGTGTTGTATGAATACCGGGTATCATGACAAGTATAGAAATATTACACATATAGTTTGAAAACACTGGAACATTTTACAACTAGATTCCAAGCTAGCTCCCACTCTGCCATCCGTCCTTTGCGTTATTTTTAGAGAGTTCAGGACCCTTAAAAATGCCATTGCACCAAGTAAACTGAAAACCCTCAATGGAGTCAGAGCTATGGATATCCGGTTCTTCTTTGACCAAAGGACTGAGATTTTCCAATGCAAAAGGTGCTGTCCGACTTGCCAATGCATTTCCCACGGAAGGTTCAATTTTTCTAATAAGGATGGTACGATATTAACCATTAAACAGTTTATTGCATGTTCATCAGAATACGTAGTGTACATCCTGCGTTGTCAGTGTAAACTCTTTTACCTAGATTGTACTAAACATACACCACATAAACATAACGGTGAACACCGTAGGTTCATCAAAGAGGGATGTGTGCCCCAGCATTTCCTTTTGTGCCATAATAAAGATTATAGATGTTTAGAGGTCCTTGCCATTGAGTGTACAGCATTTCAGATAAAACCTTAATTGACAACTATGCAAAAGAGAAACTTTTTGGATTTTTAAGCTCAATACGTTGTCGCCACATGGCTTCAATGAAGAACACTGACAAGTCACATGACACCAGGGAGGGAGAATGGCTAATTGGGCCCAATTTGGACATTTTCACTTATGGTGTACTCACTTTTGTTGCCGGCAGTTTAGACATTAATGGCTGTGTGTTGAGTTATTTTGAGGGGACAGCAAATTTATACTGTTATACAAGCTGTACACTCACTACTTTACATTGTAGCAAAGTGTAATTTCTTCAGTGTTGTCACATGAAAAGATATAATAAAATATTTACAAAAATGTGAGTGGTGTACTCACTTTTGTGAGAAACTGTATAGCATGGTATGATATTGGGTTAAATTGTGCTTTAACGTAATCTTGTGTTGTTTTAATCATGTAATTCATTCATTTTTTAGGTATATCTGTTTGCATAATTTATCTTAAATACATAGACTTTTAATACATAGACCTAAAATGAATTTAGCAATCTTAATTGGAATTACTATCCCCCTTTAGGAATTGACATTTTGAGATCAACAGAAATAGCCACAGATGGTAATCAGATTTATTTTCTTATTTATGTGTCATTCTGTATCCATAATTAGTTATAGTAGGTGAGGTTTAAAAAAGACACAAGTCCATCAAGTCCAACCTATGTGTGTGCTTTTATGTTAATTTTACATTGTATATCCCTGTATGTTGTGGTCATTTAGGTGCCTATCTAATAGTTTTTTGAAATTATCGATGCTCCCCGCTGAAACCACAACTTGTGGAAGAGAATTCCACATCCTTAACGCTCTTACAGTAAAGAACCCTCTGCTTCTTATTGAATTATTATTTATTTTGTATGCCTATTAGCAGATTTTTTTTTCCGTTATATTGTTAGTTTTATTATCTCATAATTTCTTTCTTAAACTGGCAATTCTTTCATCAATTTTTACACATATGAATTATTAATCTGATTGCAGATGTTTTTAAGTGCGGTTATAATAGGTTGGAGATGGTGTTATTAAGCCTGAGGTTCTTTGCTTATTTTTTTTATTCATGCTCCTCCTCTTCCTTCTATTTTTTTGCCCTTTATATTTTGGAGTTTTTTACTGTGATCAAATTGCTTGGCAAAGCGCATGTGCGCGAAACGCCGATCCTGCAAACAAAAAAAACATACTTCTTTTTCAAGCTTTGACAAAAACAAAACTGGAAGCTGATTTTTCTGGTTTCTATGCAGAGTTACACCAGATTTTGCACACTTAAATTTTAGTAAATCAACACCAAAGTTTTTTGTTTTGATTTCTTTATATTTCTTAAACTCTTTTTTTTATATATATATATATATATATATATATATATATATATATATATATATATATATATATATATATGTATGTATGTATGTATGTATGTATGTATGTATGTATGTATGTATATATATATATATATATATATATATATATATATATATATATATATATATATATATATATATATATATATATATATATATATATATATATATATATATATATATATATATATATATATATATATATATATATTGCTTGGCAGCCAATACTAATAGAAAAAGCCTTATTTGTCCTCGAAATGCAGTTTTTCCTAGTAACCCATCTTCATACCGCCCAGAACTCTGCAATACTAGCTCGGCTAACCGGACATAATGTACTTGAAGTGTTAACGTCATCCTGCACACATAATAATTAGGTGCCATAATAAATGTTGTCACTGTTATCACCGCTGTACAGAACATGTTAGTGGCGTCTTCGGAAATAAACACACACTTTTGAAGTTATACACTGAGAGATCTTATCTGATCCCGTCAAAGTGTGTATGCTTTCCCATGATTCTCAGAGGGTCGCCATCTTGCCCCCATGTATCGCCTCTCTCATTGTCATTATTTACAGATCTTTCATGGGAAAGTCATATCAAAGAGGGTAGGTTATGTATCACATGAATTGGCGCTGTACATTGCCCAGGTCATAGCGGACTGTTGTATGTGAAGCTGGCGGAGGATTAAAGACTATACACTGGAATAGGCAGATTTACTCATCGGCTGCCAAGGCTGTGTCAACGGACACAGAAAAAAAAACAGCAAAAAGAAGAAACAATACCTTGTAATATGAGGTCATTGTTCCCATTCACACTGAAGATGGAAAGGCGTGGTGACCAGATTAATGGCATTCAGAAGGGAGATATCAGAGATCAGGAGTCCTTACCTCCATAGGATCCCTTTATTCAGGAAATCCTCCTTCCTACTCTGAGAGAGTAAGTGGAGGTCTCTCCGTGGTAAACACTAAAGCTTCATACACACGATCAGACTTTCCGACAACAAAACCGTGGAATTTTGTCCGAAAAGTGTTGTCTCAAACTTGTCTTGCATACACACAGTCACACAATTGTTGGCCAACAATTACGAATGTAATGACGTACTACATGGTTATTCAGATCTTTAGCGCCACCCTTTGGGCTCCTTCTGCTAATTTCATGTTAGTAGAACTTTGGTGAGTGTTGATTCGCGCTTTTCATTTTGCGCTTTTCAGTTCGTTTCTAAACGGCCGTTCGTCAACCAGACATGTTGCGGAATCGGGGGAGATAACGTGTTATTTATTATTGTCCTTGGAGTTATTGCTTTGACATTAATTTTTTTGGTTGAATAATGATTTGATTTGTTATATTTTCTATATTTTTGGATGCATAGAATGCACTTTTTGGTTAAGTTCTATTGGCAGATAGCATGTCTAATGTTATTTGTTTTCTTTTTAATGCACAATAAAAAAAATTGTGTAGAATAATACTTGGCTATGTGTTTTACTTCAAATGACAGTTTGGGAGTAGGCAGTTACAGTTTAAAAAATACAAATGTAAAATGAACAAGGGACACCAACATAGTTGTATCTTTGAACTTAAAAACTACGGGATAATGGTATTGTGGTAATTTGCCCAAATAAAAAAATAAAAAGCATAATAATATTATTCTTGATATCACTAGAAAAAAAGAAGCCTTTGAAAATTTGTTTGCAATAACTCCATCAGTATCACCAGCAAAACAGCTTCATTATTATCCCATTAAAGAAGAAGAGAATTGTGCGCTGAATTTGGAGATTTTCCGCCAACAGCCTGACATCCAAAATTTCTGTCGGAAAATCTGATCGTGTGTACGAGGCTTTAGGGGTGTACTTTGCCCCATTCACATGGGACGACGATTAGCTCTATGCCCCATGCAGGGTTGTCTTTTATTGGGGTGCACAAGGTGTGATGTTCATCCCTGTCCCAGTTGTCTATTGGGACAAGCGACCACATGGACACAGCCGCTGTGTTACAATATGACATGTGTGTGTGGGTCCCCAAACTCACCCTGTGTACGTTGGGGGACCCAAACATGCAAGCACCCACATGTCATATTGGGACACAGCAGCTGTGTCCGTGCAGCCGGGTGCCCCAATAAACAACACCTTTTGCATCCCCATGCCGGTAAACGACTGCCTTGCATGGTGCACGGAGCTAATCAACCTGTGTAAACAGAATCTTTATGAAACATTCATTCAAGTGTCACAAACATTTGTGCAAGTTGAACTAAATGTCCCATATTCTTTATAATAAATTAATGCTTCTATTATCTGCTCCATCTAGTGGCCAAAATGCAGTATAGTTCTCTGAATACCTCAATGAGAAAACTACCGCATTTTGGCTACTAGATGGAAACGATACTTTTGTTACATTGGAATGGTGTGTATGATCAACATAAGCTCCTGTGTTGTGCCTCCAGCCCCTCACTCTGCTGTTCCATTCATAAAACACAGCACAATGGTGACGTTTGTGCTGTGCTTTCTGACTCTAAAATGTAACCTTATCCTCTTCCGGACCGACCCATGCATATATATATACTGCGGCAGGGCTGCCCCCCTGGGCGAAATTGCATACCTGTACGTGATTTCTAGTTTTGGGCCTGGGGTGCGCCACCAGCGACCCACTCCTGCTGTGTAATTGCACACAGCGGGAGCCAATCAGGGGGTCCAGCAGACCCAATGTTCACCTGCACCCTGCGATCTTTCCCATGAGAGGCAGAACGGCGGTCTGCCTATGTAAACAAGGCAGATCGCCATTCTGTGAGAGGGGAAAATGAAGATCTTTTGTTTCTGCTAGGCAGGAACACAGATCTCTGTCTTCCCCCAGTCAAAGTACCTCCCCACTGTTAGAAAGCACTCCTAGGGAACACATTTAACCCTTTAATCACCCCTGATGTTAACCCCTTCCCTGCCAGTGTCATTAGTACAATGACAGTGCATTTTTTTTTTAGCACTGATCACTGTAGTGATGTCACTAGTCCCCAAAAAGCGTCACTTAGGCTACTTTCACACTGAAGGCCGTTTTCAGGCATTTTAGCACTAAAAATAGTGTCTGTAAAGCACCTGAAAACTGCCTCCCATGTCACCCTAGTGTGAAAGCCTGGGTGCTTTCACACTGGGATGGTGCACTTTCGGGACGGGAAAAAAAGTCCTGCTAGCAACATCTTTGGGGCAGTTTGGGAGCGCTCCTAAACCACCCCTGCCCATTGGAATGAATGAGCCTCGCTTTCCGAAGCTCCTAAAAAGCACGTCGGAAGTGCTACAACACAAACGCTTTTAACCCCTTGTAAGGCTGCTAGTGGGGGTTAAAAAGCACCATGCTAGTGGGCGAAAAGTAAAAACTAAATTGCTGCTAAAGCGAGCAGCGATTTACCGCCAACACGGCCACAGTGTGAAAGTAGCCTTAGTGTCAGATTTGTCTTCCACAATGTCCCAGTCTGACTAAAAATCGCTGATCGCCGCCATTACTAGTAAAAAAAAAAAAAAAAAAAAAAATCTATAAAAATAGCCCATAGTTTGTAGACGCTATAACTTTTGCACATATATACGCAATACACGATATACAAGATACGCTTGGGATTTTCTTTTACCAAAAATATGTAGAAGAATACATATTGGCCTAAACTGATGGGGAAATTAGATTTTTTTACATTTTTTTTATTGAAAGTGTTTTATAGCATAAAGTAAAAAATATTGATTTTTTTTCAAAATTGTCGGTCTTTTTTTTTGTTTAAATCAAATACCACCAAAAGAAAGCTCTATTTGTGGGAAAAAAGGACATCAATTTTATTTGTGTACAGTGTTGCATGACCGCGCAGTTGTCAGTAAAACGAACGCAGTGCCGTATCGGAAAAAATGGCCTGGACATGAAGGGTGTACAACCTTCCCGGGCTGAAAAGGTTAAAGTGTATTTAAACTGAAGAGCAGAAAATGTTATATATTACAGATTTTCAGTCCTTTGGTGCTTCGGTCTCATTTGTTTTTATTTTCCAGACCTTTTCATCTTTTATTTTGCCCATGAAACTTAACAATTATACTTAACCTGTCCCTAAAACATAATCTTAACACTTTGTGACTTCTTTTGCTCCAAGGCTAGCATCCTGGCTCCATTACTTGTTGGATGACTGGTTGGAGCAAACAGAAGCAGACCAGGCATTCTTTTCTCCCCGAGAATGATGAGTGGTAGAAGAGAAGACCTCCTCCTTTCTAACCATCTAATGGCTGTATTCTCTCAATAGGGCCCCTTGTACTATAGGGCCCTGTTCAGGAGTATGGTACACTATCTCCCAGCATGCACCATGTCCTACATTGAATATTTGGCTCCCAGTACACCAGTGTGTTTGTTTATAGCTTTAGTGCATCTGCTGGCACCAGGAACTAATGCTCCTCACTCAACATCTTCTGTGGAGCGAGCCGAATGTAATTCAGTGGAATAAAACCAGTTGCTTAAGCAGCAAAGAGGCTTAACCATCGTCTGTATTTACTGGATACATTGTAAAGAAAGAATACATAGAAATGCAACTTGTTAACACTTTAAAGGACTGATACATAGAGCTATATTAAACAATAAAGTTTATGAACCTGCTTATAAAAAATTACATTTTTCCAAATAATTTCCAAAAAACCCTGCACTCTACATCTTTGGTCATTATGGCCATGACAATCATCCTATCTTTAAGGTCAGCAGAGCTCTGCGATGTGAAGATTTCCTCCAACTCCTGCTACTGCCATGGCCTGGCCACTAGGGGCAGCGTCTACGGTCTGCACAGCTTTGTGGGACAAGGACACCTCTCCAAGGACCTGTAAAGGATAAAAAAAATACTTAACATGAATAATTTTTGTTTTTGAAGATGTTGGAGAGTTTATGCTTCCTTATAGTGTCTTATATCTCTCAGTCCTGCATATTCACTGCAGCCATTACAAAGGGTTAACTGGCTCAAACGTTGTTCCAGGTTAATAATTCACTACATAGTAGGACCAGAACGGAGATAAGAGTGCTGCAACCTTGAAGCAGTTAGGTTTAGAGCTAAAAGAGTGAAAAAAACCCCCCCTTAGCTGTACTGGAGACACACAAGAGGTCAGCTGCTTGGCACGGGCGCCATTCAGAGAATGTTTTGCATTTTCTCAATAGATGCCAAGCATTCTCCGATTGGACAAGGTGGGGAGTGTGACATCACCGTGCCGCCTCGTCACTTTGCCCAATTAGAGAATGTGAAAAGCATTCGCTGAATGGTGCCCACGCTGAGCAAACAACCTCCTGTGTCCATAATGCAGCTGGGCAGCCAATCAACACAGGACTCAGAAGCTAATGGAAACCGCTGGAGTAACAATGTATACTACAGCTATTTTCAGCTTCTATAGGGATCCCACAGGTATGGTATATGCATAGTTACATTGGTATAAGCTGGACCCATGTAACTATGTAAAACGCAGAATTCAACTTTAAGGAAAATGTAAGGCAAAGGGTGGCAACAGCCAGTGAAACCATACAGAACTCCATAGCCAAAAACTATGGCAGATGGATCTCACTGTAGCCACATAATGCCTTGATAAAGGGACCCTGCACAGTCCCCAAACATTGGATATTATAACCAGAGTTCTAATATATCACTCTGCATACTAAGAAGGTGTACTGGAATAAAATGTATTTTGTAACCTTCAAGAGGAATAGGACACCAAAGGTTATCTCCACAAATCATACTCCACCTCTAAATAAAATACATTATGGCCAAAAGTTTATGGACAACTGCCCATCACACTTATATGAGCTAATTGGACATCCCATTCAAAAACCATGGTCATTAATATGGAGTTGGTCCCCTTATAACAGATTTCATTGTTCAGGGAGAGCTTTCCACATGATTTTGGAGGGTGTCTATGGGAATCTGTGCTCCAAGAACGTTGGTGAGATCAGGTACTGATGTTTGATGAAAAGACCTGGATCGGAGTTGGTGTTCCCATTTATCCTAAAAGTGTTCAGTAGGGTTAAGGTCAGGGCTCTGTTGGGGTCACTCGAGTTCCTCCACACCAAACTCATCTAACAATGTCTTTATGGATCTGGCTTTGTACACAGGGGCACCATCATGTTGGAACAAAAAAGGGCCTTCACCAAACTGTTACTACAAGGTTGGAAGAGCACAATTGTGCCCTTCAATGGAGACACCTCAACTTATATTTAAAAGGGGTATCTATACACTCTTGGCTATTTAGTGTATCACTTACCAGCAGGAATGATCTAAAGCAGGGGTCTCCAAACTTCCTAAACAACTGGCCAGTTTACTATTCTTCAAACTTTAGAGGGGCCGGACTGTGGCCAGTGGGAGTAGAAAATGTCTTGGCATCAATAACACCATTTGTGAGAGGAATGGTGCCCCATCATTGGTGTCAGTGGGAGGAATAGTGCCCCATCATTGGTGTCAGTGGGAGGAATAGTGCCCCATCATTGGTGTCAGTGGGAGGAATAGTGCCCCATTATTGGTGTCAGTGGGAGGAATAGTATCCCATTGTTGGTATCAGTGGGCAGAAAAGTGCCCCATCATTGGTGTCAGTGGCAGGAATTATGTTCCATTGTTAATGTCAGTGGGAGAAACAGTGCCTTGTATCAGTGGGGGATACAGTCCCCTGAGGGCCAGATAAAGGCAAGCAAAGGGCTACAACTGACCCCAAGGCTGCAGTTTGGAGACCACTGATCTAAAGCATGTATGGATCTTAATCCAAACCCACCTGAGATATCTCGCCGGAAAGCTGTTTCTGCGGACCGACAATCATAAATGGCCAAGGCATACACCCACCCTACATATAGAGGGAGGTGTATACCTGTGGTTGCGGGGCAAGGAATGCCTCAGTTTCTTATTATTGCCAATCCACAGCTTCCTGGCAAGATAGTTCCGGTGGGTTCTGACTAAGATCTTAAAATTCCTGAATTCTTCCATCCCTGTGGGCAATGCTGACCCTTTAGCCTAGGTTCACACTTGTGTGGGTTAGGAATGCTCTCAAATTTACACGCATTCCTGACCCACAGGCAAAATGAGCTGCTCTTAATTCTTAATGGCACCCCCACGCATCGGCAAAATGCCATGGCGCGATTTGAAAAAAGGATCAGCGATTTTTTTCCCCACTTTTCTGCGGGTAAGGCATCCCGTTAAAATGAATGGACTGCCTTACATGCAGAACGCAGTGATGTGAACCGAGGCTTAGAGAGTAATCAGCTTCAATCAGTTGTAGTTATCGGAGTTTCTCTGGGATTGGAGTTGATATGTACAATGGGAATGGGATTATCCAGGAATGTGACCTCCGTGCTGAATACTAAACACACACGTATGTTCCATACACAAACTGTGCGTCTTTGTTTGGAGTCACATTACATGTCTGAATTAGAGCACGTTATGTTCTATACCTTCCCCGAATCTTACACCTTCGCTCCTTGTTCAGAGTGTTGAGAAATAGGAGTAAAGCCTGTAATTAATCCTAGATTATCTGTGCTCACAGCAACCAGAAAACACAATACAGAGGCTATGTGACACAAAACACGATATCATCTAAATCTCCCCTAATACCCTCATACAGGAGAGCCATTCAACGTAAATGTGAAACGCGTTGTTAAAGTTATCTAAACCCTGACCATGAACTTCTCCTATTTGCTTCCTTGTGGCCTGGTCAAGTCTATTCTACCTGTAAGTTTAAATCAGCTAAATACATTCCCAGAGTATCAAAATAAAATTTGTGCAAAGTCTAAAAGTTTTTTTTTTTTTTAAATAAAAAACATGTTATACGTACTTACCCTGTGTAATGGTTCTGCTCAGAACATCCCCAATCCTCCTCTTTGGTCCCCCGCCAGCGCTCCTGGCTCCTACTCTCTTCTGAGTGCCCCCCGAGGAAGCCGCTTTCTATGGGGGAACTTGTTCAGGCTCACTCCTGAGCCAGGCTATGTGTGTCTATTGACACACACACACAGTGCTACTAAGCCCCGCCCCCGCACACTCCTCACAGGATTTGATTGACAGCAGCTAGAGCCAATGGCTCCCACTGTTGCTTCCATTTCCAGTGAGGAGGGGGAGAGAGCAGCTACTCTCAGGTAGGCTCATCTAAGTATTTTGGGGATGGAAGTGATTACAGAAGATTTTTTATACTTTAACTGCTTACCGACCACCTAGTGTATATGTACTGTGGTAGGTCAGCTCTATTGCACGAAATCACGTACCTGAATGTGATTTCGTGCAATAGCCACTGGGTGGCGCACGTGCACCGCGCACGCTGATTGGATAGAGGGGAGCCAATCAGCGGGTGAGGCAATGTTCCCGAGAGAGACAGTTTGCCGTTCTGACAGGGGAGAAGATAAATATCTTGTGTTCCTGCTAAGCATGCTGGAGTGAACGAAAAAAAAAACGAGTAATCTGTACCAGACTTTAGAGTGAAGGTCCGATTTAATTTATCGTCTCATTGCAGTGCATGAATAAGATATGCAGACAAATGGTTATCGTACTGGTGAGAAGTCTGTAGGTGAGATAAGTATTATCTGTTATTATCTTACCTCTTGAGTCTTGATATTGGCCGCACGAGCGCTGCAGGTTCCGCTTCCCCCAGCCAGCACCACGCTATCCGTACAGAATCTGGCTGCATACAGGAACTCGCCCTGAAGGTGGGGCGCTGGAAACATGATGTCTTGTAGCAGATTACCGGTGCGGAAGTCCCACAGCTGCAAAGCGTTGTGTGCCACCCAGGAGGCGGTGAGGACATAGTTGTTCTGTATGTGGAAGAAAAATTTGCAAATGACAAACAATAGTAACAGCACAACAACCAATCGAAACCTTTGTCTCCATATGTGTGAATGCGGTTTGTCATGTAAAAAGAAGCTTACAGTGCGACTGCTCTTCCCTGATGGAATGTGCTACAAGAAGTCATATTGGTGAATAAATTGTCTTCCTAATGCCGGAGATGCCCCGAGGTGAGCTCTGTTCACAGCCCTGGACTTCTCATCATACTCAGAGCTTTACACACTTCACTATCCAAAAGATCCAGAGTTAGGGCCCTTTCACAATGCTTTATTGAAAAAAAAAAACGCAGTAAAAACGCATATGGGTTTTTGCTGCTTTTTTGGACTCCTGATTTCAATTATGCACCTGTGAAACTTAGACATGTAGCTCAAAAAAAAGTGCACCAAAAATTGTGTTTTTTATGAATTTTCCATTTATTTCAATTGGGGGGGGTGCTTTTAGTCCAGTTTTTAACCAATTCCTGCCCGGCCTACAGTCAAATGAGGGCTGGGCAGGACTTTCCTCATTCTGGGTGGATGTGCTATAACGTCCTCCCAGAACACGCCTGTAGGTGAAATCTGTCATCCGCCAATGAGAGATCACTGTACGGGCCTGCTGCCTGTACCATGTGACCGCCGTGATCAATCACAGCAGATCACATGACAATTGTAAACAATGGATGGTTTCCTTTCATGCCCACCAATGTATACAATTGTGTTGCTAGCTGTGATTGGTCACAGTGATCACATGGTACAGACAGGGCCAATCACAGCTAATCACAACAATACTCACTGAATGAATCAGTTTCGTTCATAAAAAATGATTGATTTACCAATAAAATGTATTGCTATAAGCAATCATAATGTGTAAAAAGAAAAAATCCTGATCACTTCCCCAGAGAAGTACAAGGTTACTATGGTAACATTATATTGCTCTGGTCACAGCGTGTTAAAAAGAAAAATTGTAAAAAAATAGATAAATAAAAAATAAAAAGTAATAAAGATTAAAATTCTAAATTTTTTTTTTTTTTACATACTGTCACCAGTTAGTCTCCCTGATCACCACCACAACAGTTATATGATGACACTGTACTATACAAGTAACAGTATAGAAGAAAAAAAAAAGAAAAAAAAATTACAACTTTAAAAAAATCACCATGCCTCTTACTAAATACCTTGGACCGTCTATAGTTCAAAAAGGGGTCATGTGGGGATATTTGTACTGTCCTGGCCTTAAAAAACAAGTAAGGCCATCAGTACATCAGGATTGATCAATTTTCAGATATATAGCCTAGTTTGTGGACTCTATAACTTTCCTACAGTCTAAAAAATATACACCGATTTGGGTTATTTTCACCAAAGAAATGTAGCAGAATACATTTTGGCCTAAATTCATGAAGAAAGATTATTTACCTTTTGCTAAATTTTAAAACAGAAATAAAGAAAAACACATTTTTTTGAATATTTTTCAATCGTTGTTTATTTAGCAAAAGATAAAAAAATCTTGTAGTAATTAAATACCACTAAAAGAAAGCTCTGTTTGTGTTAAAAAATTATAAAAAATGTCATATGGGTACAGTGTTGCATGACCGCGCAATTCATTCAAAGTGTGACAGCGCTGAAAGCTAAAAATTGGCCTGGGCACGAAGTGGGGGGGGTAAAGTGCCCGGTATTAAAATGGTTAAAGAGGAGTTCCACCCAGGGGGGCCGTCAAAAAAAAAAAAAAAAAAATTAAAAAGTCAGCAGCTACAAATACTGCAGCTGCTGACTTTTAATTGGACACTTACCTGTCCCTGGGTCCAGCGATGCGGGGGATCGAAGCCCCGCTCGTCTCCCCCCTCCGCTCGTCGGCGCCGGCATTTCAACTGTGGGCGCCGGGCTGTGGCTTCACAGCCTGGCACCCACTGCGCATGCGCGAGCGGCGCCGCGCGCCGTGATTGGCCGCTCAATCACCTGGGACCTGTAATGAGTCCCAGATGATTGACAGGAGGGAGGGAGCAGAGCGGAGCCTTTCCTGTGCTGAGGGGGAAGTGATGTCACCAGCCCAGGCAAAGGAACAGGCAGACTACGAGGGACCACCTAGCAACAGGCATTTAGAGGCAAGTGAAAAAAAAAAAATATCCAAATGTTTTTTTTGTTTGTTTTTTTTAGAATTTTTCCAGGTATTTTTGTTTTTTGGGTGGAACCCCACTTTAAGCATGCTAAAAAAAAGGAAGCATGCAGGACTTTTAAAAATGCACCGTACCTACAGCGCACTGGTGTGAGGTGTACCATAAGATTTCAAGGGATGCATTTTTCTTCTGTTTTTTTACCCAAAAAAACACATAAAAAACAGATCCGTGTGAAAGGGCCCTTAGCCACACTCACAGTACAGCACCTGAAGGTACCAGCATGGCTGATCCAAGCCCACAATGAGCTGAGTAGAACAAGGGCTTAAACTGACACTAAATAATATCCTTGTTCTCCAAATATCATCTATACACATTCACTACTTAAAGTGTAACTAAACCCAGGCCCTTGCATTCCCTATATCTGGCCTCCCACAGTACACAGAACATGGAAATAAAATAGTTTTAGTAAATAGAAACTGCTAAACACCCTTTCTCATCAGCTGTATATAGCAGCCATTTGACTTCTATCAGTGTCTGGTTAAAGCTTGTAGGAGGAGTTTTCATTCTGCTTTTACTGTCCTATGAGGCTGCAGGACACCTGACCCTCTGTCTGGACAGTGCTGATTGGCCCTGTGCTGATCACATGCACCCTCCCAAGAGAAAAAGAAAAAATTCTCTAGCAATACACGCCAAACTGAGCATGTGCAGCTTGTCCCTTAGTCTCTGTTCTATCAGCAGATGGATTGGGGACAGTAAAAGAATGGGAAGATCAGAAAAGACAGGATCAAACAGCCTTTTTACACAATGCAGAGGATTAACCCCTTCCACAGTGAGTATAACAAGAATTTCTTTACTGCATATACAGCCTGATTTTACTGTTGTGGGTTTAGTAACACTTTAATGTCCCTCTAATCTTTTTTTCATGAAATTCGTTTTTTGCTGTATTTTTCTGCAGCCTTGTAATGTAATGAGCTCCCGAACCTATTCCCATCACTTCTATGTATTTGGAAAGAGCAGCGCATGTTAGTTTCTCTATGTACACAACACATCCTGTAGTCCATAGTCTATCTGGGGAATGAGCAAAAGAGGGTGGCTACGTTCCTACATATAGAGGACAAGCGTAGTCACCCTCCAACAGGAAGTCAGATCACAATAGCAAAAAAATAGCAATTTGGAGCTATGGAGGAGACTGTGAGAGCAATAGAGGGGTGGATAAAAAAACAAAACAAAAAAAAAACAAAACGAAAACTAAGGACCAAGTAAGAGAGGAAATTTGACCTAGTACTCCATTCATTGTTAATGCCACTCCAAATGCACTAAGCAAGAAGTGTGGTTCTGGCATGTGCGAGAACACGCAGCAGACGCAATGAAACTTGCCGTTAAAACCCGTATGAACCCCCAAAGCACAAGAAGGTGAAAGAACTGCTTTGACGCATTTGTCATGTGTAGGGTGGCCCACTGAAATGAATACTGCCTTACATGCAAAGTCTGATATTGTATAAGTGTAAATGAATTATACAGTAAAATAACAGTATATTCCCATTATAGAAAAACTCAAGCCACTAACGAAACAACCTGTATTCAAGCAGTTATTATACTGCCATCTAGTGGTCAGAATAGATATATCATTTTCAGTAAAGATTTTTTTGCTGCAAACTGATCTTTCTGCACCCTTCTATGTATGGACTTTTCTTGTTACTCTCCCAATCAACATTCATTATTTTTAATCCTCATGCTGCTAGCATTAGTAAATAGATAGGATAATATAAGTATCATATTACTATATTACTACTTGTAGCCATGGTGTGAGCACTACTGACAAACAATCCGCCAAATCACCCTGCTGCCAGACCCCCATATATCACTTGTGACAATGAGCAGTCATTTGCATAGTTTTGTTGCGTTTATTGCAGGATACAACTTGGTTGGGGTAAAGGAAGATATGGGATGCCCATAGTACTTATTAAATTGTCATTACATTAATTAGCAGCTTTAGCCTTGAATGATGCACCTCTAACATTCACAGTCTATTTCCTCTGCACATCTCCTCTGCAGACTATTGCTCCTCCTCCTCTGCACTGACTCCTACAGAATATCACCGCTCTGAATTCCTCTCTCCTTGTACAAATCCTCCACTGCAAAACTGTTATGCCGCGTACACACGGTCGGACTTTCCGGCATACTTGGTCCGGCGGACCAGAGTGTGCCGGACAATCAGCCCGTGTGTAGGCGCCGGCGGACTTTTCCGGCGGACTTTTTCCCAAAAGCCCGCCGGACCTAGATTTGAAACATGTTTTAAATCTTTCCATCGGACTCAGTTTCGGGCAGAAAGTCCGCTCGTCTGTGTGCTAGTCCGACGGAAAGCCCGCTCGTGTGTATGCTGGTCCAACGGACCAGATACGACGCGAGGGCAGGGTATTGCATTTCACGCTCGCTGCAATAGGAAAAACAAATTTTCCTATTGCGGCGAGCGCGGTGCATACCAGGCCCTTAGGTCTGGTATGGATTATAAAGGGGAACCCCCCTACGCCGAAAAAACGGCGTGGGGTCTCCCTAAAATCCATACCAGACCCCGTTCCGAGCACGCAGCCTGGCCGGTCAGGAAAGGGGGTGGGGACGAGCGAGAACAAGAAGGGATAACTCTGAATAACCCCAGCTTGCTGTACTTTGTTACTGTAGTAAAGTCTCTGAATGTTGTTGCTTTAAGAAATCAATAAGCCGGAGGCATGCAATACCTCTCCCCAGTGGCTCAGTGAATTTGGTAGCTACACCGTCTCTTGGAAGGTATTACCAAAGTGCTTTACCAAGCCAGAGATACTCGGTACCTCTCCCTGACGGCTTAGAACATTTTAATAGGCGGACTACTGTTCCCAGCCAGTCCATAACTGCAAACACTGTGTTCCCCAGCCACAGCATTCTGCACTACTCTCAACAATTTTCCTCTTGCTTCGTTCACACTGGCCTTCTCCAAAAAAAGGCAAGTTCTGTGTTCCCTGGTCACAGAACATTGATCTCCTCCCCTCGACCCTACTGTTGCTTCTGCTTCACCAATCTCCTCCTGTGTGCAAGTCCTGTGTTCCCCGGTCACAGCAGCCTGACACCAACGCCATGGTGAAGATCTTTATCCAGGATTACTTCCTAGCAGCTCCTCTACAGCCATTATCTGACGGCTGCCCAGAACTAGCCGTCCGTGCTGTAGCCGTCATTCGGTCGTTAAATGGCCTGGTCATGAAGGGAGTAAAACCTTCCGGCACTGAAGTGGTTAATAAAGCTTCAAGATTACATTTAGTCTGGCTTATTGCAGAATAGGAGAGTTTAGCTGCATGTCGAGTTGAACATAAGGAAATGTATAGCAAGGACAGAACAAGTACTTAGGAGCACTTTTATATTATCTTTCTTATGGGCTCAATTATTATGCAAATGCCGATTTATGTTCATTTTCATATGGGCTCCTTTATTATGCAAGATGCATACAAATAATAAATCTGTTCCTAAATTACTTTTAAAATAGGACAAGCAACAGATTAACGACAGCTCATTAATGTGTACCATGAGATCAGGCCGAGACACTCACCCTGATGTCAATTCCAGGGCCGCAGATGTGAGGGCCGTTAATGACACGCCGCGCTTCTTTCGCCATGCGCTTATCCCAGATCTACAATCAAACAAAACTTCAGCCAATAAAAATTTAACAACGTATAAATAAGAACACAAAAAGGAGAGCACAAAACCGTGTAGCAACACTGCATCTTTATTTCCAGTAAGTCTAGGTTCACAACTATGCAGCTGCGTTTGATGCGTTTTTTCAGGCACGTTTTTCAGTGCATTTTGCATTTTTAAACCAGCATTTTTTATGCATTTTTTTCCTCTTTTAACACTCTGTAAAACACACTGTATAAATCTGCTTGCTAAGGAGGGGGGGGGGGGGAGTCGGCCGCCGGGTCCTTAGCAACCAATGAGTCATCAGCTGTAAGCGGGCTTCCCAGCTGAAAGCTGAATGTCGGAAAAAAAATTTGCCGGCAAAAATTTTTTGAAAAAAACGGCATAGGGTTACCCCCCCCAGGTCCATACCTGGCCCTTTGGGTCTACTATTGATTCGGAGGGGACCCCCATGCCAAAATAAAAAAAAAATTTAAAAAATGGCGTAAGGTCCCCCCCAAAATCCATACCAGACCCTTATCCGAGCATTCCGCCCGGCAGGTCAGGAAAGGGAGGGGACAAGCGAGCGCCCCCCTCCTGAACTATACCAAACCGCATGCCCTCAACGTGGGGGGGTACGGATGCTTTGGGGCAGTAGGGGCTCTGTGCCCCCCCACCCCAAAGCACCTTGCCCCATGTTAATGAGGACAAGGGCCTCTTCCCGACAACCCTCGCCCGGTGGTTGTCAGGGTCTGCGGGCGGGGGCTTATCGGAATCTGGAGGCCCCCTTTAACAAGGGGACCTCCAGATCCCGGCCCCCCACCCTATGTGAATGGGTATCGGGTACATTGTACCCCTACCCATTCACCAAAAAAGCAGTGAAAAGTTTAAAAAAACAAGAGCCAGTTTTTGACAATTCCTTTATTAGTAAAATAGCTCTGAGCCGCCGTCTCTCCCGATGTCGTCTCTCCTGGTGCCCTCACCTTTTTCCGCCACCGTTTTCTCCCCTAGCAGTCATCTCATGGTGTCGTTGTCTTCTTCCTCCTCCTCGCGTTGTCACTGCCGTCTTCTTCTTCCTCGCCGTCGCCGCTAAAAAACAAAAAAAAAAGCTGGTTTTGTCGCGGAGCTGTCTTCCTCCGTTGTTATGTTCCCTGCTCTCCGGCGCCTCTTTCATAGGCATGGGGCATGGCCATCCAATAACGTCACCCAGAGACCCCGCCCCTTGTGACATGCAACTTCACATGTCACAAGGGGTGGGCTCGCCGGGTGACATCATTGGATGGCCACCCCCCCATGCCTATATAAAAGGCGCTGGACAATGGGGAAAATAAGAACGGAGGAAGACAGCTTCACGAAAAGACCAGCTTTTTTTTTGTTTTTTAGCGGGTAACCGGCGAGCAAGAAGAAGAAGACGGCGGTGATGACAGGAGGAGGAAGAAGACGACAACATCAGGAGATGACAGCTCAGGAGCAAACAGTGCCGGAAAAAGGTGAGGACACCGGGAGAGACGACATCGGGAGAGACGACATCAGGAGAGATGGCGGCTCAGAGCTATTTTACTAATAAAAGAATTGTCAAAAACTGGCCCTTTTTAAAAAACTTTTTACTGCTTTTTTTGGTGAATGGGTAGGGGTACGATGTACCCGATACCCATTCACATAGGGTGGGGGGGCCAGGATCTGGGGATCCCCTTGTTAAAGGGGGCTTCCAGATTCCAATAAGCCCCCCGCCTGCAGACCCCGAACCCACCTTGGCAAGGGTTGTCGGGAAGAGGCCCTTGTCCTCATCAACAAAGCACCCATACCCCATGTTGAGGGCATGCGACCTGGTATGGTTCGGGTGGGGGGGGGGCGCTCGCTCATCCCCTCTCTTTCCTGACCTGCCGGCATGCTCGGATAAGGGTCTACTATAGATTTTAAGGGGGACCCTACGCCGTTTTTATTTTAAATTTTGTCGTGGGGGTCCCCTCCAAATTAATACTAGACCCGAAGAGCATGGTATGAAGCTGGGGGGGACCCTACTTTGCTTTGCAAATTTTTTTTGCCGGCAAATTACATGTTTTTTTCAATTCAGCTGGAACCGCGCTGACAGCTGATGACTCATCGGTTGCTAAGGACGCGGCCCTCTTCTTAGCAACCAGCTATATACAGTGATAAAAAAAAAGAACCGCAAAACACATCAAAAATGGCATCACAAATGCACCACTTGCGTTCCTGGTGCAGCTCCATTGATGACTAATGTCAGAGCTATATAAATGTATAATAAGAAGAACGTGACTGTGGTAGGAATATTAGAATGTAAGCTCCTCAGATACAGAGAGTGATGTAATTGGCTCAGTGTAGTGTGAGATATGTCAGAGCTATATACATGCATACAGCACAATTATCCTCACCTTGACAGAGTCATCCCATCCCCCAGTTAGGAAGATGTGATATTCAGAAGGGTGGAACCTCAGTGCGAAGATTCTGCGTGTGTGGCCGCTGGTCAGGCTCAGGTCATAGTCATGGTGGAAATCTGGGGCCATCAAGATGTTCAGAATCTGAAAAAAAAAAAAAACACCAAATCTCAGTCAGTAAAGACTGGTCACATTGGGGCTGATTTACGAAAGCTGTGCGCCATCAGTAGAGGCGCACGGCGAGGCGCAACGCACATTTTCATATTTATGAAAGGGTGCACCAGGAACAGAGCGTGAATCCCCCATTTACTATAGCGATCTCAGTGCACGGGAGAATGCAATCTGTGCGCCGCTATGGAAAATAGAAACAATTTCCACACTGTCTCCCAGGGGCACACCTATCTACTGCAAAGTTAAAGTAATATGTGCCAGTTCTACTACATGTCACTGCTGCCATCTTGAACATTATCAAGGCCTCTCCCTTGTTGGATTTTGGACAACTCTATATCCATCTGTTTACTCCTACTATTGGATGTCTGACGTACACCTGCCCCTGCTAGAGCTATATATATATACGCATAAGGGCTCAATGTACAAATTGTATCATTTGATTCATGTTTTATCTCTTTTTTTTTAACACTGTCCATGAATTGATGTACTTTTTTCAATAAATATATTGAACAATATTAGTTGTGTTACTTTCCCTATTGTTTCCATGGCTATAAAGTACGATTTTCTTTGGTTACTATTTAGTATCCCCTTCTTCTCTGTGCGCCACTATGGACATGGCGCGCAGCATCTTCAATTCAATATTAACAGAAGATGGAGATGCCAATATTATGGGGTGATGTGAGGAAGTTTAGTAACAACTGCCCAAGTAACAAATATGCCCAAAATAGAATGAGAAAGTAACTTTTTTCGAGCAAGCCTGCTGTGCCTGCAAGTACATTTAGAACTGCGTGCGATCAATGTAAACACTGCGCATGCGCAAGTGGCTCTTGCGCTCGTTTAAATGAGTTTGTTTACTGCACGGCCAAAATTTTAGTAAATGTCAAGCAACGCAAATGCAATTGCGTGGGTTGAATGTGCGCACCTCTAAACATTTTTTTCTTTTTTTTTTACGCTGGTTCACCTTTTATGTATTTTTTTTAGGATATTTGCACACAGGTCATGTTAGCATGTTACATTGCCAACATGTGACATGCACCTTGTTAAAATTATGTAAAAAGACTCTCGCTCCTCTAGCTCCTCCTAAAAGGGCATTTAACCTTCCCCCTTCTAATGCATGATTTATTTGTCCTAGCTTTTGCTTTTAAAAGGGGAACTCCACACTCCACTCCATTCTCCAATGCTCTTGTCTCCCCTCTCTAACCCCTTGGATTTCCATTGGCCAACTTTTGCTTTTAAAGGGGAACTCCACACTCCACTCCATTCTCCAGAGGCTGTGAGCTGCCTTCACCAATCCAAACCACATCCTTTTTCTGAGCAAACAACAGGGCCAGCTAGGAAAGGGGCGAGAAGAGAGATCGCCCAACCCCCTCCTGAACCATACAAGGCCACATGCACTCAACATAGGTGGCTGCCTTTGGGGCATGTTGGGCTCAGCCCAATACCAACCACAAAGCACTGTAAAGCCCCCTGTCTGCAGCCCCCCATAACCCCATGCTAGGGTTGTGTGGAAGAGGCCCTTGTCCCCGTACAGGTTTAGGAGATATTTTTTTTACCTACAGGTAAGCCTTATTATAGGCTTACCTGTAGGTAAAAGTTTAAAAAATAGGTATACAACCACTTTAAGGAAAATCATTGCAATGGAACACAGATGATGAAAAAAAGAATCTGATGGGAGTTAGAACCCTCCTTTGCTCTATCAAAATGAAAAAAAAAACATTTTGCCTATAGTTCTATTTTAACCTTTTCTTGTGATCAATAATTACCAATCTTCCAGAAGAGTCCACATTGAGGCACCTTTTTATTTAACAGATGCCTCTCCTGAATATGTATTTCCATTTTGGGGATTTTCTCTTTTACTGTTGTTCCCTTGACCTGACCACTGCTTAGAGCAATGCAGAAATCTCCAGAAAACCCCAATGACCATCAAGTGCGACCATCCACACTTGAAAATGAAAATGAGACAATCATACCCCCCACATGTGCTAAAATAGGTTGCTTGACACTTTTGGACGGATATCCACTAACCTTATGAATGTACGTATACACGCACTACACTTTTTATGATAATTTCCATAGACGTACAACAGAACATAAAATCTTAGAAGAATCTCTCTTGTTTTTTTATCTCTCTTTTTCACCTTTAATCTGCTCACCTAGAGCACCACCAGCTTATGGGGAAAAAATAATATACAAAAACACTACAGAATGTCTTCTGGGATCCTCTTATACGGCTCGGTGACACTGCCACCAAAAGTTGCCGCTATGATATTCCACGCCTGGGCCATTCAAACATCAGACCATTGATCATGCATGTGACAAAGGACAATGTGTTACCTCACTAGTGTGACTGTCATACAGACGAATGTGGCGGTCTTTCCCAGCCGTGGCAAAAACACTACCGTCCATGCTGTAATCCATGGCATGGATCTCATTCTCAGGCTCTGTAATGATAAAACAGTAAAAAATGTTAAAAAAAGTTCAAAGTCAAAACACTTGACTATTATACCCACAGTATCTCACAAAAGTGAGTACACCTCTCACATTTTTGTAAATATTTTATCTTTTCATGTGACAACACTGAAGAAATGACACTTTGTTACAATGTAAAGTAGTGAGTGTACAGGTTGTATAAACAGTGTAAATTTGCTGTCCCCTCAAAATAACTCAACACACAGCCATTAATGTCTAAACCGCTGGCAACAAAAGTGAGTACACCCCTAAGTGAAAATGTCCAAATTGGGCTCAATTAGCCATTTTCCCTTCCCGGTGTCATGTGACTCAGTGTTACAACGTACTGGTCATCGGAAGTTCAACATGGCACCTCATGGCAAAGAACTCTATGAGGATCTGAAAAAATAATTTGTTGCTCTACATAAAGAGGGGCTAGGCTATAAGAAGATTGCCAAAACCCTGAAACTGAGCTGCAGCACGGTGGCCAAGACCATACAGCCGTTTAACAGGACAGGTTCCATTCAGAACAGGCCTCGCCATGGTTGACCAAAGAAGTTGAGTGCACGTGCTCAGCGTCATATTCAGAGGTTGTCTTTGGGAAATAGACATATGAGTGCTGCCAGCATTGCTGCAGAGGTTGAAGGGTTGGGGGGGTCAGCCTGTCAGTGCTCAGATCATACGCCGCACACTGAATCAAATTGGTCTGCATGGCTGTCGTCCCAGAAGGAAGCCTCTTCTAAAGATGAGGCACAAGAAAGCCTGTAAACAGTTTGCTGAAGACAAGCAGATCAAGGACATGGATTACTATAACCATGTTCTGTGGTCTGATGAGACCAAGATAAACTTATTTGGTTAAGATGGTGTCAAGAGTGTGTGGCGGCAACCAGGTGAGGAGTACAAAGACAAGTGTTCCTTGCCTTACAATCAAGCTAGGTGGTGGGAGTGTCATGGTCTGGGGCTGCATGAGTGCTGCTGGCACTGGGGAGCTACAGTTCATTGAGGGATCCATGAATGCCAACATGTACTGTGCCATACTGAAGCAGAGCATGATCCCCTCCCATCGGAGACTGGGCCGCAGGGCAGTATTCCAACATAACGACCCCAAACACACCTCCAAGACGACCACTGCCTTGCTAAAGAAGCTAAGGGTAAAAGGTGATGGACTGGCCAAGCATGTCTCCAGACCTAAACCCTATTGAGCATCTGTGGGGTGGGGCATCCTCAAACGGAAGGTGGAGGAGCGCAAGGTCTCTAATATCCACCAGCTCTGTGATGTCGTCATGGAGGAGTGGAAGAGGACTCCAGTAGCAACCTGTGAAGCTCTGGTGAACTCCATGGCCAAGAGGGTTAAAGCAGTGCTGGAAAATAATGGTGGCCACACAAAATATTGAAACTTTGGGCCCAATTTGAACATTTTCACTTAGGGGTGTACGCGCTTTTGTTGCCAGCGGTTTAGACATTAATGGCTGTGTGTTGAGTTATTTTGAGAGGACATAAAATTTACACTGTTATACAAGCTGTACACTCACTACTTTACATTGTAGCAAAGTGTCATTTCTTCAGTGTTGTCACATGAAAAGATATAATAAAATATTTACAAAAAACGTGAGTGAGGGGTGTACTCACTTTTGCGAGATACTGTGTGTGTATATATATATATATATATATATATATATATATATATATATATATATATATATATATATATATATATATACACACATACACACACATATCTGTGCGACTTCAAATCGCAGCGACTTCAAAGTAGTCCCTGCACTACTTTGGTCTGATTTTGAGGCGACTTGAGGTCCCTAGACTTCAACATTACACAGGCATTGCTTTAAGTCGTGTCAAAATCGCATCAAAGTCGTGGCAAAATCACGTGACTTTCAGGTCGCACAAGTGTGAAAGGCGCCTTACTATATTGACACTGAACTACTCTGATGACAGTATATAAAAAAAAAAAGAAAATGGTGTCCCTGCTCACTGACATACCAGTCATATGCTGTACTGCACAGGTGACAGTATGTGAAATAAAAGGTATTTAATTTCTTCATTTTACAAAAAAAAATTGACAAAAATGTGTAACTTCAAAAAACTTGCCATGCCTCTAACTAAATGCCTCAGATTGTCTACTTTCCAAAAAGGGGTCATTTGTACTGTCCTGGTGTTGTCGGGCCTCATGAAATGAGATAGGCAGTCAGTACATCAGGATTGATGATGAGGTATGAGGGTTCTTAAAGTTTCCACATTTTTTTTTTAACTCAAGTATAAAAAAGTGCAGAAACATTTTGAAGACCCCCTCATATATAGAAATTAGATAGGCCAGCAGTACATCAGAACTTATCAGAATTGATCAAGTTTCAAATATATATACACGATAGTTTGTAGACTCTATAACACAGACCGATTAACTAGTTCCGGCCTTTTATTGTTTATATAACAAAAAATAAAAAACCCAGTGGTGATCAAATACCACCAAAAGAAAGCTCTATTTGTGTGAAAAAATTATTTAAATTTAATTTGAGTACTGTGTTGCATGATGCAATTGCTAGTTAAAGGGCACAGTACTGAATATCAAAAAATGGGCTGCTTATGAAGAGGGGAAACCCTTCCAGAGCTCAGGCGGTTACTAAAGGAAATTAAAGTGAACCATCCACATGACGTCATGTATGACGAAACGGGCTGGGAGGAGTTACGCACATGCGCGACTGCCCATGCGCGACCGGAGTTCGGTCATTTTGCTTAAGGGAAACTGATCAGCCCTGGATATGATGTGTATACTTGCCTTTTAATGCCGTTTTCATGTAAGTGCACTACGATTTCATTAAAATGTGAAACTTCTACAGTATTGTGCCATGTGGAGTTTTATGTCTTTCATGCACCACAGATATTGAGTGTTATGGAGTGTCTCTGGAAGTTGCTTCCTAGCTTGCTTGGGAGTTCACCATTGTATACCATTTGTGGCCATCCCAGAGGACACATAGGACAAACAGGCTCCTATTGAGTGGATTTGAAATCCAATTGAACGCTGTATCACCCCCTGAGTAAGGGTGGTCTCTGGTTTTCAGGTAAGCCTTCAACTGTTTTTGTGTGGATGGTGACACACTGGTGATTCTTCTGTTTCATACTTACCACATGGATCCTTTATCCTTAGTGGATTCCTGGGACTTTTGAATATTTTTGTTTGATTACATTTATATTGACTCATGCACTTTATATAGCAATGTTTGCAGTTTAATTTATGGAATTGCACCTTTAGCGCTGAACTTTGTTTATATATGTTTTATGTGCCTGGTATCTGGGTAAAGTGTACAGCTGCTTGTTTTTTATTCTGAGCGCAGATATACGCCTTTTCTTCTATTAACATATGCACGCAAGGTCCACTTTAATACACCTCTGCATAGCTTTCTTCTTTACTCTCTGCTGCAGGCCGATGGTATGGTGAGAAAGGGCTCTCCCATTTCTACATCCCACAACACAGTACCTGACCTGTCACCAGACGTGGGCAATTTTTGAGCACCAGAGAAGCTGGAATTGGCAGAGCATTTTTTGGGGAGACAGACTGTCATGTTAATGGCATGACCTGGCATCTCATGGTGTCTATCACCCTACAGAAGTCTTACTATGTTATCTCTTTATTCATAGCAGACTTTTATATTGTCATGTATGTGTATTTATATACCAGTCTACCCATACAATGATGGACCACGCCATCTCTCACAGAAGCAGGAGTACCGTACCTGTTAGAGTGAGAACATTTATCTGAGACTGGAGGTCATAAAAGGAGACCAGGCCGTCCGCTCCGGCCCCCACCAGGATGTTGCTATTCTTTGGGTGGTAACTGAGCGCGGTGATGGCTTGCCTGGTGCGATGTCCAGAGAAGAGAGTTGAGGACAGGGAGCCGCTCTCTGTGTTCACGATCTGAAATAATCAGTAGAATTAGCTTATGAAGTGCTGACACATTCCACAGACCTACTGATATACAGAAAAAAATCCCTGTACTTACAGCCAAGCAACTAGCATATTTAGAAGCAGAGGTAAGCAATTGCAGCCTCCACATTTAAGTCATAAGAGTTTTCTGACGTCTGCCGTTTGCTTCTGCTACTCTAAACCACTCTGTCTTATGTACTGTTGTCCAGGTTCATCTATGTTCAAATCAGAGAACTATTTAAAGCTGAAGTTTAAACCTGCTTATGTTTTGGATGCCCTGTTTCCCCTCTCCCCTTCATCAACATGAAGCATCCTTCTAGTGCGGAATAGGCAGATTTTGTTTTGTGGCTCTGCTGTAATCAGTGGAGCAGAGTGTAATTGCTTTAGGCCGCTCTGGGCTCTACAGGCTGCGAGTTTGATTGCTTCCCCCTGTTATTTGGAGATTTTCAGAATATAGTGGGTGGAAAAGTCAGATAAGCAGCATGAATGTGTATACTGCTCCAGCCAATCCCTTGGGAGGTGTGCCCAGATAGGGTAGTGCATAAATAGTTTAGAGTACTAGAGAGCAGGGTTCTTTTTCAGGAGGAGAGGTTCCAGCCAGAAGGGCTACCAGCCCTTCCTGGCCACCCTACTGAAGGTTTTTGCCTGACTCATCAAGGTCCCAGCTATGCTTAATCCTTTGGGAGCCAAAAGAGGGGTGCCACTTAGAATCTGGGATCTCTGCAGAAGAGCCCGCCTGCCTGAGTCTAAGGGAGGCACCTAAGCCCCAGGGACACCGAGTACAGAACTGAGGGAGAAAGGATCTCAGTGACTGTTGCTGTTGCTAAGCCCTCGCTACACTCCGTTTAAGGCTTGCATTGCCTGTGACACCAGGTCTGTCCACTTCATGTCCTAACGCTTGGAGAACCATGTTGGAAGGTAATAAGTGCCCTCGCATTCCTATTTAGTGTTCTGGAGTATCCCACAGCTCCCTAAACCTTATCCAAGTTATTCTACAATAAACCCCTAAACTGTTTTTTGAGGAGTGAAAGTTGCGGTTTTCCTGGCTTTTTCTGCTCTAGCAGGAAGAGAACCTGAGATGAATTAGCTGCCCTTTCAGGGGTGAGTGCTTCAACATGCTAGGGAAATTGTTAAATAAAACCATCCCATTTTCATTACATACCTTATCATAGATCCAGTTATGTCATCCATAGGTCTTTGTGCTTCTCTGTGCGATGCAGGCAGATCATGGCTGGTAGGAGGGGCCGCCAGGGTACTGTACATAGCTTCCTGAAATTTCCCAGCACCCTACCTCATGAGGTACCAGTGACGTTGCTATGGGGGGTGACACATGCCAGAGGGGTGGCACTATCAAGTACCACTGTGGCAGGCTGGGGGGGGGAGCCACGCTGATGCGCCAGCCTGCTCAGTGCCCTACTGCCTGTCCTGCTGTCACTCCGCAGGTTACGAGATGTTTACCGCACCAGGTGACACCAACCCTAGTGATGGCACTGCTCAGTACTGCTCTCAAGAGCTCTAATGCAAGCAGTGGGCTGGCTCTTATGAGGGGTGGATGTCAGTCTGGAGGAGTGAATGTTCCTAGACAGGCTACATTTGCACATAGACCACCCTAGGTAACACCCACCTATGATGGTCTTCCATGATTGAACTAAAATCCAATGATCCAAGGGGCGGGCTGGGGAGGAAAGCGCTGGGTGGTGCTGGATGTCCTCCAGCCAGGAAATTATGTGGGCTTCATCTCACTTTGTTCAGCTTGTAATGCACAATGTGAGAAGCTCACAATGTGTAGTGAAAGCGCATAATTTCAGTACAGGAAAGAAGCCTTGCTCTCTGTGTGGAAGCAGCAGTATCTATACAGTGGTCTACCACTCCCCTTGCTGAGCCATACCAATATCTCTTTAGTCAGCAGGGGGCAGTACATTTTCTGATTGCAAAGCTCTAGCTGCACCCTTACAACGCTTAATAAACATTACTATTGTTACTTCCTTAAAATGTTGTGATTTTTCTAATTTTCCTTTAAAAAACAAAGCTTGATGTGGACAATCCCTTACCTGAATGGCACCATTTCCAAATCCCACAGCCAGTTGTTTTCCACTAGGGGAGAAACGGAGGCTGTAGATACTGTGTGTGTCTTTGCTCAGCGGGATGCGGTGCCTTACAAAGAGCTCTCCATATCTCTCATCATCGTCAGAGCCCTCCTCTACGCTCTCTCCAGAGCTCTCCAAATCCTTGGATCTAAGAATGGCTTCCTCCAACCGTCGCCGAGACATGGCGGCTGAGATGATCCCAACTGAAAACCAAACCATTTTACAGATATGAGACAAAATGGACTGAACCAGGCTGCATAGGTGGTCTGTGATAACTTTGAAGTGGCACAAGATGACATCATGGATAGAGCCTTTCATTCACTATAATGTATCCAATAGTCCAGCCATTCTCAACTAGGGTTCTGTGAAACTCTAGGGTTCCTCTAGAGCTGTGGTTCTCAACTCCTGTCCTCAGGGCCCACTAACAGGCCAGATTTGCAAGATAACTTAAATACATCACAGGTGATATAATTTGCTGCTCAGCGATTCCAGTATTCTAGTCTGCATCTCCCCAAGGTAATACATAAAACCTGGCCTGTTAGTGGGTCCCGAGGACAGGAGTTGAGAACCACTGACCTAGAGGTTGCTAGGGGATCCTTTGTGTTGTGGCTAATTGACCTCCCATATGATGGTGCCTGCATCGTTCTGGGTCTAACACCACTTTGAAGGAGCAAGCTGCATGACACCATCTATTTGACCATGATCTGCATGATCTATTTGACCATCTGTAAGGGTAGCATTTACCCACTACTGTAAGTGGAGCATTCTTCTCTGATCATCATTGTAAGGGGCATACTACACACTTATTTATTTCTGATAAATACATTTTAGGTGGGGTTCTCCGAGACCGGAAAGTTATTTCAATTGTCCCTCTGAGGTAAAAAGGTTGTTAGGCACTGGATACATCTAATAGGTTCCAAACAACTGGCCACTGCCCCCACCCATTACTGGCATTTGCATCAAGGAGCACATCAAAGGGGTGAAGCATGTCAAACAAAACCAAAGAAAATTCCCAGCTCAACTCACCAGCCAGCAACCAAATAATCCAAAGCACTCGCATATCAAAGTTTCCCCATAAAAGTCCATGGAAACGAAGATAATTTGTTTCGCATTGACTTCTATTGCATGCAATACCGCATGTGGCCAGAGGTGGGGGGGTGCCGGAGAGACTCGGAAATACTCTGAGACGGCTCGGCTGCACTCGGAAAGCCTCAGAAAGGCTCGGAAACACTCAGGATCAGAGTGTTTATGAGTATTTCCAAGTGGCTCTGAACCGTTCTGAGTATCACCGGCGCCCCCGCACCTTTGGCCAAATGTGGTACTGCACACCGCAGAGGCTTAAATCCTGTTTGTTTTGAGAGACAACATTCGCAAACCAAGTCTGGATTTAAAAGAAAAAAATGCTTGTATTGGGAAATGCTCGTTAACCGCGTTACTTGCAATCCGAGGTTCCACTGTATTTGCAAAATTTTATAACAAACTGAGAAAAATTTGTTTTTTTTCAAAATGTTCAGTCTTTTTTCTTTTTTTTTTAGCAAAAAATAAAAACTCAGTGGTGGTTACCACCAAAAGAAAGCTTTATCTGTGTGAAAAAAAAAATTATAAAAATTTCATATGGGTACAGTGTTGCATGACTGAGCAATTGTTATTCAAAGTGCCACAGCGCTGAAAGCCGAAAATTGGCCTGGGCAGGACGGGGTGAAATTGCCCCATATTTAATCAGTTAAAGTGCAGGTAAACTGGTACTAAATAGGGAGTATAGTCCTGCATACTAAAAACAAGCTCTTCCAAATGAAGCTAAAAGTCTCCAAGTCTGAGAGGCTGGTACTCATCGTGTTCTGAATGCTGTGTCCTAGATCCTTAGATGAGCTCTCTGCAAAAATTCTGGAAGCTAGGCCAGAGCTCCACCAACCAAAACAAAAGCTAGGACCCCAAAAAGGATTCTTGCAGACTGCAGGTGTCTCCCAGGGATGCCACAGGCCTCAGGCTGGATCTTACTCTCCCAGGAACAAAAGACCTCTGCTCTAGGTTCCAGCCTATTTATACCCCTCTCAGCCCTCTGCTGGTCACACACTCCACTAACCAGGGATTGACTGAAGAGGCAGTTCAATGCAGGCACAAGGCTGTGTTCTTCCATATATCCCATACCTCAATGGGATGTAAAAGAAAGTAAGTGAACCTGTACCAGCAAAACCCAGAGCAGACACTATTAACCACTTGCTTACTGGGCACTTAAACCCCCCTCCTGCCCAGACCAATTTTCAGCTTTCAGTGCTCTCACTCTTTGAATGACAATTGCGTGGTAACACTGTATCCAAATGAAATGTTTATAATTTTTTCCCCACAAATAGAGCTTTCTTTTGGTGGTATTTGATCACCTCTGGGTTTTTTATTTTTTGTTAAATTTTGAAAACAAAAACAAAACAGATTTATTTTTTGTTATAAAATTTTGCAAATAGGTAATTTTTCTCCTTCATTGATGTACGCTGATAAGGCGGCACTGATAAGGCGGCACTGATAGGTGGCACTGGTGGGCACTGATGAGACGGCACTGGTGGGCACTGAGAGGTGGTACTGGTGGGCACTGAGGGGTGGCACAGTTGGGTGACAATGAAGGGCATTGATAGGTGGCACTGAAGGCACTGCTGGGTGGCACTGATGGGTGGCAGTAATGGGCACTGGTAGGTGACACTGATAGGCAGCACTGCTAGATGGCACTGATTGGCATCACTGGTGGGCATTGATAGGTGGTACTCTTGGGCATTGATATGTGGTACTGATATTCACTGGTGGGCACCGACTGATGGCACTGACAGGCGGTACTGGTTGGCACAGATGAGGCAGCTGTGCCTCTTCCTCTGCAGGACCGATGAGGAGAAAAAAAAAAAAAAAAAAAGATTAGAGTTTCTGTTTACATCACATGATTAGCTCTCATTGGCTGACAGCTGATCACGTGGTAAGGGGACAGGATCGGCCCATTACTCCGGTCTGTGATCACCCGAGTCTCAATGACTCGGTGATCACAGGGCGCGCAGGGAGCGTGCAAAGGGGAGGACGTCTATTGACGGCCTCCTGGCAATGTAGGTCCACGCTGTTGCCATCATTCGGCTATAGCACGGACGTGAAGAGGTTAAGCTATTATCGCTTTCCCTGGCTACAGAGAAGCCAAAAACTAAATTTAAACACTAGTAGCCTACTAGCGCGCTACATGTAAGTGAGGCCTTCTTCTCTGACCACCAATGTAAGGGGCATACTACCCACTTACCCCCAAAAAATTAATTTTAGCTAGGGTTCCCCAAGACCTGAAAGTTATTCAGTGGTTCCTCTGGAGTAGAAAAAGTTGTTAGGCATTGGGTACATCTAATATGTTCCTTGATTGGGGTACCTATTCCCTCGCTCACTTATTTTCCTCATTGGAAACCCTAGGGTTGCTAGGGAGTTGTGGCTAAGTGACCAAATCAATCAGCATAGGTGGTCTGTGATAACTTCGCTGTGGCACAAGATGCCATCAAGGGGCGAGAACCGCTGGGGCGTGGCCGACCGGAGCTGAAGATGGACGCCTGATCCCTCAGCTCGTCACACAGGGGAAACTATAGAGCTACACAGGCCGCACAGCTACTTCAATCCGGAGCCATCCTCACTCCTACAATGCCAGAGAACATGGCCAGTGGGTCTAGGAAGAGAAATCCGGAATATAAACCAAAGAAACTCACCGAATTCTCTTACAAGCCGGCGGAGCAGGTCAGTGACCTCCAAGATGGCGCCGGCCCGGCCGCGCCGCGGGACTCTTACACTGATCTACCAGACGAAATCCTGGTAGATAATGTGCCATCCGACCCCCCATCACAACCCCCTCACCCTCCGGAGGGTGACTACCTGCTTAACAGCCCAGCAAAGGCCAAAATGAGGCTCGATGCGCCGCCGCAGCGGCCGCCCACTGCACAAATTGAGGCCCAGGCTTTCAATCCCCTTCTCACCAACCAGGCCCTACATTCATCCATGGCATCCTTTCCTACCTCAGGCCAGCCTGTGATGGATACCACGTTAAAAGACATGCTGATGTCACTACAAACCTCCCTCATGACAGATCTCTCTTCAATGTTCACTAAAATCTCCTCAGACATCCACTCACTTGATAACAGAGTGTCATGCATTGAAAGGAATATGAGTGAATGCACCTCCACAGTTAATGAGGTTATTGATGCGTGTGAGGATGTGAGGGAAGAACAAAAATGGGTTCGCGCCAAGCTGGCCGATTTAGAAGACAGATCTCGCAGGAACAATATAAAGCTACGTGGAGTCCCTGAATCCATCATGCCTGCAGATCTACCACGATTCGCTAAGGAAATGATGCACGCCATCATACCAGAAGCATCACCCAGGGACCTGATAGTAGACAGGATCCACAGAATCGCCAAGCCATCTCACCTAGCGGCCTCCATTCCTAGAGATGTATTAATGAGAGTACACTTCTTTCACGTCAAAGAGAAACTTCTGCTGGGGGTCAAACACAAGTCACCGCTACCTTCACCCTACACAGAGATCCAATTCTTCCCAGACCTTTCCAAGTATACGCTCCAACTAAGAAGAAGCTTAAACCCGATAACTAAAGGTCTGCAAAACCATAAAATACCATACAAATGGCGTCACCCAGCAACTATTCTAGTCACCAAGAATGGCCAAAACCATGTCATAAACGACCTCAACAAAGGCATGCAACTTCTCCACCACTGGGGGATACTTCTCGAACCCCCCAAGACCAACCCACCATACAGTGGCCCGCTCCCAGCCCGCAACCGCATGGCTCATCAACACAGATGAAAGACCTGGAAGATCCTACGACAGTAGGCCTAAAAACGTCTGGCAATATCCCCTGGAATGTGACGAAACGATTTCTTACGATCTCAGCTCCCTTCGTTACTAACTGTTTATACCCCAGTTTTAGAGGTTGAAGCGGTGTAGGTTACACCACCTCTATTTATTCTTCTACAATTCAGCAGAGTTACTTCACCAGCAGCCTGATCATTGACTTTTTTGTTATTTTTGTTTTTTTTTTTTTTCTTTTTTTTATTATCTCTTCTACTCTCTAGTGTGATTAACATTTTGCTCTATTTGCAGCCCATTTTGATTTAACTATCGTCAAGCCCAAGGACCATAGACCACTCAGCACCAGCCCAGCAGACCAGGGTCCTCCACATCTTAGATCAAACCGACGGACAGTAAGTGATTGTTTCACTACTCCCTTTACCCCTC
Source organism: Lithobates clamitans (assembly GCA_037952925.1). Lineage (NCBI taxonomy): Eukaryota > Metazoa > Chordata > Amphibia > Anura > Ranidae > Lithobates > Lithobates clamitans. The sequence continues at coordinate 533,192 of JBBGZY010000464.1, forward strand.
ACCCTCACAATGCCGCTCAACATACTATCGCTTAATGTCAATGGCCTGAATCACCCGGCTAAACGCCATTCACTATGGAGAACCGCCAAAGCTCTACATAGTGACATTCTTTGTATACAAGAGACCCACCTGACACTGTCAGATTCCTCTCTATGCAAAAACCACAAATTCCCTACTATCTACCAAGCCTGCCACTCTACCAAATCTAGAGGTGTCCTGATAGCAATAAAAGACACTGTGGACTTCCAACTATCCAAGATCCTAACAGACCCTGAAGGTCGATACTTGATAGTAGTGGGTACCATCAACAAAGTGTCCTATACGCTTATCAACATCTACGCCCCGAACACACACCAGATGAAATTCCTACATAGAGTCCTACGCTTAGCCAAACCAATCAAGAAGGGTCACCTAATCCTATGTGGAGACTTTAATATTGCCCCTGACAACAACATGGACACCACATCACCAGCGAAGAGGCGAATATCACCATTGAAGAATTTTTTATCCTCACAGGACTTGTTTGACGTATGGCGCTGTCACCACGGTTCAGAAAAGGACTTTACTCACTTTTCCCCCAGACACAATTCTTACTCAAGGATTGATTTATTTGCAACAGATAAATGGCTATTACAGAATGTATGTCAATCTGCGATACACGCCACGACATGGTCAGACCACGCTCCAATATCAATTTCGATCACAGATCCCAGCCCACAACGCAACACGTTTCTCTGGCGTGCAAACAATTATATACTGCAAAATGTAAACTACACAACAGAGATCTCCAATCATCTCACAGAATTTTTCGCTATAAACAAAGGATCGGTGTCTGACCATGGAGTGGTGTGGAGTGCCCATAAGGCCTACATGAGAGGTACATTAATAAAACTAAGCTCACTTCACAAAAAGAAGAGGACGCAGCGTATAGACGAACTATAGAAAACAACACAAAGCCAATCCCCGTACTCCACAACCCCTCCAGCTACTATCCCTCAGACAGGAGCTGAAAACATTACTTCTACATTCGTTTGAATTCCTTCAACGTAAATTGAAAGCTACTTCTTATGCCACCTCTAACAGAGCAGGGAAATCTTTAGCAATGAAACTCAGAGGTAAAAGAACCAAAACAAAAATATCTCAGATATTCCACCCCCACACGAATACCTCCCAGTCCAACCCTCAAGACATAGCCAATGCATTCAGTGACTACTATAGTGACCTTTATAATCTAAATCACGACCCTACCACCCCACAGCCATCTCCAGACGAGATTGATCAATTCCTCCAATCCATACAATTACCAACCTTGACTAAGACACAACTAGAATCCCTTAAACCATTTACAGAACAAGAAGTCAGACTGTCAATTGACTCCCTTCCCAATGGGAAAGCTCCAGGACCTGACGGCCTCACACCCGAATATTATAAACAATTCTCACCAATACTTGTCCCCCACATCACGGAGCTCTACAACAACGCTGCCTCCTCTTCCAAATTTCCTAATGACTACTTAAATGCATTAATAGTCACGCTACCGAAGCCAGGGAAAGAACCCAACACCCCCAAAAATTTCAGACCAATATCCCTTTTAAATCTTGACTTAAAAATTTACGCCAAGACCATTGCTACACGTTTACTAGATATCATACCCACGCTCATCCATAGAGACCAGACCGGTTTCACGAAAGGAAGGCAAGCGCCAGATGCCACTAGAAGAATGATAAATTTGATACACCATGCGGAGACCACCGGAACGCCTTCTCTGTTCCTATCCTTGGATGCAGAGAAGGCGTTCGACAGGGTCCACTGGCTATACCTTAAAAAGGTCCTCCAGAAGTTTGGTTTTAAAGACCACATCCTTAGAGCAGTGTTGGCAATGTAAACCACCCCATCAGCCCAGGTATTCATGGAAGGTATGCTCTCGAAACCATTCCCTATTACAAATGGCACGCGCCAAGGCTGCCCGTTATCCCCAATTATCTTTAATCTACTAATGGAACCCCTGGCACAACACATGCGCTCCAATAAGAAAATATCTGGTCTAACGATAGGTAATACTTGCCACAAAATAAGTCTCTTCGCGGATGACGTTATACTAGTACTCACGAACCCCTCATCCTCCCTAGCAGAGGCACAAAATACACTAAATTGGTTCAGCAAGGTCTCATATTATAAGTTAAACAAAACCAAATCATACGTTCTCGACCTTAACATAGACGCCACAACAAAAATCTTGCTTCAACAACAACACACCTTTACATGGGCAGACAAAGATATCACATACTTAGGAATTCAACTTACAAAATCAACCAGACAACTTTATTCTTACAACTTTCTCCCACTTCTGCACAAAATCAACAGTGACACTCAACAAATAACGAAACACGAACTCTCCTGGTCGGGTAGATTGGCGGCCTTTAAAATGGTATGCCTCCCCCAAATATTATACTTCTTTCGCACGTTGCCCATCCCAATTCCCTCCTCATTTTTCAGGTCCCTTCAATCACTATTCAACAAATTCCTATGGAAGGGGAAAAACCCAGATGTGCCCATGCAAAACTTATTAAACATAGACTGGCAGGAGGCGCAGGCTCCATAGACTTTAGAGACTACCACCTGGCGACCACACTTGCTCAACTACCGGTATGGTTCCAACCTAATACTCAATCTCTCTGGGCCCTGATAGAAAAATCTTTAATTATCGGTTCCAATCTTAAACACTGGTTACTAAGCACCCCCCTGGGCACACGTATCTCACCCTCCATCTCTCCACCCATGAGGGCCTCAGTATACGCCTGGAAAAAATTGGCCACCCTTTCCGACACCACTCCCTCAATGGCACTCCTTAATGTACCCCTAGAAACTCTTCACCACCTCTCACCAGGACTTAGACTCTCCCAATGGACCCTCAAGGGTATACATTCACTGCATCTCCTCATACAAGGAAACACACTCAAATCCTTCTCCCACCTACAACAGGAATATGATCTGCCCACCACTGAACATTTCACATATCTCCGCATACGCCACTGTCTAAGTAAATCACCTCTCCCCAATTACCACATTCCCCCAAAGACCTGGGATTTCCTCACTAATCCTATTCCAAGAACCAAAGGAATATCTTACTTCTATACCCTCATACAGGGGAAAAGAATTTTCGCTAAAATGCCCCCACATCACCAATGGGAAGCAGACCTCTCCACTACTTTCTCTGCAGAACAATGGCAACTTGCTTTCAAATCGACATACAAAGCAACCCAATGTTCAACTCTATGGGAACTCACCCAGAAAATTTCGCTCCGATGGTATTTGACACCAGCTAAAATGGCTTCCTTCAGCCCCAATAACCCCAATATATGTTGGAGATGCAAATCCCACAAAGGTGACATTTTTCATATTTTTTGGTCATGCCCAGCCATTCAGAAATACTGGACAGACACATTTAACCTTCTTACCAACATAACCAAAATCCCTATTACACCCTCTCCCGCAATGGCACTTTTAAACCTAAACATAGAAAACATTCCCGGAGCCCTAAGATATAAAACAACCCATGTCCTCCTGGCCTCCAGACTCAACCTAACTAGGCATTGGAAGTCGGATAGCTTACCAAACATAACACAAACAATAGACCTGGTCTCACTACATTTCAGCTACGAAACAATGATGGCCTCCAGCAATGGAAGGGCCTCAAAAACAGCTAAACAATGGCTTCCTTGGACAAATTGGTCCAACGCTGCACCTCCCACTCAGACGCTCAAAAACACCTACACACCTTCTTGACCGAGCAATATGCTGATCATATGATCCTTTCGATGCTACCACTATGACTACAGTAGAGATATAAACCCTCAAATTAAGAATGAACTACTACTCTTAATGATCACACAATGGATCGTTTCTACCTTTGCGGTACAAATAGCTCCCGTTAGGGGTGCCGCATTGGGAGAAAGGGTCAAACACATTTGTTCAAACAACTAATGTTACTTTAATGGACTATGTTTCAATGACAAGCTGCTGGATTTTATGCATAGTTTAAGTTTCCAAACTTATGTTCTAAATACAATCAAACGTCGTTGCACGACGTACAATGCATTAATTGTACACTGTATTTCCTTGTGAAAATCCAATAAAATACTTTGAAAGAGAAGGGGCGAGAACCCACAGCTGAACTTTTTCCTTCACTATACAGTATATATTATATACTTTACTATATAGCCAATAGGCCAGCCATCCTCAACCAAGGTTCTGAGGAAACTAGGGATTGTCCAGAAGTTGCTAAAGGGTCTATTGAGTTGTGGCTGATTGACCTCTCATATGATGGTACCTGCATAGTTCAGGGTCCAATGCTACTTGGCTGAGCCAGCTACATGACACCAATGATCTATTTGTCTGTAAGGCTAGCATTTTGACCACTACTGTAACTGGGACATTATTCTCTGACCACTAATGTAAGGGGCATACTACTCAATAAATTTGGTTTAGCCTAATTTCAGTAGTTCCTCTGGGGTATAAAGGCTACTAGGCACTAGGTACATCTAAAGGGTTCCATGAATGGGGTACCTATGCCCTCATCCACTTCCCTTACTCATTGGAGGGGCCAAGAATAGTGGCATAGCCGGTCAGAAAGTACTGTATGCATGCTGCCAGGTATCCCCTCCAACTGGTGACAGCAAATCAGAAGGAAAGTCTGGAAAGAGGCTGCACAAGATATGATAAAAGTGTGTATAAGGGCGCTCTGAGTAACAGACCAAGCAGATATCAGTCTGTGTAGAAATAGAAGAGGATCTTCGTGCACTTCCGGCAGCACTTGAAGAGAGAAGCAAACTCTGGAAGTAAAATGAAAAGAAAAAAAAGCGCCTCTAAGTGCAGAAGTAAAACTTTATATTTCCCAAAAGGGTTAAAAAAAACTTACAAAAGGGTGGATGGGTAGGAGCACATCATATAAGTAATATGGCAGGTGGTCCGGCATTCTGGTAGTCCCAAGGAGTCTCAGGGATGTCTGGAGGTGTAATTCTAAGGTAGCATATTCTGAAGTGGATGGAGGCCACAACTCTTCTGGATACTGGGAAGACAGCAAACTGGAAGTGATGTCATGAACATGAGATGCTGTCTTCCCAGTATCCAGGAGAGTTATGGCCTCCATCTGCTGGCCACTTCAGAATATGCTACCTTAGAATTACACCTCCGGATATCCCTGAGACTCCTTGGGACTACCAGAATGTCGGACCACCTGCCATATTACTTATATGATGTGCTCCTACCCATTCACCCTTTTGTAAGTGTTTTTAACCCTTTTGGGAAATATAAAGTTTTACTTCTGCACTTAGAGGCGCCTTTTCTTTCTTTTCATTTTGCTGCTCAAGATATGAGATGTGAGTGACATTTGTAAGATCTGCAAGGTTATTTTTTTTTTAGGGATTGGGTGGCTCCATAATAAAATATTGCACAAGGCTCTAACTCAGTGTTTCTCAACTCCAGTCCTCAAGGCGCCCCAACAGGTCAGGTTTTCAGGATTTCCTTCAGATTAAACAGCTGTGGTAATTACTAAGGCAGTGAAACTGATCAAATCACCTGTGCAAAGTAATGGAGAGCCTGAAAACATGACCTGTTAGGGCGCCTTGAGGACTGGAGTTGAGAAACACTGCTCTAACTTCCTGCATAGGCTAGACGTGAATAGCCCTGTCGGTTGGTGACAACCGTGACTTGGCTGAAAAGCTTTGCAAAGATGCCAGGTCTCATTTTGCAATCCAACGCAATTACAAAGACCTGACAAGGGATACGTGTCTCATGCCACACAGGAAGGGGGAAAAAGGAAATAGCAGTTGAAAGTATATCTAAACCCGAGAAAAATATATTCCAGTTTACTAGATACAGTGGCTGCATGAGTTTTCTGTTTTTAGTTTGTTTTTTTTTTGATCCTGCCAGTAACACACATCCTGTCCTAGGGTGAAAACAATCACTCATTGTACTGTACCTTTGGAGAAGCAGCACTGTCATCCTAGGACAGGCTTACAAAACACCCCCCACCCACCTTCATCTCCATAATATAGCATGGAGGCGTTCTGTAGTCTCCAAGTCTTCAGAGAAAGCTGTGAACAATGTAACTGATAAAAGACCAGCTCTCCATATTTCTGATAAGACCGGCATATACAGTATGTGGCAGTATGGCGGTGGGCTTTAGTGCCATGTTGCCACATATAGGTGTACAGCCCGTGGCACTGTTCTGTGTTGGGAGTGTGCTCACCCAGTACTGTGACTAAGGTGTCACCAACAGGTCACTGTTTATGATAAGTAGCATTTTCCAGTTTAGAGCTGTCAAACCCCGGTGGCTCTGGTCAGGGTAAGAAATAGGTCGAACCCATTTTATGCTTGCTCTGCTAAGGTGGAGGGCAGGGAAAACAAGATGGGTCTAATAAACTCCTAATGTCTCAATTAACCTTTGATGTCTCAATAAATCCCTGATGTCTCAAACCCCGGTGGCTCTGGCCAGGGTAAGAAGCAGGTCAAGCCCATTTTATGCTTGCTCTGCTAGGGTGGAGGGCATGAAAAACATTGGGGTCAAATAAATCCCTAATGTCTCAATAAGCCTCTGATGTCTCAATAAGCCTCTGATGTCTCAATAAACACCCTGATGTCTCAATAAACACCCTGATGTCTCAATAAACACCCTGATGTCTCAATAAACACCCTGATGTCTCAATAAACACCCTGATGTCTCAATAAACACCCTGATGTCTCAATAAACACCCTGATGTCTCAAATCCCAGTGGCTCTGGCCAGGGTAAGAAGCAGGTCGAGCCCATTTTATGCTTGTTTCCCTGGAAGCCCAGGTTCTGAATCTGGGGAAGCAACCGTCAGCACTGAGAAGACTCTCAATACTAAAGGAGAGCCAGGAACGTACACAGCAGGTACCGGCAGGGGCCAGCGCAGAGGTCAGTGGAGACAAGGAGGTGCAGGCACTAGGAAAGAGTAGATGGGTGACAGTCAGGAAGAGTAGAGGGGAAAGTGCCAGGGAGGCTGAGATGGAGTGCCCTAAAGAATGATTTTAGGGACTTGGGAGCTAAATTGAGGAAAAGGACCTCCAAAGTAGTATTCTTAGGAACACTACCGGTACATCGAGCCACACTAGAAAGGCAGAGGGAGATTAGGGAAGTATACAAGTGGCTGAGGAGCTGGTGTAGTAAGGAGGGGTTTGGTTTCCTGGAGGACTGGGCCGACTTCTCAGTCGATCACCAGTACTATAGAAGGGACGGACTGCACCTAAATGAGGAGGGTGCAGATCAGCTGGGAGTAAAGATGGGCAAAAAGTTAGAGGGGTTTTTAAACTAGGTGACGGGGGAGGGCCCAAAGGTAGAGATAGTCAGCGCAGAACATATTCCAGAGGGTAGTATTGGTGGCATTAGTGGTAGGTTGACTAAAGCACATAAACCCAAGGTAAGTATAGTAACAAGTCCTAGTTGCATCTATCTCAGAACACCCAATAAGAGGATAGTATGCGACCGATCTAAGCTACGTGGCATGTTCACCAATGCCAGGAATCTTGCGCACAAGATCGGTTAACTAGGGATACTGTTGTACGAGGAGGATTTGGATTTTGTATGAATTTCAGAGACCTGGTTCAACATGATTGGCTGGCAACCATTCAAGGGTATTCCCTTTATCGCAGGGACAAAGAGGGTAAAAAAGGGGGAGGAGTATGTCTATATATCAAAAATAATGTACAAGTGAATGTGACAGATGACATCACTAAGGGGGCTAGAGAAAAAGTGGAATCTTTATGGGTAGAGCACCAAAGGGATGAAGCTAAGGGGAAAATAATACTGGGAGTATGCTATAGGCACCCTAACCTGAGGGAGGCGGGGAGATGAATCTCCAAACACAAGTTGGATTAGCAGCAAGGATGGGAAGTATTATCATAATGGGGGATTTTTATTATCCTGACATAGACTGGGCGGAGGGAACCACATATTCGTCTAAGGCTCGCCAGTTCCTAAAGGTCTTGTAGGACAATTTTATGGGCAGATGGTAGACGCACCAACTAGAAATAAAGCTTTACTGGATCTACTGATTACCAACAATACAGACCTGATCACGGATGTGGAAATACGAGGCAAAGGAAACAGCGATCACAGGTCAATTGGCTTCAGTATAAATCACACAAATAGGAAACATAAGGGGAATACAAAGACACTGAATTTCAAAAGAGCCAACTTCCCTAAACTATAAACCTTGCTAGAACACATGAATTGGGATAAAATCTTAGGAACAAAGAACACGGAGGATAGATGGGTTTGCTTTAGGAGCATATTAAATAAGGGAATTTGCCAATGCATGCCATTGGGTAATACATTTAAAAGAGTGAACAAAAGTCCTGGGTGGCTTAACTCCAATGTAAAAATGAATATAAAAGCAAAGGAGAAGGCCTTCAAAACTTACAGGGTTGAGGGATCATCATCAGCATTCAGACTTTATAAAGAATGCAACACAAAATGTACAGGTGCAATTAGGGTGGCTAAGATAGAAAACGAAAGACACATAGCAGAGGAGAGCAAAAAAAAAAAAAATTAGCAAGAAATTCTTTAAGTATGTAAACAGTAAAAAAAGGAGGACAGACCTTATTGGCCCCATAAAGAATGAGGAAGGACATCTGGTTACAAAGGATGGGGAGATGGCGAAGGAATTGAATTTATTCTTCTCAGTCTTCACAAAGCAATTGGGGGGGCTTCAGTAACCAAAACTGCAGTGTTTATCCTCATGACGCATTGCAGGAAGCACCTCCATGGTTAACAGAGGACAGAATTAAAATTAGACTTGGGAAACTTAACATTAATAAATCACCGGGACCAGATGGCTTGCACCCGAGGGTACTTAGGGAACTCAGTCAAGTAATTCCCAGACCATTGTTCCTAATTTTTACTGACAGTCTACTGACTGGAATGGTACCAGCTGATTGCAGAAAAGCCAATGTAGCACCAATATTTAAAAAGGGCCCAAAATACATCCCTGGGAATTACAGACCAGTTAGCCTAACATCAATAGTATGCAAGCTCTTGGAGGGAATGATAAGGGATTATATACAAGATTTTAGTAATGAGAACAGTATCATTAGCAGTAATCAGCCTGGATTCATGAAGAATCGTTCTTGCCAAACCAATCTATTAACCTTCTATGAGTAGGTGAGTTGCCATCTAGATACAGGAAGGCCCGTACATGTGGTGTATCTGGATTTTGCAAAAGTATTTGACACAGTTCCCCATAAACATTTACTGTATAAAATAAGGTGCATTAACATAAACTATAGAGTGAGTACATGGATTGAAAACTTGCAACAAGGGCGAGTTCAGAGGGTGGTGATAAATGGATGAATTTTGGGTACTATAGCTTTTTACCCTTCCACGGGCATGTGCAATTTTAGGACTTGACATGTTTGGTATCTATTTACTTGATCTTTTATTTTTTACCCCCGCCCCAAAAAATTAGGGTATAATATTTATTTCAATTTCTGAGCAAACATAAATGCGACATAAAAACATTCCAGATACCACCACGAGATTTTAACATGTGTGCAAAAAAAAAAAAACCCTGGTAGACAAGTGGTTAAGGTTTTATAGCAACACATATTTGGTATCTATGTACTTGGCGTTGTTTTGGCTTGCATTTTTTTTTCTCTTTGCTTATTGTGAATTACATTGTGTTTTGCATTTTGTGCACAAAATTAAACTTTAATGTAATTTTTATGGAAAATATTGGTTTAAAAAAACATTTTGTGCAACTTAAATGTTTGCAAATACCATCTCTTTATTCTACAGGTCTTAGAAAATTTACATTTTGGGTTTTTCGGATTTAAAATGATTTCAAATGTTTTAATATGTGTGCGAAAAAATAAAAAAAAACAGCTCAAGTGGTGAGAGGATTAAAGAGGATTTCGTTTGTGGAGACTTACCTTTGTCTGGACTCAGGAATCCTGAGCTGACATTGCCGATGGCGTTGGTCAGTGGCGCAGGGTGTCGTTTGCCATCTCCTCGGCTCTCAGAGAAAGTTGTTGGTTGAGCTAGAATATAAAGACAGGCAGAGTGTAGAGGAAGGCAGGGAGGAGAGTGTGAGCCGGGAATGTGTTATATGCATTTCCCAGGCAACGGCTTGGACACCTTCTACACACAGGAGACAAAGACTACAAACAAAGACAGTGCATGACACCTCCCCGTACCACCCTCCATACAGTGCATAGAGGAATCTCTGCAGGTCAAAAAGGTTACACTGTAAAACTAAAACAAAAAAGAAACTGCACTAATATTTAAAATGTATAAAAATAACAATAAAACAATATAAGTGCTGTCTGATTTTTTACTACAACCAGCAAACTGTTGGTGATACATAAATCCTGTATAATAAAAATGGTAATAATAATAATAAAAATAGAAGTTTTAATGTTGAGAATAGTAATAAAAATAATAGAAGTAGTAATATTGAGAATAGTAATAAAAAATAAAAGTAGTAATAATAATGAACAAAAAAATAGCAATTACAACAATTATCATATTAATAATTAATTATTATGCCCCTCCTCGCCACCCACCCCCCCCCCCCCCGGTCCCGCTGACCTGTACCGCCCATGATCGCCGGTTCTAAGCCCCGGTATGTCCGTGCCAGAAGCCCAGGGCTTAGAAATCCTCTCTGCAGTCTCCTTTCTGCTCCAAAGCTGACAGGACAGGCTATGCGGCTACTGATTGGTCGGCGTCACCCATGTGAGGGCGCTGACCAATTAGAATGCTCCAAAACCTCCCCCTAACGAGAGACGTTTTGGATATTCATCTCAGAGGATTTCTAAGCCCGGGCTCCAGCCTTATCAGCGCACATCAGTGAAGGAGAAAAATGACTTTGTTACATAATTTTATAACAGAAACTAAGAAAAACGTTTTTTTACATTTTTTCGTTTGTTTAGCAAAAAAATAAAAACCCCGGTGGTGATTAAATACCACCAAAAGAAAGATCTGTCTCAAAAAAATGATAACAATTTTGTTTGGGTACAGTATTGCATGACCGCGCAATTGTCATTTAAAGTGTGACAGCGCTGAAAGCTGGAAATTGGTCTGGGCAGGAAAGGGGTAAAAGTGCCCAGTAGGCAAGTGGTTGAAGGGGAAAGGCGCTCTATGACCCATAAACATAAACGTGTCAAACTTGTCTGGTGAGTTTTCTCATACAGTGAGGGGAAAAAGTATTTGATCCCCTGCTGATTTTGTACGTTTGCCCACTGACAAAGAAATGATCAGTCTATAATTTTAATGGTAGGTTTATTTTAACAGTGAGAGACAGAATAACAACAACAAAATCCAGAAAAACGCATTTCAAAAAAGTTATGAATTGATTTGCATTTTAATGAGTGAAATAAGTATTTGACCCCTTTGCAAAACATGACTTAGTACTTGGTGGCAAAACCCTTGTAGGCAATCATAGAGGTCAGACTTTTCTTGTAGTTGGCCACCAGGTTTGCACACATCTCAGGTAGAGGTGCGCATCTTCTGGTCTCACCATTTGATTTGATTATGATGGTCCTGTCAACAATTCAATTAGATTCCACGATGCATCACAATTAATGCCCATGGTTTATATCTGAAAACTCAAGCAGTCAGAAGAACTCTGTTTCTTTATTTTCATTTGGTCTTTTAATCAGATTTTATTTGATTGAATTTTTTCCTTAAAACAAAAAGCACGATATAAAATAGCCATATCACATAAACCTACAAAAAAAAAAAAAAAAAAAAAAAAACACACCTATAAACCACTTATACAAAAAGAGATATTTATAGTTTGTAATTCGGAGTTACCTACTCCACTAACGGGGGAAATAGACTTTGTCCATTGTGCACAGATGGCATTAAACTTGCTCATTGAGTTTCTTAACAAATATGTATGTTTTTCAAAGGAAATAAGCCTGTTAAAGATTGTAAGCGTTTTTTTTTAAATAACAGAGTGGCCCCGAACCTGCTCTTCTGGGATCCCCCGGCGGCTCTTGCGGCTCCTCCCCACATCAGATAACCCCCTCGGAGAAAAGTTTCAGCATTTGCGTCCATAATCACGAATGCCGGACTCGGCCCGTGGGAAGTAGGAACCACTTCAGAGATACTGGCACCCATCGTGGATATTCCATTTGGGAGAGGATGAGGAGTGCCAAGAACACCACTGGGGCCGGGACCAGTTGTGCACACTCGCACCAATATCTCTCAGACCAGGGAGACCCAGGTACCCGAGGTGCAATGTCTGCAGGTCATGAAGGCTGACTCACGGCCACAGGGTGCATCAGTGGCAGCCTCAGCAACCGACAGTCCAGCTCTTAAAGAGGAAGAGGGGCTTCAATGGATTCAGAAGTGGAAGTCATCCAGTGAGGAGGAGGCAGGGATCGTTGATGTGGGGTCACCCTGATTCGAGCACCAATTTGGGTCCCTGGAAGAGGGAATCGGTGATTGGAGGTCAGAGGCCGAGACTGAGTGGGATTGGGGGCCCGAGGGAAGAAGAAGCTCCCCAAGCTCAAGTTCACTATGTGAAGAGACAGAGGTGGCATTTGTTCACATGAGGTGTGTGAGGAATCTGGGCTTCTGCAAGGCCTATGCCACATGGCCTATGCCATATGCGGCCATGGAATATGGATACGACTATCCATATGCCCCAAGGAAGACCATGGAGGAGATTGAGAGTAAGAGAATGCCTGGTGTGATGAAGCCATTTGGGACTTCCTATATGTACCCAAGCCACATCGAAACTCGTCCAGATTACCCCTATGGGACATCTTCCTCTCAATCAAAGAGAATTGGAATCTGGGGCGGTCGATATGAATTGACCGAGTAGATATCAATCGCCCAGATGGGAAAGGTCAGGCTTGGTCTCTCACCATCATAAGTCCGGAAGGTAAGATCGTGCAGATCCCTCATCCAGACCAAGTCCAATCCGGATTCAAGGACTGTGAGTAAAAGGAGGTGTTGAGCCTGAAAAATTGCCACAGTTGGCTTGTTGTTCACAGGCTTAAAGGTCCTATTTCTCCAAGTTTCCCCTTCCCTTCTATCCTTGCAAATGAAGGAGGGAACTTCTAAAACTGTCAGTTTCATCACCAGGGAGAAAAAAACCTTTTGCGACAGAGGATTCCTCCTGTGAAAACCAGGGGCTGCTACCTGGAGGGGGTAAACCCCTAGTTCACAAAGATACTTTGCTAAGGACACTTTATGACGATCTTTGGGCAAAAGGGCCCTTATGTTTGCTCAAGTGCTGTTCGGAAAAGAAAGAGAAAGGACACTTTGCAAAGATCCTTCATTCAGTGAGGACACTTTGCGAAGATTCCTTTGAGCCAGTGGGCCAGTGTAATGTGTGTGACTTGCTACCCTGTGAAAAATGGGGTAGTGGCTCATTGTTTCTTCAGAGAAAGAGAGTGCCAGAAAGAAAGGGCTCCCTTGAAGAATTTCTACAAACACTCACAAGTAGGCCAGCTATTGCTCAGGCTCCAGCAATAACAGCAGCCCTCCCAGGAGAAGTTTTGTTGCCTCGGTGTCACAGAAGGAAGGACACTGTGGGCATCAGTCAGATGGACTCCACACCTCTTCATCCTAACTTGAGGGTTTGACTAGGATAAACAAGAGTCAGTACTCTGGTGATTGAGTGGGACGGAGTCTATTGCTAATCATATGGTTCAAATGTGAAACGTGTCTAGTTAGTCAGACTAGGATGTTGTTCTGCTAATCCAATACATGGATACTACAGGATGACGAGTGAAGAGTTGCCCTTAGGGGGCTGGATACATCCGCAATCTCTATGTGAGGATTAGTTATAAGGATTGGTTAAGTGAGACGTTCGCCTCTGAAGGAGAGGACAGTCTCACTGTAAGTATATAGGGTGAATGGTGCTATATACACCTTTTGTTTCTTTTCTTTGCAGGCCTGAAAGAAATCTTCATGCCTGAGATTGTCCTCAATTGATTTATATATATATATATAATTTTGTACATAGGTAAAAATGTATATATATAAAAATGTTATGTGTAGCATAATTAGTTAGGGGTGTTCAGCCATTTCTCCGTCATCCAGCTTTGTTTGGTGGGGGGGGGGGTGCACTAATATAGTGCTCCTGGCAAAAATGTTCTCTAAAAAAATTAATAAATAATGTAAATATTTCTACATCAGATGTCTATATTTTTCTATGTAATTTATTGTGCTACCTGGCCACATATGGGGTATGCCCCGTGGCCTTGTACATATGTTACTTCCCTTTTCCCCCTTTCCAAGTTTGTTGGATACTCCGTGTATATTTTTGTACAGGTATTTTTGTGGGGGCGGATGCCCGAAGCCAATAAGGACATGACTTGTTTTGGTGGGGGGTGGGGGGGTGGATGTAGCACCCTCCTAGGTAGGTGCTAGAAGAGAGTATAGTTTTTGATATTTCTGCTTACCATAGGGTTGACACATTTTCTTCAAGTCAAACCCAAACACTTTAGCGCCGCCCAGTAAATTTGTTTTTGTTTTAGTGTACACTATAGGATTGTAACAGACTGGGACACCTTTGGGCACTCCAAAGAGAATGATAATAAGGCACACATAGTGCCCCCTCACCTCCTGTCAAGCCCTGTTCTGAGCCACATTCCTGTCTGAATAATGTGTCCGGGTTTCAGGTGGACTAAAACCTGGACACATGATTCAAAACCCGAACTGTCTGGGTGAACCCCGAACAGATGGCATCCCTAGCTTACCAGGAAGATGGTCAGGTAAAAAAGAGCGCTCTCTGCCTACCAGAGAGCAGGATCTATTGATTAGGGTCTGCTCATTGTACTCAGATGCAGCTCAGCTTGTTCTGATTGCCCCCCACTGATCCAATAGGGAGGCATATTGGACAGTGGGAAGGGACCTGACAAGTGAGTGCACAGGCTTTGTTACAGTCCTGGTAAATGGCAGAGGACAAGTGCTGTATTGCATGTTGGGCTACTGTACATAAAGCCAGAGTACATGTGCTCAGAGTTAGTTGAGCCGGGAAACAGAGTCCTGGAGGGAGGGTTTGGCTGCCTTCTCCTCCGCGGAGGCGGTCGTGCTGCCAGGGGTAGTCGACCCAGGGGCCTAGAGAGAGAGAGAGAAGCTGAACCCAGAGGTCCTGCAGAGCTGACTGGAAGGGAGACACTAGAAAGGATCTGATTCTGCCTATTGTGAATACAGATCTTTGGGGCCTGTGAAATGAGGGCCACCCCCTTCAGCTAGAAGAGTCAGTGGACGGGTGTCAGTAAAGGGGATGCTAGAGAGTGTCCTGAAGATAATGTAGTGCATCAAGTCTGCTGCTAGTGAGAGCAAGAAGAATTAACCCTTCCATGCATGTGGCTGTATGGTCAAAGCAGTGTGACTGCTTCAACTACCAATCCGGTGAGGCCAGTGAGAGTTGTCCTTATCCTTTGTGAATAGTTCCAGTTGGAGTATCCCACTCATCCCTTCTCCCATCCAAGCTGCAGGCATCATCCCGGTATAACCCCGGAAAGCCGAGTACGCATATCTGCGTACGGTCAGCGGGAAGGGGATAAAGTTCACATGTTCATGTGGATGTACAAAGAGAGAAAAGCTCTACAAAGTCTCCAATTCCTTAAAGCTGACCGTATTGAGTGCAATCAACTATTAAAAAAAAAAATCATTAATAAGTCCAAAAACATAGAGTGACAGTTTTTGGACTTATTAATGATTTGTTTTTTAATTGTTGATTGCACCCGATACTGTTCACTTTGTTTTGGTGTTAAGACATTTTCCACTCTTTTATTCACATCACACGTGATACACACATATGGGCACACTATTATAATATTGGGCCAATAGATTTATATTTATGTGCTATTAATTTTTTCTAGCGCAATTCCACATTTTTTATTTTTCCAATACTGTGTTTATGTTGTGCAGGTGAATCGCTGCTTCAAGAGATTTATGATATTTCACCAGTACTCTTAGTGCCAATTCACACAGGGGCAACACGACTTCAATGCGACTTTGCAAGGCGACTTCAATGCGACTTTAAGCAACTTACAACGCAACTTCAAGTCACCTCCAGGACAGGTGACTTTGGCTGTGGCCAATCACAGAATAATCAGCTCTCTGGGAGGGAGGGGTTTGCCTGGGTAAACTAATTTCTTTTCCTGTAAAGTCGCTTCAATATAGATGGAGATCCGACTTCCATTCAATTCTATGGGTACAGGTCGCCTAGAAGTCGGATACAGGAACCTTTTTTGAAGTCGGAGCGACTTCAGTAGTGTCGCTTAAGACGCTCCCATTGACTATAATGCATTTCCCAAAGTCAAGCGACTTGAGGGATGACAAGTCGTTGTAGTGTGAACCGACCCTTAGGGTTTGGGTACACGTGTTTTATAATTTATTCACCATAGCGCAGTTTCTTCTCTCTTTTTTTATAATTCCTTAAAGTTGAACACCAATTTCATGTGTGATGCTTCCATTGTTTTTATTCTATATAAAATAGAGATCTTTTACTTTTTCTTCATTAGAACGGTTTGAAGACTGCAAATGAAGATCGGTTTTACTTCTCTCTTTTGCAACTCATTCATATGATTGATTACTGGAAAACAGGAGCCAGAAGAATTTCCCTGAACCTTCTACAACTTAGTTGTCTCTAAAGGCCCGTGCACACGATCTGACTTTTTGACAACAAACATGCAAATTAGCTGTTTTGGAGCAACATCCAACCGTGTGTACCCTCCATCGGACAAACTCTCCGGCAACAAAAGTCCGATAGAGCAAAGTTTGATCGTGTGTACACAAAAGCATTGGACTTTTGTACAAACTACAGTACGCGGCCGCGAGAATGTTTCCAGCGCGAACCCATTGCGCTGGTTCTCGGCGACAGGGTACTGTACATCTTGCGCTGGCTGCAATAAGAAAAACACATTTTCCTATTGCGGCCAGTGCGAGAGGGAATTCCCCTCTGGGGGAATACCAGGCCCTTAGGTCTGGTATGGATTCCAAGGGGAACCCCCCTACGCCGAAAAAACGGCGTGGGTCTCCCCAAAATCCATACCAGACCCTTATCCAAGCACACAGCCCGGCCGGTCAGGAAAGGGGGTGGGGACGAGCGAGCGAGGGGTACATGGTACCCCTACCCATTCACCTAGGGAAAAAAGTGTCAAGAAAAAAAAAACACAGTACTCGGGTTTTTAAAGTAATTTATTAGGCCGCTCCGGGGGTCTTCTTCCGACTCCGGGGGTCTCTCAAGCATCTTCTCCCTCTCTCCAATGTCGTCTCTGCGCTCTCTGGTTCTTCTCCGGTGCCTTCTTCCTTCTGCCGGGCTCCTCCACTATCTTTTGCCGCTCTTTTGCTAGCGGAGGAGCCCGGACATCTGGATCGTCTTCTTCCCTCTTCTCTTCCAGAGATGTTGACACGACGCTCTCTCCGGCTATAATGCTGTCTGTGTGCTCTATGACTTATATAGACGGTGACTCCGCCCCCCTATGACATCACAGTCCCAGGGCATGCTGGGACTGTGAGGTCATAGGGGGCGTGGTCATGTCATCCTATGACCTCGCCCCCTTATGACCTCACGGTCCCAGCATGCCACGGGACTGTGATGTCATAGGGGGCGGGGTCACCGCCTATATAAGTCATAGAGCCACCAGAGAGAGGGAGAAGATGGAGAAACCTCCGGAGTCAGAAGAAGACCCCCGGAGTCGGAAGAAGACCCCCGGAGTCAGCCTAATAAATTACTTTAAAAACCTGAGTACTGTGTTTTTTTCTTGACACTTTTTTCCCTAGGTGAATGGATAGGGGTACCATGTACCCCATACTCATTCACAAAGGGTGGGGGGCTGGGATCTGGGGGCCCCCTTATTAAAGGGGGCTCCTGGATTCCGATATGCCCCCTGCCCGCAGACCCCGACAACCAACGGCCAGGGTTGTCGGGAAGAGGCCCTTGTCCTCATCAACATGGGGACAAGGTGCTTTGGGGTGGGGGGGCCGCAGGGCGCTCCCTCCCCCAAAGCACCCACCCCCCCATGTTGAGGGCATGTGGCCTGGTATGGCTCAGGAGGGGGGGCGCTCGCTCGTCCCCACCCCCTTTCCTGACCGGCCGGGCTGCGTGCTCGGATAAGGGTCTGGTATGGATTGGGGGGCACCCCAACGCCATTTTTTCGGCGTAGGGGGTTCCCCTTAAAATCCATACCAGACCTAAGGGCCTGGTATGCCCCTGGAGGGGAACCCATGACGTTTGTTTATATAAAATTTGGCGTGGAGTTCCCCCTCAAGATTCATACCAAACACAGTGCCTGGCATTGGCAGGGATCCAAGTCGGATCCCCCCACCAGTGTGAACTCGGCTCACAAGGTGTCAATCTCGCCAATAAAAGTGGCAAGATTGACACAATATTAGACAACAATACAGAAGTTGACCAAAGGGTGGTGGTAAAGAGCGGAAAAACCACGTGATTTAGTGAAAGTTGGTGGGAAAAGTCCTGCCGTCTGTATGCAAGACAAACTTCTGGCCAACGCCCTTTGTACAAAAATCCAAAGGGAAAGTTTGTACAAAGTCCTATCGTGTGTATGGGGCTTAAGTTGTTTGTTTTTTACTTATGTTATAGTTCCTGTTATTTCTTAGGTATTTTTGGAAAGGCACACACCTGTCTATATAAGGTCCCACAGTTAACAGTGCATATCAGAGCATAGACCAAGTCTTGAAGTCCAAGGAATTGTCTGTAGACCTCCAAGACAGTATTTTATTGAGGCACAGAAAAATGTCTGCAACTATGAAGGTCCTAATCAGCACAGTGGCCTCCATCTTCCGTAAATGGAAGACGTGTGGAACCACCAGGACCCTTCCTAGAGAGGGCCGCTGGTCAAAGACAAAGATTGAACTCTGTGGCCTGAATGGCAAGCATCATGTCTGGAGGAAACCAGGTGCCACTCATCACCTGGCCAATACCACCCCTACAATGAAGCAGCATCATGCCGTAGGGATGTTTTTCTGCAGGAATCGTGGGAATCAGGATCGAGGGAAAGATGAATGCAGCAATGTACAGAGTCATCAATGAAAACCTGCTCCAGAGCGCTCTTGACTTCAGACTGGGGCGAAGGTTCATCTTCCAACAGGACAATGACCCTAAGAACACAGCCAACATAACAAAGGAGTGACTATGGGACAACTCTGTAAATGTCCTTAAGTGGCCCAGCCAGAGCCCAGACTTGAACTCTATTAAACATCTATGGAGAGATCTGAAAATGGTTGTGCACCGACGCTCCCTATCCAACCTGATGAGCTTGAGAGGTCCTGCGAAGAAGAATGGGAGAAACTGCCCAAAAATAGGTGTGCCAAACTTGTAGCATCATACCCAAAAAGACTTGAGGCTGTAATTGGTGCCAAAGGTGCTTCAACAAAGTGTTGAGCAAAGGCTCTGAAAACTTATATACGTGTATGATAATATAATATGTGATTTTTTTTTATAATTTTTTTTATTTTTCATAAATTTGCAAAGATTTCAAACAAACTTCTTTTGCGTTATGGGGCATTATGGGGTGTTTGTAGAGTTTTGAGTAAAATAATGAATTTAATCCATTTTGGAATAAGGCTGTAACATAACAAAATGTGGAAAAAGTGAAGTGCTGTGAATACTTTTTCGGATACACTGTATATCTCCTGCCATATACTCACTTCACTGATTGAGGATATTTAGTGACTACACTTTGTATAATATGTCCATTTATATTACATTCATGGAGTGCTTTTTCTTGTGCTTTATTGGAGGTTGTTATATGTTACATTTCTCAAAGATCAGACTTCACTTTTGTGCTAACCTATGGTTTTAAATTGTTCAATAAAAATGTGTGGTTTTTAAATTATTTGTAGTTCTTTTTGGGGAAGTATGTGCACGCTTTGAAAGTTCCATACTCTGCTCTGCATACTGATTTATAGGGATGTGGTGCATTTTGCCCTTACCAACACCACGTTTCGACACAAAAATCTTCATCAACCACTGGGACTATATGCAGGGCTCTGCAAGCTCATTTCAGATTATTGACCCAGAGTTTGAAATACTCTGTACTGCTGGAGGACTCTGCTGATCTTTTATTAAAAAGAATCAAGCAACAAATTGTATACAAATGTAAAAAGCAAAGCCATAATACAATCATACTTCAACAGAAAACAAAAGAATACACATCCATGTTCCAAATATATACCTTTCTCAATATGGCAGTCATCAACTCATTATGCGGGGCTCCCACCATCCCTGTACTGACTTCCTCCTGGGGCTGTACCCCTGCTGTGCTCATTATGAGGGGCTCCCACCATCCCGGTGCTGTGCTCATTATAAGGGGCTCCCACCATCCCTGTGCTGTGCTCATTATGAGGGGCTCCCACCATCCCTGTGCTGTGCTGACTTCCTGGGTTTATACCCTTGCTGTGCTCATTATGAGGGGCTCCCAACATCCCTGTGCTGTGCTGACTTCCTTCTGGGGCTGTACCCCTGCTGTGTTCATTATGAGGGGCTCCCACTATCCCTGTGCTGTGCTCATTATGAGGGGCTCCCAACATCCCTGTGCTGTGCTCATTATGAGGGGCTCCCAACATCCCTGTGCTGTGCTGACTTCCTTCTGGGGCTGTACCCTTGCTGTGCTCATTATGGGGGGGCTCCCACCATCCCTGTGTTGTACTGACTTCCTGGGTTTGTACCCTTGCTGTGCTCATTATGAGGGGCTCCCGCCATCCCTGTGCTGTGCCGACTTTCTCCTGGGGCTGTACCTCTGCTGTGCTCATTATGAGGGGCTCCCACTATCCCTGTGCGATGCTCATTATGAGGGTCTCCCGCCATCCCTGTGCTGTACTGACTTCCTCCTGGGGCTGTACCCCTGCTGTGCTCATTATGGGGGGCTACCACCATCCCTGTGCTGTACTGACTTCCTCCTGGGGCTGTACCCCTGCTGTGCTCATTATGGAGGGCTCCCACCATCCCTGTGCTGTGCTGACTTCCTCCTGGGGCTGTACCCCTGCTGTGCTCATTATGGAGGGCTCCCACCATCCCTGTGCTGTGCTGACTTCCTGGGTTTTTAACCTTATCATAACGAATAATCGTAATTATTATGACAATAATAAAACAATATTAACGAACATTCTTATTTTGTCCGATTCTGAATCTCCCATCCACTACCAGTACCAGTCTCCCGCTCCCATATTAAAAAAGGTAATTTTCCCAACCCTCACTCAGCAGCAGAAGAAAACCTCTGATTGGTCAACAAAACACCAGTCACGTTTCCGTTGTAACGGAATTTGGATCCGAAATTCATCAACGAAATTTCGTATTTCGTATACAATTCGGAAGCATAGAAATTCGTATTTCGGATGCTTCCCGAATGTACGAATTTTCGGAAATTCGTACGAAATGAACAGCAGATGTCTAAAACACAGTTAATTTGCTGCACTGCAGTACTGTGCGATTTGGTTACAGTGCATTTTTATAAGCAGTGCATGCACTACTTTTGGTGCAATACACTAATGCCTCGTACACACGAGCGGACTTTACAGCAGACTTTTCGACGGACTTTCTGAATGAACGGACTTGCCTACACACAATCAACCAAAGTCTGTCGAATTCGTACGTGATGACGTACGACCAGACTAAAACAAGGAAGTTAATAGCCAGTAGCCAATAGCTGCCCTAGTGTGGCTTTTTGTCCGTCGAACTAGCATACAGACGAGCGGACTTTTCGACCGGACTCGAGTCCGTCGGATAGATTTGAAACATGTTTCAAATCTAAGTCCGTCCAACTTTTGAGAAAAAAAAAGTTCGCTGGAGCCCACACACGATCGAATTGTCCGACGAAATCCCATTCCCCGGGCAAAGTCTGCCGTAAAGTCAGCTTGTGTGTACGCGGCATAAGATTTCAGCTCATTCAAATGAATGGGCAGAAAATGGCATTACACTGATTTGCACATAAATTCCTGTGCAGTTCCAGTGTGAACCGACACCCTTCCTATCTCCACCCTCTAATGTAGCCTTTCTCAACCTTTATACCCCAGAGCCACCCTTGAAATAATGTTCACATCTTAGGGAACCGCTTCTAAATCCAATTCATGGGGGTCAGTGGGAACATCTGAACATCTTTTACCAAGATGTCCAGAATGCCTCCCTTAGGCCCCTTTCACACGATCGGACCGTTCAGGTCCGCGCCTGTCAGTTTTGACGGCGGACCTGAACGGGCGATCCATGTTAGTCTATGGAGCGTCGGATGTCAGCGGAGACATGTCCGCTGACATCCGACCCCGTCCGATCCGCTAAAAGCAGAGGGATGGCTCTACACGCAGGTCCGTCGCTGGAGGATCGGGTGAGATCTGACGAAAACGGACACGCTGTCCGTTTTCGTCCGATCCCTCCATAGGCGGCAGTGGCGCCTGACAAGCCCCTCCCCGCTCAGTGAGCAGAGAGGGACCTGTCATCCGCCGGCTCAGCGGAGATCAACGGACTGATCTCCCGCTGAGCCGGCGGACCGAGGCGGGCTCCGTAGAAACGGAGTCCGCCTCGTGTGAAAGGGACCTTAGACAGCTAAAAGATCATTAATGTCCCTGGTGTCTAATATGTGGCCCAAGGGCCACATATAGTCTTTTAGTATATGATGACCTCAGCAGTCTTTAGTGGGAACATTGATTAGGGTAATAGCATTGATCTCTATTAGCCTTGGGTAACATTTTCCCAGTTGTTTATTGTCTTCTGTAGCATATCCCCAGTCAAAAATAGAGCATGTCCACACTCTCTAAACCCTCATTTCCTCTATTAGGTCTGCAGTTTACGTCCTCTCAAGCATTACATATAGTGAGCATTATGTGCAGCCCCTTGGTAATGCCAGGGGCTGCAAAGCCCTCTTTAGTTCGTAAGTTGACAACCACTGATTAATGTCATGCAAAGGGGTAGTTCAATCAGCCACAATTCAAGGAACCCATACCAACCTCTAGAAGAACCCTAGGGGTCCACGGAGCCCTGGTTGAGAAATGCTGCTCTAATGCATTAAACATGGTGGTCCTGCGTTCATTTAGAGGGAGATGTATGAGTGGACAGATCTATTTAACTACTGAAACCTCCCAAGCTAATGTGATAAAGACTTTGCTTCATTGCTCTTGCTGTGTTATCTGAAATGCAAAAATGAGATAAAGTGGAATATTCATCTCCAGCCACGAATATTATAGGAAACATTTCACTATGAACTTTCACAGGAGCCGTTGCTTGGTTTGATTCATTTCCTCATTAGCGGCAATTTGCGTGCGACGCAGGTAACTTATTACTGCAGAAAGCAATTGAGGACAAACAGAAAAACAAACCAAAAGTCGGAGAGAGAAGTATTTCTCAATGCAAATTTACATTCTTACACACAGAGCGCGTCTCTGAAATACGAACTCAGTGGAACTTCTTCTTATTATAGAGGACTTGTCATTAAAATTCACACTTCACGTGGATTGATAGGTCACATGGCAGCATAACAAAATCACATTATAAAAAAAAAACAGCTCTTCCCTGAAGAAAAAAATAATAATTCCTTAGGCTAGGGTGACCAGATGTCCCCAGTTTCCACAGACAGTCCCCAATTTTAGACTGACCCCAGGAAAAAAAGTGTCCCTGATTTCATCCCTGGTTAAAAGACTTTTCTTTGATTGGCCTAGAGCAGTGATGGCTAACCTTGGCACCCCAGATGTTTTGGAACTACATTTCCCATGATGCTCATACACTCTGCAGTGTAGTTGAGCATCATGGGAAATGTAGTTCCAAAACATTTGGGGTGCCAAGGTTCACCATCACTGGCCTAGAGCATGAGGAAGGAGGGGAGGGGTTTGTCTACTCTCGACTGTGTCCGGGGTTATTGATCACGTTAAATGTCGACATTACGTGGTTACATATAGTTACTAGTTAGCCTGGTTGAAAAAAGGCACAAGTCCATATAGTTCAACCAATAAAAGGGGATCCAGAGGAAGGCAAAAAACCCCAGCAAAGCAATAACCAATTTGCTCCAGCAGGGGAAAAAGTTCCTTCCTGATCCCCCGAGAAGCAATTTGATATTCCCTGGATCAACTTTACCTATAAATATTAGTATCCATTTATATTATGTACATTTAGGAAAGAATCAAGGCCTTTTTTTAAAAAAATGGCTAGAACCGGCTCTCAAGGGAGTCTGTTCCACATTTTCTTACCTTTCCGTATTTGGAGAATAAATGTATTATCATCTAGACGTAAAAGGATGCCCCCTTGTCCTCTGTGATGACCTTAAAGAGGCAGTAAAGGGCCAGATCACATGAAAATGACTGCTGTCTTCTGCCTGGGAATCTACAGTATACAATCTCCCTGTACTGATCGTGTTGTATTAAACCAAGTGACATTATACAAGAATAAACCATCATTTCTACAGATTAATAAAGTAGATCAGAAGAGCGTGGACTACTTGAAGTGGTTCCAAAGGCAGGTTTTCTACCGGAATACATTCTCTGAATTAAAAGTAACAAAGCTTTCACTGTTTGTACCTCTCCATCCCACCCTAAACACTTACCTGACACCGCTCTCCATCCAGCGCTGTCCCCACCTGCACCCCCACTCTGCTCTCTCTTCCTGCATTCATGGGCTTGGCTGAGAGCAGTGGAAGCCATTGGTTCCCGCTGCTGAGAGTCAAATTTAATGAGGAAGTAGGGGGTGGGGCCGAGCCATGCATGTCAATGGACGCACACAGCCTGGCTCAGGATCAACCCCGCACGAGTGTCCTCAGAGACCAGGAGGAGCCAAAAGTGCAGGAGCCCCCCCTCACATCAGGTGTCCCCGGCGGAGCCCCCCCTCACATCAGGTGTCCCCAGTGGTGCCTCCCCTCACATCAGGTGTCCCCAGTGGTGCCTCCCCTCACATCAGGTGTCCCCAGTGGTGCCTCCCCTCACATCAGGTGTCCCCAGTGGTGCCTCCCCTCACATCAGGTGTCCCCAGTGGTGCCTCCCCTCACATTAGGTGTCCCCAGTGGTGCCTCCCCTCACATCAGGTGTCCCCAGTGGACCCCCCCCCCTCACATCAGGTGTCCCCAGTGGACCCCCCCCCCTCACATCAGGTGTCCCCAGTGGACCCCCCCCCCCTCACATCAGGTGTCCCCAGTGGACCCCCCCCTCACATCAGGTGTCCCCAGTGGACCCCCCCCTCACATCAGGTGTCCCCAGTGGACCCCCTCACATCAGGTGTCCCCAGTGGACCCCCCCCCTCACATCAGGTGTCCCCAGTGGACCCCCCCCTCACATCAGGTGTCCCCAGTGCCCCCCCTCACATCAGGTGTCCCCAGTGCCCCCCCTCACATCAGGTGTCCCCAGTGGACCCCCCCTCACATCAGGTGTCCCCAGTGGACCCCCCCTCACATCAGGTGTCCCCAGTGCCCCCCCTCACATCAGGTGTCCCCAGTGGACCCCCCCCCTCACATCAGGTGTCCCCAGTGCCCCCCCTCACATCAGGTGTCCCCAGTGCCCCCCCTCACATCAGGTGTCCCCAGTGCCCCCCCTCACATCAGGTGTCCCCAGTGCCCCCCCTCACATCAGGTGTCCCCAGTGCCCCCCCTCACATCAGGTGTCCCCAGTGCCCCCCCTCACATCAGGTGTCCCCAGTGCCCCCCCCTCACATCAGGAGTCCCACAGCGGTGCGCGCCCCTCCCCCCCCCACCTCAGAGGTGTCCTAGTAGTGTGTCCGCAGCATCATGGCTAGAACCCGGGGCGGGGGGGGTAGGCGGGGCGAGGCGGAGCGGGGCGGGGAGAGCCGGAGGGTGGGCGGCGATGCAGAAGCTCCGTCTAGCCCCCCCCCCAGCCGTCTTCCTGAACTTCAATAAAATGACCTCTAGCGGCTGCTGTTTCGAAAATCGAGATATATATTCTTGCTGGCAGTAATACCCTATACAACATCTGTCATGTTACATGCATGAAGTTCAAATGTACCCGATTTGCTAGGAAGCCACCTAACCTCCTTGACTGCTAGGACACAGGTAGCCCCCCCGCCCCCCCCCCCCGCCGCACAGCATTTCTACAAGCTAGGACACAAACTTCCATTCAGGCCACTTGCAAGTGCATTCAGGGCTGATAGCGTATATTTACACTCAGTACTGTATGCATGGAAATGTAAGTACAAATGTTCACATCATTAACCACTTCAGCCCCGGAAGAATTTACCCCCTTCCTGACCAGAGCACTTTTTACAATTCGGCACTGCGTCGCGTTAGCTGACAATTGCGCGGTGCGACGTTGCACCCAAACAAAATCGACCTTTTTTTCCCACAAATAGAGCTTTCTTTTGGTGGTATTTGATCGCCTCTGCGTTTTTTATTTTTTGCAATATAAACAAAAAAAGAGCGACGATTTTGAAAAAAAAACAAACAAACAATATTTTATACTTTTTGCTGTAATAAAAATCCCCCTTTTTTTTTTTAAAGCAATTTTTTCTCAGTTTAGGCCGATATGTATTCTTCTACATATTTTTGGTAAAAAAAATAAAATAAAAATCACGATAAGCGTATATTGATTGGTTTGCGCAAAAGTTATAGCGTCTACAAAATAGGGGATAGATTTATAGCATTTTTATTTTATTTTTTTTACAAGTAATAGCGGTGATCTGCGATTTTTATCGTGACTGCGACATTATGGCGGACACATCGAACAATTTTGACACATTTTTGGGACCATGGGCATTAATAAAGTGATCAGTGCTATAAAATATGCATAGATTACTGTAAAAATGTCACTGGCAGTGAAGGGATTAACACTAGGGGGCGCTCAAGAGGTTAACGGTGTTCCCTGGGAGGTGATTCTAACTGAAGGGGGGAGGGGACTGACTAGAGGAAGTGACAGATCGTGGTTCCTAGCTAATAGGAACACACGATCTGTCATTCCTCTCAGAACAAAACACGGATTTGTGCATTTACACACACACGTACCTCCGTGTTTTGTCCCTCGTGCTCGCAATCGCTCGTGGCCGGCAGTCATCGCGACCGTCGGCCACGAGCATCGGCACCCTCGCTGTGATCGGAGCAGAGATCAGTGTACTGACACACACAGCCCCTCCCCCCTACAGTTAGAAACACCTCCCTAGTACTGATTTAACCCCTCCCCCTAGTGGTTAACCCCTTTTCTGCCAGTGTCATTTACACAGTAATCAATGCATTTTTATAGCACTGATTGCTGTATAAATGACAATGGTCCCAAAAATGTGTCAAAAATGTCCGATGTGTCCGCCATATTGTCGCAGTCACAATAAAAATCGCTGATCGCCGCCAAAACTAGTAAAAAAAAAATTAATAATACAAATGCCATAAAACTATCCCCTATTTTGTAGACGCTATAAGTTTTTGCGCAAACCAATCAATAAACGCTTATTGCGATTTTTTTTTACCAAAAATATGTAGAAGAATACGTATTGGCCTAAACTGAGGGAAAAAAAATGTTTTTTTATATATTTTGGGGGATATTTATTATAGCAAAAAGTAAAAAATAATGTGTTTTTTTTTTTCAAATTTGTCGCACTTATTTTTTTATAGTGCAAAAAATAAAAATCGCAGAGGTGATCAAATACCACCAAAAGAAAGCTCTATTTGTGGGGAAAGAAAGGACGTCAATTTTGTTTGAGAGCCACGTCGCCCGACCGCGCGATTGTCCGTTAAAGCGACGCAGTGCCGAATCGCAAAAAGTGCTCTGGTCAGGAAGGGGGTAAATTCTTCCGGGGGGCCCCCAGAGACAGTGACCTGTACGGGATCTATTTCTTCGGCTCCGGGGGGAGCTCTGCTGGAGCCCCAGAAACAGCGGTAGCCAATCAGCGGATTCCTCGGATACAATGTCCACCAGGACCAGCCAATCGTTCTGGGGAGAGGCAGAACAGCGGTCTGCCTATGTAAACAAGGCCGATCACCGTTCTGCCATAGGGGACAATGGAGATCTTGTGTTTCTGCTAAGCAGAAAACACAGATCTCTGTTTTCTTTTAGTCAAAGCACATCTCCCGCAGTTAGAAAGCCCCCCTAGGGACACACTTAACCCTTTGATCGCCCCTGATAAACCCTTTCCTGCCAGTGTCATTAGTACAGTAACTGCATGGGGGGGACAGAGATGAGACACACACAGGAGGGAGGGGGGGGGGGTATATCTCTCACATACAGAGCACTGTCGGGACACACACAGCCCCCCCACCCCCAGACACTCCCCGGCCTCCACACTGCACCTACCCATAACACATGGTACCCCTCTGTTCGACCTCCAGAAGGAGAAATCCGAATCTTCTCTTCAGCTGCCGCTACTCCGGTCAGCGTACATTGGAAACTCACAGCCAGCGCGTGTTGACGCGCGCGCTGCCTCTGATTGGCGGAGAGGGCTGACAGATGCGTCACATCAACCGCCCGAAGGCTGAGCCGGCGCCATTTTGACTTCGCCGGCGACCAGGAAGGAGCTCGGAGCTCCTGTGACAGGACAGCGCCATATAGCGGAGTCACCTGGGACTACACCACAGCTCTTTTATCGGAGATAGTGTCATTACTTTCCATGTAATCTTATCAGTGAGGCCGGCATCAGGGGGGGGCAGCCAGAGGCGGCTCTCTAATTTGCCTGATGGGTGTGTGGGAGAGAATGTCCCCAAGCTGGCGGGGTGAGCGGGCTGGACTGGTGAAGTGTCTTTTTGTATAGAGCGCTGCCTGCTGTGAGTTGTAAGGGAGGGGGCGGGGCTTCCGGCCACTGCTGAACCTGTCAGTAGTGAGGGGGCGGGGCGGAATGGAGGGCGGGGAGGGGCGGACTGGGGGGCGGGCCGGACTGGTGAAGTGTCTTTTGTATAGAGCGCTGCCTGCTGTGAGTTGTAGGGGAGGAGGCGGGGCTTCCGGTCACTACTGAACCCGTCAGGAGGGGGCGGGGCGGGCAGGGGCGGACTGGTGAAGTGTCTTTGTAAAAGCGCCGCGTGCTGTGAGTTGTAGGGGAGGGGGCGGGGCTTCCGGCCACTGCTGAACCCGTCAGGAGGGAGCGAGGGGGCGGGCCGGACTGGTGAAGTGTCTTTTTGTATATAGCGCTGCCTGCTGTGAGTTGTAGGGGAGGAGGCGGGGCTTCCGGCTACTGCTGAACCCGTCAGGAGGGGGCGGGCCGGACTGGTGAAGTGTCTTTTTGTATAGAGCGCTGCCTGCTGTGAGTTGTAGGGGAGGAGGCGGGGCTTCCAGCTACTGCTGAACCCGTCAGGAGGGGGCGGGGCGGACTGGGGGGCGGAGCGGCCTCTGATGCCTCGTAAATAGGCCGTTCGCTCCGCCCTGCTGCAGACAGACGAGACACCCGCCCCGCCCCCTGTGTTCTATGTGGACGGAGCACATATCGGTTATGTTCTCTTTACATCACCAGCACACAAAGTCCACAGCAGTCACTTGTGTGAGGCCGAGTGATCTCCACCCCACAGGAGCTTCTAGTCCCGCCCACCCTGATGTCATGTAGAGGCCGGGATGAGAAGGCTGAGGAGCTGCTAAAAAACCTGCGAGGAGCCAGTGAAGCCCCGAGCAACAGTGCAAGAGGGGTACTGCCACTGATGTATTAGTGATCAGTGTCAGTTCATTAACCCCTTGTATGCTGGAGCATCAGTGCCATTTCTGTACTACCCCTAGGGAAACTAAAACTGAGCGCCCCTCCCCCATCTATATATGTCCCCCCAGGAGCAGTATATATACTGGGATTGTCTCCTGATAGGGAAGACACAGATATTCACAGAGATCACCCCGAGACAAAAGGGCAGAGGAGGGGAGTATGACAGGAGGGCACTGATAAGGAGGCGGTGATGAAGCGGCACTGATGGGCACTGGTTGGCACTCATAAGGAGGCGGTGATGAAGCGGCACTGATGGGCACTGATAAGGAGGCGGTGATGAAGCTCGCTGCCATATCCCCGGTATCCCCGTTTTCGGACGGCTACAAGATAAAAGTGGTCTCTGCGGTGGATTTGCCGCAAGATCACTTTTATCGGTGGCGGGAGAGGCCTCCCGCCGCGATCCGGTGCCCTCCGCCGCTTACCGGAGCCGTCGGCAGAGGCGATCGCGTCCTTTCCCTAGCTGTGCCTGGAGACGAGTGAGGGGAAGATGGCGCCCACCCGTCTCCATGACACTGCAGGGCGGAAGCGATGTCAAAACCTCACTTCCGCCCATACGTCTTAAAGGTACATTTTTTTCAATGTCATTTTTTTTAATGAGTTTTTTTTATTTTTTTTTATTGCATTTTAGTGTAAATATGAGATCTGAGGTCTTTTTGACCCCAGATCTCATATTTAAGAGGTCCTGTCCTGCTTTTTTCTATTACAAGGGATGTTTACATTCCTTGTAATAGGAATAAAAGTGACTCCATTTTTTTTTTAAACAGTGTAAAAATAAATAAAATCAAGTAAAATAAATAAGAAAAATAAAAAAAAAAATTTTTCAAAAGGCCCCGTCCCGACGAGCTCGCGCGCAGAAGCGTACGCATATGTGAGTAGCGCCCACATATGAAAACGGTGGTCAAACCACACATGTGAGGTATCGCCGCAACCGGTAGAGCGAGAGCAATAATTCTAGCCCTAGATCTCCACTGTAACACAAAACATGCAACCTGTAGAATTTTTTAAACGTCACCTATGGAGATTTTTGAGGGTAAAAGTTTGACGCCATTCCACGAGCGGGCGCAATTTTGAAGCGTGACATGTTGGGTATCAATTTACTCGGCGTAACATTATCTTTCACAATATAAAAAATTGGGCTAACTTTACTGTTGTCTTATTTTTTTATTCAAAAAAGTGAAGGAAGGGGGTTTGTAAATTACATTTACCAGCCCCTTTTCCCGGCCTCCATCCTAAAGATCCCCTATAGCAGTCAGCGGGGGAGATACCAGGAGAGCTGTGGGGGAGGGGCACACAGTTATTTTTTTATCACTTTTATTATTTTTCCGATTATGGGGGTGAGTGGGGCCTCATGTCTAAGTTTTACCTAAGGCCTCACAAAGCCTAGAGCCGCCTCTGGGGACAGTCAGTACAGATGTAGGGGCCCCGAGTGTCTCCAGGGGCCCCATGAGACTCTTCTGTCACCTCCATCCTGACGAGTTTTGTGCTGAATAAAGTCCGGAGCCCAGTGCAAGTTCCGACACTGATCTCCGGTAACCAGGAGGGCCTGAAGGGGGCGTTCTAGTGTGGTCACCCCGGACACCTTCCTCCGTTCCCCACATCTCTTGTAGGATGCCTGGACCCCTCACACACAGCGATCGCCCCTCCATTCCACATCTCCGCTGACAGGCTGTACACCGAGGAACCCCCCCCACCCCTCCGATCTTCTCATCTACACACCCAGGAGGAGGGGGAGGGGACAACGATTGGAAGTCTGTCACTGTGTATAGTATATGGATGGATACATGGGGGGAGGGGAGGAGATTTGTGCAGACGGAATCAAAGATATTCAGTCTGCCACAGAGGACTAATGGGCATAGGACATGTCAGAAGGTTCCCTCTGTGTCCTCATCACAGGGGCCCCTCTTTTTCCTTATAACAGGGGCCCTTTTCTTTCCTGCCCCAGACCTAAAGTTGTGCCCCAAAATTTCTGATGGGTCCGTGTGTGTCGGGGGGGGGGGCAATAGAGAGCTGGACCCGGCTTGTACTTTGATGACCTGTCAGTGTTTTCTCTTCTCTCCTCCTTTCTGGTTTGAGGAAAGAGAGATCCCTTTTCACACTCACAATCAGAGCTGTCATTAGAGATCACAGGGGCCCCGAACACCCTACCTGACAGGGGCCCCCGAACACCCTACCTGACAGGGGCCCCGAACACCCTACCTGACAGGGCCCCCGAACACCCTACCTGACAGGGGCCCCCGAACACCCTACCTGACAGGGGCCCCCAAACACCCTACCTGACAGGGGCTCCCGAACACCCTACCTGACAGGGGCCGCGAATACCCTACCTGACAGGGGCCCCGAACACCCTACCTGACAGGGGCCCCGAACACCCTACCTGACAGGGGCCCCCGAACGCCCTACCTGACAGGGGCCCCCGAACGCCCTACCTGACAGGGGCCCCGAACGCCCTACCTGACAGGGGCCCCCGAACACCCTACCTGACAGGGGCCCCCGAACACCCTACCTGACAGGGGCCCCCGAACACCCTACCTGACAGGGACCCCAAACGCCCTACCTGAGAGGGGCCCCCGAACACCCTACCTGAGAGGGGCCCCGAACACCCTACCTGACAGGGGCCCCGAACGCCCTACCTGACAGGGGCCCCGAACGCCCTACCTGAGAGGGGCCCCCGAACACCCTACCTGACAGGGGCCCCGAACACCCTACCTGACAGGGGCCCCGAACACCCTACCTGACAGGGGCCCCGAACACCCGACCTGACAGGGGCCCCGAACACCCTACCTGACAGCCCCCCCCTGCCCAGTTCAAATGTTTGCCCCCCAATCCCAACTCACATCATCCCCATTTCCCCCTCCTAGCAGGAATCTACTCCAAAAATAACCCATTACAGCACAAATCCTTCCCAACCCCTCCTCCCAGCACAAATCACTACTTCTAGCGCAGATCCCATTAATTCCTCCAACCAGCACAAATCCAACCAATCCCTCCTCCTTACACAACCCCCCCATCCCCCCTCCTAGCACAAATCCCCCCCATCCCTCCTCTTAGCACAAATCCCCCTCCCCATCCCTCCTCTTAGCACAAATCCCCCTCCCCATCCCTCCTCTTAGCACAAATCTCCCTCATCTTAGCACAAATCCCCCTCCCCACCCCTCCTCTTAGCACAAATCTCCCTCCCTATCCCTCCTCTTAGCACAAATACCCCCATCCCTCCTCTTAGCACAAATCCCCCCATCCCTCCTCTTAGCACAAATCCCCCCCATCCCTCCTCTTAGCACAAATCCCCCCCATCCCTCCTCTTAGCACAAATCCCCCTCCCCATCCCTCCTCTTAGCACAAATCCCCCTCCCTATCCCTCCTCTTAGCACAAATCTCCCCCATCCCTCCTCTTAGCACAAATCCCCCCCATCCCTCCTCTTAGCACAAATCCCCCTCCCCATCCCTCCTCTTAGCACAAATCCCCCTCCCCATCCCTCCTCTTAGCACAAATCCCCCTCCCCATCCCTCCTCTTAGCACAAATCTCCCCCCCTCCCTCCTCTTAGCACAAATCCCCCTCCCCATCCCTCCTCTTAGCACAAATCCCCCTCCCTATCCCTCCTCTTAGCACAAATCTCCCCCATCCCTCCTCTTAGCACAAATCCCCATCCTCATCCCTCCTCTAAGCACAAATCTCCCCCATCCCTCCTCTTAGCACAAATCCCCATCCCTCCTCTTAGCACAAATCCCCCTCCCTATCCTTCCTCTTAGCACAAATCTCCCCCATCCCTCCTCTTAGCACAAATCCCCATCCTCATCCCTCCTCTAAGCACAAATCTCCCCCATCCCTCCTCTTAGCACAAATCCCCCTCCCCCTCCCTCCTCTTAGCACAAATCCCCATCCCTCCTCTTAGCACAAATCCCCATCCCTCCTCTTAGCACAAATCTCCCCCCCTCCCTCCTCTTAGCACAAATCCCCCTCCCCATCCCTCCTCTTAGCACAAATCCCCCTCCCCATCCCTCCTCTTAGCACAAATCTGGGT
This sequence comes from Lithobates clamitans, assembly GCA_037952925.1. Classification (NCBI taxonomy): domain Eukaryota; kingdom Metazoa; phylum Chordata; class Amphibia; order Anura; family Ranidae; genus Lithobates; species Lithobates clamitans. The sequence continues at coordinate 566,804 of JBBGZY010000464.1, forward strand.
GGAAATTAGCACCCCCCTGGATCCGCCTTGTCTGTGTCTTTCCATCCAGCAGCTGAAAGCCGGAGAGAGGGAGAGAGGAAGAAACCGGCTTTAAGTTGCTGCAGAGAGCAGCACAGGGAATCGTTCTGCAATTGCTCTTACCCACCCCACCGTCCAATCTGCCTGCTGTCTGGGCCCCCTATAGAAGAACCGTGGAACAACCCTGATGATCATGCTGCTCAGGATCATTCAGTGACGCAGTATAAAGTCACGTACAATAATAAGTTACTAAGAATTACACCCAGCATATGAGACAAGAGAAGTGGTACTGTGCAGGGTCCATACATGCAAAATAATAACAGATACTGCAAAATTATACCCAGCATACAGGACAAGAGAAGTGGCACTTAGCAGATTCCATACATACAGAATCAGAACCGATACTGAGAATTACACTCGGCATACGGGACAAGAGAAGTGGTACTGTGCAGGGTCCATACATACAGAATAAGAACAGATACTGGGAATTATGCCCAACATACACAGCCATTAACCCGCACGCCATTGTACGACGGCAGAATGGCACAGGTGCACAAAAGGTCGTAACCATATGTCCCTTCATAATACCGGGCCGGCGGCGCGTGCCTGTGGGTCCTGCGCACTTGATGTCCGCCGGTGGCCCGCGATTGTGACAAGGAGAGGCAGAATGGGGAAATGCCAAACAAGGCATTTCCCTGTTCTGCCTAGTGACATGACAGGGATCTACTGCTCCCTGTCATCGGGAGCAATGATTTCATGTCCTAGGTAGCCCATCCCCCCTACAGTTAGAACACGGTGAGGGAACAAATTTGACCCCTTGATCGCTACCTAATGTTAACCCCTTCCCTGTCAGTGACATTTACACAGTAATCATTGGCTATTTTTAGCTCTGTATAAATGTCAATGGTCCCAAAATAGTGTCAAAAATGTCTGATCTGTCCGCTGCATCATTTTCACGGTCCTGATAAAAATCACAGATCACTGCCATTAATAATAAAAAAAAAAAAATAATAATAAAAATGTAATAATGCCATAAATCTATCCCCGATTTTGTACACGCTATAACTTTTGCGCAAACCAATCAATATACACTTATTGGAATTTTTTTTTTACCAAAAATATGTCGAAGAATACATATTGGCCTAAACTAAGAAAGAAATTTTAGTTTTTTTAATATATCTTTTGGGGTTATTATTATTTATTATTTAAGTCTTTTTTTGTTTAAAGCGCAAAAAATAAAAACTGCAGAGGTGATCAAATACCACTAAAAGAAAGTTCTATTTGTGGGGAAAAAAAGGACGTTAATTTTGTTTGGGTACAAGGTCACACGATCGTGCAATTGTCAGTTAAAGCGACACAGTGCCGAATCGCAAAAAATGCTCTGGTCATCAAGGAGGTAGAATCTTCCAGGGCTGAAGTGGTAAAATGACCATAGTATAGTTTAATTGTATGGAAAATCTATAAAATGATATAACATTTATTTGGCTACAGTGTTACATGACCGAGGTATTCCCAGTCAAAGTTTCCAGGCCTGAAAAGTGTCAGTTGGTATGATCAGTTATTAGCAATTTATTAATAGCGCCCCCCTAAATATTACTCAAGTTAGCGTTGTGTACACTTTGGGGGGAGAAGCTCTTATTAATCTCTAATTCTTAATTTATCATAGAGCAAGGTTCACACTTAATTTTCACATTGTCAGATTGTGTTTCCTGTGGTTATTAGCGTTTTTATTTAAATTTTTTGCTATTATAATATTATTATTGTATATATTACTATTATTATTAATATTAAATATTTTTAGTCTTTTTTTTTTTACTTACACCAGCATTAAGATCCCACGACACCGGACCCGTGGAAGGCGATCCCGCCAGGAGGAAGGAGCGTCTCCAATCGCCCACCGGATGCGAGGACAGCTTCGGAGGAGGCGAGAGGATGGAGCCAACAACATGGGCCATCCTCCTGGAGACAACAACAGGGATCAGCATCCAGCGCCTCCGGGGCCACTGGCAATGGAGCAGCCTACCTGTTCCATTTGCCTTAGTGAGTATAATGCAGAGGACTCTACCGAATTACAATGTACTCACAAATTCCATTCTGATTGTGTCCACAGATGGGTAGAACAAAATGCGACTTGTCCCTTGTGCCGGACATTTATTCCACCTGGTTTCGTTGCATCGTATGAAGGTAATGTGTACATTATTCTCGTCCTGGGGCTTGATGAAAATGGAGCCCCCATCCTGGATATCCAGAATGCATAGTATCCTCAGGCTATTAACACTGAAAAGGAGTCGCTTCATCCTGATTGAACTACCACCTCTCAGGTGAACACTCCAGACATTCACCAGTGAAAAAGAGTCGCTTCACCCTGATTGAACTACCACCTCTCAGGCGAACACTCCAGACATTTACCACTGAAAAGGAGTCAATTCACCCTGATTGGACTACCACCTCTCAGGTGAACACTCCAGACATTCACCACTGAAAAGGAGTCGCGTCATCTTGATTGAACTACCACCTCTCAGATGAACACTCCAGACATTTACTACTGAAAAGGAGTCACTTCATCCTGATTGAGCTACCACCTCTCAGGTGAACACTCCAGACATTCACCACTGAAAAGGAGTTGCTTCACCCTGATTGAACTACCACCTCTCAGGTGAACACTCAAGACATTTACCACTGAAAAGGAGTCGCTTCACCCTGATTGAACTACCACCTCTCAGGTGAACACTCCAGAGATTTACCACTGAAAAGGAGTTGCTTCACCCTGATTGAACTACCACCTCTCAGGTGAACACTCCAGAGATTTACCACTGAAAAGGAGTTGCTTCACCCTGATTGAACTACCACCTCTCAGGTGAACACTCCAGAGATTTACCACTGAAAAGGAGTTGCTTCACCCTGATTGAACTACCACCTCTCAGGTGAACACTCCAGACATTTACCACTGAAAAGGAGTCGCTTCACCCTGATTGAACTACCACCTCTCAGCTGAACACTCCAGACATTTACCACTGAAAAGGAGTCGCTTCACCCTGATTGAACTACCACCTCTCAGGTGAAGACTCCAGACGTTTACCACTGAAAAGGAGTCAATTCACCCTGATTGGACTACCACCTCTCAGGTGAACACTCCAGACATTCACCACTGAAAAGGAGTCGCGTCATCTTGATTGAACTACCACCTCTCAGATGAACACTCCAGACATTTACTACTGAAAAGGAGTCACTTCATCCTGATTGAGCTACCACCTCTCAGGTGAACACTCCAGACATTCACCACTGAAAAGGAGTTGCTTCACCCTGATTGAACTACCACCTCTCAGGTGAACACTCAAGACATTTACCACTGAAAAGGAGTCGCTTCACCCTGATTGAACTACCACCTCTCAGGTGAACACTCCAGAGATTTACCACTGAAAAGGAGTTGCTTCACCCTGATTGAACTACCACCTCTCAGGTGAACACTCCAGAGATTTACCACTGAAAAGGAGTTGCTTCACCCTGATTGAACTACCACCTCTCAGGTGAACACTCCAGACATTTACCACTGAAAAGGAGTCGCTTCACCCTGATTGAACTACCACCTCTCAGCTGAACACTCCAGACATTTACCACTGAAAAGGAGTCGCTTCACCCTGATTGAACTACCACCTCTCAGGTGAAGACTCCAGACGTTTACCACTGAAAAGGAGTCGCTTCATCCTGATTGAGCTACCACCTCTCAGATGAACACTCCAGACATTTACCACTGAAAAGGAGTTGCTTCATCCTGATTGAGCTACCACCTCTCAGGTGAACACTCCAGACATTCACCACTGAAAAGGAGTCGCTTCACCCTGATTGAACTACCACCTCTCAGGTGAACACTCCAGAGATTTACCACTGAAAAGGAGTTGCTTCACCCTGATTGAACTACCACCTCTCAGGTGAACACTCAAGACATTTACCACTGAAAAGGAGTCGCTTCACCCTGATTGAACTACCACCTCTCAGGTGAACACTCCAGAGATTTACCACTGAAAAGGAGTTGCTTCACCCTGATTGAACTACCACCTCTCAGGCGAACACTCCAGAAATTTACCACTGAAAAGGAGTCAATTCACCCTGATTGGACTACCACCTCTCAGGTGAACACTCCAGACATTCACCACTGAGAAGGAGTCGCGTCATCTTGATTGAACTACCACCTCTCAGATGAACACTCCAGACATTTACTACTGAAAAGAGTCACTTCATCCTGATTGAGCTACCACCTCTCAGGTGAACACTCCAGACATTTACTACTGAAAAGGAGTTGCTACACCCTGATTGGACTAATACCTCTTAGGTGAACACTCCAGACGTTTACCGCTGAAAAGGAGTTGCTTCACTCTAATTGAACTACCACCTCTCAGGTGAACACTCAAGACATTTACCACTGAAAAGGAGTCAGTTCACCCTGATTGGACTACCACCACTCAGGTGAACACTCCAGATGTTTACCACTGAAAAGGAGTCGCTTCACCCTGATTGAACTACCACCTCTCAGGTGAAGACTCCAGACATTTACCACTGAAAAGGAGTCGCTTCATCCTGATTGAACTACCACCTCTCAGATGAACACTCCAGACATTTACCACTGAAAAGGAGTCGCTTCATCCTGATTGAGCTACCACCTCTCAGGTGAACACTCCAGACATTCACCACTGAAAAGGAGTTGCTTCACCCTGATTGAACTACCACCTCTCAGCTGAACACTCCAGACATTTACCACTGAAAAGGAGTCGCTTCACCCTGATTGAACTACCACCTCTCAGGTGAAGACTCCAGACATTTACCACTGAAAAGGAGTCGCTTCACCCTGATTGAACTACCACCTCTCAGCTGAACACTCCAGACATTTACCACTGAAAAGGAGTCCCTCCACCCTGATTGAACTACCACCTCCCATGTGAACACTCCAGAAATTTACCACTGAAAAGGAGTCGCTTCACCCTGATTGAACTACCACCTCTCAGGTGAGCACTCCAGACATTTACCACTGAAAAGGAGTCGCTTCACCCTGATTGAACTACCATCTCTCAGGTGAACACTTCAGACATTTACCACTGAAAAGGAGTCGCTTCACCCTGATTGAACTACCACCTCTCAGGTGAACACTCAAGACATTTACAACTGAAAAGGAGTCGCTTCACCCTGACTGAACTACCACCTCTCAGGTGAACACTCAAGACATTTACCACTGAAAAGGAGTCAATTCACCCTGATTGGACTACCACCCCTCAGGTGAACACTCCAGACGTTTACCACTGAAAAGGAGTCGCTTCACCCTGATTGAACTACCACCTCTCAGGTGATCACTCCAGACATTCACCACTGAAAAGTAGTTACTTCAGAGTCTAGTGTCACTTTACTTCTTTAACAGCCTAGAGATTTAGGCAGTGCGTCTGGCTCTAAAGACCTGGCCAATCCTAAGGGATTGTTCTGTCAGGATCCAATCCGACAATGCCATGGCTGTGGCCTATATCAATCACCAAGGGGGCACCAAGAATCTCTCAACTCAGAGAGAGGTGAACCATATTCTAACTTGGGCAGAAAGGAATGTCCCATACCTATCAGCAGTCTTCATTCCAGGAATAGAGAATTGGCAGGCGAATTACTTAAATCGCCAGCAGTTATTCCCAGGGGAATGTTTTCTTTACCCGTCATGGTTTCGGGCTATTCGTCAAAGATAGGGAACTCCAGACGTAGATCTTCTAGCGTCCAGTTCAGCATAAAGTTAGTCAACTTTGTGTCCACAACAAAGGATCCATTCGCATGCAGAACAGATGCGTTCATAGCCTAAATCTATGCGTTTCCCTCTATTCAATTGCTGCCTCGATTTCTTTGCAGGATCAAGTTGGAAAGAAAACCGGCAATTTTGGCAACCCCAGCGTGGCCTAGAAGGTCATTGTATGCAGAAATCATAAAGATGGCAGTGGAGGATCCATGGTCCCTTCCACTAAGGCCAGACCTGTTCTCACAGGGGCCGATATTCCATCCTACTTTACGAATGCTAAATGTAACGGCCTGGCTATTGAAACCCACAATCTGAAGAAATGTCGGCTTTCCGGGTCAGTTTTCTCTACTTTGATTAATGCAAGGAAACCAGCTTCCAGAGTTTTATTAGAGTCTGGAAGGCTTATGTTTCCTGGTGCGAATCCAAGGGTGACACCCTTGGAGATATATCATAGGCAGAATTCTTGCCTTTCTACAATTAGGCGTAGAGATGAAGTTGGCCTTGAGTTCTATTAAAGGCCAAGTCTCAGCCTTATCGATTTTACTTCAAAAACCACATTCTTAAACCAGGGTTTTATGCAAGGGGTGATGCAGATTAATCCACTAGTTAAATCACCTTTAAGCCCTTGGGACATGACTTTAGTCAGTCTAGTCTAGTTTTGTCAGTTACAAAAACAGCCATGTGAACCGATACAGCATATTCCCTTAGTCCTTCAGTCAAGGAAGCTGGTATTTGTGGTTGCTATATCCTCAGCAAGGAGGGTTTTCAGAATTGGCTTCTCTTTCTTATAAAGAGCCATATTTGATTATTCATCAGGACAGAGTGGTGTTACGCCCTCGTCCAGGCTTTTTGCCAAAGGTGGTTTCAGGTTTTCAGCTGAACCAAGATATTTTCCTGCCATCGTTTTTTCCAAAACTATGTTCCAGGAAAGAAAAGTCACTACATTGTCTTGATGTGGTGAGAGCAGTGAAAATCTATTTAAAGGCAACTGCTCAAATTCTTAAGACTGATGTCTTATGTATTCTGCCAGAGGGTCCTAAGTGGACAGGCAGTGTCAAAATCCACTGTTCCTAAGTGGATTTGGCAAATTATAATTCTAACTTAAGATTTAAGGGGTAAGATTTCCTCTTTTCAAGTTAAGGCGCACTCTACCAGAGCAGTTAGTGCTTCTTGGGCAGTGCGTCACCAGGCCTCCATGGCTCAGATCTGTAAGGCCGCAACTTGGTCTTCAGTGCATACATTCACAAAAGAGTTTTTATCAGGAGGTATGAGGATATCGCCTTTGGGCGCAGTGTACTGCAGGCAGCAGTATAAGTCCTCAAGTCTGTGGGTACCCTGCGGGTTACTTCTCCCTCCCCTCAAGTAGCATTGCTATGGGACGTCCCATTAAGTAATTACTTAAGACTCTGTGTCCTATGATGTATGATAAAAAAAATAGGATTTTTAAAGGAGCTTACCTGTAAAATCCTTTTCTTGGAGTACATCATAGGACACAGAGGTCCCGCCCCTCTTTTGGGATTTAAGTATATTGCTTTGCTACAAAAACTGCTGTGCTCCTGGAAGGAGGAGGGGTTATATAGGGAGTGAACTTCCTTGATTGGGTTTACCAGTGTCAACATCTGAAGGTGGCCCATAAACCCATTAACACTTAAGGCTCTGTGTCCTGTGATGTACTCCAAGAAAAGGATTTTACAGGTAAGCTGTTATAAAAATCCTATTTTTTGGATTAAGAAAACATACTTAAATTTAATATATTTTTTAACCACTTGCCGACCGCCTCACGCACATATACTGCGGCAGAATGGCACGTGATTGCCTTCCCGCGGGTGGGGGTCCGATCGGACCCCCCCCGGTGCCAGAGGTGGCCGGCATTTGTTCGCGGGTAATCAGAGGTGAGGGGGAGGCCATCCATTCGTGGCCAGTATCTCACGATCGCTCCCAGCGAATGAAATCCTTTCTCTGCCTCTGTAATGTAAACAGAGGGAGAGGAAGTGATGTCATCTTTCCTCGAGCACAACACTACACTAACAGTAGAACACGCAGGCACACTTTTCACCCCCCAGTCACCCCCCGATCACCCCCCTGTACCCCCTGTCACAGTGACACCAATAGCAGTTTTTTTTTGCATTGGTGTCAGTTTGTGACAGTTATAAGTGTTAGGGCTGTTAGGGTTAGCCCCCTTTAGGTCTGGGGTACCCCCCTTTAGGTCTAGGGTACTCCCTTAACCCCCCCTAATAAAGGTTAACCCCTTGATCACCCCCCGTCGCCAGTGTCACTAAGCGATCGTTTTTCTGATCGCTGTATTAGTGACACAGGTGACGCTAGTTAGGGAGGTAAGTATATAGGTTCGCCGTCAGTGTTTTATAGCGACAGGGACCCCCATATACTACCTACTAAAGGTTTTAACCCCCTGATTGCCCCCTAGTTAACCCTTTCACCAGCGATCACCGTATAAGTGTTACGGGTGACGCTGGTTAGTTAGTCTGTTTTTTATAGTTTATTATAGTTTTAGGGCACCCGCCGTTTATTACCTTATAAAGGTTTAACCCCCTAATTGCCCGGCGGTGATATAAGTTAGGTTTTTAGGGTCAGAGAAGGTCTGCGTCGCCCCTGGCAGCGTCAGGTTAGCGCCAGTACCGCTAACACCCACGCATGCAGCATACACCTCCCTTAGTGCTATAGTATCTGAACGGATCGATATCTGATCCGATCAGATCTATACTAGCATCCCCAGCAGTTTAGGGTTCCCAAAAACGCAGTGTTAGCGGGATCAGCCCAGATACCTGCTAGCACCTGCGTTTTGCCCCTCGGCCCAGCCCAGCCCACCCAAGTGCAGTATCGATCGATCACTGACACTTACAAAACACTAAGCACACATAACTGCAGCGTTCGCAGAGTCAGGCCTGATCCCTGCGATCGCTAACAGTTTTCTGGTAGCGTTTTGAATCAGTCGCTAACAGTCAGGAGCTTTTTTGCGTCTCACTAGTGTACCCCTAAATTTAGAGCCCAAAATGGCAAATCGAAGGTACACTAGTGAAGAGGCCTACACGTTTCTGAGCATGAGAGATAGTGAAGAGGAAGTCACTCATCTGTCAGATTCAGGCTCAGAATACGATCCTGTAGACGACAGCGGCTCCATGACAGATAGCTCTGACGACGGAGTTGTGGTCCCTGCCAAGGTCAGGCGTACCAGACCCCAATCTTCTTCTTCTGTCCTTGAAGTGCAAGAACCGCAGGGCTCTCGTATGGAGCAGAGAAGTACTAGTGCCGCTACTCCTTCTGGTGAACTGGCAAGCACCAGCAGCCTAGTACACCCTGGTCGTACATCCAGCACTGCAGTAACACTTGGTGACGTGGCGAGTCCCATAAGTGCAGTTCAAGCTGGCGAGGTGGCAAGCACAAGTAGTGTCCCGCTGCCACCAAGAAGACGAACACAGTCCCGTCGTGCCCATAGTGCCCTTCCTGCTGCATTCGCCAATCTGAATTGGGTACCCACCACTTCTGCAGCACCCGTACTTCCCCCATTCACTGGCCAACCCGGAATTCAGGTGGAAACAGTTTATTTTACGCCACTGGATTTTTATTCGCTGTTTTTCACCGAAGATCTCTATAGAGCTATTGTGGACCAAAGCAATTTATACACTGGTCAACACATCGCCGCTATTCCCCAGTCCTCCCTTGCCAGAAATTGGAGACCAATTACGGTCTCCGAATTTAAGATCTTTCTGGGCCTTTCCCTCAACATGGGCATAAATAAAAAGAGTAAGTTGCGGTCATATTGGTCCACTGACCCAATCTACCATATGCCCGTGTTCTCTGCTTCCATGGCCAGGGCACGATACGAGCAGATTTTGCGGTTCATGCACTTCAGTGACAATGAACTCTGTCGTCCTCGTGGAGGCCCTGGATACGATCGGCTCTACAAAATTCGGCCCCTCATAAACCACTTCAACCAACGTTTTGCAGACTTGTTTACTCCCCACCAAGTTGTCTGCATTGATGAACAGTACCTTCCCAGCAAGCCTGCCAGATACAGGGTCAAGATGTATAAGCTCTGTGACAGGGCCACAGGCTATACATGTAGTTTTATGGTTTATGAGGGCAAAGATAGTCACATAGAGCCGAAAAACTGCCCTGACTACATAGGAAGTGCTGGCAAGATAGTGTGGGACTTGGTGTCACCCTTATTCGGAAAGGGGTACCACTTGTACGTGAACAATTATTACACGAGCGTGTCACTTTTTAGTCACCTTTTTGATCATCAGATTGGAGCATGTGGCACCGTGCGACCTAATCGCCGGGGCTTTCCCCAGCGGCTTGTAGATTCCCGTCTTAGGCTGGGGGAGAGAGCCTGCTTGCAGTGTAATAATTTGCTCACTATGAAGTGGAGGGACAATAAGAATGTTTTCGTTCCTACCTCCCTTCATGCAGACACGACGGTCCAAATTCCTACGGCGACCGGTGTTGTGGAGAAACCCCTCTGTGTCCACGAATATAACCAAAATATGGGAGGGGTGGACCTCAACAACAAGTTGTTGGCGCCGTACCTAGTTGCCCGTAAAGCCAGACGCTGGTACAAAAAAGTGTCTGTTTATTTATTTCAATTGGCTTTGCTGAACGCTTATGTGCTATACAGAGCTTCAGGACGGACTGGATCCTTCCTTAAATTCCAGGAAGAGATCATCAGAGCCCTTCTGTTTCCAGGCGATGCTCCACCTCACCTTCCCCAACCTAATGCAGTAAGCCGGCTGCATGAGAGGCATTTTCTTTATGTCCTCCCGAGTACCCCTACCCAACGAGCCCCCCAAAAAAGATGTTGTGTCTGCAGCAAGCGCAGATTTAGGTGTGACACCCGGTATTATTGTCCCTTCTGTCGTGACAATCCTGGTCTTTGCATTGGTGAATGTTTTGAACGCTACCATACACTGGTTGAGTATTAGCGTAGGGTACAGCACTGCACAGACTAGGACACACTTTCACAGGGTCTCCCAAGATTCCATCGCATTTTGAGAGACCCAAACCTGGTACCAGTTACAAAAGTTAAAGTTACAAAAAAAAGTAAAAAAACAAAAAAAAAAAGTAAAACAAAAAAAACCACAAAAAAATATAAAATATTAAAAACCAAAAATAGTTGTCGTTTTATTGTTCTCTCTCTCTATTCTCTCTCTATTGTTCTGCTCTTTTTTACTGTATTCTATTCTGCAATGTTTTACTGTTGTTATGTTTTTATCATGTTTGGTAACCATTTTTTTGTTTTCAGGTACGCCATTCAGTTGCAGCTCGGATTTATTTATCTTGACAGCAACAGCGTTTGCTCCCACGATACATAAAGCCGTGACTCCAGCGCTGTCAGAGGTGATTTCACCACCACAGTTACATACTTCAGCATATATGCCGAAGCGTGGGGGCAGCAGTGGGTGGAGGAGCGATTTGCTCCTGCCTTTTGTGGGAGGATGCCCCCATGCTTCGGCATATATATATTTTAGGCACAGATTGCGTTAAATGTTTTATTTTTTACTATTTTTTTTTGTATTTGCTTTGCAGGTATGGTAAGTATTACTGTTATACTGTAATGTTACTTTGTTTTTTTGTTAACCATCATTTGCTTAGCAGGTACGCCATTCAGTTGCAGCGCGGATTTATTTATCTTGACAGCAACAGCGTTTGCTCCCAAGATACATAAGGCCGTGACTCCAGTGCTGTCGGAGGTGATTTCACCACCACAGTTACATACTTCAGCATATATATGCCGAAGCGTGGGGGCAGCAGTGGGTGGAGGAGCGATTTGCTCCTGCCTTTTGCGGGAGGATGCCCCCATGCTTCGGCATATATAAACGGTGCATGTATGCCCATCATTAGAAGTGGGTGGATGAAGGGAGGTATTCTAATTGTGGGCATACCCACCGATCAATATCTTTTTTTTCGTTCATCCCACAGGTTGCATGAAAAAAAAGTTTACAATATATGCCCAACAAGGACCAGCAACGTACTGGTATGTTGCTGGACTTTGAGTGGTTATACCAGAATGATGCCTGCAGGTTTAGGTATCACCTTGGTATCATTCTTTTCAGCCAGCGCTCGGCTTTCATGTAAAAGCAATCCTAGTGGCTAATTAGCCTCTAGACTGCTTTTACAAGCAGTGGGAGGGAATGCCCCCCCCCCCCACCGTCTTCCATGTTTTTCTCTGGCTCTCCTGTCCCAACAGGGAACCTGAAAATGCAGCCGGTGATTCAGCCAGCTGACCATAGAGCTGATCAGAGACCAGAATGGCTCCAAACATCTCTATGGCCTAAGAAACCGGAAGCTACGAGCATTTCATGACTTAGATTTCGCCGGATGTAAACAGCGCCATTGGGAAATTGGGAAAGCATTTTATCACACCGATCTTGGTGTGGTCAGATGCTTTGAGGGCAGAGGAGAGATCTAGGGTCTAATAGACCCTAATTTTTTCAAAAAAAGAGTACCTGTCACTACCTATTGCTATCATAGGGGATATTTACATTCCCTGAGATAACAATAAAAATGATTAAAAGAAAATAAAAATGAAAGGAACAGTTTAAAAATAAGATAAAAAAGCAAAAAAATAATAAAGAAAAAAAAAAAAAAAAAAAGCACCCCTGTCCCCCCCACTCTCGTGCAAAGGCGAACGCAAGCGTCGGTCTGGCGTCAAATGTAAACAGCAATTGCACCATGCATGTGAGGTATCACCGCGAAGGTCAGATCGAGGGCAGTAATTTTAGCAGTAGACCTCCTCTGTAAATCTAAAGTGGTAACCTGTAAAGGCTTTTAAAGGCTTTTAAAAATGTATTTAGTTTTTCGCCACTGCACGTTTGTGCGCAATTTTAAAGCATGTCATGTTTGGTATCCATGTACTCGGCCTAAGATCATCTTTTTTATTTCATCAAACATTTGGGCAATATAGTGTGTTTTAGTGCATTAAAATGTAAAAAAGTGTGTTTTTTCCCCAAAAAATGCGTTTGAAAAATCGCTGCGCAAATACTGTGTGAAAAAAAAAATGAAACACCCACTATTTTAATCTGTAGGGCATTTGCTTTAAAAAAATATATAATGTTTGGGGGTTCAAAGTAATTTTCTTGCAAAAAAAAAATTTTTTTTCATGTAAACAAAAAGTGTCAGAAAGGGCTTTGTCTTCAAGTGGTTAGAAGAGTGGGTGATGTGTGACATAAGCTTCTAAATGTTGTGCATAAAATGCCAGGACAGTTCAACCCCCCCCCCAAATGACCCCATTTTGGAAAGTAGACACCCCAAGCCATTTGCTAAGAGGCATGTCGAGTCCATGGAATATTTTATATTGTGACACAAGTTGCGGGAAAAAGACACTTTTTTTTTTTTTTTTTGCACAAAGTTGTCACTAAATGATATATTGCTCAAACATGCCATGGGAATATGTGAAATTACACCCCAAAATACATTCTGTTGCTTCTCCTGAGTACGGGGATACCACATGTGTGAGACTTTTTGGGAGCCTAGCAGCGTACGGGACCCCGAAAACCAAGCACCGCCTTCAGGCTTTCTAAGGGCGTGAATTTTTGATTTCACTCTTCACTGCCTATCACAGTTTCGGAGGCCATGGAATGCCCAGTTGGCACAAACCCCCCCCCCCCCCCAAATGACCCCATTTTGGAAAATAGACACCCCAAGCTATTTGCTGAGAGGTATAGTGAGTATTTTGCAGACCTCACTTTTTGTCACAAACTTTTGAAAATTGAAAAAAGAAAAAAAAATACATTTTTCTTGTCTTTCTTCATTTTCAAAAACAAATGAGACCTGCAAAATACTCACCATGCCTCTCAGCAAATAGCTTGGGGTGTCTACTTTCCAAAATGGGGTCATTTTGGGGGGTTTTGTGCTATCTTGGCATTTTATGGCCTTCGAAACTGTGATAGGTAGTGAGGAGTGAAATCAAAAATTTACGCCCTTAGAAATCCTGAAGGCGGTGATTGGATTTCGGGGCCCCGTATGAAGCTAGGCTCCCAAAAAGTCCCACACATGTGGTATCCCCGTACTCAGGAGAAGCAGCAGAATGTATTTTGGGGTGTAATTCCTCATATGCCCATGGCATGTTTGAGCAATATATCATTTAGTGACAACTTTGTACAAAAAAAAAAAATTGTCACTTTCCCGCAACTTGTGTCAAAATATAAAATATTCCATGGACTCAACATGCCTCTCAGCAAATAGCTTGGGGTGTCTACTTTCCAAAATGGGGTCATTTGGGGGGGTTTTATGCCATCTGGGCATTTTATGGCCTTCAAAACTGTGATAGGTAGTGAGAAGTGAAATCAAAAATTTACGCCCTTAGAAATCCTGAAGGCAGTGATTGGTTTTCGGGCCCCGTACGCGGCTAGGCTCCCAAAAAGTCCCACACATGTGGTATCCCCGTACTCAGGAGAAGTAGCTGAATGTATTTTGGGGTGCAATTCCACATATGCCCATGGCCTGTGTGGGCAATATATCATTTAGTGACAACTTTTTGTAAATGTTTTTTTTTTGTCATTATTGAATCACTTGGGACAAAAAAATAAATATTCAATGGGTTCAACATGCCTCTCAGCAATTTCCTTGGGGTGTCTACTTTCCAAAATGGGGTCATTTGGGGGGGGGGGGTGTACTGCCCTGCCATTTTAGCACCTCAAGAAATGACATAGGCAGTCTTAAACTAAAAGCTGTGTAAATTCCAGAAAATGTACCCTAGTTTGTAGACGCTATAACTTTTGCACAAACCAATAAGTATACGCTTATTGACATTTTTTTTACCAAAGACATGTGGCCGAATACATTTTTGCCTAAATGTATGACTAAAATTGAGTTTATTGGATTTTTTTTATAACAAAAAGTAGAAAACATCATTTTTTTTCAAAATTTTCGGTCTTTTTCCGTTTATAGCGCAAAAAATAAAAACCGCAGAGGTGATCAAATACCATTAAAAGAAAGCTCTATTTGTGGGAAGAAAAGGACGCAAATTTTGTTTGGGTACAGCATTGCATGACCGCGCAATTAGCAGTTAAAGCGACGCAGTGCCAAATTGTAAAAAGTGCTCTGGTCAGGAAGGGGGTAAATCCTTCCGGGGCTGAAGTGGTTAACCACTGAAACCTCCCAAGCTAATGTGATAAAAACTTTTCTTCATTGCTCTTGCTGTGTTATCTGAAATGCAAAAATGAGATAAAGTGGAATATTCATCTCCAGCCACGAATATTATGGGAAACATTTCACTATGAACTTTCACAGGAGCCGTTGCTTGGTTTGATTCATTTCCTCATTAGCGGCAATTTGCGTGCGACACAGGTAACTTATTACTGCAGAAAGCAATTGAGGACAAACAGAAAAACAAACCAAAAGTCGGAGAGAGAAGTATTTCTCAATGCAAATTTACATTCTTACACACAGAGCGCGTCTCTGAAATACGAACTCAGTGGAACTTCTTCTTATTATAGAGGACTTGTCATTAAAATTCACACTTCACGTGGATTGATAGGTCACATGGCAGCATAACAAAATCACATTATAAAAAAACAGCTCTTCCCTCAAGAAAAAAAATAATAATTCCTTAGGCTAGGGTGACCAGATGTCCCCAGTTTCCACAGACAGTCCCCAATTTTAGACTGACCCCAGGAAAAAAAAGTGTCCCTGATTTCATCCCTGGTTAAAAGACTTTTCTTTGATTGGCCTAGAGCATGAGGAAGGAGGGGAGGGGTTTCTCTACTCTCGGCTGTGTCCGGGGTTATTGATCATGTTAAATGTTGACATTACGTGGTTACATATAGTTAGCCTGGTTGAAAAAAGACACAAGTCCATATAGTTCAACCAATAAAAGGGGATCCAGAGGAAGGCAAAAAAACCCCAGCAAAGCAATAACCAATTTGCTCCAGCAGGGGAAAAAGTTCCTTCCTGATCCCCCGAGAAGCAATTTGATATTCCCTGGATCAACTTTACCTATAAATATTAGTATCCATTTATATTATGTACATTTAGGAAAGAATCCAGGCCTTTTTTAAAGAAATTGCTAGAAACAGTTCGAGGGAGTCTATTCCACATTTTCACAGCTCTTACTGTGAGGAACCCTTTCCGTGTTTGGAGAATAAATGTATTTTCCTCTAGACATAAAAGGATGCCCCCTTGTCCTCTATGATGACCTTAAAGAGGAAGTAAACCCTGATGGGTTTACTTCCTCTTTGTTTCCCTGCAAAGGTAAAGCATAATGGGCTACTATGCATCGCATAGCCCATTATGTGTCACTTACCTGACACAGGACCCTGCGATGTCACCTCTGTCCCTTCTTCCACAAAGTGTGCATCCTCCTTCCGGGTATCACAGTGCCAGAGCCGCGATGACGTCACTCCCGCGCATGCGCACGGGAGCCGCCGCTAACAGCATATTGGCATTAGCAGCGGCATGCTCAGTGTGCCTTGCGCACCGCTGTCTACAGCGCATGCACTATAGACAGCGGTGCCTGTCTTTTTGCAAATATCTCCTAAACCGTGTAGGTTTAGGAGATATTTCTTGGACCTACAGGTAAGCCTTAATCTGGGCTTACCTGTAGGACAAAGTGGTCTGTAAGGGTTTACAACCACTTTAAAGTAAATAACTTAACACCAAGTTCATTGATCACATCCCCCTTAATCTCTTCTTCTCAAGAGAGAATAAATGCAGTTCCTCTAATCTTTCCTCATAGCTGACCTCATACTCCATGCCTCTTATCAGTTTGGTTGCCCTTCACTGCACTTTTTCCAGTTCCTCGATATCCTTTTCGTGAACTGGTGCCCAAAACTGAACTGCATATTCCAGATGAGGTCTTGCTAATAATTTGTAGAGGGGCAAAATGATATCTCTCTCTCTGGAGTCCATACCTCTCTTAATACAAGAAAGGTTTTTGCTCGCTTTGGAAACCACAGCTTGGCATTGCATGCTATTATTAAGCCTATGATAACCCAGAACATCCAAATCCTTCTCCACCATTGATTCTCCCAGTTGTACTGCCCTTAGTATGTATGATGCATGCACATTCTTAGCCCCCAAGTGCATAATTTTTCATTTTTCAACATTAAACGGTATCTGCCACATAGTTGCCCAATTAAACAGTGCATTGAGGTCGGCATGTAAGGGGGAGACATCCTGTAAGGATGTTATTCCACTGCATAACTTGGTGTCATCTGGTACTTTTAATCCCAAACCCTATATCATTTATAAAGGTATTAAAAAGTAAGAGTCCCAACACTGTACCTTGGGATACACCACTAATAACCTTAGACCATTCAGAGTAAGAATCATTAACCACTACTCCCATAATTCGGTCTTTCAGACAGTTTTCTATCCATTTACAAACTGATTTTTCCAAGCCTGTAGACTTTACCTTACACATGAGCCGTGTGTGCGGAACTGTATCAAACGCTTTTGCAAAATCCAAGTATACCACGTCCACAGCCACCCCTCTGTCCAAGGTTTTACTTACCTCCTCTTAAAAAGAAATCAGATTTGTTTGACAACTTCTGTCTTTCATGAATCCATGCTGTCTGTTGCTTGACCGCTTGCCGACCAGCCGCCGCAGTTGTACTGCGGCAACATGGCTCGGCTGCGCGAATTGCCATTATGTTACGTCGCTCCCTCTGGTGGCCACTAGGGGCGCGCACCCGCAGCTCGCCCCCAGAGTCGATGCGATTACCCGGCGGTCTCGATGAACGCAGAGATCCCAGTTCTCTGAGGGGAGAAGTGACAGATCGTCTGTTCATACAAAGTATGAACAGTGATCTGTCATCTCCCCTAGTCAGTCCCCTCCCCCCTTCAGTTAGAACACACACTAGGGAACACAATTAACCCCTTGATTGCCCCCTAGTGTTAACCCCTTCACCTCCAGTGCCATTTTTACAGTAATCAATGCATTTTTATAGCACTGATCGCTGTATTAATGCCAATGGTCCCAAAAATGTGTCAAAATTGTCCAATGTGTCCGCCATAATGTCGCAGTCATGATAAAAATCGCAGATCGCCACCATTACTACTAAAAAAATATATATAGTTTAAATGCTATATATCTATCCCTATAGACACTATAACTTTTGCGCAAACCAATTAATATACGCTTATTGTTATTTTTTTTACCAAAAATATGTAGAAGAATACATATCAGCCTAAACTGAAGAAAAAAATTGGGTTTTTTTTATATATTTTTGGGGGATATTTATTATAGCAAAAAGTAAAAAATAATGCGTTTTTTTCAAAATTTACGCTTTTTTTTGTTTATAGTGCAAAAAATAAAAACCGCAGAGGTGATCAAATACCACCAAAAGAAAGCTCTATTTGTGGGAAAAAAGGGACGTCAATTTTGTTTGGAAGCAACGTCGCACAACCGCACAATTGTCAGTTAAAGCGACACAGTGTCGAATCGCAAAAAGTGCTCTGGTAAGGAAGGGGGTAAAATCTTCCGGGGCTGAAGCGGTTAAAGTATTTTTTTTTTATCAGCAGGAACTCATCTATGTGGTCTTTTATTAAACTCTCCAGTATCTTCCCAAATATAGAAGTTAAACTAACAGGTCTATAGTTACTTGGTAAAGACTTTGATCCCTTATTAAATATAGGCACCACATTGGCCCTACGTCAATCCAGTGGTACTAGTCCAGTCATTAAAGAGCCCCTAAAAACAATGGCTTTGAATAGACAGAGCTCAATTCTTTTAGGAACTCTATGTCCCTCCCCTCCCGGCTTGTGCAGGATTTGTTGCGAAAGTTAAGGATGTAGATTATTTGGCACCTTGCCCTTGCTTGTGATGGTGACCTGAAGAGCCCTCCTGAGCACACTTGACCCTGAGCAAAGTAGACTCAGTTACTTCGCCCCTAAACACGCCCTCATAAATAATCTCATGAAATTACACTATTAAATGTTTATGCAGAATTAAGTTACAAAAATAAATATTAACAACAACTTTATCAGTGTCCATCGATGTAGCCTCATCAGTGTCCATCAATCCAGCCTATCAGTGCCCATCAGTGCAGCCTATCAATGCCCATCAGTGCAGCATATCAGTGTTCACCAGTACAGCATCATCAGTGCCTCCTTGTTAATGCCCATCAATGCAGCCTATCAGTGGCCATCAATGCAGCATCATCAGTGCTCATCAATGCAGCCAATCAGTGCCCATCAATGCTGCCTCATCAGTGCCCATAAATACAGCCTTATCAGTGCCCATCAATGCATCCCCACCAGTTCCCATCAATGCAGCCTCACCAGTTCCCATCAATGCAGCCTCACTAGTTCCCATCAATGCAGCCTCACCAGTTCCCATCAATGCAGCCTGATCAGTGCCCATTAAGGTAGCCTGATCAGTGCCCATCAATGCAGCCTGATCGGTGCTCATCAGTGCCCATCAATGCAGCCTGATCGGAGCCCATTAATGTAGCCTCACCAGTGCCCATCAGCGCAGCCTCATTAGTGCCCATCAATGCAGCCTGATTAGTGCCCGTCAATCAGATCAGCCTCATCAGTGCCCATCAATGCAGCCCGATCAGTTGCCATCAGCGCAGCCTCACCAGTGCCCTTCAATACAGTCTCACCAGTTCCCATCAGCACAGCCTCACCAGTGCCCATCAATACAGCCTCACCAGTGCCCATTGATACAGCCTCACCAGTGCACGGGAATTAGAGCGAGGAGAGCCACCGGACAACACAAAGCGGGGATCTCCCACTGTGACACAGATAGATAGATATACTTTTTAACAATCAGGAGTGCTTTATTGAAAAGTATAAAATACAGTACAAAAGAAAAAAGGAGTAACACAGACCATGTGTATAGAAGTACATACAATTACGGATCATAGATTTGATTGGAGATAATCTCTTGCTCGCATGTTTTTATCAAACCATTTTCAAATCATCTACCACAATTCTGTAAGTAATTACTTATAAACCATTCTAGTTAGACCCATTAGATACTACAATCGGTTGTCAGCTCGTCCATGGCAACCAAACCTTATCGAACTTCCATGGGCATCCCCGACTGGTGTACGTCAGTCTGTAAAGGGGCAAAGCTTTGTTAATTCTCTTTTCCCAGGAGGATAGGGTCGGAGGTTCAGCAGAGGTCCACCTAGCAAGGATCTCTTTTTTGGCATAATAGAAGAGAAGTGAAATTAAAATTTTGCTATGGTGCGACCTGTGTTCATCCTCATGTATTCCCAATAGGGCTATCTCCGGTGTTTTAGGAACAGACAAATCCATTCTAAGATTCAGATGATCATACACTCCCAGCCAGAACCTTGACAGAGCAGGACAATCCCAGAACATGTGGAGAAAGGTGCCAACCTGGGTTTGACATCTAGGGCAATGAGGATCTCTATCAGGATATATTCTGGATAGCCTTGCCGGA
The DNA here is from genome assembly GCA_037952925.1 of Lithobates clamitans. Classification (NCBI taxonomy): domain Eukaryota; kingdom Metazoa; phylum Chordata; class Amphibia; order Anura; family Ranidae; genus Lithobates; species Lithobates clamitans. The sequence goes on from JBBGZY010000464.1 coordinate 586,957, forward strand.
GTAAAGTATACCCTATGTAAAAATTTTATTTGGGTCAGTTTATCCCCGGCTGATATTACCAGTTTTGGACCCTGCTCCAAAGCGGTCTCCCAGTCCTCTCTATCCAACGTGGGGATGTCCGACTTCCAGGTATTCCACAACCTGTCCATCTTAGGTAACTCTCTGGGCAACAGCGTATTATATATGGCAGACAGGGGTTTCACCAGATCCTCACTGGACAGCAAGTCTTCCAACGGATCTAATTGTATTAGTGGAGGGACAGGGAATTGTGCCCGGGTCGCATGCCGCAGCTGAGCATACCGGAAAAACATCCATCCTGGGAGCCTATATGTCCTTGACATTAGCGCAAAGGACAACAATTCTCCATTGGGCATTATATCTCTTAGGGTTTTGATTCCAAATCCTGCCCACAACTGGGGATCAGGAATTGTTCGGTAGTGGGGCAACTGAGGGTTTCCCCAAAGAGGCTGTACAGGCGCCCACCGTTCCCCCAAGGAGAAACTCCTTCTAGCTATTCTCCACACCTGTAGTGTTGCTTTAGTCGGGGCAGGAAGGTCCACATATGCTTTCACCCCCCTATAGACCAAATTTTGGAGATCCTGCATCGATCCCAGCTTCGCCGCCTCCACACACACTGCCGCATTAGAGCGTTTCCCCTCAAACCACCAGTACGTCGTCACTAGCATCGCCGCCCAATAATAAAGTCTAAAGTTGGGGAGAGCAAGGCCCCCCAATTGTGTAGGAAGCTGTAGTGTAGACTTGGCCAGACGCGGAACAGCTGCATTCCAAATGAAAGAAATAATTTGTTTGTCTATTTCCTGAAAGAAAGACGCCGGAAGCCAGATCGGGCTATTTCTAAAAAGGTAAGTGAACTTGGGTAGAAGCATCATCTTTAGAATGTTTATACGCCCCAGCAGATTCAAGGGTAGTCCAGACCATGCACGGCATCTCTCTTTGAGGAGGTGAAGCAATGGAAGTATGTTCAGATTATAGTATTGAGTAACGTCCCTGGATACTCGAACCTCGAGATACTTGAACTCCGAAACCCACTGGAGGGGTGTGCCACCCGCCGCCACAGGTGTCCCACCATCCAGAGGGAAGAGGATCGATTTAGACCAGTTTATCCGAATCCCTGATGCAGCACCAAATCTATCAAAGATGGCCAAAGCGGCCACCAGAGATGGCCCTGCATCATTCAGGTAAAGTAGTGCGTCGTCCGCATATAACGAAATCTTCTCTTCAAGTCTACCAATCCGCATCCCCCTGACCTCTGAAGATCCTCTAACTAAAATCGCCAACGGCTCCAGGGCAAGAGCAAACAGACTTGGCGACAGTGGGCACCCCTGACGAGTGCCTCTGTGGAGTGGGAAGGGATCCGAAATCCTATCGTTGGTGCGTATCCTAGCCTTCGGTGCCCTATAGAGCAGCCTGATCCATTGGCGAAAGCCAGGACCAAAGCCAAATCTCTCCAGCACTTCCCCAAGAAAATCCCACTCCACAGAGTCAAATGCCTTCTCAGCGTCCAAAGAGGCGATCACTCTATCCCCACTGTTATCATGGGTAATGGACAGGTTGAGGAAAAGACGCCTTATATTAATGTCTGTCCCCTTGCCCGGCATGAAGCCGGTCTGGTCGACGTGGATCAATGTAGATATGATTGAGGACAGGCGGGTGGCAAGGATTTTGGCTAAGATTTTTGTGTCCACGTTAAGTAGAGAAATGGGCCGGTAGGACGCACACTCCTGAGGATCCTTACCCTGTTTATGGATCAAGACTATGACCGCCTCCTCCATGGACTCTGGAAGAGCATCCCTCCCAGGCAATGCAGCAAAAAGTGACGTGAGCCTAGGAGCAAGCAGCTCCATATTCTGAGAGTAGAACTCCGTGGGGAGTCCGTCCACCCCCGGGGTCTTTCCTTTCTGCAAGCCCCCAATTGCCATCTGTACCTCCTCCAGGGATATATCCTTGTCCATCATTGCCCTATGCTCCTCAGATAATGTAGGAAAAGGGATGCCATTCAAGTACTCCCTCAATGCCAAAGTGTTGCCGCTGGTTCTGGAAGTGTATAGATCATTGAAAAAACTGGAAAATCTGGCATTAATATCCTCCGGAGAGGTCAGCAGCTCCCCACTGACATCCCGCACCCCCGCTATATGTGTGGTTTCCATCTGCCCACGTGCCAGCCAAGCCAACAACCTCCCATTTTTATTGCCATATTCAAATATCCTCTGTGTGGAGTGCAGCATGGATTTCTTAGTTTGTTCTATATTAAATAGGGAAAGTTCTCTCAGAGCTCTCTGCCATGTATGGTAGCTAGATTCAGTATGTGATCTTACATAAGCAGCTTCAGTCTCCCTCGCCTCTTCCTCCAACCGCTCCAAAGACCGTCCGGCCTCTTTCTGAAGATAGATATACTTTATTGTCATTGTATACATACAACAAAATTTTTTCGGATACCCTTTACAGCAGCAATAAAACATTTCTCAAGAAAACCACACATACATACTCCTAGCACATGCCCACATATCTATTTAAATATATCAAGATATAAAATGTTATTTAAAAATAAATAAATAAAAGAATGTTAAAATTCTACATAAAATTCCTAAAACACTGTACCTGATGGGATTATGGACAATACGGCCCTAGGAAAAAAACTATGCTTTAAGCGATTAGTGTGCGTTTTAAGTGTTCTATATCTTTTCCCTGATGGCAATGCATGCATTTGAATGAATTGACTGTTGGCCACAGTCAAACAAAGACCCGCCTCCTGGACCAGCTCCTATGATAGACGTCCCACGTCCCAACATTGGACCAGTGTGCTGTCCATCATAGGACGCAGGACTTCACCCTCACGTTTTTTTCCACTCGCATACACGCATTTGGGGGCTGTTCTAAAATACATTGCCAAAATTATTTACATTAGGCTTACATCTTTTCTGTGAAGGTTCATAAGGTCATGGTAGACCTAGTAGTAGGTATTCACATTCAACTGGACTTGTTTTGTAACGTTGAAGATGTTTCATGGCTGCTTCTTCTTCAATTATAATGAGTGTCATGAAAACACTCCAACATTTCTGTACACCTTAAAGAGGACCTCCTCCCATCTATAAAACAGACAATAACATGTAAAGAGGGGAAAATAAACATGTCCTATTGAATTGAAAGGGCTGCCCTAATGCAGCTCATGTTAATGCATGCAAAAATGCACATTAATGCAGTGTATTGGGACTCCAAGGTGCGAATGAGCCATTAACCCGGCAAGAAAATTTGATGGCCTGAGCTTTCCATAGTACTTGAACTGTCTGTTCTTCTTGTTGTATTCTGCTTAGTATAAAATACATGAAAACACTTTTGATGATTCCATGGGGAATGCCATCAGCATAGTTTCAGTTGAAGCTTTGAGTTGTCAGAGTATTCCTAATATTTTCTTTATGATCTCAAATTAAAGAAATCCAACAGGCAATGTTCGTCCATTGTTACAGCTCACCTTCTTAGGCTAAGAGTTGTCTGTTATTTTTTTTGAGTCACTGTCTGAAAACAAGCATGCATACACTATATGGCCTGACCATCCTTCATATATGAGCTTGTTGGATATCCTTCTCCAAAACCATGGACATCAGTATGGATTTGTCCTACTTTCCTTCCAACAATATCATCCTCCTCTTCTGGGGAGGCTATCTGTTTTTGGAGCATGTCTATGGGAATTTGTGCCAAAAGAACATTTGCAAGGTCAGGTAACTGCTGTTGGATGGGAAGATCTGGCTCACAATCAGCATTTGGTTTATGCCAAAGAAGTTCAGTTGTGTTGAAAATAGGGCTCATCAAAACTCATCAAACCATGTATTTAAGGAACTAGCATTGTGCACATGGATACCTTCATGCTGGAACAGAAAAGGGCCTTCACCAAACCTTTACCACAAGGTTGGAAGAGTACAATTGTCTAAATTGTCTTTGTATGCTGTAGCATTACCAGTACTCTTCACTGGAAACACTTGTACTCAATAATCTGGAGATGTGTCTACATAATTTTGGCCATACTGGTATGCATGATGGTCAGGCGCCCACAATTGTTTGACCATATTGTGTATTATAATGCCAAAATAAAGTCAGTATTTCTGATCTTAGTTGTAGATCATTGTCTCAGCACATGATGGAGACCAAGGCAGAAAATATCAAAGCCTTTGGATAAGCATGACAGCCAGGCAAATGGTATTTTCAGAAGTAGAGATCAGTAGTGGAATTTTACATATCCTTTTAGTAGGGATTAAAATGGAACTTATCTGCCAAAAAAATAAAAAACTGCTAGCAGGTCATACTATGTATCTTCTGCAATGAAAGCCTCTTATATGCCAATTAGCAAATTTGTGTACCTTAGTGTGCAGCTCGGAGTACAATTGTGGCATGCCTTGGTACCAGGATGAATTAATTCCTGTGCGCATGCATGGGATTTACGGCATTCTGGGCTGGCCAATCAATATGGCTGAGGATGCAGATCTGAAGAAGACCCGGCAAAGATGTTTCTGCTGGCAAGAGAGCATGTAGATATCACATGGCTGGAGCAAAGGTACGTTTAGATCTGCCTTAAAGTATAAGTTCACCTTTGTAAAAAAAACAAAAAAACAAATGCACATATTTTTGCAGGTGAAAAAATGTGCATTTATTATTTTTTTTACTATGAGCCTGCAAACCGTTGCACACGCGATCATCAGATGCTATGCAGGACCCCTGCAGACCATCTGTGTAAGCTGTCTGCTCATACCTCACCCTGGTAGTTCATTGAGAACTACAAGCTAACAGCCACAAAGGCTTGACATACTTGTAGTTTTCACATTCGCAGAACTTTTTTTTAAATTGTGACAGCGAGCGGGGGTAGAAGATACCCCGATCGCTGTCAAAACAGGAGATCAGAGGGGTGTGGGGGCTGGTGCATCTGTAAAATGAATATGGGTGTAACATGTTACGAAAGGGGAACTTATTTAAAAAATATTTCTGTGTAGCGTTAGTGATAAGAAGTATGAAGTAGCCCCCAGTGACCACATGGTGGCAGCATTGAACAACACATAGCGGGCAGCTCCCGCTTGGTTTGGACTCGGCACCCTCAGGCATTTCACCTTCAGTAGAGAAAAATAGATCAATGTGAATGGTGAGCTATTAATGTTCCAGAAAATGAATGATGTTATACAATGTGGAATTAACGTGGGAGCTCAGGTAATATTGCTGTACGGTTTGTTCATCATAATGAAGCAAATGGATCTCATTTATTTGCCAGCCTGTTTTACTAGCAATTTACAAAGACAAATAAAGACGATAATAATTCATATTCAGCAAAAGAATGTAGGTTTCATTGACAGCTTCAATTACCAACCTAGCTATTATGATTACAAGCATTATATAGGATCCAAATATTTCTATTCATTAAAGGAAAACTGTATGGAGAGAAATATAAAAGCTGCCAATTGCCTGGTTGTCTCTGCGTTTTAAACACTGAAACACTTGCTGGAGCATACATTAAAGCTGAACTCCGGGCACAAATACCTCCATTTAATATACCGTATTCCTCAATAGAAACAAAAGGATATAAATCCACTTTATGTGCACCAAATGCCTTTGCAAGCCTAGATACAGTGCATCTGGAAACTATTCACAGCGCTTCACTTTGTCCACATTTTGTTATGTTACAGCCTTTTTCCAGAATGGATTAAATTCATTATTTTACTCAAAATTCTACAAACAATACCCCATAATGACAACATGAAAGAAGTTTGATTGAAATCTTTGCAAATTTATTAAAAATAAAAAAATGAAAATATCACTTAATAAGAAATGAAAAAAATCACATGTACATAATTATTACAGCCTTTGCCATGACACTCAAAATTGAGAGGTGCATCCTATTTCCACTGATCAACCTTGAGATGTTTCTACAACTTGATTGTGGAGTCCACCTGTGGTAAATTCAGTTGATTGGACATGATTTGGAAAGGCACACACCTGTCTATATAAGATCCCACAGTTACCAGTGCATGTCAGAGCACAAACTAAGCCATGAAGTCCAAGGAATTGACTGTAGACCTCCGAGACAGGATTGTATTAAGGCACAGATCTGGGGAAGGATACAGAAAAAATTCTGCAGCATTGAAGGTCCCAATCAGTACAGTGGCCTCCATCATCCATAAACTGAAGAAGTTTGAAACCACCTGGACTCTTCCTAAGTGGGTCACCTGGCCAAACTGAGCGATCGGGGGGAAGCATAAAAATTATTGCGGCGCTGAAAAGTTCAAAATGGAATTGAAGAGTGGGAGGAATCCAATCACCAAATATATTGTGCAGATGTAGAAAGAGTCACTCGTCACCACGTGGTAATGTAGTCTGCTTACCAGAAGGTGTTAAGGATTAGGCATAGATGATAAATTCTCAATAGCATCCAGCAAATCCAGCCCACTGGAACCCCTCATCAGACCACAACATCCGTGGGATTTCTTTCACATATAAACATCTCCCAATGGTCACTTCAGAATAAGGCATTCAGGCATGTAGTCATCATATATCCGAGAAAAGAAAATGAAGGACCCATAGTGAAGCCTTTTCCCAGCAGTGTTTCTGTGCTTTTACATGGTTTTCTCGGGTCTTACTCCCAAGCAGAGGGACTTCTCAGGGAGAAGGGCCTTAGTCAGGGAGGTGACCAAGAACCCAATGGTCACTCTGACAGAGCTCCAGCGTTTCTCTGTGGAGAGAGGAGAACCTTCCAGAAGAACAACCATCTCTGCAGCACTCCACCAATCAGGCCTGTATGGTAGAGTGGCCAGACGGAAGCCACTCCTCAGTAAAAGGTACATGACAGACCGCCTGGAGTTTGCCAAAAGGCACCTGAAGGACTCTCTGACCATGAGAAACAAAATTCTCTGGTCTGACGAAACAAAAATTGAACTCTTTGGTCTGAATCGCTAGTGTCATGTCTGGGAGAAACCAGGCACCTCTCATCACCTGGCCAATACCACCCCTACAGTGAAGCATGGTGGTGGCAGCATCATGCTGTGGGGATGTTTTTCAGCAGCAGTAACTGGGAGAATAGTCAGGATCAAGAAAAAGATGAATGCAGCAATGTACAGAGACATCCTTGATAAAAACCTGCTTCAGAGCGCTCTGGACCTCAGACTGGGGCGAAGGTTCATCTTCCCACAGGACAATGACCCTGAGCGCACAACCAACATAATAAAGGAGTGGCTACAGGACAACTCTGTGAATGTCCTTGAGTGGCATCATACTCAAAAAGACTTGAGGCTGTAATTGGTGCTAAAGGTGCTTCAACAAAGTATTGGGCAAAGGCTGTGAATTCTTATGTACATGGGATTTTTTTTCATTTTTTATTTTCAATGAATTTGCAAAGATTTCAAACAAACTTCTTTCACATTGTCATTCTGGGGTATTGTTTGTAGAATTTTGAGGAAAATAATTAATTTAATCTATTTTTGACATAAGGCTGTAACATAAAATGCTGTGAATACTTTCCGTATGCACTGTATTACATTGCAAAGTAGCAGTGATATCATCATTGTGCTATACATAGCCTGTGCAGAGAGAGCAGAGCTGTGGGAAGGACCCAGCAGTCCCCGCCCACTACAGGATTTCTGTAGAAAACTACAGGAGGGGCGGAGACAAGACCAGTCACCCTGCACAAGGAGAGAGAGCAGCAATGACCTGTCTTTATTACAGGAAGTCTCACACTGGATTACTGCACACATTTAGAAGAAATTCACAAAGCACACCAGGATTCAAGAAATTATGCGCACAACAAATGTATTTAGACAATGTTTGCTTATCCCAGAGTTAAGCTTAAAAGAGACCCTGTAAGGTGGGGGTGGGGTTGGGGGTCTCTACCTCAATAATTAGATAAGGATTCACACCTTCACCTCTTCAACAATATAAATCAAAGGATTAAAAAGTTGCAAAGTCTTTCTGACACCATTGATGGTATTACATAACACAGAACATGTTGGTTCTTTACCTTGGACAAGCTACAAATGAGAACCTTTTGAGACAAGCAGGAGATGTACATTGTGATAAGCACGTGTAACATCTTCCACAATTCATAGGCACAGATGGGGATTGAACCCATGATCTTTGGTTTACGAGACCAATGCCTTACCACTTGGCCACTGTGCCTGCTGCTTGCTGCAAGAGAAATGGGAACAGGGGTGTGGGTCTTCAACAGCATTTTAACATCTCTACCTCAGTAATTAGACAATAATTTACACCTTTAACCATGCACATCTGTAGGTAGGTTGAAACAGTGTTTAGTAAATCAGCGGCCGGCCCAGGCTGGGGAAAGGGCTAATTGTTTTAGATCAGTTCCCGGGCTTTTGGTCCTAACCGGCCCACCTGTGCTATAAAAAAGAGGGACAGCCAAGGTCCAGGAACTGGAACAGGAATGTCAGTACCATTCGGTTCAAGTGTTGGCCCTAGTAAAAAAAAACTGGAATTGCAGAGGACATCCAAGCCATGGACATTGCCATTATGTACTCTCACCTCATGGAGGCATGCCTGGGCCACTACATTATTTTAGTGAGGATTAGGGACAAGACGTTGTTTATATTAAACTGTATGCTGCATCAGGTTCAGTAAAGTTATATTGACCATCATGTGCCTGGTCTGATGTTACTCAAATGGGCGTATGTTGGTACTGGCGTATTCCAAAGAACCTGGATCTGTAAAGCACATATGGGGTATAAAGTAACACTACTACATAAGGTAACTCGAGAAGAAGAGGATTGTAATTGTCATGGGTAACTAAGTGAAGGAACAAGTGACAGGCAACCAGTTGTTAGGCATGGTACCTGGTAAGGAGACATGTCCCCTAGTAGCAAGGGGGTCATTGTCTGGCTCCCTCCCTAGCAGTCAGTATCAAATAGCAACTTGATACGAACTTGTGTTATGGAGATCTTTGACCTGGTCATGAGTTATGGAAAGGGAAGCGTTAAGTGAGAGCATGCATGAGGTCCGTGTTAGGTGCTTGGCAGGACCCCATTGTGTTACTGAGAGTGAGGTAACAGAGGTGCGCTGGACTGATGAAGTAGGCTCAGGCTCAGCACGCTTTCCTAATTCAAACATACAAGTTACGTTGTGTAGTGACATGGGACAAGTCGCTTTTCAGAGGAACTCTGTACTTTATTGCTGCACACAGGGAAGACTCATCTCTGAGTCAGGAAGCTGCCTTAATGTTTGATTCTTCACTGGACTGCAGCCTCCGCCTGGTCCCAGGCATTGATGAGCGTACTCTGCGCAAGAGGTACTCCCGTATTCACAAGCAGATGACCCCGCCCACACACGGTGTAGTCGTACACACCTTCCAACACATCAAAGGATTAAAAGTTACAAATACTTCCTGATATTATGCAACTAGAACAGGGTGGTTACACACCTTGGACAAGATACAAAATATCTTTAACATTATAGGACAGATCATCAGCTGAATGTGACTAACAACTACTTCTGACCTGTACAAAAAGGAGCCTTTAGAGAGAAGCAGGAGATGTATATTGTGATCAGCACATGTAATTTCTAGGGAACAGCTTCCTTCATGCACAGATGAGGATTGAACCCATCATCTTTGGTTTATAGGCCCACAAATGTTACCACTTGGCCACTTTGCCTACTGTTGTTGAGCTTTTAAAGGAATATCCAAATGCATATCACTTTTAAATATTTGCTTGTAGACTACCCATGGTGACACCCACATGTAATGCTGAGCCTTCATGCTTGAATGAACTGAAATCCAATGAATAAAATGGGCGGGCCAGGGCAGTCAGGCTAGGGAGGAAAGAGCTAGATGACGCTGTCATGAACCAACTAGGAAATGAGACCAGGACATGATCTTCATAGAGCTTTTACAGGCTTGTAGGCCATCATTGGTGCAGTATATGAAGACCACGGGGGTAATGTACTAATACTGGAGAGTGCAAAATTTGCTGTAGCTCTGTATAGAAACCAATCAGCTTCCAGGTTTTATTGTCAAAGCTTAACTGAACAAGCCAAAGTTAGAAGCTGATTGGCTACCATGCACAGCTGCACCGGATTCTGAGTGCTCCAGTTTTAGTAATTCTTCCCGCACTGCTTGAAAGATGTATGGGTTTCAGTAAAAAAAGCAAGTATAATAGCGTGAAAAGTCAATAAAGGTTCTTGTTTATCCAGGTCATGGTGTAGCTAGACATTCAACTGGACTTGTTCTGTAATGTTGAGAATGTTTCATAGGTTATCCAAAGCCACTTCTTCAGTTCTAAAGAGTTTCAGGAAAGCATAGAATGCATCAATGGGTTGTCCAAGATCCTGCTCTTGGATATTGCAAAAGAGACAAAATGGAATATCTACAGTTAGGTATAGATTGGGGGGAACCCACAACCTTTGGTTTATAAGATCAACACCTCCCTACTCTCCACTGTGCCTGGTAGCTCTGTGTTTGAAATTAGATATTTAAGGTTGAATATATTTTTTACTGATTTCCAAAAGGGAAAAAAAACAGGAGCAAAGGGGGTACAGAATGAAGAAAAAAAAGGGGGGAGGGGATGGGGGAGTAACGGTGTTCATATATCGCACAACGTACCAGACATTGTAAACAGTTGTGTAGGTGCTTGAAACAGTTCTTAATAACACAATGCGATATCTATATATTACTTTGGTTACAGGTAATAATACATAACTCATGAGTTAACAGTCGAAGGGGGGCATAGAAGAAGGAAAAGAAGGGGGTAGGACAGGGGATGGGGGGGGGGGGGGAACCCAGGGCCAGCAGTATATATATATATATATATATATATATATATATATATATATATATATGTTAAATTCCTGACTTCAGGTATCTCGAACCTTGGGGAGGTGACGTAGCCATCAGGATTGTGGACCCGAGTGCATCTGGTAGCCTTAGTGGGGAGTAAGCAATATTATAGCTCATGTATCCGTATGGGAATGGACCTGCTCCCTATGTGGAGACCCTGTTGAGGAAGGGGTCAGAGGATGATTTGTGAAGCCATATGTACCCTAATTTCATGTGCTTATCCCAGGTATCCCCCATCTTTGCCTGTAGCTCCTCCATAAGCATGGTGTCATTGATGATGTCTATTCATCTGCTGATGGGGGGGATGACTTCTGTTTTCCAATGCTGTGTTATGACATGGTGAGTGGTGGATAGAAAGAATCTGAGAAGATGGCAGTTCATTGGACCTGGTAGAATGGATAGGAGGGCCACCTTAGGGGAGGGAACGAGAGAGACATTATATATATCATTGTATATGTTAAAAACCTGGTTCCAGAAAGAGCGTATTTCCATGCCCAGGTCCCTGGAATACCATTGCGTGAAGTTAGGTAATGTGATGTAGGTATGGGACTGTACTTCTGTTGATTAGAGAGAGGGGGTGTTTGGGGGTCTGAGAGAGACTACACATATCCTCAAAAGCTGTGAGTGGTCCGTGGATCTCTCCAGAAAGACATATAGGGCGTACACACGGTTGGACTTTGTTCGGACATTCCGACAACAAAATCCTAGGATTTTTTCCGACGGATGTTGGCTCAAACTTGTTTTGCCTACACACGGTCGCACAAAGTTGTCGGAATTTCCGATCGCCAACCACGCGGTCACTTACACCACGTACGACGAGACTAGAAAAGGCTGGTTCAGAACCAAGCGCGGCACCCTTTGGGCTCCTTTTGCTAATCTCGTGTTAGTAAAAGTTTGGTGAGAGACGATTCGCGCTTTTTCAGACTCATGGCTTTCAGATCGTTTTCTGCCGTTCAGTTTGTGCTTGTGGGTTTGTATCTGCTCTTCAGTGCGTGCAGTCAGTTCATATCGGAGTTCTCTGTGCGATCTTGCCCGCTCGTTGTTGTTTTTCAGGTCGCTCTTCACAGGCCTTGCTGTTCTTCAGTGCGTTCTGTTACTTCGTTCTGAGCAGCCGACCGTTTTCTAGCCATGTTTCGTATGCGTACTCCTCGTAGAGTTTGTGCTGTGCGGGGGCTTGGTGTTGGGGTCCTGACCTTGACACAAGTCCAGTCCATGAACAGGGTGGGGAGGAGTTCATGGACCAAGAATTGGTTGCTTCAGCGTGACCAGTTCTGTCACATGCCTTTTGCTCCGTGAGATCCGTGAGAATAATCCTGATGATTTCAGGAACTTTCTCCAGATGACAGACCCCGTATTTCACCGTTTGTTGGCTTTGCTGACCCCCTATATCAGCAGGCAGGATACCTGCATGAGGCAAGCCATCACTCCGGAGCAGAGGTTGGTCGCTACCCTGCGGTATTTGGCGACAGGGAGAAGCCTGCAGAACTTGAAGTTCTCGACAGGCATCTCCCCCCAGGCTCTGGGGATCATTATCCCAGAGACCTGTTCTGCCATCATCCAGGTCCTGCAGAAGGAGTATATGAAGGTAAGATTTTTATCCTTTTATATCACATTTTATTGTATTGAATGTTTGCTAATATATTGTATTTTTTTCCTCATTCCCTAATTACCATGATTGTAATATGCTGTGAATGTCCCCTTTGTCCTCATGCTGCTGGTTTTTTATGTAATTATTATTTTAGGTCCTTCATACATATTTGCCTTCACTAACCTCCCCAGCATGGTGTCTCCTGGCCCTATATTCACCTCATGTAGTCACTTAACAATGTATTTTATCAGCTCCATAGTAGTGCTTTACCCCAAACACCCCCTAAAATGTTTTGAAATGTTATTTTTGATTTAAAATCAGGCAGAATGCCAGAGGTTTTTTTTTTGTGGTGTCCCCCAAAATTTTTTAGTAACCCTCCCTCCCCCAACTGCTAAGTCAGCTGATCCCAATTCTCTATCCTCAATCATCTATCTGCTGACTTTGCCAAACCCATACACACTATACCCATCTCTTTAGTGCTCAGATTTATGGATGAATTCCCCAAAGCATGTAGTGCAAGGGCCTGCCTGTATACTTTCCAATGGTACTGTTTAAAGTTTTTGTATCCTATTATTATCTTGATAGGTAATAGCAGAATGTCCTCAAATGTGTACAATGTGTATTTATATCTTTGTATTATGACACTTCTTACCTGTCCAGTGGTCTGCCAATAGTGTAACTAAGGAGGGGCTGTTCCAAGTAATACCCATTATTTAGGCATTCATCTCTCAATGAAGTGAAGAGGGTTACCTGTCCAAGATTTCCACACACCCCCTATAATGTTAGAAATGGCCCATGAGAGGGGGGAGGGGGAATATGATAGGTGTACCTTATACTTTGGCCTTGTTAAATTCCCCTTAGTAAATGCTATCTGGAGGTTGCCCCATAATGTTTGTGTATAATCTGCTTGCCATGTTTCTGAGTAAAAATAGTAATGTTTATTGTTTTTTCCTCAACAGTTTCCTTCCACGCCACAGGAATGGCAGACTGTGGCCTCCCACTTTGCCCAGCGGTGGGACTTTCCTAACTGCGGACTACACTAGGTGATAACCACATGTAATGCTGAGCCTCCATGACTGAAAGAACTGAAATTCAAAGAATGAGAGGGGCGGGCCAGATATAGGCAGGCAGAAAAGGAAGGAGCTGAATGATATTGGATGCAGCCCTTAAATTTTCCACTCGCATACTCGCATTTTGCAAGTGAAAAATGGCTGTTGGGGAGCTTGGGGCTGCCTCAGAGCAGGGGGGGGCGAGCACCGCCAGCACGTTCTCCCAGCCAGGGGAAGAGAGGGGAGGGGAAGAGGCGAGCTGTCCGGATCAGCAGAGAGTGATTGTCCGCTCTAATAGCTTTCATTAGAATATCCTGTGTTGCCGACGCTCACCGTCACATACCCCCACTTCTTCGCCCGGCACCTTTGATAGACAGAACGCCGGTCCGATGCGGGACCTATGACGTCATCAAAGGCGTTGAGCCTAGAGGTGGGGCTATGTGGCGGTGAGCGTCGGGAACACAGGAAATTCTAATGAAAACTATTACAACGGGCAATCCCGCTCTCTGCTGATCCAGATGGCTCGCCTCTTCCTCTGCACAGGTTAGGTTGCATTGGGCACAGGTCACACTGTATTGGGCACGGGTAATGCTGCATTGGGCACAGGTGAGGCTGCATTGGGCACAGGTGAGGCTGTATTGGCCACAGGTCACGCTGCATTGGGCACAGGTCACGCTGCATTGGGCACAGGTCACGCTGCATTAGGCAGAGGTCATGCTGCATTGGGCACAGGTGATGCTGCATTGGGCACAGGTCAAACTGTATTGGGCACAGGTGAGGCTGTATTGGGCACAGGTTACGCTGTATTGAGCAGAGGTGAGGGTGCATTAGGCACAGGTGAGGCTGCATTAGGCAGAGGTCACGCTGCATTGGGCACAGGTGAGGCTGCATTGGGCACAGGTTACGCTGTATTGGCCGCAGGTGAGGCTGAATTGGGCACAGGTGAGGCTGCATTGGGCACAAGTCACACTGTATTGGGCACAGGTGAGGCTGCATTGGGCACAGGTGATGCTGCATTGGGCACAGGTCACGCTGTATTGGGCACAGGTGGGGCTACACTGATGGGCACAGGTGAGGCTGCACTGATGGGCACTGATAAAGTTGTTGTTAATATTTATTTTTGTAACTTAATTCTGCATAAAACATTTAAATGTAATTTTGTGAGATAATTTATGAGGGCGTGTTTAGGGGTGGAATTAGGGGCGGGGCATGGTAGGGGTTGGGTGGGGCAACTGGTGGTGGGTAACCTTAAGACCTGGCTAGTAGCTCAGAACTTGGAATTTTGAGCCCTGTTGGATGTCCTCCAGGCAGAAAATGAGTCTCTGTTTGACTGTGGGAAGCTCAGCCAAGTTCTCCTCTGTGAAATACACAGATGAATTGTGTGTGAGAGAGTGTTCTGTAGTATTACCATGCTTCCTATCCTAAGGTGCCAACTCTTCTCCTCCATAGATACAGTGATTGAGTGTTGTCACCCTAGGACAGGAAGTGTGTTACTGGCAGAATCACCAGCTGAAAATAAAGGGGGAAAGAAACCGGTAAGCTGCAATATATTACATTTTGGTTCTTGGGTTTAGATACACTTTAAACTTTAAAGCTGAACTCTGGGCACTTTGAAATCTCCTGAAAGTATATCCTCTATTTTTTTTAAAGAAGCCTCTATGACTTTTGAAGGAATACTTACAGCAGGTGAGCGAGATCATATTTTTACATCCATGCCCTGCAGACCTCCTTTAGAAAGTGTTGCTGGCAGCAGATAATTCTCTAAATTAAGAGATTCAACATGAAAAAGTGTTTTATATTTAATGAGCAGCGGGGTACACTCAGACTCATTCCGTATTCCCAGCTGCAGCATTTGCGTTCGGCCGCCGAAGCATTAAGTTGAATTTTTTATCTGTTTGGTAAGAGAAGAAAAGAACGCGAGGCTCGCCTTCCACTTCAACTGGGAGGTTAATTGTCACGTCTTCAGACAGAGGAGAATTAACATATACACAAAGGTTTAGAGTCAGGATTTTTTGCAGTTGAATAAAAGTGACGAATAATGGGTAAACTCTACCATAAAGCTGTGTAATGTGTCAACCAATGAATACACGGTGCAGCTGGAAAGGTCATCCACCCAAATCTGATATTCTCAGTAGATGCTGGAGAGGTAAACCACTTAAAGTAGATCTAAGCGAGTGTAAGCACTTTGTACCATAACCATTGCCTTTACCATTTTTTTTCCCTGCATCTTAGTGCTGCTGATCTCCTGCAGCCTCTTTCAGCCACTTCCTGTCTACATGCACTACTCACTCTGGAATGGCTTCCCGATAAAATTTCCTATTTCTTTGCAATTACGATGGAATTGAGATATACAGTTACCTTTCCACTAGAACTGAGCTCAGGCATCCTCTAAACTCATCTCTAAGGCAAACTCTGAACTCCTGCTTTCTGAAACTCCAAAGATCTGCAGGCTGGGTCATTCCCTGCCCCGCAGCTCACGTTTGGCCATCATTGGTACATTATATCAAAACCATGGCTTCTATAGAGGAGAACTTACAGAGTATTTTTTTATGTAATTTATTATAATATAATCCCAATTAATAGTAAAAAAAAAGTACATAAAAAAAGACAAATTCAATTGTTCTTGTCAAATTGATGAATAAAATATTCAAATTAAACTATATGAATCTAAAATTAAAATGTAAAAAAAAAAAAAAAAAATGTAACTAAAATAACCATGTAAGTGTAGCTTACTGATTCCCTTCTTCGTGTACAGCCAGGCAACATGCATTTCCAACCTGCATCCAGACACAAGAAATTAGTCTATGGGATTGTTTTTGTTGTTTTATTGGGGAAAACAACTCATATAGGTTATAGGAATTATGGGATGCCCATCATGACTTGAAGAGCAACAGAGATGAGGACAACTTCCTTCCTATGTACAGAGAAAATGTCCTAGACTGCTCTCCTTGCTAGAAACACCCAGTCTCTTGGATCAGTGGCAAAGTCCCTTACAGACTAGGAGCTCTCAGCTCCCTTTGGAAAATAGCACAAAATGTTGCAAAACTGCATGCAGGAGTATCTCCTCTCCTCCTCCTGTAGAACTGCTCACAGCTCCACTGCCTGCAGTAACAACCAGCCCTCCTGTCTGCTTGTCTACCAGCCCACCCGGCTGTTCTGAAGATCTTACAGGACAAGGAATAAAAGAATTAAGCATGGCGCTGTCTTTTGAAAGCTTGCTACATGTGGCAGTCCCTCCTCTTGTGAATCCCTGGGTGTGCTGATGTACTCATTCTGTCCTCCTTGCTCCCTGCTGCTCTCAGGCAAGATTCCTTCTCAAACTGGATGCTGAAAGGATTCTTCCAAGCCAGCCTGAGCTTCAGCCTGGAGGCAGAGCCCCCTCTAGACCAGAGGGTCCACTCCTAGGCCACTGACAGCCTCCTCAGAACTCCATCTTCCAACTCCCCTGTTGGCCAGGCTCCACCATATTTAAGGGCTGAACTAGGTAGCCTGCCAGGCCCTCTGCCTGGGGATTGGCCAGATTCCCACAAGTAAGCAGATCAGAACCTCCTGGCCTCTGCCCACTAACTTCCAGAAGCTTCTCCAAGCTTCTAGATCCAGGGGGGGTACCAGAGACCCACCCTGTAGAGCCATCCAGTCTGCAGTAGCCCAGCCCAATTACAGATTCACACAGTTACCTTTTAATGTGTGAGTCTGGAGGGTTAATGGTAACTAGAGGGTGCTGCATAAGCATAAATACAATTTTTAAAATTCTTCTCCAAAAGTAATTATAAGAGAAGATTAAAACACTCTACACCTTGTCAAATGTCAAATGTTAAGCTTTGTATGTACGAGGGTTCTTCAAAAAGTTACGTTTCCGCACTTTTTTAAACTAAGTTATTTATATATTATATATATATATATATATATATATATATATATATATATATATATGAGTGCAGAAACCTTTTGAAGTCCCCTTGTACATGTATTTCATTTTGTATGCTTTGTCTACTACAGCCAACATCCTTGGCAATATACTAACTCTTTTTCCACATACCCACATTCCTTAGACCCTGATAAGAAAGTAATCTGCCTATGTACTGCTTACAATTGTAACATTAATGTGATACATACATACACTATCTCACAAAAGTGAGTACAACCCTCACGTTTTTGTAAATATTTTATTATATCTTTTGTGACAACACTGAAGAAATGACACTTTGCTACAATGTAAAGTAGTGAGTGTACAGCTTGTATAACAGTGTAAATTTGCTGTCCCCTCAAAATAACGCAACACATAGCCATTAATGTCTAAACCACTGGCAACAAAAGTGAGTGCACCCATAAGTGAAAATGTCCAAATTGGGCCCAAAGTGTCAAAATATTTTGTGTGGCCACCATTATTTTCCAGCACTGCCTTAACCCTCTTGGGCATGGAGTTCACCAGAGCTTCACAGATTGCCACTGGAGTCTTCTTCCACTCCTTCATGACGACATCACAGAGCTGGTGGATGTTAGAGACCTTGCGCTCCTCCACCTTCCATTTGAGGATGCCCCACAGATGCTCTATAGGGTTTAGGTCTGGAAACATGCTTGGCCAGTCCATCCCCTTTACCTTCAGCTTCTTTAGCAAGGCAGTGGTCATCTTGGAGGTGTGTTTGGGGTCATTATCATGTTGGAATCTTGCCCTGCGGCCCAGTCTCCAAAGGGAGGGGATCATGCTCTGCTTAAGTATGTCACAGTACATGTTGGCATTCATGGTTCCCTCAATGAACTGTAGCTCCCCAGTGCCAGCAGCACTCATGCAGCCCCAGACCATGACACTCCCACCACCATGCTTGACTGTATACAAGACACACTTGTCTTTGTGCTCCTCACCTGGTTGCTACCACACACACTTGACACCAGTTGAACCAAATACGTTTATCTTGGTCTCATCAGATTACAGGACATGGTTCCAGTAATCCATGTCCTTAGTCTACTTGTCTTCAGCAAACTGTTTGCAGGCTTTCTTGTGCATCATCTTTAGAAGAGGCTTCCTTCTGGGACGACAGCCATGCAGACCAATTTGATGCAGTGTGCGGCGTATTGGTCTGAGCACTGACAGGCTGACTCCCCACCCTTTCAACCTCTGCAGCAATGCTGGCAGCACTCATATGTCTATTTCCCAAAGGCAACCTCTGAATATGACGCTGAGCACGTGCAACTTTTTGGTCGATCATGGCAAGGCCTGCTCTAAGTGGAACCTGTCCTTTTAAACTGCTGTATGGTCTTGGCCACTGTGCTGCAGCTCAGTTTCAGGGTGTTGGCAACCTTCTTATAGCCTAGGCCATCTTTATCTAGAGTAAGAATTCTTTTTTTCAGATCCTCAGAGAGTCCTTTGCTATGAGGTGCCATGTTGAACTTCCAGTGACCAGTATGAGAGAGTGAGAGCGATAACACCAAATTTAACACAACTGCTCCCCATTCACACCTGAGACCTAAGAACACTAAGGAGTCACATGACATTGGGAAGGGAAAATGGCTAATTGGGCCCAATTTGGACATTTTCACTTAGGGGTGTATGCACTTTTGTTGCCAGCGGTTTAGACATTAATGGCTGTGTGTTGAGTTATTTTGAGGGGACAGCAAATTTACACTGTTATAAAAGCTGTACACTCACTACTTTACATTGTAGACAAGTGTCATTTCTTAAATGTTGTCACAGGAAAAGATATAATAAAATATTTACAAAAATGTGAAGGGTGTACTCACTTTTGTGAGATACTGTAAGCACAGTTAAAAAAAGAAAAACTCAAGTGCACCAAATAAACAGATCAGTTATTTGGAAAAAATGCTGTGTATCTTTTTGTATCTGTTCCCTATTGTAGTAGTTCTTATTATTTGGAACCATTGATCAATATTAGAATAGTAGTTGCCTATCTATAAAATTTCCTAGACATTTTAAAGGGTGGTGATAAATAATGTGTACTGGTCTGGAGTGGTAAGTGGGGTACCCCAGGGTTCTGTCTTGGGACCAATTCTTTTCAATGTATTCATAAATGATATAGAGAATGGAATAAATAGCTCAATCTCAGTTTTTGCAAACAACACAAAAATAAGCAGGGCAATAACTTCACATCAGGATATAGAAATTTTACAGAAGGACCTGAACAAAATAATGGAGTGGGCAACTACATGGCAAATACGGTTTAATGTGGAGAAATGTAAAGTAATGCACTTGAGGGAAAAAAACATAAATGCAAACTACTCACTAGGGGGAGAACCTCTGGGGGGAATCAAGGATGTAGAAAGATCTGGGGGTCCTAATAGATGACAGACTGAGCAATAGCATGAAATGTCAAGCTGCAGCTCCCAAAGCTGGCAGAATATTGGCATGCATAAAAAAAGGGATATACTCCAGAGATAAAACAATAATCCTACCACTTTATAAAACTCTGGTTCAGCCACATCTGGAGTACTCTGTCCAGTTCTGGTCACCAGTCCTCAGAAGGGATGTGCTGGAACTGCAGGGAGACCAAAGAAGGGCAACAAAACTAATAAGAGGACTGGATGCTCTCCATTATGAGGAACGTCTGCAAGCACTTAATTTATTTTCGCTGGAGAAACTACGCTTAAGAGGAGACATGATAGCGATTTACAAATATCTCAATGGTGATCCCAGAATAGGAAAAAAAACTATTCAGTCTCAGGGAGTGTAAGAGGGCACATGGCCACACAATGAGGTTGGAGGAGAAGCTGTTTAAGCTTAACCACTTGCATACAGGGCACTTAAACCCCCCTCCTATCCAGACCAATTTTCAGCTTTCAGCACTGACGCACTTTGAATGACAATTGCGCGGTCATACAACACTGTACCCAAAAGAAATTTTTATTATTTTTTTACCACAAATAGAGCTTTCTTTTGGTGGTATTTGATCACCTCTGCGGTTTTTACTTTTTGTTAAAAAAAATGTAAAAAACTGAATTTAAAAAAAAAAAAAAAAATTATTTTTTTATATTTTGTTATAAAAAATTTAAAACGGGTCATTTTTCTCCTTCATTGATGTATGCTGATGAGGCGGCAGTGATGGGCACTGATAGGCGGCAGTGATGGGCACTGATGGGTGGCAGTGATGGGCACTGATGGGTGGCAGTGATGGGCAGCACTGCCAGGTGGCACTGATTGGCACTACAGGTGGGCATTGATAGGTGGCACTTGTGGGCATTGATAGGTGGCACTTGTTGGCATTGATAGGTGGCACTTGTAGGCACTGTTAGGTGGCACTGTGGGCACTGTTAGGTGGCACTGTGGGCACTGTTAGGTAGCACTGTGGGCAGTGTTAGGTGGCACTTTTAGGTGGCACTGATGAGGCAGATGTGCCTCTTCCACTTGGGGACCGATGTCCCTGACATCCCAGCCGGTGATCGGCTTTTTTTTCTACTCGCACTGTCAGCGTGAGTAAAAAAAAAACGATTACCGATCTTTTTTTTACATCATGTGATCAGCTGTCATTGGCTGACAGCTGATCACATGGTAAGGGGCCGGGACCGGCCCTTTACTCGGATCGGTGATCAGCCGAGTCTCAGTGACTCGGTGATCACAGCGCGCCCGGCGTGCGCCAGCAGGGAGCGTGCACAGGGGAGGCCGTCATATGACGGCCTCCCGGGAATTCGGGTCCGCGCTGTGGCTGTCATTCGGCCATAGCGCGGATGCGTAGTGGTTAAACTGCGTAGGGGGTTTTTCACTGTCAGGACAATTAGGATGTGGAACTCTCTTCCACAATTGGTGGTGTCAGCGCGGAGTATGGTAATTTTTAAAAGAAGTGCATCTTAAAGAACACAATATACAGGGACATGGGAAATAATTATAGACACTGACACACATAACACCTACACAGGGTGAACTGGATGGACTATTGTCTTTATTCAACCTTACCTGCTATGTAACTAGGTAAAACTGTTCTTACATTGTCAGGACTTCCTAATTTTTTTTCTCTGGCAATGAGCTTCTTTATCCTTTCATAATGTTTGGAAACTTTAAAAGTGAATTTAAGGGCAGCCTTTTAAATAACAAACATGATATACTTACCTGCTCTGTGCAATGGTTTTGCACAGAGCAGCACCTATTTTTCTCTTCTTAGGTCCCCCCGCTGGCCCTCTGGGCCCATCAGTTCTGACGAGTGCCCCCACAGCAAGCGCCCCGGCTTTCTATGGGGAACCCGAGCAGGCTCGCTCCCAAGCCGCTGCTCTGTGCGTCCATTCACACACAGGGGGCGGCTCGGACCCGCCTCCATATTCTCCTCATTGGCTGTAATTGACAGTAGTGGGAGCCGTTGCTGTCTCCTCCAATTAGGAGGAAGAGGGGAGGAGAGCTGCTGCTCTTGTGCACATCGCTGGATCGAGACAGGGCTCAGGTAAGTATTTGGGTGGGCTGCAGCACACAGAATGCATTAGGGTAAAAACCTTGAGCCTTTACAACCACTTTAAACTTGTGATTTTTGTGTGGTTTACGTATAATACATTCAATGTGCAGATGTGATATATCTGTACATTCACAAAATCAGGGCACAAAGTGTCATATTTCCTCTATTGTGCGGGATTCCTATATTGTCAGTGCCACCTAGTGGCAATAATGCATTTTTTTCCTAGACATTCCTCAATCAAAAAAAGTACTGTGTTCACTAGATGGCACTGACAATATAGGAATCCCACATAAGAAGTATGGCAATTTTCATCCTGATTGTGAAACTGCTTTTCACACCTGCACAATTAATGTTTTTTTTAAATAGACCCCTAAGTATTGTTCTTATTCAGTGGTAAACTAGCACCTGTGATTAGTACATTTAACAGAGAAGAGTTACTTTTAGTATTCAACAGGGGTTGAACCTATGATCTTGAGATTACAAGACCAATATCTTACTGCTTGGCCACTGTGCCTAAAAGATAGGAGCTCTTTAAAAAATATATATCTTATTATTATTATTATTATTATTAATAATATAAATCATAATAATAATAATCAGGAGAAATAGTCTTGATGGCACTACCCTGAAACTTAAATAAACAAGTATTTTTTTTATTTCGACACTCGGCTTGACATTCTGTAATGTTGAAAACATTCCATAGCTTATTTAAGCCATTATCTTCTGTTCTAATGAGCGTCAGAAAACATCCTCCGCCATGGAATGCATCAAAGCAGATGTGGGTTGTCCACGATTTTGCTGTTTAATATTGCAATATAGACCGGTGTTAAATTATATTGAAAAAATCCACTATAGGGAACCTATTCCATTTTCACCACTAGATGGCAATAATGAGGATTATTTTAACAATTGGTGAACATGGAGGGTTAATACCTTCAAAAAGCAGCATATGCAGTCAATTATAAATAATAGCTGCCATGAATTAAATTTAGTAGTTCCTGGTTATTGGTAGTGAAATATTATTTATATCTGATAATGTATTCATTCTTTCTAATATATTTTTTGTAAAAAGTGTTTTGTAATTGCTGATGTGCCACATAGCCTAGACGTGAATTGCATAGGTTTAATTAAACTCCTATTCTAGTGAATTAAATCCTGAAGTGAATACAGTTGATTGCTAAGTGGTTAATGCCCAATGGGTAAAAATGCCAGTAACAAACATGGCAGAATCAGCTTCCTGAAGACGACCAATCAGGTAGAAACGCGTAGGTGCTTTGGTCACGTAAGCATGACACAACTTCCGCTGACGTCAATTCCAGGCAGTGAACCCGCAGCCAACCTCTGGCAACAGAACGAGGGACGCCCATCATCTCCACACACACACAATGCTGTTTACACCTAGTGCCAGGGTTTCATGCAGTTCAGGCTAGATCTCCTTTACTGCTGAAGGTTATATTTTCTGTCCTGGGTAGAGATAAGGAAGCAGTACCAATTCAAACTAATAGTCAAAAAAAATCAGACACAGAGTGCAAAGTAGAAGCCTCCAGCCAATGCCTGGTAACTTACCTCCTCCTCCTCTGCTCTGTAATTTTACACTTGCTACGAGTCTGAGCTGTCATGCCTCTGCTCTGATCCAGCACTGGATTCTCACTCTCCTCTCTTGAATGTGGCACGCTGACGGTGGGGACAGGAAATGCACCAGCCACCAGGACCTCACGCTCAAGTACCACCTCCGCCACACCCGCCCCTGCTGCCCAAACACAGTAGCAGTAGTAGCCGACTCCAGGACTGCACGAGCCAACAGTCACGGCCATATTTTATGGACATTTAAGGACAGGAGAAAAGTGCCCGATTGTTTACAAACAGTCCATAAAAAAACGGATGGTTGGAAACAGTGATATAGACATGTATTCGAGGGAAAAACTACTATTAGGCACAGGCAGGGAGAGAACCTGTGATATTTGGTTCACAAGAACTTCTTACTACTAGGCCATTTTGCCTAGCATCTGCTTGCCTTTAAAGGCAGACCTGTAACTTAAAAAGGGAAGATTACTAAAAATGGTAAATAGGGGGAGGGGGGGGGAGTACCCAGGAGAATTGGTCTTGATGGCACTTGACTGAGACCTGAATCAACAAGTATTTTGATAAATACTTGCAAAAAGTAAATTCTGCTTTGTAGAAAAAGGACCAGAGACTCAAGTGGTAAAGGATAGTGGACAACGTAAATTGTGTCTCTAGATACAGCCCAATGTTATAAGGTCATTTATGCAAAACTCCGTAGAGTTGTTAGTGGCTTGTTGGCCATCAATGGTGTAGTATATTAAAATCATGGTTGTATGGAGAAGGATTTATGGGCTTCAGTAAAAAAAAAAAAAAACTATAAATAGCGTGCTAAAATCATTGAAGACTCTTGTTTATCTAGGACTAGGTCGTGGTGTAGATAGAGACATTCAATTGTACTTTAGAAGATATTCTATAGCTTACCCAAGGCACTTCTTCAGTTCTAATAAGTGTCAGAAAACATGCTGCACCATGGAATTCTTCATTGCAGATAGTCCAAGATTCTACTCTTTGATTTTGCAATATAGACACGCATTCTAGGGAACAGCTGCCATTAGGCACAGGCAGGGATTGAACCCATGATCTTTGGTACACATGAACATCTTCCACTTGGCTTTTGTGTGTAGCACCCCATAGAATGCATCAAAGCATATGTGGGTAGTTCAGGATTTAGCTTGAAACCAAGGAAACAGACACCACTAGGCACAGATGAGAATTGACCAACACCCTATCACTTGGCAAGTGCACCTGCTGTCATTGGCTTGTTAAAGGGATTAAAAAATATGCAAACCTATGACAAATGGGTGAAGTTTTGAAGGTTTTCTAAAAAAAAAAAAAAAAAATAGTGCACAGCAGAATCGGTCCTTCCACACAATTGATTGAAATTATAGATGGAGCCCTTAGGGGAGATTAGTTTTTGCTCTGACACATTCGGTGGTGTGTGTAAGTTCTGTCTTGAGCTGTTGACCTCAGTACACAATGTGCTTTTTTTCCATGAAATGTGTTTTAAAGATAGTTAAATACAAATAAATAAATCAGAGTGTATGAAGAGTGTGTGGGGGAGGGGGGGTACTCAAACCAGAGCAGACAGAATCTGGTGCAGCTGTGTATAGGAACCAATCAGCGTCTATCTTCAGCTTGAAAATGAAAGACAGACACTGATTGGGTACTATGCACAGGTTTTTTCCACTCTTTAAATCCCCCTATTACTATATAATCAGTTTTTGGTCACAAATGAGTATAATGAAACCTTATAATTAACCTTATACAAGACAACCATTCCTCCCCTTCATTTGCTAAACATAAATTATAATGGTTTGGGGTTAAAGAGAAATGGTTTGTCAAAGCGTTTCAGCCAATAATTGAGTCATGATTAAGGCCATAATTGGCTGAAACACATTGATATTTGTGGCTGTTACCATGCATATTCACTAAATAAAGCCCATGTTTGCAGAGGATATACCGTGGTGCCGACTGTCTTTCTGGATTGGTGTGGATGAGGCGTCAGCTGCCTAACCCTGGGCACCGGTATAAGACCCCTTTCACACTGGGGAGGTTTTCAGGTGCTTTAGCACTGGAAATAGCCTCTGCTAAGCGCCTGAAAACAACCTCCCATTCATTTAAGTGTGACTTTTGACACTGGGGCGGTGCGCTTGCGGGACGTTCCGAAAAGTCCTGCAAGCAGCATCTTTGGGTCGGGTTGGGTGCGCTTTATTTAGCGCTCCCAAAACTTCCTGCCCATTGGAATGAATGGGCAGCGCTTCGGAAGTGCCACAACACAGGAGTTTTTAACCCCTTCTTTGGGGTTAAAAGCGCCCCGCTAGTGGCTGAAAAGCGCTGCTTAAACAGAGGTAAAGCGTCGCTAAAACGAGTGGCGCTTTACCGCGAACGTGGTCCCAGTGTGAAAGGGGTCTTACAGTGGCAGGATTTTATGGGAGGTAGCAGTAACTATATGATTGTTTGAACTACAAACCTCTACACCTGGGATATGAAATTAGCAGACCTCCAGCTGTTGCAGAACTACAAGTCCCATGAGACTTAGGAAGACTATGAGAGCCACAAGCATGACACCCAGAGGCAGAGGCATGATGGGACTTGTAGTTTTGCAACAGCTGGAGTGCCGCTAATTGCATATCCCTGACCTTGGTCGGAACTTCCTGATTATTTTTCTGCCTATGAGCTACAAGACACGCTATACTCTTTACAGCGAATTGTACATTTTCGTTTTGGAATTTTGTTTACTTTTCAACAAGCAGTTGTGGCTTATACTGAGACCCTGGCATAAATATTTTAGGGAGGTGGTAACCTCAGGCACAGATGGGGATTGAACCCATGATCTTTGGTTTACGAGACCAACGCCTTACCACTTGGCCACTGTGCCCAATGCTGACTTCTGTGTGTATCCCTTATGTGTAGTATATGTAGCGCTGACCCCCGAAGGAGCAGCTTAGAATTGGCTATATCCGTAATTCACGTTTACTACTCAACCCTCGCAGCCCATAGATTCAAAGTCACAGTCCTTAGTGCTTTTTTTAACGCTTTATTCATTAACACAAACTGGGATATAAGAAGGACTTCCTTTGAGATGCTCTCTTTGTTGCATTGTCATCTTATCATGGTTCTTACAGGAAACATCAAAGAATAATTGCGGATGGTCAGACAAAGCATTTCAAACAATCTCTTTGATCAGGGAAGATGGAAGTAGATTTAATAGAGAATTAAATGATAAAGAGTCACTCTGAATAACTTCTTCATTTGGATAACTTAAAAGGAACAATCCATTTCTCTATGTGTGTGCTTCACCGCTACCTCTTTGCCACTACTTCCCACTTGCATGGTACTTTCAGATTAAATTACAGGAGAGCCATTCTGGTCACCTCCTAGCTTGACTGATTGGAATTCCAGGGCAATGTTGAACTCTAAGTCATGGGCCATAACCACCCATCTCACCGACTTGTGCATCAACAACCTCAGTCTCTGACAGTACTCTTCCCTTGGGCTTTCACTCACTTGATCAATAGTCCATGTGCCACTCATAAACGATCGATCGCCCAGTTTCCTTCCGTTTTGCTGCCACTTCATCCGAAATGATTCCCAGTTCCTCTGTCTGTCTACGGCCCGCTCCCCCCCCCCGCAGGGGCGGCCTACGACATCCATTACTACATGTCGTCTGTTCCTCCATGAGGACCAGACCTCCACCCCTCTGGCTAGGGTGAAGCTCCCTTGGCTCCCCGGATGGGGAACCTCTCCCCTCCGGGAACCAGGCTGGGCCGCTCCGGCTCTCGCGGCGAACAGGAACAAAAACTCCTCCCTGACCATGTAACTCAGCTTTTTATATCCGAGTTTCGTGGCCTTGTCCAACAAATCAATGATTGGCCGGGACTCGGATACAAACACCTGCCACTCAAATATAGAAATCAACAAACAGGCCTGTTGTAATAGCACAAGCCTGTCTAAATTTACCTGACATAGGAAACTGACAATAAAGGTCACCTATCTGAGAGTAGGTGCCCGCTACATATATATTCGGGGAAATTTGTGTATATACACAAACTGTTATGACCAGCCCAGGCACTGCCAGTTTATGACCTTGATTTTGATCACTGATTTTAAGCTCTGTTCTTCTATTTTTCACTTTTCACCTCCAGTGTATAGCTCAAATCTGATTACACCCCTACCTGATCTTCTATATCTTTTATTTTCAGTCTGGTTTAAACATATTTGCGTTGTCTCCCTTTTAAGGGGTTGCCTGTTTAGTTTTTTTTCATCCAGATATGGTAATCTGGTGCCAAGTCATGAGGATCAGCGAATCCATTGGAAAACATTTTGATCATCCTAAAACGTTTTCTGGGCTCAACTGTGATTACACCTTTGCATAATATTTGGTCTGGTTTAACAAACTGTATCATTCATGCATGATAATATGGTGCCAAGTCTTGAGGATAACCGTGTCTAGTAGAACATGTTCCAATGTGGCTAAAGGTGAAGAGCACATGGCATGGAGTATGGTTGGCACATCCGGCTACGATCTTTTTTAAGGAGACCAACACCTGTGCCATCTTTTAAAGCTTGTTTGGATTGGCTTTATCAGGCTGATACAGTGTACCATCTATGTGTAATATGTATTCAGTGAAATTTGAGTATATAGGAATTGTTCTTCACCACTTCTTATGCATCACTAACCATCGCCTTTCCAGTCTTTTTTTAACCCATATTTAATTTCAAACTTTGTTCTCAAATATATGCTCTTCTAGTTTACAGCTCAATCTGATTATTGAGCTATTTAATCTCCTGTGGGTTTTGAACTACAAACCTCTACACCTTGTTACTACGGTGGTCAGAACTTGCTGATTATTTTTCTGCCTATGAGCTATAAGACACACTATACTCTTTACAGCCAATTGTACATTTTCATTTTATAATTTTGTTTACTTTTCAACAGACAGTTGTGGCTTATACTGAGACCCTGACATAAATATTTTAGGGAGGTGGTAACCTCAGGCACAGATGGGGATTGAACCCATGGTCTTTGGTTTACGAGACCAACGCCTTACCACTTGGCCACTGTGCCCAATGCTTACCTGTGCATGTATCCCTTATGTGTAGTATATATATTCGGGAAAATTTGTGTGTATACACAAACTATTATGACCAGCCCTAGCCAATTGTACATTTTCGTTTTGGAATTTTGTTTACTTTTCAGCAAGCAGTTGTGGCTCAATAATCGGATTGAGCTGTAAACTAGAAGAAGAGCATATATTTAATCTCCTGTGGTTTTTGCCAGTCTTGTTTATCAACCTTGGCTATGTCTTCCTTTTGAGTAGTCACTTTCATGTTCAGGTATATCACCCAGGTGTGATAATCTGGTGCTGGTTCCTGAGGGCCACTGTGCCCAGAGAAACACAATTCAATCATCGAAAAAGGTGTGCATCAGGCACAGATGGGGATTGAACCCATGATCTTTGGTTTACGAGACCAACGCCTTACCACTTGGCCACTGTGCCTTCCCTAAAACAGAGCTGTTTGAATGGTCTTTATTTGTTGAACTGACGTGTATTGTATTCAGTGAATTGTGTGTATTTACATACACCATATGATTGTTTGAACTACACACCTCTACAACTTGTTACTACGTGGTCAGAACTTCCTGATTATTTTTCTGCCTATGAGCTTTAAGACATGCTATACTCTTTACAGCCAATTGTATATTTTCGTTTTGGAATTTTGTTTACTTTTTAACAAGCAGTTGTGGCTTATACTGAGATCCTGGCATAAATATTTTAGGGAGGTGGTGACCTCAGGCACAGATGGGGATTGAACCCATGATCTTTGGTTTACGAGACCAACGCCTTACCACTTGGCCACTGCGCCTTAAACAGTCTATGCCAGGTTCTTTTTTCTCCTTTAGGATCTCAGCCAAACATGTACACGTATTTTAATAGTATTCAATATAAAGTAGCATACAAAGGAATAATTAAGCTTATATAATATATACTTTCCTAATTGACTAGATTTCATTGAATACCCCTGTAGCCTTCTGTCACCCCATGACCCCCGTTTGTAAAACTCTATGTAGTTTCAGGGCCTTTTAGACACACAGTGTGCAGAGACGGACTTGTCATCCGCCGGCTAAGCGGGGATCAACGGAGCGATCCCAGCTGAGCAAGCGGATAGCTGGATACAGATCCGCGCGTCTGAAAGGGCCCTTATACAAAATTATGTACATTCGTACGAATCCAAAATAAAAATTTTTATGCATACAAATTTCGGATCCAAATTCATAATAAACATTCGTAAGTGTTACGAAAAGTTAACAAACCTAAAAGTTAAAAACCCAGGAAGTCAGCACAACACAGGGGTGGTGGGAACCCCTCATAATGATAAATTCATCATAACGAAAATTCGTAATTGTTATGAAAAGTTAACAAATCTAAAAGTTAAAACCCCAGGAAGTCAGCACAGCACAGGGATGGTGGGAACCCCTCATAATGGACACAGCACAGGGATGGTGGGAACTCCTCATAATGGACACAGCAGGTGTACAGACCTGGGAACTCAGCACAGGAATGGTGGGAACCCTATGGGAATTTCTATGCTTAGGAATTTTATACGAAATACGAAATTTCGTTAACGAATTTCGGAATTTCGAATCCAAATTCCATTACAACAGAAACGTGACTGGTGTTTTTGTTCACCAATCAGAGGAAGTCAGCACAGCACAGGGGTGGTGGGAACCCCAAATAATGATAAATTCATCATAATGAAAATTCGTAATTGTTATGAAAAGTTAATGAACCTAAAAGATAAAACCCCAGGAAGTCAGCACAGCACAGGGATGATGGGAACCCCTAATAATGGGCACAGCGGGTGTACACTCAGACCCGGGAACTCAGCACAGGGATGGTGGGAACCCCTCATAATGGGCACAGCGGGTGTACACTCAGACCCGGGAACTCAGCACAGGGATGGTGGGAACCCCTCAATGGGCACAGCAGGTGTACAGACCCGGGAACTCAGCATAGGGATGGTGGGAACCCTATGGGAATTTCTATGCTTACGAATTTTATATGGGAACCCCTCATAATGGGCACAGCGGGTGTACACTCAGACCAGGGAACGCAGCACAGGGATGGTGGGAACCCCTCATAATGGGCACAGCGGGTGTACAGACCTGGGAACTCAGCACAGGGATGGTGGGAACCCCTCATAATGGGCACAGCGGGTGTACAGACCTGGGAACTCAGCACAGGGATGGTGGGAACCCCTCATAATGGGCACAGTGGGTGTACACTCAGACCAGGGAACTCAGCACAGGGATGGTGGGAACCCCTCATAATGGGCACAGCGGGTGTACACTCAGACCAGGGAACGCAGCACAGGGATGGTGGGAACCCCTCATAATGGACACAGCGGGTGTACAGACCTGGGAACTCAGCACAGGGATGGTGGGAACCCCTCATAATGGGCACAGCGGGTGTACACTCAGACCAGGGAACTCAGCACAGGGATGGTGGGAACCCCTCATAATGGGCACAGCGGGTGTACACTCAGACCAGGGAACTCAGCACAGGGATGGTGGGAACCCCTCATAATGGGCACAGTGGGTGTACACTCAGACCAGGGAACTCAGCACAGGGATGGTGGGAACCCCTCATAATGGGCACAGCGGGTGTACACTCAGACCAGGGAACTCAGCACAGGGATGGTGGGAACCCCTCATAATGGGCACAGCGGGTGTACACTCAGACCAGGGAACTCAGCACAGGGATGGTGGGAACCCCTCATAATGGGCACAGCGGGTGTACACTCAGACCAGGGAACTCAGCACAGGGATGGTGGGAACCCCTCATAATGGGCACAGCGGGTGTACACTCAGACCAGGGAACTCAGCACAGGGATGGTGGGAACCCCTCATAATGGGCACAGCGGGTGTACACTCAGACCAGGGAACTCAGCACAGGGATGGTGGGAACCCCTCATAATGGGCACAGCGGGTGTACACTCAGACCAGGGAACGCAGCACAGGGATGGTGGGAACCCCTCATAATGGACACAGCGGGTGTACAGACCTGGGAACTCAGCACAGGGATGGTGGGAACCCCTCATATTGATAAATTAATCATAACGAACATTCATTATTTTTACAAAAAGTGAACGAACCTAAAGGTTAAAAACCCAGGAAGTCAGCACAGGGATGGTGGGAGCTCCTCATAATGATAAATTCATCATAACGAACTGTCATTTTTTTACAAACGTTTACGAATCTAATGTGAATTCGTATTTCGTACAAATCTGAATTGAATTTCGGACACGAATTACGAAATACGAATGAATTTTCATACGAAACGGCAGGAAACTAAACAAATTTATTGACGGCACACGTGTCTAACATTGCCGGATGTAATAGTTATGTGAAATCAAAAAAGCAAACAAATAGTGCTCTCCGTTTTAAACGTTTAATAACACTATCTTTACAATCCCACTCATGGCATAGGCACTGTCCCCAGAAAAAAAGAGGTGGAGCGATCACAAGATAGTTGCGGGTGACGTCATCCATAAGGTTCCACCTTATCTTGGGACTACCTAATGATTAACCTTTACACTGGAGATATCTAAAAGTGGGTGCGTCTGAGTAATATAGCAAAAGAAAATCAGGCAGAGCTGACACCACTCAGTCCACTTAGTCCACATAGACTGCTAGTTCTTATCCTGGGACTACAGAAAGATTATCCTTTATGTTATCGAGCTATAAGAGTGGGCGTGTCTTAGTAGATTAGCAAAAAAAAAAAAAAACCTGGGCATGGCTGATACCACTCAACCCACTTAGTCCACTTAGACCAGGGGTCTTCAAACTACGGCCCTCCAGTTGTTCAAGAACTACAATTCCCATCATGCCTAGTCATGTCTGTGAATGTCAGAGTTTTACAATGCCTCCTGGGACGTGTAGTTCTGCAACCGCTGGAGGGCCGTAGTTTGAGGATCCCTGATAGACTCCTAGTTCTTGTCCTGGGACTTCAAAAATGAACCTGTATGTTATGGAGCTGTAAGAGTAGGTGTGTCTTAGTAGATTAGCAAAAGAAATCTGGGCATGGCTGACACCACTCAGTCCAGCTAGTCCACAAAAATGATTTGTGTTGTCTGAGCAGATATTACAGAGGCATTTATTCCATAGCACTGTTTCCATGTAGTATATGGAAACCATGGCTTCTATGGAGTAGGGATTGTGGGTTTCAATAAAATACCATAAACCCATAAATGTCTTGCTAAAAGCACTTAATTTTTCAAAATATGTGGAGTAAATGTATAAATTATTATAATGACTATTAATAATCAATCCATTTAAGCATAAAAAGGTTTTAAAAGTTAACGGGAAGAAGGCTACAACTATTACTAGTACTTCTTCAGGACTATCAGGTGTTTTTCTGCCAACGGCCTTCAAGACACACGATGCTGCTTTGGGTATATTTTATTTGGTCTTCCTTTAAAACTCAGAAGTGTTTCAGCCAAGTATTAATATTGATTTTCTGTTACGGTCTGTGTTCATAGTAGTATACGAGCAGATGATGACTCCTCGGTAAATGCTTACACATAAAGCCAACAAATAGGGTATTATAGGAGGCATTTGGAAGATTTTGGACAAAAGCAGCCACCAGGCACAGATGGGGATTGAACCCATGATCTTTGGTTTACGAGACCAACGCCTTACCACTTGGCCACTGCGCCTTGCATAGGTAATTAGAAAACAGGCTTTGATTGCAGATTGAGCAACCAATAGACTTTAGATATTTCTTTTATAAATATGCATTTAGGGAAGGAGGGAACACCCATAACACAAAATTCGCAATGTTTATTTATACAAAACAAATGGTCTCTTTTCACACATTCCACGAATACCATACATGGGCTGCCTTAACACAATGCATGTTATTGCACAATATAATGTAACAGACTGGACCAGTGTGCATGGGCCCTAAAGCTTGACTCCAGATAGACAATTTAAAGTGTTTGTTACCCCAACACTTCATATTCCTGATATGTGCCTGCTGTACCATGTACTTGTATGAGAAAGTCTCCTGTTCTCTTTCTATTGCTTCCTTTATGTGAAATCCCTGGTGTTCCTCACCTTCCTATTAAAAACTAACCATGCTAAGCAGGGGAGCACAGCGTGGTCAGTTCTCTAGCTATGCTGAGAACTCAGCCTGCTCTCCTCCAATGATTAGACCTGTCCTGACATGCCCCCGCTGCACCAACATTCACTGGCATGCTCAGTGTACTGCTGCCCCCCCCCCCCCAGCTCTTTTGCAGCTGAGAACAGAGGGAATGTGATCACTTATAAAAAAAAAAGGGAAAATAGGTATTTAGGTGTTTATAATGTTTTTTTTTCATATCTATACAAATATACAATCTTTCATTACTATTTTAAATTACAGAAACTGGAGTTGTTCCACTCACCAAAAGGATTTGTATTTCTGTTGACCCAGTTCAGAGATTTACACAGCTCTGCAACAGAGCACAGCCCTGTCTGGTAGAGGAGAAGAGCTGCTTTTTTTTCTACTACAGCTGTACTTTCACTTGCAGGTCTTCTTCATTATCCAAAGCATGTGACTGGACAGTGAATAAAGGAGCTGATGAGGTCATATCTCTGTCACTCAGTTCTCCCCTCCTTTCATCATGCTCATTAACCTCTTGCCGATGGTCTGCCGTCGGCAAAAGGCTCCCCTGTGCGAATTGCCATAGCTGTACGGCGGGCATTTTTAAGGGATATAGGGGGTATCGCTGTATAAATGTCAATGGTCCCAAAAAAGTGTCCGATCTGTCCGCCGCAATATCACAGTCCCAATAAAAATCAGATCGCCGCCATTACTAGTAAAAAAAAATAATAATTAAAAAAATGCATAAATCTGTCCCCTATTTTGTAGACGCTATAACTTTTGCGCAAACCAATTAATATATGCTTATTGCGCTCTTTTTTTTTTTTTTTTTACCAAAAGAATATATATCAGCCTAAACTGAAGAAGAAACTGTTTGTTTATTTTTAATTTTGGGATATTTATTATATTTATTATTTAACCTCTTGCTGACCGACTGCTGGCAGAATAGCTCCCCTGCGCGATTCGCCATAGCTGTACGGCGGCCGCTTTAATGGGTATAGGGGGCCCGCTTGTGCCCGATGTGTCTGAGGTGCGGATGCGTGTGCCTGGCGGCCGCGATGTCCGCCGGGTACCCGCGATCGCTCCTGACAGACCCAGAATGGGGATGTGTGTGTGTGTATATAGTATATATAGGAACAACGATCGGTCTCCTCCCCCAGGCAGTCCCATCCCCCCTACAATTAGAACACACATGAGGAAACACATTTTACCCCTTGATCGCCCCCCCTTGTGTTAACCCCTTCCCTGCCAGTGACATTTATACAGTAATCAGTGGCTATTTTTAGCTCTGGTCGCTGTATAAATGTCAATGGTCCCAAAAAAGTGTCAAAAGTGTCCGATCTGTCTGCTGCAATGTCACAGTCCCAATAAAAATCAGATCGCCACCATTACTAGTAAAAAAAAAAAAATAATAATAATAAAAATGCATAAATCTATTCCTTATTTTGTAGACGCTATAACTTTTGCACAAGCCAATCAATATTTTGGGATATTTAGCAAAAGGTAAAAAATAGTGTTTTTTTCAAAATTGTTGTTTATAGCACAAAAAAATAAAAACCGCAGAGGTGATCAAATGCCACCAAAAGAAAGCTCTGTGGGAAAAAAGGGACCTAAATGTTGTTTGGACACAGCGTCGCACGACCGCGCAATTGTCAGTTAAAGTGACGCAGTGCCGTATTAACAAAAAATGGCCTGGTCAGGAAGGGCTGAAGTGGTTAAGCAGCACCACACCTGACTGGCACCTTGTGCTGTTTATTCCTCCCTTTCTGCTCTATAGACATGTGCACAACCAAAAAAATTCGTTAATTTTCGTTTTCGTTTCATTAGTTTATTATTTTTTTCGTTTTTCGGGTCATTCGTTATGATCGCGATTCGTAAATTCGTTCATTCGTAAATTCGTAAATGCGTTCATTCGTACATTCGTTCATTCGTAATTCGAACATTCGTTCATTCGTACATTCGTACATTTTTACATTTGTACATTCGTAAATTCATACATTCCTAAAATCGTACATTTGTAAATTAGAAAATTCGGAAATTTGTAAATTCGAAGTTTGAAAATCCAAAAACCCGAAAATTCAAAAATCTGAAATAGTAACTAACTATTAAATTATAAGTATTGTAATTTCCTTTCAAACTTGACTGTCAGTGAACGTAACAAATACAAATTTAACCGAAGTAACAAATTATCCAAAGCGAATGCTGCATCTAAACAAATGGAACGGAACAAATTAATAATCAATAATAATAATAAAACGTTGTTATTATTATTATTGTTATTTATTATTATTAATTCATTACGTTCCATTCCGTTTTTTTCGGATCATTCATAACTTAGGATAAATTTGTATGTGTTACGTTCACTAACAGCCAAATTTAAAAGTAAATTACAATACCTATAAATTAAAAGTTACTAATAATTACTAATAGTTGTTATTATTAGTTAACTATTATTTCAGATTTCCGAATTTTCGAATTTACAAATTTACAAATTCACTAATTTACTAATGAACGAATGCACGAATGCACGAATGTACGAATGTACGTATGTAAATTGCGAATGTACGAATGTACGAATGTACGAATGTAAATTGCGAATGTACGAATGTACGAATGTACGAATGGCCGAATTTACGAATGTCCAATTTTATTGAATTTACGAATATTCGGAAAAAATTAGTTAAACGGGTTTTCGTTAATTCGGATATTCCCGAATTAACGAATTTGTCGAAATTCGTTAAAAAACGAATTCGGAACGAAACGAATTGCACATGCCTACTGCTCTATGGTAGGCTCTAAGAGGCTGAAACCAAGTCAAATCCAGGTACTTACACTGCTTGCATTTAAAGAGAACATTCATTTTGACAAACCTTCCTGTAATATTTATGTGTGATAAAAGAACAAAAAGGGGCGCCTACTAAGTGCAATATGTTTAAAATGACGGTTTATTAATAGTGTAATCAGCCAAATGGCAGTTGTGAGAAACCAGCAGGGATGTATCTGAGTATGGGGCGTGCAGTCACTCTGGGGTCCGGGGATACGTCCTCAGCATTGTACCAGTGCGCTGAGCTGATCCTGGATAAGGAGAGGGGATCCAGAGAATGGGGCAAGCCGGCCTGAGTGTCAGCCTGGAACGCACTCGGTGCAATCCGGAACCGGAAGTGATGTCGGGGCGTGTCAGATGACGCGTTTCAAAGCTTCCGCTTTTTCCTCAGATCTGAATGGTAGTAGGAGTGTAGCGTCACATATGGCGACCCACCACATTTGGCTACCCGCTGGAGTGCACATGCGCGACGCCGCCATATGCGTTCCACCCCTAAGTCCAGGTTCAAACCCCACCATCCCAGTGGACATAGAGTTAGATTATAAGTATGCCGAGCGAAGCCAGGCCGTGCCCGAAGCGCGGCAAGCGAAGCGAGCCCACGAGGGGCCCTGTTGCAAAACTTTTGGAACGCATATGGGGAACTTACGCATGTGCAGTGCGTAATTTCTCAGCGGAACTTCACTTCCGGAGCAAAATTTGATGGGCCGCCGAATGTGTCGTTACAGGGGCTTTCAATCTTATATAGGCTCCCGGGACGGAGCACAACAAAAACGTAACACTAATTGCTATTGGATGAAAATCACTGTATTACTGGCATACACTAGGTTACTGTCAGCAATGTAGTTAAATGTTAAAACTCTTATGGACATACACTATATATATATATATATATATATAGATACATATATATATCTATATAACTATCTATATATATCTATATAACTATCTATATATATATCTATATATATATATCTATATATATCCAGATTCGTTGGTGTCCTTGGTGATATGAATGCTAATGTGTATGTAGGCGCCCCTTTTTGTTCTTTTATCTTGCCTTCTAGAGTCTGCTTCACTCTCAAGGGAGCTGCCATCAGTGCTATTGTTTTATTGTTTTATGGACTTCTTGTTTTATACTGGGACTTTGCTCCTTTTAGGCTAATTCACTTTATTATAGATTACATTATATCTTGTACATAGCCCTTTGTTTAACACATGTTTTCTTATGCATTGTGTTTTCCATAACGCAGTGCTTGTACCCGTCTTCCTGCCATTTTTCCCTTTTTATTTAATATTTATGTGTACATTTAATGTAATTTATGCATTTTATTTATAACACTCAGAGGTCTGTTACACCAGATAAAATGTGTGTAGGGTGAGGCCAGTGGCATATGATTTTGTAAATTCACCGATGATCCCTGGTGTGGTGCGTTTTGCCTGTGTAACTCTTTATCCTTTTGTTAGTATATGTACATTTAATAAATCATGTGGTTTTAGCATACTACTCTATGGTCTTTTGTTATTTCTCCTACCCATCATTACTTTGAGGTGCTGGTTTTGGATAACCAGTGAAGTGGAGGCGGCGGGGTCAGCAGTTTCCTGAGTGGTGGCCCCCTAATTGGATGATTTCTGTGCTGTTGATCTTTTATCATTTGGTTATCTTTGCTGTTTGTTAAGGGAACTAGCACACTTGCCTGTGAGGTGGTTTGGGACTCTTACATGTGGACTTTCATTATTTTCAAGATTTCACATTTGGGCTTTTATATTGTAGCACTCTCTAGTGCTAGAAATGTAGATAGGTTTTTGGTATAAGTGTAGGTACATTTTTGCAGGCTTGACTCGCAGCCAAGCTTGTCTGTTTTTTCCTTGGTTTGGACAGAAATCCAGGGAGAGCTGTGTGGCTCACAGGCAGCATCACTAAGACATTCCCCCTACTTCTCGAATGTTCTGGAACCTTCTGGAAGAATGGGAAGGGAGGCAAGGTGGAGCTGCCTGGAGTATTCTTAGGGCCCTGATCAATCCCCAACTTGGTTTGGCAGGTGGCAGCCCCCCTCAAATACTCAGGGTCATCCCAGCTTTGGAGGAGTTGTTTGGGTGGAAGCTGGAGATTCTTGGCCATTGAGGGAGCTACCCAGTCTGGGAGGCAGGGTGACCACGGAGGTGTCCTAGACAGAAGGCACGGGATCAAGGAGGAAAGTGGGAGAACCCTGCCAGGCAAGTCTCCAGGAGCAACAGCACCAGCCAAGAGGGCTGGTGAGTGACACACAGTCAGGAGGACTGGGAGGCACGCCTGAGAGGACTGGGATGGAGCAGTCTGGGATGGGTGCAGAGCCAGTCAGGAGGACTGTGGTGGCACGGGCAGTGGAAAGATGCAGCTGTAGCCAGGAGGGCTGACAGGTCCTGAAGAGGTGGTACTGGTGGAAGTTATATGTGGGACAGCTAGCACTAAGGACTACCTATTTTTTCTACACCATAGGGGCCCGTGGTCCCTGCCTGCAAAGGACATTTGCTTTGGGCCTGGCTGAGCCAGTTTCAGACCCTCAACAACAGTGCTAGCTGGTCTTGGGATTGATACTCTGCAAGCAAGTGTATGTGCTGGAGGTGAAAGAAGAGGTTTTATATATCGGAGTGTATATAGTTCAGTACCTACTAGAGCTGCACGATTAATCGTTAAGAATCGTCATTGCGATTTTTTTCCCCCCTTGCGATCTTGACAAAGTATTTCCTGATTCTTTCTATGCAGAGAAAGAAAATATATATTTATAAAGAAAATTAAAAATATAAAGAAAATTAAATGATAAAAGGATTTTTGGGGGACAGGGCTAAAGAACAAGATTCAAGAAAAAACAGCAGCACTAGATGATGTATTTATAAAATAGTAGCAATCTCAATGCTCTCGTTTATACCCCCTGGTGAGAGTACATCCAAAGTGTAGATCCAATAGGTCTCACGCGCGCAGAGCTTCTTGAATCTCTCGGCGGCTGGGAGAGACCTAGGGATCTGTTCAATGACCCAAACTCTCAGGCCCACCGAAGAGCCCTAGTGGGCCATGGCAAAGTGTTTTGGGACACTGTGGGGGTCCGTACCACCTATTGGATCTACACTTTGGATGTACTCTCACCAGGGGGTATAAACGAGAGCATTGAGATTGCTACTATATTATAAATACATCATCTAGTGCTGCTGTTTTTTCTTGAATCTTGTTCTTTAGCCCTGTCCCCCCAAAAATCCTTTTCTCATTTAATTTATATTACAGGTTTATTTATTTATTTTTTCCTGCATTCCTCCATGTGGGTGGTATAAGTATGAAATACATACTGCCCCCTATAGTCTCAATTGTCTTTGTGTTTTAAATCTCTTCCCTTTATCATTTTGCCCATATAAGTCTGATTACAAGCCTGATTACAATCTATATATATGATCTCTACATGATCCCTACATACACACTGGATATTTAATAATGAGCGCCCCCAAGTCTCCTTTGTGTATATTAGCATAGGCCACACATGGAAGCGATTCATTATGTATATATATGCACATATGTTCATTCCATACCATTGACCCTGATCTTATTGCTAAGTTTTCTATTTTTGCTGTTTTAATTACCAAATCCTATTGAATTTAATCCATTGTAACACATACATGTGTATATTCTCGAGTGATACACATATATACATATATTTTCCCCATTTGTTTATACTCGTGTGTCCATAGTTTTTATCACCTCCCAAATATACTATCCAGATGCATGTATATTATATTGGACCAGCTATAGCGTTTTTTTTTTTTATTCTTATTTTTTATACTTTTTTCTATTTTTTATTCTTATTTTGGCCACTCCTTCTTCCCTGGTCTTTTTAAGCCAGCAGTACTATCCATCTGTAGCTTGACGAAGGAGCGCGGCTACCGTGACATCGTAGCCCGTACGCTCAGGAAACTTGTCGCTTTCCAGTGACTTCACTATCCTGCGCCTGCCTCCCATCTGCGTTCCTGGCCTCGCTTTGGATTCCACCACCACCGCAGCCGGCTTCAGCGGTGCACAGCAAGCCATACGCTTCACCAGCTAGCAGAGGGGATCGTGACCGACCTAACGGACTTTTCTCATGATGGATCATCTCCTTAATCCACTACATGCTGTTTTTTAATCCACTAAATGTGAGTTGCTTGCACATTGTTTTTAATAAATTGGTTTTATACTACACCCAGAAGCGCCTTTTCCCCTTGTGTTTTTTTTCTTCAGATTTTGGAGCTCGGTTTCAGTTCTCCTGGAAGGCAGCCCTGGTTGTGGATCCCATATCATTATCCCTGTCATGGACATACTACTTCCAGACCTGCAACAGGGCTCAGGCGCATCCCCACCAACAGGTTCCCAGTAACGAACAGGCGTGCGCCAATGCGCATGTGCCGATCGCAGAAATCGCACGCACAGTGATTCGGCTTTGGCGCCCAGTGGCCTTTAAGAGGGGCTTCTACCATTCAGCTCTTGCTGTTTGATCTGCAGCTTCACCTGTGACCTGTTCCTGTAATCAGCATCCGATCACCTGACCTGGCTCTCTGACCACACTGCTGTCTCCAATCCTGAACCTTGGCTTTCCCTGACTCTGATTCTGTTTACCTGCCTGTCTGATCTCCTGTTACCAGAAACCAGCCCGAACTTGACTATTCCTTGCCTGCCGATTCTGTTGAACTGATCCACTGTGTATGACCCGGCTTGTCTGACCTTGCTTCTGCCTGCTGTGTGCACCCTGCTGACCTGCATCCAGCTTACCTGCATCCTGCTGACCTGCATCCAGCTTACCTGCATCCTGCTGACCTGCATCCAGCTTACCTGCATCCAGCTTACCTGCAGCCTGCTGACCTGCATCCAGCTTACCTGAGGCCTGCTGACCTGCATCCAGCTTACCTGCAGCCTGCTGACCTGCATCCAGCTTACCTGCTGACTTGTACCCAGCTTACCTGCACCCGGCACTCCAGCCAGTTCCAGTGTCTCCCAGTGTACATCATCTCCAGTTCCAGAGAATCCACCAGGCACTCATACCCCGCTGTGCTCCTACGGTCACTGTCCTCAACTCCAGTGATCTGGGAACCAGGGCTGTACGAGAGGTCTCCCTCTGCACGTCAGGCTCACATACGAGGTACGTGTCAATCCCATTTCCCATGCTTTTTTTATATGGACTGTCATGGACTAACATATCTTTGTCCTTATTTTTTATTATTGTGATTGCCTTTAGCAGTGAAGCTACTTGCCGTGGTGCTCCATCCAGGCGTCAGCTTCACTACTTATGGATGTACCCTCCTGCAAGGCCCTCCAGGCCCCAAACTCAGACCAGCTATTGGCTTGATCCTCCTCAGGAAGCAGACTTGGGAGTCAGAAGCCTCAACTTCAACCCTGTCTCTTGCCAGCAGCCCAGGAGGCAAGGACAAAAGACCTTTCTGAAAGGTCACCCCAAATATTTATAACCTCCCAAAAACTAGTAGTAAACTACCAGCAATTGGTCAGAGAGAAATAATTATATTAAATGATTGTATCTTCTTGCTCTGTTGCCAGGGACACTTTCCAACAGCAGAAATAATGTAGGTTTAGGGAAAGCATAACAAAAGCAAAATTAATTATTCATACTCAGCCTACTACAGCCTAGCAACAACACATAATGTAAACTATGGACACTCTTGCTTGGGGAAGGATCCTTACAGTTATGTATGAAGATGAAGGTAGGGGTGAAGGAGTTGGACCAGAATCTATGACATACAAGGAGGGAGGGGGCTATGGTAGGGAATTGACTCTTCCTGGGGTAATCACATTTTCTAGCAAGTTCAAAGGCACATTGCTAGTGAATAAAAAATAATTTATAGAAAGAAAAGCACTGTAAACATTCAAAATACTTGATTTTTATGTGCTTTTTACCTACAGATTTTTAAGTTGGTGGCAGGGTCTCTTTAAAATAAACATTTAATGATGTATTAATGAGTACAGAGCTGTGTTCATTTGTTTCTCTTCTATGTTCCCGGAGTTCGGTCTTAAAGTATTCCTGTACTAAGAATAATGAACTGTTCCTTGCTATTAACATATGAACGTTGTAAGTTGATAGAGTTCATTGTGGATGAGGCAGAACACAACATACATTAGAGTCTAGATAGCTTTGTTATTCAAAACTGTACAATGAGAGCAATGATTTATTCCTGGTAATGGGAGACCACCTTGTTCAAGGTTCCCAGTTATATAACCAACATCTTATTACCACTAATTCAAAGGAAAGCTACAGCATAAACTTTTTGGATCAACTTTATCTTTCTTAATGAGTTTAAAGTTTTTAAGCTTGGTGTTTTATTTAGAAGCTGTTGACTTCTGGGTAAATGCTAAGACAAAGTGATACATAGATAGTGATAAATACCGTACATGTAGTAATTTTGGAAAGAGCTACCATTAGGCACAGACATAAGTGAACTCATGGCCTTTGGTTTGCAAGGCCAACACCTTACTACTTGGCCACCATACCTGGTGCTTGTGGACTTTTAAAGGGTTAAAGAAGGGTCAATCCAATAACAAAAGGTTTGCAGAACATATTCCCTATTCCCTTCCTGTGTTTGCTAAAGACAGATGATGGTTTTGGGTTTTACTTTTACAATTTGGCCAAAATTAGAGCTGTGTATGAAATCCATCAATGAAGTAGGAATAGGTCATGAGTTATTGAACTCTCTACCAGTGGTGTATTTAGATTTTGTGCTGCCCTAGGCCTGACTAAACTCATGCACCCCCTAATTTAAATACGACCCACCCTTCCTGTCAAGGCCACACCCCTTCCTATTTGAGACATGCCCTGTCATCTGTAAACCACGCCCCTTCCTCTTTCAATTGATGGACACAGTGGCTGCGTTTGATGGCACAGTGGCGGCAATTGATGGGCACAGTGGCTGAGTTTGATGGCACAGTGGCGGCAATTGATGGGCACAGTGGCTGCGTTTGATGGCACAGTGGGGGCAATTGATGGGCACAGTGGCTGTGTTTGATGGGCACAGTGGCTGCCTTTGATGGGCACAGTGGCTGCATTTGATGGGCACAGTGGCTGAATTTGATGGCACAGTGGCAGCAATTGATGGGCACAGTGGCTGCATTTGATGGCACAGTGGCAGCAATTGATGGGCACAGTGGCTGCGTTTGATGGCACAGTGGTGGCAATTGATGGGCACAGTGGCTGCGTTTGATGACACAGTGGCTGTGTTTGATGGCACAGTGGCTGTGTTTGATGGCACAGTGGCTGCGTTTGATGGGCACCGTGGCGGCAATTGATGGGCACAGTGGCGGCAATTGATGGGCACAGTGGCTGCGTTTGATGGGCACAGTGGCTGCGTTTGATGGGCACAGTGGCTGCGTTTCATGGCACAGTGGCGGCAATTGATGGGCACAGTGGCGGCAATTGATGGGCACAGTGGCTGCGTTTGATGGCACAGTGGCGGCAATTGATGGGCACAGTGGCTGCGTTTGATGGGCACAGTGGCAGAAATTTGATGGCACAGTGGCTGCGTTACTAAAGCTGCCTGGGTATACAAGTTTTTAAATTGGTCTTGACTCCTGGCTTGCTGTTTCAATCCATCTATATTATATAGGTGGATTGAAACAGCGAGCCAGGAGTCAGGACCAATTAAAAAACTTGTATACCCTGGCAGCTTTAGTATTTATCCATTCACTCGCTCTAATCAATTCGTACCTGAGGGTTCCCGCCGCCGTCGTCCTCCTCTCTCTCGCTCCTCCTCCTCTGGTTACAGAGAGACCCGTCCCGACTCCCCGCCCCAAGCTGGAGAGTATGCAATGATGCCGCGTGGAGGTGGGTAGGCAGAGCATCAGGCTCTGCCTCCACCAGTTAGGCTATGTGCAGTGCACCAGGTATGGCCATTGGTCAGTGACACTGACAGTCAGTCATGGTCCGTTTTATGGGGGTGGCAGTCGCTCCCCCCCGCGCTCAAGCCACCCATACTGCCAGTGCTGAGTGCCAATGATATATAGCAAG
Source organism: Lithobates clamitans (assembly GCA_037952925.1). Taxonomy (NCBI): domain Eukaryota; kingdom Metazoa; phylum Chordata; class Amphibia; order Anura; family Ranidae; genus Lithobates; species Lithobates clamitans. Next base: position 631,359 of record JBBGZY010000464.1, read on the forward strand.
GCCCCAGGAGGCTGTATCTGAGCGTGAGCTGGCCGCGGGAGGCTATATCTGAGCGGGACGTGGGGAGGACGGGTCGGGGGGGTTTTGTGTGGGGGGGGGCGGCAAAAAAGCCACTGCCCCCTGCAAAGTGCTGCCCTAGGTCTAGGCCATGTCAGCCTAGGCCAAGACACAACACTGCTCTCTACACTAACAACTGTTGACTTTTGGGTAATTGCTGAGACAAAGCGAGATGAATATTGTGATAGGCATACAAAACATTTTTAGGAAGAATAGGTGTTAAACGCATGATCTTTGGTTTACAAGGCCTATGCCTTACCACTTAGTCACTGTACCTGGTACAAAAGAGCCTTGTGTTGCCTGCCTACAAATCCAATTGTGCAACTAATGCCTAATTACTGAGCCAATTATTCCAAATTCCATAGAGCTGTTTCAAGCTTTTTGACCATCAAATGCAATGCAAATTTTTATGTTGGTAACAGGGTCTCTTTAAAAAAAAACATTTAATGATGTATAAATGATATATAAATGAGTATAAAGCTGTGTTAATTTTTGTCTTTTCTATCTGCCTGGAGTTCAGTCTTAATGTATTCCAGAATAATCAACACGCTCTGTTGCTATGAACAGATAACATTATCTGTGGATATACGGTAGTTCATTGTAGATGAGACAGAACACAACACACATTAGCATCTAGATAGCTTTCAAAATTGTACAATGGGAGCAATAATGGTTTATTCCTGGTAATGGGAGCACACCTTGTTCAAGGTTCCATGTCACATAATGCTAACAAAGCCATACCCGTCCACGTTCTACATCGAAGACTGAGAAGGAAGGTGTCATTTTGGAGTCAAAAAGCTGTTATTCTAGACACAGCAGTTCAAATGCTTATTACTTAAAAACGAATTTACTAGATCTGAAACCTAATTTCGAAGTGTATCTAAACCAGTGTTTCTCAAACTTTTTTGTCTTGCAGTGCACCAAAAAGATCTAAAAATTTTCACGGCACACCTTAAAAGATTTAACCATTTTTGTGGTGAACAACATACCGTATTTATCGGTGTATAACACACACACTTTTTTCCCCTTAAAATCAGGGGCAAATCGCCGGTGCGTGTTATACGCTGATCCCCTGCGATCCCCCGCTGATTTAGCGGAGCGATCGCCGACCGCGATTTGAAAATGGTATTTATTTTTACATATACTGCATATTTAATTTTACATTTAATGTGAAGGATGTGCCTGCTTTTGAGAGAAAATCAGAATGAAGGGAGGTTCCAAAGTCCACAAAAATGTATGCATTTCAGCGTCGATTTAAGAAGTCTCTCCTTTTTTGATTTGGTTTCGGTCAATGCTGAAAATCCAAACTCGCAAAACCCCGAAGACACAAATAGCAGAATTCCTTTGATTGCTTTTGAACTGATTGGACGTCTCTATTATTATAATATAATTAGAGCGATCGAGTTCTCCCAAGATCTCGCACAAGTCTTGCGTTACGAAAGGAACCAATGAATGACAGACTGACAGAGATTGAATGTTTTTATATGTTACTCTTTTAGCCCGGGTTCACACCTATGCGAATTAGATGCGGCTTACACCGCATCTAATTCGCAGGACATTTTAAAATACATTCATATGAATGCATCTGGTTCACATATGTGCGTTGCATTCGCACTGCGCATTGCACAAAAAACGTGCGCGTTTTCTGGGCATTGCAGTGCAAATTACGAGCCCCTTATCTTCTATGGGAACGCATCTGCTTCGCAGGTGCATTGCATTCTGAACATAGATTTTCTACTTCTCCTCACTACACCTCCCCCTCTCCCCCCCCTCCCTCTCCCTGCTCACTGATCCTGAGCTAAAACGCAGTGATTCCTTTGAACAGGAGATTTTTATCTCCCCAGTGAAACCTGAGCTTCAATTCGCACCGCACATGTGTGAAACCGTGCTTAAAGTGGTGTTCCGGACGAAATTATACTTTTTAAATAAAAATAGAAAAAACAGAAAATGAAAAGCTGCGTTAAGGGTTAAGCCCTCATGCACACGGACGTTTTTACAGCTGCTTTTTTGAGCTTTTTTTGCAGCTTAAAAAGGCCTGTCTATGTTAGTCCATGGCTTCATGCCCACCTAGGCATTTTTGAGCTGCAAGTGGCATAGGCGTTTTTAAGCTGTAAAAAAAACCCAGGACCAGTGGGTTCTGAAAGACGTTTTTCAGCTGTAAAAACGCTCTAACGCTGAAAAACGCTCAAAAACGCTCAAAAACGTCATTCACCAACGTTTTTTAGCATTTTTGATCCATTGAAAAAAAAAAAAAAAATTTGAAAAAAAAAAAAACGCTCAAAAACGCTAACGCGGAAAAACGCTCGAAAACGCTCAAAAACGCTATTGCAAAAACGCTGAAAAAAGCTGAAAAAAGTAAAAAAAAGTCACTGCAAAGATACTGGCGTTTTCATAACGTTCAGCCTGTGTGCATGAGGGCTAAGAATAAAAAATGTGAGATAGGTATAAACAAAATCATACACTGATATCCAAAATTTAGTGTTGATTATTTGTAAAATAAAAATACATATACGTGGATAAGTGAATTATTAAAGTCCAAAAAGGCCAAAAAAGAAAATCCGTGATAAAAAAGGAAAAGTGCCAGAAAGTGCCAAAAAGAAGATGAAGATGCAGATGGGGAAATCTTGTATGGTTCCTCACACCCAAGGTGGAATATCAGATGTGCTTACCAGATCCCGATGACTGCTATGACAGCAGCCATAAACGGCACAGGGAATTCGGGGCTCCCCACAACCTCAGCATAAGGTACCAGTAAGCGACAGATGATATCTCAGGGTTGAAAAACAAGAGGACAATCCATAGCGTGATACAGTCTGCACAGTCGATTTATTAAAAAGAATTGCACTTACAAAACATCGGTGAAGTGAACAGCATGAACCGTACAATCAACAAGAGTCGGCGTCTCCGTCTGCTGCCTCCGCTTCCTAAGTTCGTATATAGCCCTACACGAGAACGGACGTGGTGACGTCGTAAATAAAAATACCCCTATAATACAGAAGCTTAATGTATTCTAGTAAAGTTAGTCTGTAAACTAAGGTCTGTTTTGTTAGTTTATAGCAGTAGTTTGTTATTTTATAAACTTACAGCAGGCCGTGGCCATCTTAAGTGTGGGCATCTGAAGCCAGACTGTATTTCTTCCTGGATCTCATCCTTGCAGATCTCGCACATGCTCAGTGCAGCACAAGCAGTGTAATAGGTTTCAGGTCAGGTTTCCATAGCAACGGCAGTTTCAGAGGAAGTTGCCACCCCTTCCCAGAAGGCATTGCAAACAGGAAATGATGCGATGGGCCGTGGCCAGGGAGGGGGAAGTGAAAAATGAATACAGCAGATATACAGGAGGTGCTGAGAAAAAAAATATCCAATTTGTTTACAGTGCACAGTTTAGTGAGGGATGCTGAAGAGTTGTAAAAGTGGGTGGAACTCCACTTTAACTTTTGCGACATTGATTTTCCATTTCATTTTACGATATGTTCAAGGTTTCAAGACGCTAGCAATTTTAAATATTTTTCAAAGCTCCCACGGCACACCTGAAAATCTTAGTGTAGGCTGTCATGCTAGGAGCAGACTACAGAACATCTCCTCCTCCACATCTACCTATCATAGAGGGGACATATTCTGTAGTCCCCAGGAAATTAATAGGAACAATTTAATTGAGAAAAGAGCAGCACAGGCAGAGAACACAGGAAATTATCATCTGACAAGGTTGCAGGATCAAGAGGAAGGCATTTTTCTGCAGTCATCGAACAGATATAGCAAACGACTTTCAATGGCATATTTAAAGTGGAACAAAACCCATCGATTTAATGGTTTCAAAAAACAGTTAGCAATCCTGGCATGCAGGGAACGTAACTGTTAGCCTCGGTTCACACCAGAGGCGGCACGACTTGCAGGTCGCCTCACCGAGGCGACCTGCACATGACTGTCCGGGCGACTTGCAAAACGACTTCTGTATAGAAGTCTATGCAAGTCGCCCCAAGTTGCCCCCAAAGTCGTACAGGAACCTTTTTCTAAGTCGGAGCGACTTGCGTCGCTCCCCTTAGAACGGTTCCATAGCACAGAACGGGAGGCGACTTGTCAGGCGACTAGGTCGCCTGTCAAGTCGTCCCTGTGTGAACTGAGCCTTACATTTGCTTGGGTTCTCAACCAAACTGTCAAACCATCAAATGGCTGGTACTGATCCCATGTGGAGCACCATGGCAGTTGAAGATCAAACAGAGGCCAAGGTGGCAGCTTCCTTGGCTGAAAAGGATAGGAGGGTTTAGTTCCACTTTAACAAACTAAACTAAGGCAGATAAGAGAAGTTGATTGCTAGGGTTTATATATCCTTTAAGCATATACATATACTAGTTCCTTTATTAGATGCACCTTTCCAAAATTAGCTAGGACTCCCCTACATAAAATGTAGAAAAAAATGTTTTGTTATAGACACGTTATTAAAATGCATAGGTATGGACACATTTTTATATAGGATTTTTTTTTTTTAGGAAAATGAATATGTATTGTGTATTTGGGGCAATATTAGGACAGCTGGTCATATCCATACAGTAATTAGCACATAAAAAAGCCTAGTTCGATTCAAAGTCTTTCAAATTTAAGTTGATAATAATCATAGAGAAAACTTTTATTTGTTATTAGCTTGGTCATTCCCCTATGATGACCAGAAAGGCTCATCACAAATGATCACCTTTTAGGAGCAGCTGCTAGTGACAGAAAATTAGTATGTACAGTCTTATAACATAGTACCGGGATTTTATTCATGCCAACAAGAACCATCAAAGAACTGCTTTGAGTGACAACATTATCTGAACATTACAATTCAGATGGTTTTGATAGAAAATTACTACATAATGATAGTTTGGCTTGAAGAGATTTGAAAAGGAGAGGAAAGAAAGAACAGATCGAGCCTGAAACTTGAAGCAAGCTTTGTGACGAGAAGCTACACTTTGTATTGTGTTAAGTAAACTATACAATAACGATTTTTCTTTAAGTGCTTACATTCTAATGTTAGATTCTTTATATAACAGACTTTTTTGCTAAAATGACTTTGCAGAAAAGTGTTATTGAAACAAATTGTTGCTCCCCATCTCTTTGGAATGTCCTTTTGTGCAGTGTGAAAAGACTGTTAGTTTCCAAGTTCTACAAGGTGTTTGAGAGTCCGGATCACAGTGAAATGAATAAGGTGTTCCAAAACAACAGAAATTAAACTTTCTTGTAATGAATGTGCTGCTTGTGCAAAGTCTTAAAGTGATTGTAAAGTCTTGTTTAAAAAAAAAAATCAACAAACATGTCATACTTACCTCCTATGTGCAGTGGTTTTGCACAGAGCAGCCTGGGTCCTCCTCTTCTCGGGTCCCTCTTCGTTGCTCCTGTGGCCCCTCCCTCCTGTCAAGTGCCCCCACAGCTAGCAGCTTGCTATGGTGGCACCTGAGCCGAGCTGCAGCGCCATGTGTCCATTCAGACATGGAGCTGCTGTTCTGCCCTGTCCCCTCTCCCCCCTGATTGGCTAACTGACTTTGATTGACAGCCGCAGGAGCCAATGGTGCCGCTGCTGTGTCTTAGCCAATCAGGAGGAAAGTCCCAGATGGCCGTGGGATTTGTGGACATTGCTGGACAGAGATGGGGCTCAGGTAAGTATTAGGGGGTGCTACACACAGAAGTCTTTTTATCTTATAGAATGCATTGAGATAAAAAAAACTTCTGCCTTTACAACTCATTTAAGTGGTGTAAAATGTTTATATTTAGGAGGTCCTACATGGAAGTTGTCTAGGATAGGAGCTTAAACGCCTCCTGTCTTGGTCAAGGGATTTGGACCTTAACTTGGCACATGCCTTGTTTGAGGATCTCCGTGCACATCAATCTTATTAATTTTTACTTTTACTTTGTAACTCTTCTAAATAAAAGTTCAAAACCCTCACCATGAGAAGAGGTTGTTGATTTCCTTTTAATTTGTTATATATTGTCCTCTCATAGATTTGGCCTGTACAGTGAGGGAAAAAAAACATGCTGATTTTGTACGTTTGACCACTGACAAAGAAATAATCAGTCTATAATTTTAAAATCCAGAAAAACGCATTTCAAAAAAGTTATAAATTGATTTGCATTTTAATGAGTGAAATAAGTATTTCACCCCTTCGCAAAACATGACTTAGTACTTGGTGGCAAAACCCTTGTTGACAATCACAGAGGTCAGACATTTCTTGCAGTTGGCCACCATGTTTTCACACATCTCAGGAGGGATTTTGTCTCACTCCTCTTTGCAGATCCTCTCCAAGTCAATAAGGTTTTGAGGCTGATGTTTGGTAACTCCAACATTCAGCTCCCTCAACATGTTTTCTATGGGATTAAGGTCTGAAGATTGGCTAGGCCACTCCAGGACCTTAATGTGCTTCTTCTTGAGCCACTCCTTTGTTGCCTTGGCCGTGTGTTTTGGGTCATTGTCATGCTGGAATACCCATCGACGACCAATTTTCAATGCCCTGGCTGAGGGAAGGAGGTTCTCACCCAAGATTTGAGGGTACATGGCCCCATCCATCATCCCTTTGATGAGGTGAAGTTGTCCTGTCTTCTTAGCAGAAAAACACCCCCAAAGCATAATGTTTCCACCTCCATGTTTGACAGTGGGGATGGTGTTCTTGGGGTCATAGGCAGCATTCCTCCTCCTCCTCCGAACACGGCGAGTTGAGTTGATGCCAAAGAGCTTGATTTTGTTCTCATCTGACCACAACACTTTCACCCAGTTCTCCTCTGAATCATTCAGATGTTCATTAGCAAGCTTCAGATGGGCTTGTACATGTGCTTTTTTGAGCAGGGGGACCTTGTGGGTGCTGCAGGATTTCAGTCCTTCACAGTGTAGTGTGTTACCAATTGTTTTCTTGTTGACTATGATCCCAGCTGCCTTGATATTATTGACAAGATTCTCCTGTGTAGTTCTGGGCTGATTCTTCACCATTCTCATGATCATTAAAACTCCACGAGGTGAGATCATGCATGGAGCCCCAGACCGAGGGAGATTGACAGTTATTTTGCGTTTCTTCTGTTTGCGAATAATCGCACCAACTGTTGTCACCTTCTCACCAAGCTGCTTGGGGATGGTCTTGTAGCCCATTCCAGCCTTGTGTAGGTCTACAATCTTGTCCCTGAAATTCTTGGACAGCTCTTTAGTCTTGGCCATGGTGGAGAAATTGGGATCTGATTGATTGTTTCTGTGGATAGGTGTCTTTTATACAGGTAACAAGCTGAGATTAGAAGCACTCCCTTTAAGAGAGTGTTCCTAATCGTCACCTCTATAAAAGACACCCGTTAGCCAGAAATCTTGCTGATTGATAGCAGAGGTTATTGCAATAACAAGCTCTTTGTAGAAGATGTAACAGAAGAAAATATATTTAAAAAAATGATTGTTCTGCTTGATGCATTTCGTCACTAAGGGGATTTTTTTCCGGTGTTTTTAGATATCTCTGCGGACAGTGCAGGCCTACCTATTGTTCTATATGAGTGGGGATCTTTGCACTAATTCTTTCTGAGATCTATACAGACTGTGGACGGCGTCACTTTTGATGGTTTTGCGTTTCCTCTAGATGTTTGGTATACACAGAGTACTAAATTTCTTGTATTACATTTTGCAGTTTAACCTGATTGCTATATAGCTGTTAATGCTTTAATGTTTCCATGTTTTAGTCATTGTAAGTAAAGGGAATAATAAGGTTTTAAAGGATATGTCAAAATCTGCTGGACCCCTATTCGTCTCTGTCCCTCTCCACATGCTACTGCTTTTTACTCCCAAGAGCCTGCCCACAAATTGTGTGTAGGGAAGGGTCACTTGGGAAATGTAGTTCCGGTGGCTTGCCAATGTCAATCGGAACTGAGCTCCCAGCAGCTGCCCCGTGACAATTTTACAAGCCTGGTGATGTCGTCATAGGGAGTAATAAAAACTGTTCCTTGTCACAGGAACACAGTTGATCTAGAAAGGAAGGAGATTTGGGGGTAATTATGGGTCATGCTTATACAAATCCTTTATTTATTGGTATTGTAATCTAGTTGGGTCATACAATAGTTGTATCTGTGTTCATATCTATGTGTACAATATTATTTTTTTATATACTGTCATTGTATTTCTCTTTCCTTTGCAGCCGCCTTCAAAGCTTGCGGAGGAACTATATTGTTCATATTTTATTTATGTGCATATAATAAGTAATATTTTTCTTGAAAGATTAGCCTGAGTACTTTGCACTACAGAGTCATCATGATGCAGAGAATGTTACCGAGGGATTTTGGCCCATCATGGCCATCCACCGTTCCTTAGTAGGAAATTAAACATGTAGGCAGGTGCCTATAAGGGGGATGTTTTTTTCTAGCAAGTGAGACAGACTGCCTAGGTTGGGGAAGGGGGAAAGGTTAAGCTGTGGGTTGCTGGTTTCCGGGGTGATTTTTAGGGTCCTGCATTCCTTATTGGTCCATATATACTGTAAATAGTGCGAAGGTCATGCTCAAGGGAGCTTCTGAGCGGGATCAAATGGGGGCAAGAGGATCCATGTCACCTGGAAGGAGTAGCCTTCATCAGCCACCCCAAGTGAAGTCACCAGCCATGAACACCAATTACGGACTGGACTCACACCTTTACAGGTATGCCTGGGAAGGAGTTGGACTGTGTTGCATTTTACGTTGTAATTTTCCCAAGTATTTCAGTAAAACGTTGTTAACTGTTGCAAGCCTGGGCTGAAGTCATTCAAAGGGGTGCATGGCTGTAAATGGTGTATGAAAGCAACAGGGCCTGTAAAGCACGACTCGAGGAATGAGAGCAAGGTCTCTACAGAAGGTTGACTTGGTAGAAGAGTTGAAGCAGGAGAGCATTTGCCATGGGTAACCATGAACTGGTGAGAATGTATAGCAGCCGGTCGTAAAGCATTGTATCTGGTGTAGGTGACAGGTCCTCCATTAATGAGTGCATATACGAGAGGAAAGGAGAGCAGAGGTACCCCCCACGTGTGTGCACGAGCGAGCCTGCCCACAAACAGACTTAGGACTTTTAATGTGCACAATTACAGTACATAAATGAAAACTGAAGATATGATTAATACCTGATTTTACAAAGGCACATAATTAAAAATATGACTTTAAATCATATGCTTATATGAGCCATTGCAGCATACAGATTTTATTGGTCATTCGAGCATTCTCAATTGGACTGCCATCAATCAAACCCTTATAGAAAATACATAAGCCTATGTGGTTAGTTAAGATATTTCATGTCACGATCAAGGGGTCAGGCACGAAGACCAGTTGCTATAGCAGTGGAAGCTCACAGAGGAACCGGCAGGATAGGATAGGAACTAAGGTTGCCACCTCATCCCTTTCATCCCGAACACAGATGAATTACCGTATATACTCAAGTATAAGTCGAATTTTTCAGCACATTTTTTTTGTGCTGAAAGTGCCCCCCTCGACTTATACTCGAGTCAAGCACTTTTCTGCAGCAAAAAATTTCATTTTCCGAACCGACTTTGGGGCCCCGTATCTCAGGGCCACTTAGTGCTAGGAACCCCATTTGGTGTGCAAACCCAGTGGAACTGGTACCACAACATATCCAAAGCTGAAGGTCCTAGCACTAAGTGGCCCCGAGATACAGGGCTCCAAAATCGGTTCAGAAAATGTCATACTCTGCTGCAGAAAAGAGCTTGACATTTTCTGAACCGACTTTGGGGCCCCATATCTCAGGGCCGCTTGGTGCTAGGAACCCCAAATTTGGTGTGCAAACCCAGTGGAACTGGTACCATAACATATCCAAAGCAGGGGTTCCTATCACCAAGTGGCCCTGAGATACGGGGCCCCAAAACCGGTTCGGAAAATGTCATTCTCTGCTGCAAAAAAGTGCTTGACATTTTCTGAAATGATATTTGGGGCCCTGTATCTAAGGGCCACTTGGTGCTAGAAACCCCAGCTTTGGAAATTTTATGGTGCTAGTTCCACTGGGTTTGCATACCAAATTTGGGGTTCTTAGCACTAAGTGGCCCCGAGATACGGGGCCCCACATTCGGTCAACTGTGTCCATCTTCAGCAATGTCATTTCGGGACCCTTTGGGTTCAGAGACCCCAAATTTTGGCTGCAGCTAGGGGGCATCTAGGAACCCTTAACTACCGAGTTTGAAGTTCAGGGGACCTATGGCTGCAAATGGGAACAGTGATGCTGCAAATTGGCATTGTTTGACCCTCTTTTCCACTTACAGTAGCTGTGCATTTCTCACCCTCGTCTTATACTCGGGTCAATAAGTTTTTCCCATTTTTTTTGTGGTAAATTAGGGCCTCGACTTATACTCGGAACAACTTATACTCGAGTATATACGGTATACAGGTTCTGAGGCTAATTTAATGCAGATAAGGCACCAAGTGAGTTTAAATACCACCTTAATCAGCCATAGAACCTGTGTAATTAATATGTGTTTTAAAGGGATGAGGTAGCAACCCTAATAGAAACACAGGCAGGTCACCCTGGCAGATGTAACAGGTTCACCTGAGGTGCGGAATCTAAGTATTAACCGGTGTTCACCAGAACTCCCGACGTCACCGGTCGGACGTAAACGAACGTGACACGCCATTTCCACTAGTACTTGATTTCCTGCTTTTCTGTTTGTTTTTTGCCCGCATGTACCCTTATGTGGGGAATGTGGTTTTAAACCGTTTTTAGCCTATTAAATAATTTGGCTTACTTCACCATGGGAGCTTTTTATTCATTTTTCCACATTCTTAAACATCTACGGTCCCTGTGACCCACCCTGGGAAGTCCGGTCGTATGCATCCAATGCATCCAAGTAGCCTTAGCGCTGATCAAGACACCTGAGTTCCAGCACCTGAGTTCCAGCATCTGCACCTAGCCGTGACCATAAGAAGCCCTGTTGGTTGTCCCCAAAGCGTGTTCGACTCCTGTCATGGGAGTCACTTCCATCGGGTGAGTAGGCTGTGTGGCTGGTGATGGTGATTGATTACTGCTATTTGATGCTTCGCTGTACCCAAGGAAGATTTGCCTAGAAGTTCAATCTACACAGAAGCTCTGTTTTTCATTTTTGAACATTATCTGATACATATTTGTCGTACACATTGGATATTAATGGTGGACTTTTTCTTTTACTTTTTCACATCTGATTATTTGATTAATTTTTGTTTTTATATTTTTCACTATGATGATTTAGCATTCAGTTGGCAGACATTATTTCACAATTTTCACGATCTTTATTTATAACATGTCGTTTTCATATAGAGTGATTTTGCACTTGCACTTTAATAGGAGCGCGGTTTGTAATTAGACAGCTAATTATTTTTCTTGTTTTCATCATTATAACGTGCCGCTCCCCAACTAATTAATTTATTTAATCTTATTCTCCATATGCGCGAGTAGGTATTTTGTTACCAATTTTTACAATTTACATGTAAACACAGGGTCTGCAGGTGAGTCATCTGTACACAACAATAGGGGAGAGCTGGGCAGCATTAGTAGCAGCACTTCACACTGAGATATCGGGACACAGCACAGGATTAAAACCTCAAGGGATGAGGGAATTTAAACCAGGATAGATGGCAAGTATGAGGCAGCTGCTTTGGGCCCCACAACGATGACAGGGCCCAGGGCAGCTGTCCCTTTTGCCCTGCCTTAAAAAACGGCCCTGACCAAGGGGGTGAGCAAGCCGGGGTCCTGTAGCAGATATAGCAGATAGGGATCAAGCAGAAGCATAGTTGAGGAACAAGCCAAAGAAGAGTAACGAATAGTTGCAGGTTGGGATTAAGCAGAAGCCTAGTCAAGGAGCAAGCCAAACATCGATAACGAATAGTAGCGAAGATACGGACGGCAGCAGGAGAGACAAAAGCAAGATATTGGCTGGAGAAGGCACAATATTCTGGCAACCAGGAATTGCAGAGACATGGCTTAAATCAGGAAGTACATAGGGGGAGCAAAGTGTTCAAGGTTCAAGGCAAATAAGATTCACAGCAGGATCATTCAAGGAATTGTCCAGGGAGCTGTTAATTATATCAGGTGGCTCAGAAAGCAGAGCCATTGCCAGACACAGCAGAGGTCCCAGATACAAGCTCAGGTCCCGACATTTCAATAAAGACAAAATTTCAATTATATACAATGGGTGATGGAGGTGTCCTATTCTTCTGCATGTTTTACATCGTAGCTTTATCAGGAAGATATGTTGGCAAGATCTGTAATGTTATATGCTGCACCCGTCAAACCTAAAAAGGAAGAAGCTCTGAAGATTCCCACCAGTTTTCCAAAGAGGAGACTGCAGGGGAAAGCAAGTGAAAAACGTATGATAGCCTTATTAAGTATGGCAAGTGATGAATGAAGGATTACACTTCGGATCTTGCCCCAGCTATTAAAAAGGGATTTGTTGTCTTACATAGCTACCACAGCATGTCCCCCGAGCGCCTCCAAACTTGAAGGTTGGCTGGGAGGATATCCAAATGTTTTGAATAGCAAAACTGCCTGTGGATCTTGTCCAGTAAGCAAGCGCCATACTGTCCGTACAAGCTGGGTCTAAAGAGGTATGTCTTTTCACATTTTTGAAACAGAACATAACCTCTTGCCTTTTTCTTCACGTTTAACATATTGATTTGCAGCAACTTGATCTGCATTAACAAGCAGTTGTGGGCACTGACCGAAACCCAATCTAGAGGTCATCATTTTTCTTGGAGCTTTATAAAATAATAGCTTGCTCCAGATTGAAACAAAAATCTAATTTTAATGTTAGTATATTACAAATAGTATTGGTTAGCAATATATGTAATATTCCTTTTTAGTTACACTATAAATAAATGTAAGCTTGACTTATCTGTGCAAGATGGACTTGGTGCTGGCTGAGCTGTACCTTCTCACCCTACTTCTGTGCATTTTATATTGAAATGGAATGAAAATGGGTCAGCGTAGTTGAATGCAGCAAGTTTTACTGATGGTTTATGGCTAGAAATGACAATCTAAAGAGTTATTACAGAACACGTGAATGAATCCTAGTCATGGGGATGAGCGGACAGATGTTTGATGCTGAACGCCTGCCAACAATAAGATCCCGGGTGTAAACAATGGCAGAGCGAGACATCTACTGTCCCAGTTCTCAAATTATAAGCCTGAATAGAGATACGATGATGAATGAAGCTGGAATTCCCTCACCTGGGTTGAAACTCCGAACAAATGTAGAAAACACTACTTAACCCTTTCAAGCCAAGATGTCAAAACCAAATTTAGCAGCCTTATGCCCCGTACACACGGTCGGATTTTCCGACGGAAAATGTGTGATAGGACCTTGTTGTCGGAAATTCCGACCGTGTGTGGGCTCCATCACACATTTTCCATCGGATTTTCCGACACACAAAGTTTGAGAGCTTGCTATAAAATTTTCCGACAACAAAATCCGTTGTCGGAATTTCCGATCGTGTGTACACAAATCCGACGGACAAAGTGCCACGCATGCTCAGAATAAATAAAGAGATGAAAGCTATTGGCCACTGCCCCGTTTATAGTCCCGACGTACGTGTTTTACGTCACCGCGTTCAGAATGATCGGATTTTCCGACAACTTTGTGTGACCGTGTGTATGCAAGACAAGTTTGAGCCAACATCCATCGGAAAAAATCCTAGGATTTTGTTGTTGGAATGTCCGATCAATGTCTGACCGTGTGTACGGGGCATTAGTATGCTTGGATACACTGAATTATAGCGCAATAACTAATTGTATACCTTTTTTAAGGACATATAAAAATGTTCCTATGTTTTATCCTGAAGATCATGTTTATTACTACAATTTTTTTTCATTTTATAGGAAATAACAATGATAATATTATAGGAGCACCCCATGGTTTTTCTCCTTTGGAAGCTAAAGCAGAATTTTACCCATAACAGCTTGATAAAAAATATTCTTTAAGGACCATACATTCACATTAATAATGATGCTATCACAATTAATGTGCTGTACATTGCCTCCAGCATTGTTCCTGTTTCTTCTTGCTAGACTGGAGGCTGCCATTTTGCTAAAACCCAGAGCCCCCGAGCAGCAGTAAATGTTTAGGCTGTCAGCAGCTCAGCTTCTAGTGGCTCTTATTTTTAGCACAGTACCAAAAAAATAATGAACAGCTGAGCATGTGCAGAGCAAAGGGAAACAGTGTATTACTGGACATTTAAACAGTATGGCTACTTATTTTAATGTTTTACATACCCAGCTATACCTGCAAAAGGGGCCAGCATGAAGTGATCTAGCAGGTCTTCATTTTCTGACTAAAATATTACTTTATCAACAAATAAGAAAAACTACGCTATATTAGAACGGGAATGTCTGACCATTAAATGGGCCCAGTGGCGACTGGTCCATAAAAGACGCAGAGGTGCCACCCCCCTAGTTTGCAAAATATAATCATAGAACTATTTATTTTTAAATAAATGATAATATGACTAACAAGTTTTAACATCATAATTAAAAAATGTTGGTGATAATATTTATTTAAAAATCAATCGTTCTATGTGTGTGGCTGTGCACTGTGCGGGGCACCGGACTAATAGGTTTCTATTAGGTCCATATTTTTTTTACAAGCATGTGATTAGAGCCTGAGGCTCTAATTGGCTTGTTTTAGCTTGTCCTCAGGGCACAGAGCACTGTGCCCCGAACCTCTCACTTGTGATTTTAGCAAATCAATATTTGCCATTTGCTTCTGGCTTCTCATTCCGGCCAATCAGGACAGAAGGCTGAAGATTTGGAACCCAAAAAGAAGACCGGGTTAACATGGAAGCTGCGGTGTCGGGTATCAGGGGAGCTGTGACCGCTGGAGGGCTCCGTTTGTGGGGGTAGGTGCAGACCTGGAGGGGTTTGTTTGCGCCCCCCAGAATTTTTTTTAGCACCAGCCGCCACTGAATGGGCCTTTGAGTCGTTCTGATATTACCTCTTAAGATGGCCACAGATGGATTGAAATTTGGTTGGTTCAGCAGGGACCGAATATTTATGCCTCTTCCCTTCTGACAGAAGTTGATCTAATGATTGACTTCTGTCGAATGGGACTGTTGGAAATCTTTCTCTATCATTGGCTGCAGCACTGATCAGTGTATTCTGACAGCATAGGAGTCCTGACTTGCTTGCATGGTTGGGGGAATTTGTTCGTTTTTTTTCCGATCAGCCTGCTGTCTTTTGTCAGTCTTAAGCAGGCAATAGATTTTACAATTTTCTTTCCTTCCACCATGGGTGGAATCCTCCCGCAGCCCTATTGTGGGGAGTCAAATGGCAGAACTTCCCACTTCCTTGCTGACAGAACACAATGATTAGTGTTGCCAGGCTGCAGCCAGTACCCCTAATCATTTGAGAAAAGCCCAACAGGCTGGTTGTGGTCTGATCGACTTGTGTACAACCAGGGTGCCCATCCATGTATGGTTGACTTCAGGAAGGAAGTTGTCGCTGATCATGCTCCTCTGATGTGCTTGCAATGAAATAAGGGGGAAAATGCATGGATAGCCTGGTGGTTCCTGGTGCTCCAAAAGTTCTGTTTTTTGGTGGAGCATAGACCTAGAAAATTTAATCAAAATGTGTATAATCTTTGCTAGGTCCATTGTTTGAGCTCAATTGACATCTATACCTCCTGAGGTTGATGGGGGGATATGTACTGCCACAAGGGATGTCCTGGATGGCAGGTATGTATCACCTCGGTGTGTAAGGTGGTGAACTCTCTAGGAGACACAGTAGGTGTTAATAAATGAAAGGGCTGATAAGTCCGAAGGAAGCATTAACAGGCAGTGAGATGTGTGCTGCACATTTGAACTGTAGAAACCAGCTAGGAAGCTCCACTTTTGGCTGGGTCTTGTAGTATCTCAGACGTTTGGACTTTGTTACTTAGTTCTGTATTGTTATGGAGCTATGTTAAACTGGCATAGAGCATTTAAGTTGGTTTACAGAGACGTGGATTGGTATTTTTGTTTTAAGAAGTTTGTATCTAGCAATCCTACTGATCCCTATAATATATATATATATATATATATATATATATATATATATATATATATTTTTTTTTTAATACTGTAATTGTATTTAACAACTGTCATATTGTTCTAATGTCTGCTGTGGTCATTAAAGGGGCAGTTGCTGTGGTCATGAAGAAGACAGTTGCCCTGGATGAGAAGCAGTTAAGTTCAGTTTATGGATTTCCGATGTTATCTGCATGCTGTCAGTGAATAAAGTGTGAGATGTCTGTGATGTGGGTGAGGTACAGACGGCACAGCTGTATTCTCTGTATATACAGACTGTGTGATGAACAGATGATCTGCTGCTGAGATGAATGAGTCTGTCCGAGAAAACTTGCAACAATGACATTATTGAAGGTCAATATACTATTCATTCTGTGTACTCACTCCGTGAAGCAATGTAAATATTTCAGAGTTAAAGCAGTGTGAATATTTCCTATAAGAATACTCCTTAGAATAAAGAATGTTATAGAAAATTGGTACTTTGCCCGTTCCTGGCCATATAACAGGTTCACTTTGGAGCAGGAAGGGTAAGTAACACAGTACATGTAAACCCAAAATGAATGCCATGCACTGTGTATCATAAACCAGCCTTTATCAACCAGGGTGTCTTCAGGGGTACCATGGCAAAATGTCTTCAAATTGCCGAAAAATGTTATACAAGCCAGCAGGTGGATCAAGCCTAACTTTAAAGCTGGCCATACACCATACAATTTTCTTATTTAATTTTCTTTAGATTTACCTTCAACTATGTAGTGCAAGCGTCTGCCTGATTGCATACACATTGAAAGGGTTTAGGTTTCACCTCATATTATATGGTTTTGGTAAATCTAAAGGAAAGTTGAACAGGAAAATTGTATAGTGTATGGCCAGCCTTAGTTACACAAAGCCACTATTGTGCACCATTAGAACCTTCTAGCCGAAGGCGTCCTAACAACCAATGACTTCATGAGTTAATAAGGAGGAAGTCAGGCGCTTGCACAGCATCCTTGTTTCCCCCTCTCCATCAGCAACGAGGTTACATTAGCTGAGTAAGGGTGAGAAACTGAGGGAGAAGAGGAATGTTGGAATATTAGCCGGTATCAGTGTGCAAAGTTGTGTTTGCTTTGGAAGAATAAATCACCTCTAAGGTTGGGTGTCCTGCATTTGTGGATGTTGCTGCATTATGTTTACCGTATATACTCGAGTATAAGTCGTTCCGAGTATAAGTCGAGGCCCTAATTTACCACAAAAAAATGGGAAAAACTTAGTGACCCGAGTATAAGACGAGGGTGAGAAATGCACAGCTACTGTAAGTGGAAAAGATCTTGGGGCAACTTAGTGTTAGGAACCCCAAATTTGGTGTGCAAGCCCAGTGGAACTAGCACCATAAAATATCCAATGCTGGGGTTTCTAGCACCAAGAGTCCCCGAGATACAGGGCCCCAAAAATCAGTTCAGAAAATGTCAAGCACTTTTCTGCAGCAGAGAATGACATTTTCCAAACCGGGTTTGGGGCCCTGTATCTCGGGGCCACTTGGTCCTAGGAACCCCATCTTTGGATATGTTGTGGTACCAGTTCTACTGGGTTTGCACACCAAATTTGGGGTTCTTAGCACTAAGTGGCCCTGAGATACGGGGCCCCAAAGTCGGTTCAGAAAATGTCAAGCACTTTTCTGCAGCATAGAATGACATTTTCCAAACCAATTTTGGGGCCCCGTATCTCAGGGCCACTTAGTGCTAGGAACCCCAGCTTTGGATATGTTCTGGTACCAGTTCCCGCCAAATTTGGGGTTCCTAGCACAAAGTGGCCTTGAGATACGGGGCCCCAAACTCGGTTCGGAAAATGAAATTTTTTGCTGTAGAAAAGTGCTTGACTCGAGTATAAGTCGAGAGGGGCACTTTCAGCACAAAAAAATGTGCTGAAAAATTCGACTTATACTCGAGTATATACGGTAGTTTAGTTTTCTACAATTTAGAATGGGGCGCTACGAGATTTTGCATAATTTTAAAGGGTGCCTTGATTGAAAAAAAGGTTGGCAAATGCTGTCATAAACAACTGATTTTTTTGTTATAGGACCCTGTCAGGTTAAAGTATATTTCAGACAAAAGGTCCCTCCAAAAGAATGCCAGCTGTCAGGAAAGTGAGAAATAAGGTATATCTCTCTGTTATATTCCCCCCAGATTTAACAAGCTTTTGACCCTTACAATTGGGATGAGGGACACCCAAATGGGATTTCTATATGCTGACCAGTTTGGCTTTTATGATAGTATGTTTCATAGTACTGGAGACACTTTTTACCCCAGAGAAACCCTAGAAATAATTTTCAAGTCTTGGGGAACCCCTGCTTAGATCAGTTAATTGGGGATAGTGGGAAAAATACCCCCTAACTTATTTACTTATAAACTAGTTAAAATTAGAGATACATCTGTTTGTAAGTAATAAAGTTAGGAGGTATTTTTCCCACTATCCCCAATTACCTGAACTAAGTGGGGGTTCCCCAAGACCTGGAAATTATTGCAAGGGTTCCTCTGGGGTAAAAAGGTTGAAAAGCTGCTCTAGTGTCTCAAGACCAAAACACAACAACTAAACACTCAGCCCTACACTTGCTGCCAAGGGTAATTGTATGCAATTCAAATTAAATAGTGTATGAGGGATAGAGTTTGTATTAAATAAAGGGTAGCTGATCAGTGAACTGTAAAAGTAAAAAAAAATTCTAAACTAGTTAAATTAGAGATAAATCTGTTTGTAAGTGTTTTTTTTACTTGTACAGGCTGACAGTTCACTGATCAGCTACCCTTTATTTTATACAAAATCTATCCCTCATACACTATTTAATTGTAATTGCATACAATTACCCTTGGCAGCAAGTGTAGGGCTGAGTGCTTAGTTGTGTTTTGGTCTGGAGATATTAGAGCAGCTTTTCAACCTTTTTACCCCCGAGGAACCCTTGCAATAATCTTCAGGTCTTGGGGAACCCCTGCTTAGTTCAGTTAATTGGGGTCAGTGAGAAAATGGCTCTTACTTTGGTGGTCAGCAGGAAGAACACTTCCCTTACAGTGGTGGTCAGAATGCCGCACATACAGACAGCTAAAAATATTATTGGTGTTATGTAGCTGGCTCTGCCATGTGGTGTTGGCATGTGGTATGCAGGCACCATTACATAGGAGGTCAATCAGCCATAGCTTAAAAAACCCCTAGCGATCTTTGGTGGAACCCTAGAGTTCCACTGAACTCTGGTTGAGAATGGCTGCACTAGAGTGTAAGCTCCTCTGGGGCAGAGATTGATTTAAAGGAGAAATACAGTCAAAGCTTGTTTAGCTGTACTTCTGTGGATCACAGGAGTGCAGTTCATTCTGTACTCCTGTGACCTGTTCTCAGCAGACAGCGGACTGATGGCAGCTGTCGGCTGACATCACAGTGCCAGTCCAGGCTCGGGCAAGATCACGACAATCAAGTCAGGATCCGCCCACATGCCAGAACCGGCAACAGGCTCAGCCTCTCATCGAGCTGTTGGAGGGCCTGGGTCAGCGGCTCCCGCCCCCTCTACAGCCCAGCGCTCCAGTGAGCGAGTAGGGGGCAGAGCAGACAGTGGTGACTGATAGCCATCAGTTCTCTGCTCAGGGAGATATGAGAACCAAGAATCGTGGTGTTTGATTGCTCGGTTCTCAGCATTAAAGTCGGCGGGAGACAGATGCAGCATCCACCTAGGTAAGTATGATTCTGCACAAAAAAAAAAAACATACTTCTATTTTAAGACCTAAAGGATATTTTTGAGCTATGCAATATACAGTGTCCTGGCATTTGTTTTTGTTTTATATTGTCACCACGTATCACTGTATCCTACATGTGTATGTATAAAGAAAGATGTATTTTATTTTTTCCCCAAAGATAATCATGTTCAGTTTTAGCAGTATTCTATCATCTCTCCCAGTGGATTAATACACTTAAATGCATATTCCCTGATTTGTCTTTGATGTTCATTCCCATAGGACACAAGTTGATCTCCTGATAAGACTCAATATTTATTCATTATATCAGTCCTTTGATGGCAAAAATGGGGTTTTTGGGTTCCTTGTATTCATGGAGGAAAGTAAGGCCATTTCAGATCCTGGTTGAAAAAAAAAAAGGAGAAAATGTAAATTAATATAAATACAAAGATATCAATAACAAAAAACCATTATAACCTATACCGTCTACAAAAAAAAAAGGTTAGTCGAAATAAAAGTCATATTTTAGTTTTGGTAGATTGTGAAGAGTTAATGTGAAGATTTATTAAATTATAGGGAACATCTAGAAAAGTCAATTATGCCTAAGCAACACCCTGGAAGATTTCCCTTTTTGGTTTACATTCCCCCAGAAAAATAGCAGTGCACTTCTTGTACTTCTTGTACAGCCTCATAACTGTATATATATATATCATAGTTGCCAACAGTCCAGATTTTCCCGGGACAATCCCGATTTTGGGACCCTCGTCCCGATTGGAGGCTTCGCGCGCCGCACTTGTATTTTTTTGCGAAGCCACGCCTGCAAATGAATGCCCCGCCCCCTAATTATTGTACGGCTCCGCCTACAGCCAAAAAAGTGTCCCACATATTTTTTTTGCAATGTTGGCAACTATGATATATGTTTTATTAGGTGTCTGTTATTGAAGATTTCTCCTGTGTGGCTGACATTTGTCCACTTTTTGACTTAAATTGTCACAGAGGCACATATTTTTTTTGTTATCCCGTCTGGGGTTCTGGTATTTCTTCGCTATTGTTATACATTTCTGAAAACAATAAAAACTATTAAAATAGAAATGTCACATGAGATAAAGGGTCAGTATCAGCAGCATCCTCTCCAACCCTAATGATACAGTATTGGATTTGTGTTTTCTTGCACACAGATTTCCTGTTTTTAATTTGCCTAAACATCCTCCCTTTGGAGCCCCGTTCCACCCTCAGGTACAATGGCAGCCACTGATCACCCTGTTTGTTGCTTGACGGACAGGTGCTCACTTATCTGAAATCATCAATATTAACTACGTACTTGAAGTATTAGGCCCCTGTTGGCCAAGTTTTCTATATATATAAACACATGTTTTTAGATGGCACTGTTCTATGTAACATTTGTTGATTTTAAACTTTTTTGTCTATAAATAAAATATGGATTTTTTTATAGAAATATTGTAGTCCTAATTGCCTTTAAAGTCTGACCAAGTGGCCCCCTTCTCCCTTTTCTGTTCATAGTTAGATTTACGGATGTGGCAATGAAGTGATTCTAGTATTTGTATCATATGTGGGTTGAAAACAAAGACGGTTGCGCTCACCCAGGACTTCTTCAAGAACATCTGGGAAAAGAGGACTATCACCTCCAGGAACTTCGAATGAAATTACGGGCACCCCTGGACTTGAGTGGTGCTGTATTTATGTATTTCATCATCTGAAATACATCTTTAAAGTGGAGTTCCACTCCTAAAATGATTTTTGCCTAAATCAGCTGCATTAAAAACAAGTAATAACATTTGGAAAAAAAAAAATTTTTTACTCACCTCTTAATGCCTATTGCTAGGGGGTCCCTTGTATTCTGCCTCCTTCCTCACCTCGGCTCCTTACGTCACTTCCCTCTGCGCCTCCGCTTGCTAGTGCTCCTGGGAGATGGTTGTCATCCTTTCCCAGGAGTCACTGGGCAGCGCCGAGGGCTTCGTTGCCATCACAACGGAGGTGGGCACTTCCGACACCGCCGCCCATTGTGATGGCCCGTTGTGATGGCATCGTCTGAAGTGTACAGCGCATGTGCGAGAACGTGCGGTGCATGTTGGTCACTCAGCTGCACCAAAGCCCGGCACTGTTTAGGAAATATTCACACAACATGCAGCCAGTGACATTACTTGCATGCGCTCTGAAGGATCGGCATACTGTGCCAGAACTTCAGAGCTCTACCCTGGAGCTGAGAGCTCCCACGCACATGGGTGACGTCTTCATGGCCCCGGCCATTCATACAGCCAAAGCCTGTGAACCTGGAAGGAAGACCGGGTGAAGAGGGCTGCGTTGGAGGGCTCCGTGTACAGGTACTGTAAGTCTGTCTTAATGTGCTAGTATGCGGTGCATAGTAGTACATTATGACTTAAAGCGGAGTTCCACCCAAAAATGGAACTTCCGCTTTAAGGGAAGGTGACCCCCTGACATGAAACATTTGGCATGTCATTTTTTGGGGGGGGAGCGGAAACCCTCTTTTTAGAGGGTTCCAGCTCCCACTTCCTCCCGGTGCTCCGCGGCTCCCCGCGGTGCCAGAAGTCAGTTCACCTCTCCCCCCCTCCCTCTCGGCAATCATCTGGGACCTGTCACAGGTCCCAGATGATTGCCCGGCCAGTCACAGCGCGCCATGCCGCTCGCACATGTGCAGTGCTTGCCCGGCTGTGGCTTCACAGTGACAATGCCGGAGCCACAGAGAGGAGGGAGAGACGAGAAAATTTTGGGTTGTCGTGGAAACAAGAATTGGTGATAAAGCTTCAGTGGAGACACCTTTTTTCAATGATAACTCTCATGCCGCGTACACACGAGTGGACTTTTCGTCGGACTGAACTCCAAAGGACTTTTCGACGGAGTTCCGACGAAACGGACTTGCCTACACATGATCACACCAAAGCCCGATCCTTTCTAACGTGATGACGTACGACCGAACTAGAATAAGGAAGTTCATAGCCAGTAGCCAATAGCTGCCCTTGCGTCATTTTTTTGTCCGTCGGACTAGCATACAGACGAACTGATTTTTCGATAGGAATCGAGTCAGTCGGAAAGATTTGAAACCTGTTCTATTTCTAAGGTCCGTCAGATTTTTAGACAGAAAAGGTCCGATGAAGCCCACACACGATCGAATTGTAAAACAATTGTCAATTGACCTTTGATGCCGAAAAGTCCGGTCGTGTGTACGCGGCATTACAGGAGTGAATTTCCTTTCCTATGGGTAGATTTCCTCTCACTTCCTGTTGTCTACCTCCATTTGTAAGTATGAGTTGAATGTAAGTCGGGTGTTTGTAATGCCGCGTACACACGAGCGGACTTTTCGACGGACTAGGTCCGACAGTCTTTCCGACGGACTTTGCAGCATAGGTCCGCCGGAATTTCAAACTAACGGACTTGGACACACACGATCACACCAAAGTCAGACGGATTTGTACGTGATGACGTACGACCTGACTAAAATAAGGAAGTTGATAGCCAGTAGCCAATAGCTGCCCTAGCGTCGGTTTTAGTCCGTCGGACTAGCATACAGACAAGCGGATTTTTCGACCGGACTCGAGTCCGTCGGAAAGATTTGAAACATGTTTTATTTCTAGGTCCATCGGACTTTTGGGAAAAAAAAGTCTGCTGGAGCCTGCACACGATCGAATTGTCAGACGGAGTCTGGTCCGCCGGACCAAGTCTGCCGGAAAGTCCGCTCGTGTGTACGCGGCATAACTCGGGGACTGCCTGTATAGGGTTTTTAAACCACCTGATGGATTGTAGCTTAGCTCTCTCTTAGTGGCAAATTTTGCGAGGCAGAGAATTAGAAGGCATAAAATTATAATAAGTACAAGATAATTATACATTTATGATTTATTGATTTCTCCAGTCTGCTGTAGTATACTTTACTTTCCATTGTTAAAGTTTAAAATATTAGATAACAGTCAATATTTTGTGCAAAGCTGAGTTATCATGCAAGAGTGCCTATAGCTCCTTAAAAGTTATATAAAGCCCCAAAGGTGACACTTTGTAGATTTTCTTTGGACTGCTGTAACACTTTATTTCTGTATAAAACCACACAAGGTGCACTTTACCTTTAATAGCCCCTTTTTTTTTTTGGATGGTTGAATGGTATTTAACTGGACACAGTTGCCCTGGGGACTTAGCATACATTAGCAATGCAAGAGAAAGACAAAGCCAACCTTGTTAAACCAGATTGACAACAAAAGGCAGAAAAGATTAGGTAGCAGTGCAATTCGAGTTGAGCTGTAAACCGGAGGAGCAGACATACCAGAACAAGATTTGAAATCAAAATATAAAATCAAGGTAAAAACAATGGGCAGGGTCTGGGCTGTGATTGGCACAAAGGTTGTCAG
Source organism: Lithobates clamitans (assembly GCA_037952925.1). Taxonomy (NCBI): domain Eukaryota; kingdom Metazoa; phylum Chordata; class Amphibia; order Anura; family Ranidae; genus Lithobates; species Lithobates clamitans. Next base: position 655,459 of record JBBGZY010000464.1, read on the forward strand.
TAACAATGTGTAAATACACACAATTCACTGAAAAGAATACACATCAGTTGAACAAATAAAGACCATTCAAACTGCACCCTTTTAGGGAAGGCACAGTGGCCAAGTGGTAAGGCGTTGGTCTCGTAAACCAAAGATCATGGGTTCAATCCCCATCTGTGCCTGAAGCATGCCTTTTTTCGACGATTGAATTGTGTTTCTCTGGGCACAGTGGCCCTCAGGACTCAGCACCAGATCATCACGCCTGGATGATATACCTGAACATGAAAGTGACAACTCAAAAGGAAGGCATAGCCAAGGTTGATAAACAAGACTGGCAAAAAACCACAGTCTATAAAATGGCTCAATAATCAGATTTGGGTTGTAAACTAGAAGAGCATATATTTAAAACAAAGTTTGAAATCAAATACGGGTTAAAAAAACAAAAAACTGGAAAGGCCATGGTTAGTGGTGAAGAACAATTTCTATATACTCAAATTTCACTGAATACATATTACACATAGATGGTACACTGTATCAGCCTGATAAAGCCTGTCTAAACAAGCTTTAAAGATGGCACAGGTGTTGGTCTCCTTAAAAAAAGATTTTAGCCTGATGTGCCAACCATACCATGTGGTCTTCACCTTTAGCCACTTTGGAACATGTTCTACTAGACACAGTTATCCTCAAGACTTGGCACCATATTATCATGCATGAATGATACAGTTTGTTAAACCAGACCAAATACTATGCAAATTTGTAATCACAGTTGAGCCCAGAAAACGTTTTAGGATGACCGAAATGTGTTTCAATGGATTCGCTGATCCTCATGACTTGGCACCAGATTACAATATTTGGATGAAAAAAACTAAACATGGAGGCAACCCTTTAAAAGGGAGACAACGCAAATATGTTTAAACCAGACTGAAAATAAAAGCTATAGAAGATCAGGTAGGGGTGTAATCCCCTTACTACACATAAGGGATACTCATACACATCAGCATTGGACACAGTGGCCAAGTGGTTAGGCCTTGGTCTTGTCAACCAAAGATCATGGGTTCAATCCCCATTTGTGCCTACATTGACATCTTGTTGTGTGGTTATTCTCCTCCAAGGTAGATTACTGAATTTAGTGCCTCTCAACACCTGGCACCAGATTTTCATACTTGGATCGTAAACCTAAACATGGAGGCAATTACTCAGAAGGAAGACAAAAAATGTAATTGGACCATTGTCCCAGTTCACTTTTGTATGCCACACTACATTTTGGATTGTGAGACACGTTCTAACTCACACTCTTAATATGCAAAGTTTTTCAGACTATTCTTGATGAGCAGATAGATGGCATTGTGATGTAGGCTCTATTATAAGCTCTAACGAGCAGGGCCCTCTGATTGCTCCTGTATTGAATTGTATTGTACTTGTACTGTCTGCCCTAATGTTGAAAAGCACTGCGTAAACTGTCGGTGCTATATAAATCCTGTATAATAATAATAATATTATTTGGACTTATCTGAAAACTTACCTCTTACTTCTTCACCACAGGCTGGTACAATACCTGCTAAAGTGTAGCCACTAACCTAATTTACTGTAAAACAACATGGAATAATATTGATGATTTCAATATATACTTTTTTCATTAAACAATCTTACCATTGTTGGGGTAGAGGGTAATTGTCCTCATTCTTCACAGGTAAGATGAAGTGGGGCACTTGTGGCACAGTTCCGGTTTTGTCTCGGTAGTGGTCTCTGTGTTGCTGAGCACTCTAAAAAAGAAGAGGAGTATATTAGTGTGTACGGTGCAAAGACATGAACATAGTGATAAAAATAAGGACTAATTGGTCACATCATGTTTGGAACGAGTAGCTAAAAGGGTTTGTGAACTTTTAATGTACTTAACCTTAGTGATCCCAATGTCTTTCCCATCACCTCTGCTCCTCCCAAAAGAGTGGGAAGTTTCCTTTGTTACATAGTTACATAGTAGGTGAGGTTGAAAAAAGACACAAGTCCAACCTATGTGTGTGATTATATGTCAGTAATACATTGTATATCCCTGTATGTTGCTGTCATTCAGGTGCTTATCTAATAGTTTTTTTAAACTATCAATGCCCCCCTGCTGAGACCACCGCCTGTGGAAGGGAATTCCACATCCTTGCCGCTCTTACAGTAAAGAACCCTCTACGCAGTTAAAGGTTAAAACTCTTTTCTTCTAATTTTAATTAGTGGCCACGTGTCTTATTAAATTCCCTTGTGCAAAAAAGTTTAATCCCTATTGTGGGGTCACCAGTATGGTATTTGTAAATTGAAATCATATCCCCTCTCAAGAGTCTCTTCTCCAGAGAGAATAAGTTCAGTGCTCGCAACCTTTCTTCATAACTAATATCCTCCAGACCCTTTATGAGCTTTGTTGCCCTTCTTTGTACTCGCTCCATTTCCAGTACATTTTTCCTAAGGACTGGTGCCCAGAACTGGACAGCATACTCTAGGTGCGGCCGGACCAGAGTCTTGTAGAGCGGGAGAATTATCACTATATCTCTGGAGTTAATCCCCTTTTTAATGCATGCCAATATTCTGTTTGCTTTATTAGCAGCAGCTTGGTATTGCATGCCATTGCTGAGCCTATCATCTACTAGGACCCCAAGGTCCTTTTCCATCCTAGATTCCATCAGAGGTTCACCCCCTAGTGAGCAGATTGCATTCATATTTTTACCACCCAAATGAATTATTTTACATTTTTCTACATTAAACCTAATTTGCGATGTAGTTGCCCACCCAATTAATTTGTTCAGATCTTCTTGCAAGGTTTCCACATCCTGCAGATAAGTTATTGCCCTGCTTAGCTTAGTGTCATCCGCAAATACAAAGATTGAGCTGTTTATCCCATCCTCCAGGTCATTTATGAACAAAATAAATAGGATTGGTCCCAGCACTGACCCCGGGGGGGACCCCACTACCCACCCCTGACCATTCCGAGTACTCCCCATTTATCACCTCCTTCTGAACTTGCCCTTGTAGACAGTTTTTAATCCATGTACTCACCCTATGGTCCATGTCAATGGACCTTACTTTGTACAGTAAACGTTTATGGGGAACTGTGTCAAATGCTTTCGCATTTCACAGATACACTACGTTTACGGGCCTTCCTTTATCTAGATGGCAGCTCATCTCCTCTTATAAGGTTAATAGATTGGTTTGGCAAGAATGATTCTTCATGAATCCATGCTGATTGATAATGATACCATTTTCATTACTAAAATCTTGTATATAATCCCTTATCTTCCCCTCCAAGAGCTTGCATACTATTGATGTTAGACTAACTGGTCTGTAATTCCCAGGGATGTATTTTGGCCCTTTTTTAAATATTGGTGCTACATTGGCTTTTCTCCAATCAGCTGGTACCATTCCAGACAACAGACTGTCAGAAAAAAATTAGGAACAATGGTCTGGCAATTACTTGACTGAGTTCCCTAAGTACGCTTGGGTGCAAGCCATCTGGACCCGGTGATTTATTAATGTTAAGTTTCTCAAGTCTATTTCTAATTCTGTCCTCTGTTAACCATGAGGGTGCTTCCTGTGCTGTGCCATGAGGACAAACACTGCAGTTTTGGTTACTGAAGCCCCCCGATTCCCTTGTAAAGACTGAGGAGAAGAATAAATTCAATACCTTCGCCATCTCCCCATCCTTTGTAACCAGATGTCCTTCCTCATTCTTTATGGGGCCAATATGGTCTGTCCTCCCTTTTTTACTGTTTATATACTTAAAGAATTTCTTGGGATTTTTTTGGCTCTCCTCCTTTATGTGTCTTTCGTGTTTCATCTTAGCCGCCCTAATTGCACCCTTACATATCTTGTATTCTTTGTAAAGTCTGAATTCTGATTATGATCCCTCTGGCCTTGTATTTTTTGAAGGCCTTTTCCTTTGCTTTTATATGCATTTTTACATTGGAGTTAAACCATCCAGGACTTTTGCTCGCTCTTTTAAATTTATTTCCCAATGGTATGCACTGGCTAATGCCCTTATTTAATATACTCTTAAAGCAAACCCATCTCTCCTCCGTGTTCTTTGTTTCTAAGATTTTATCCCAATTTATATCATCTAGCAAGGTTCGTGGTTTAGGGAAGTTGGCTCTTTTGAAATTCAGTGTCTTTGTGTTCCCCTTGTGTTTCCTATTTGTGTGATTTATACTGAAGCCAATTAACCTGTGATCTCTGTTTCCTAATTTGCCTGGTATTTCCACATCCGCGATCAGGTCTGTATTGTTGGTAATCAGTAGATCTAGTAACGCCTTGTTTCTAGTCGGTGCGTCTACCATCTGATCCATGAAATTGTCCCACAAGGCTATTAGGAACTGGCAAGCCTTGGACGAATGCGTGGTTCCCTCCATCCAGTCTATGTCTGGATAATTAAAATCCCCCATTATGATAACACTTCCCATCCTTGCTGCTAATCCAAATTGTAATCGGAGGTCTGTCTCCCCCTACTCCCTCAGGTTAAGGGGAGATTGTGATCATTGGAGGTTGCAACGTGTATGTGCAAGAGAAGCAGGATGTAACACTGAGGGTTTTCAACTAGTGGCTGTACAGTACAGGCAAGTATGTGACTTGCCAGGGACCCTGGGGGGGGAGAGCACTGGGCAAGTGCACTAAAAGTGGATTTACTCTTTAATGGCCAGTGTTTTCTTGGCTCTGGAGGTATGATGAGTTACCTGACATTGATTATTTGATTTTTGGCCTTTCTAACCAATCTTGACTTTTTGTTTTGAGATTTTTTTTTCACTGAGCACTGAAAAATGTGCACAAAGTGTGTTTAGATGGTGTCAAGTTAAATTACATTGTGGGCCACATCAGCAGTATGGTTGCCCTCAAAGGGCCAAGTTGTATCTGTGTGCGCAATATGTAAAGAGTGCAGAGTTCAGGAGTGCATTATGTACACAGTGCGGAGTTCAGGGGTGTGCTGTGTACAGAGTGCAGGGTTTAGGGTTGTGCTATGCACAGCATGCAACCCTCCCATGTAGGCTGCTTGCAGGGAGATCATTCTCTTTCTCAGATTCTGAAGATTTGTCCCCACCATGCCATTAGTGAGTGCAGGGATCTGTTAGTTGGGTGAGAGGCAGAGGTGGCAAAACGGAGTTCCACCATGTTCTGGCTGCAAAACTGAGTGCAAAGGCCACATGATAAGGTCTGGTGGGCTGGATTCGGCCTGTGGGCCTTGTGTTTGACATATGTGGTGTAGACTGTAAGATGGTGTAGTTTATGAATGCAGTAAAGAGTTCCAAACCTTTCTGAACTGGTCCAGCTCCTGGGTCCTGTTATAGTCTACGTGGTTTCGGGACCAGCTAGGTCTGTATAAGAACCTGTCCCAGCCACGGGATCGATTGCTCAGCACAAGTGCAGGGTCATTGGAGTAGCTGGTAGGGAACTGTCCTCCTTTGCAGTAAGGACTCTGGCTTGAACTGAGAGCTGAGGAACGGAAATCCTGGAAGCAGCGCGCTGTGGTGTTTCCATACGTATCACCATAGGTGAATGCCTCAGTTGGAATATGTCCACGGTACCTGTGAATACAGTAAGATGAACTTTCTATAGATGAAATTGAATTACACCTCCTTTTGTAATGCTACCTATGTCCTTTGGTCCATCTCTGCTGCTACCATCCAGTTTTCCCCATGTCATCTCTTCTGTTCTACAGCATGAGGTATTATACAGCTTTACCAGTCAATCCCATTGTCTAACTATTGGTCTGTGAGAGATCACAGACCACAATAGGAAGATTTGTGCGAATTTGCCAGACAGCAGCTGTAAAAGCTGTCATAAAGCAAATGCTTAGCTAGAGCTTGTTGCATAAGTTCTCATTGAAATAGCTTTCAGATTCTAACTCAAGCTATAGAAGGAGAAATGGCCACATACTGGAGTCTACTATTCTGAAGATGAATGCATGCAATAAGGATTTACAATGCTTTCTGAACGTTTCAAGTGACTTTCTTCAGCTTTTTCTTTCTATTATTGGTAAATACAGATCTTAGTGGGTTTCTTGACTGTAGCTTGAAACATGGTATTTCCAGACTTCATAACTACCTGGAGCTAGCTAAAAGCTACAGCCAGCAAATTACATTGCATACCTGTGTATGTATTTTACACTAATGCCCTGTACACACGATAAGATTTTCCGATGGAAAATGTGTGATAGGACCTTGTTGTAGGAAATTCCGATCGTGTGTGGGCTCCATCACACATTTTCCATAGGAATTTCCGACACACAAAGTTTGAGAGCTTGTTATAAAATTTTCCGACAACAAAATACGTTGTCGGAAATTCTGATCGTGTGTACACAAATCCGACACACAAAGTGCCACGCATGCTCAGAATAAATAAAGAGATGAAAGCTATTGGCTACTGCCCCGTTTATAGTCTCAACGTATGTGTTTTACGTCACCGCGTTCAGAACGATCGGATTTTCCGACAACTTTGTGTGACCATGTGTATGCAAGACAAGTTTGAGCCAACATCCGTCTGAAAAAATCCTAGGATTTTGTTGTCAGAATGTCCGATCAATGTCCGACCGTGTGTACAGGGCATTAGACTGAGCTAGAGGGTGTTCTCAAGGAAGTATTTCCTGAGAGTAACTTGGGGTCTACTATTGCTGACCTCACCTTCTAAAAATGTTTGATGGCTGGATGGAATACAGAGTTATCTACTTAAATACTTAAACTTAGGAGCCTAGGAAAAAAAAAATGGTATCTTCAGACTTGCGTACCTGTTCTGCAAACTTGATCTGTGTTATTGATTCATAAGGTATTGAGGTATGCAGTGGCTCAGCATAATAGACAAGCTACTAATGTTTTAAAAAATTGTGGCTTCCGTGTTTCTCTTAGTAATGATCCTTAATGCTATTATATTTAGCTGATCCTTACCACACCTAAAAATCCTCAAAACAGGGGGGCACAAATCATGACCTCGGCTGTCCTCTAACACTTTTTGACTAATTCCTCGTGCCTTCCTTATTTTCTTATTGGCAAAAGGTGGCATTAATGGGCAACATGAAGGTTTAAAGGATACCAGTAGATTAGCCACAACAGCCTCCAGAAAGTTGTAGTTGCTACTTGTTTTTGGGAACCCAGGGGCACAGTGGAGATTATTGTAAGGATGTGAGCAGAACCTTGAAGAAGAGACCTCTGGAGATGTTTTGGGTGGATGAACCTCTTGTTAGGTTCCTTCATATCCGGAAAAACTGACTTTAAAAATGACTACATCCGTTTTTATTTCCGCCAGCAGTTCTGTAACACTTATCCTGTATCCATTACAGTTACGTTGGATTTCGTTATGTATGTAATAATCTCTTGGTGTTGACATCTAGCAGCAATTCAGTGTAACTACAGCTTGTTATTTTATGTCTGTAAATGGTATAATCCCAATTCCCAGTATGTTGGGGCTAGTTGGTTTAGCCCTTAGCTAGACCCCTTCTTCTTCATGTTTCCTAAATAGGCTACCAGCCTTTATAGCACACATAAGGCTTAGAACAGTGGTTCTCAACTCCAGTCCTCGGGACCCACCAACAGGCCAGATTTTATGTATTACCTTGGGGAGATGCAGACTAGAATACTGCAATCACTGAGCAGCAAATAATATCACCTGTGATGTATTTCAGTTATCTTGCAAACCTGGCCTGTTAGTGGGTCCTGAGGACAGGAGTTGAGAACCACTGGCTTGGAAGATGACACTGCAAATGACCAGTGAACATCCCATTTACTGCATTTTTGCGCACCTTTCTCCCATCCCACTGCCACTTTTGCTACTTTTTGGGGGGAGCGCGTACCTTGTTTTGACAGGTACCCGCTCCCACTTCTGGGTAGGATCGGCGATCTATGTGCATTTCTGGCACCTCTTCCTTCAACCCCCCCGCTGCCTTCTGGGACACACACAGGTCCCAGAAGATGGCGGGACCATTTAGAAAGTGCAGCGCGACTCACACATGAGCAGTAGGAAACCTGCTATGAAGCCGTTTTTTTTTTTACTTACAATGCCAGCACCTGCACCCAAGGCCGATTGATGAATCGGCTCAGGGTGCTGACATTGCGGAATCCCTGGACAGGTAGAGTTAGGGAGGATAGGATAGGGAGAGTTGAACTGTCTGTTGAGGGTGCTTATTTAGCAGGTGACTATAATAGCCAGACAGACTGAGGTCTAAAGGCGGTATTTCAATGCATAAAGCAGTGCTTGAAGCAGAACAAGCATATAAATTCTTCACAAATCAGCAAGTGAGGCATACCTGTGTGGTTTGCTGCTGTAGGTAGATGTTAGGTTGGAGATGCCCTTTAGGTAAAATGCCAGTGGTCAATGAAGGAAAAAGCAATACTCTCCTGAACTAATGAGCTTGCGAGGGAAGATAGTGCATACTGAAACACCAACACTATCTCAATCTCCTCGTGACTTAGTTTAATCACCTTCCAAAATGAACAATAATTGTTTTTCTTCCAATGAAACCAATCTGGCAGCTCCATGTTCAGAATGCGTTTCTGCGGAGGCAAGCGATTATCTGGGGATTGCCGTGTAATTAGGCTATAATTGATTTCTAAAGCTTCATTATGCTGCAGAGATCATTTAAAGTCAAGGGAAAAATAACATTTAGATAAATCAGATTTATCTTTTTCTTAAAGAATTTTTCCAGTCACCTACAATCATTTTATAGTAAAAGAGAATCTATCATCAGAATTCACATTTCACGTGACTCAACAGGGTAAATTTCCAAATTATAGTATTGCGTGGAGTAAAGTATTTCTTCCTTGCAGCTCCCCGTCTTTCTGCCTAGGCAGCCCTGATCACATTGTCTGTGGCTACTATTCATTAATGTGGAGAATCTGTGGTTCTTAACCAATTAGACCTACCCTCTGAAATAAAGCTGCACGTAAATGAGAGGATCAGAAGGAATGTGACTCTATTCATAATTAAGCTATTTACATAGAACCAAGGCTTAACTGACTGATTGAATAATGACTATTCAACCCACTTCCTATGAGCCCAAGGCATCAAGACTCCACCCACTACCCTGGATTTACAGGAGAATGCGGCAGAGAATGGCCCTATGTCATTACATGGTGATGCACTCTACAGAATTCAGAATCTGCCTGTAAGCAGGTCCCTTAGTGCTCACCAGCAATGCCCCATACTGGCCTAGGGACACCCTCCTAGAACCCTGTAGAACACAGGGGGAAAAAGATTTAAGACCCTCCTACTCAAAAGGGAAGTTCTGCCATCTTGTTTCCATAGACATGCTCCTGACACAAGGCCATACGACAGGAATAAAAGTCCCTTTTATCAATAAAGAACTTCCAATCAGGTTCCTTTCAATGTTTTACTGGTGGAAAAAAGACACAATACATCCTGGGTTAGTGGGTTTATAGAACAGTGCATGTTAATAGAACAGTGTGTCCTGCCACCCAGCATTCCATACTTCACTCCTAATCCTCAGACCTCGAAATATTGAATATTTCTGCGAGCCAAGTGGGCCCATAGAGTGAAATAAAGTCTTGGCACAAAACTACCACATTCCCTCCTACTCTAAAACTGCCTCTTTCCACCATTCCGTGGCTACTCTGCGTTTCCTCTTTTATACGGGGGAAAAAGATTCCAACCTGCATCCAAAAAAAAAGTCCTGACCCCTGTTTACATGCCCACTGCTGTAGATAGAAGAGGCTGGAGGTGACCTGTCCTGTCCTCCACATCTACTCATTAACTTTTCCCTGTTTTACATGGCTGGACTTTCACAATAGAGAACTTTACAGCAGAGCCTAACTGTATGGAAACTGCTGTGGCACTGCCTGGCCAACAGAATCTATTTTTCTTTTGGTGCCCTATGCACCCTGACCTCTGCCATCAGACATAAGGCAGCTGTGCACATGGCAAGTCAAGCTGCCTGTGAACTGTACACCTAATTTCACAGGGGAACTCCCATGGCCCAAGAACACAGAGGAAGAAGACATTATGTGGGCCAGGCAGTTCCCCTGCATTCTGTTATGCATTTTTAAGGAAACCCTGCAAGAGGTCTCTTTTTGTTCAAGTCTAACCTTGGTAAATCAGAAGAAGCTGAATTTAACTTTTCCTTTAAATCTTTAGTAGTAGTAGCAGTAGTATATTTCTTTTCCAAAAGGTCCCAAATCTCACCCTGTGAAAATGCTGCCCAACAAGGTTCCAGTTTCAGGGCCTTGTTCATTGAACTTCTCAGACAGGAAATCAGAGTCTAAAATATTTCCCAGGGCCAGAAATGCAATGAGAAATTTTCCTGCTCCATGACTAATTTGCATACAGTACCTAAATCACTTTCATATATATATATACTTTATTGTCAAAAAGTATTGGGTCACCTGCCTTTACACGCACATGAACTTTAATGGCATCCCAGTCTTAGTCCGTAGGGTTCAATATTGAGTTGGCCCACCCTTTGCAGCTATAACAGCTTCAACTCTTCTGGGAAGGCTGTCCACAAGGTTTAGGAGTGTGTCTATGGGAATGTTTGACCATTCTTCCAGAAGCACATTTTTGAGGTCAGGCACTGATGTTGGACGAGAAGCCCTGGCTCACAGTCTCCACTCTAATTCATCCCAAAGATATTCTATCGAGTTGAGGTCAGGACTGTGCAGGCCAGTCAAGTTCCTCCACCCCAAACTCGCTCATCCATGTCTTTATGGACCTTGCTTTGTACACTGGTCCAAATCATTTGGTGTAGGGGGGATTATGATGTGGGGTTGTTTTTTAGGGGTTGTACTTGGCCCCTTAGTTCCAGTGAAGGGAACATTTAAGGCATCAGCATATCAAGACATTTTGGAGAATTTCATGCTCCCAACTTTGTGGGAAAAGTTTGGGTGGGCCCCTTCCTGTTCCAACATGACTGTGCACCAGTGCACAAAGCAAGGTCCATAAAGACATGGATGAGCGAGTTCAGGGTAGAGGAACTTGACTGGTCTGCACAGAGTCCTGACCTCAATCTGATAGGACACCTTTGGAATGAATTAGAGTGGAGACTGCAAGCCAGGCCTTCTCGTCCAACATCAGTGCCTGACCTCACAAATGCACTTCTGGAAGAATAGTCAAACATTCCCATAGACACACTCCTAAACCTTGTGGACAGCCTTCCCAGAACAGTTGAAGCTTTTATAGCTGCAAAGGGTGGGCAAACTCAATATTGAATCCTTCGGACTTAGACTGGGATGCCATTAAAGTTCATGTACTCTTTGACTGTTCTTGAATGGACCAGCCAGAGCCCTGACTTAAACCTAATTGAACATCTCTGGAGAGACCTAAAAATGGCTGTCCACCAACGTTTACCATCCAACCTGACAGAACTGGAGAGGATCTGCAAGGAGGAATGGCAGAGGATCCCCAAATCCAGGTGTGAAAAACTTGTTGCATCTTTCCCAAAAAGACTCATGGCTGTATGAGATCAAAAGGGTTCTTCTACTAAATACTGAGCAAAGGGTCTGAATACTTAGGACCATGTGATATTTCAGTTTTTCTTTTTTAATAAATCTGTAAAAATGTCAACAATTCTGTGTTTTTCTGTCAATATGGGAAGCTGTGTGTACATTCATGAGGAAAAAAATGAACTTAAATGATTTTAGCAAATGGCTGCAATATAAGAAAGAGTGAAAAATTTAAGGGGGTCTGAATACTTTCCATCCCCACTGTATATATATATATATATATATTTTATATTGTCATTGTGTCTGACAATTTCAGTATTAAACAAATAAACACCAGTCTCTGTATTTCCATATGCAAGCTGAAAGATCATTTTGTCGGTGAAGAACCCAACCTGCATGTGATCCCTTTGATTGGGAACCACTCTAATGGTACACTTAATGAGATTATCGAACAAATGATCGTCCCTTTTTTTTCTCAGATCGAACCTGAAGAGTTTACTAAAGTCGCGAAAATTCTCGTACGACAGAATAAAAATTCTGAAGTTGTGTAATGTGTTGTAATGTATTTGTATTGCATTTTTGAACGACAACTGTACTGATTAAACAAAAAACGTACGATGCCAGATGGCAAAAAAATTTTTGTGCATGTCTCATCGAATAATATCCGATGAACTGTCATGATCGGCTCTCGAAAGCTCTGTACTAATGATCCGATTATCGTATGATTGCTTCGAAAGCTGTATTTTTCGTGCGATTTTCTGATTGTGTGTACGGAGCTTAACTGGTTTCTGGTAATAAGTGGAAATTGGCGCTATAGGCTCTCAAAGAGAAGATTTTTTTTTTTTTAAATAGCCCCAGCACAGGACATTCTGCCGAGGAACACAGATTCCGAGAGGAAGAGGTGTGAAGTCATTTTTGATGGGACTTTCTTATTTTGACATACTCACTATATTTTTGAATTATATTGAATATAGAGATATGTAGTTTAATCACTAGAGGGAGCTCTGCATTGCACTGTGATTGCTCAGCTTCCCTTCTGAGATAAGGAATTAGCCGCACGTGCAGTGCATTGCTTTAAACTGTTCTGGTGACCTGTAGACTTGTACTGTTAGAAGGAGCAGTAAGGTAAAACCAGTAACACTGTTTGATCCTGACTCTCTGTGAGTTAGCAAACTTTTTTCCATAAGAATGTTTTTTTTTAATGATTCTTTGGGCCTCTAGACTTTCTCTATTCCAATTATTTCATCAATGCAAAACTCTGCTGTGTATCCTATAAATTAAAATTTCATGGCTCGGTGTATAGACATATGTGTATATATTGTATATATTACATCTAGAAGGCCCGTCGGTGTACATAGAAAGCACATACCAGCTGCCACTTCACCATACATGCAATGAATCCTGTAGCTATGTAAATATTTAAAAGAAGCCATGTATAATGTAACAAGCCGGGTGATATCACATCTCCGGAAACAAGGGCACACTTCATGCTTAACATTGTACCAATCAAAGAAAATAGAGAAACACAATGTAAATGGTTTTAGGACATACACAATGTAATTAATGACGGGTCACTGAATACCTTTAATAGGATATTTGTGCCCATGAACAGAGTGCTTGGGTTTCTAGCAGCTTACTAATTAGATAAATTAAAGTTTTGTTTTTTTCCGCTGAGTCTGTGTCTGGATTAATGTCACAATGTAGTAGCAGAAATCTGGCCAGTTTTCTACCACAGCCAGAGGGGGCGTACTGCAATACTTCCTATCAGTGAAAGTGTATCTACAGCTCGGGCAAAATATTTAATATATTGCAGCTTATCAGTTCTTAGATATGGGACTGCCTTAGTTTTAATTTTTTAGTCTGTTTCCCTTAGGGCATAAGACACAGAGAGCGTGCCCCCCCCCCCCCACACCCGCCTCATTGCCAATGGCTACTGCATCACAGCCAATGAGCCAAAGACACAGAGAGCGTGGCCCCCCCCACTCCCGCCTCATTGCCAATGGCTACTGCATCACAGCCAATGAGCCAAAGACACAGAGAGCGTGCCCCCCCCCACTCCCGCCTCAGTGCCAATGGCTACTGCTGCTGCATCACAGCCAATGAGGACGGAGAGACCCGGGAGAGCTGCTGTTCTTGTACACATTGCTGGATCAGGCTTAGGTAAGTATTAGGGGGGAGCTGCACACTGAAGGTTTTTTTACTTTCCTGCATAGAATGCATAAAGGTAAAAAACCTTCCGCCTTTAGAACCACTTTAATGTCTGTATTGTCACAATGAATAGCGGTAAATCAGCCTTATTTTTACCTGGTGATCCTGCCATAAACACTGGAGGAGTAGCCTTGTTATCCTAGGTCAGGAAATGTGTTAGCACTAGAATCATTTCCCCTTCTCCTCATCTCTAACATAGGGGATATGTTCTGTCTTCCACAAAAGAAAACTGAATAAACTGATTACACTGTTTGTGATTTTAGACAGTGACAATGACACCACATTTCTGCCAGCATTAACAGGTATTTTCTGTACTTGCAGAAAATCTCCTTAGCTTGAAAAAAAAAGACAAATGCAGACACTACATCTAAAGACTGGAAAGCTGCAATATACAAATTTATGTTCCTGGGTTTTGACGTACTTTAACCAAGCAGAGTGTGGAAATCTTTGGTGCCGCATCAAATTGACACAATTTGTAGCCAAGGCTGGTACAAAGTGTTGGCAAGAAATTAGCTGAATAAGTACGTTTTGGCAAACCTCCCAAACTTGGAACTTGAGAAACAGGGACACCTTGAGATAAAGAGCACATGCCTGATGCATAACACGCCGCACAAAAAATAAGATCGCCTAAATGGCACCGAATATTGGACATAGCTTCGGAATAGTAAACAATAACCCGCTGATCAAGAGAAGTCCACTGCTGTTATCCTTCAACCCCTCACATATTCGGGTGCCAGCTCAGTTCGCATCACTGCATGCATAAAAACACTCCAAAAATCCAGACAACTGCACTCTGATAAAACATCCAACTTTATTGAGACATAAAAATTTGAATATAGCTCCTAGACAATGCAGGAGCCAGGAGAAAGGGTCAACACATTTAGACATATCTCAGGGCTTACTCATAACACATGAGTGGTCTAAGTGGCAATGAATATTGGGCATAGCTTCAGAATGAGTGTCTAAATGGCACTGAATATTGGGCATAGCTTCGGAATAGTAGACAATAAGCCGCTCCTCAAGAGAAGTCCACCGTTGTTATCCTTCAATCCCTCACAAATTTGGGTGCCAGCCCAGTTCGCATAACTGCATGCATAAAAACACTCCAAAAATCCAGACAACTGCACTCTGATAAAACATCCAACTTTATTGAGACATAAAAATCTGAATATAGCTCCTAGACAATGCAGGAGCCAGGAAAAAGGGTCAACACGTTTTGAGATATCACAGGGCTTACTCATGATACATGAGTGGTCTAAGCATTAACCAGTTTTCACCAAAGCTCCTGATGGCGGAGATAGGTTTGCTGCGTGCTAAAACCCGGTTGCAGTCTTCAGGATCACTCCACCAGGAGGTAACAGATGTAATAGGTAGGGATCAAGCAGGAGTGTAGTCAGTAAACAAGCCAAGGGTCAGTAACAAGTAGTTGATGAACAAGCCAAAGGTAACAAGTGGTAGTGAAAATACAGAAAGCAGCAAGAGCAGGATATTGGATGGTGAAGAACACAATAATCTGGACAGGAACAGGAAGTGCATAGAAATGGCTTAACTAGGAAGTTCATGGGAGGAGCAAAGAGTTCAAGGTTCACCACAAGCAGGGTTGTCCAAAGGATCAGGCAGAGAGCTGTCCAGCATCTCAGGAGGCACAGCAGTAAAAATCACTGCCAGACGCAACAGAGGTCCTGGGTTTGGATCCAAACCATGATGCTCAGTGAGGTGGAAGATCACTATGCCACACTGCCACACAAGCTCTACATTGAGCTGGAGGTGGAAGAAGGGACAAACGATCTATCACTTTGCTCTGGGACATAGCCTGGTAACGTGGAACATGGGATTGTGTTAAAATCTCAGGGCAGTCCTGCAGGATTTGGGATATTTGGGGGATATACGTTATGGGTTTATCAGGTATTGATCTTAAGTTTATTTATTGGGGTTAATAAGATATAGGTGGTGAAAAGATAGTTACTTCCAAAAAAATACACCAGCATTCCCCCACTTCAATAAAAGGGTCATTCTTATTGCATCCAACAACATGGCTATCTCCATGTCCTCGCTGAACATGTCCAAGCAGAGCTTACTCAGATCCACTTTAAGGATAGGTGTTCCATGTCTATCCAAACCTTTTTTTTTTTTTGTTTTGAATAAATTGGGGAAGGATTGGAAATCCCTGTTGGAATTTTACTTCTAAACAAGAAAACGGGAAGTGTCTCATTAATTAATAATAATTTAAAAATTATGACGAAAATACTATCGAACAGACTTGCATCATTTATAGGTTCTTACATTCATAAAGACCAGGTGGGGTTCATTCTGGGGAGACAGGGACCGGACCAGATACAGAGAGCAGTAAACGCAGTTTCCCTAATTAAGTCGGGTTGGGATGGCAGCCCTCCCCAGGAGGGCCTCCTCCTCTCCATTGATCTTCAAAAAGCGTACGATACTGTTGCCTGGCCCTACCTCTTCACAATTCTACGGAAATGGGGCTTCGGCCCTAACTTTATTAACGTTCTGGAATCCCTCTATCACCAACCTAAGGCACAGGTCAGAATTCAAGGACACCTCTCAGATAAATTCCCTATAAAGAAAGGAACGAGGCAAGGTTGTCCCCTTTCCCCACTTCTTTTCGTGGTGGCTATTGAGACCTTAGCCATCGCGATAAGACAACATCCAGATATCCATGGAGTCCGCTGCGGCCAATCTATGCACAAATGTGCTTTATTCGCGGATGATGTCCTCCTATTTATTACATCCCCTCTAATTTCTACTCCCAACATAATCCAACTTCTACATGATTTTGAACTCGCTTCCAGTCTTAAAGCTAATGTATCAAAATCAATTGCCCTTAATATATCAACTCCCCAAGACACGGTACACAGACTGATGGATAAATTCCCATTTTCTTGGAACTCCACCTCCATTCCCTATCTAGGCATTAATCTCATGTCCAGCATCGACCAAATGTTTAAACATAATTTCCTTCCCATGTTAAAAAAACTTACCAAGGACCTGAATCAATGGTCCCTCTACAAACTTTCCTGGCTAGGCAAAGTGAACGCGGTTAAAATGACTCTTTTACCCAGAAAATTTTACCTATTCCGCTCCCTCCCTATTCCTGTCCCCAAATCACACATTCAACATCTACAATCCGCCATCATCCGCTTTATTTGGGACAAAAAGGGACATAGATTTTCTAAGGATGTGCTTTTTAGACCCAGAAGGAAAGGAGGCCTTGGCTTACCTAACCTGTGGTGGTACTATCAGGCAGCGCAGTTAAGCCAATTTTCCACAATCTACCTTAAGGGACCCAAACCAGACTGGGTGAGCATGGAACGAGAAGCAGCCCCTAATTTCACCTTAGACTTCTTACTTTGGAACATACCCAAAAAACGCCCTCCTATACTAGCTCCTACATTGTCCCATTCAATGAAGTTATGTGATTCCCTTCACAAGTTAAGACCTCTAACCTCCAATTGGCAACCACTTGCCCACATCTTCCGGAACCCCAGGTTTCCCCCAGGTTTAGATATCGGAGCTTTCAAATGGTGGCTAGACAAAGGCCTATACAGAATTGGACATTTCTTTAACTCTAATGGTCCCCTTACTTTAACACACTGCACCCCTAAACTCGATATGCCCCCCTCTGAAAAATGTAGGTTCTATCAAATTTTGCATTTCCTGAACCATTTATGGAAGAGCAATGAAAGCCCTCTCTCAGTTACTCCCTATGAACAGTGGTGTGCTTCAGCCATGGACACGAGAGGAGGTATTTCTCTCATATACTCATCTCTAGCTGAACCGTCGGAGAAAACGGCTTACATGTTGAGCTGGGAGCGGGATCTGGACTTCAGCTGGGACCTGGACATATGGCATTCCAATTTTGCTTGTTCTTTTAAAGGTATACTGAACACGTTCCTGAATGAGGCCAGCCTCAAAACATTAACATGCTGGTATTTGGTACCTTCTCGTCTGGCCAAATATTATCCTCAAACATCACCTCTTTGTTTTAGAGGATGCAATCATATAGGTACTCTCCTACATATATTATGGGAATGTCCTAAAATCAGAATGTTTTGGAATAGGATTTTCTCCCTTATTCGCAGAACCTGTGGTTGTGCGTTGAAGCAAGACCCAACTATAGCTTTACTTAACGGCCCAATCCCTAAAACCTCCAAACCTAACCAGAAGTTGATTCGGTTTATTCTCCTGGGAGCCAAAATGACCATTACCCGGTCTTGGAAATCTCCGACAGTATCCTTCCGGTTAGCTAAACAAAAAATTTCTTGGATAATGTTGCAAGAAAAGATCTCCAATACCATCCTGGACACTCTGGAAAAATTTAAAATCATTTGTTTACCTTGGGCTAACCAGTTGGGGCTCACCTTATACGTATGATTCGTAGAGCATAAGATCGATTCCTTCCTAGGGTGGTCCCCAGACACCCTCTCGTGATGGTCTTCTGTGCATCTCCTTCCCCTTAATTTCTGTCATTCGCTCTTTACCCTTTCTCCTTCTATATTTTTTGTTTTTCTCCCCTTTTCTTCTCCCTCCTTTCACTGCACTGCACTTTCTGATTCCTTTTTTCTCTAGCTCTCGGTATTCTTTAGGTTTTATTTAACTAGTTTAGGGGTTGATCTCGGGGTAGATCTCCATTCATTGTTCCCTCAGCTCCTTACGTATAAAGTATTCTAGTTTTTGTGACCGACCTCTGTTCAACCTGCCATGAGAGAACAATCCAATTTGTTGTTTTTTTGACAATGATGTTGTGCATGATCTTTCTGTCATTTTTGCGTTACTCAACATTCTTAATGTTACGAGCACTTTTTTCCTCGGCATCTTCCTTTTTTATTTGGTGCTCTGGGTTTCTGGGCCCCTAGTCCATCAGTGCAGTTAGTTCCCGGATGGGGCACTGGTGGCGGGGGGTCTAGGGTCCTTGGTGCATTATTATTTCACTATGTAGAGGAATATTAGGCTATTGATGTATTCATTTCTTGCATTCGTTGTACACATATTACTCCATGTACCCGATGAGCAATTTGTTCAATTTTCTGCTTGATGTATTGCTATGATTCTTCAATAAATTTACTTTTAAACTTAAAAAAAGAAAACGGGAAGTGAGCAAAAATTTCCAACAGCAACACAGTCAGAAAAAAAAAATGTGTGTGTGTGTGTTTTGTTTTTTTTGTAGAGTGGGGAAAGGTTATAACCCCTGTCAGATTGTTATTTTTGTCAGTGTCCTTGTTGCTGATTTTCTCTCACTTCCTGTCTGGTTAAACAGCTGTCAGCAGAACAGGAAGTGTGGATAAATCTCTTATGTGAGTCCCGGTTAGCAGTAAAAACCAACTAGGGTTATAATTCTTGCCTAATCCTTCCTTAACTAAAAAAGTGTTGGCTGGACATACATTTTAACTTTTCCTGTCTACCACACCCTAAACTGTCCCACTTGTCTTTCTTTTCTCTGAATTGGAACGGAAAAATGCTGCAGCTTACTTGCTGGATGAATGTTTTATCAGCCTTCTTACATGACACCCAGCTCAGCTGGAGCAGGATAATCTTACAGGCTCACCTAACAAGCTTTTCTGTTTCAATTGCAGTTTAACTGGCTGATTTGTTTAGTGTTCCCTTACTGTATCCTCATATTGTACCCTCATACTGCATCCTTTATACAGCCCCCCAATACTGCACCCTCATATTGCACCCTCATACTGCATTATCATACTGCACCCTCATATACTGTAACACCCTCATACTGCACTCTCATACAGCACCCTCATACTGGAATCTCATACCGACTCCAATACTTCATCACCCTCATACTGCACCCTCGTATTGTACCCTCATACAGCACCCTCATATCGCACCCCAATACTTCACCCTCATATTGCACCATTATACTGCACTTTCATACTGCACTCTCATACAGCTCCCTCGTACTGCACCCTCATACCGCACCCCAATACTTCACCCTCATATGGCACCATCATACTGCACCCTCATACTGCTCTCTCATACAGCTCCCTCATACTGCACCCCAATACTTCACCCTCATATGGCACCGTCATACTGCACCCTCATACTGCACTCTAATATTGAACCCTCATACCGAACCCTGTCAGTGTTAAATGGTTTATCTGAACCTTGTAAGTGCTACTTTTGCTGGACAGCTTAGTCTTTTAAAGAAAGTTGAAAAAAACAGACTTACTGACTGGATCACCAGAAGAAAATAAAGGGGAAAAAAAGCTGAAAAAAATAATGGCATCTAAGCTTTGGTAAGCTGCAATATATTATATTTTTCGTTTTTGGATTTAATAACACTTTCAATTTTCCAGGACAAACTTAAGCTGGCCATACACCTATAGATTATCTGCAGATTTTCTATGGTTAGATAGAAAATGTGCAACAGATCTCTCCATGTTCGCTAAACTGTGTGGATGGAGGAATCTCCCACTTTTTCCATCTAACCATAGAAAATCTGCAGATAATCTATAGGTGTATGGCCAGCTTTACAGGGGTTTCTCCTTTCTTTTCACAAAACTTTTGTGTATCAGTAGGACTTGGACAAAGTAGAAAGGGGTAGACACCCAAAAGCTAGTCCTAAAAAATTAAAAGTGCAAATAAAAAAAAAAAAAATTATCAATTGTGTGCCGAATGCAACAGCAAGGATAATTTTTGCTGCACTGTGATGCAAATCATCACAGCCATGGCATATGTACACTCCTCTCCACTCAATTGGCAACTTAAGAGAGAGCAGTACAAATGTGGCTCACTTGCCCGTTTTTACCACCCCCATATTTATTGATGTAAAAGTTGCCAAAAATGCCTCTATATTTTGTCCCCAAATAACAATAACCTATACCATTGCTCCAAGGGTTTGCATATAGTATAAAGTATCGCACTGGCCAATTTCCTGGATTTTTCAGCTGCTTTGTCAGAATGCTAACAATCTGATATTCATTGCAAAATGACATGGCCCTATAATAAATAATTGATCTGGAATAAATAAATAATTAACTCAAACGAATTACACAGCAATGAAGTTTTACTTGTCTCTAGAGAATTGTTGTTCACTCAGCTCCCAGTATGCAATCTGGGAAAGTGGAGAAAAGGTTGGTTTTCATGAAATGTATGCAGTGTCGCTGTATCCAATACACAAAAGTTGCACCAGGGAAAGCCCAGCCCAGGGGTGACTTGCAACCTTTCCCCCTGAACTGGTAGAATTGTTATTAGGGTTACCAAACTTAATTTTTTTTCCCAGGACAGTGGCTTAATTGTAGTCACCCTGCATTTCGAGAGTGTCTAGTAAATTTACCCTTCCTAGGTAGTAGTTTGCCAGAGACAATTTGTAGCTTCTCATTTGGTTTCTCCCCTATGTTCTAGAATTACTGCTTATATGGACCACTGACACTGAGGGCCATTGTTCTGGGATGGTAGCAAATCTTGTGCTGTTGAGTCTTTATCTCCCTTCTGGCTCCCACTAGTAGTTTCCTGTAGAGGTGCATGCATGATAAAGCCATAAAAGCTTGGGGAGTGGTCTGGTGAGCCTCTCTTTCCACCAGGCTTCAGCCTGGGGAGGATGTGTGCAAAGTATTTGTGCTGTGTAGGCCTGAGTCCTATAGGTCCTATCATATGAGTCTTAAAGCTGCCCTGCCTGGTTGAGAAGGGTGTGTTTCAAACGTAGAAGAGCTCAGTGGATATCTGCTGGAGGGGGATCTATATTCGCCCTCCGGAGATCCTGGCACTTTCTTGGACTAATGAAGACAAATGAAAACTCAACTTGTCCAAAACTGAGCTTATAATATTTCCTCCCCCACGTGCCTCTTCCCCTGACTTGTCTGTCAAGAGCAATGGCAAAACCATCCACCCGTCCCCACATGTCAGGGTGCTAGGTGTTATCCTGGATTCTGAACTCTCCTTTCGGCCCCACATTTAATCACTTTCCAAAGCTTGCCGCCTCAACCTCCGCAACATCTCTAAACTACGTCCCTTTCTAACCAATGAAACCACAAAGCTCTTGATTCACTCCCTGGTTATCTCTCGCCTCGACTACTGCAACTCCCTCCTCATTGGCTTACCTTTAAATAGACTATCCCCCCTTCAGTCCATCATGAATGCTGCTGCCAGACTCATCCACCTTACAAACCGCTCAGTGTCTGCTACCCCTCTCTGCCAATCCCTCCATTGGCTGCCACTCTCCCAACTAATTAAATTGAAAATACTAACAATAAGTTACAAAGCCATCCGCAACTCTGCCCCCAGCTACATCACTAGCCTAGTCTCAAAATACCAACCTAATCGCCCTCTCTATTCCTCCCAGGACTTCCTGCTCTCTAGCTCCCTCATCACCTCCTCCCATATCCGCCTCCAGGACTTCTCCCGAGCCTCGCCCATCCTCTGGAATTCCCTACCCCAATCTGTCAGACTGTCTCCAAATTTATCCACTTTTAGGCGATCCCTGAAAACTTTCCTCTTCAGAGAAGCCTATCCTGCCTCCATCTAACAACTGCACTATTTTCTCCATTAGCTCATCCCCCACAGCTATTACCCTTTTTGTATAACTTGACCCTCCCTCCTAGATTGTAAGCTCTAACGAGCAGGGCTCTCTGATTCCCTCCTGTATTGAATTGTATTGTACTTGTACTATCCTCCCTAATGTTGTAAAGCGCTGCGTAAACTGTTGGTGCTATGTAAATCCTGTATTATAATAATAATAAAAAAAAAAGACTGGAAATCCTTTTTGCTAATGGAGACCTAACACTTTCTCCCTGTGAAGCTGGAGCAATACAACCCGAAAAGGTCAAAGTGACTGGTGCCCTTCTTTGTCGTGTGACACTCTCCACTGCGGCCATTGATCCACCCTTAGGTAAATTCTAGCCTTCTCTCTGCTAGATGTGAGTCCACTCCTCTACCCCATGCAGGAGGTGTGCTACTAATTGGTAAGACTTTGGTCTCATATAAACAAAAGATCATGGGCTATTCCATTTTTTCAAACGCATAAACAGAATGGCCGGTAACTCTAGAGATTCCATCTATAGTGTTTATTGTATTATAACCATGTTAAAAGTAACGGCTAACCCCCATTAATGCATGAATGAGATGTGACTTCTCGTGAGATGAAAAAAATAAACAAAAGAACTTTGATACAGTAGAATAACTCTTTAACAAGAATATGAGTTATATATGTATGACAAATATGTTCATTATGACTTATGTATTTTTATTACATTATAGATACTCCTCATGCCACTGATGAAGGAGATGTGAATTCTCTGAAACATGTTGGATAGAGGAAGACTCATTGTATCATCACAACTTTCATAGTTGGTGTACTAGTAGCTCTTTGGCCATGTACTCATTTTTTTATCCATTGATGTATTATTAAATATTGTTTTTATGGACGTTATATATTTTTGTTATTCAAGTGTCTTTAAAATCCCACCTCCTTGGGGAATTTTCTGTTTCATGTATTGAATCCTAGGGATGTGGCACATAGCCGAGTTAAATCACCATTAGTTAATGAAGTCCTGCCTGGGTGACAACCATATGCCACTTTGTGGTACCATAAAATAGAGGACTACAGGAAATAAAGGATTTCACAATAAAATAAACCCAACTGTGCCTTAGCACAGTGGTTCTCAATCTTGTTTTTTTAAGTGAATAAGCCTAGACCATTTCGTAGCCCACCAGAAGGTTTTAGATCTTACAATTAGCCAAGTGTGCTACAAGCCTCAGTATATTATTATTAGATGTAGGGTTACAGCAGCTGGGGGTGCAGTGGCCAAGTGGTAAGGCGTTGGTTTCGTAAACCAAAGATCGTGGGTTCGATCCCCATCTGTGCCTGCATTAGGCAATTGCCTAAAAGCTTCAGTTTGAGATTACATACAATTCTAGCGAACACAATTAAAAATTTCTAAGTGTTATACTAAAGCATAGTGTAGCAGTTTGACAATTACCTGCATCAGGAAAACATATGCCTCTTTGTGACACCATAAACTAGAGGACTATTGGAAATAATAAAATAAACTCAGCTGAGATGCTTTAGCATAGTGGTTCTCAATCTTGGCCCTTAAGTGCCCCCAAAAGGCCAATAGCTGTCCAAAATACCAAGCCATTGACTCTGATTTAAAGCACCTGTGAAAGAAAAACCTGAAAACATGGCCTGTTGGAGGGTGGAGGGTACTTGAGGACCAAGGTTGAGAACCACTGCTTTAGCACACCCAAACAGGTAGCATACCCTGGATATACCTGTTGATCTTGCTAGGTAGGTAAACACGTTGAGCAATCCTCCACTAACTGCTGACATTGTAACTGCACAACCTTCACCACAAAGCATCAGCATCAATTGTCAGAGGAAGTTTCAACAAAACATTTAAGCACAGCCATACAAACATAAGGAAATAAGCTTTTGCATTCCATATTAGGAGGAAAGAGGGTTTAAAATGTCCCTATGGCGTGTCCCACAAGTCTCAGTATAGTGTTTGAGTTTGGGTTCAGAGATAAGGCAGAGGAAGGCACAGTGGCCAAGTGGTAAGGCGTTGGTCTCGTAAACCAAAGATCATGGGTTCAATCCCCATCTGTGCCTGGGTGAAGCCCAGTGCTTTATAAAGTACTACATATGAATATAGCTAATGTGTTAAATACCTTCTTTTAAACATTTCTAATTAGTGTAAGAAAGGATAGTACATGACTTTTTGGTGGGTAGTGTACTGGTACCTTGGTGGCAGTCTGTGGAGGCGTGTGTAACCTACAAGTAGATATGCTGTAATATATACCCCAATGTAACTGAGCTAGATGAAAAATCAGTTTTTTCAAAATAACTTAAACCAGTGTTTCAATGTAAATCAGCAAAAAACAATATAACATAAATCATGAAGGGCAAATCATCAAGTGTCCATCAAAATAGAATCATGCAGTGCTCTGTGCTCCTCAATATACTTCAACAATCGAGCACCTTCTTCTGTGTAGATAAGTCACCCATGTGTAGCACCCTCCACCAATAAGTAGGTGCTAGTAGTAATAGGTTTTTTACTAGGAGACTGTCAGCACAGGCAAATTTAGACAGGCCTACGCTGTAAGCTAGGCCTACCTGCTTTGATCTGGGGGCTGGGAGTGGTTAGTGTAGCAGTGGGTGTGACCACCTGTGCTCTAATTCTGAGGCGCCTCTCCTGCTTCCAGGGAGAATGTTCTGGAAGAGGGATAGGGCCTGGGACTGGAGTGGCAGGCAGCTCATGTGGAAGCCCTGACCAATCCTCAACTGGTATTGGCAGGGGGCAGGCCTCCTATATAAGCTGAGGTAACATGCCACTGGGGAGGAGTTGTCGGCTGAGTGAAGTGGAGGATGGAATACTAGACAGCAGCAGGGGGGCACCCCCATCTGGGGGGGGGAGCGGTGCGCAGATCGCAGGAGGAGGCCCAGGGAGAGCTGTGAAAGAACTTTGCCATTATATGGTCATTGGCAATGTCTTTATCATTACATGGCCATTGGTAAAGAATTCCTGGAGCAGAGGGGCAGGTGAAGCTGTCGGAACGTATAGTCCGGTCAAGTTCTCCATCAAGGACTCAGGGCAGAGAAAGGTCGGAGAAGGGTACAGTGGCCAAGTGGCAAGGCTTTGGTCTCAACAACCAAGGATAATGGCCTCAATCCCCATCTGTTCCTGTTCTAGGCAATTGCCTGAAATCTTGTGATTTTAGTTTAGTCATAATGCACTACATAAAAAAACAGTAAATGTGATGAAAAACATTTCCCAGTATTATAATAATGCATCAGTCTAGTCCCATTTATCAGGAAAACACATGCCTATCGAGGGCTACCGGAATGAAAGGATTTCATAATAATATAAAAAGGTACTTAGATCGGCAGGGGTATCTTAGCAAGCATCCCCTTGGTACATGCCCAAGATACACATGTTGGTCTTGCCAGACAAATGCACACACATGCATCCGAACAACCCTCTACTTGGCCACTGTGCCCTCTCTGAATGTCAATTGTGGGAGGAAGTTCCAACAAAACATGTGAGCACAGCCACATTAACATATGAAAAGAAAGACTTTCATTCCCTATTATGAGGAAGAGGGTGCAGCTGCAGGCATCATCCCGGTACTGTTTTTTAGAGCCAGCGATCGGCTTTCCGGCGATAACAACCGATGCGGCTAAAAGCCGCTCGGCTGTTATACCGGAGGAGTGGGAGGGGACGCCCCCCCCTCCCGCTGCTCTTACCGGGCCTCCCGTTCCACCAGGAGGCTCGATCAACAATTTGCCGCCTCTGGCGGCTAGTGACAGTCTGGAAGCCTCCTAATTGTAAACACGGAAGGGACATCATGACGTCACTTCCCGTTTACTCAGCTGCCAATGGCGCCAGTTAAAAAAAAATATACAGTATTAAGAATCGCCGAAAACGGCGATCTGAATACTTTGAAGTGCAAAGGAAGGATCGGGGGTCTTTCAGACCCCCGATCCCTCCATAAAGAGTACCTGTCACCACCTATTACTGTCACAAGGGATGTTTACATTCCTTGTGACAGCAAAAAAATGATCAAATAGTTTTTTTTTTTTGAAAACACAATTTAATTATATAAAAATAAATAAAATAAATAAGAAAAAAAAAATGTTTAAAGCGCCCCCCGTCGCCGCGAACTCGCGCAGCAAAGAAAACGCATATGGAAGTCGCGCCCGCATATGTAAACGGTGTTCAAATCACACATGTGAGGTATCGCTGCAATCGTCAGAGCAGGAGCAAAAATTCTAGCACTAGACCTCCTCTGTAGCTCTAACCTGGTAACCATAAAAAAAATTTAAAGTGTCGCCTATGGAAATTCTTAGGTACCGTAGTTTGTCGCCATTCCACGAGTGCGTGCAATTATAAAGCGTGACATGTTTGGTATCTATTTACTCGGCGTAACATCATCTTTCACATTATACAAAAAAATTGGGCTAACTTTACTGTTTCGTTTTTTTTTAACTCATGAAAGTGTCCCTTTTCCCAAAAAGTTGCGTTTAAAACACCGCTGCACAAATACCGTGTGACATAAAACATTCCAACAATCGCCATTTTATTCTCTAGATTCTCTGCTAAAAAAAATATATATAATGTTTGGGGGCTCTAAGTAATTTTCTAGCAAAAAATACAGATTTTAACTTGTAAACGCCAAATGTCAAAAATAGGCTTAGTCATGAAAGGGTTAATATACAATATGTACACACACTGAACACATGAGCAATTCTCAAAGGGCACTGCTTGTCTATAATATTTGGGCATTTTTAAGTAACTCAGCATTTTTCCCTGTTAATAAACAATAGATGATATGTAACACATCATAAAGAAACCACTGCCATCAGGCACAGATGGGGATTGAACCCATGATCTTTGGTTTACGAGACCAACGCCTTACCACTTGGCCACTGTGCCTAGACAATAAAAACAGGGGGGGAGGAAAGTTTCAACAAAGCAACTTAGAGTAGTCAAGTAAACATATGATAAGATAACTTTACATTCCCTGTATATGTTTTTGGAGAGCAATTTGAAGCAACAAAAGAAAGCAATCAGTGAACAGTTAGCCCAGGTTCATACTAGAACACAATGCCGGAAAAAGTGCAATCGGTGTGTGTTTCCTGCACCGCATTCAAATTGCACTGCCCTTCGGATCTGCAGCGGGTGTGAGTGCAGTGTTAATGACATCCCAAAACGCAGGTCGCAAACGCAGTCTGTTTGCTTGCACCGGATCGTATGGAAAAAAATCGACCATGTGACCTGGTTGCAGTCTGTTTCAAAAATAGGGAAATTTGAAAGTTGTTTTGGAATTTGGAATGTAATTAGTGCTAAAGGAAGTGGAATGACAGCGGGGGGGTTGCAGGGTGAAGTCTTTAGGAAGTACACTCCCAGTGACCCTTTGAGGTGCTGTTTGGTTTAAAGTAAATAATAGACATGTGCAATTCCTTTAGTTTCAAATTCATTTTTTAACTAATTAAAAAAAAAATTGTTAATTCGGAAATAGCCGAATTGCGGAATTTTCGAATTTCCAAATTTTTCAGAATATTCGGAAATTTGAAAATTCAGAAATTAGAAATTTCAGGAATTCGAAAATTCAGAAATTTGGAAACCTGAAAATCCAAAAACCTAAAAATAAGAAATGAAAAATCCGAAAATTCGAATGAACGAAAATCCAAACATCCAAAAATTTGAAATAATAACTAACTAACAATAACTAACTATAAAATTATAGGTATTGGAATTTCCTTTCAAATTTGGCTGTTAGCGAACGTAACAAATACAAATTTATCTGAAGTTACGAATTATCCGAAAAAACGTATGCCGTATCTGAACGAATGGAACGGAACAAAATAATAATAAATATTAATAATACGTTGTTATTATTATTGTTATTTATTATTATAAATTCGTGATGTT
Organism: Lithobates clamitans; assembly: GCA_037952925.1. Lineage (NCBI taxonomy): Eukaryota > Metazoa > Chordata > Amphibia > Anura > Ranidae > Lithobates > Lithobates clamitans. The sequence continues at coordinate 683,453 of JBBGZY010000464.1, forward strand.
CCATTCCTTTAAAGTGGAGTTCCACCCAAAAATGGAACTTTCACTTTTTGGACTCCTGCCCCCTCCGGTGTCACATTTGGCACCTTTCAGGGGGGAGGAGGGAGCAGATACCTGTCTACAGGGCCGGTGCTACCACTAGGCAAACTAGGCAGCCGCCTAGGGCGCTCTGCTGCCTAGGGGCGCCCGGCCGCTGGTTTCCCTCCGCGTCTGCATGCTTTGCAGGCTGCAGCATGTAACTAACTCAGTCTGAGCGGTAGTGTAATTAGAGGTGCAGCGCAGCACTGGAGCCAGCGCTAGAGGAAGCAGAGCCGATGCTTCCTGTATAGTGGCGCCTTCTGTCACATGGGCAGGGCAAAGGGGGTGGAGTCAGGGGTGGAGCCAATGGGGCGGCAAAATGGGGTTTCGCCTAGGGTGTCAAAAATCCTTGCACCAGGCTGTCTAATAAGGTATTTGCTCCCACTTCCTGGCATAGATCACCACGACGCTTGCGGTGATCTATGCCACTTCCGGCGCCTACTCCGTCCTCCCCCGCTGTATTCTGGGAGATACACAGGTCCCAGAACACAGCAGGGACCTGAGAGGACGCGCAGCCTTATTCCTTACTCCCTTACTGAGGATGGCGGCGGCAGCAGCCAAGAGCCGAAGGATCGGCTTTGGCTGCCGACATCGCGGGCGCCCTGGACAGGTAAGTGTCCATATATTAAAAGTCAGTAGCTGCAGTATTTGTAGCTGCTGGCTTTTAATATTTTTTTTTTCAGCGGACCTCCACTTTAAATGCGACATTCATTATTACGGATTATTTGTAACTTCAGATAAATTTGTATTCGATACGTTCACTAACAGCCAAATTTGAAAGGAAGTTCCAATACCTATCATTTTTATAGTTAGTTATTGTTAGTTAGTTATTATTTCATATTTTCAAATTTTCGTTTTTTTGAATGTTCAGATTTTCATTCTTATTTTTGGATTTTTGAACTTTCGTAATGTGTAATTATAACAATAAAAACACTACTGACACTGTCCACGCCTCATTAGTGCCACCTATCAGTGGCCATCAGTGCAGCATCTTAAAAAGTGGTATTGGTGCTATCGTAGTATTTATAGCTTTTTTTTTATATCTATACAAAAATGTTTTGCCTTTCATTTCTATTTTAAGCGGAATGGGTTATTTTACAAGGTGATCGTTTCCAATCGCTTTAAGAAGCCCCGGTACAGACAGCGCCATTTAAAAGCAACGTTATGAATGTTTCTCAGTAGTAGGAATAGCGTTCGGTTTGCAGGCGGTAGGGATGGCGGGGAGTAAACATCTCTGACATGGAATATCATTGTAATAACCGCTGTGAAGGAAACTCGGCTATTAAAAGAAGAAATAAAATGAGCCCCCGAGGGGCCCCCCATCCAGTGTGGAACTATTATCACAAATGATGTGATTCCAATCCTCATCAGTATGAGCGGTGAGAGGGCTGCCAGCCACGATTGCCCCCCTGTGCTTCATTATACAGCCAATAAAACAAAGCCCAATTACGGGGGATGTCTGGGAGGACGGCTTCTATACACAAGGTTTAATGAAAGATTCAAGACTGACATTTCCATCCTCTCCACCAACAGATAACCCCCCCCCCGCGGTATTCACCCTCAGTGCCAGGCTTCTGTACACACCATCAGGAGAGGGCACTGCCACCATGGGAGGGCACAATACAATCCCTTATAATGATCATTCTTCTCAGCTAACCAACGTATGACTGAATACAGGAACCTTTATAGTATAGAGGACCCATCAATAATGTATCATGACTTCAGAATTCCACAGGAGAACCACACTGACCACCCATGTACAGGGCACTAGACTGACCACCAATGTACGGGGGCACTACACTGACCACCAATGTACGGGGGCACTACACTGACCACCAATGTACGGGGGCACTACACTGACCACCAATGTACGGGGAACTACACTGACCACCAATGTACGGGGGCACTACACTGACCACCAATGTACGGGGGCACTACACTGACCACCAATGTACGGGGACACTACACTGACCACCAATGTACGGGGAACTACACTGACCACCAATGTACGGGAGCACTACACTGACCACCAATGTACGGGGAACTACACTGACCACCAATATACGGGCACTAGACTGACCACCAATGTACGGGGACACTACACTGACCACCAATGTACGGGGACACTACACTGACCACCAATGTACAGGGACACTACACTGACCACCAATGTACGGGAGCACTACACTGACCACCAATGTACAAGGACACTACACTGACCACCAATGTAGGGGGGGCACTACACTGACCACCAATGTATAGGAGCACTACACTGACCACCAATCTACGGGGGTACTACACTGACCACCAATGTATAGGTGCACTACACTGACCACCAATGTACAGGGACACTACACTGACCACCAATGTACGAGGGCACTACACTGACCACCAATGTACGGGGGCACTACACTGACCACCAATGTATAGGAGCACTACACTGACCACCGATGTACGAGGACACTACACAGACCACCAATGTACGAGGGCACTACACTAACCACCAATGTACGAGGGCACTACACTGACCACCAATGTACGAGGGCACTACACTGACCACCAATGTACGAGGGCACTACACTGACCACCAATGTACGAGGGCACTACACTGACCACCAATGTACGAGGGCACTACACTGACCACCAATGTACGAGGGCACTACACTGACCACCAATGTACGAGGACACTACACTGACCACCAATGTACGAGGACACTACACTGACCACCAATGTACAAGGACACTACACTAACCACCGATGTACGAGGACACTACACTGACCACCAATGTACGAGGACACTACACTGACCACCAATGTACGGGGGGCACTTCACTGACCACCAATGTACAAGGACACTACACTGACCACCAATGTACAGGAGCACTACACAGACCACCAATGTACGAGGACACTACACTGACCACCAATGTACAAGGACACTGCACTGACCACCAATGTACGAGGACACTACACTGACCACCAATGTACGAGGACACTACACTGACCACCAATGTACAAGGACACTGCACTGACCACCAATGTACGAGGACACTACACTGACCACCAATGTACGAGGACACTACACTGACCACCAATGTACGAGGACACTACACTGACCTCCAATGTACGAGGACACTACACTGACCACCAATGTACAAGGGCACTACACTGACCACCAATGTACGGGGGCACTACACTAACCACCAATGTACAAGGACACTACACTGACCACCAATGTATGGGGCACTACACTAACCACCAATGTACGAGGAAACTACACTGACCACCAATGTACGAGGACACTACACTGACCACAAATGTACGAGGACACTACACTGACCACCAATGTACGAGGACACTACACAGACCACCAATGTACGAGGGCACTACACTAACCACCAATGTACGAGGACACTACACTGACCACCAATGTACGAGGGCACTACACTAACCACCAATGTACGAGGACACTACACTGACCACCAATGTACGAGGACACTACACTGACCACCAATGTACGAGGACACTACACTGACCACCAATGTACAAGGACACTACACTAACCACCAATGTACGGGGGGCACTTCACTGACCACCAATGTACAAGGACACTACACTGACCACCAATGTACAGGAGCACTACACAGACCACCAATGTACGGGGGCACTACACTGACCACCAATGTACGGGGGCACTACACTGACCACCAATGTACGAGGACACTACACTGACCACCAATGTACGAGGACACTACACTGACCACCAATGTACAAGGACACTACACTGACCACCAATGTACGAGGACACTACACTGACCACCAATGTACGAGGACACTACACTGACCACCAATGTATAGGTGCACTACACTGACCACCAATGTACGGGGACACTACACTGACCACCAATGTACGAGGGCACTACACAGACCACCAATGTATAGGAGCACTACACTGACCACCGATGTACGAGGACACTACACTGACCACAAATGTACGAGGACACTACACTGACCACCAATGTACGAGGACACTACACAGACCACCAATGTACGAGGGCACTACACTAACCACCAATGTACGGGGGCACTACACTGACCACCAATGTATAGGAGCACTACACTGACCACCGATGTACGAGGACACTACACTGACCACAAATGTACGAGGACACTACACTGACCACCAATGTACGAGGACACTACACAGACCACCAATGTACGAGGGCACTACACTAACCACCAATGTACGAGGACACTACACTGACCACCAATGTATGAGGGCACTACACTAACCACCAATGTACGAGGACACTACACTGACCACCAATGTACGAGGACACTACACTGACCACCAATGTACGAGGACACTACACTGACCACCAATGTACAAGGACACTACACTAACCACCAATGTACGGGGGGCACTTCACTGACCACCAATGTACAAGGACACTACACTGACCACCAATGTACAGGAGCACTACACAGACCACCAATGTACGGGGGCACTACACTGACCACCAATGTACGGGGGCACTACACTGACCACCAATGTACGAGGACACTACACTGACCACCAATGTACGAGGACACTACACTGACCACCAATGTACAAGGACACTACACTGACCACCAATGTACGAGGACACTACACTGACCACCAATGTACGAGGACACTACACTGACCACCAATGTACGAGGACACTACACTGACCTCCAATGTACGAGGGTACTACACTGACCACCAATGTACGGGGGCACTACACTAACCACCAATGTACAAGGACACTACACTGACCACCAATGTACGAGGACACTACACTGACCACCAATGTACGGGGGCACTACACTGACCACCAATGTACGGGGACACTACACTGACAACCAATGTACAAGGACACTACACTGACCACCAATGTACGGGGGCACTACACTGACCACCAATGTATAGGAGCACTACACTGACCACCAATGTACGAGGGTACTACACTGACCACCAATGTACGGGGGCACTACACTAACCACCAATGTACAAGGACACTACACTGACCACCAATGTACGGGGGGCACTACACTGACCACCAATGTATAGGAGCACTACGCTGACCACCAATCTACGGGGGTACTACACTGACCACCAATGTATAGGGGCACTACACTGACCACCAATGTACGAGGACACTACACTGACCACCAATGTACGAGGACACTACACTGACCACCAATGTACGGGGGGCACTACACTGACCACCAATGTATAGGAGCACTACACTGACCACCAATCTACGGGGGTACTACACTGACCACCAATGTATAGGGGCACTACACTGACCACCAATGTACGGGAGCACTACACTGACCACCAATGTACAAGGACACTACACTGACCACCAATGTACGGGGGCACTACACTGACCACCAATGTACAGGGGCACTACACTGACCACCAATGTACAAGGACACTACACTGACCACCGATGTACGAGGACACTACACTGACCACCGATGTACGAGGACACTACACTGACCACCGATGTACGAGGACACTACACTGACCACCGATGTACGAGGACACTACACTGACCACCAATGTACGAGGACACTACACTGACCACCAATGTACGAGGACACTACACTGACCACCAATGTACAAGGACACTACACTGACCACCAATGTACGAGGACACTACACTGACCACCAATGTACAAGGACACTACACTGACCACCAATGTATGAGGACACTACACTGACCACCAATGTACGAGGACACTACACTAACCATCAATGTACAAGGACACTACACTAACCACCAATGTACGGGGGGCACTTCACTGACCACCAATGTACAAGGACACTACACTGACCACCAATGTACAGGAGCACTACACAGACCACCAATGTACGGGGGCACTACACTGACCACCAATGTACGGGGGCACTACACTGACCACCAATGTACGGGGGCACTACACTGACCACCAATGTATGGGGCACTACACTGACCACCAATGTAAGAGGACACTACACTGACCACCAATGTACGAGGACACTACACTGACCACCAATGTACGGGGGCACTACACTGACCACCAATGTACAAGGACACTACACTGACCACCAATGTACGGGGGCACTACACTGACCACCAATGTACAGGGGCACTACACTGACCACCAATGTACAAGGACACTACACTGACCACCGATGTACGAGGACACTACACTGACCACCGATGTACGAGGACACTACACTGACCACCGATGTACGAGGACACTACACTGACCACCGATGTACGAGGACACTACACTGACCACCAATGTACGAGGACACTACACTGACCACCAATGTACAAGGACACTACACTGACCACCAATGTACGAGGACACTACACTGACCACCAATGTACAAGGACACTACACTGACCACCAATGTAAGAGGACACTACACTGACCACCAATGTACGAGGACACTACACTGACCACCAATGTACGGGGGCACTACACTGACCACCAATGTACGAGGACACTACACTGACCACCAATGTACGAGGACACTACACTGACCACCAATGTACGAGGACACTACACTGACCACCAATGTACGGGGGCACTACACTGACCACCAATGTACGAGGACACTACACTGACCACCAATGTACGAGGACACTACACTGACCACCAATGTATGAGGACACTACACTGACCACCAATGTACGAGGACACTACACTGACCACCAATGTACAAGGACACTACACTGACCACCAATGTACGAGGACACTACACTGACCACCAATGTACGAGGACACTACACTGACCACCAATGTACGAGGACACTACACTGACCACCAATGTACGAGGACACTACACTGACCACCAATGTACAAGGACACTACACTGACCACCAATGTACGAGGACACTACACTGACCACCAATGTAAGGAGGAAGAGCAATTATCAGCTGTGTGTTTCTTTTCTGGTTCTTCTTATTTGCACACAATACTATGCAATGTACATATTTTGGTTATACTGATAAAAGCTCTTCTTTAAAAATCACAAATGCAATCAAGTAGAATTTGGATGGAAGTCGGACTAAAAATCTTTCTTCATATATAAAGTATTTGGCAGGAAGGTGATCACATCAGACAAGGACCGGGGGGGGGGACATCAGACCTACCAGACAAGGACCGGGGGGGGACATCAGACCTACCAGACAAGGACTGGGGGGGGGGACATCAGACCTACCAGACAAGGACTGGGGGGGGGGACATCAGACCTACCAGACAAGGACCGGGGGGGGGGACATCTGGGATGAATTAAAGGATGACATCATGTCAATGTGACAGCAGGGGGCGGTAGTGTACACACAATACCACAAGGGATCTTTTTAAAACCGTAGTATGTGAAAATGTTTTTTCTTCCTCTGATTGGTGCGCACAATCCTATCTATTCCCTGAGATCTCTGCTACAAATTACTTAGAATTAGAACACAATGCTCTGAAAGGAGACTGTGTGGTTCTAATCGGTGTTAGGTTCGCATTGTAAAGGATCAGAGTAATGAAAATGAAATGATCACATTCCTGTATCTCACTCCTTGCTTCTATGTATACAGTTGGTAGTAATTATATACCGAATGAAGATGAGGGCAGACCTGCTTTCTGCCTTACAGTGTGGCCATACTGATCCTTCAATCTCACTGCAAGGTCTACCAGACCGGGCCTGCCTGGATATTGTCCACTATCTGCAGTCTTTATTGATGGCAATATAATCATGAGGATCATTCACAAAGGTGTAGAAGGGACCCTTAGGGACAGTGGCGTTGCTATGGGGGTGGGGGGGTGCGGTCCACACCCGGGTGACACACGTCAGAGGGGTGACCACCTCCGGGATAGCCCCTTACACGCGCTCACTGCTTTCACTTTCACACAGAACAGGTGACAGCGCCCCACTGTCCTTCCACCCTGGCTGTACATAGCAATCCTTGCACCCTGTACATAGCAAACTTCTGGGCCTTGCACCCTGTACATAGCAAACTTCTGGGCCCTGCACCCTGTACATAGCAAACTTCTGGGCCCTGCACCCTGTACATAGCAAACTTCTGGGCCCTGCACCCTGTACATAGCAAACTTCTGGGCCCTGCACCCTGTACATAGCAAACTTCTGGGCCCTGCACCCTGTACATAGCAAACTTCTGAGCCCTGCACCCTGTACATAGCAAACTTCTGGGCCCTGCACCCTGTACATAGCAAACTTCTGGGCCCTGCACCCTGTACATAGCAAACTTCTGGGCCCTGCACCCTGTACATAGCAAACTTCTGGGCCCTGCACCCTGTACATAGCAAACTTCTGGGCCCTGCACCCTGTACATAGCAAACTTCTGGGCCCTGCACCCTGTACATAGCAAACTTCTGGGCCCTGCACCCTGTACATAGCAAACTTCTGGGCCCTGCACCCTGTACATAGCAAACTTCTGGGCCCTGCACCCTGTACATAGCAAACTTCTGGGCCCTGCACCCTGTACATAGCAAACTTCTGGGCCCTGCACCCTGTACATAGCAAACTTCTGGGCCCTGCACCCTGTACATAGCAAACTTCTGGGCCCTGCACCCTGTACATAGCAAACTTCTGGGCCCTGCACCCTGTACATAGCAAACTTCTGGGCCCTGCACCCTGTACATAGCAAACTTCTGGGCCCTGCACCCCGTACATAGCAAACTTCTGGGCCCTGCACCCCGTACATAGCAAACTTCTGGGCCCTGCACCCTGTACATAGCAAACTTCTGGGCCTTGCACCCTGTACATAGCAAACTTCTGAGCCTTGCACCCTGTACATAGCAAACTTCTGGGCCCTGCACCCTGTACATAGCAAACTTCTGGGCCTTGCACCCTGTACATAGCAAACTTCTGAGCCTTGCACCCTGCACATAGCAAACTTCTGGGCCTTGCACCTTGTACATAGCAAACTTCAGGGCCCTGCACCCTGTACATAGCAAACTTCTGGGCCTTGCACCCTGTACATAGCAAACTTCTGAGCCTTGCACCCGTACATAGCAAACTTCTGGGCCTTGCACCTTGTACATAGCAAACTTCTGGGCCTTGCACCCTGTACATAGCAAACTTCTGGGCCTTGCACCCTGTACATAGCAAACTTCTGGGCCCTGCACCCTGTACATAGCAAACTTCTGGGCCCTGCACCCTGTACATAGCAAACTTCTGGGCCCTGTTTGTATCACATTCCTGAACGCTGCACTCTGTAGTGTACTTCTGAACCCTGCGCATAATGCACTCATGGTATTTAACAATGCCTTTGTATGGCCCTCCCATTGACAGCACAATTCGGTCACACCTACCCTTGATTGCGGTGTGCTCTCCCCCTGTGGGGGGGTTGTGGTGGGGGCGTGGTTGAGCCTTGGGTGACACCATCGAGTGTATTGTGGCAGGTTAGACAGGAGAGAGCCTTATGCACTACCCTGCCAAGTGTCTACTGCTCTGTCCTGCTTCTGCTGTCACTCCACAGTGACAGGACAGAGCACTGTAGCAGGCTAGGAAGTGAGAGCTGTGGCGGTGCGGTAAAACATGGTATTTCCCCCCCGGGGGGGGGTGACACCATGTTTTACCGCACCAGGTGACACCAACCCTAGTGACCCTCATTCTGTGTGAATTGGGCAAAAATGAATCTTTTTAGATTATTTCCTGTGTGGATCGAATTTTTTTCATTGATTTAAAATGGAATATACTGCATTTGGCCACTATATGGCGCCACATATTGGACTTTCCTGTAATACTTAGCACCATCTAGTGGACAAATGTTTTATTTTTCCATTTTAAATCAATTAAAAAACATTCAACAAGCACAGGAAAAACCTAATAACATTTTTTTTTGCCCCATTCACACAGAACGAATGTACATGAACTTTCAATGGTTGAATTACTATGCATTTTTTTTATTTTATTTTTATAAATACACCCTTTGCTATGTATGTGTAAATTGCTCAGTGTTTTGAACAACACTGTGGAATATGTGAGACCTAAATAAATATAAAATAATAGTGTATGACTGTGGTAGAGACATTAAAGTGCAAGCTCTTCTGATGGGACTGGCTCAGTGTTCTCTGTACAACACTGCGGTATATGTCAGAGCTATATGAATGTACAATCATAATGTATGACTGTGCGAGCACATTAGAGTGTTAGCTCCTCTGGTACAGAAAGTGATGTCACTGGCTTAGTGTTTTCTGCACAGCGCTGTGGTCATAGCTCCCAACTTTTCGAGAAGGGAACGAGGGACACCTTTTAGCAAATGTATGTAGGCAGAGGCCACGCCCCCTTAAAGGAGAATTATACGTTTAAAAAAAAAACGATTAGGTAGCCCACAAGTGCTTTTTTTTTACTACTATTATTACTTTATACTGGTTTTGAAATTTACAAATGTAGAAATTAAGAAATTGGATGAAAAGTTTAACACTGAGAAACACTTTTTGATATATAGATCAGAGCAAAATGAGGGACAAATGAGGAGGAAAGAGGGACATTGCTCCAAATCAGGGACAGTCCCTCCAAATCAGGGGAGGTATGGCTGTGGTATATGTCAGAGCTATAGTAACGTATAATAATAGTGTTTGTAACTGTGGTGGGACATTAGAGTGTAAGCTCCTCTGGTGCAGAGACTGATGTGACTGGCTTAGTGATCTCTGTACAGCACCATGGAATATGTCAGAGCTATATAAATGTATAACAATAGCGTGTGACTGTGGGAGGACATTAGAGTGCAAGCTCCTCCGATACAGACAGTATTGTCACTGCCTTGGTGTTTTCTGGTACAGTGCTGTGCTGTGGTATATGTCAGAGCTATATTTATGTATAATAATATTGTGTGACTGTGGTGGGAACATTAGAGTGTAAGCTCCTCTGGTGCAGAGACTGATGTGACTGGCTTAGTAATCTCTGTACAGCACCATGGAATATGTCAGAGCTATATAAATGTATAATAGTAGTGTGTGACTGTGGGAGGACATTAGAGTGTGAGCTCTTCTGGTACAGACAGTGATGTTGCTGGCATAGTGTTTTCTGTACAGTGATGTGGTAGATGTCAGAACTATATTAATATTGTGTGAGTGCGGTGGAGCATTAGAGTGTAAGCTCCTCTGATACAGAGAATGTTACTGGCTTAGTAACAGTGCTGTGGTATATGTCAGAGCTATACTAATGTATAATAACATTGTTATTTGTTGTAACATTGTATAATATCATTGTTAACATTGTGTGTGACTGTGGTGGAAACATTAGAGTGTAAGCTCTTCTGGTACAGAGAATGCAACTGGCTTAGTAATCTCTGTACAGCACCATGGAATATGTCAGAGCTATATATATGTATAATAGTAGTGTGTGACTCTGGGAGGACATTAGAGTGTAAGCTCTTCTGGTACTGACAGTGATGTTGCTGGACACTGTTTTCTGTACAGTGCTGTGGTATATGTCAGAGCCATATAAATGTATAATAGTAGTGTGTGACTGTTGGAGGACATTAGAGTGTAAGCTCTTCTGGTACTGACAGTGATGTTGCTGGCCTAGTGTTTTCTGTACAGTGCTGTGGTATATGTCAGAGCTATATAAAATGTATAATAGTAGTGTGTGACTGTGGGAGGACATTAGAGTGTAAGCTCCTCTGATACAGAGAATGTTACCGGCTTAGTAACAGCGCTGTGGTATATGTCAGAGCTATACTAATGTATAATAATAGTAGTGTGTGACTGTGGTGGGGACATTAGAGTGTAAGCTCTTCTGCTGCAGAGAATGTGACTGGCTTAGTAATCTCTGTACAGCACCATGGAATATGTCAGAGCTATATAAATGTATAATAGTAGTGTGTGACTGTGGGAGGACATTAGAGTGTAAGCTCTTCTGGTACTGACAGTGATGTTACTGGCATAGTGTTTTCTGTACAGTGCTGTGGTATATATCAGAGCTATATAAATGTATAAAAAAAAATATTTGTGTGTGACATTAGAGTGTAAGCTCTTCTGGTACAGACAGTGGTGTTGCTGGCCTAGTGTTTTCTGTACAGTGATGTGGTATATGTCAGAGCTATATAAATGCATAAAAAAATATATATTTGTGTGTGACATTAGAGTGTTAGCTCTTCTGGTGAGAGTCTGATGGGAAATGTGTACAACAATTGTACAACACTGTAGCATATGTCAGAGCTATATAAAAGTATAACACTATTGTATGTGTGGTGAGGCATTAGAGTGTAAGCTCTTCTGGTGAGAGTCTGATGGGAAATGTGTTTATTGTACAACACTGTAGCATACGTCAGAGCTATAAAAGTATAATACTATTGTATGTGCGGCGGGGCATTAGAGTGTAAGCTCCCCTGGTACAGAGAATGTGACTGGCTCAGTGATCTTTGTACAGCACTACGGTATATGTCAGAGCTAATCCACTTTCCTTCCCCTCATTCAGGTCTGTGTATATAGTGCATTAGGCAGTGAGCAGGTGGGGAGGGGAGAGGGATCAGTTGTCCTTTAGGTGTGCAGACATGGAGCACATGTCATCCACTGACACTTACCCGGGCATGAGAGCAGGTGGGATGTAGGTGGCATTGTTGTGGGTGATCAATGTGCCGGCACTCCTGGACGCCATCTGTCACCCGTTGCCGTGACCAATGTGACTCACAGGGAAACCCAAGACCCTTGGCTGGAGGCTTCAGTACCCAGGACACACAGCTCTGTCCTGACAACGCTAACCTGCGTCTCCCTGGTGATTGTCACCGAGCAACCCGACAACACCACACTGTACACAATACACGCCTTCAGCCTGTGACATGCCAGGGGTTACTACTAACCAGAGAAACCAGTGGGTCAAAAACGACATAAAAAGCAGTTCATAATAAAGTCTATTCTTACTTGAGAGGGACCGTGGGAGGGACCGTGCTTTATACAGGCCATACACCATACAATGTGATTGAAAATTAGATCTACCTAAAAACTACTTGGAAAGAAATTGTGTGGATATTACATAGTATTGATAAATGTATATGAGATTGTAAAGGGATTGTACAATCAGATTGCATAATGTATGCCAACTGTTAAAAAGTGGTGCAGAGTGGGGTGCAGAGTGGACAACATGTTAAAATTATTTTACCCAAGGCTGAGCACTAAAGTGTATAAAGCCCAAACTAACAACACTAACTACACTCAGGGATGTAAGTATGTATTGTGGGGTTTCATAGCAAATTTCTGATGGGGCCCCTAAATTAGACAGGCCATAGATGATGCGATGTTCTTTCCTGCAACCATGGGTTGCAGGAAAGAAAATAGCTTGATTCCCCCCCATCAACACTGACTGTGGAATCCCTCTTGTGGAGCTATTGTGTTCTCCCAGTGTGTGTGTGTGTGTGTGTGTTTGTGTGTGTGTGGGGGGGGGATCCCTGCCAGGAGAACACAGTGATTATTGCTAGAGGCTATAGCATGTAAAAATCCAGCATGCTGGTTGTATCCAAGTCAATCGATGGATCAACTTGGGTACAATCAGCCTGCCCATAGATGGTTCAAATCTCTGCTAAGCCAGAGATCCCAGGTCCCTGATGAACCAGCCATGATTTGAACCACCTGTTTGAACCAAACTTTGAACCAAGTTTGAACCAAACTTTTTGTAAACAACTGTGACAATACACGTCATTGATCATAACATCATTTATTATTTGCTCAGCTCCCCTTAACGCCTTTTCATTTTGCTCATGCATTTAAATGTGTATAGGCATGTCAAGCTCTTTGAGCATTTATGGATTTTATTAGCCAGAATATGAATTTATTCTGGCCATTTGAATTAATGAACACTCAAACGCTAAACACAGCTAGCGTTTAGACATTTATAGGCGTATAGGCGCATTTGCACGCCTCAAGTGTTTTCTCATAAAGCAGTTGTGGCCAGAAGCTAGACACGTGCACTGCCAAAAAATTTGTTCATTTTTCTTTGTTTTTTTTTTTTTTTTCGTTTTTAGGGTCATTCGTTATGATCGCAACTCGTAAATTCGAAAATTTGCAAATTCTTAAATTTGAAAATTTGAAAAATAAGAAAATAAGAAAGAAAATCAGAAAATTTGAAAGAACGAAAATCTGAAAATTCCAAATATTAACTACCGTATGTACTCGCTTATAGGCCGACCTGAATATAAGCCGAGGCACCTAATTTTACCACAAAAAACTGGGAAAACATAGTGACTCGAGTATAAGCCTAGGGTTAGAAAATGCAGCAGCTACTGGGTAAACAATGCCCATCTGCAGCCTCACTGTGCCCATCTGCAGCCTCACTGTGCCCATCTGCAGCCTCACTGTGCCCATTTGCAGTCTAATGCCCCGTACACACGATCGGACTTTCCGATGGAAAATCTGTGATCGAAGCTTGGCGGTTGTCAGAAATTCCGACCGTGTGTAGGCTCCATCTGACTTTTTCCATCAGAATTTCCGACACACAAGGTTTGAGAGCAGGCTATAAAATTTTCCGACAACAAAATCCGTTGTCAGAAATTCCAATTGTGTGTACACAAATCCAACAAACAAATTGCCACGCATGCTTGGAATCAAGCAGAAGAGCCGCACTGGCTATTGAACTTCCTTTTTCTCGGCTCGTCGTACGTGTTGTACGTCACCGCGTTCCTAACGTTCGGAATTGCCGACAACATTTGTGCGACCGTGTGTATGCAAGACAAGTTTGAGCCAACATCTGTCGGAAAAAATCTCATGGATTTTGTTGTTGGAATGTGCGATCGTGTGTACAGGACTTTATGCTGCGTACACACGATCAGAATTTCCGACAACAAATGTTCGATGGGAGCTTGTTGTCGGAAATTCCGACCGTGTGTAGGCTCCATCGGACATTTCCCGTCGGAATTTCCGACAACAAAAATTTGAGAGCTGGTTCTCAAATTTTCTGGCAACAAAATTCGTTGTCGGAAATTCCGATCGTGTGTACACAATTCCTACGCACAAAGTTCCATGCAGGCTCGGAATCAAGCAAAAGAGCCACACTGGCTATTGAACTTCATTTTTATCGGCTCGTCGTACGTGTTGTACGTCATCGCGTTCTTGATGTTCGGAATTTCTGACCAACTTTGTGTGACCGTGTGTATGCAAGACAAGTTTGAGCCAACATCCGGTGAAAATAAATCCAGGATTTTGTTGTTGGAATGTCCGATCATGTGTATGCGGCATAATTGTGCCGATTTGCAGCATAATTGTGCCCATCTGTAGTGACACTGTGCCCACCTGTAGTGACACTGTGCCCACCTGTAGTGACACTGTGCCCACCTGTAGTGACACTGTGCCCACCTGTAGTGACACTGTGCCCATCTGTAGTGACACTGTGCCCATCTGTATTGACACTGTGCCCATCTGTAGTGAAACTGTGCCCATCTGTAGTGTCACTGTGCCCATCTGTAGTGACACTGTGCCCATCTGTAGTGTCACTGTGCCCATCTGTAGTGACACTGTGCCCACCTGTAGTGTCACTGTGCCCATTTGTAGTGTCACTGTGACCATCTGTAGTGTCACTGTGACCATCTGTAGTGACACTGTGCCCATCTGTAGTGACACTGTGACCATCTGTAGTGACACTGTGCCCATCTGTAGTGTCACTGTGCCCATCTGTAGTAACACTGTGCCCATCTGTAGTAACACTGTGACCATCTGTAGTAACACTGTGACCATCTGTAGTGTCACTGTGCCCATCTGTAGTGTCACTGTGCCCATCTGTAGTGACACTGTGCCCATCTGTAGTGACACTGTGCCCATCTGTAGTGACACTGTGCCCATCTGTAGTGTCACTGTGCTCATCTGTAGTGACACTGTGCCCATCTGAAGCTGTACCTTTCATTACTAAAACAGCACGTGTAACAGCGTGTGTCTCTCGCTGTGTTATGCAGTCTGTTCGGCCGTCTATTGTAACAAAGCCCCGCCTCCTCTTCGTCTCTGATAGACGGGACGCTGATACAGTTTCCCAGCATTGTATGAGTGTTCCTCTATCACGGACGAGGAGGAGGCGGGGCTTTGTTACAATAGACGGCCGAACAGACTGCATAACACAGCGAGAGACACACTGTTTTAGTAATGTAAGGTACGGCTCACTCGAATATAACCCAAGGGGGGGGTTTTCAGCCAAAAAAAATGGGCTGAAAAACTCGGCTTATACTCGAGTATATATGGTAACTAACTAACTAATAATAACTAACTATTAAATTATAGGTATTGGAATTTCCTTTCAAATTTGGCTGTTAGTAAACGTAACGAATACAAATTTATTTGAAGTTACGAATTATCTGAAATACCAAATGCCGCATCTAAACAAATGGAACGGATCGAATTAATAATAAATAATAATAATAAAACGTTTTTATTATTATTATTGTTATTTATTATTATTAATTTGTTACGTTCCATTCATTTAGAAACTTCATTAGTTATTTTGGATAATTCGTAACTTCGGATAAATTCGTATTCGTTACGTTTACTAACAGCCAAATTTGAAAGGAAATTCCAATACCTATAATTTAATCGTTTGTTATTATTTCAGATTTTTGAACTTTCAGGTTTTCGGATTTTCGAACTTTAGGAATTTACAAATTTACACATCTACAAATTTACGAATATTCGGAAAAAATTAGTTAAACGGGTTTTCGTTAATTCAGATGTTTCCAAATTAACAAACTTGTCGAAATTAGTTAAAAAACAAATTCGGAACTAAACGTATTGCACACGTCTACCAGGATCCTCCCAAACCACTCACAATTTGGCATTGTTTACTACAGCACATTTTTAGGGATTTTGGTTTAGTTTCCTATAAACTTCATTAGATCTTCCACTTTAAAGTTTAGGAATTTTAAGGTTTTCCTATAAACTTCGTTAGATCTTCCACTTTAAAGTTTAGGAATTGTAAGGTTTTCCTATAAACTTCGTTAGATCTTCCACTTTAAAGTTTAGGAATTGTAAGGTTTTCCTATAAACTTTATTAGATCTTCCACTTTAAAGTTTAGGAATTTTAAGGTTTTCCTATAAACTTCGTTAGATCTTCCACTTTAAAGTTTAGGAATTGTAAGGTTTTCCTATAAACTTCGTTAGATCTTCCACTTTAAAGTTTAGGAATTGTAAGGTTTTCCTATAAACTTCGTTAGATCTTCCACTTTAAAGTTTAGGAATTGTAAGGTTTTCCTATAAACTTTATTAGATCTTCCACTTTAAAGTTTAGGAATTTTAAGGTTTGCAATTTTTAGGAAAAAAAATAATTCCAGAACTGATTGAATATTGTAGAAGTTCACTGAACCAAGGAAGCTACTTGGGTATAATACCTTCAATTAAATGTGACTCGTTGCTCTAGGCTACCCTGCGTCTAAAAGTACTTTTCAGTAACTCTTGAAATAAATCATAATCTGTACTGGACGATTGTTCTGGAACTTGCAGTCCTCTATTGGTCACATTCTATAGAGCAGTGGTTGTCCACTTATGAGCTAAAGGGGGCTTCCAATGTGTCCCCTGACATCACCAAGCACATAATGTGCAATATACAGTATGTAATGCGTGAGAGGACGATGAAAAACTGCAGACCTAGTAGAGCAAATCAGAGAGTGTGGCTAGGCTTAGGCTACATTTTTGTCTGGGGATGTGCTGCAGAAGACAATATGAAACTGGAAACATGTTACCTGAGGCTAGTAGAGATCAATGCTATCACCCTAATCAATGTTCCTACTACAGACTGCTGAAGGCCACACATCCTATACCAAATGGCTCCACGTGGCCCTCGGGCCACAGGTTGGACACCAGGGCTATAGATGATCTGGCTGTTGAAGATGGCTGTTCAGTGCATGTTGGCTGGTACCCCCGTTACCGCCTATTAGTCATTATTGAGAGCGGAGATATTCTCAATATCTCCGCATTACTATACCAGATTAATAGAAGATCAAAGGAGACATTTCCAACCTGCTACTTCTGATTCCATCTCCTTCTTCAGTTGCTGCAATTTGCAGTGCAAGATTGCTGCGTAATCATTTTAATAATTATTCAGAATTTGTTTGATTCTATGAATAACCCTTTTTGAGGCCTTTTGTACATGTATGCTACAAGCCTATTCATGTTCAACCTTCCCTGACATCCCCGATGGAAGATCTGGAGAGACAATGATTGAGTCCAGCTATAAAGAAGAGGCTTCCTGCAGTATCAACATCTGCCAAGGAGGGCAACTTCTAATACCAAAATCTTTGATGTTGTGCTTTGCCAATGCAAAAACCATAAAACGTATATATTCTTATTACTATATTTATGCTGTGTATATATATATATATATATATATATATATATATATATATATATATATATAGTATATATGTACAGTGCCTTGAAAAAGTATTCACACCCCTTAAAATTGTCCACATTTTGTCATGTTACAACCAAAAATGTAAATGTATTTTATTGGGATTTTATGTGATAGACCAACACAAAGTGGCACATAATTGTCAAGTGGAGGGAAGATGATAAATGGTTTTCAACATTTTTTTTTTCAAATAAATATGTGAAAAGTGTGGCGTGCATTTGTATCCAGCCCCCTTTACTCTGCTACCCCTAACAAAAATCTAGTGGAATCAATTGTCTTCAGAAATCACCTAATTAGTAAATAAAGCCCACCTGTGTGTAATTTAATCTCAGTATAAATACAGCTGTTCTGTGAAGCCCTCAGAGGTTTATGGCTACAGCCCCGGGAATATCCTTGACCGTCGGATCCGGAGGACCCAGCGCGTCACGGAATGGGGTAAAGGGCCAATGACAGAAGCCCTTTACCACGTGATCGCTCCATCGATCAGTTGTCAACATACCGTAGCATGTCTGGTCTAGCTCCCCCCCTCTCATCACATAGATTGGTACAGCGTGTGAGAGGAGGGAGCCGGGTGCTGCAGGGCTGTGGGTTGGATCTGAAGTGCCCACAGCACTGATCTGTGCTTATTCATGCCCATCCATGCCCTTCCATGCTCATCTGTGTTCATCCATGGCTCATTTCTGCCCATCCATGCTCATCAGGGCTCATCCATGGCTCATCCGTGACAATCCATGGCTCAACCGTGCCCATCCATGGCTCATCCATGCTCATCTGTGCCCATCCATGGCTCATCCGTGCTCATCCATGCCCATCCATGGGTCATCCGTGCCCATTCATGGCTCATCTGTGCCCATCCATGGCTCATCCGTGCCCATCCATGGCTCATCCATGCTCATCCGTGCTCACCCGTGCCCATCCATGCTCATCAGTGCTCATCCATGGCTCATCCATGCCCATTCATCAGTGCTTATCCATGGCTCATCCGTGCCCATCCATGGCTCTTCGATGCTCATCCATGACCATCCATGGCTCATCCATGCTCATCCGTGCTCATCCATGCCCATCCACAGCTCATCCATGCTCATCCGTGTACATCCATGGCTCATACGTGCTCATCTGTGCTCATCCACGGCTCATCCATGGCTCATCCATGCTAATCCATGCTCATCCATGACCCATCCATGGCTCATACGTGCTCATCCACAGCTCATCCATGGCTCATCCATGCTAATCCATGCTCATCCATGCCCATCCACGGCTCATCTATGCTCATCCGTGTACATTCATGGCTCATACGTGCTCATCCATGCTCATCCATGCCCATCCACGGCTCATCCATGCTCATCCATGTATATTCATGGCTCATACATGCTCATCCATGCTCATCCGTGTACATCTATGGCTCATACACGCTCATCCGTGCTCATCCACGGCTCATCCGTGCTCATCCATGGCTCACCCATGGCTCATCCATGCCAATCCATGGCTCATCCATGCCCATCCATGGCTCATCCATGCCTATCTATGTCTCATTCATGCCCATTCATGGCTCATCTATGCTTATCCGGGGCTCATTCATGCTCATCCATGCCACATCAGTGCTCAACAGTGCTCATCTGTGCCCATCCATGCTTCATCCATGCCACATCAGTGCTCATACGTGCCACATCAGTGCTCATATGTGCCACATCAGTGATCATCCATGCAACATTCATGCCACATTAGTGCTCATCCATACTGCATCAGTGCTCATTCTTGCCACATCCATGCCACATCAGTGCTCATCCATGCGACATCTGTTCTCATCCATGCTTTATCCATGCCACATCAGTGCTCATATTTGCCACATCAGTGATCATCCGTACAACATCCATGCCACATCAGTGCTCATCCATGCCACATCAGTGCTCATCTATGCCACATCAGTGCCCATCCATGCCACATCAGTGCTCATCCATGCGACATCTGTTCTCATCCATGCTTTATCCATGCCACATCAGTGCTCATATTTGCCACATCAGTGATCATCCGTACAACATCCATGCCACATCAGTGCTCATCCATGCAACATCTGTTCTCATCCATGCTTTATCCATGCCACATCAGTGCTCATATGTGTCACATCAGTGCTCATATGTGCCACATCAGTGCTCATATGTGCCACATCAGTGATCATCCGTGCAACATCCATGCCACATCAGTGCTCATCCATGCCACATCAGTGCTCATCCATGCCACATCAGTGCTCATTCGTGACACATCCATGCCACATCAGTGCTCATCCGTGCCACATCAGTGCTCATTCCTGCCACATCCATGCTACATCAGGGCTCATCTGTGTCACATCAGTACTCATCCATGCCACATCAGTTCTCATCCATGCTACATCAGTGCTCATCCGTGCCACATCAGTACTCATCCGTGACACATCAGTACTCATCCGTGCCACATCCATGCTACATCAGTGCTCATCCGTGCCACATCAGTACTCATCCGTGACACATCAGTACTCATCCGTGCCACATCCATGCCACATCAGTGCTCATCCATGCCACATCAGTACTCATCCACGCCACATCAATTCTCATCCATGCCACATCCATGCCACTACAGTGCCCATCAGTGCCACTACAGTGCCCATCAGTGTCTCACAAAAGTGTAGTAGGTAGTTAAATTAGATTTAAAATGTATGCCCTTAGAACGCCTGATGGTGCTCCCTGCACATTGGGCCTCTGTATGTGGCCAGGTTGTGGAAAACTCTCACACATGTAGTATCACCACCATACTCAGGAAGAGTAACATAATGTATTTTGGGGTGTAGTTGCAAGTATGCATATGCTGTGTGTGAGAAATAACCTGTTAATATAACAATTTTGTGAAAAAGAAAAATATTCATTTTGCAAAGAATTGTGGTAAAAGAATACAACTTCAAAAAAACTCACCATGCCTCATACTAAATACCTTTGAATGTCTACTTTCCAAAAAGGGGTTATTTGGGTGGTATTTGTACTGTCCTGGCTTGTTAGTGTCTCAAGAAATGAGAGGCCATCAGTACATCAGGTGTGATCAATTATCAATGATTGGCACCATAACTTGTAGACTCTCTAACCTTCACAAAGACCAAGTCATATACACTTATTTGGGTTATTTTTAACAAAGATATGTAGTAAATTCTGGCCAAAATTTATGAGGAAAAATTACTAATTTGCTAAATTTTATAACAGAAACTAAGAAAAATTCATTTTTTTCACAATTTTTCTTTTATAGCGCAAAAAAATAAAAATAACTAGTGGTAATTAAAGACCACCAAAAGAAAGCTCTATTTGTGTGAAAGAAGGACAGCAATTTAATATGGGTACAGTGTTGCATGACTGAGTAATTGTCATTCAAAATGTGAGAGCACTGAAAACTGAAAATTGGTCTGGTTAGGAAGGGGGTTTAAGTGCCCAGTGGGCAAGTGGTTAAAGCAGGGTTAGGTTATAAAAAAATATTCCAAGCTTTGAACATCTCACTGTTCAATCCATCATCCAAAAATGGAAAAGAGTATGGCACAACTGCAAACCTACCAAGACATGGCCGTCCACCTAAACTGACAGGCCGGGCAAGGAGAGCATTAAATAGAGAAGAAGCCCAGAGGCCCATGGTAACTCTGGAGGAGCTGTAGAGATCCACAGCTCAGGTGGGAGAATCTGTCCACAAGACAACTATTAGTCGTGTACTCCACAAATCTGACCTTTATGGAAGAGTGGCAAGAAGAAAGCCATTGTTGAAAGAAAGCCATTAGAAGTCCAGTTTTTGCCGTTTGCGAGAGGCCATGTGGGGGACACGGCAAACATGTGGAAGGTGGTCTAGTCAGATGAGACCAAAATTAAACTTTATGGCCAAAAAGCAAAACGAACACTGCACATCACCCTGAACACACCATCCCCACCGTGAAACATGGTGGTGGCAGCATCATGTTGTGGCGATTCTTTTCTTCAACAGGGACAGGTAAGCTAATCAGAGTTGATGGGAAGATGGATGGAGCCAAATACAGGGCAATCTTAGAAGAAAACCTGTTAGAGTCTGCAATAGACTTGAAACTTGGGCAGAGATTCACCTTCCAGCAGGAAAACGACCCCAAACATAAGCCCCTTACACACGATTGGACTTTCCGACAACAAAACCGTGGAATTTTGTTCGCAGGGTGTTGGCTCCAACTTGTCTTGCATACACACGGTCACACAAATGTTGGCCAACAATTACGAACGTAGTGACGTACAAGACGTACGACAAGCCGATAAAAAGGAAGTTCAATAGTCATGTGATATCTCCATTACGGAAGCTAGTTTTACATGTCCTTGATTCCAAGCATGCGTGTTTGTACTTTGGACTTTTGTCCGACGGACTTGTGTACACATGATCGGAAAGTCTGACAATACGCATTTGTTGGCGGAAAATTTGAGAACAGACTTGTGTACACACGATCGGAAAGTCCGACAACACACATTTGTTGGCAAAAAATTTGAGAACATGCTAGCCAACATTTGTTGGCGGAAAGTCTGACAACAATTGTCCGATGGAGCATACTCACGGTCAGACTTACCACCAACAAGCTCACATCCAACATTTCCCGTCGGAAAATCCGATCGTGTGTACGCGGCAATACAGCCAGAGCTACAATGGAATGGTTTATATCAAAGCATATCCATGTGTCTGAATGGCCCAGTCAAAGTCCAGACCTGAATCCAATTGAGAATCTGTGGCAAGACTTGAAAATTGCTGTTCACAGACACTCTCCATCCAATCGGACAGAGCTTGAGGTATTTTGCAAAGAAGAATGAGCAAAAATGTCACTCTCTAGATGTGTAAAGCTGGTAGAGACATCCCCAAAAAGCCCTGCAGTTGTAATTGCAGTGAAAGGTGGTTCTACAAAGTATTGACTCAGGGGGGCTGAATACAAATACACACCACACTTTTCACATTTTTTTTTAAAAATGTTGAAAACCATTTATCATTTTCCTTCCACTTAACAATTATGTGCCACTTTATGTTGGTCTATCACATAAAATCCCAATAAAATACAATTAAGTTTTTGGTTGTAACATGACAAAATGTGGAAAATGTCAAGGGGTATGAATACTTTTCAAGGCACTATATACACATGCATACAGGAGAAGCTTGTTTTCTATTACATAGGCATGCTGTACTTCCTACAAAGCAAAAAGAGCGGTGCTGCTACCTCCACTCTCCAATCCAACTAATTAGGATCACCGGTCCTCTGGCTTATGCCGCGTACACACGATCGGTTTTCTCGTCGGAAAAAGATATGACGGCTTTTCCAACGGGATTCCGCTCAAGTTTGCCTTGCATACACACGGTCACGCAAAAGTTTGCTGAAATTACGACCGTCAAGAACGCGGTGACGTACAACTCTACGGCGAGCCAAGAAAATGACGTTCAATGCTTCCGAGCATGCGTCGAATTGTTTCCGAGCATGCGTAGGGATTTTGCACGTCGGAATTGCCACAGACGATCGCATTTTCGGATAGGAACTTTTCCCGACCGAAAAATTGAGAGCATGCTCCCAATCTTTTGCTGGCTGGAATTCCGCCAACAAAAGACCAATGGAGCATACACACGGTCGCATTTTCGGGCCGAAATTCCGACTGTGTGTATGCGGCATAACAGTTTCTGTAGACCACAATGCAAACACAATCCAAGAAAAAAAAAAGGCAGAACCACAGTGAAAATCAGCTCAAGGGTATCCATTTATTAGCAAGGAACAGTATAGAACAGCCACATAAGGAGCCTACGCGTTTCGGCTGTTCAGGCCTTCCTGCTCTGTACAATAGTTGTGTTTTGGGCCCCATACACACTGGGCGTTTAGCTCCAATGCATGGGGCTCTGGCATTTAAGTGCAGGTTTAGGGCACAGGTGCCTGATCTAGTCCTGCTTCTGGCAGCCTGTCAAGCTCAATGAGGGTCTGACAGCTGCTGGGGCTGGACAGTGCACTGAGTGTGATAAATGTTTATGGCAGTATGTGCCCCTTGCATTCTGGGCATTCATCCTTTGACATACAGTGGCGGCCCGTCCATAGGGGGCGCCTGGGCGCCGCCCCCCCCACCTCCAGGCAGCAAAAAAAAAAAAAAAAAAAAAAAGTAAAAAAAAAAAAAAAAAAAATTTTTAATACCGGCCCTTTAAAAAAAAAAAAAAGGAAAAAAAAGGTCCTTAAGTGCACTGTGTTTGGACGCCGGATACAGTGCGACGCCGGACACAGTGCACTTATAGGAAGCGCCACGTCTATGCAATCACGAGATTGCAGACGTGGCGCTGCATTTGCGGGCGTTTAGCCCGCCTTGGGGCGTTTTCTGAAGCGCCGAGAAGCTTCCGCTCGGCCATAGTAATACATACTACAGGCGCCGGGCGGAAGCTACTTGGCACTTCAGATTTGATTGACATCTGCCCTGAGGCAGATGTCACTTCCTGGTTCTCTCTCTCATTGCGCCCGAGAGAGGAAGCAGGAAGAATGCTGCTGCCAGTGTGAGGAGGAGGACACCGCAGGAGACTGAAGGTAAGTACCGCTGTGTGGAGAATCGGGGGGACACCTGCTGAGGGGGGGCTCTGGTGGGGGGCTCTGATGGGGACACCCGCTGTGGGGGGGGGACTCTGATGGGGGACACCCTGCTGTGGGGGGGGGACTCTGATGGGGACACCCTGCTGTGGGGGGGGACTCTGATGGGGGACACCCTGCTGGAGGGGGGGGACTCTGATGGGGGACACCCTGCTGGAGGGGGGGGACTCTGATGGGGGACACCCTGCTGTGGGGGGGGACTCTGATGGGGGACACCCTGCTGGAGGGGGGGGACTCTGATGGGGGACACCCTGCTGGAGGGGGGGGACTCTGATGGGGGACACCCTGCTGTGGGGGGGGACTCTGATGGGGGACACCCTGCTGTGGGGGGGGGGACTCTGATGGGGGACACCCTGCTGGAGGGGGGGGACTCTGATGGGGGACACCCTGCTGTGGGGGGGGACTCTGATGGGGGACACCCTGCTGTGGGGGGGGGGACTCTGATGGGGGACACCCTGCTGTGGGGGGGGGACTCTGATGGGGGACACCCTGCTGGAGGGGGGGGACTCTGATGGGGGACACCCTGCTGTGGGGGGGGGACTCTGATGGGGGACACCCTGCTGTGGGGGGGGGACGACTCTGATGGGGAACACCCTGCTGGGGGGGGGGGACTCTGATGGGGGACACCCTGCTGGGGGGGGGGACTCTGATGGGGGACACCCTGCTGTGGGGGGGGACTCTGATGGGGGACACCCTGCTGGGGGGGGGGGACTCTGATGGGGGACACCCTGCTGGGGGGGGGACTCTGATGGGGGACACCCTGCTGTGGGGGGGGGACTCTGATGGGGGACACCCTGCTGTGGGGGGGGGACTCTGATGGGGGACACCCTGCTGTGGGGGGGGGGACTCTGATGGGGGACACCCTGCTGGGGGGGGGACTCTGATGGGGGACACCCTGCTGGGGGGGACTCTGATGGGGGACACCCTGCTGTGGGGGGGGGACTCTGATGGGGGACACCCTGCTGTGGGGGGGGGACTCTGATGGGGGACACCCTGCTGTGGGGGGGACTCTGATGGGGGACACCCTGCTGTGGGGGGGGGACTCTGATGGGGGACACCCTGCTGGGGGGGGGACTCTGATGGGGGACACCCTGCTGTGGGGGGGGGACGACTCTGATGGGGGACACCCTGCTGGGGGGGGGGACTCTGATGGGGGACACCCTGCTGGGGGGGGGACTCTGATGGGGGACACCCTGCTGTGGGGGGGGGACTCTGATGGGGGACACCCTGCTGTGGGGGGGGGGACTCTGATGGGGGACACCCTGCTGTGGGGGGGGGGACTCTGATGGGGGACACCCTGCTGTGGGGGGGGGACTCTGATGGGGGACACCCTGCTGTGGGGGGGGGGACTCTGATGGGGGACACCCTGCTGGGGGGGGGACTCTGATGGGGGACACCCTGCTGGGGGGGGACTCTGATGGGGGACACCCTGCTGTGGGGGGGGGACTCTGATGGGGGACACCCTGCTGTGGGGGGGGGGGACTCTGATGGGGGACACCCTGCTGTGGGGGGGGGACTCTGATAGGGGACACCCTGCTGTGGGGGGGGGGACTCTGATGGGGGACACCCTGCTGTGGGGGGGGGACTCTGATGGGGGACACCCTGCTGTGGGGGGGGACTCTGATGGGGGACACCCTGCTGTGGGGGGGGACTCTGATGGGGGACACCCTGCTGTGGGGGGGACTCTGATGGGGGACACCCTGCTGTGGGGGGGGACTCTGATGGGGGACACCCTGCTGTGGGGGGCTCTGATGGGGGACACCTGCTGTGGGGGGCTCTGATGGGGGAAACCTGCTGTGGGGGGACTCTGATGGGGACACCTGCTGTGGGGGGACTCTGATGGAGACACCTGCTGTGGGGGGACTCTGATGGAGACACCTGCTGTGGGGGGACTCTGATGGAGACACCTTACTATGGGGGGACTCTGATGGAGACACCTTACTATGGGGGGACTCTGATTGAGACACCTGCTGTGGGGGACACCTGCTGTGGGGGGCTCTGATGGGGGACACCTGCTGTGGGGGGACTCTGATGGGGGACACCTGCTGTGGGGGGACTCTGATGGGGACACCTGCTGTGGGGGGACTCTGATGGAGACACCTGCTGTGGGGGGACTCTGATGGAGACACCTGCTGTGGGGGGACTCTGATGGGGACACCTGCTGTGGGGGGACTCTGATGGAGACACCTGCTGTGGAGGGACTCTGATGGAGACACCTGCTGTGGGGGGACTCTGATGGAGACACCTGCTGTGGGGGGACTCTGATGGAGACACCTGCTGTGGGGGGACTCTGATGGAGACACCTGCTGTGGGGGGACTCTGATGGAGACACCTGCTGTGGGGGGACTCTGATGGAGACACCTGCTGTGGGGGGACTCTGATGGAGACACCTTACTATGGGGGGACTCTGATTGAGACACCTGCTGTGGGGGACACCTGCTGTGGGGGGCTCTGATGGGGGACACCTGCTGTGGGGGGACTCTGATGGGGGACACCTGCTGTGGGGGGACTCTGATGGGGACACCTGCTGTGGGGGGACTCTGATGGGGACACCTGCTGTGGGGGGACTCTGATGGAGACACCTGCTGTGGGGGGACTCTGATGGAGACACCTGCTGTGGGGGGACTCTGATGGAGACACCTGCTGTGGGGGGACTCTGATGGAGACACCTGCTGTGGGGGGACTCTGATGGAGACACCTGCTGTGGGGGGACTCTGATTGAGACACCTGCTGTGGGGGACACCTGCTGTGGGGGGCTCTGATGGGGGACACCTGCTGTGGGGGGACTCTGATGGGGGACACCTGCTGTGGGGGGACTCTGATGGAGGACACCTGCTGTGGGGGGACTCTGATGGAGGACACCTGCTGTGGGGGGACTCTGATGGGGGACACCTGCTGTGGGGGGACTCTGATGGGGGACACCTGCTGTGGGGGGACTCTGATGGAGGACACCTGCTGTGGGGGGACTCTGATGGAGACACCTGCTGTGGGGGGACTCTGATGGAGGACACCTGCTGTGGGGGGACTCTGATGGAGGACACCTGCTGTGGGGGGACTCTGATGGAGACACCTGCTGTGGGGGGACTCTGATGGAGACACCTGCTGTGGGGGGACTCTGATGGAGACACCTGCTGTGGGGGGACTCTGATGGAGACACCTGCTGTGGGGGGACTCTGATGGAGACACCTGCTGTGGGGGGACTCTGATGGGGACACCTGCTGTGGGGGACACCTGCTGTGGGGGGCTCTGATGGGGACACCTGCTGTGGGGGACACCTGCTGTGGGGGGCTCTGATGGGGACACATGCTGTGGGGGGACACTGATGGCAACTCTGATGTAAGGGGACAGAGGCTGCATTTGATGTGACACAGGCTGCATGTAAGAAGGGACTCCGCTGGGGACACCTGATGGCATCTGGTGACAGGCGACGTGGCAAGTGACACACTCGGGGCTCCCACTGATTCTGCATTATGGTGAGTTGAACGATTTCATTTTTTATTACAATGTAATAATAGTAATAATGAGCTTCAATCATCCTGACACCATAACAACCATGGTGCCGGGATGATTGAAGCGCTAACACCAGGTGTTTGGAGTATCTTTATCTGCTGATTGTTAAACTTTGTAGAATACACATTTCTTTTGTTGTGTAGGATCTAGGCCTGCTGTCCCTCTCTCCCTCGCCCTCTCCCTCCATCCCTCGTTCATCTCAGACGCTAACCACACCACCTTAGAGCCACGCCCACTATTTCGCTGAAACCACGCCCATTTCCACCAAGTGGGAGGGGTCAAAAAAGGGCGGGGTCTGGCGCCCCCCCATCCTAAAACTTCACCAGCCGCCACTGTTGACATATACTGCCCTAAACATTGTAACCACTTGGTGCACCATGCAGCCGCAGCAGTCATCAGCCTCTCATAGAGTTTAACAGCCTACTGTTAGCAGTGTTGGATGCGGCACCAGTACCGTCTAACTGCCAAAGCCTCATGAACCGCTAGGGTAAACACTGCATGAGGCCTCACTGCTCTTTCTTACAAGTCTAAATGTAGTCTAATTCACTAAAGCAATATCTTTTTTTTTTTGTGTTCTTTTTTCTACGCTGTCATGCGACTGTAAATCTCCATCTCCCCTCTGTAATGTGAAGGGCTGGCAACCAGGATAATTTCTCTAGCGCAGTGACATCACTCCCTGGCATCTACTGCTCTAGTCATTACAAAGGCAGAGAGATGCCTCCTAGCAACTGCACAAGACGCAAGAGAGTGGAGCTTTGCGGTCACATGATCATATATAAAAAAAAAAGGGTATTTACATTGGTACGTATAGAGGGCCAGGGAAGGGAAAATTTAAATGTTGGTTTATTGCTTAGCCTTTCCTTCCACTTTAATCAACTGACATCCTTAGAGGCTTGAGAAAAAGGCATTACCGATTTGAAACGCGTAGTCACACTTCCTTCATGCCTCCCAGCATCTGACCACGCCCCTCTTCACACCTCTCAGTGTCTAATGTCTATAACTCGATTCCCATGCTGTCAGGTCTCTGGGTTTGTTACTGAAGATTATGCTTGATCCTGTATGCACAGATCCTCCTCTTCTTCCTCTGACTCCAGAACATGTCCAGAAAAGACAGAGCCTTTGGTGTAAGGCTGCACATGCTCTGTTTGGTGTGTATTGCTAGAGAGTTTTTTTTTCTTGGGAGGGTGCATGTGATCAGCAGAGGGCCAATCATCACTGTCCAGACAGAGGGTCAGGGGTCCTGCATCCTGATAGAACTGCTCAGTGCAGTATGAAAACTCCTCTTACAGGCTTTACCAAGAACTGATAGAAGTTACAAGACTGCTATATACTGCTGATGGGAAAAGGTATTTAGCAGTTTATATTTACTAAAATAATTGCATTTCCATGTTCTGTGTACTGTGGGAGACCAGATTTAGTGAATGCAGGGTCCTGGGTTTAGTAACACTGGTTACTGGTTGGTTTATTGCATAGCCTTTCCTTCCACTTTAATCATTTGACGTCCTTAGGTGTTTTAAAACTTCCTGGACTTCAATTGGTAAGGAGGAAGTCACAAGGGTGTGACGTAACGCGTAAGGCGCAACCGGAAGCTGTTTACCGCGAACTGGGAGTTGACCGTGAACTGGAAGTGACATATGAGTTGGTGTTTTCTGGTCTTTGTTTGGCCTATCCTTCATTTGTTTAATGTAAGCATAATTTTATCTTTAATAAATTGGTCTTTTGTGGTAATACACTATTGGAGGCTATTCCTTTACATGTGGATCCAGATATCGGGCTGGAGATGATATTTACCTATTGCATCAAAAATTAATCTCCTACCCAGATTGAGTGTTGGCTCTAACACCGAGGTGATTATCCTAGGAATGGTTCAAGGCATTTAATCTATGCCCTTAAGGTAAGAGCAATGGGAGCACAATGAAGGGATATCATTTGAACCACGGTCAACACATTATTTATTTTCCATCTGCTGGTGAAGACTCTTGAAAGTTGTACACATTGGAATTTTTTTTTTTGAAATTTTTTGGAATTTCAGTCAGTATTCTCACTGGATACATTGGGTGTTTGCACATTGATTTGAACACTTTTTTAATGAACATTCATTGAATATACCTTCTTTTGATATATATTTTGCACATTTATTGTGTTATGTATTGACCATTTTTATTCTGTTACACATGTGAGCACATCTTTTTACATGAGTTTCTTGGTGTAAAGTTTTATTATTTGCACCTGTTTCAACCATTCACTTTACTGGGATTTATGCGCAAGATCACATATAATTAAATGATATACCCTCTATCCTATTTAGGTGATTAGTGATCACTATACTGATTTTGCAGCGTCTCCACATCTTCTGTTTATTTGTATTTATTTTAGATTTTTAGTAGCGCAGAGGTCCCTTATCTTTATTAATTGGTAAAATAAGCTTATGGCTGCAGCTGATGTCTCCCTAAAGAGAACCTGTCTGTGCTTCTTAGCCCCCCTTGTCATAGTAAAAGCATAAAAATTGTAATAAAATAAATAATTTAACAAATTTAAAAGCACCCCCATTCTCCCCTGTATGTACTTGTGAATGCATACACATGTGTAGAGCTTGCATGTGTATGTAGACATGCACCACACATGTAAGGTATCACAAATGTCAGAGTGAGAGCAATCAGTCTAGCGCCATTACGCTTGATTAACTCTAAACTGAAATAATTATGGTAACGAAAATTTTTCATAGGTGACACTTTAAAGTACCGTCATTTTTAGCTATTTCACGGGCATGCACAATGTATGTTTGGTATCTATTTACTCAACACAACCCCATCTTTTCTATCATTCCAAAAATGGGCGTGTATTGTGATTGTGTGCACAAAGATTCATTTTAGTGCTTTTTTTCCCCTGAAAATATGCGTTTGATACACAACTGTGCAAATATCCTGGGACGTAAAAAAACTGCAACTGTCACTATTTTATTCTCCAGGGCCTTTGCTTTTCAGAAAATGAATGTTTGGGGGGTGTCAAGCAATAGCTGTCCTGTTGGAAAAATCATCATGCAGTCCCACTAAGCGGAGGGCACAGTGGCCAAGTGGTAAGGCGTTGGTCTCGTAAACCAAAGATCATGGGTTCAATCCCCATCTGTGCCTGGGTGATCTTTAGCATTTAAAGCTGAGCTACAGGCAAAAAACTTTATAGTCCTCAATAGCCACAAAGGATATAAATCCACTTTGTGTGCACCAAATACCTTTGCAAACCTAGATATTTATTTGTAAAAGTAGCAGTTACATACAGTAGTTGGTAAGGTTGAAAAAAGACACAAGTCCATCAAATCCAACCTATGTGTGTGATTATATGTCACTATTACATTGTTGTTACCTGTATGTTGTGGTCGTTCAGGTGATTATCTAATAGATTTTTGAAACTATCGATGCTCCCCGCTGAGACCACCGCCTGTGGAAGGGAATTCCACATTCTTACCGTAAAGAACCCTCTACGCAGTTTCCGGTTAAATCGCTTTTCCTCTAACTTTAGTGAATGGCCGCAAGTCTTTTTAAATGCCCTTTCACGGCAAAGATTTATCCCTATTGTGGGGTCACCAGTACGGTATTTGTAAATTGAAATCATATCCCCTCTCAAGCCTCTCTTCTCCAGAGAGAATAAGTTCAGTGCTCGCAACCTTTCCTCATAACTAAGATCCTCCAGACCCTTTATTAGCTTTGTTGTCCTTCTTTGTACTCGCTCCATTTCCAGTACATCCTTCCTGAGGACTGGTGCCCAGAACTCGGCAGCATACTCTAGGTGCGGCCGGACCAGAGTCTTGTAGAGCGGGAGATATATTGTTTTATCTCTGGAATTAATTCCCTTTTTAATGCATGCCAATATTGTTGGCTTTGCTTGAAGCAGCTTGGCATTGCATGCCATTGCTGAGCCTATCATCTACTAGGACCCCCAGGTCCTTTTCCATCCTAGATTCCCCCAGAGGTTCTCCCCCCAGTCTATAGATTGCATTCATATTTTTGCCACCCAAATGCATTATTTTACATTTTTCTAAATTTTCTACATTAAAGGGGTTGTAAAGGTAAAAGTTTTTTCACCTTAATGCATTCTATGCATTAAGGTGAAAAAAAATCAGACAATACCCCTGCCCCCAGCCCCCCCGTTTTACTTACCTGACCCCTCGAAGTCCCGCGCTCGCTCCTGACATCCGCTCAGCCTGGCCGTTGATTGGCTAGAGTGGATGTACTGGAAGCTGCGCAGCCATTGGCTTGCGCTGCTGTCAATCACATCCAATTACGCGGCACGCCGGGGGGTGGGGTCGAGTGATACAGTGAGCGGCTATGGCCGCCGGCTGTATCACGGGAGCGCGCCCGCAAGCACTCAACACCATGTGAGGGAGCTCGCATGAAAGTGTTGAGTTCTTGTGGGGTGGAGCCGAGACAGCCGCCGAGGGACCCCAGTAGACGAGGTTCGGGGCCACTCTGTGCAAAACGAGCTGCACAGTGGAGGTAAGTATAACATGTTTGTTATTTAAAAAAAAAAAAAATTATCTTTAGTGATCCTTTAAACCTAATTTGCCATGTAGTTGCCCACCCCATTCATTTGTTCAGATCTTCTTGCAAGGTTTCCACATCCTGCGGAGAAGTTATTGCCCTGCATCATTACTATGCAGAGAGCAGAGTTGTGGGAGGGACCCAGAAGGCTCCACCCACAGGCTGCCTGCAGAAAACGACAGGAGGGGGTGGAGACAAGACCAGTCACCCTGCACAAGGAGAGAGAGAATCAGTGAGCGGTCTTTATCACAGGAAGTGCGCTGTGTGACGGGAGTGTACGCCGCAGCAGGCGCAGTTTTTGGGAGGACATCAATAGACGCCATCCCAGAACTGGGTAACCACGCTGTAGCTATCATTCGGCTATAGTACAGTCAGCAAGTGGTTAACCAATGTCCCTCAATGCCGTCACAGCAGCTCAGTAGTTAGCACATCTGTCTTATAACAATGTGGTGTTTGGTTTGAAACCTGACCAGGACATTATCTGCATGGAGTTTGCATGATCTTCCTGTGCTTGTGTGGGTTTTCTCCCAAAACATCCTGGTATGCGAGATAGGGACCTTAAAGTGACATTAGGCTCTGCTTTAAAAAAAAGCCCATACATATATGTATTCTCAGAAAAGTCTCTTCTATCGCTCTCAGCCTCCTCCAAATTCGTTTTTTTTTTTTTTTTGCTGCTTTGATCTGACTCCTTGTTAGAAGGTGGCTACGTTCGTTCTCCATGGCCCTACTGTATGTAGGAATGTAGCCTCCCTTTCTTACTCGCTCCTGCAATGGACCATGTGGATTTGTAGTGTACATAGAGCATTGTACATAACTACAACTAATATGCCCTACTTGTTCCAAACAAACAGAGTGAAGGGGGAAAGGAAAGGCTCAGGAGCTCAGGATGTTACAAGGAGGCAGAAAAGCACAATGAGAAATGAGCTCATGAAAAATAGTGGATGTGTACGGATGAATATTGGAGAATAAGGATATCGTTTAGTGTCGTTTTAAGCTGGACGTACACGTGTAGATATCTTTTGAGCAGAAATCTAAGGCGAAGTTTAGGCGCACAGCTAAATTCTCTGTGTTCGGATCGCTTTTCAGAGGTGTTTAACAGGCAGTGACGAGGCGATATAACAATAGATGACGATTTAACCCTACAAAATGGAGAAGGTTTCCCTATGGGGTTTTGTATTGCAGCAACATATTCAAAGTAAATTGTAAAAATATGTTTATTACAAAAATGTAAAATACAGAGGCATAAATATCTGTTAAAACGTGAGCTCTGTGATAGTGGCTAACACACATACATGATAGTACAGCCGAAAAGT
Organism: Lithobates clamitans; assembly: GCA_037952925.1. Taxonomy (NCBI): domain Eukaryota; kingdom Metazoa; phylum Chordata; class Amphibia; order Anura; family Ranidae; genus Lithobates; species Lithobates clamitans. Next base: position 717,858 of record JBBGZY010000464.1, read on the forward strand.
AAACATTTAAAATGTGGCATGATATACATATATAATGATAGTGAAACAACACTGACGCGTTTCGACCGTATGTAGTAGAGGTCTTCTTCAAGGGGAAAAAGTACAGAGTTATAGAAAATAGGCGCTAAAAACAAAGCTCCACTGCTTATTTTTGATGCAACCCAACCACAAGTCTAAACAGGCACTAACATAATCCTCCAGAGTGTGGATGGAAGGACCCCCCCCCCCCACTATCTATTCTATTCTGCCCCCCTGCAATCAGAGAACCCCTCATAATGGGCACAGCATGTGTAAAGACCCAGGGACTTGAGAATTTTAGATTGTAGGCTCCTTGAGAATAGGGACTGATGTAATCATATTGTGGATGGTGCAATGGTGTAGTGGGTAGCTCCCTTGCCTAGCAGTAAAAAGGATTGCTGGTTCGAATCCCAACCATGACACTACCTGCCCAGAGTTTGCATGTTCTCCCTGTGCCTGCGTGGGTTTCCTCCCACACTCCAAAGTCATGCTGGTAGGTAAAATTGGCTTCTGTTTAATTTGGCCCTAGTATATGAACGTGAGTTAGGGACCTTAGATTGTAAGCTCCTTGAGGGTAGTGACTGATGTGAATGTATATGTAAAGTGCTGTGTAAATTGATGGCGCTATATAAGTATCTTAAATAATAATATAAAGCTCTGCATTAATTGTCTGCGCTATAAAAATACCTATAATAAAAAAAATACAGTGCAAGAGTATAGGGTAATGAAAGGAAAGTCTGGATGGCTGCACACGAAACTGAGATCCAAATGCCTTATTCATAAGAACATGAGGAGCACTACATGTGCAAGAGAGGAACGGCTTACATGTTTCGTACATGTAATTGTGCTTTATCAATTGTCGGCGCTATATAAATACCTGTAATAAATAATAAAAAAATTCAGTACAAGACTATAGGGTAATGAAATGAAAGCCTGGATGAGACACCAAACTGAGATCCAAATGCCTTTTTTTCATAAAACCATGAAGAACACGAGGAGCACTACATGTACAAGCAAGGGAGAACGGCTTACATGTTTCGGACACGAATTGTGCTTTATCAATTGTCAGCACTATATAAATACCTGTAATAAATAATAACAAAATACAGTGTAAGACTATCGGGTCTTGGATACCATTGGCGTATCTGGGACGTATTTGAGACGCGGCGCAGAGATCTCCGGTTACGGCGTGTTCTGCGGAGGGAAGGCGAAGGCTGGATACAGAGTGAACAGAAATTGTGAATAATTGAATGGTCTGGTTTGGGCAGAAGGAAGGAAGAGGGGACAGAGTTTAGTGGTTGTGACTATGGTGGGAGGAGAATGAGACTATACAGAGTAGAATCCCCCTCCTCTGTCAGTGTGTGAGAGAGGGAGAGAGGAGCCGAGCTCCGGAGACAGGATTATCGCACTGCCTGGATGAGCCGTCCTCCCATCCATCGCTATGGCTTTAATAGTACACCTGAAGACCGTCAACGACCTGCGCGGGAAGGGGGACCGCATCGCCAAAGTCATGTTCAGAGGTAGAACGCTTCTTCTGCATGGCTTGTGCTGTATGGATCCTGTCTGAAGGGTGCACCATCCCTGCCTAGATATCATCTGTTTATATATATATATATATATATATGTGTGTGTATATACATCAATGGTGGGGGGGGAGCAAAAGTTCTCCGCAGAACCGGAGGAGGGGAAAGGTGGCAGGGTAGCCTTTAACCCTTGCTGAGCAGGACGGGACCTACATCCCCTTCTTATACATTGCTGTTTATTATTATTATCACAGTGCTGCCTTATTCTGCAGAGTTGTGTGATCACTTTGTCTGAAAAGCTTGCAATCTAATGCCCCTCCATGGTCACATGCACTGACAATATTATTTCATTTACATAGCTCTGACATGTTCTGCAGAGCTGTGTGATCTCTTTGTCTGAAGAGCTTGCAATTTAATACCCGTCCATCAATGTTTTTATTATTATTATTATTATTTTTATCATAGTGCTGCCTTATTCTACAGAGCTGTGTGATCACTTTGTCTGAAAAGCTTGCAATCTAATGCCCCTCCATGGTCACATGCACTGACAATATTATTTCATTTACATAGCTCTGACATGTTCTGCAGAGCTGTGTGATCTCTTTGTCTGAAGAGCTTGCAATTTAATACCCGTCCATCAATGTTTTTATTATTATTATTATTATCATAGTGCTGCCTTATTCTGCAGAGGTGTGTGATCACCTAGTCTGAAGAGCTTGCTATCTAATGCCCCTCAATGGTCACATGCACTGACAATATTGATTCATTTACATTGCTCCAACGAGTTCTGCAGAGCCATGTGATCACTTTGGCTGAAGAGTTTGCAATCTAAAGCCCCTCCATGGTCACATACACTGATAGTATTATTTAATTTACATAGCTCTGACATGTTCTGTAGAGCTGTGTGATACATTTGTCTGAAGAGCTTGCAATTTAATACCAATCCACTTATTATCATTATTATTATTTTTATCATCATCATAGTGCTGCCTTATTCTGCAGAGCTGTGTGATCACTTTGTCTGAAGAGCTTGCAATCTAATGCCCCTCCATGGTCACATGGACTGACAATATTTTTTAAAAATTTTATTTACATAGCTCTGATATGTTCTGCAGAGCTGTGTGATAACTTTGTCTGAAGAGCTTGCATTTTACTACCTGTCCATCTATTTTTTATTATTATTATCATAGTGCTGCCTTTTTCTGCAGAGCTGTGTGATCACTTTCTCTGAAGAGCTTGCAATCTAATGCCCCTCCATGGTCACATGCACTGATAATATTATTTCATTTACATAGCACTGACGTATTCTGCAGAGCTGTACCATCCTTTTGTCTGAAGAGCTTGCAATTTTATACCCGTCCATCTAGTTTTTATTATTATTATTATTATTATTATTATTATTATTATCATAGTGCTGCCTTAATCTGCAGAGCTGTGTGATCACTTTGTCTGAAGAGCTTGCAATCTAATGCCCCTCCATGGTCACATACACTGACAATATTTTTTAATTTACATAGCTTTGACATATTCTGCAGAGCTGTGTGATCCCTTTGTCTGAAGAGCTTGCAATTTAATACTCGTACATCTATTTTTTATTATTATTATTATTATCATAATGCTGCCTTTTTCTGCAGAGCTGTGTGATCACTTTGTCTGAAGAGCTTGCAATCTAATGCCCCTCCATGGTCACATGCACTGATGATATTATTTAATTTACATAGCTCTGACATGTTCTGCAGAGCTGTACCATCCTTTTGCCTGAAGAGCTTGCAATTTAATACTCGTCCATCTAGTTTTTTCTTCTTCTTCTTCTTCTTCTTCTTCTTCTTCTTCTTCTTCTTCTTCTTCTTATCATAGTGCTGCCTTATTCTGCAGAGCTGTGTGATCACTTTGTCGGAAGAGCTTGCAATCTAATGCCCCTCCATGGTCACATACACTGACAATATTATTTCATTTACATAGCTCTGACATATTTTGCAGAGCTGTGTGATCCTTTTGTCTGAAGAGCTTGCAATTTAATACTCGTCCATCTATTTTTTTTTTATTATTATTATCATAGTGCTGCCTTATTCTGAACAGATGTATGATGATTTTGTCTGAAGGGCTTGCAATCTAATGCCCCTCCATGTTCACATGTACTGACAATATTACATTTCATTTACATAGTTCTGACATGTTCTGCAGAGCAGTATTATCACTTTGTCTGATGAGCTTGCAATTTAATGCCCCTCCATGGTCACATTCACATATTACGGTATTTCATTTACATAGCTCTAGCTCTGACATACAGTATACGGCGGTGCCCCAGGAAAATACACTATAATGTCCAACTACAGTCACACTATCATTATTATTATACAGTTATAGTATATGGCTCTGACATATTCAGTGGTGATGTACAGGGAACGCTGAGCCAGTCACGTCACTGTCTGTACCAGAGGAGCTTACATTCTATTGCCATTATTATTATACATTTATATAGCATTGACCTATTCTGTAGTGCTGTATAGAGAACACTGAGCCAGTCACATTAGCCTCTGCACCAGAAGAGCTAACACTCTAATGCCCCAAACGCAGCCACACACTCTTATTATTATATATAGAGCTCTGATATATTCCGCGATGCTGTACAGAGAACACTGAACCAGTCACATCAGCCTCTGCACCAGAAGAGCTAACGCTCTAATGTCCCACTACAGTCACACACTATTCTTAGTTTACATTTATATGGCGCTGACATATTCTGCGGTGCTGTACATTAATCTAGGTAGATCTGTTTCTGCCCCGGAGGGGATGACATGACATCCTCTGTTAGTATAATTACTGTACATGACTACAGTGCTGATATAGTTACATGGTTTGTAAGCTTGAGAAAAGGCACAGGTCCATCCAGTTCAATAATATATAATGACCTAGTCTGTGTCACTGTACAGGGGGCAATGAGCCAGTCACATCAGTCTGTGCGCCCGAGGAGCTTACGCTCTAATGTCATCATTATAGTCATATAGGCACTGTTGTTTTAAACCTATAAAGTTCTGAGATATTCCATAGTGCAGTACAGTATATTTAAATACTTCCATCAGTTGGTGTATCAGAGGAGCTTACACTATAATGTCCTTATAACAGTCACACACTATTGTCAGATTATATAACGATTATATACAGTAGCTCTTACATATACCACTGTGCTGTACAGGGAACACTGAGCAATTCACACCAGTCTCTGCACCAAAGGAGCTTACACTCGAAAGTCTTTATAACAGTCACATACACACTGTTGTTAGTATGCCGTTTTATAGCGCTGACATGTTCCGTAGTGCTGTACAGAGAACAGTGAGCCAATCACTGCAGTCTCTGTACCAGAGGAGCTCACACTCTAATGTCCCACCAGAGTCACACTCTATTATTGCTATACAATTATATAGCTCTGACATATACCGCAGTGTTGTACAGGGAACACAACAATTCATGTCAGTCTCTGCACCAGAAGAGCTTATACTCTAATGCCCTTATGATCGTGATGCATACGCTATTGTTAGTATGCAGTTATATAGCTCTGACATATACTGCAGTGCTGTACAGAAAACGTGCGCCAGTCACATCATCGTCTGCATCAAAGGAGCTTACACTCTAATGTACCCCAACAGTCACACACTATTCTTATATATTTATATAGCTCTGATATATTCCATGGCTCTGTACAGAGATCAATAAGCTAATCACATCAGCCTCTGCACCAGAGGAGCTTACACTTTAATATCTCCACCACAGTCACAAATAATATTATTATACATTATTATAACTCTGACATGTACCACATTGCTGTACAGAGAATACTGAGGAGTTTACACTGTAATACAGTGCCTTGAAAAAGTATTCATACCCCTTGAAATTTTCCACATTTTGTCATATTACAACCAAAAACATAAACTGACAGGCTGAGCAAGGAGAACATTAATAAGAGAAGCAGCCAAGAGGCCCATGGTAACTCTGGAGGAGCTGCAGAGATCCACAGCTCAGGTGGGAGAATTTGTCCAAAGGACAACTATTAGTCGTGCACCCCACAGATCTGGCCTTTATGGAAGAGTGGCATAAAGAAAGCCATTGTTGAATGAAATCCATAGAAGTCCCGTTTGCAGTTTGCGAGAAGCCATGTGGGGGACACAACAACATCTGGAAGAAAATGATCTGGTCAGATGAGACCAAAATTGAACTTTTTGGCCAAAAAGCAAAACGCTTTGTGGCAGAAAACTAACACTGCACTTCACCCAGAACACACCATCCCCACCGTGAAACATGGTGGTGGCAGCATCATGTTGTGGGGATGCTTTTCTTCAGAAGGGACAGGGAAGCTGGTCAGAGTTGATGGGAGGATGGATGGAGCCAAATACAGGGCATTCTTAGAAGAAAACTTGTTAGAGTCGGCAAAAGACATGAGACTGGGACAGAGGTTCACCTTCCAGCAGGACAACGACCCTAAACATACAGCCAGAGCTACAATGGAGTGGTTTCGATCAAAGTATATTTATGTGTCAGAATGGCGCAGTCAAAGGCCAGACCTAAATCCAATTGAGAATCTGTGGCAAGACTTGAAAATTGCTGTTCGCAGAAAATCTCCATCCAATCTGACAGAGCTTGAGCTATTTTGCAAAGAAGAATGGGCAAAAATATCTCTCTAGATGTGCAAAGCTGGTAGAGACATCCCCAAAAAGACTTTCAGCTTTAATTGCAGAGAAAGTTGGTTCTACAAAGTATTGACTCAGGGGGGGCTGAATACAAATGCACACCACACTTTTCACATATTTATTTGTAAAAAAAAATTAAAAATCATTTATCATTTTCCTTCCACTTCACAATTATGTGCCACTTTGTGTTGGTCTATCACATAAAATCCCAATAAAATACATTTACATTTTTGTTTGTAACATGACAAAATGTGGAAAATTTCAAGGGGTGTGAATACTTTTTCAAGGCACTATATATCCCTGCAGTCACACACTATATTATTATACATTTCTATAGCTCTGACATACTCTGTACAGAGAACACTGAGCCAGTCTCATCAGTTTCTGCACCAGAGGAGCTTACAATCTAATGTCCCACACCATAGTGACATTATTAGTGGCGATTGAAGACATTTAAGATACAAGTATGAGTTCAGGAGATGGAAATACACACTCTGTGGTGGAAGTTGAGCACAGGACCCCGGAGCTGTAAGGCTACAGCATTGATAATGGAGATTGGTGCCTCGTGTGAAGATCTTTGGTTTCTTTTTCGGTCCTATCATACAGGCACGCTGGGTTCAGTCATCCTTTCCTGATCTGGGCCGTCTGTTGGAGAGGACTGAGCACATTTATTGGATTCTTCAATGTCGAGGAAATCATTGAGTTCTGTTTATCTCTGAATTTATAGAGGGAAATTGAACTCCAGGTCATAGAACATTGAAATAGAAATGATTAACGGTGAAGCGGGAAAAAAATTGGATGAAAAATAAACAGACTGGAAAAGGAATATTAAACAGAGTAAAATCCAATAATCACCCACCTTGATTGAAGCTCCTTCAATAGTAAAGGCCTCAGCATGCTACGCATTGTGTGAATGTGAGTGGAAGGTACGGTAGTGTCTTCATTGAGAAGGGGCTGGTGGTGCACCTGAAAATTTGGATATGCCCCCATATGTCCATGGCTGGCTACTGTAGGTCTGTAGACCCAGGAGCTCAATGCAGGCAGTGGCGGCCCGTCCATTTTTATTTTTTTTTTGAAGCACGTGATTAGAGCCAGAAGCTCTAATTGACTTTAAAAAAGGGTGGGCTCGGGGCGCAGTGAGCCCACCCAGTTGTGTGACAATAGCGAATGAACATTTGCTATTGTCACACTGATTCTCCTCCCAGCCAATCAGGAAGTGGGTCGTGAGACCCATTTCCTGATTGGCCGAAAGGAGAAGCGATCTTCATGGCCAAGGAGGAGGATGAGGGAGGAGACACATGGCTGGAGGTGAAGCAGGGGAGGCCGAACGAACCGACCCACCAGCCGCCACTGTGACTCCAGGGATGGCTCACCCACAGAGGCTTAGCCATCCAGCATCCAGCAATCCCAGGCTCGGACAGGGGAGGGAGGAGGAGGGGAGATCGGAGGTAAGGTAAGGAGGACGTTGGCGTTGGTTTTGCAAATTATTGAGCACCAGCCGCCACTGAATGCAAGGATGGTGAGAACTACTCATAATGGGCCCATGGAGTGTATAGACCTGGGAACCAAGTGCAGAGATGGTGAGAACCCCTCATAGTCAGATCTCTTCCAAGGAAACTTCTTGAGAAGCGGATCATGAGCTCTGCTTTTTGCGAGCCACTGGCCTTGAGGGATTGCCCAAGCCTAGTTTTGGGGGTGGGTTTGCGATTGAATAATTTGGAGAGAATCCCAATGAAGTTTAGGGATCAGGCTTGGCTTGCCTTTCATGGAAAACTGTATGTGAAGGGCAACTTGAAGTTTCTTTCCCTGAGTGATCGGGGCTGCCCGAGAGTGGAGTGTGGAGGAGTGGTGGAGTCCATGGATCACTTTCTACTTCAATGCCCTTTTAATATAGAGGTGTACAAGAGGGTTGGGAGGGCTTTGAGTATACCCTTCCTCCCCCATATGAGTTATGCAGAGTGGGTGTATGGGGCATTCCAGACTCGTCGGGATTATGATTTGGAAACACTTTTTTTAGTTAGTCTAGTAGTCCGTTATTTCACATGGAGTGCACGGTGTCAGGTATCCTTACGGAGTAAAATCCTCCCTGTCGAAGTGGTGGTGCAGGACATTCTGTGTGAGGTTGGGAAGATTCGGGGTCTTGAGAAAGGCAGGTGGCAGCAGGAGGCCTGGATAAGGGCGTGGAGGAATATCAGGACTCTGTAGCTGCTGCCTGTTGATCTCGGGGTGTGCGGCTTTTCTTTGTATTCTTGATTCACTCCCCTAGATTTTCAAGATGAAATCTATTTTTGATAAAAGGCTACATGCATGGTGACGGTGATATTCCTTAGTCTGGCTCTCCCGTAGGGATTGTGTTGTGCGCAATTTGGTTTGTACCATTTATTATGTTCTTGTTTTGTATTATCATATTCAATTATTTTGTAAATATGTTTTATTTATTTATTATCGTTTTATTGTATATATAAGTTGTTGTTTGTAAGATTTTCAATAAACAAAATTAACCCCTCATAGTGAGCCAAGGGGTGTGTATAGACCTTGGAACTCAGTGCAGGGATGGTGGGAACCTCTCATAGTGGGCCCAGGGGATTATAGACCTGGCAACTCAGTGCAGGGATGGTGGAAACCCTTCATAATGGGCCCAGGGGGGTTATAGACCTTGGAACTCAGTGCATGGATGGTGGGAACCCCTCATAGTGAGCCAAGGGCGGTGTATAGACCTTGGAACTCAGTGCAGGGATGGTGGGAACCCCTCATAGTGAGCCAAGGGCAGTGTATAGACCTTGGAACTCAGTGCAGGGATGGTGGAAACTCTTCATAATGGGCCCAGGGGATGTATGGACCTGGGAAATCAATGCAGGGATTGTGGGAACCGCTCATAGTGGGCCCAGGGGATGTATAGACTGGGAAATCCGTGCAGGGATGGTGGGAACCCCTCATAGTGAGCCAGGGGGTGTGTATAGACCTTGGAACTCAGTGCAGGGATGGTGGGAACCTCTCATAGTGGGCCCAGGGGGATGTATAGACCTGGCAACTCAGTGCAGGGATGGTGGGAACCCCTCATAATGGGCACAGCAGGTGTGCAGATCTGGGAACTCAGCACAGGGATGATGGTTATCCTTCATAATGGGCACAACAGGCATACAGACACAGGAATTCAGTACAGGGATGGTGGAAACCCCTCATAAAGGGCACAGCAGGTGTATAGACCTGGGAACTCAGCACAAAGATCGAACCACTGGTGTCTCTGAACGACAGAAGAGACTTTCAGATGGTTTATCTCTCCAGCATCCTCCAAACAGTGAATATCAGGTTTGGGTGGACTGACTCTTATGCCCCATATACACACGGTCGGATTTTCCGATGGAAAATGTCCGATCGGAGCGTGTTGTCGGAAATTCCAACCGTGTGTGGGCTCCATCGGACATTTTCCATCAGATTTTCCGACACACAAAGTTGGAGAGCAGGAGATAAAATTTTCCGACAACAAAATCCGTTGTCGGAAATTCCGATCGTGTGTACACAAATCCCCCGGACAAAGTGCCACGCATGCTCAGAATAAATAAAGAGATGAAAGCTATTGGCCACTGCCCCGTTTATAGTCCCGACGTACATGTTTTACGTCACCGCGTTTAAAACGATCGGATTTTCCGACAACTTTGTGTGACCGTGTGTATGCAAGACAAGTTTGAGCCAACATCCGTGGGAAAAAATCCTAGGATTTTGTTGTCGGAATGTCCGAACAAAGTCCGACCGTGTGTACGGGGATTGTAACATGTGTGACCATTTTATGGAATATTTACAGTACATAATATCACACCTTGTTTCTGTTGAGAAATGATTTTGCAATACTTAACACCTTCCCGACTGCCAGAATGGCATAGGTGGGCAAAAGAGCATAAGGTAAGTCCCCTTTTAAAAGCATTGTTGTGGGCTCATCGCGAGCTGCGTGACTGTGACCGCGGGTCCCGCGGACTCGATGTCCGCCGGGTGCCCGCGATCGTGTCATGGAGCGGAAGAACGAGGAGATGCCTTTGTTCCCCGCTCTGCCTGTCATCGGGAGCGGTGATCGCTGTCATGTGTATAGTAGCCCATCCCACCCCCAACAGTTAGAATCACTCCATAGGACACACTTAACCCCTTGATTGCCCCCTAGTGGTTAACCCCTTCCCTGCCAGTGTCATTTACACAGTAATCAATGCATTTTTATAGCACTGATCGCTGTATAAATGCCAATGGTCTCAAAATAGTGTCAAAGTGTCCGATGTGTCCGCCATAATGTCGCAGTCCCGATAAAAATATATTTGCCCCCATTACTAATTAAAAAAAAAAATAATAAAAATGCCATAAAATTGTCCCCTATTTTGTAGACGCTATAACTTTTTGCGCAAACCAATCAATATACACTTACAAAAATATGTAGAAGAATATATATCGGCCTAAACTGAGGAAAAAAATGTTTTTATATATTTTTGGGAGATATTTATTATAGCAAAAAGGAAAAAATAATGCGTTTTTTTTTCAAAATTGTTGCTATTTTTTTGTTTATAGTGCAAAAAATAAAAACCGCAGAGACGATCAAATACCACCAAAAGAAAGCTCTATTTGTGGGAAAAAAAGGACGTCAGTTTTGTTTGGGTACAATGGCGCACGACCGCACAATTGTCAGTTAAAGCGACGCAGAGCCGAATCGCAAAAAGTGCTCTGGTCAAGAAGGGGGTAAATCCTATCGGGGCTGAAGTGGTTAAACAGACCTGGTCACCACACCTAATATTGTTATATTAAATGTCATAAATTTGTACTTATTCATATTTCAATTTTTTTTTATCATTGTATCTATGTTTGACAGCTCCATCTAGTGGCCATAATGCAGTAATTTCCTGATTGAAGTGTTTCAGGAGAAGACCACAATATGGCCACTAGATGGAGCTGACGAGCATAGGAAATTCACATATTAGACACATTATGGGGAATATTTGCAGCAGCTATGTAAATGTGGTGATAGGGATTTTTTTTGTATAAATAGACCCTTTAGGCTCTTATTATATGAGATAAATATTCTGTTTGGAATCTCAACAATCCAAATGGCGCTCTTTTCATATTCTTGGTGGCTTTATCTAAGGTAACCCTCTTGTCTCTCGGTGTATCTAGATCTGCTTCATTAGAGAGACTATACACCCTGTTATAGATCATCAGCATCTAAAGGGAAATCCAATATATTAATATAAATGATATAATACCGTGGGAACGATTTCTTTCTTCATTTCTATTATTGATTAGTATAGGTTCAGTATAGGTATTGATTCTTTGTAGATTTTCTTACAAGGGTTGTTTTTCTAATATTTTCCAAATCCCATATATTATTTGTATTCAGGTTCTCCCACTTACAGTTCCAAAAGCAATACAAATCTCACACGCATTCTATTACTCCAATACTCCAAACAATACAAGTTTTGGCTATGCATACACTTTAATTAGATTCAGTCAGAGCCTAACTTGGGTTTAAATATAGACAACTCTTCTGTACTGAAATGACTTACTCTGATTTCACTGCACACTGTGAGCTTCTCACAATGTGCATTAGAAGTCAGATAGAGCCAGCTGCATTTTCTGGCTGGAGGACTTCCAGCATCATCTAGCTCTTTCCTTATCAGCTTGATTGTACCTGGGCCAAGTGGTATATCCAGGTTGTGGCGGCTAAGGCACATGCCCTGGGTGCCACTTGAAGAGGGACACTGCAGCCATGCCATTCAGGGGCCTGGGTGACTGCTAGGATACCCCCTGTCCTAGCAACCAATCGTGCATCTGTCAATATGCACAGCTGGGCAGCTCCCAGCCTCCATCCAGTTCTTGCTCCACCTCTCCACCATGCTGCCGGGAAGTTGTGTAAGGCGGCAGTGTGAAGAAGGGGGAGCATTGATGTGAAGGGGGGCTGTGATGTCAAAGGGGGGGAGCTTTGACGTGAAGGGGGGGGGGCTGTAAAAAATGATATGAAGGGAGAAAGGCTATAATGTAAAGGGGGGACTGTGATGTAAAGGAGGGGCTGTGATGTAAAGAGGGGACTGTGATATAAAGGGGTACTGTATTGTAAAGGGGTACTATATTGTAAAGGGGTACTGTATTGTAAAGGATGGACTGTGATGTAAAGAGGGGACTGTGATGTAAAGGGGTACTGTATTGTAAAGGGGGGACTGTGATGTAAAGGAGGGACTGTGATGTAAAGAGGGGACTGTGATGTAAAGGGGTACTGTATTGTAAAGGGGGGACTGTGATGTAAAGGAGGGACTGTGATGTAAAGAGGGGGCTGTGATGTAAAGGAGGGACTGTGATGTAAAGAGGGGACTGTGATGTAAAGAGGGGACTGTGATGTAAAGAGGGGACTGTGATGTAAAGGATGGACTGTGATGTAAAGAGGGGACTGTGATGTAAAGAGGGGACTGTGATGTAAAGAGGGGACTGTGATGTAAAGGATGGACTGTGATGTAAAGAGGGGACTGTGATGTAAAGAGGGGACTGTGATGTAAAGAGGGGACTGTGATGTAAAGAGGGGACTGTGATGTAAAGGATGGACTGTGATGTAAAGAGGGGACTGTGATGTAAAGGAGGGACTGTGATGTAAAGAGGGGGCTGTGATGTAAAGGAGGGACTGTGATGTAAAGAGGGGACTGTGATGTAAAGAGGGGACTGTGATGTAAAGGAGGGACTGTGATGTAAAGAGGGGGCTGTGATGTAAAGGATGGACTGTGATGTAAAGAGGGGACTGTGATGTAAAGAGGGGGCTGTGATGTAAAGGATGGACTGTGATGTAAAGAGGGGACTGTATTGTAAAGAGGGGACTGTGATGTAAAGAGGGGGCTGTGATGTAAAGGATGGACTGTGATGTAAAGAGGGGACTGTGATGTAAAGAGGGGACTGTGATGTAAAGAGGGGACTGTGATGTAAAGAGGGGGCTGTGATGTAAAGGATGGACTGTGATGTAAAGAGGGGACTGTGATGTAAAGAGGGGGCTGTGATGTAAAGGATGGACTGTGATGTAAAGAGGGGACTGTGATGTAAAGAGGGGACTGTGATGTAAAGAGGGGACTGTGATGTAAAGGATGGACTGTGATGTAAAGAGGGGACTGTGATGTAAAGGATGGACTGTGATGTAAAGAGGGGACTGTGATGTAAAGGATGGACTGTGATGTAAAGAGGGGACTGTGATGTAAAGAGGGGACTGTGATGTAAAGGAGGGACTGTGATGTAAAGAGGGGGCTGTGATGTAAAGAGGGGACTGTGATGTAAAGAGGGGACTGTGATGTAAAGAGGGGACTGTGATGTAAAGAGGGGACTGTGATGTAAAGAGGGGACTGTGATGTAAAGAGGGGGCTGTGATGTAAAGGAGGGACTGTGATGTAAAGAGGGGGCTGTGATGTAAAGAGGGGACTGTGATGTAAAGGAGGGACTGTGATGTAAAGAGGGGACTGTGATGTAAAGAGGGGACTGTGATGTAAAGGATGGACTGTGATGTAAAGAGGGGACTGTGATGTAAAGAGGGGACTGTGATGTAAAGAGGGGACTGTGATGTAAAGGATGGACTGTGATGTAAAGAGGGGACTGTGATGTAAAGAGGGGACTGTGATGTAAAGAGGGGGCTGTGATGTAAAGGATGGACTGTGATGTAAAGGATGGACTGTGATGTAAAGAGGGGACTGTGATGTAAAGAGGGGACTGTGATGTAAAGAGGGGACTGTGATGTAAAGGATGGACTGTGATGTAAAGGATGGACTGTGATGTAAAGAGGGGACTGTGATGTAAAGGATGGACTGTGATGTAAAGAGGGGACTGTGATGTAAAGAGGGGACTGTGATGTAAAGAGGGGACTGTGAAGTAAAGGGGTACTGTATTGTAAAGGATGGACTGTGATGTAAAGAGGGGACTGTGATGTAAAGAGGGGACTGTGAAGTAAAGGGGTACTGTATTGTAAAGGATGGACTGTGATGTAAAGAGGGGACTGTGATGTAAAGAGGGGACTGTGATGTAAAGGATGGACTGTGATGTAAAGAGGGGACTGTGATGTAAAGAGGGGACTGTGATGTAAAGGATGGACTGTGATGTAAAGGATGGACTGTGATGTAAAGAGGGGACTGTGATGTAAAGGATGGACTGTGATGTAAAGAGGGGACTGTGATGTAAAGAGGGGACTGTGATGTAAAGAGGGGACTGTGAAGTAAAGGGGTACTGTATTGTAAAGGATGGACTGTGATGTAAAGAGGGGACTGTGATGTAAAGAGGGGACTGTGAAGTAAAGGGGTACTGTATTGTAAAGGATGGACTGTGATGTAAAGAGGGGACTGTGATGTAAAGAGGGGACTGTGATGTAAAGGATGGACTGTGATGTAAAGAGGGGGCTGTGATGTAAAGGATGGACTGTGATGTAAAGGATGGACTGTGATGTAAAGAGGGGACTGTGATGTAAAGAGGGGACTGTGATGTAAAGGATGGACTGTGATGTAAAGAGGGGGGACTGTGATGTAAAGAGGGGACTGTGATGTAAAGAGGGGACTGTGAAGTAAAGGGGTACTGTATTGTAAAGGATGGACTGTGAAGTAATGGGGTACTGTATTGTAAAGGATGGACTGTGATGTAAAGGGGGGGCTCTTATGTAAAGGAGGGACTGTAATGTAAAGGGGGGGGGCTCTGATTTAAAGAGGGGACTGTGATGTGAATGGGGGCTGTGATGTAAAGGGGGCTAAGAAAACTGATGTGAAGGGGAGGCGATAATGTAAAGGGGGTACTGTGATTTGAGGGGGGACTGTGATGGAAATGCGGGGAGAGGGTGGGGGGCTGTGATATGAAGGTGACTGGGAAAACTGATGTGAAGGGGAGATTACAATGTAAAATAGGGCCGTGATGTGAAGGAAGGACTGGGGACACCAATGTAAATAAGAGACTGAGATGGAAATGGGGGAATGGTCATGTGAAGGAGGGATACTTTGTAATACTGGAATCGATTCTGCTAATTTTAACCTTTATGGATTGTTCGATGATCTTGAGTGATCTAATAAATGCTACACCATGTGGAGGCTCCTTGTTTTTTCTTCATACATGGTCCATGCATGCTGATAAAGACGGTGATTGTGCAGACCTTCTAGGGGATTCCTGGCCCCCCATCTGAGGAGGAACCCTTCCGGTGTACAAACCATTCTGACACTGTCATCCATCTTAAGACAGTACAAGCCTAATTGACCCACCGCCAATGGCCTGTGAGTCCACCAAAGTTGGTAAGAGTATTCCATCCCTTACTCAGATTTGGATTTGTTTCTGTGATGCCACCCGCCTGGGATTTAATCTGGGTCAACCACATTATACATCATATGGACTAATATTATGTTTATTTTGTTCACTTGGGAGTTATATCTCCCCACTTGTATTGTTGACACTATTTTTTTACTATTTGAATAGTTTGGATGTTTCATTCAACAATTTATTTGATTTTTTTGATTTTGAATGTTTTTCACTCTTGTGATGTTTTGTGCTCTCCCTGCGAAGATAGAGCATTTCACTTGCTTATAGGTGTGCTGATATTGGATATCACACCCATATTCATTACACTTTTGAGTATACATATCTTTTATCTTTGGGATTAGATGAGGTCACTTGCTCTTTCAAATGTAAACAGACTT
This sequence comes from Lithobates clamitans, assembly GCA_037952925.1. Taxonomy (NCBI): domain Eukaryota; kingdom Metazoa; phylum Chordata; class Amphibia; order Anura; family Ranidae; genus Lithobates; species Lithobates clamitans. The sequence continues at coordinate 733,746 of JBBGZY010000464.1, forward strand.
CTCTCTGTCCTATACCTTCACACTTGCCTTTTCATCATAGCGCTACACTTTTTAAATTAAAGTGGAGTTCCACCCAAAAGTGGAACTTCCACTCATCAGATTCCCCCCCCCCTCCGGTGACACAGTTGGCACCTTTCAGGGGGGAGGGGGGTACAGATACCTGTATATTACAGGTATCTGTACCCACTTCCGGCATAAATAGCCGCAGAATCTGCGGTTATTTACGCCACTTCCTGCTCCCTCCCCGCTGCCTGCTGGGAAACACACACGGGTCCCAGAGGCAGCAGGGACCATTCGTATTGCGCGGCGCGACTCGCGCATGCGCAGTAGGGAACCGGGAAGTGAAGCCGCACGGCTTCATTTCCTGATTCCCTTACCGAAGATGGAGGCGGCAGCACCCGAGGACGGAGAGACGCTTCGGCCTCGGGTGCCAACATCGCGGGCGCCCTGGACAGGTAAGTGTCCATGTTTTAAAAGTCAGCAGCTGCAGTATTTGTAGCTGCTGACTTTTAAAATTTTTTCTTTCGGCGGCGCTCCGCTTTAATTAATGTGAAGGAGGGACTCTGATATAAACAGGAGACTGTAATGTGAAGGGGGGATTGAGAAGCGAAGGGGCAAATGTGATATGAAGGGGGACGCTGATGTAAAGGGGGGGCTGTGATGTGAAGGTGGAGGGCTGTAATGTAAAGGGGGCTGTGATGTAAATGGGGTACTGTGATGTGAAGGGGGCTGTAATGTGAAGGGGGACTGTAACGCAACAAAAAGGGGGATTATGATGTGAAGGGGGAGGGCTATAATGTAAAGAGGGGACTGTGATGTGAAGGGGGACTGTAATGTAAAGGGGGGCTGTGGTTTGAATGGGGGGGGGCTGGGCAAACTGATGTGAAGGGTGAGGTTACTAAGTAAAAGGGGGCTGTGATGTGAAGTGAGGACAGGGGACACTGATGTAAAGGGAAGACTCCAATATAAACAAAGGACTGTAATGTGAAGGGGGGACTGAGATGTGAAGGGGGGACTGAGATGTAAAGGGGGGGCTGAGATGTAAAGGGGGGGCTGAGATGTAAAGGGGGGAACGTGATATGAAAGAAGAATGCTGATGTAAAGGGGGGATTTGATGTGAAGGGGGGACTCTGATGTAAGGAGGAGACTGTGATATCAGAGGGGACAGAGATGTGAAGAGAGGAATGTGAAATGGGGGGGGACGCTATTATAAGTGGGGGGGACTGTGATGTGGAGAGGATAATGTGATATGAAGGGGGCACTCCGATATTAAAGGGTTTCCTGACCTGAAAGGGGGCCTCTAATGTGAAGGAGGGACAACCCCTGCAGTACCAGGGAGAGAGCGATATCTTCATCCAGTGCAGATGTCAGAGTCTTTCCGCCCATTATATACTGTGTCAGATGTGTGGACAGGGGTGTAATATCAGTGCTTGCCATTGGAGCTCTCTTCCGTACATACACCCCTGCCTGGCCCACCCCTTTCATTCATTGGATTTCAGTTGTTTCAGTCATGAAGACTCGGCACCACATGTAGGCACTACCAATGATGGTCTACATGAAAATACATGCCTGGGATTGCCCACTCCTCCAGACAGGCACCCACCTATCAAGACATTTTGATATTTGCAAAATTTGACTCCAGAACCCACCCACTGCTTGCATCAATATTTATGGCTCATGGGCTCACTTTAGACCTTGAGGTGGAGGCCGGGATACTCCAGGTTAAAGCAGATCTCTACACAACCCCCTCCCGTTCTTTTTATTAATCCCCACTTACTGGCAGGGGGTATCTGCTTATAGCCTCTTGCAGTCCCTGCCAACCAGTTCATGTGCTGAGAAGAAGCATGCTGATAGGAGAAAGCAGAGTGACACTGTACTGCTTCTACTTTCGTTGTCCAGTCAAAATCTGGGGGTGGGTCCAGGATGACCTGGGCTGAGAAGAAGTGGGTTTAATGATGCTGGCCATCACACTGAAGACATCTAGTGGCAAAAAAAAGGTACTGCAGGGAAATCCCTGGATTGAAGTTATATGTTGCAGCAGAAGCTAGTGTTTTTGTATCCTTTAATGGGCTATTCATTTTCATTTCTTGTGATTTTTGGCTGGCGTTCTGCAGGAACATAAGTCAGTGAGCAGTTTCTTTAACCACTTAAGGACCACCCACCGCATATATACGCGTACGTCGTTTTGTGCACAAGTTACTGTGGGCGCCCGTGTGCCCGCTGCACAGCGGGGGAGCCAAAGCGCAGGGGCCATCGGTCGCGATGTTTGCTGGTGACCCCGCGATCGCTCCTCAGAGAGCCAGAACGGGGATCTGGCAATGTAAACAAACAGATCACTGTTCTGACAGGGGAGTAGAGAGAGATCTCCTGTGCCTAGTGATCAGGAACAGTGATCTCTCTGTACTCCCAGTCAGTTCACTCCCCCCCCCCCCACAATTCGAAACAACTCCCTGGGGAACACTTAACCCCTTGATCGCCCCCTAGTGTTAACCTCTTCTCTGCCAGTGACATTTATACAGTGATCAGTGGATATTTTTAGCACTGATCGCTGTATAAATGCCACTGGTCCCAAAAAACTGTCAAAAGTGTCCGCTCTGTCTGCCGCAATGTCGCAGTCCCAATAAAAATTGCTGATCACCGCCATTACTAGTAAAAAAAAAAAAAATGGCATAAATCTATTTTCTATTTTGTAGACGCTATAACTTTTGCGCAAACCAATCAATATACGCTTCTTGCAATTTTTTTTTCCAAAAATTTGTAGAAGAATACATATCGGCCTAAACTGATGAAGAAATGTTTTATTTTTTTGGGGGATATTTATTATAACAAAAAGTAAAAAATATTGTATTTTTTTCAAAATTGTCTTTTTTTGTTTATAGTGCAAAAAATAAAAACTGCAGAGGTGATCAAATACCATCAAAATATATCTCTATTTGTGGGGGAAAAAAAGGACATCAATTTTGTTTGGAAACAGCGTTGCACGACCGAGCAATTGTCAGGTAAAGCGACGCAGTGCCGTATCGCAAAAAATGGCCTGGTCATTAAGGGGGTAAAACCTTCCGGTCCTTAAGTGGTTAAAGCAGTAGGATAAATATATTTAATGTGTACCTCCAGCTACAAAGGATTTGCAATCTTTCAGTCTAGTTTATACATGCTTGCCATGCTACTTAGCCTGGACATGAACTCTTGGAAACCTTTGCTGAATGACATTTAGCTTGTGAGTTCCCCTGCAGTGCGATTTTGCAGCCCATTCTGCTGCACCAGAACTGAGAAAAAGTAGTGCATGCGCTACTTTTGAAAAATGTGCTGCATCAAACCTTATGGAACTGCAGTAGCTGGTGATTTGGTGCCCGCAAACGCACTGCTTTCGTGCTCTGCACTTGGGGTGCCGTTAACAATGTATTGGCACCCACAGCAGATCGCAAAGACAGTGCGTTTGTAAAGCAGTGGTGGAAACACACACAAGAATGCATATTTTCCTGCACTGCCTTTTGCTGTGAACTAGACATGTGAGATGCGTTTTGTTTCAAATCGAAATTCGGACAAATTTTTTGTTATTCGGAAACTCTTATGTATCCAAATTCCGAATTTCAATAGTAACAAATGTAAACGAATCCTCCGAAATGACGAAACCAAATTTGTCCAAAATAACGAAATTCTAATTCGATTCAAATTTGGAAACAAATATGAAATGTAAACATATTGCAATTCTTAGATGTGAAAAGTTCGGCAGCCACATTCAAATAAAAAAAAAAAGAATGTCGAATGTCTGAATTGAATTACCGTGTATAACACGCACAGGCGTAGAACATGCACCTTCATTTTAAGAGGGAAGCTTCAGGAAAAAAACTTTTTTTTAAATAAACTACTTTGAAGCAAAAAAATGGTCAGTGCCCATCAATGCAGCCTTATCAGTGCCCATCTGCAGCCTCGCCATTGCCCATCATTGCAGCCTGATCAGTGCCCATCATTGCAGCCTTGCCCATCAATGCAGCCTTATCAATGCCCATCTGCAGCCTCGCCATTGCCCATCATTGCAGCCTGATCAGTGCCCATCATTGCAGCCTTGCCCATCAATGCAGCCTTATCAATGCCCATCTGCAGCCTCGCCATTGCCCATCATTGCAGCCTGATCAGTGCCCATCATTGCAGCCTTGCTCATCATTGCAGCCTGATCAGTGCCCATCTGCAGCCTCGCCATTGCCCATCATTGCAGCCTGATCAGTGCCCATCATTGCAGCCTTGCCCATCATTGCAGCCTGATCAGTGCCCATCTGCAGCCTCGCCATTGCCCATCATTGCAGCCTTATCAGTGCCCATCATTGCAGCCTTGCCCATCATTGCAGCCTGATCAGTGCCCATCTGCAGCCTTGCCGCTCGAGCACGGGAGGACGTCCTTGGATGCCCGCCCGGCAAATAAGGTTCGCACTGCAGCCGTCTTTCAGCTATAGCGCGGATGGGAGGTGGTTCATGGCCTGCATGCTGCATCTTTGGTGTGCTTTTCAAAAGCACACCAAAAATTTACCATCTATTTTAAGTCAATGGAGACACTCCAAGAAGCGAGGGTGTGTTTTTTTGGTGCATTTTTGGAGGTCACATGATCTTTTTTTTTTTTTTTTTTAAATGCTGGTTGATAAAGTGGATGTAAACCTTCACACATAACCAGTGAAGTGAACAGCCTCAGATGATACACAGAGATAAAACAAATCTCCCTACATAAGTTTTACGTGTATATCTGCTGTCTTCAGCTTTATATATTCTTTAGCGAGTGCACATGGTGTTACAAATCTTTCTTCCTGTTTCAGCAGTGGGAGGGGAGTCTGGGCATACACTGTGTGACAGCTGATTGGAAGAAAGGCACACACCCTCCCCTCCACATAGGCAGAGGAACAAAGAAACATGCTGAGCTGTGCTGTGAATAGACAAGCTCTCTGCTTATCTATCTTTAAAGTGGTTGTAAACTCTCCCCCACAACTTTGTCCCATGTAAATCAGCATAAAAAACCCTAATGAACACTGCTTGTAGATATCTCCTTACTTGCTTAGTATTGTTGTAATCCTTTTTGTTCTTTAGAATGACATCACTTAGCATGCCCATATCTCCCCTGATTTACGGCACACTCTGTGTGCCTATTATCAGGACTTCCTACAGCACAACACTGAAATCCCATGAGACTGCATAATCACTCAGAGCTTCCTCCTACACCCCATGTGACCATGTCCTGGGCATAGGACAGAATTACTGCAGTCTTATCAGCTGAAGCTGATAAGACTGACATAGGCAAACACTAGATAATCGGCACAAGCAAATACTAAGGTGTCCTTTTATGAAACTAAGATCAGCGGTGATCCCGAGTCTCACCGCTGATCTCAGCTCATTACCAGTTTATGAAACTGAGATAATCAGCAGAGAACATGTTCTCCGTTCATTATTTCAGCACAGTGAGAATCTGTAACTGACTGTCACAGAAACGGCCAGTTTATGAAGGTGCGATCTCAGCACCTCACTGGCGATCTGTGACAGAATTCACACTTTCTGATTCACCATTTCAGAGATGGAGAATCAGAGTGAGAAGCGTGAAGCTGGATGAGTATTCTGGAGAAAGCAAGAAGTCTTTTGACTTCTGTCTTTCACCAAACAGTCAGAGCACATCTTCCCCACCATTACACACCCCAAAACCAGCAGGTTAGGAATTTATAGTGTATATATATATATATATATATATATATATATATATGTGTGTGTTTATTTCAATGTGTATGTATGTATATAGATAGATAGACAGACAGATAGATTTTTTTTAGATGTTCACGTCTCTGGCTGGGTTGACACTTGTGCGATGCGTGAACCAGCGTGATTCCTGTGCGGGTTTTCACATCGCACCTACATTGACATCTGCGCACCACTGTGGGTGTCAATGTAAAGTTAATGACGCCCCCAGATCATTTCACAGATTGCAGTGAGAACTATGTAATGGTGCAGGAATCGGATCGCATAGGTGTTCACACCCATGCGATCCGATTCCAGTGCGGACCAAATAAAGGGTCCTGTACCATTTTGGTGCAAATACAATATGATTTAGGGCCGGTTCCCACTGCTGCGGTGTCCGAGATCGGATGTGATTCGCACCGCACTGCAGTGCAAATCACATCCGATTTCTGTGTGATGCGATTTCAGCCATACAGATAGCATGGCAGAATTTGCATTGCATTCGGACCAAACTCGTACAGGACCCTTTTTTTGGTCCGCAGCAGAATCGGATCGCATGGGTGTTCACACCCATGCGATCCGATTCCTGTCCGAGTTTGCAGATCGCACTGCGATATGCAAACTGATTTGGGGGTGTCGTTAACTTTTAGGCCCGGTTCACACATGTGGGATGCCAGACATCGCATGTAATTCGCAGTGCACTGCCGTTCACATTACATGCAATGTCTGTGCGGTGCGATATCAGCCGTACAGATAGTATGGCTGATATCGCACCGCATTCGGCCCAAACACGCACAGGACCCTTTTTTCTGTTCGGACCAGAATCGGATCGCCTGTGTGTTCACACATAGGTGATCCGATTCATGTCCGAACTGTCAGTTCGCAGTGCGATATGCAAGCTGAACTGGGGGTGTCGTTAACAATGTATTGACACTCCCCAGCGATTCGCATATGGCAGTGTGAACTGACATGCGAGTCGGTGCGATGCGGGAACCCGCAGTGGATTCGCAGTGTTCTCGCATCGCACCAGTTTATCAATTTTTATGTTTATCAATTATGAAATATATTTTATATTTATTTATTAATAAATATTTATACTTGTATATTTTATTACAATTTTTTTTAATGATTATAAATGTATTTTGCATTTATATGAATGGTGTATAGCTGCATTACATATGTGGATTACATTCATTTACTATACACCATTCACATTTAAATAGGCACATGTGTGATCTTTAAATATTGATAAAAATAATGTTTTTTTAATAATTAGGTTAATGTATATTGTGTAGGGGGAATTTAACTTTATTATTTTATTAATATGTTGGGGAATGATGTGTGCTGATTCGTGATTCGCTACATCACACGAGATTACAGTGAGAGGAGCCGTTTCTCAGGAGTTCCCGGCGTTTGTAGATCTCTTTTCAACTCAACATGAGAAGCGATCTACACACTTTCATAAACAGGCACTCTGAGGAGAGCGATCTCCTCTGAGAATGTCTGAGAACGGAATCGCGGTATTTTACCGCAGTTTCATAAAAGGACACCTATGAAATAAAACAAGTCAGCTATGAGCAGGGAAGCAGGGTTGCCATAGAAATGTTGGATTGAGAAGGAGGCTTGGTTAACAGTACAGGAAGTGCTCAATGTAAGGGCGGAAATACACTCTTCTGTGGACTCAGAAAACAATACTTAAGATGGCGCTGCCTTACCCCTGGAAACAAGTTTCTTTAAACAGTAAGTAATATGCGATTTGGGCTGGATTACAGTGGCTATAGTTTGATAATTACTTATTATAATGGACTAAATGAAAAGACACATTAGAGTGGGAGAGTTTACTTCCTCTTTAAGTTCCTTCCCCGACACAAATTTTCAGGCTGGTTTTATCCCGTGTGTCGGAGAACTTGTCAGAAGTTATCATGCTGATAACGGAGGAACGAAGCAGCAGAAAGACACGGGACTTAGGGCTTTGGAGAGTGATAAGTAAACACTACAGATATATGTGCCCAGGTCAGATTTCATGAATGGAGTTTACATTAGATATGTGCATTTCGTTTAGTTCCAAATTAGTTTTTTTAACGAATTTTGACAAATTCGGAAATATCTGAATTAAAGAAAACCTGCTTTTTTGTGCCTCTGCGTTTTTGGAAGGGTTAGGGACTTTTTTCCCTCAAAATGCAGCGTTTGCATGTAATAGACTTCAATGGACCTGCATCCAAAACACAAGTACCGCGTTTTTAATGTGATTTTGCCGCGGTTTTGCTTTTTTTTTCTTTTTTTTTTACACTGTATATAACTGGTTGCTAAGGAGGGGTCGGGAAGCGGGCCGCCACGTTCTTAACAACTGATGAGTCATCAGCTGTCAGCCGGTTTCCCCACTGATTGTAAAAAAATGAATTGCCGGCTAAAAAAAAATCGTGTAAAAAAACAGCGTGGGGTCCCCCCCCAGGTCAATACCAGGCCCTTGGGTCTAGTATAAATTCGGAGGGGAATCCCCCACGCCAGTTTTTTTTTTTTTTTACATGGCGTGGGGGTTCCCCTTCAAAATCCAAACCCTTATCCGAGCATGCAGCCCGGCAGGCCAGGAAAGGGAGGGGACGAGCGAACGCCGCCCCCCCTCCTGAACCATACCAGGCCGCATGCCCTCACTCAACATGGGGGGGATGGGTGCTTTGGGGTAGGGGGGGCATCATTTCACTAATTATGTGACTTCTGAAGGTAATTGGTTGCACCAGAGCTTTTTATGGGCTTCATAACAAAGGGGGTGAATACATACGCACATGCCAATTATCAGTTTTTTATTTCTGAAAAATAATTTTATGTAGATATTTTTCTAATTTTACTTCACCAATTTAGACTATTGTGTTCTGATCCACCACATATAATTCAGATTAAAAAAAAAACATTGAACTAAAGGCTGAAATGTAACAAATAGGTAAAAAGCCAAGGGGGGTGAATACTTTTGCAAGGCACTGTAGAAAAAAACGTCTGATGCCAAAAAACAGCAGCTGTAAAAACGTCCAAAAACGTCCAGTGTGTGTGAGGCCTTACTTAAAGTTAAATAGTTGGAATAACTAGAACCAAAGTGATATCTAAAACCAGAGTGTTGTCTTTCAGTTCTGGATGGAGTAAGGAATGGTAAAATCTCCTGATGGATTTGGTTTTATACAATCAGCATAAACAGGACAAATTTTGAGAAGTTGATCTAACGATCGTTTGCGATCTGGATTTGGAGTGCTTTTTACAATGTATTGGCACCCGCAGCAAATTGCAAAAGCAGAGTGTTTTGAATGCAGTGCGAGAAGCACACATTGAACGTGCCTTTCCTGCATTGTATTCTGGTGTCAATTGACCCTCAGCCCTCGTTCACACTGAACGCGGGTTTAAAATCGTGCAAGTTCAGCTGAACCCACACGATTTCAAACCCGCATTCCAGTGCGAGTTCAGAGGGTGATTTGAAAGAAATCTATGCGGGTTCATGCACAGATGTCTATTGAAATGGCTCCCGAAGTCGGCAAAAGTAGTGCAGGAGCTACTTTTGGAAATCGGTGCGGCGCCAACGATTGGGACAGCACCGTTGCTAGCAATAGGCTGCGATTTGACATGTCAAATTGCGTCGATGTGAACGGGGGCTTAGGCTTAAATTCCATTTGATTGCTTACAGTGCCTTGCAAAAGTATTCAACCCCCTTGGCATTTTTCGTGTTTTGTTGCCTCACAACCTGGAATTAACATGGATTGTTTGAGGATTTGCATCATTTCATTTACAGAACATGCCCACAACTTTGAAGATGTTTTTTTTTTTATTGTGAAGCAAATAACAAATAAGGACAAAATAACAGAAAAAGTAAATGTGCATAACTATTCACCCCCCTAAAGTCAATACTTTGTAGAGCCACCTTTTGCGGCTATCACAGCTCCAAGTCACTTTGGATAAGTCTCTATGAGCTTGCCACATCTTACCACTGGGATTTTTGCCCATTCCTCCTTGCAAAACTGCTCCAGCTCCTTCAAGTTGGATGGTTTGCACTTGTGAACAGCAATCTTTAAGTCTGACCACAGATTTTCTATTGAATTGAGGTCTGGGCTTTGACTAGGCCATTCCAACACAATTACATGTTTCCTCTTAAACTACTCAAGTGTTGCTTTAGCAGTGTGTTTGGGGTCATTGTCCTGCTGGAATATGAACCTCCGTCCTAGCCTCAAATCACACACAGAGTGGTACAGGTTTTGCTCAAGAATATCCCTGTATTTAGCACCATCCACCTTTCCCTCAACTCTGACCAACTTTGCGATTTGACATGTCAAGTTGCTCCAATGTGAACAGGGGTTTAGGCTTAAATTCTATTTGATTGCTGACTGTATATAGGGGAAATTGGATGAAGAAATCTAACTGGAGTATGCTGTGTGCCTGTGTGTGTCACCAACATTGAGAGACTTCTGATGTCACTAGGTTTTTTTGGGAGATATGTGACATATTCGGAGGTATGATTTAAGCCAGCCATACATGGATCAAAATTCAGCTGGTTCAGCAGAGACTGGCCGAATTTTCATTCATATATGGGCTAGCTGGTTACACACAAGTCAATCTATAGATCAACTGGTACACAACCAGCCAGTCTGAGTTTTCCCGAACGATCAGGTTATAACCGGCGATCATTAATTCTGCCAGCCTTACCGGAATACACGGATCAGCTGCTGCAGTGCAGGGAGAACTTTGTCTGCACACAAAACAATGCTGGACTCCATGGACTAGTAAGTATATACAGTGCTATGAAAAAGTATTTGCTCCCTTTCTGATTTGTTTTTGTTTTTTTGCACATTTGCCACACTTAAATGATTCAGCTCATCAAACAAAGTTTAATATTACACAAAGATAACCTAAGTAAATGCAGAATACAGTTTTTAAATTATGATTTCATTTATTAAGGGAAAAAAGCTGTCCAAACCTGCCTGTGAAAAAGTAATTGCCAACGAAACCTAATAACTGGTTGTTCCACCCTTGGCGGCAACAACTGCAATCAAGCGTTTGCGATAACAGGCAATGAGTCGCTGTGGAGGAATTTTGGCCCACTCTTCTTTGCAGAATTCATTTAAATCAGCCACATTGGAGGGTTTTCGAGCATGAACGGCCTGTTTAAGGTCATGCCACAGCATCTCAATCGGATTTAAGTCCGGACTTTGACTAGGCCCTTCCAAAACCTTCATTTTTTTTCTTTTTTGAGCCATTCAGAGGTGGACTTTCAGATCATTGTCCTACTGCATAACCCAAGTGTGCTTGAGCTTGAGGTCACAAACTGATGGCTGGACATTCTTCTTCAGGATTTTCTGGTAGAGCGCCAAATTCACGGTTCCAACAATTATGGCAAGTGATCCAGGTCCTGAAGTGGCAAAGCAGCCCCAGACCATCACACTGCCACCACCATGTTTGACTGTTGTTATGATGTTCTTTGATGTAATAGGTCGCACACCTTCCAAAAAGTTTACCTTTTGACTTATCAGTTCACACAATATTTGCCCAAAAGGGATAATCAAGATGTTTTTCGGCAAGTGTGAGAGAAGCCTTTGTGTTCTTTTTGGTAAGCAGGGGCTTTCGCCTTGGAACTCTCCCATGGATGCCATTTTTGCTCAGTCCCTTTCTTATTGTTGATTCATGAACACTGACCTTAACGGAGGCAAGTGAGGCCTGCATTTCTTTAGATGTTCTTCTGGGTTCTTTTATGACCTCCTGGATGAGTCGTTGTGCTCTTGGATTAAATTTGGTAGGCCGGCCACTCCTGGGAAGGTTCACCACTGTTCCAAGTTTTCTCTATTTGTGGATAATGGCTCTCACCATGGTTCGCTGGAGTCCCAAAGCCTTATGCCATGTACACACGACCGGACTGGTCCGACGGACCGAGTCCAGCGGACGATTCGACCGTGTGTGGGCTTCATCTGACCTTTTTCGGTTGAAACTCTGACGGACTTTAGATTTGGAACATGTTTCCAATCTTTCCGAAGGACTTGAGTCCGGTCGAAAAGTCAGCTCGTCTGTATGCTAGTCCGACGGACGAAAACCACTGGCTACCATTGGCTACCAACTTCCTCATTTTAGCTGGTCGTACGTCATCACGTACGAATCCATCGGACTTTGTTGTGATCATGTGTAGGCAAGTCCGTTCACTCAGAAAGTCCGTTGGAAGTCTGTCGAAAGTCTGTCGGATAGTCCATCGGATCAGTCCGCTCGTGTGTACGTGGCATTAGAAATGTCTTTCTAACCTTTTCCAGACTGTAAAACGTCAATTACTTTGTTTCTCATCTGTTCATGATGTGTAGCTTTTAAAAATATTTTAGCGTGCTTCACTTTGTCAGATAGCTTCTATTTAAGTGATTTCTTGATTTAACAGGTCTGGCAGTAATCAGGCTTGGATGTGGCAAGTGAAATTTAACTTAACTTTCCAAAAAATGTGGTTAATGACCGTTTAGTCATGATTTAGTAAGGGGAGGGGCAATTACCTTTTCACATAGGGCCAGGCAGGTTTGGACAGCTTTTTTTTAATTATCAAAAAATTATTAAAAAATGCATTTTGTATTTACGTGGGTTATCTTTGTGTAATATTAGAATTAGTTTTGATGATCAAAATCATTTAAGTGTGACAAATATGCAGAAAGGGGCAAATACTTTTTCACAGCACTGTATCTGATCTATTTGATATACAAAACTATACCTTTGACCAGCAGATGTTTAGAGAGTTTTTGTTACAAATATAATAGGGTTTTACCTCTGCGGTTTTAAGTGTTCTTGTTGCACGTTTTTTTTTCCTTGTCAAAAGAAGTTTATTGAGTATACAATGTTATAAAGATACATAAAGTAAGTTTACAAGGATCTATAAAGTAAGCTCATTGTTTTACAGTAGGGTTTATATAGGTAAATATCATGAAATTTCAAATATTAAACATTGGGTTCACGTAAACCTAAATTAAAGATATATATCATTTCCTTAGTTACTTTTGTAGGTATTTTAATGATTTATACCTACTATACATATTGTTTACAAGTAGAGTGTATATAGGTCAAATAAATTCTGATAATGAGCTTTAATCGTAAGGTGGAGAAAAGGAAAGAGAAAGAAGAAAAAGGGTAGAAAGGCAGAGGTATGGTCCACAAGGTTGTCCCGCTCGTCAGTTTATTATTCTTTTTAGTTCTCTTTGAAGCCTTAGAATGGGTGTCTCTGTAAGTCATTTAATCTGTTACCATGGCAACAGGACAGAGTCATTGAAGTTTGACAGGAACTGTTGTTTTATCCAAGGATGCCAAAGTTTTTCAAATTTTGGAATTTGATTTTGATCGATGGCTACCATCTTAGCATGGGACATTGTATTATTCATTCTGTGAATTGTTTCTGCTAGTACCAATGTAGGAGATTTCCATGCTTTGGCCACTGTTTGTTTTGCAGCCGTTATTAGTTGGATCATAAGTTTGAATTGAGAGAGTGTTAACCATTCCGGTTTTAGATTAAGTAAAGTTAAATATGGATCTGGTTGTATTATTTTTTTAAATATTTTAGATGCAATCACAAAGACTTCCTTCCAGAAGGTTTGGATTACTGGGCACGTCCACCATATGTGTAAATATGTGCCTATTTCTGGGCATCCTCGAAAACAAAGAGTTGAGGTATTAGGTGAATATTTTGCCACTCTAGCGGGTACAAGGTACCAGCGAGTTAGGACTTTATAATTTGTCTCCAGTGCTAAGATGTTGGGTGAAGATGACTTAGATGTGAGCCATATGTTAGACCAGTCCGTGTCTTCTAAAGTTCATCCCAGGTCCTCCTCCCACCTCTGAACGTAAGAGGGTCTATTAAGATTTGCTACTCCATATAATTGATTATAAAGTGATGAAATTGTACCTTTAGCAAATGGATCTTTTGTACAGATTGATTCAAAAATGGATAATTGGGATAATGGTGTATCCCCCTTTAGGAATGGTGTATAGAAATTTTTGATTTGGAGATATCTAAATATCTCAGAGTTTGGTAGATCATATTTTTCTCTAAGCGATGGGAATGAAAGGAATGATTTAGATGCTATGAAGTCATTTAGTGTCTGAATGCCTGATGTTGTCCAAGCTTTAAAAGAATTTGGGTAGATCCATGCCGGATAAAAGGCCGGATTTCTGATAAAAGAAAGGAGAGGATTGTGTGGAGATTGTAACTGATATTTGGTTGCACGTTTTTTTTTAATCTACATCTAAGATTACCAGCTTATTACTCTTTTTTACATACAAGAATTTGAATGTAATTCTCAAAACAATCTCCAGTTTTTGACCTGAAATAAGATTACTGCTGATCATTTGGTGCGCTGAGTGCTGTTGGCAAAGCCAATCTCACGGGCGGCTGATTGTTGGAGGCCTGGGTTATAGCTGCCAGGTCTGTTTTCTCCATCGTCACATCTCTCTCCTTTCTCCCTCCTGTCGTACCGTTAATTCACTTTCATTCCAGCTGCTGCTGGATTCTCAGCAGTAAAAACCTCTTTTCCTTTGTGGTGCAATCAATAGTTGGAGGTGACGAGGAGCCAAGGGAGCTCTTTACTACATCATCATTGACATGTCGGTGATGGATAGAACATATTACACAATACAATACAATTGCGGAGTTGTCAGTGTTACTTTGTCGCTATAAACCCTCTCTGACATGAATATACTATTCTGCAGGACAGGTGATGATGATGTGGGTCATTCTATGGAAAGAAAATATGAACTGTCTGTCTTTCACATGTAAACCTTTCTGTCCTGTTTTCCAAAACAACAATTCCTCTCTCTAGTAAACAAGGCCCCCACTCACTGCTTCAATAACACTGTTGGGGACCCATAGAAATGATTGGTGACTGGTAACATAATTGGTAAAATACACATATAGTGTGTTTTGTTGTATTTTAACATCTTCGTCCCAGTCCCCGGGACTTTGTCACCTCCACCAATGGCCCAAACTTGATACTCCCACCTTCCAGATGGTCCTGCCTAGATCCTGCCCACTTCTGGGTGGTCCTGTCCAGATCACACCCACTTTCTGGTTGATCTAAAGTCTAAATATTAGGAACTGCCCATTCACAGCTGCAAACCCCTCAGCTAATGCCCTTCAGTCTGATCAGCTGTCACCCCCGCCAATGGCCCACACTTGATACTCCCACCTTCCAGGTGGTCCTGCCTAGATCCAACTCACTTTCTGGGTGTTCATGTCAGGTAGTCCTTCCAAGATCCCACCCAATTTCTGGGAGTTACTGTCCAGGTCACAGTCACTTTCTGGGTGGTCCAAAGCCTAATCATAAGGAACCACCCGCTCATAGCTATGTAACCCACTGTTAATACCCTTAAGTCACATCAGCTGTCACCCCCCGCCAATGGCCCGCACTTGATACTCCCAACTTCCAGATGATCCTACCTAGATCTTGTCAACTTTCTGGGCAGTTCTGTCCTTATCACACCCACTTTCTGGGTGGTCCAAATTATAATTATAAGGGAACCACCCACTCACTGTTGGAAAAGAACAACAGCATGTAATGTAAAGTTGTTAATAAACTGACAATACTGCATGCATTATACCTATCTATGCAGCAGGTGGCGCTGTAATATTATAGTGTATAGTTCATGTTTTCTATGATATAACAAGATGTATTGTCTATCTCAGTGCATGTCCTTGTATATTCCTGTTTCCTGCTCATGTTCTCCATGCTGTTAGACATGTAATTTATTTTTCCATGAAAGTAAAGCCGTATTACTGCATCCAAGAAGCTTCCAGGGCTTATTGCAATACTCTGCACAATACTCACAGCTGTGAACCCCTCAGCTAATACCCTTTCATCAGATCAGCTGTCACCCCCACTAATGGCCCACACTTGATACTCCCACCTTCCAGGTGGTCCTGCCTAGATCCCACTCACTTTCTGGGTCTTCCTGTCAAGGTCACACCCACTTTCTGGGTGGTTCAAAGCCTAATCATGAGGAACCGCCCACCCATGGCTGTGAACCCATCAGTTAATACCCTTCAGTCACATCAGCTGTCACCCCTGCCAATGGCCCAAACTTGATACTCCCACTTTCCATATGGTCCTACCTAGATCCTGTCAACTTTCTGGGCAGTCCTGTCCATATCACACCCACTTTCTGGGTGGTCCTGTCCATATTACACCCACTTTCTGGGTGGACCAAATTATAATTATGAGGAACCGCCCACTCACAGCTGCAAACCCCTCAGCTAATACCCTTCCATCAGATCAGCTGTGACCCCCGCCAACGGCCCACACCTGATACTCCCACCTTCCAGGTGGTCCTGCCTAGATCCCTTTCACTTTCTGGGTGTTTCTGTCCATATCACACTGACTTTTTGGGTGGTCCAAAACATAATTATGAGCAACCGCACACTCTCTCCAAAAGAAGGGATGAGGCACAGAAAAAAAATTGCTCTTTATTTTACTTCCTTTTATCAAACACAATGAACCATTGTTCAATAGTATCATGTGTTGATAAAAGGAATTAAAGGAAAAAGCAATTTTTTTCTGTGCCTCAGTCCCTCGTTTTGGAATTATTTGTATTTGCAGCCCATGAAGGTGAATGGATTGCCCCGTGTGCAAAGCTAGCTCCATAAAGATATGGTTTAATGAGTTTGATTTGGAGGAACTTCAGTGGCCTGACCCCTGACCTCAACCCTACTGACCTCACAATGCTGTTTTAGCCTACTAGGCATAAATTCTCACAGACACCCTCCAAAATGTTGCGAACAGCCTTCCCAGAGGAGCGCAGGCTGTTATAGCCACAAAGGGGGAGCCAACTTTATAACACTCATGGATTTGGAATGTGATGTTCAACAAGCTTATATATATATATTGGTGTGGTGGTCTGGTGTCCACAAAGATTTGACTATTTAACCACTTGGTGCCACCTGCAGCAGACATACTGCAGCAGGGTGGCACCACTGCACCGGAACATGTAAAGGTACCTGATCCGACTTTTCTGAGTAGGGGCTGGCGAGCCCACGCCTGCCGCCCTGGCTGTGCTACCATCCGCTCCAGCAGATGCCAATCAGCGGGTCCCGGGCCAATGATTTATGGACAGAATACGTTGATCAGCTGAGTGAATGACAACCAACACAGGGCGATGTGCTGTTTTTTTTTTCTCCCTGCACAGCACATTACTTAGTGAAAACAGCACACAGTAAACCCAATACACATTGTTAGGCACACAGTTAACCCTTTGATTGGCCCTGCCAGTGTCATTAGTACAGTATTATTAGCAATGAATACTGTATTAGTGTCACTGGAGATGTCAGTGTCATTTAGTCAGTTCCCACCCAGCATCAGTTAGTGTCAGCTTGTCCGCTGCACCATCACAGTTCCACTATAAGTAGCTGATCGTCGCCATTACTAGTATTAAAAGAAAACAAAATCCCAGTATCTATACCATAGCTTGTGTATAGACGCTATAACTTTTATGCAAACCAATTAATATGCACTTATTGGGATTTAATTTTTACTAAAGACAAATTTATGACAAGTTTGGTTTTTAAAACATTTTTATTGGATATATTTTATAGCAGAAAGTAAAAAAGTATTGTTTTTTTTTCCTAAACCTGTCCACAAGGTTTAGGAGGAATGTCTATGGGAATGTTTGACCATTGTTCCAGAAGCGCATTTGTGAGGTCAGGCACTGATGTTGGACGAGAAGGCCTGCCCCGCACTCTCCACTCTAATTCATCCCAAAGGTGTTCTATCAGGTTGAGGTCAGGACTCTGTGCAGGCCAGCCAAATTCCTCCACCCCAAACTCGCTCATCCATGTCTTTATGGACCTTTCTTTGTGCACTGGTGCGCAGTCATGTTGGAACAGGAAGGGGCCATCTCAACTGTTCCCACAAAGTTAGGAGCATGAAATTGTCCAAAATGTCTTGGTATGCTGACACCTTAAGAGTTCCCTTCACTGGAACTAAGGGGCCAAGCCCAACCCCTAAAAAACAACCCCACACCATAATCCTTCCCTCTCCCGCCACCAAACGATTTAGACCAGTGCAAAAAGCAAAGTCTACAAAGACATAGATGAGCGAGTTTGGGGTGAAGGAACTTGACTGGCCTGCCGAGTCCCAACCTCAACCAGATAGGATGAATTAGAGCGGATACTGCGAGCCAGGCCTTCTCGACCATCATCAGTGCCTAACCTCACAAATGTGCTTCTGGAAGAATGGACAAACATTCCAATAGACACACTCCTAAACCTTGTGGACAGCCTTCCCAGAAGAGTTGAAGCTGTTATAGCTGCAAAGTGTGGGCCAACTCAATATTCAACCCTACGGAGTTATGCCCTGTACACACGGTCGGACATTGATCGGACATTCCGACAACAAAATCCTAGGATTTTTTCCGACGTATGTTGGCTCAAACTTGTCTTGCATACACACGGTCACACAAAGTTGTCGGAAAATCCGATCATTCTGAACGCAGTGACGTAAAACACGTACGTCGGGACTATAAACGGGGCAGTGGCCAATAGCTTTCATCTCTTTATTTATTCTGAGCATGCGTGGCACTTTGTCCGTCGGATTTGTGTACACACGATCGGAAATTCCGACAACGGATTTTGTTGTCGGAAAATTTTATATCCTGCTCTCAAACTTTGTGTGTCGGAAAATCCGATGGAAAATGTCTGATGGAGCCCACACACGGTCGGAATTTCTGACAACACGCTCCGATCGGACATTTTCCATCGGAAAATCCGACCATGTGTACGGGGCATAAGACTGGGATGCCACAAGTGTGTGTAAAGGCAGGCGACCTAATACTTTTGGTAATATAGTGTGCTTCTGAACAAACAGATATAACACATACGTTTTAAAACTTTTACAATGAAAAATAAATTTGACTCAAAACTTTGATATTCTCCAAACAACTATATCACAATGTCCTCCTCAGTATCTCCAGTCTTTTGTTCTAGAACAGGGGAATAGAGGACTTGTAATAAAATGTTTCTATCTCCGGAGTTCTCACTGACGTTAAATTGACATTGCTTTCACCATATCGAGCGTTGAAGGATGGTTTTATAACTATGAGAACAGCCTCTTATATAGATTATTGGGTGTCAAGATCTCCTCTTCTGGTGTAAAGTGATTTCCTCCATGGTAATGAACAATCCCTGGGTGGTCAATTATTCCTCATGTCTCATCTGTCTAGGTCACTCGGCCACCTTATTGCTTCAATTAAGATATGTTGTAAGTTAAAGTACGTTTTCAGTGACAGGGAAATTATAGAGCGGGCGATCCACACGGGGAACGCATTAAAAGGACCTGCCACCGAAATCAAATGGACTAGTGTTTATGATTGCCCTGATGACACCTTAAAGGGAGTCTGGACTCCCCCCCAATCTCAGAGCTGGAATGGATGGGAGGTACGG
Source organism: Lithobates clamitans (assembly GCA_037952925.1). Taxonomy (NCBI): domain Eukaryota; kingdom Metazoa; phylum Chordata; class Amphibia; order Anura; family Ranidae; genus Lithobates; species Lithobates clamitans. The sequence goes on from JBBGZY010000464.1 coordinate 752,869, forward strand.
AATGAAGGTACAATGTCCAGGGAGCGTAGAAATGACAGCGGCCTATGAGGAATGATCCTGACACTGAAGATTGCTACAGATAATGTAGGATCTGGAAAGGAATAGCCATTACTATACTTCATAGGTAAACATGTACACAACATAAACTTGCTGTAAATATTCTTTTAGATGTGTGCTAATGTATATAAGCCTATTTTACTCCCTTCACGACCAGAGCTATTTTTGTTATTTAGCGCTGCACCCTTTTAACTGGCAATTACGCTTTAATGCAATACTGTATGCAAATTAAATTTTAATAATTTTTTTTTTCGCATAAATAGAGCCTTCTTTTGGTGGGTTTTTTATTTTGAAATATAAATAAAAAAAAAGACTGAACATTTTGAAAAAAACAAACAAACAATATTTTCTACTTTCTATTATAAAATATATACAATAAAATCAAGTTTCTTTATAATTTTAGACCAAAATGTATTCTGTTTCCAATGTTTTTATTCCGAATTTCAAAAAAAAGATTGTGCATGCAATGTAGTACAGCCAAAATGTATTCTGGTTCATGTCTTTGGTAAAAGAAAAATGCCAATAAGTGTATATTAATTTGTTAATTTGTTGTTGTTGCACGATTCTGGATAAAATGAGAATCGCAATTTTTTTTGCTTAGAATAAAGATCACGATTCTCACGGCGTAACATCATCTTTCACATTATACAAAAAAATTGGGCTAACTTTACAGTTTATTTTTTTTAAATTCAGTGGAACCTCGGATTGCGAGTAACGCGTTTCGCAATACGAGCACTGTATTGTTAAAAATCTTAACTCAGTTTGCGAGTGTTGTCTCGCAAAATGAGCACGCTTCAGGCCAAAGCGGTGTGCAGTACCGCTTTTGGCCTGAGGTGGGGGGGGGCGCCAGAGCCGAGCAGAGCCGAACATCGCCGATCGCAGCCGATCTGCACTGTTCGGAAATGCACGGAAAGGCCAGAGGACAGCACGGCTGACCTCGGCAAATCTCAGGTAGGAAGTCTTTCTGAGGTTTGCCGAGGTCAGCCGAAGTGTCCTCGGGCCTTTTCGGCCGTTTCCGAGGCTCTCCGGCACCCCCCCGCCTCTGGCCGCATGCGGTATTGCATCCTATTGAAGTCAGTGCGGAACAAATTATTTTCGTTTCTATTGACTTCAATGGGAAAACTCACTTTGATATACGAGTACCTTGGATTACGAGCATTCTCCTGGAATGGATTATGCTCGTAATCCGAGGTTCCACTGTATATTTTTTCCTAAAAAATTGCTTTTGAAAAGAACGCTGCGCAAATACCGTGTGACATAATATATTGCAACGATCTCCATTTTATTTTCTAGGGTCTCTGCTAAAAAAAAAAAATATGATTGTAACGAAACGTCCCACACTCCGCTTGAGTGCTTTCGTCATATACCGCCTCCTCCCAGTCTGAATATAGATATCAGATATTCCAACCACTCCCAACAACAAGACAATACTTATTTGGTTGCTGAACATGGACTGTTTATTAAAAACACAGGTACATAGGTAATACTCTGGACAATCCCCCCCCCCCCACCTTTGCATTCCGGGCGGGGTAGACTGTCCAATCAGCAGTGAGAGCTGTTGGAGGAATTCGCCCCCACCAATCTCACAGCTAATCTACATATACATCTCATAATATCCAAGGCATATAGACACAATAGAACATTGGAATACAGCCACACCCCAAACGACCCAGCAAAGAGTACACAACAAAATGAGACAATATACCAACCACCCCAAGCTGGCAGAGACCTTCATGGCCTCCTTAATAATGTCCTTTTGCATTACATAACAGAATATCTTCCTAAATGCTTGTAGCTCCCTCAAATGCCAGGGCCCATAGTCGGTAGGCAAGAGGCATTCAGTCCCCTCCAAAAGCCTCTGTCCCGGGTGAGTCCGTCACAATAATGTTTCAGGGTTCAAAGTCATTTTCTATCAAAAAATACAGATTTTAACTTGTAAGCAACAAGTGTCAAAAAAGGTTTAGTCTTTAAAGCGGAGTTCCACCCAAAAGTGGAACTTCCGCTTATCGGATTGCCACATTTGGCACCTTTCAGGGGGGAAGGGGGGAGCAGGTACCTGTTTTTTACAGATCACTGTCCCCACTTCTGGGAGACCAGGCTCCGGCGAATTACATCAGCAGATCGGCCCCCCTCCACCTGTCTCCTCCCTCCTTTTCTGCTGGGCCAGTGAGAGAGCGCATGGGTTCCCTTACATCGGCTGCGGTGCCGACATCGCTGGACTCCAGGACAGGTACGTGTCCTAATGTTAAAAGTCAGCAGCTATAGTATGTGTAGCTGCAGACTTTTAATTTTTAAAGTGGAGGTAGGAACACCGCTTTAAGTGGTTAAACTGACCTTATTTACAGACAGAAGTTCATTCTTTTGATCTAAAAGAACCAAGAGATACATTGTTTCTCTTTATCACTGTTGATAAACATTTGCCGGGTGAGATTTTTTTTTCTTTTGACAGCTCTGCTTGGCTCTGCACTTGTTTAACGTGAATCGGGGAAATGCTGTATTACGATCGTGAGGGGGGTTGAATCGCGATAACGATTTTTTAATGATTAATTGTGCAGCTCTACTACAAACTATGGTATACAGTGCTTTGAAAAAGTATTCATACCCTTTGAAATTTTCCACATTTTGTCATGTTACAACAAAAAAAGGAAAAGGAATTTTATTGGGATTTTATGTTATAGACCAACACAAAGTAGCACATACCTGTGAATTGAAAGGAAAATCATAAATGGTTTTCAAAATGTTTTACAAATAAATATCTGAAAAGTGTGCCGTGCATTTGTATTCAGCCCCCTTTACTCTGATACCCCTAACTAAAATCTAGTGGAACCAATTGCCTTCAGAAGTCACCTACTTAGTAAATAGAGTATTTAGAGAGTATTTTAGAGTGTAAATGCAGCTGTTCTGTGAAGCCCTCAGAGGTTTGTTAGAGAGGTAGGGAGGACCCTCACCATGCCAACATCCAAAATATATATAGACGAATTGACCAAGTCAAAAAAATTGCTGGACTTTGTGGGCACACAATGAGAGGGAGACTTGATAAAAAAGTATACATTTTATTACAACATCATTAAAATTACAAAATTACAAAAAACATATAACCAACATAAAAACAACACCCTGTGTGGACACAGTTACCTGTTACCCAACAATTCACTAATATATTAACTTCCTCAGGACAAAGACTGGGTAGGTGCTGATGAACTTGTGGCTCAGGGTATGGGGGAACCTCACAGAACTAACAGGTGACTGAGACAAACGAAAATACAGATTTTCATATGTGTGTATAGATACATGCATATCCTATGGTCTATGATAACTGGTATGTAGCGGTTATGTGGAAATATATTAGAATATAGGTCACACGCAGCCGTAAGTATTAACAAATTTCCTCTGTAAATATATACAATATCAACAGTACCTGAGTGCTCAATCCCTTTAGGTATAGAAACTGATGAATCCATCATCCAAAAATGGAAAGAGTATGGCACAACTGCAAATCTACCAAGACATGGCCGTCCACCTAAACTGACAAGCCGGGCAAGGAGAGCATTAATCAGAGAAGCAGCCAAGAGGCCCATGGTAACTCTGGAGGAGCTGCAGAGATCCGCAGCTCAGGTGGGAAAATCTGTCCACGGGACAACTATTAGTCGTGCACTCCACAAATCTGGCCTTTAAGAAAGAGTGGCAAGAAGAAATCCATGCTCTGGTCAGATGAGACCAAAATTGAATTTTTTGGCCTAAAAGCAAAACGCTATGTGTGGCGGAACACTAACACTGCACGTCAACCTGAACACACCATCCCCACCGTGAAACATGGTGGTGGCACCATCATGTTGTGGGGATGCTTTTCTTCAGCAGTGACAGGGAAGCTGGTCAGAGTTGTTGTGAAGATGGATGGAGCCAAATACAGGGCAATCTTAGAAGAAAACCTGTTAGAGTCTGCAAAAGACTTCAGACTGGGGTGGAGGTTCATCTTTTTAGCAGGACAACGACCCTAAACATACAGCCAGAGCTACAATGGAATGGTTTAGATCAAAGCATACTCATGTGTTAGAATGGCCCAGTCAAAGTCCAGACCTAAATCCAATTGAGAATCTGGGGCAAGTCTTGAAAATTGTTGTTCACAGACGCTCTCCATCCAATCTGACAGAGCTTGAGCTATTTTGCAAAGAAAAATGGGCAAAAACGTCACTCTCTAGATGTGCAAAGCTGGTGGAGACTTGCAGCTGTAATTGCAGCGAAAGGTGGTTCTACAAAGTATTGACTCAGGGAGGCTGAATACAAATCCACGCCATTTGTAAACTAATTTTGAAAACCATTTATCATTTTCCTTCCGCGTACATGACTAGGGTAGGTAAGAGCTCATCTGAGACTGCCCCTACCTATGTCTGCCCCAATTACCTCCCTTTACTTATCAGGAATGACCACATAAAACATAAGTGGTGTTAAAATGGCTGAACATGGCCTTTTATTAAACATACACGTTCTTTATAAAACATAACATAACTTATCCAGATATCAAGATTCAAGGTCTCTGACGGTGCCATATTGCCAATTTTTTGTGTCTGAGGCGCCAGATAGCTGAGTTGCGACCCCAGCCACAAAGCACCGGCTCGGAGCCTAAACCAGATGACCTCAGACACCCACCGGTCTTAACACCAATATGCATTGTACCGTACACACTCAAGGACTCCAAACCTCAGATGGATCCCCACTGTTTTCCCAATAACCATAAATAGACTTCCGTCAAGGACCTCAACCGCCAAAAAACAATGAAGGAAAACAGTACAACCGTAAAATCAATAATAAGAAGGGTGGGTGGGAGGGATGCTCTCCCAACGATTTCCTGTCTGCAAATGAGCCAGGACCTCCCCGCGCGGACAACTGAACTTCCGGCCCCTCCCCCTCAAACCGTCCTCTGTGCCAATAAGGTAAGTGCAAGGACTGACCATGCTACATTACAATAGATTGACCCCTGCCGACCTTCACCTTTTCACCCTGTTATGTATGCCCTTTAATGACTTCGTTCCTCCTCTGTTCCGGGCATGTCTGGAGTCACTGTTTACAACACAGATCTCTGAAGGAACAGCATGTATTCCTTCAGAACACATGCGCCGGTGACGTCACCGGCTGCTGCTCACTAGAATATCTCCTAAATGCTGCACGCTTAAGAGATATTAATTTTACCTACAGGTAAGCTATAATATTAGCAGACCTGTAGGTCAAAATCCCTGACATGACTTTACTACCACTTTAAGCTGAGAGGCATTGATTGCACTGAAAGCTCCCTCCAGTGCACACTACACTACCTGCCTAATCTACATTCATTCACTAAATACGGCCGCCGTGTAAGCAGCAGCCTTATATAGGGGGCGTGGACTTGCATTTGGCCAATTTTGGCTATCACAGCACATCGCGCTGTGATTGGCCAAAGCATGCAAGTCAGGTACATTATGGGGTGCTCCGCGGCGGGCGAACTTGCCGCGAGCGCCCCATATGTTAATTTTTTCTAAGAACAAACGAATAGCTGATGTTCGAGTCAAACTTACTTTTTTTTTTTTAAAGCCTATGGCGTGCATAACACACCCAAAAACTTCACCCGGTGCCAAAAAAATGTGCACACACATAAAGAATGAAACACAAAAAAGAGCAAACGGGTACACAAGTGTGCCTTGCCCTGAATCCCCCGGGGCCTTAGACTCCAAAGGGGACAAGGGTACTTACAGTTGGTCCATCTGGCCGAAACCAGACAGACCCCGTTCTCTGGAGGGTCTGCTGAAACAGACCCACCCAAGTACTAGGTGAGGCTCCCCCGAAGGGAGACCCCATGAGAGAGGGTGAACCAAGCCAAAAGGCCATGTCCACCCCCTCCCAAGACTTTCAGGGCTGGCCCGAGGACGTGCAACCCTACTAATCACACAGTGCAACAAACCATGTACAATCCTAAAAATACAATAAAGTGACAAACATAGGCTTAATAAATAAAATAAAGTGGGGAAGGAATAAGTGAAGAGGAGAATGAAAAAGTGGCCATTGTGTGAAACAACGACCAGCCAAAAGGCCCGGCCCAATAGGCAGGTGCTAAAAAAGCGTGTTTATGGTGCAGTGACTGTGGTGCCTCAAATCAAAGTGACTGCCACTCACAGTGATTTTTTGGCACCCCTGGACTGGCACATACTCCATAGTCTTTCAGTTTGACTCGAAGATCAAGCCCATCCCTAGTGGTTATACTGAATTCCTATCGGACAGTTGCACCCAGTCTTGAAGTGGGAGGGTTTGCTTTGGAGAGACATGGATGGGTGGGAGTCAGGGGCGTTGGGAGGCGGGGCCGTGGCGCACTCCGCAGAATTTGAGACTCTGCAAACAGTAGATACATTACTTTAAAAGTCATTTGCAAATAAAGATTTTACCTGTATATTATGATCTGGGAGTTCATCCACTCTTGGCTCGGAGACAAAGCTTCTTTTAAAGCGACTCCTTTGTAATCTGATGAGCTCCGAGCTTTAAACCTTTCCAGCTGCAGCGCTTCTGAGTGTTCTGAGATCCAGCTAATTACATCTACAGAGGAATATCGCTCCCCGCTGTCTAACACAATTGTTCCTGCTCCATTACCTCTCATCGCTTGGTCATCTATGTAGAGATGTTCCTGTGCTTTAGAAGGATACTACAATGTAACTTCAGTGGGCAAATATTTTCCATTATTAGTCTTAGGCCTTGTTTACACATGCGGAAGGTTTGCAAACACCACTGAAAAGTGGTTAGCGATGGATCATTTTTCAGAGGAGCCAGTCAGCAAGTGTTCAGGAGGCACAATGCCGCCGCCTTCAGAACGCTCATTTTTATTATTCACAAGGGGCATTTTAAATTGAAATCCCGCCAGGCTGTGCTGCAACTGCGTGCCTTAGACGTTGTTGTGGTGCAGTCCCATTGCCAAATAATAACACCACAATGAAAAAAAAAATAACACCGCAATAAAAAATACAGAACATTCCTTTTATATACTCATAATAAAAAAATGCAATAGAAAAAAATCAATAAAAAAAGGCCTTGTAACTCTAAATACACAAATACTGCAGCATTAGTTGGGAGACTCCTTCAAAACACTGTGTAAATAAATACTGTCACAGACCTCCCTAAAACAATTATCATTCACACTTTAGGTCCCTTTCACACATGCAGATCGTTTGTCCTTTGACTGATGAAAAACGGACATCAATGCATCGCTATGGAAAAACAAATGTAAAGGGATGATCATCCATTTACATCCGTTTACATCCACTTTCATCAACATCTGTTTTTTGGAACGGATCAAAACTCTATTTTTCTTCAAAAAAACAGATCAGGTGAAAAACGGATGTAAACAGACGACACGGTCCGTTTTTGCATGAAAAAATGTCTCTAGGACTCACGTGGTTAAGGACTCTCAGATGTAAAACACGGATGAAAAAACGGACAAAAAAACAATTAAAAACTGATGTAAACTTCATCTGTTTCTTTGAAAAAAACGTGACTGAACGGGGCTTCGGACAAGCTTTGTTAAAGCTTTCTGAATGCTAGTCAAAGCTCCTGTCACTAAATAAAATGGTTAGCTTATAGTCCTGTTTTACACCTGCTTTTGCTTGGTGCTTCAAGGAGGCTTCGATGAGGCTTTGGTGGGGCTTCAAGTGAGCTTTGCGTTGAGGCTTTGAAGACGCTTTGAAGGACAACTAAAGCAACATCGGGTATAGTTTTTTAAGCGAAGCAGAAGCAGATGTAAATAGGACTGTAAGCTAACCATTTTATTTAGTGACAGAAGCTTTGACTGGCGTTCAGAGAGCTTTCAAAAGCTTGTCCGAAGCCTTGTTTTGAAGCAAGTGTAAACTAGCCGTTAATGTGTGTTGAAGCCGAAGCAAGTGTAAATGAGCCCTTTAGTGTTTTTCTGTTCCTTTCCCTAGCGCCTGACTAAGCAGAATTCAATTTGTTCTAATTGCCCCTGTTCATACTTGTATGCTCAGTCACTCCTGAACTCTGCACTCTGTATGTAGCACACTCCTGAACTCTGCACTCTGTACGTAGCACACTCCTGAACTCTGCACTCAGTACATAGCTCACTCTCAAAACTCTGCACTTTGTACGTAGCTCACTCCTGAACTCTGCACTCTGTACGCAGCACACTCCTGAACTCTGCACTCCGTACGTAGCACACTCCTGAACTCTGCACTCCGTACGTAGCTCACTCTTGCACTCTGCACTCTGTACGTAACTCACTCCTGAATTCTACACTCTGTACATAGCACACTCCTGAACTCTGCACTCTGTACGTAGCACACTCCTGAACTCTGCACTGTGTACATATTGCACTCCTGAACTCTGCACTCTGTATGTAGCACATTCCTGAACTCTGCACTCTACGTAGCACACTCCTGAACTCTGCACTCTGTACATAGTGCACTCCTGAACCCTGCACTCTGCACGTAGCACACTCCTGAACTCTGCACTGTGTACATATTGCACTCCTGAACTCTGCACTCTGTATGTAGCACATTCCTGAACTCTGCACTCTATGTAGCACACTCCTGAACTCTGCACTCTGCATGTAGCACACTCCTGAACTCTGCACTCTGTACATAGTGCACTCCTGAACCCTGCACTCTACGTAGCACACTCCTGAACTCTGCACTCTGTATGTAGCACACTCCTGAATTCTGCACTCTGTGCGTAGCACACTCCTGAACTCTGCACTCTGTATGTAGCATACTCCTGAACTCTGCACTCTGTACGTAGCACACTCCTGAACTCTGCACTCTGTACGTAGCACACTCCTGAACTCTGCACTCTGTACGTAGCACATTCCTGAACTCTGCACTCTGAAGGTAGCACACTCCTGAACTCTGCACTCTGTACATAGCACACTCTTGCACTCTGTACTCTATATGTAGTGTACTCCTAAACGCTGCACTCTGTATGTAGTGTACTCCTGAACTCTGCACTCTGTACATAGCACACTTCTAAACTCAGTATTCTATATGTAGCACCCCCCCAGATACAACCGGCCCTTTTAGGGCAATCATACTGCTGATGCGGCCCGTGATGAAATTGAGTTTGACACCCCTAATCTATGCCCTACTCTCAAAAAAGTACATAACGTACAGTACAGGCATTTTTGGTCTTATGAAGTTCAATAGGAACACCTGTAAATGCTCAAAATGTTTTTGTGCATTTTACTGATGTTTTTTATATCTGAAGAATTCCTCATCTTCTATAGAACTGCTCTTCTCTCCTTGCACCCCTCTATACGTAACACAGTCCTGAACGCTGTACTCTGTATGTACACACTCCTGAACCCTGCCCTTTGTATGTAAAGCACTCCTGAACTCTGCACTCTGTATGTAACACACTCCTGAACTCTGCACTCTGTACGTAGCACACTCCTGAACTCTGCACTCTGTATGTAGTGTACTGCTGAACTCTGCACTCTGTATGTAGCGCACTTCTGAACTCTGCACTCTGTACACAGCACACTTCTAAACTCGGTATTCTATATGTAGCACACCCCAGATACAACTCGCCCTTTTAGGGCAATCACACTGCTGATGCGGCCCGTGATGAAATTGGGTTGTTGATGTTTTTTATATCTGAAGAATTCCTCATCTCTCCTTGCACCCCTCTATATGTAACACACTCCTGAACCCTGTATTCTATATGTAACGCACTCCTGAACCCTGCCATCTGTACGTAACGCACTCCTGAACTCTGCACTCTGTATGTAACACACTCCTGAACTCTGCACTCTGTAAGTAACATACTCCTGAACTCTGCACTCTGTACGTAACACACTCCTGCACTCTGTATGTAGCACAATCCTGAACTCTGCACTCTGTACGTAGCACACTCCTGAACTCTGCACTCTGTACGTAGCACACTCCTGAACTCTGCACTCTGTACATAGCACACTCCTGAACTCTGCTCTCTGTACATAGTCCACTCCTGAACTCTGCATGTAGCACACTCCTGAACTCTGAACTTTGTACGTAGCAAACCCCTGAACTCTGCACTCTGTATGTAGCACACTTCTGAACTCTGCACTCTGTACAAAGCACATTTCTAAACTCAGTATTCTGTATGTAGCACACCCCAGATACAACCGGCCCTTTAAGGGCAATCGTACTGCTGATGCGGCCCGTGATGAAATTGAGTTCGACACCCCTGATCTATGCCCTAATCTGAACCCTACGAACTAAGACTGGGATGCCATTAAAGTTCATGTGCGTGTAAAGGCAGATGTCACAATACTTTTGGTGATATAGTGTATATATATATATATTTAAAACAGTACAGTATGTGATTAGAAAATTAATAGTAATAGTAAAACAAAATGCAACATAAAAACATATCATTTTCACACTAAAAATGTAACAAACTTTTCGCTCCTTCCATGTGTCAGGATGACTGACAGCATCTCAGAAAAGCACAACAGAAAACAGGAAGCCTGGGGGGTGGGGAAGCTGGCATCCCTAGTCCCCCCCCTAAACATAGCACATAAGATGACGTCCAGGCTGTGATATACACAAAGCATTTGCAACAATAAAAATAGCAATACAAAGTCATAATAATATGTTGTTTAACTTTGTAGATTATATGGAAGGCTAGGCAACAAAGGATAGGTAAACTCAATTAAAACATAGAACATACAGTCAATCTATATAAAAATGGATCACTTTTTTAGTAATGGCATTATTACTTACTATTGGTAGTGAAAAAAAAAAAAAAAACGATTTAAAAACTGATGTAAACTTCATCTGTTTCTTCTTTGAAAAAAACGTGACTGAACAGGGCTTCGGACAAGCTTTGCTTAAGCTTTCTGAATGCTAGTCAAAGCACCCGTCTCTAAATAAAATGGTTAGCTTATAGTCCTGTTTTACACCTGCTTTTGCTTGGTGCTTCAAGGATACTTCAATGAGGCTTTGGTGGGGCTTCAAGTGAGCTTTGCCATAGAGGCTTTGAAGACGCTTTGAAGCACAACTAAAGCAACATCGGGTATAGTTTTTTAAGCAAAGCCGAAGCAAAGCAAAGCAAAAGCAGGTGTAAATAGGACTGTAAGCTAACCATTTTATTTAGTGACAGGAGCTTTGACTGGTGTTCAGAGAGCTTTAACAAAGCTTGTCCGAAGCCTTGTTTTGAAGCAAGTGTAAACTAACCGTTAATGTGTGTTGAAGCCGAAGCAAGTGTAAATGAGCCCTTAGTGTTTTTTTGTTCCTTTCCCTAGCGCCTGACTAAGCAGAATTCAATTTGTTCTAATTCCCTCTGTTCATACTTGTATGCTCAGTCACTCCTAAACTCTGCACTCTCACTCCTGAACTCTGCACTCTGTACATTGCGCACTCCTAAACTCTGCACTCTGTACGTAACACACTCCTAAACTCTGCACTCTGTACGCAGCGCACTCCTAAACTCTGCACTCCGTACGTAGCGCACTCCTAAACTCTGCACTCTGTACGCAGCACACTCCTGAACTCTGCACTCTGTACGTTGCGCACTCCTAAACTCTGCACTCTGTACATAGCACACCCCTAAACTCTGCACTCTTTACGTAGCACACTCCTAAACTCTGCACTCTGTACATAGCACACTTCTGAATTCTGCACTCTGTACGTAGCACACCCCTAAACTCTGCACTCTTTACGTAGCACACTCCTAAACTCTGCACTCTGTACATAGCACACCTCTGAATTCTGCACTCTGTACGTAGCGCACTCCTGAACTCTGCACTCTGTACGTAGCACACTCCTGAACTCTGCACTCTGTACGTAGCACACTCCTAAACTCTGCACTCTGTACGTAGCACACTCCTAAACTCTGCACTCTGTACGTAGCACACTCCTAAACTCTGCACTCTGTACGTAGCACACTCCTGAACTCTGCACTCTGTACGTAGCACACTCCTAAACTCTGCACTCTGTACGTAGCACACTCCTAAACTCTGCACTCTGTACGTAGCACACTCCTGAACTCTGCACTCTGTACGTAGCACACTCCTGAACTCTGCACTCTGTATGTAGCTCAATCCTGAACTCTGCACTCTGTACGTAGGGCACTCCTGAACTCTGCACTCTGTACGTATACAGTAGCACACTCCTAAACTCTGCACTCTGTAAGTAGCACACTCCTGAACTCTACACTCTGTACAAAATTTTGATTGGTTTAAAGTACCATTGACCATCAATGATTATGGGATAATCTTTTGATTGGCTTACAGTGCCACTGACCATCAATGATTATGGAATCATTTTTTGATTGGTTTAGAGTGCCACTGACCATCAATGATTATGGGATCATTTTATGATTGGTTTAAAGTGCCATTGATGATCAATGATTATGGAATTATTTTTTGATTGGCTTAAAGTGCCACTGACCATCAATGACTATGGGATCATTTTGTGATTGGTTTAAAGTGCCACTGACCATCAATGACTATGGGATCATTACTAAAGGTAAAGTAATCAAAGATAATTGTGATCAATCCCAAATGTGTGGTCAGCGATTATTAAATACTAGCAAAAGAAAGCTCTATCTGTCCCAAAAAAAAAAATTAGATAAAATGAATTTGGGTACAGTGTTGCATGACGGAGGGAGTATTTGTCAGTCAAACTATCACAGCACTGTAGGTGGAGCCTCTAGTTCAGGGGTAGCTAACCTTGGAATTTTAACTGTTATGGAACTACAAATCCCATGAGGCATTGCAAGGCTCTGACAGCGACAGGCATGACTCTCAGAGGCAGAGGCATGATGGGATTTGTAGTTTTGCCACAGCTGGCCAGCCGAGGTTGCTTACCCCTGCTGTTATCATTACCAACGTTCTAAACATAGAGAGAAACCAACTCTCAGGCATCAAGGGAACAGAAAAACACGTTTAGTTGCCTGATTTGTTGTATTGCTCATTATGCTGTGATTGTAGATATAAATAGTGCTTAGGGCAATTTTCCTTTAATGAAAAGAAATGCTTTGTATACACTGCACCTGTGGCCAGGGGGCAGTGACAGGTGCCCTTTATCGGGCATTTCTCCGCAGACGTGCTCCAGCTGCCTAAACAGACTATTAGATGGTGCCCAGGCAGCCGCACAAGCTAATGAGCCAACGCTGTCAGATGGGAAACACAGCTGAAAAGAAAGAGATCTTCTGAAAGAGTTTGGATGAATAATTTAGAGAAGAGCTCAGCGGTAACTGGAGGAGCGGTATTGTATGGCGCAGGGCGTAATGTGATGCCAGGAGACTGCAGGTAGCCACAAGGGGAAGGGGGCAGCTGCCAGCCTGGCACTCTGCAATGACCTGGAACCAGCCAGCTCCTGAACAATGCATTGATAAAAGACTTATTGTACCTAGGGTTACAGTACGATCCCTGGGGGAGAGGAGACTGAGGAAATGCATCCTCCTGCCTGCAGCAGAATGGTGACATCAGTCCATCCCAGCAAAGTTACAGTCATTGCAAAGTGCAGGCTTCATGAAAGAGAGAAGTTGAGTAGCGCAGGACAGTGTGAGCAGGTAAGTTAACCCCTGAACTCCAATGCTGGGATGGGGTCATTTTATTCCTGCAATTGGCAAGTGTTTTACTTCTACTGACACCAATAAGTGGGGCTTATTTATCCAACTGACACCAATAATTGATGCTTATTTATACCATTAACACCAATTGGGGCTTATTTATACCATTAACACCAATAATTGGGCTTATTTATACCATTAACACCAATAATTGGGGCTTATTTATACCATTAACACCAATAATTGGGGCTTATTTATACCGTTAACACCAATAATTGGGGCTTATTTATACCATTAACACCAATAAGTGGGGCTTATTTATACCATTAACACCAATAATTGGGCTTATTTATACCATTAACACCAATAATTGGGGCTTATTCATACCGTTAACACCAATAATTGGGGCTTATTTATACCATTAACACCAATAATTGGGGCTTATTTATACCATTAACACCAATAATTGGGGCTTATTTATACCATTAACACCAATAATTGGGGCTTATTTATACCATTAACACCAATAATTGGGGCTTATTTATACCATTAACACCAATAAGTGGGGCTTATTTAGACCATTAACACCAATAATTGGGCTTATTTATACCATTAACACCAATTGGGGCTTATTTATACCATTAACACCATTTGGGGCTTATTTATACCATTAACACCAATAAGTGGGGCTTATTTAGACCATTAACACCAATAATTGGGCTTATTTATACCATTAACACCAATTGGGGCCTATTTATACCATTAACACCAATAATTGGGCTTATTTAGACCATTAACACCAATAATTGGGGCTTATTTATACCATTAACACCAATAATTGGGGCTTATTTATACCATTAACATAAATAATTGGGGCTTATTTTTACCGTTAACACCAATAATTGGGGCTTATTTAGACCATTAACACCAATAATTGAGGCTTATTTAGACCATTAACACCAATAATTGGGGCTTATTTTTTCCAGTGACACCAATGATTGGCACTAATCATACAACCAACGACACCAATAATTGGGTTTATTTTACCTCACTGGCACCATTGATTGGGGATTATTTTATCCCACTGTTATCAATAATTGGAATTATTTTATCCCGGTGACACCAATAATTGGTGCTTATTTATCCCACTGACACCAATAATTGAAGCTTATTTATCTCACTTACACCAAATAATTGGGACTTATTTATCCCACTGATGCCAATAATTGCCGCCTATTTATCCCACTGACACCAATCACTGGGGCTTATTTATCCCATTAACACCAATAATTAGGGCTTATTTATCCCACTGACACCAATGATTGGCACTAATCTTACTACCAATGACTCAAAAAATTTGGTTATTTTACCCACTGACACCATTAATTGGGAATGAATTTGACTTGGGGATTATTGTATCCCACCAACACCAATAACTGGGGTCTATTGATCTCCCTGACACAAATAATCAGAGGGTATTTATCTTACCAAGCCAATAATTGGGGCTTATTTATCCCAGGCTTGACAATATTCCTATCACACACGTTCCTGGCAAATAGCTCTTAGAATGGTGGGTGCTGCAGAGATTACCAGCTGGGTCCTGGAAACACATTATTTATCCCACTGACACCAATAAGTGGGGCTTATTTATCTCACTGACACCGATATTTGGGGGTTATTTATTCCATTGACACCAATAATTGGGGGTTATTTATCTCACTGACACCAATAATTGGGGGTTATTTATCCCATTGACACCAATAATTGACACTTATCTTACTACCAATGATTGAGGCTTATTTTATCCCTCTTACACCACAGATAAGGAATACTTTATCCCACTGAAGCCAACGAGGAGGCTTATTTTCTCACACTGGTTCTAGTTTTATTTTATTTCACCGATACAACAACTAGGATAATTTTATTTCACTGACACCAACAATGAGGCTTATTTTATCCCACTAACACCAATGATTGGGGCATTTTTAATTACCACTGACATCAACGATATGACTCATTAAATATCGCTGATACCAACGCTGATACCAACCACAGGGAATATTTTACACCAACGATGGGGCTCATTTTACTCCCACTGGC
Organism: Lithobates clamitans; assembly: GCA_037952925.1. Taxonomy (NCBI): domain Eukaryota; kingdom Metazoa; phylum Chordata; class Amphibia; order Anura; family Ranidae; genus Lithobates; species Lithobates clamitans. Next base: position 768,544 of record JBBGZY010000464.1, read on the forward strand.
ACCAATGATTGGGGCTTATTTTATCCCACTGACACTGACTGAGGCTTATTTTATCTCAGTGGCACCAATGATTGGGGATTATTTTATCCCACTGAGGGTTCTTCAAAAAGTTTCCACACTTTTTTTAAACTAGATTATATTTATAAAAATGCAGAAACTTTTTGAAGACCCCTCGTACACTATATTGCCAAAAGTATTGGTACGCCTGCCTTTCACGCACATGAACTTTAATGGCATCCCAGTCTTCGCCCGTAGGGTTCAATATTGAGTTGGCCCACCCTTTGACACTATAACAGCTTCAACTCTTCTGGGAAGGCTGTCCACAAGGTTTAGGAGTGTGTCTATGGGAATGTTTGACCATTCTTCCAGAAGTGCATTTGTGAGGTCAGGCACTGATGTTGGATGAGAAGGCCTGTCTCGCAGTCTCAGCTCTAATTCATCCCAAAGTTGTTCTATCGGGTTGAGGTGCAGGCCAGTCAAGTTCCCCTACCCCAAACTCACTCATCCATGTCTTTATGGACCTTGCTTTGTGCACTGGTCCAAATCATTTAGTGGAGGGTGGACTATGGTGCGGGGTTGTTTTTCAGGGGTTGAGCTTGGCCCCTTAGTTCCAGTGAAGGGAACTCTTAAGGAGCCAGCATACCAACACATTTTGGACAATTTCATGCTCCCAACTTTGTGGGAAAAGTTTGTGGATAGCTCCTTCATTTTCCAACATGACTGAGCACCAGTGCACAAAGCAAGGTCCATAAAGACATGTATGATTGAGTTTGGGGTGGAGGAACTTGACTGGCCTGCAGAGACACAGAGTCCTGACCTCAACCTGATAGAACACCTTTGGGATGAATTAAAGCGGAGACTGCGAGCCAGGCCGTCTCTCCAACATCAGTGCCTGACCTCACAAATGCGCTTCTGAAGAATGGTCAAACATTCTGATGGACAAACTCCTAAACCTTGTGGACAGCCTTCCCAGAAGAGTTGAACCTGTTATAGCTGCAAAGGGTGGACCAAGTCAATATTGGTGGACTAAGACTGGGATGCCATTATAGTTCATGTGTGTGTGTAAAGGCAGGTGTCCCAATACTTTTGGCAATATAGTGTATACAATTTTGCCTTCCTCCTGCACAAAGTTGTGTCCAAATGAAATAATGGACGAGAATACATGCCCAGAAGAGCCAGGAGATATGAGAACACAACAAAGGAACCAAAGATTCAATCTGTGGCCTTCGCTTAGGAACATGGGAATCAAATCCTAGCACTGATTATAAAGAGAATGCTGGGTTTCCTGACCACGTTGCTCTGATAAGGCTGTTAGGTTCCAATAATGCTTAGCCAAGTTCTTTGTCATAACCCGTCAGCACTGCCTATGTCCCAGCCTGACGGGCGGATTAGGACACCGTTGATTGCTGGTGACCAGACAATGACTTCTAACAAAGGACTGTGGGGGAACGAGACGTTCTCTTATCAAGGAGTCCACTTCTTCCTCGCCTTCCTGCAAGAAACTGACAAAGAACTCCTCAAAGCTTGTTAAATCCATTAACTTGACGTCCGTCACATTCCACATCCTGCGTCTCTGGAAGTGACTTCACTTTATTGTCAGACCTAAAAATGAAATTCCAATGTTTTAATGTTTTTCTTTTTTTTTTAACAATCTCTATATTGAGATTGGTGTAGGCCAATCTCAATAGGTGTAGGCCATCCTGGACTAACAAATGTTCTCGCCAACAAAATTCCCAGAACCAAATAGGGAAATAAAAACAAGCAAAAAAAAGAAAAGAAAAACACAAACAAACAAGTATGTGTGGGCTCGAGATGAGCTCATTATCATAACAGTGACAACAGTCTACTCAGGTGTCCATAAAAAGCAGATGATCAATCACATCCCCGTCCCCTAGTCCTCGATGTTCTAATGTTACTGAGAAAGAGAAAATAATCCCCTCTAAGTCAGCTACATTCATTTCATGGATTCTATTTTATTTGCAGTTCTTCACCTGCTTCTGTTCTGTAGATACCATGAGAGGCTACTCCTTTGGCGAAATGTAGGTCCAAAACATCTGGGCTGCCAAGGATCGCCATCACTGGTCTAGGGACACCTGTTCCAGTGACAGCTGTCCAAGATGGGATATCCTCTCATTTCCTGTTGTGTCTTTGGGACAGAAAGTGAAGGCAGATCTCCCCGGTGGAGCAATGGTTTTAAACATTGTATACCCCAGGGCTTGACAAATTTGCTTTGAATCTAGGAGCCAGCTAAAAAAGATAGGAGCCAGTTTTTTATCCACTTGCCTACTGGGCAGTTTTACCCTCTTCCTGCCCAGGCCAATTTTCACCTTTCAGCGCTGCCGCACTTTGAATGACAATTGCACAGTCATGCAACACTGTACCCAAATTACATTTTTATAATTTTTTTTACACAAATAGAGCTTTCTTCTGCTGGTATTTAATCACCGCTGGGTTTTTTATTTTTTGCTAAATAAACAAAAAAAAAACCTTCTCCCTAATTCCTGTTATAAAATTTGGCAAATAAGTAATTTTTCTTCACTGGTGGGCACTGATGAGGCTACACTGATGGGCACTGATGAGGCTGCGCTGATGGGCACTAATGGGGCTGCACTGATGGGCACTGATGAGGCTGCGCTGATGGGCACTGATGGGGCTGCACTGATGAAGCGATGATAAGGCAGCATTGATGGGTACTGATAAGCGGCACTAATGGTCACTTATATGCTGCACTGATGGTCACTGATAGGTGGCACTGATGGGCACTGAAATGCTGCACTGATGGACACTGGTTGGCACTAATAGGGCTGCACTAATTATCAGTGTAAATGCTCCCTGTCATAGGATAGTTGGTTATCGGTACCGATAAACAGCATTTGTTTACATGTGACCAGCCGTGATTGGACACAGCTGATCACATGGTAAAGGGCCGCTGTGATTGGCTCTTCACCTCGATCTGTGACCAGCTGTGTCTGAAGCACACAGCTCTCACAGAGCATGCTCAATGCCCACCTCAGGGCGGGGTTCTGGGAGGACGTCAATGGATGCACCTGCAGAACTGGACCATCATGCTATCTTTCGGCTATAACATGGTCGGCAAGCAGGGGTGGATCCAGAGTCTAGTCTCGAGTGCCCGGTAGTGCCTGGTAGTGCCCGGTACCGATAAACAGCATTTGTTTACATGTGACCAGCCGCGATTGGACACAGCTGATCACATGGTAAAGGGCCGCTGTGATTGGCTCTTCACCTCGATCTGTGACCAGCTGTGTCTGAAGGACACAGCTCTCACAGAGCATGCTCGATGCCCACCTCAGGGCGGGGTTCTGGGAGGACGTCAATGGATGCACCTGCAGAACTGGACCATCATGCTATCTTTCGGCTATAACATGGTCGGCAAGCAGGGGTGGATCCAGAGTCTAGTCTCGAGAGGGGCACTGCCAGAAAATACATTTTTTGCAGGCAATTTATTGGGGAAATGGCTGGTGTTGGCGCTTCAATCATCCTGGCACCATGGTTGTTATGGTGTCAGGATGATTGAAGCACATTATTTTCTATTATTACATTGTTATAAAAAATTTAATAGTTTAACTCACCATAATGCAGAACCAGTGGGATCCCTGAGTGTGTCACTTGCCACCGTCGCCTGCCACCAGATGCACATTGTCACTTGCCACGTCACCTGCCACAAGTTGCGGATTGTCACTTGCCACGTCACCTGCCACAAGTTGCAGCTTGTCACTTGCCACGTCACCTGCCACAAGTTGCGGATTGTCACATGCCACGTCACCTGCCACAAGTTGTGGATTGTCACTTGCTACATCACCTGCCACAAGTTACGAATTGTCACTTGCCAAGTCGCCTGTCACCAGATGCAAATTGTCACTTGCCACATCACCTGCCACAAGTTGCAGGTTGTCACTTGCCACGTCACCTACTACAAGTTGCGGATTGTCACTTGCCACGTCACCTGCCACAAGTTGCGGATTGTCACTTGCCACGTCACCTGCCACAAGTTGCGGATTGTCACTTGCCACATCACCTGCCACAAGTTGTGGATTGTCACTTGCTACATCACCTGCCACAAGTTACGAATTGTCACTTGCCAAGTCGCCTGTCACCAGATGCAAATTGTCACTTGCCACATCACCTGCCACAAGTTGCAGGTTGTCACTTGCCACGTCACCTGCTACAAGTTGCAGATTGTCACTTGCCACGTCGCCTGTCACCAGATGCAGATTGTCACTTGCCACGTCACCTGCCACACATTGCGGATTGTCACTTGCCACGTCACCTGCCACATGTTGCGAATTGTCACTTGCCTGCTAAGGTGGGGATTGTCACTTCCTGTGTCCCAGAGTGAAGTCAAGCAGCAGACAGATGATGTAATCGCTCTGCTACCCGTGGCTGTCTGCACAGTGAGGGTGGAACTGCAGGGATGAAGGGCGGGCGCCGGGCGGCGAGAGATGATGTCATCTCTCTGCTCCTCTGCCCACCGGCCCGCTGATTGGCCAGCCGCCCGCTCACCTGCCAACTGGCCGTCTGCTCACCCACCGAGCCCCCTGCCCGCTCACCCACCGAGCCGCTCGCCCGCTCACTCACCCGCCCGCCGAGCTGCCGCCCACCTGCCGAGCCGCCCGCTCACACACTCAATTGCCCCGTTGCCCTCCCCTCCGCATCCACCCCTGTCGGCAAGTGGGAGGCAGATGCAGATGGTTGACAAAAGCCCAGGCGCCAGGCAGCAATTTCTAGTTGCCAAAGCGACCTGGCGCCTGGGATTTGTCGAGCCCTGGTATACCCTATTAAAAAAAAAAAAAAATCTGACTTAAGATATAGTTTAACTACTTGCAGGACCTTTCATGGTAAAGGAACATACTTTAATTTTTAACCTCTTGGCACTCATGTAGACCATATGTGCGGCAGCTAAGAGGGTGGGCTTTAATATCCACAGGCTGCATGTATGCATCCATGGGTGGCAGAGCTTTCTGAGCTGTGAGCATGCTCGCAGCACGATTCCAGCACAGTGACCAAACTGTCAAGGACAGCTCTCAGTCCATATTAATGATCGGGAGTTGGCAGGAGTCGGATCCTGCACATGTGACCACTGTGACAGCCAATCACACTGGTCACATGATCAGCCAGTCCTTCCCGCCCTCCGGGCATACAGACCCTGTTAAAGGGACCCCAGAACTGGGCAGAAGGTTAAAAATCGACTTCCTTTATTAATCCATTCAATACCAGGCACTTTTACCCCCTTTCTGCCCAGGCCAATTTTCAGCTTTCAGCGGTGTCACACTTGACAATTGTGCGGTCATGCAACACTGTACCCACATGACATTGTTATAGTTTTTTTCACACAGATAGAGCTTTCTTTTGGTGGTATTTAATTTCCACTGGGTTTTTTTTGTAATTTTTTGCTAAGTACATTAAGAAAGGCCAAAAAATTGGGAAAACAACTTGTTTTTCTTCATTTCTGTTATAACATTTTTCAAATAATCTTTCTTCCTAAATTTAGGCCAAAATATGTTCTGCTACATTTCTTTGGTGAAAATAACCCACATCGGTGTTTATTATTTAGTTTGTTTAGTTATAGTTTAACGGGCCGGTACACCGATCAGTCATCCGCTGCGTTGTAAAGTGAATTTCACTGCTATAAGCAAATATTTTTACTGAATGACAGTGTGTAGACACTGTGTATTGTTGTGATTAGCTGTAAATTGGCACAGCTAATCACATGGTACAAATGGGTTGTAATTGGTGCTGTCTGTACCATGTGATCACTGTGACCAATCACAGCTAGCAACACAGTTATATACAAAGAACGTCATTAAAGGAAGCCATTCATTGTTTGCAACTGTCATGTGATCTGCTGGGATTGGTCCCAGCGATCACATGGTACCAGCAGCGGGCCGGTACACCGATCAGTCATCTGCTGCGTTGTAAAGTGAAAAAGATATTTGCCTTCAATACACAGAGAACGGCTGCTGTCTCATCTGATAATCAAGCAACCACTGCCACTGCTGCAGCTAGATGAAAAGTGCCACTCAGAGATGGCTCACTCAGGCAAGCCCGCAGTGTCTCCGGCTCTCTCTCCCAGACCGATAAACTTCCTCCAACGCGTTTCATCATGATGATGTCATCAGGGGCATGGATCTCAACCTGGAAAAATTGAATTCTCTGCCCCTGATGGCGACATCATCACAACGATAGCATCGGCTGGAGCTTATTGGTCCAGAAATGAGCTGGAGACAAAGCAGGCTGTCTGAGTGAGCCATTCCTGAGCGGCTGAAGTATTGGCAGTGGTTGCTTGTAAGACAAGGCAGCAGCGGCTCTCTGTGTTTTGAAGGCACATGTCTTTTTCCAATATATTTTTATTTAATAAAGGAAGTATTATCAGTAAGCACTATGGAGTTTCTTTTTTTTTTTGGAGCTTGAGGTTAAGAGCTTATGTGAACCCCTGAATATAAAGAAGTCCTGACTGATATGCTGTATGCTGCTTGAATTCATATGGCAGAATTGGGAATTCTGTGTCCTTCATGTGAGTTTGTCATTTGTAATGAGAATATGCTTTTATGGGATCCGGTGGAGGACTGTTGTCACCCATTCTGTTTTTCACCTAGAGCACTGTTTATACTATTGACTATGGTGGACTTTGAGTACATCTGCATTGTTACCATGGATGGAAGAATCCGCGTACATATGGTCGGATTTTCCAATGGGAAATGTTTGATGTGAGCTTGTTGTTGGAAATTCCGATCGTGTGTGGGCTCCATCGGACATTTTCCATTGGAATTTCTGACAAACAAAGTTTGAGATCTGGATCTCAAATTTTCCGACAACAAAATCCATTCTCGTAAATTCTGATCGTGTGTACACAATTCCGATGCACAAAGTTCCACACATGCTCGGAATCAAGCAGAAGAGCCGCACTGGCTAATGAACTTCATTTTTCTCGGCTCGTCGTATGTGTTGTATGTCACTGCGTTCTTGACGTTCGGAATTTCCGACAACATTGATGCGACCGTGTGTGTGCAAGACAAGTTTGAGCCAACATCAGTCGGAGATAAACCATGGATTTTGTTGTCAGAATGTGAGATCGTGTGTACGCGGCATTAGAGTTCTTTTGTACAGTCTATAGGCTGAACAAAAGAAATCTATAGGTTTATATCTAGCTTTAGGGTGTAAAATGCATCAGCGAGGGGTGTGGATGGAATGTACCCATTCCTACTCGATCAGTATGGTTGATTTTAAAGTTTTTCAGAGATAGCAGTAGGATCTATTTAGGAAAAAAAAAATGTCTTCAGCTCGAAGGCTGAATTAAAAAAAACAAAACAAAACATAAGTGCATATGGAGAGCTTAACTGTCAGGACTCTGCACAGCCTCATTAGTCTCACTGCAGGAAATGCTGATAGACAAGAGAATGTTAATGAATCGTTAGTATTGGTGATGGCCATAGGCACTTCTCCCCTCTGTCCTGTTATTGTATAATATGATTTATCATTCAACCCCCAGACAGGGGCGGACTGACAACTCATGGGGCCCCCGGGCAATAGGAGATTATGGGGCCCCCAGGCAATCAGAGATTATGGGGCCACATAGTATACACACACAGTATACAATCACACAGTATACACATACATGTACACACAGTATACACAGTGTCCCTGGTCCATACTGTCTATTGGCTGTCCCTGGTCCATACTGTCCCTGGTTTTACTGAGGCTGGCAATCCTGATGGGGCCCCTTAGTGGCCCAGGGCCCTCGGGCAGTGCCCGAGTGGCTCAATGGTCAGTCCGCCCCTGCCCCCAGACCATCTCTGTGTTTACTGATGAAATAATCTCCTTCAGAATTTGTGTTTGGCCATATTCCATATTGTACAGTCTTTTCTTTATGCCGCGTACACACGGTCAGACTTTCCGGCAGGAAAGGTCAGACGGAATCTTTTCAGCAGACATTCCTATCGTGTGTGGGCCTCATCTGTTTTTTTTTTTTTAAATTCTGATGGACCTAGAAATAGAACATGTTTCAAATCTTTCCGACGGAATCAGTTCCTATCGGGAAAACCGCTCGTCTGTATGCTGTTCCGACGGACCAAAAACGACGCATGCTCTGAAGCAAGTACGAGATAGCAGCTATTGGCTACTGGCTATTGAACTTCCTTTTTCTAGTCCCGTCGTACGTGTTGTACGTCACCGCATTCTAGGAGGTCGGACTTTGGTGTGATCGTGTGTACGCAAGACAGTTTCAGCGAAACTTCATTGGAACTCCGTCAGAAAAACCTTCAGAGTTCATTCCGACGGAAAAAACGGTTGTGTTTACGCGGCATAAGAGTAGCCGAACTGCTGTAGCCATAACCAACATATGTTTCACACCAAAAGTATCCTTATAGGCACTTATAAAAATGTATAAAACAAATAAAAAGCATATATGAGTGCAAAGTTTATAATAGGTCCTAGCTCATAGATCCCAGGTACTAGGAGGTATTTGTATGTAAAAAAATCATTCAGTTGATGGCCATCATATCTTTATGGAAATTAGTTTTGTACAAATGAGGTAAAATCAAATATTTTCTAGCTATATTCTCTGCTCTTTGACTGTGTGAATGTGGAAAATACCTCATTATTGCCAGTAGATGGTGCTGACAATCGTAGAAAATGAGTATGCTCCCCAGCTCAACCTAGTGGCCCATAATGTGTAATAATCAACCAATTCATACGTTTGATAGCTTGACTTCACCTACTATGTAACTATGATCTGCTCAAAATATAGCCTGAGAACATTCGATTTTTCCCTATGCACACAAATACTTTAGATAAAATTTTGATGGAGGAAAAGCTATGCACATTTTTTTTTCTGATATATTTCTGTCTACTATGTATTTGTGTCTGTTGCCATGTTGTATACTGCTCAAGTTGGCATTTGCTATGTAGTATTATTTTTTTTATATGTGGATATTACAAGCTTTCTTCTATAAAGCTATTTTCTGCTGTAACTAACAGCAATTTTGTGGGCCAATAGAAGAAATTTAACACCGGTGAATGAAACCCATCAATAGAGAGATCGGAGGCTTCCAATGTTGACCTACCTCTAATGAATGCTGGTTGGATAGCTGTGATTACAATTCTTTGGCTTCTGTATTTTTTCAGTCACTGGCCCAAAATAAAGGTGCAGATCAGAAGTGCCCAACTATTATTTTTTTTTTGCAGATAAGGCACTAAGTGAGTTTAATTTCCACCTTAATCAGCCACAGAACCGGTTAAATAATATGCATTCGGGTTTAAAGGGATGAGGTGGCAACCATACGTGAGCTGCTAGACATCCACATACAAGTCCTCCAAACCATCACCTTGACAGCCGCTATAACTTTATTGTAAATCAGAAGGATGCAGCATTCCGCAAATCGTTGTTATGGCTACTAATGTGTTTACCTCCATCCTCCCAAGGGGGCACCATCACATTACCCTTTATTTGCAACTTATTGAAGAAGTCAGCATCACTCTCTGCACCTGGGGACCACCCACCACCAGGAGAAGGCCCAGAATGGTTTGGCACCATCCTGATGACTTTGGAAAAAAGTATATATATATATTTTTTTTTTTTTAATCCAAGACATACCATTTAGAAGAACTCTGGAGGGAGAGGACTGACCATCTAGACGAGGCTGTGGCCGGAGTTAGCTTTAACTCACTGGCTGCATACTGTATTTGTTGAGGGCCAGTGACCCAGAGACCACTGAAGACAGAGGCAGCTAGGGTTTTCATAAAGAGGTCATCAGAGGCAGCTCGTGTTTAGTTTAATCCTTTTACTGCCAGAGCAATGTCACATTTAGAGCGATGTAGAATTGTTCAGTTTTAGTATTGAGCCTGTGAGTAGGGTTGCCACCTTTTCTTCAAGCCAAAACTGAACACTTTAGCGGCTCACAGGAAAGAAAAATTTAGGGGGGGAATGCTGTGGACTCCGGTGTAAAGGGGAACTTCTGATGTAAGGGGGTTTCTGCTCACCAAACCTCCCACTTACATCAGAGTTCCCAGCATTTCCCCTTAAATCAGGGTTCCCAAATACCTCCTTAAATCAGAGTCCACAGTGCATCCCTTACATCTGAGTCCCCCTTACCTTAGTGTATTCACTCGCTCGGAGGTAAGAGAGAGAAGGGAGGGTGGGGGGGAGAATTCAGTCACAGACGTTGAATGGTGAGCACACTCACCCAAGGATGGAGGCTCAGGTATCGACACCTTTCATCCACGATGTATCTGCCGGTTGCTGAACTTCAGATTTCCCTCTCTTAGCTTGAGTGCAGCTGTACAGGAGGCTGATATCAGAACAGATGCAGGTACCGTACTTAAACTAGGTATACAAAAAAAAAAAAAATGACAATGAATATTTTTATTTTAAATGCAGATTTGGATAAAATGATTCTTATATTTGCTCGGAGGTCTGCTGTAAGGGCCCATTAACCCCTTTCTAATGCAGGCATTGGCCAGAACGCACACAACGGACGTTAACACATATTAAGTGCATGTTGCACCCCAATTTATTAACCCAATGACACACATGGATTTCAGTGCACTGCAACATAATGTAATACATCACTATGTGTTGAGGTGCATTGCATAAAAAATATATATATAAAATAGCGCATGTCCAAAGTTTTTCTATTTTGGTGCATTGGCAGCCCATTTATTTGAATGTGCTTGTAGGCAGGTGCCATCTCCCCTGCAGGTGGCATTCTATCGCAGCTGGAGAGGAAGTCAAGAAGAATTCAGTTCCTCTATGGTTTCCTGGGTCACTGGGGAAGCACCCAATTGGATGTTGCCACCCCATGAGACTCTGGCAGCGATCTTGGGTCAGCCAGAGCCTATTTAAGGCCTTGACTCCCAGGTTTTGGCACGCTTTTTGTGAGTTGGTAGAGAAGGTACAGGTACTCCGCCTGTTAGGCGCTAGCAGTTGGGAAAGGTTGCTGACAAGGAAGAGTCTAGGGCCTAGGGTCTCAACTTTTTGGGGCATCTTCCCGCTTTGGCACCAGACGGCCAGGCCACATTCCAGACACTGTCAACCTGGCTGATACCTGTCATTTTGGAAACCGTGAGTGTACACGGTTGGGCGTGCATCCCTCCGCGTTGTTGTGAACTGTCATTGCATTACTTCAATACAAGTTTTCCATTGTACCTGTCTGAGTGAGTTACTGCCGCTGCACACGCCGCCCACATTAGCGAACGTGCAGTGTTGCCGCAGTGCACCAGAATAGACAGGTGTGAATGGACCCTGTTGTGTTTGATAACCTCCAGGCAAAATAAAAAGATAAAAATAGACGGTGGGTCCCTGTATGTCGCCGGGTCCCCTAGAAGAGACAGTGCGGATAATAGAAGTAGTTATAGAGAGGAATGATGATGTTAGCGGGAGGACGGTAATTCCATCTCATAGCCGGTAATGGGGACAGATCCTCTCCACAAATAAAAGCAGGAATCACCAGCTTGGAAAGAACAGCGGCAATTTTAGCATCAACAAAAGTGTCACATTGATCTTGTGTGCGGCCAATCACGGCTTATAGTCAGGAGAGAGCTTTGTAAACTAAGCATTGTGTCATTGTCACTTACTGTGCAGTAAAAGAATGTCATCCATTACTGATCCACAAAGGGGGTTATTCCCTACCATGGGAGTCCTTCCTCTATTCCCCTCTAAGACAACTACACATTTGCTGCTGCACAGATACAGCCTAGAATATAGACATTTATTTATTCCACAGTACAGGCTGACTTTAATAAATCCTGAAGTTGTTTCAATCTTGAATTAAAGGCTAGTCCAACTTTTGTAGTACTTTTGTAGAACCTGATCTAATGATCAGTGTGCATTTACTCATTTTTGAAATGAAATCTGTAATTCCAAAGCTTTATATTTTGGGTCCATTCACACCAGATGTGTTGGTACATTTTTTTAATGTATGCCAACTCTAGGACCACCTGTAAAAATAATGTATGTAAATGGGAGCAGTTTACACTGGTGCATTGCACTGATATGCGCTGGTTTGCCACAGAAAAAAAAGTAGAGCAAGCAATGCATGGTAACGCGTGTCATCGCAATGCAGCACGCATTGACGCACAGGAAAAACAGCAGGCCACCGTTGCTGTGTGAAAGAGAGAGAGATGAGGGTGCTCTTGTGCAGGTGGATGACCGGTCCTAGAGAGATGTGAGGGTGGTCTGGTGGAGGTGGATGACAGGTCCGAGAGAGATGTGAGGGCGCTCTGGTGGAGGTGGCTGATCGGTACTAGAGAGATGTGAGGGCGCTCTGGTGGAGGTGGATGAACGGTCCTAAAGAGATGTGAGGGTGCTCTGGTGGAGGTGGCTGACTGGTCCTAGAGAGATGTGAGGGTGCTCTGGTGGAGGTGGATGACCGGTCCTAGAGAGATGTGAGGGCGCTCTGGTGGAGGTGGATGACCAGTCCTAGAGAGATGTGAGGGTGCTCTGGTGGAGGTGGATGACCGGTCCTTGAGAGATGTGAGGGCACTGTGGTGGAGGTGGATGACCGGTCCTAGAGAGATGTGAGGGCGCTCTGGTGGAGGTGGATGACCGGTCCTAGAGAGATGTGAGGGCACTGTGGTGGAGGTCGATGACCGGTCCTAGAGAGATGTGAGGGCGCTCTGGTGGAGGTGGCTGACCGGTCCTAGAGAGATGTGAGGGCGCTCTGGTGGAGGTGGATGAACGGTCCTAAAGAGATGTGAGGGTGCTCTGGTGGAGGTGGCTGACTGGTCCTAGAGAGATGTGAGGGCGCTCTGGTGGAGGTGGATGACCGCTCCTAGAGAGATGTGAGGGTGGTCTGGTGGAGGTGGCTGACCGGACCTAAAGAGATGTGAGGGTGCTCTGGTGGAGGTGGATGACCGGTCCTAGAGAGATGTGAGGGTGCTCTGGTGGAGGTCGCTGACCGGTCCTAGAGAGATGTGAGGGCGCTCTGGTTCAGTGGATGATGCTGTGATGACCGGGATCGTTCCAACTGGAGCAACAGCCAGGATGCTTCAAAATGGAGATGCAGAAAGGGAGAGAGATGGGGGCGCTCTGGTGGAAGTTGCCCTGTGAAAGGACCCTTAAGGTTAACCTGTTGCTGCCCACATAACACATACTGTACGTATGTGTTTTACTGCCAAGATGCCGTAAATATACTTCACTGAGCAACCAATGTTTCATTGCTGAGAGCGTTCATAGCTGGCAGAAATGGCTCCCGATTATGTGACCACTGTGACAACCAATCACAGTGGTCACATGGTTGCTGATCCTCTCTGACCCCAGCTTTCAGAACCTTTTAAAGGAACAAAAAGAGTTAACATACAAGCCAAAACTTTTTTATTAATGTGTGAAACAGGGAATGGTTAAAATCCCATTTAGGATATTTTTAGTGTCTGCTTTAGTATGTGCTGAGATCCCACCCACCAGTCCCAAGATCTCATTAACCAATGCAGAGATCTCATCCACCAGTGCCAAGCTTTTATCAACCAACGCTGAGGTCTCATCAGACAGTACCAAGATATAATCAAGCAGTGCTGAGATCTCATCCACCAGTGCCAGGATTTCATTACCCGATGCCAAGATCTCATCCACAAGTGCCAAGATCTTATCAATCAGTGCTGAGAACTCATCAGCCAGTGCCAAGATACAATCCACCATTGCTGATATCTCATCCGTCAGTGCCGAGGCCTCATCAAACAGTGCTGAGATTTCACTGACTAGTGCTAAGATCTCATCAACCAATGCTAAGATCTCATTAACTACTGTCAAGATCAACCAGTGCTGAGATCTTATCAATTGGTCCTTCCAACCAATGGCAAGATCACACCAACCGGTGCAAAGATCTCTTCTATCAGTGCCAAAATCACATCTAATAGCACCTAGATCTAATCTATCTGCACCAAAATTGAATCTACCAGTGCCAAGATGTCATCTCCAAGAGGGCTCCATTCACATCTGTGCTTCTGTTGCGTTGCTGCACAAACCTTAATATACGTTCTGTTACTTTTTCTGTCCAGCCAAAATGTTTTTCTTAATTTGCAGAAAATAGGGGAAGTATTGGAGGAGCCCCGTCAGATTTTTATTTCTGTGTAAAAAGTGGAAATGCTGCGCTAAACCAAAAATATATATAAAGACAAAAAGCAGCTGACACACAAACAAACCAAGTCCACTAAGAAATACAAATAAAAAAAGTGCAGCGCTAGAAAAACATGCAATGGTAAACATGTAAAAATAAGACATACACACATTCAAGTGCAAAAAGTGTTATGCCCCGTACACACGGTTGGACATTGATCGGACATTCCGACAACAAAATCCTAGGATTTTTTCCGACGGATGTTGGCTCAAACTTGTCTTGCATACACACGGTCACACAAAGTTGTCGGAAAATCCGATCGTTCTGAACGCGGCGACGTAAAACACGTACGTCTGGACTATAAACGGGGCAGTAGCCAAGAGCTTTCGTCTCTTAATTTATTCTGAGCATGCGTGGCACTTTGTCCGTCGGATTTGTGTACACACGATCGGAATTTCCAACGGATTTTGTTGTCGGAAAATTTTATAGCAAGCTCTCAAACTTTGTGTGTCGGAAATTCCTATGGAAAATGTGTGATGGAGCCTACACACGGTCAGAATTTCCGACAACAAATTTTCCATCGGAAAGTCCTATCGTGTGTACAGGTCATAGGAAAAAAAAGAAAAAAAAAATCAAATGTCCATATGTGAAATATGAAACAGCAAAATGTGAAAGTCCACATGTGAAGTAACAGTGAAGGGATATCTCCTCAAATTTCAAAGCAGAGGTGAACACCAGAAGACGTATGGATATTCAATAAGGAAGGATGGGTACCCTTACCGGATCAGTAGGACGCACATACCGTATAGCAGTGCGTCAAAAAAGCATAGGGAAGATCTCCCGTGATGTCCAGCCAGACAGTATCTTGTAAGCCACGAACACCGATGGACGCAAGAGGGAAGGTGATCCCAAACGGAAATTCGACAGCTGTTATCAGCCTCTTGCAATCCTCTCTATAGCAGTGCTCAGGTTTGGGGAGGAGGGAGCAGCACACAGAGCCAATCAGAAGTGTTGCAGTACAAAGAGTATATAAGAGAACACAAACAGCGTGAGATTGCAGAGCTTCCTTCCACCTCCCAGATTCAGCTGTGCATCTGCATTGTTTACAATGTATTGGCACACACTCACGCTGTGTATTCTTGAGAAAAAAAAAATAGAAAAACCTGCTTTCCTGGTTAGTATTTTGCGCCGGTACACGCAAATGCGCTCAAATATGTGCAAATGCACGCAAATATGCGCATATGAGCATAAATGTGAATGGATTTTCCCTAGGAATGTATTGTGTGTGCGAATGTGAAAACGCGCATATACATGCATGAGTATGCACGATTAAGGGGAAGCAAATGCCTGAAACTACTTCCAAAAAAGCAGATGCGCAAATATCAGTACCATGTGCAAGAGGCCTTAGCCATTCCAAGGCAATGGAGCAAACACTGGGCATGCATCTCCACTACATTTCAATAAATACACATTGGGACCTTTCTCCATTTTCGGAGGTCAACCCATCAATTTAACAGTTTCAAAAACAGTTATATTCCCAGCATTCCAGGATGGCTAACTGTCACATTGGTTGTGCTCTCAACCAAACTGTCAAACCACCCAATGGCTGGTGTCATAACTGATCACATGTGCAGCATCATGGCAGTTGAGGATCAAACAGAGGCCAAGATGGCAGCTTCCTTGGCTGAAAACAATAGGAAGGCTTACTTCCACTTTAATGTTGACTTATAGCACAGATGGATAATGTGGGAATATTTTAGGTCCAATCAAAAATCTAGAATCTTTACGTATAGAGGAGGACCACCTCTATAGGAACCCCGATCACCTGACTCCACCCAAATATACAGGTTTTTCCAACAGGCCAAGGGATTTAGGAAAACCCCTGCCCATTGGTTGAGATACCCCATATACTCCTAATCTGTCCTTGCTTTGCCCTTGTCTTATCTAATGCCACTTGGTACCACCTAGCGGCAGAAGAGAGAAGTGCAGCAATTCCAGACTTAGGCCCCTTTCACACTGGAGCGGTTTTCAGGCGGTATTGCGCTAAAAATACCGCCTGAAAACTGCCCCTAAACAGCCTCCGCTGTTTGTTCAGTGTGAAAGCCCGAGGGCTTTCACACTGAAGCGGTGCGCAGGCAGGGCGGTGAAAAAAGTCCTGCAAACCGCTTTTTTGGAGCGGTGAAGGAGCGGTGTATTCACCGCTCCTTCCCCGCTCCTGCCCATTGAAATCAATGGGACAGCGCGGCTATACCGCGGCAATACCGCGGCTATAGCCGCGCTGTACGAGGGATTTTAACCCTTTTTCGGCCGCCAGCGGGGGGTAAAACCGCACCGCTAGCGGCCGAATACCGCTGCAAGAACGACGGTACAGCAGCGCTAGAAATAGCGCTGTTGTACCGCCGACGCCCCCACCGCCCCAGTGTGAAAGGGGCCTTAGGGTGAACTCAATTGATCCCTAACAATTGGCCAAGGGTGCTACAGATACAACATTTGTGTTTCATGTAAGAGAAAGACCGTGGAGCAGTGCTACCCTATAGATGATAAACTATATAAAAAAATGTCAAATGATGTACAATCATAGTAAACAAAACAAATACTATTGCAAAAAATGTGTAAAATGCATCAAAATATCATAAATAAATAAGCATATTACAACATTTAGCATAAGTGCAAACCAGTAATATCAGTGTGCAGACAGTTATTAAATGCTTAGTGACTACCCCAGGTACATCTAGTGCGATAGGGTGGGCGCTGTGCACTGGACCATGTTTCTAGTACAAGATCAGCGCTTCTGGGTAAGGGGCACGCGCCCGCCCACCACCCCGGTTGTGCTGTTATTTGTTACAGCGCACAAGCCAATCAGCAGGTCCCGGCCAATGAATGATCGCTGGGACTTGCTGATCTGCTCCGTCATTCACAGAAGAGAGCGCGCTGTTGTAAACACCGAGCTCTGTACACTGACAGGCAATTTTGCTGTTTTTTTATTCCCTGAAAAGCAGGGAAAAAAACAACAAGGTCGATTAGTAAAAGCAGCACATATTACACACATTACACATAGTTAGGCGCACAGTTAGCCCTTTGATCACCCCTAGATGTTAACCCCCTTCCCAGCCTGTGACATTAGTACAGTGATAGTCTATAGTATTAGCACTGATCACTGTATTAGGTCTCATGCACACTGGGCATTATAAAAAAGCCAGTAGCGTTAGCTGTAGAAAGCTGTAGCTATAGAATGAGTTTTTCAGTGTTTTTGCAGTAGCGTTTTTTAGCTGTAGCATTTTTTAGCTCTTTTTAACAAATTATACTCCCACAAAAGCTTAAGGCTCAAATATGCTGATAAGCGCTGAATAGCCGAGTTTTTCAGTATTTTTAGCGTTTTTAAGGTTTTTTCAGCTTTTTTCAGAGTTAGAGCAGTTTTACAGCTGAAACTCTTCTCAAAACCCACTAGTTCTGTTTTTTTTTTTTCCACACAGAAAACGCCCCTGCCAAAAACTGCTGATAACAGCCTATGTGTGCATGGAAACTAATGCCGCGTACACACGGTCGGACTTTTCGTCTACAAAAGTCCGACAGCCTGTCCGACAGACTTTCGACGGACTTGCGGCGGACTTTCGACGGACTTGCGGCGGACTTTCTAACGAACAGACTTGCCTACACACGATCACACAAAAGTCCGTCGAATTCTTACGTGATGACGTACACCGGACTAAAATAAGGAAGTTGATAGCCAGTAGCCAATAGCTGCCCTAGCGTGGGTTTTTGTCCGTCGGACTAGCATACAGACGAGCGGATTTTTCGACCGTACTCGAGTCCGTCGGAAAGATTTGAAGCATGTTTCAAATCTAAAGTACGTCGGATTTGAGGCAAAAAAAGTCAGTTGAAAGTCCGGAGAAGCCCACACACGATCGGATTACCAGCCAGCTTTAGTCCGTCAGCGTCCGTTGGACTTTTGTAGACGAAAAGTCCGACCGTGTGTACGCGGCATAAGGATAACATGCTGAGGAGTTAATTGACTGCAGAAAAAAAAGTCTGAAGCCAAAAACAACAGCTGTAAAAACGTTCAGTGTGCATGAGGCCTTAGTGTCACTATTGATGTCAGTGTCAGTTAGTGTACCAGCCAGCTAGTGTCAGATTGCCTGCCACACTATCACAGTTCAACTATAAGTCGCTGATCACTGCCATTACTAATATATATATATAAAAAAAATTCCAGTATATATACCATAGTTTGTAGACACTATAAATTTCACGCAAACAAAATAATGTACACTTGTTGGGAATGTTTTTTCTTACCGAAGGCATGTAGCAGAATACAATTGGCCAAAATTTAAGAAGAAATTAGATTTTTTCATTTTTTTTTTAGCAGAAAGTAAAATATATATTTTTTTTAAAAAAAGTTGGCCTTTTTTTGCTTTATATAATAAAAATAAAACACCCTATATAAAAAAAATAAAACACCCTATGGTGATCAAATACCCCCAAAAGGAAGCGCTATTTGTAAAAAAAAAAAAAGATATAAATTTAATTTGCATACCATGTTGCATGACCTCACAATTGTCAGTTAAAGTAGCGCAGTGCCGAATAGCAAAAAATAGCCTGGTCATGAAGGGGGTAAAACCTTCCGGAGCTCAAGTACTGTAGTTAAAGTAATACAGCGCCACAATGTGCTAGAGCTGAAACAAACTCAAATATGTACAATAAAGTCCTCCAAACAAGTGTCCATGTATGTTCTATGTCAAATCTTTACCATTTCTGAATTTTGTCATATGTGCTCTGGAGTGCCCATTTAAAGTGCTCATATACTTTCCTCCTCTTATATGGTACTGTAAAGCCAGCTCTTTAAATCCTGCAAGCCTCTTTCCCCCCCACTTAGCCACCACAGATCTCGCTGGGAGACACAGACCATAGGGATCTCATCATTTACCACTTTAGTTAAAATTGTTAAAAACACAAAATTATAAAATGCACTCACATACTACGGTGCCCTTCCAGCACCTCTGGAATTACAAGTCTGCTTGATTTGTTAAGGAGTGCTGCTGCTCCCCTATGCCCTGGAGCCAGCATGCATTCCAGCAAGGAGGAGAAAATGACCTAAATCACCTAGAATCCCACCCTACGTGTTTCATCACATCTGGACGTCTTCAGGAAGCTTAGGTAATTATCCACTTCCTACCCGTAGGACATCATATGCTGCTGTCCTAGAGTTTTGGTGGTTATACCGGGCTGCAGGCATCATCCTGGTATCAACATTTCTGGCTGGTGATGCTCTTTAATATAAAACTGATCCTAGCAGCTAAATAGCCATTGGATCACTTTTAGAGCTGGCAGAAGAGGGTTCCCATTACCTTCCAGTGCCATTCCTCCAGGGAGCCCAGGACTGAAGCTGGTGGTTCTGTCTGCTTACCATTAAAATAACCAAGGTACGGAACTTCCCTGATCATCTTTATGGCATAAGAAACTAGAAGCGACAAGCTTTTTGTCACTTCTGGTTTTGCTCAGATGTAAACAGGCCATTATTGGCTTGTGAAAGAATCTGATCAAACTGATTTCTGTTTATTCAGATGCTTTTAAGGGCAGAGGAGAGATCTGGAGTCTAATAGAGTCTCAGTAAAGAGTACCTGTCACTGCCCATGCTATCACAAGGGATGTTGTCCTTTGTTTTTGACTGCAATAAAAGTGCTAAAAAATAAATAAATAAAGATAGAGTGTAAAAATTATTTTTAAATAATATAAATAATACAATTAAAAAAATGTAAAGTTCCCTTCATGCTTGCGTGCAAAGTCAAACGCATACGTAGGTTTCCCACGCATATGTAAATGGTGTTCACACCACACATGTGCGGTATCACCACGAACATCAGAGTGAGAACAATAATTCTAGCACCAGACCTCCTGTGTAACTCTAAAATGGTAACCTGTAAAGGCTTTTAAAACATTCACTATGGAGATTTTAAGATACTGTAGTTTGGCACCCTTCCACAACCGTATACAATTTTAAAGCGTGACATGTTAGGTATATATTTACTCATCGTGTACCAACATCTTTTATGTTTTACAAAAAATGGTTATTATATTGTGTTTGTGTGCACTAGATTTGATTAAAATGTATTTTTTCCCTCCAAAAATTGAAAAACTGCTGCACAAATACCAAGTGACATAAAAAAAAATTACAACACACACCATTTTATTCTCTAGGGCCTCTGCTTTAAAAAATGAATTAATGTTTGGGGGTTCCAAGTAATTTTCTAGCAAAAAATTATGATTTCTACATGTAGAAAATAAATGTCAGAATCGGCCTGGCTGGCAAGCAGTTAAAGCTTGGGTGTTTTTGTGTTTCATAACCTCAACACTGAAGTTTACAGTACCTGTGGAGCCTAATGAATAAATGTGAACAGTCATTTGCTGGAACCAAATGTAATATTATACCATATTTCATTACATTGGGGGGGGGGACAACTCTGTTATATTGATCTTTGTGGGTTTATTATTCCAAATACAATATATAAAGGAACTAAGAGTCCTGGTGGACTTTATATTGGTACTTTAGGATTGTGCTTATTCTGGAAGAGATGTTCAAGCTCTCGTGTGCTAAGGAGAACACTTATGAATGAAGCTTGCTGCTTTACATCTTATTCATTACAGATAAATGTATACATAACTCCCAATGTTTTGAGATGGGAATGAGGGACACCTATCAGCAAAAGTATGCAGGTATAGGACACACCCCTTGCCACACCCCCTTAAAGGAGAATTGTACAAAAATACAAGATTGGTTAAACCCACAAGAGCTTTTCTTACCACTATCATTCCTTTATACTGGCTTTTGGAATTTACAAATGTAGCAATTTAGAAATCAGATGAAAGGTTTAGCATGGGGAAACACTTTTTGAAAGATAAAAAGTACATTTTCTATACAACTATATAGATCAGATCAAAATGAGGGACAAATGAGGAGGAAAGAGGGACAGAGGGACTTTGTTCCAAATCAGGGACAGTCCCTCGAAATCAGGGACAGTTGGGAGCTATGTGTATATGTAATGTGGAATTATTATTGGAAAGTTTTCACAGTATGGAAACCCTTTAAAGTCTCAAGTATTTACAGTTTACCAATGAACATTGAAAAATATCCTTCATGCTGAGAATTTATAGGGTGCGGTATACGATTTATATGAATAGTTAGCCATCACTGAAGAATATTATAAAAGACATCTAAAGCATATTTTAATTGGGCTTTAGCAAATGTTTTTATGTGTTTTATGTGGGCAATAAAGGTACTGTTTTTATAAATGTAGTGAATAGTTTATCATGTATGGTATAACGTTTGACATTGGATAGATATTTAAAACCCAACTCAGGGAAACTTGGAAACTATCTCTAGCAGTAGGACTACGTCCACACTGTAATGCCCTGTACACACGGTCGGACATTGATCGGATATTCCGACAACAAAATCCATGGGTTTTTTCCGACGGATGTTGGCTCAAACTTGTCTTGCATACACGCGGTCACACAAAGTTGTCGGAAAATCCGATCGTTCTGAACGCGGTGACGTAAAACGCGTACATCGGGACTATAAACGGGGCAGTAGCCAATGGCTTTCGTCTTTTAATTTATTCTGAGCATGCGTGGCACTTTGTCCGTCAGATTTGTGTACACACGGTCGGAATTTCCGACAATGGATTTTGTTGTCGGAAAATTTTATAGCAAGCTCTCAAACTTTGTGTGTCGGAAATTCCGATAAAAAATGTGTGATGGAGCCCACACACGGTCGGAATTTCCAACAACAAGGTCCTATCACACATTTTCCGTCGGGGCATAAGAGTTACTATTGTTTAGTCCAAAGGGGAGCAACAGTACTTTTACTTACCAGACCCTCTGCTCCTCAGTAGGAGGTTCTCCCCTACTCTCCGGCCGTGGACTTGGTGTCATCATGTCCAATGCAAGCCATTGGTCTTAATGATGTCAGAGCCCTAGACCACTGGAGCATCGGGGAGAAGACACTGCGGAACCGGTATAGCAGCATGGAGGAGTGGAGGATCGGGTAGGTAAATCTAATTTAAGAATCCCCTAGACCTAAAGGAGCATTTAACCCTTGTAGAGTTGGGCCTAAATTTTATGAGACTTCCATAGATATTAGATGATCTCCTGGTCCAGGTGAAAAAAACAAACAAATTGGAGGATGTCATCTAATGTCTACTGGGGGTCTTTAGCCACAACTCTCAAAGAGGTTTGGTGTACCTTGTGTGAACTTGAGACCCAAAATATGGGTTGTCCAGTTTGTTCCAGCTCTGAACCCATAACAGGCTAAGTGGTGTTACCTAATAACCATGTTATCTCATTAGTCTTCTCACGCTCTGATAAAACGTCTCCTCTTATGTTTCAGGCCTCTCGTTTTACACCCGTGTGCTGGAGAACTGTGAGGATGAGGCCAGGTTTGATGAGGTATGAGATTATATTCTTCAATAATAACTGCAAAGTATCTCTTGATTGCATTCCCAGCCAATCAATACACTCAATTACAGCATTTGCAATGTCTACGGGATGATACTTTCATAGGGAAGGTGGGAGAATTACCTAGTGATCAAATAGTGGGGGCAGCTTCTGCCAGGAAGAAATTATTAAAAAGAAAAAATAAAGATAAAAAGAGGAAAACACTTTAAAAGAATATATACAGTATCTCACAAAAGTGAGTACACCCCTCACATTTTTGTAAATATTTTATTATATATTTTCATGTGACAGTATTGAGTGTACAGCTTGTATAACAGTGTAAATTTGCTATCCCCTCAACACACAGCTATTAATGTCTAAACCTCTGGCAACAAAAGTGAGTATACCCCTAAGTGAAAATGTTCAAATTGGGCCCAAAGTGTCAATATTTTGTGTGGCCACCATTATTTTCCAGCACTGCCTTAACCCTTTTGGGCATGGAGTTCCCCAGAGCTTCACAGGTTGCCACTGGAGTCCTCTTCCATTCCTCCATGACAACCTCATGGAGCTGGTGGATGTTAGAGACCTTGTGCTCCTCCACCTTTCATTTGGGGATGCCCCACAGATGCTCAATAGGGTTTAGGTCTGGAGACATGCTTGGCCAGTCCATCACCTTTACCCTCAGCTTCCTTAGCAAAGCAGTGATCGTCTTGGATTTGTGTTTGGGGTCATTATCATGTTGGAATTCTGCCCTGCGGCGCAGTCTCTGAGTCGAGGGGATCATGCTCTGCTTCAGTATGTCACAGTACATGTTGGCATTCATGGTTACCTCAATGAACTGTAGCTCCCCAGTGCTGGCAGCACTCATGCAGCCCCAGACCATGACACTCCCACCACCATGCTTGAATGTAGGCAAGACACACTTGTCTTTCTACTCCTCACCTGGTTGCCGCCACACACGCTTGACACCATCTGAACCAAATAAGTTTATCTTGGTCTTATCAAACCACAGGACTTGCTTCCAGTAATCCATGTCCTTAGTCTGCTTGTCTTCAGCAAACTGTTGTGCATCATCTTTAGAAGAGGTTTCCTTCTGAGACGACAGCCATGCAGACCAATTTGATGCAGTGTGTGGCGTATGACTTGAGCACTGACAGACTGAGCAGAACTCATACGTCTGTTTCCCAAAGACAACCTCTGGATATGACGCTGAGCATATGCACTAAACTTCTTTGGTCGACCATGGCGAGGCCTGTTGTGAGTGGAACCTGTTCTGTTAAACCGCTGTATGGTCTTGGCCACCGTGCTGCAGCTCAGTTTCAGGGTCTTGGCAATATTTTTATAGCCTAGGCCATCGTTATGTAGAGGAACAATTCTTTTTTTCAGATCCTTTAGAAAGTCCTTTTCCATGAGGTGCCATATTGAACTTCCAGTGACCAGTATGAGAGAGTGAGAGCGATAACACCAAATTAACACACCTGCTCCCCATTCACACATGAGACCTTGTAATATTAACGAGTCACATGACACCGGGGAGGAAAAATGGCTAATTGGACCCAATTTGGACATTTTTACTTAGGGGTGTACTCACTTTTGTTGTCAGTGGTTTAGACATTAATGGCTGTGTGTTGAGTTATTTTGAGGGGACAGTAAATTTACACTGTTATACAAGCTGTACACGCACTACTTTACATTGTAGCAAAGTGTAATTTCTTCAATGTTGTCACATGAAAAGATCTAATAAAATATTTACAAAAATGTGAGGGTTGTACTCACTTTTGTGAGATACTGTATACTGATCTTCTGTTTCTTGTTTGTTCAAAAAGTACTGGTAATATGTTCTGTGCAACTTTGTTTGCCATTTTAGATTTCCTGTACCTAAAGGCTGATGCTGTTCTCCATTACTGTTGTCACAGCTCCTCCCACTATCAAATTGTGCAAACAATGGGATACCTGATCGGAAATACTATGCATGTGTTAATTCTTTATTATCCTTAGTTAGATCTTCCCCTGTGTGTCATGTAATAAATCCTAAAGAGTTTGTAACATTTCACATTCCCGATAAGTGCCTGCTGTACCTTGTACTCTATGAAAAACAATCCTTGTATTGTTTCCTTGTGAAAACCCTGGTGTTCCTGCCAGTCCCTCTGTTTTCCTATTAAAAACTGACCACACTAGGCATGATAGCACAGCGTGGTCAGTTCTCTAGCTATGCTGGGAACTCAGCCTGCTCTCCTCCAATGATCAGACTTGTCCTGACATGCTATCTATACAAATTTAGCAAATGTGGAAAGGGGAAGTTTAATGGAAACGTAATATAAATTAATGTCTTATCTGTGTTGCCCAAAGTAATCAATATGAATCTGTAAAGTTATGATAGAAGTTATGGAGTGGGCATTACATATGCTGAAGTGTAAATGGTCATATATGGTACCTACAAGGCTCAGGGTCCTAACTTCTAAGGGCTAATGACTGGTACATTGTTCTGTAGATTTGAGACCTTGGCTTTGTATGATCTTGATGAGAGGCCACCAGAGTTGGGACATGCATGCATTTTAATAAACTTCCATTGATTTCAATGAAAAACACATCCATCAAAAATGCAAAGATGTGAGTTCAGTCTAAGGGGTATATTTATCAATGATTTTACCTGTTATTGATCCAAAATTTGCCCAGCATTCTTTGGTGAACATTTACAGTATCATGTCAAATTAGTGTTAAAAATTGCTCAAGATACACTAATTGTCATTACATTTACATTACAGATCCATCAATATCTATTCTTCAATAGGAAAAGGTCTTGATTGTAACATTCATCTTCTGTAACAAAAGGATGAATGTTACCTCCCTTGAGCATTGATATGACATTGGCTTATTTTTACTAATGTTTGCCTGATTTTAGCTGTTGAATCATTGCATTTTCTACTGAACATGCAACAATTGTCTAAAATTATAGATTAGGGGTGGCGCTCCAGGCTCCTTATCTTTCCAGGTCCGGTGACTCACGCTAAAGAGTTTAACCTGGGGAAGAGCTTGTCTCAATGTGTAAACATGTAATAAGAAAAGATCTCAAGTGCCGCACATCCAGGAAAACCTAATAATGTCTATAGCAAAAGCAACCTCAGGCCAAGCTCTGTCCAGGCCATGCCCTCCAATGCGTTTTCCTCCATTGTTGGGTTTTGCTGGATGTTCGACACTTGGGATATTTGCTTCCTACATGTCTATGGAAAGAGCTGGAAAATACACATATTTGGTATTAGTCCAAGATGGGCAGTGATGTCACAGTGTACTCCTTCCACAGAGGTGCTTGCTTACCATGACAGTGGCAGGAACTTCCTTTGCGCTCAAATGGATTTTGATCATTAAGGAAGGGGGAACCCTATTCTTTCTTCCCCTGACCTGCCACTGCTAGATCGGGTGTCATGGGATATCTTCAGAGATTGCTGGAAGTTTTAGTTTAAACTAGATTAATATGGGTTTTTAAAATATGCGTGGAGTGTGTATTTATGTTTAACCTTCTTATCTGCATTCATGGTGATTAATGGTCGAGGGGTCCCTAAAACCAGTTCAACATGAAGGGACAACCATCTACTTGCCCTCCTGTAGATAGGGCCCCCTTCCCTGCCACTTGCTGGTGCTTCAGGCAGCTGTGTTTTGTGGAAGGCACTCATATCTATTGGGCAACTCCTTTCAAAGCATACCCATCCAATTATGAAGGACATATGAACTGGTGTTAACATAGCAGGGTCCCTTGCTATGGGGATACCAACCCGCATGCTTGGCATGTTTGGCTGCTTAGCTCTGGGAGGGGAGGGGAGGAGAGGGAAGAGGACACTTTTTTAATGTAATGTTTTATATTAGAAAAAGAGTTAACTATTGACAACATATATCTATTTTCATATGTACTCTATAGGGGAGATTTGAAAGATGTTCAACAGATGCTGCATTTGCCAGGTGATCATTCATGCTATTGTAAATAGAGTGAATGTAACTGTGGAATTCAGGATGACTGACTCTCAATAAAGGATTTACTGGGAAAATTCCCCATTGCATCCTTTATAAATAGCTCCCGAAATCCTACCCTAACTCAAAAACGTGAAGTCTTCCGTAACGCAAAATTAATCCTTTTCTATTCTGAACTGAGATCATACAGTGCCCAGACACCTTCACCAGAAAAAACAAAAACTGTTGTGTCTAAGTATTTCTTTGCAGGATTTTGTGCTATGCATGTAGATATTATCTTGAAGATTATTCATTATCCACATCAGCTTTTATCAAACAGGGTTGCTCCAGAGATTGCTAGGGGTTCCTTGAGCAGTGGTAGAATAAACACCCACCTGATATTGCCTTCATAGTTCTGTCACCAATGCCACTTGACAGAGCTGACAGTATAGGACCAGTGGAGCTCTTCCTCTCTTTTGTTAGTAAAGAAGCTGCTGGCACCAATGATCATGTTAGCTGCCCCTGGAGGAGGGCATTCTTCTCACTTCTGACTGACCATCAATCTAAGGAACATTCATTAACCACCAATATGGTGTGGCTTACATACCACAATTTGTATATAATTTTTTTTAGCAGGGGGTCCACGGAATCTGAATTTATTCTATTCTTATTAATTATTATTTATTTGATTTATTTATTTATTCTATTATTGAAAGGGTTTCCTATGGTAAAAGGGTTGAGAAAGGCTGATCTATATCATGCATATGATTTTGGATTATTATTTTCTAAAGATGAGTGGGTTTGTCCTTTTTGAATTGTATTTTATTTTGTCCAGAACTTTTGGCTGTTTGCTTTAGTATTCAAAATGCATCTGTAGCCATAGCCTTTTTTTCAGTTTTGGATACAGTGGGAAATTGGTAAGGAGACATTTTACCTATAGGGACACTTATCTAAGAGGAGATTCCCCATACTTTGTAAAGATTTCCACTCACTTTATTCCATGTCTCTGGAACAGGACATGAAGGAAATTTCTGCAACAGGGCTTTAAATGAAAAAAAGGAGTTTTGGCTATAGCTCTAATTGAGATTAAATGTATGAACCCCCCCCCCCATTACATTTTTCAATTGAAGGTCAGAACGTAAAAGCAGACAAATCCAATATATTGCTTCCTAACATACTAAGGCTAGATCCGTATGTGTGGAACCTAAGAGCTCATTTACACTTGCTTTGGCTTCAACACACATTAAAGCGCCCACAGCTTCAACATGCTTTTATGATGTGTTTTTGATGCTTTGGTGGTGCTTTGATGAAGCTTCAGTGATGCTTTGCTGGTGCTTTGATAAAGCTTCGGTGATGCTTCAGTGTTGCTTCAATTATGCTCTGTGTGTGGGGGGATATCTCATACCTGCAATTTCTCCAAAACAAAGCAAAGCTAAAGTTGAATTAAAGCCTTTCAAAAGCTGCAGGTGCATCAAGCGAGCTTTGCCATAGACTTCTATGGAGGCTTCGAAGACGCTTTGAAGCACCAGTAAAGGGACATGGGATATAATTTTTGAAGCGAAGCCAAAGCAAAGCAAAAGCAAGGTGTAAACAGGATTGTAAGCTAACCATTTTATTTAGTGATGGGTCTTTGATTTGCCTTCAGGGAGCTTTAACAAAGCCTGTCTGAAGCCATGTTTTGAAGCAAGTGTAAACTAGCCCTTACACTCTAGAGCAGACATTCTCAACAAGGGTTCTGTGGAACCCTAGGGTTGCGCCAGAGGCTGCTATGGGTTTCTTGATCTGCAGCTGAACCAGTGGCATGAGTCTGACCACCACTGTCAGAAGGGCATTGTTCCCTCTGATCCCCAAAGTAAGAGGCATTTTTTCCCCACTGACCTCCAGTGAATTGGTTTTAGTAGAGATTCCCCAAGACCTAGAAATTATCTGTAAGAGTTCTTCCTGGGTATAAAGGTTGAACAAGGCTGCTAGAGTGTCTTCTGAAGTCATTGGTACATGACCAAGCCTTTGACAAAGCCGCTGGTTATTCTCAATGGTCAGGCCCAAAGTCTGAACAATTTCAGAGAATGTCAGATCCCTAGTTGATGTACACTACTTCAGTCCTTGTGCAGGCCAGGTGGTGAAAACCTGGGTTTGTCTACATATGAATGATATATTATAGCTGAATCTGAGTCGTGTGGCTGGGGAGCAAACTGACATTGTCCCTGGAATTCCTAATAGTCACTTACCAGCACTCCCCACAGCTCCTGCCCACATTGAAGACAGTGTCTCTGGTAATGGGGAAGCATGTGATTTCCTCCCCAGTGACAATGCTGGAGCCTAGTGGCCAGTCGTTTGACTCACCAAAGACATGAAGACATGATGTCACTGCTCACTTAGCATCCGACCCCAGTGAACACTAGGGATTTTAGTGTTGGTTGCAATGGAGGCAGGAACGGTGGGAAGATGCCAAAGTATTTATAAGAGGTTGGGGGGGGGGGGCATTTATATGGATATTGTCACCCTACATTGGCATGTCAAGATGACCATTTCTCTATAAGAACAGTGTGTGGCGCTTTTAAACATTTATTTTTTTATCTGGCACTTAGCTTTCAAACTTCTTTGTGCTTTTGCAGCCGCCACGGGTATCCTTTGTGCATTTGAAGAAGCATCAGAATTTTCTGATTGTCATAGAGGAAGTACAGCTTGTGTAAGAAGTAAAATCCGGCAAATTATAGCTTAACAAAAAAGCGATAATTGTAGGTGATCGTTATAAATAGGCTTCCTAGTTTAACTATTATGTGCCTGTCAAAGCGTAGTGAGTACATTTTGAAAATTAATAGAACTGTATAGTATTTGCAACCAGGTTTGCACAGACTAGGTCCTACATTTTTTCAAAAACACTCAAGGATAATATATAACCTAAAGGTGTGCTTGGGTGGCTTTTCATTGACGCCTCTCCATAGTATGGCTTGTAAATCTCTTAGTATGGAGAAGATCAATGTCAATAAACCGCGGTGGTGGAGATCATCAGTAAACTTTAATGCAGTAAGACAACATTGTGCTGACACAAGTGAATACTGGAATGTGGCACATTAAAAACATGCTGAGACCACACTCTATTGAATCTTGAACAATAGATGACAATACCCAAGAGGATAAAATCTTCTTGTCTTTTATATATACAGGATGTGGCCAAGTAGATGTATAGAGAGCTAGGCTCTGTGTAAACACTGCAGACCATAAACAGGTCCCCTATGAGTTGGATCAATGACAGATCTGCACAATCACTTACAAGTCTGTATTTTTTTTGCTGCAGAATACCAGCCATGTATTCAATAAGAGCTCCTGTAGATGGCCAGCACCTACCTGGTGGGGACTGAGTTGATGATCTTTGCTTAGATGGCTTTTCTTTGATGTTTCTTTATTGTATGTCTTAGGAGTAGATCAATATCTATTAACCATGGTGGTAGAGCTAATAAGTAAACATTGCAATTGTAAGACATCATTGTGCTGACACAATTAAATATTGGTATGTGTTAGATTAAAAATATGCTGAGACCACACTCTATTGTATCATGAACAATATTCAAAAGGTATAAAAGATTCTTGTGTTTTATGTATGTACAGGATGTGACCAAGTAGATGTATAAAAGAGCTTCCCAAAGTTCTATGTCAGCACACTACCGACCATTTACAGGGCTCCAGTGGGTTGGATCAGGGACATGTCTGCACAAGATGTGGCCAAGTAGATGAATAAGAATAGATGTATAAGAGAGCTTTCTAAGATTCTATGTAAACACACTGCAGACCATCGACAGGTCTCCCATGGGTTGGAATGGGGCTAGGACTGCACAGGAAGTGCCCAAGTAGATGAGTTAGAGTGGATGTAAAAGAGAATTTTCTAAGATTTTCTGTAAACACACTGCTGACCATCGACAGGTTTCCCATGGGCTAGATCAGGGACAGGTCTGCATAGGATTTGGCCAAGTAGATGTAAAAAAGAACCTAAGGTTCTATGCGAACACACTGCAGACCACAAACAGGTTACACATGGGTTGGATCAACTACAGATCTACACATTGAACTCACAAGTCTGTATTTATAGTTGCTTGAAATACTATCCAAGGAGTCTACAAGGACTTGTGTAGATAGCTGTTATGTACCTTGAGACCAAGTTGATGACCCGTCTCAGGGGTGTTGCTCCTCCAGTCCAGCTTCTCTAGAATTGCCAACAGGGAATGTAAGGACACAGATTGGCACAAGTGCAGGTGTTAAAGCCCAACTCCGGGCAAAAAAAAAAGTTTTCCCATGCAGTGGGGGTTGTGCTCCCAGTGCATGGGTTACGTGCTTGTTTTTGTCTAGGGGAGAGGAGAAAGAAGATTCACTTACCTAATCCTCTGATCCTTCCAGCACAAGACCAGTCCGGCACCCCCATGCTCCAGCGGCCCAGAGCAGACTCCATAGTCCAGGAACTGTCCACCACTGGACCGTGGGGGAGCACAGTTTTCCAGTGAAATGAAGGATTGGGTGAGTATAAGCTTTCTCCACACCCCTAGACAAAATTAGCAGTTGAGCGGTGCAGTCCAGGCACAGCAGGATGTGGCACTGCTGGGGCACAGACGTGGCATTGATGTGGCACTGCTGGGGCAGTGCTGGGCACTTGGAATATATAAAAAAAAAACCACAAGCAGCCTCACGCTGCAGCTTCTCCCTGGAGAAGAGCTGGACATGATGCCGGTTTGTTGACAGTGATCGCTCCATCACTGGACAGAGCGATTACGTGGTAAAGGGCTGCTGGGATTGGCCCTTTACCCCTATCCGTGACACGCCGGGTCCCGAGTACCTAGAGGTCATGGACACTGCCGGATGCATGCCCCAGGGGGCGTGCGAGAAGCTGTTCCCGGGAGGACAACATTGTACTCCCTGGCCGCGCTGTAGACATCATTCGGCTATGGCCTGGTCGGCAAGTGGTTAAAGAAAAAACCTTTATAAATATTCCAGTCCTCTTTAATGCTCTGTATTAAAGTAGTGTGATATGAAGGATTTGGCTCCCTGTGCCATTGTCCTGGTAATAATACAATCTCTGCCAGGGCTTATAAGGCATTTTTCCTTCACATATTTGTTTTATCTGCTGTGTTGGGGTCATTGTTTGATCTGTGGCGGTATTATGCCCTTCATTTCTCTTGGCGAGGACAGTAAAGTCATTACACTGTTATCTAATGAGCTGGGCTGGGGAACAGCGAGTGCATATTTTCTTACACATTGGAACATTTTTAATACTACAGTCACATTTTATGTAATTTCCCAGCGAAGTATGAACAGGGGGTCACTGCGGTTACATCTACATCCAGGCTGCTGTCCCTTTCTTACCTTATAATGATGACTGCTTCATATACACTTTTGTAGAGTTTCCTTCCTGTACATCAAAATAATCATTCTCAAGCAGACTGAGCTAACTGAACAACTAATGGAAATGCTCCTCTGACCTTCAGCTAGTGAACTCTGTAAACAACATTTTTTACAGCAAAACAGTTAAGTTTCTGAGTAGCCAAGACTTTCTTTAGGTTGGATTTACTGCTATCCAGTTTGCATTATAACGATTTTCCCTTACTTCCTGTTCTGCTGGTTTCAGTTTCACCAGACATGAAGTTAGGGGGAAAAAATCTCCAACAGAAACAAAGAAATACAACAATGCCAACAGAAAAAGTCCGATGGGGCATACACACGAT
This sequence comes from Lithobates clamitans, assembly GCA_037952925.1. NCBI lineage: Eukaryota > Metazoa > Chordata > Amphibia > Anura > Ranidae > Lithobates > Lithobates clamitans. The sequence goes on from JBBGZY010000464.1 coordinate 800,693, forward strand.
CAGAATGTCCGACCAAAAGCTCCCATCTGACTTTTTCTGTCGGAAAGTCCGGCCGTGTGTACGCGGCATAAGTCATAAGCTGTCTGCCACTCTGACTCCTCGGTGTGAACTGCTACACACTCCATTTCAAAGATACCTGCTGACTGCTTCCTGTTCCTCTTTAGGCCTCTACTGCAGGTAGGTGACCCCTTCAGGATCAAAGTCCCTGTGATCAGGGTTTGAAGGCTCTTTCCCACCCAAAAGTCTGACAGGAAGGGGAGGTAATCCAGACACGGGGGCTTCTGGTATCATCGGGAGTCCTATTATACAGAAGAGAAGCTCTTCCTGTGATCGGACAGGGGAGGCCAACACATACCATACTTTGTGCAATTCCTCTCCATGCATGATTTTGTTGATGAGAGTCGGTGTCCAGTGGATGGGGCCAAGAGGTTCTTATTCTGCTCCAGAGCTTGACAATGCAGAAAGGTCTGCTGCAAGGTGGTTAAAGATCAAGAGCCTGTTGACCAGTTGGGGCCTGGGCCTAGCATGGTAAGACTACCTGTACTCCCCTATTAGTGACCCTGGCTCCAACAGTATAGTGGCAACAGTTTACAAGGAAAGCCATGTGAACATCATATCATAGCTGACATAGGGATTGAAGGACCAGGAACAAAACTAAAGATGGGTAAAGACGGATAAAAATTTGGCCGCATCAGCAGGGACCAGCCAAACTCAGATCTGTGTGTGGCCCTCGAGTAAAGCCAGTCACAGACGAAGCAATTTTCTTTCCTGCAACCACGGGTTTCAGAAAAGAAAATCACTGATTGTGTTGATGGGGGAATCCCTCCATTGGAGCCATTGTGTTCTCCCCGTTGGAAGAACACAGTGATTACTGCTAGTGGCTATAATAGTCTATGGCCAGCTTTAGACAGAAGCCCATCATTAGATCGGCTTCTGCCAAACAGCTACACTGGAAAACTTTCATTGATCAGCTGCTGCAGCCACTGATCAGTGTATTCTGACAGCGGTGGAGTCCCGCTTGCAGATCACAGTGCCACAGGTGAAGAGGGTTTCTTGGTTGTTTGAGTGGATAAGGGGATCCATTTGGGTTTTAAACAATAAAAGAACTAACCATGGATGTCCAATTTAATTTGTTCCCGATTGTTAGTCTGCCTGGGCTGCTGTCACTGACATGGAATGAGCAGTGCTTACAGGTGCCTGCTGCCAATTACAAAATAGAACGCAGATAACACTCCAAGGCAATGTTGATCTACACTTGGCGCCAACGCTTGGACTGCAACAGCCGATCAGGTGCTGATGCATTCCCTCGTGGAAAATGCAAGCATGACGTTGGGAGGTACCCGATCAACGTTGAGTGTGTATTTATACCCCCCTATTTGTGGACTGCACTTTCTTGCACTCTTCTTGAGGATATTTGTGAATTAAACCTATTACTATGGGCACAATAGACCGGTGGTTCTCAACCCTTTCCTCAAGTACCCCCAACAGGCCATGTTTGCAGGTTTGCCTTCATCTTGCACAGGGTTTCTTTGTTGTCTGAGTGGATATCAGAGCCAATGGCTTGGTATTTTGGACAGCTATTTTATCTAAGAGAAATTCCCAAAAAATGGCCTGTTGGGGGTACTTGAGGACAGGTTTGAGAACCACTGCAGTAGACAAAAAAAATCCCTCATTGTGGGATTTTATTTGCAGCTATTTAATACATGCTATTTCAGAGTTAAAATATACATATACATACATTCAATACAACCATATAGATTATAATTATTATTGTTCATAGAATCTTCTGCTTGCTAGCTGCGTTACTAACCATCCTACTGTGGAGATCTTCACCTTGTCTGTAGTCCTTGCGCTTATGTAATATGTTCATGGGTCACTCCCTCAGTTCCCAATAGAGACATCCCCGGATTGTCCTTAGCACCACATGTTAAAACTTTAAGTTGAACTGTGAGTAATACTCATGATGGGCACTGTTTTATTTTATTTTGGTGTCGTTAATGTACAATAAACTCTTTGTCAATTACCCAATTCTACTGTTGTTTATATGCTTCCTATGGATACCCTGATTGCACCTGTTCCTGAGGAAGTGGAATGTATTCCACGAAATGCGTTGAGAAATATAGGATGCAATCTTGCTGCTACAGCTATGCGTTTGAGATGTTTACCTTATTATTTGTTTTACATTAACATGTATTGTAATATCTAATGCAACCTCTTACGCAATCAGTTCTTAAATCCATCATTCCCACGAGAGTGTGGTATAATTCAATCTGTACAAGTATGTATATGGTTTATCACATGTATTGCTGTAACCATGATGTATAATCAGTTTTTACAATCTGCTATTGATGTCATTTAATAAAAAACTTGTTTAATATGAAATTTATTTTTTTGGTATACATAGTTACATTGTTACATAGTAGGTGAGGTTGAAAAAAGTCCATCAAGTCCAACCTATGTGTGTGATTATATGTCAGTATTACATTGTATATCCCTGTGTGTTGCGGTCATTCAGGTGCCTAATAGGTTTTTGAAACTATTGATGACCCCCGCTGAAACCACTGCCTATGGAAGGGAATTCCACATCCTTGCCACTCTTACAGTAAAGAACCCTCTACGTAGTTTAAGGTTAAACCTCTTTTCTTCTAATTTTAGAGAGTGGCCACGAGTCTTATTAAACTCTCTTCCCCAAAAAAGTTTTATCCCTATTGTGGGGTCACCAGTATGGTATTTGTAAATTGAAATCATATCCCTTCTCAAGCGTCTCTTCTCCAGAGAGAATAAGTTCAGTGCTCGCAACCTTTCTAATATCCTCCAGACCCTTTATTAGCTTTGTTGCCCTTTTTTGTACTTGCTCCATTTCCAGTACATCCTTCCTGAGGACTGGTGCCCATAACTGGACAGCATACTCCAGGTGCGGCCAGACCAGTGTCTTGTAGAGTAGGAGAATTATTGCTTTATCTCTGGAGTTAATCCCCTTTTTAATGCATGCCAATATTCTGTTCGCTTTGTTAGCAGCAGCTTGGCATTGCATGCTATTGCTGAGCCTATCATCTACTAGAACCCCCAGATCCTTTTCCACCCTAGATTCCCCCAGAGGTTCACCCCCCTAGTCAGTAGATTGCATTCATATTTTTGCCACTCAAATGTATTATTTTACAATTTTCTACATTAAACCTCATTTGCCATTTAGTTGCCCACCCCATTAATTTGTTCAGATCTTCTTGCAAGGTTTCCACATCCTGCAGAGAAGTTATTGCCCTGCTTAGCTTAGTATCATCCGTAAATACAGAGATTGAGCTGTTTACCCCATCCTGCAGGTCGTTTATGAACAAATTAAACAGGATTGGTCTTTTTTTGCTCTCCTCCGCTATGTGTCTTTCGTGTTCTGTCTTACCCGCCCTAATTGGACCCTTACATATCTGTTGCATTCTTTGTAGAGTCTAAATACTGATGATGATCCCTCAGCCTTGTATTTTTTGAAGGCCGTCTCCTTTCCATTTATATGCATTTTTACATTAGAGTTAAGCCATCCAGGACTTTTGTTCACTCTTTTAAATGTATTTCCCAATGGGATGCACTGGGTAATGGCCTTATTTAATATGCTCTTAAAGCAAACCCATCTATCCTCTGTGTTCTTTGTTTCTAAGATTTTGGCCCAATTTATATCTTCTAGCAAGGTTCGTAGTTTAGGAAGTTGGCTCTTTTAAAATTCAGTGTCTTTGTGTTCCCCTTGTGTTTCCTATTTGTGTGATTTATACTAAAGCCAATTGACCTGTGATCACTGTTTCCTATATTGCCCCGTATTTCCACATCCGTGATCAGGTCTGTATTGTTGGTAATCAGTAGATCTAGGAAAGCCTTGTTTCTAGTTGGTGCATCTACCATCTGACCCATTAAATTGTCCTGCAAGACATTTAGGAACTGGTGAGCCTTAGATAAATTTGTGGTTCCCTCCGCCCAGTCTATGTCTGGATAATTAAAATCCCCCATTATGATAACATTTCCCATCCTTGCTGCTAATCCAAATTGTGATAGGAGGTCCGTCTCCCCCTCCTCCCTCAGGTTAGGGGGCCTATAGCATACTCCCAGTATTATTTTCCCCTTAGCTTCATCCCTTTGGAGCTCTACCCATAAGGATTCCACCTCCTCCCTAGCTCCCTCAGTGATGTCATATCTCAGATTCACTTGTACGTTATTCTTGATATATAGACATACCCCTCCCCCTTTTTTACCCTCTCTATCCCTGCGATAAAGGGAATAACCTTGAATGGTTGCCAGCCAATCATGAGAGCTGTTGAACCAGGTCTCTGAAATTCCCACAAAATCGAAATCCTCCTCGTTCAACAGTATCTCTAGTTCACCCATCTTGTCCGCCAGGCTCCTGGCATTGGTGAACATGCCACGTAGTTTAGACCGGTCGCATACTGTCCTTTTATTGGGTGTTCCGAGTTATTACTATACTTACTGTACTATATCAGGTTCATGATATCAACTATCCACTGTTAGTGATGCACCTCATTTAAATTCCCACAAATCCTTCCCCCCTCTTTACATATACATAGGGATGGAGACACATGGTTTCATGGGCCTCATTTAAAGTCCCAAATTTTCTTGTCATTGCATTGATCTACAGTTTATAGAAGTGAAGGGAGAATCCATGGTGGAGAAGGATCTAGGGGTTTTGGTAGATCACAAGCTCAATAATAGCATGCAATGCCAAACTGCGGTTTCCAAAGCGAGCAAAGTCCTTTCTTGTACTAAGAGAGGTATGGACTCTAGAGAGACATATAATTTTGCCCCTGTTCAAATCATTAGTAAGACCTTATCTGGAATATGCAGTTCAGTTTTGGGCACGAGTTCTCAAAAAAGGATATCGGGGAACTGGAGAAAGTATAGAGAAGGGCAACCAAACTGATAAGAGGCATGGAGGAGCTCAGCTATGAGGAAAGATTTGAAGAACTGAATTTATTTTCTCTTGAGAAGAGGAGATTAAGGGGGGAATATGATCAACATGTACAAATATATAAGGGGTCCATATAGTGAACTTGGTGTTGAGTTATTCACTTTAAGGTCATCACAGAGGACAAGGGGGCGCTCTTTACGTCTAGAGATAAAAAGATTTAATCTCCAAATATGGAAAGGTTTCTTCACAGTAATGCCGCGTACACACAATCGGAATTTCCGACAATAAAACCGTGGATTTTTTTCCGAAGGATGTTGGCTTAAACTTGTCTTGCATGCACACGGTCACACAAATGTTGTTGGAAATTTCGAGCGTAAGAACGCCGCGACGTACAAGAGGTACGATGAGCCGGGAAAAAGGAAGTTCAATAGCCAGTGCGGCTCCTTCTGCTTGATTCCGAGCATGCGTGAGCTTTTGTGCGACGGACTTGTGTACACACAAGTTGTCGGAAAATGTGAGAACGTGCTCTCAAACGTTTGTGTGCGGAAAATATGACCGCAAATGTTCGATGGAGCATATACATGGTCGGACTTTCCGACAACAAGCTCACATCGAACATTTCCCGTCGGAAATTACGATCGCGTGCATAAGAGCTGTGAAAATGTCGAATAGACTCCCTCCAGAGGTGGTTCTGGCCAGGTTGATAGATTGCTTTAAAAAAGGTCTGGATTCTTTCCTAAATGTACATAATATAACTGGATACTAACATTTATAGGTAAAGTTGATCCAGGGAAAATCTGATTGCCTCTCGGGGGATCAGGAAGGAATTTTTTCCCCTGCTGTAACAAATTGAATCCTGCTTTGCTGGGGTTTTTAGCTTTCCTCTAGATCAACTGCGGGTGAAGGATTGTGTAGATGGGATTGTATTTATTTATTTTTTGGTTGAACTAGATGGACTTGTGTCTTTTTTCAACCTGACTAACTATGTAACTATGAAGGAGTTAAACCAGCAACTCATCAGCTGCACTGTGTACTTGCTATACACTAATTTTACCAACTGATTATAGGAAAAACAAGTATAAAAATAACTGGCTTTGGCTGCCATGTAACCATGGATCCAGCGTATTTATTTATGCTATAATGTTTATAAATTGCATACAACTAGCCTTGACCTGTAACATTGACCCTCACAGCTGTGTGCGCTACCTTCAGTTATCGCCAAATGCATCGCCTGGCTGTGTTATCATGGCACTGATACCTTTTTAGGGTTTTATAGTCAAGGCAACAATATAGAAGTATTATGAATACAAAAGTATTTAAAGGATAAACATTAAGAGGCAAAACATTTCACTAGGATGCACTCAATCCACCATTCGTCTTCTCTACAACTGGAAAACGATTTACGAAATTTACAGCCAAGGACCATAAGGGCCCATTACGAAATATACAGCCAAGGACCATAAGGGCCCATTATGAATATACAGCCAAGGACCATAAGGGCACATTACCAAATATACAGCCAAGGACCATAAGGGCCCATTATGAATATACAGCCAAGGACCATAAGGGCACATTACGAATTTACAGCCAAGGACCATAAGGGCACATTATGAATATACAGCCAAGGGCCATAAGGGCCCATTACGAATTTACAGCCAAGGGCCATAAGGGCCCATTACGAATTTATGGCCAAGAACCATAAGGGCCTATTACGAATTTATGGCCAAGGACCATAAGGGCCCATTACGAATTTACAGCCAAATACCCCAAGGGTGCATTACAATAGTACATGCATTGAAAATAATGGGCTGCCAACATACCCAAATGACCCAAACATTGGACGCACCATGTTGTGTTGTAGCACGTTTGGACGTTATTCAAAGTGAGAGGCAAATTCAGTGGCGGCCCGTGGATTCTGGTTGCACAGGCGCCGCCCCCCCATCCCTGCTGCCACCCCCCTATCCATGCGCCTGGCCCCCTTCAGGACGCTGGACGCTTGGATTCCTATGGCAGGGGCAGGAGGGGGTGTATTTTTTGAAGCACCTCATTAGAGCCATAGTCTTCAAAAAAGGGTGGGCTCGGGGTGCAGAGAGTGCGCCCTGATCCCACACAATTTTGTGACCATAGCGAATGACTATTCGCTATTTTCACACCGCATTGCCTCCCCACCAATCTGGAGGCAGGTCAGTGTGACCTGTTTCCTGATTGGCCAAAGCGCCAGGCATCCCTATTGGATGCTCAGTGCTTTGGCGGAAGTGGGACAGGGCGGAGGAAGCTGACTGGAGAGGAGACGCCGGACAAGAGGCACCTGGCAAGTGCCGTGGGGGGGGGGTGTGTGTGAGTGGGGTGGGGTGTCCCGCGATCTATCCGTGCTGGGGGTGTGAGCGATGTGTCCCGTGATCCATCTGTGGGGGGGAGTGACACTGGCAGCATGTGATGAGATGGGCACACTGGCAGCATATGATGGGCACACTGACAGCATTTGATGGGCACACTGATAACATAAGATGGGCACACTGGCAGCGATTGATGGCACAGTGGCAGTGTTTAATGGGCACAGTGGCAGCGTTTAATGGGCACAGTGGCAGCATTTGATGGCATAGTGGTAGCGGTCGGGCACAGTGGCAGCGTTTGGCACAGTGGCAGCATTTGATGGGCACAGTGGCTGCAATCGATGGCACAGTGGCAGCATTTAATGGCACAGTGGCAGAATTTGATGGGCACAGTGGCAGCGTTTCAGGGCACAGTGGCAGCATTTTGTGGGCACAGTGGCAGCGTTTCAGGGCACAGTGGCAACGTTTGAGGGCACAATGGCAGCGTTTGAGGGCACAGTGGCAGCATTTGATGGCACAGTGGCAGCGTTTGGCACAGTGGCAACGTTTGATGGGCACAATGGCAGCGTTTGATGTACACAGTGGCAGCGTTTGAGGGCACAGTGGCAGCGTTTGGCACAGTGGCAGCGCTTGATGGGCACAGTGGCAGCGTGTTAGTGCACAGTGGCAGCGTTTGATGGCACAGTGGCTGCAACTGATGATTTCTTTCAACTTTTTTTGCACCCCCCCAAAAAAAATTTTGAGTACCAGCCGCCACTGGAGGCAATACAACACATGTAATGTGGATCATGGCAATGCACACATTCCCGATGCAAATGGAAAGGAGCTGGATATTGCAGACATGGCTTTTTTTTTATTTTACCGAAGCTAAGGAATGATTTTTTAAATGTATTTATTCAGCTGGAGTTGGGCTTAAAGCCCCCCAGGGTGACCAGAAACGGCTGAGCCGAACAACAAACTCTTTAGAAAAGATCAAAGTGGAACAGATGAATATCTATTATGCTGATTGCATTTTCTTGCCGCCGGCTGCCCAGTTGCTTGTAAAAAACACATTATATAGAATGCAGAATTGCGCCTGATACCCAGTTCTCGGTCACCGACGGCATAATTCAGACTGGGACATGAAAAGGAGGTTTGCGAGCGCTGATCGCATTGTGCGGAGTCAGGAGTAAATGATTGCTGGGAATGTTATGGCTTATGTCAGCGAAGGATGTTCATTATTTTCCCAACAGCCATCCAAGGTAGTGTATGCGCTCAGTGGGGCTGCTTTGTGTGCTGGGCCAGAATCTGCGAGACTGTACCACTCTGATAACAATTAACCATGCCGCTACCTGGTTGAAGATTATCCAGCAACTTGCAGTACCAAAGTCATCATTTTATTGTCAAATACATCTGAAGAAACACAAAGCTGAGCTGTTAGTGGAGCTGGTATTAGATATTATTGTGTGTTAAATCTGTGCATGATTATTAATGTGTCATTGTAACATGTGTAGGTATTTATTACTTCTCTCAGAGATCACAGTGCTCTCCTGGCAATGCCTTCACTGACTTTACTCTTCAGAAGGAGGGCGCCATGTTTGTTCAGGCATCATCCAGGGTCAAGGAGTGTGGAGAATATTGTGCTCTGGATAACAAGGAGATTTTAAAGGGGTTGTAAAGGTAAAAATTTTTTCACCTTAATGCATTCTATGCATTAAGGTGAAAAAACTTTTGACAATACCGCCGCCCCCAGCCCCCCCGTTTTACTTACCTGACGCCTCGAATCTTCGCTGCTCGTTCTCGTCATCTCCACTGCAGCTCAGCCTGGTCGCTGATTGGCTGCAGTGGATGGATTGAAAGCAGCGCAGCCATTGGCTCGCGTTGCTGTCAATCACATCCGATGACGCGGCGCGCCGGGGGGCGGGGCCGAGTGATACAGCGAGCGGCTATAGCCGCCGGCTGTATCACGAGAGCGCGCCCGCAAGCGCTCACCACCATGCGAGGGAGCTCGCATTAAGGTGGTGAATGCTTGCGGGGAGGAGCTGAAACAGCCGCCGAGGGACCCCAGAAGACCAGGTTCGGGGCCACTCTGTGCAGAACGAGCTGCACAGTGAAGGTAAGTATAACATGTTTGTTATTTTTAAAAAAAAATAATTTTACCTTTACAACCCCTTTAACAAACAGTACATGACCGGCTCTTGAGATGTGATTATTGCACCACAGCAGCACTTCAGAAGAGGGAAGCACAATCTATAGGAAATTATTGTGATTATTGCACCACAGCAGCACTTCAGAAGGGGGAAGCACAATCTATAGGAAATTATTGTGATTATTGCACCACAGCAGCACTTCAGAAGGGGGAAGCACAATCTATAGGAAATTATTGTGATTTTTGCACCACAGCAGCACTTCAAAAGAGGGAAGCACAATCTATAGGAAAAACAAAGCAGAAAAGAAGGCGCTTCTAAGTGCAGTAATAAAACACTTTAATGACAAGGAAGGATTAAAAACACTTACAAGATGGAAGTGAAAAGCAGGCAAATCAATGGATCCATGGTGTCCAGCGAGATGCCTCCTTGGAGTAAGGACAGCTGCAGGTGGAAGTTCCAGCCAACCAGCAGTGGTAAATACTGTCTCTCTAATCCAAGATGGAGGGGCGTGCTGTCAGGACCAGCATGGAGTCTAGGCAACCGGAAGTGACGTCACAGTATACGTGCTCAGAAACATGTACTGCCCACTCTGACATCACTACTGGGTTGTCTGGATTCCATGCTGGTCCTGACAGCACGGCCCTCCCGGCGGAGGCTCTTTACCACGTGATCAGCCGTGTCCAATCACAGCTGATCACGATGTAAACAGGAAGTGCCGTTGATCGGCTTTTCCTCACTCACGTCTGACAGACGCGAGTAGAGGAGAGCCGATCGGCGGCTCTCCTGACAGGGGGGGTCTGCGCTGATTGTTTATCAGCGCAGCCTCCCCTCAGAAGCCCACACTGGACCACCAAGGAAGCCACCAGGACCACCAGGGAAGCCCCCAACATGTGGATGGCCAAGTATGTACCCCATGGCCATCCACATATACAAAAATATGCCTAATATATGCCAATCAGTGCCCGCAAATAGGCACTCACTGGCAACATTATGCAGCAGATCAGACAAGTGATGCCCAGCAATGACACCCATCAGTGTCCATCAGTGCCATCTCTCAGTGCCCATCCATGCCCATCAGTGCCCACCTATCAGTGACCATCAGTGCCCATCTATGCTACCCATCAGTGCCACCCATAAGTACCCATCAGTGCCACCCATAAGTACCCATCAGTGACGCCTATGAGTGCCCATCAGTGACGCCTATGAGTGCCCATCAGTGCCGCATACCAGTGCCACCTATCAGTGCCCATCAGTGCCGCCTATCAGTGCCCATCAGTGCTGCCTATCAGTGCCTAACATCAGTGCCCCTCAGTGCCACCTTATCAGTGCCACCTCATTGATGCCACCTCACGGTGCCCATTGGTGCCGCCTTATCAGTGCCCGTCAGTGCAGCCATATCAGTGCCCATCATTGAAGGAGAAAACTTACTTATTTACAACTTATTTCACAGAAACAAAGAAAAACTTTATTTTTTAAAAAATTTTCAGTCTTTTTTTTTTGTTGGCATAAAATAAAAATCGCAGAGGTGATCAAATACCACCAAAAGAAAGCTCTATTTGTGGGAACAAAATGGTAAAAAATTTGTTTGGGTACAGTGTAGCATGACCGTGCAATTGTTATTCAAATTGCAACAGCGCTAAAAGCTGAAAATTGGCTTGGGCAGGAAGGTGTATAAGTATCTGGTATTGAAGTGGTTAATAAATGAAATCATAATTTAAGACTGCATTTTGTATTTACTCGGGTTATCTTTGTGTAATATTAACATTTGTTTGATGATCCGAAGCACTTATGTGTGAAAAATATGCAAAAAAAAAAAAATCATGAAGGAGGTAAATACTTTTTCACAGCACTGTAAATCTTTCCACTGTTAAATTTTGCAATCAATCATTAAAGTGTCAAATGCTGAAGTCTCTACAGCCCACTGAAGTTCTGTCGTTTTACGATAGTGGTTCTTGCTAGGAGAGTGTGGGGTTTCAGTTTGACTTGGGTAGAAGTCTGGGCCTGATATAAAGGTTGGGTGTTGTATCTATGGGGGGCTCCACGTGGATACAGGGATCAATTTGAAGACCAATACAGATACTTGCAGGTATCTCACGGCAGAGCATTTTTGTTACCAGGTTAGGTTCATATCAAAAAGAAGGAAAATCTGAAGGAAAGAGCAGGAGAAGCAGACAGCCTACAATTCTGTCAAAAGAGGGCATCTCTAACATCCATGTGGAGGAGCATTCATACCTTCAGGAGATGGGGATTGTGGAAGACACCTCTTGAGGGATGTCAAGGATGTTTTCTTTTTTTTTATGAGTAATCTGTGTGAAGCTCTCTGAAGCCACCTTCCTGTCATCCAATAGCTCAGCATGAGAACCTCCACTGGCAATTAAGGTTCTGCCTTTGTACCACTGTTAAGGTATCCTCTGGCAAGTCTTTACCAGAGCTCCTGACTGTGGAGATGAGTCAGAAACCCTAGTGCTGGAGACTCCTACGGCAGGCAGCAGAATAATCAGGTCCAGACAGGCGTCAACGTAAATGGCAGGCAGGAGAAAAATCAGGTCCTGGTATTAGTCAAGGCAGTCAACAAGCATTCCAAAGTATTCAGTTGCAGGCAATTGGTCTAGAGAGGCAGTAAACAAAACAGTAGTAAGGTCCAGGCAGGGGTCGAAGGGACCTTTAGACAAGAGAGGAGTCAGGTCGATCCAAGTCTGTGACAGTCTGGCAATCTCACAAGTTTTATAGCTTTTCGCACAAGGCAATAACACACAGTACTAGACACTAAATCTTGAAAGTGAAGTACAACCAAAGCTTGTTTTGCTTTACTTCTCCTGTGGCTCACTGGAGGGCAGTTCGTTCTGCATTCCTGTGACACATTTTCAGCAGACAGCAGGCTGGAACTGGTACAAGTGGGGCAAGATTGCGACAATATGGTTGTGATCCGCCCACAACCCTGGACGGCACCTGGTTCAGCCTCTCAGCAAGCCGGGAGAGCCTGAGCCAGCCTCTCCCACCCCCTCAACAGCCCAGCGCTCCAGTGAGTGCAGGGGGGGGCAGAGCAGAGAGCCGGTGACCGACAGTCACTGGCTCTCTGCTCATGGAGCGCTGAGCACCAAGTGATCAGATCAATGTTGCATCCAACTAGGTAAGTATGATTCTTGAAAAAAATCCTCAACCTCTCTTTTAAATACCCTTTTGTTTACAGGATCTTCTCAGTGTTGTTTCAGGAAACTATGGAAGTCCTGGCAGTAATGCTGCAAATAACATTGGAAGTCCTGGCAAGTATTCTGCAGAGATTCTGCAAGTGGCATTGGAAATCCTAGTAGGAATTCTGTGAGTACCATTGGGAGTCCTGGCATTGATTATGTGATTGCCACGGGAAGTTCTGGCAGAGATTTTGGGAATACCCTTGGAAGTTCAGGCAGGGTTTCTGTGTGTACCATTGGGCATCCTGGCAGGGATGCTGCAAGTACCATTGGAAGCTCTGGCAGGGATGCTGTGAGTAACATTGGAAGTCCTGGCAGGGATGCTGCAAGTACCATTGGAAGTCTTGACAGGGATTCTGTGAGTACAATTGGAAGTCCTGGCAGGGGATTTTGCGTGAACCATTGAAAGTCCTGGCAGGGATATTGTGAGGACCATTGGAAGTCCTGACAGGGATACTGCGAGGACCATTGGAAGTCCTGACAGGGATTCTGCAAGTAACATTGGAAGTCCTGCCAGGGATTTTGCAAATACTATTGGAAGTCCTGGCGGGGGATTCTGCAAGTACCATTGGAAGTTCTGGCAGGGGATTATGCAAGTACCGTTGGAAGTACAGGCAGGGGATTATGCGAGTACCCCGGAAAGTCCTGGCAACTCTGCCAATACCATTGGAAGTCCTGGCAGGGATGCTTCAACTTACATTGGAAGTCCAGTCAGGGATTCTGCAAGAACCATTGGGAGCTCTGGCAGGGATTCTGTGAATACTATTGGTAGTCCTGAGAGCGTTTATGCCAATACCAGTGGAAGTCCTGGGAGAAATTCTTCAGGTACCATTGGAAGTCCTGGCAGGGATTCTGTGAGTACCATTGGAAATCCTGGCAAGATAGTAAGAGTGGGAGTTCTGGAAGTCCTGGCAGGGACAGTACTGTAAAAATCTCTGAATGACGGGCCTTTGTTTAAGAATGGACATGCTTAACTCTGCATAAATGGCATTCCTATGTTCCAGTCATTCCCGAGGCATACAGACGTAGTTGTGGAATAACATCAAGGTGCCTCCACCAACTCTAATGCTAGCTTAGTCACTTTTGACATCTAAAGCCGCGTACACACGAGTGGAATGTCCGACAGAAAAAGTCAGACGGAAGCTTTTCATTGTCTATTACGATCGTTTGTATGCCTCATCAGACTTTTCTTTTTCGAAAATTCTGACGGACCTAGAAATAGAACATGCTCTAAATATTTCCGACGGAACCAATTCGGGAAAACCGATCATCTGTATGCTGTTCCGGACCAAAAACGATGCACGCTCTGAAGCAAGTACGAGACGGAAGCTATTGGCTACTGGCTATTGAACATCCTTTTTCTAGTCCCGTCGTACATGCTGTACGTCACCGCGTTCTGGAGGGTGGAACTTTAGTCGGACTTTGGATTGACTGTGTGTAGGCAAGACCGCTTGAATGGAATTCCGTCGGAGAAACCTTCAAAGTTTATTCTTAAGGCTAAACCAGTCGTGTGTACGAGGCATAATAGGTCCACTTTGGCTAGTTGTTTTAGGTTTATTTCACTGCCAAGTTTCCCCCGTTCATTTGTGTGTCCCAGTTTTCTTTGTTTGCTATCACGCTGCTGAATTTTATTCTACACATGTGAGAGTCCCACTTGGTAGCACCCAGGGAGTTCCATGGCGAGGTCTCCTCACAAATATTTATTCGTTTTTAACACGACGGCTCCGGGCTATGCCTGGTAAACAGCGGCTTGTATACAAATAGGATGTGCGTGTAGGCCGGGAGCTGTCCTCTGGGCTGCAGTGCTGATCATGATATGACAAAACATAAAAGGCAGCTCAGAATTATCCCAGCGTATAACCAATCCATTAGGCCCCATTCACACTTGTGACTGAAGCTGTTTGCAATTACCCGCAGGAGACTCAGTGGGGTTCCCTTTACTTTGCTGCGGGTGGGAAGATCTATTAAAAGCAATGGAAGCCTGACCCACAGATTTTCTTGGCCCTTTGCATGACTAGACTATCTGTTTCCAGGGTCGATCATTCACAGGTTACTGAGGTTAATGAGCGAACGAAGGCAAATCCAATTGCTTTCACTGGGGCTGCCCGCTTGCAGCTAATCGTAGGGAACCCCACTGAGTCTCCTGCAGGTAATCGTAAACAGCTTTATTTGTAAGCGTGAATGAATGCTAAATCACTATATACAGTACATATATATGTAAAATAGTCACATCATAACAATGGGTTATCATTATTATCAATATATTTCTTCAGTATGTCCTCCTGGTTGCCAATCGGTAGCCTGATGGCCATGTGCTTTGTTTTTGTGCATGCCGTGCCCACCCTATACCCCAGCAGTCAGAAGTGACATCATTAATTTATAAAGGCCAATAATAGTAGTGATCTCTAGCAGTCTCATCCAACAAGTCTCCGACTGCGTCCTACAGCAAGTCTCCAATCAGACCTGCAGTATGTCAGCAGTCTCTGATGATCTCCTGTAGCATGTCATTAGTCTGTGACATTCTCCTTGTGTATGTCTACAGTCTCTGACTATCTCCTGTAGTATATCTGCAGTCTCAGACCATTTCCAGTAGTATATCTGTAGTCCCTGACCGTCTCCTATAACATAGCTGCAATCTCTGACCATCTCCTGTAGTATGTCTGCAGTCCCTGACATTCTCCTCTATTGTGTCTGCATTCTCTGACCATCTCCTCTAGTATGTCTGCAATCTCTGACCATCTCCTGTAGTATGTCTGCAGACTCTGACCATCTCCTGTAGTATGTATGCAGTCTCTGACCATCTCCTGTAGTATGTCTGCAGTCCCTGACATTCTCCTCTATTGTGTCTGCATTCTCTGACCATCTCCTCTAGTATGTCTGCAATCTCTGACCATCTCCTGTAGTATGTCTGCAGTCCCTGACATTCTCCTCTATTGTGTCTGCATTCTCTGACCATCTCCTCTAGTATGTCTGCAATCTCTGACCATCTCCTGTAGTATGTCTGCAGACTCTGACCATCTCCTGTAGTATGTATGCAGTCTCTGACCATCTCCTGTAGTATGTATGCAGTCTCTGACCATCTCCTGTAGTATGTCCGCAGTCTCTGACCACCTCATGTAGTATGTCCGCAGTCTCTGACCATCTCCTGTACTATGTCTGCAGTCTCTGACCATCTCCTGTAGTATTTCTGCAGTCTCCAACCTTCTCCAGTGTTATGTCTGCAATCTCTGACCATCTCCTGTGCTATGTCTGCAGTCTCTGACCATCTCCTGTAGTATGTCTGCAGTCTCTGACCATCTCCTGTAGTATGTCTGCAGTCTCTGACCATCTCCTTTACTATGTCCTCAGTCTCTGACCATCTCCTGTAGTATGTCTGCAGTCTCTGACCATCTCCTCTAGTATGTCTGCAGTCTCTGACCATCTCCTCTAGTATGTCTGCAGTCTCTGACCATCTTCTGTAGTATTTCTGCAGTCTCTGACCTTCTCCAGTACCACATCTGCAATCTCTGACCATCTCCTGTACTATGTCTGCAGCCTCTGACCATCTCCTGTAGAATGTCTGCAGTCTCCGACCATCTCATGTACTATGTCTGCAGTCTCTGACCATCTCCTCTAGTATGTCTGCAGTCTCTGACCATCTCCTCTAGTATGTCTGCAGTCTCTGACCATCTTCTGTAGTATTTCTGCAGTCTCTGACCTTCTCCAGTATGACATCTGCAGTCTCTGACCGTCTCCTGTACTATGTCTGCAGTCTCCGACCATCTTCTGTAGTATGTCTGCAGTTTCTGACCATCTCCTGTAGTATGTCTGCAGTCTCTTACCAACTCCTGTAGTATGTCTGCAGTCTCTGACCATCCCCTGTAGTATGTCTGCAGTCTCTGACCATCTCCTGTACTATGTATGCAGTCTCTGACCATCTCCTGTACTATGTCTGCAGTCTCTGACCATCTCCTGTACTGTCTGCAGTCTCTGACCATCTCCTGTAGTATTTCTGCAGTCTCCAACCTTCTCCAGTGTTATGTCTGCAATCTCTGACCATCTCCTGTGCTATGTCTGCAGTCTCTGACCATCTCCTGTAGTATGTCTGCAGTCTCTGACCATCTCCTGTAGTATGTCTGCAGTCTCTGACCATCTCCTTTACTATGTCCTCAGTCTCTGACCATCTCCTGTAGTATGTCTGCAGTCTCTGACCATCTCCTCTAGTATGTCTGCAGTCTCTGACCATCTCCTCTAGTATGTCTGCAGTCTCTGACCATCTTCTGTAGTATTTCTGCAGTCTCTGACCTTCTCCAGTACCACATCTGCAATCTCTGACCATCTCCTGTACTATGTCTGCAGCCTCTGACCATCTCCTGTAGAATGTCTGCAGTCTCCGACCATCTCATGTACTATGTCTGCAGTCTCTGACCATCTCCTCTAGTATGTCTGCAGTCTCTGACCATCTCCTCTAGTATGTCTGCAGTCTCTGACCATCTTCTGTAGTATTTCTGCAGTCTCTGACCTTCTCCAGTATGACATCTGCAGTCTCTGACCGTCTCCTGTACTATGTCTGCAGTCTCCGACCATCTTCTGTAGTATGTCTGCAGTTTCTGACCATCTCCTGTAGTATGTCTGCAGTCTCTTACCAACTCCTGTAGTATGTCTGCAGTCTCTGACCATCCCCTGTAGTATGTCTGCAGTCTCTGACCATCTCCTGTACTATGTATGCAGTCTCTGACCATCTCCTGTACTATGTCTGCAGTCTCTGACCATCTCCTGTACTGTCTGCAGTCTCTGACCATCTCCTGTATTATGTCTGCAGTCTCTGACCATCTCCTGTACTGTCTGCAGTCTCTGACCATCTCCTGTAGTATGTTTGCGGTCTCTGACCATCTCCTGTACTGTCTGCAGTCTCTGACCATCTCCTGTAGTATGTTTGCGGTCTCTGACCATCTCCTGTAGTTCTGTATATCTGCAGTCTCTGACATTCTCCTGTAAGCATTACATCCACAGTCTCTGAGAGTCCTTTGTAGCATTACATGTACGGAATATTATGTGCAGCAGCCCCTTGGTGACATCAGGGACCCCTTTTACCTTGTCAGCTGACAACCACCGAACTAGACCGTTCTTCCAGCATACCATGGCTGATTAGGTCTGCACCGGGAAGGAGAAACACTGAAGCTCTCATGGTAAATTCTCCCCTGCATGAGTTTTGCTGGCTGTCAGTACATTGAAGGGGATGTGCACTCATGAGAGTGTCCGATACTGAACATTTGCAGAGTAGAAGCTGGTAAGAATTAGGAACGTTTGCTGTAATCCTTGCAATGTATAACTTAGACTAAAGGGAAGTTTCATTTCTGGCTCCATGTGCATTTTATTTTGTGTTGAAGTCTAATCTCTTATGATAAATTCACATTATTGGGTGTAAGTCCCCCCTGAGCCTCTCAGAAGCCCATGCTGGGGTACGGATAGCCCTGTCCGGTGACCTGTGCTCCAGCACAGTGGTTGTATGCAAGTAATCTCCAGGCGCTGTCTGTAGTTCCAGGAATGGATTGTTAGCCTTTAGTCCATGACTCATACCGCTCAGCGTGGGAATTACCAGGGAATTAAAGTTTACAAGACGCTCTACAAGCATGCTGGATACACTTCAGTGCAATTACATGGGGTCAGTCCCTGAAGTGGGATCTCTATTGAGGTCACTAGTCAATCTTATTTACACTGCCAGAAGGACTGAAGAAGTCAAGTCTCATATGGAGAACCCGGATCAAATCTCTCCCCTAATCAATTGTTGCAGATCATGTGTCCCTGGGTGATGAATAGTAGAAAACCAAAAGAAAAATATCTAACGCCAGATAAACTTGACTTAAAGGGAAACAAAAACATATAAAATGACATATTTACATAGCATAGACCAGGGGACTCCAAACTATGGTGGGTGGGCAAAATCTGGGTAGCTGCAAAATGTTATCTGGCCCGCAATTCAGATCAGTGGCCTCTTGTATATGTCATAGGCCTTACTTCAGGCCAGCCTAACCCCCACCATCCCAGTATCCAGCCCAGATTCCACTGGCTGCACTGTCATTGTATTGTTGGTTTCTAGGACCTCCAGCATCCTAAAAGCCAGTCGCATGCTTGTCACCTGTGATGACACTTCTGATGGGGAATCAGATAGAAAGAAGGCTCTATTGGGGACTGTAATGTAAGATGGGACTCTGATGAGGACCCTGATGTAAGAGATGACTCTGCTGGGGACCTTTGTTAAAGAGGGGGACTCTGATGGTACCTCTGATCTAAGGGGGGCCCTGTCTAGCATCATCTAGCCCAGGGGTCTCCAAACTTTTTAAACAAAGTGCCAGTTTAATAACCCTCATACTTTAAGGGGGTCGGATTGTGTCCAGTGGGGGTAGAAAAGGTCTTGGGCCCAGCATCCATGAGAATAAACATGGCCTCAGGGTTGATGGTTAGTAGGATGAGGAGTAGTGCCCCATTATTGGTATCAGTGAGAGGAATAGTGCCCCATCATTGGTATCAGTGAGAGGAATAGTGCCCCATCATTGGTATCAGTGAGAGGAATAGTGCCCCATCATTGGTATCAGTGGGAGGAATAGTGCCCCATTATTGGTGTCAGTGGAGTGAATAGCACCCCATCATTGGTATTAGAGGGAGGAATAGTGCCCCATCATTGGTATTAGAGGGAGGAATAGTGCCCCATCATTGGTATTAGAGGGAGGAATAGTGCCCCATCATTGGTATCAGTGGGAGGAATAGTGCCCTGATCATTGTATTAGTGGGAGGAATAGTGCCCCATCATTGGTATCAGTGGGAGGAATAGTGCCCCATCATTGGTATCAGTGGGAGGAATAGTGCCCCATTATTGGTATCAGTGGAGTGAATAGCACCCCATCATTGTTATTAGTGGAAGTAATAGTGCCCCATCATTGGTATCAGTGGGAGCAATAGTGCCCCATTATTGGTATCAGTGGAGTGAATAGCACCCCATCATTGGTATTAGAGGGAGGAATAGTGCCCCATCATTGGTATCAGTGGGAGGAATAGTGCCCTGATCATTGTATTAGTGGGAGGAATAGTGCCCCATTATCGGTATCAGTGGAATGAATAGTGCCCCATCATTGGTATTAGTGGGAGTAAAAGTGCCCCATAATTGGTATCAGTGAGAGCAATAGTGCCCTGATCATTGTATTAGTGGGAGGAATAGTGCCCCATTATCGGTATCGGTGGAATGAATAGTGCCCCATTATTGGTATTAGTGGGAGGAATAGTGCCCTGATCATTGTATTAGTGGGAGGAATAGTGCCCTGATCATTGTATTAGTGGGAGGAATAGTGCCCCATTATTGGTATTAGTGGGAGGAATAGTGCCCCATCATTGGTATCAGTGGAATGAATAGTACCCCATCATTGGTATTAGTGGGAGGAATAGTGCCCCATAATTGGTATCAGTGGGAGAAATAGTGCCCTGATCATTGTATTAGTGGGAGGAATAGTGCCCCATTATCGGTATCGGTGGAATGAATAGTGCCCCATCATTGGTATTAGAGGGAGGAATAGTGCCCCATCATTGGTATCAGTGAGAGCAATAGTGCCCTGATCATTGTATTAGTGGGAGGAATAGTCCCCCATTATCGGTATCAGTGGAATGAATAGTGCCCCATCATTGGTATTAGTGGGAGGAATAGTGCCCCATCATTGGTATCAGTGAGAGCAATAGTGCCCTGATCATTGTATTAGTGGGAGGAATAGTGCCCCATTATCAGTATCGGTGGAATGAATAGTGCCCCATTATTGGTATTAGTGGGAGGAATAGTGCCCCATCATTGGTATTAGTGGGAGGAATAGCGCCCCATTATTGGTATCAGTGGAGTGAATTGGGGCAGCACAGTGGTGCAGTGGGTAGCACTCTCGCCTACCAGTAAGAAGGGTTGCTGGTTCGAATCCCAACCACGACACTACCTGCCTGGAGTTTGCATGTTCTCCCTGCGTGGGTTTCCTCCGGGTTCTCTGGTTTCCTCCCACACTCCAAAGACATGCTGGCAGGTTAATTGGCTTCTGTCCAAAATTGGCCCCAGTATATGAATGTGAGTTGGGGACCTTGGATTGCGGGCTCCTTGAGGGTAGGGACTGATGTGGGTGTACGATGTATGTGTGGAGTGCTGCATGAATTGACAAGCTCTATATGGGTACCTTAAATAACTAGGGATGATTGTAGACACACCCACACTCACTCAGGGTGAACTGGATGGACTGGTGTCTTTATTCAACCTTACTAACTATGTAACTATATAATAGCTCCCCCATCATTGGTATTAGTGGGAGGAATAGTGCCCCATCATTGGTATTAGTGGGAGGGATAGTGCCCTGTTATTGGTATCAGTGTAGTGAATAGCCCCCCATCATTGGTATTAGTGGGAGGAGTAGTGCCCCATCATTGGTATTAGTGGGAGGAGTAGTGCCCCATCATTGGTATTAGTGGGAGGGATAGTGCCCCGTTATTGGTATCAGTGTAGTGAATAGCCCCCCATCATTGGTATTAGTGGGAGGAGTAGTGCCCCATCATTGGTATTAGTGGGAGGGATAGTGCCCCATCATTGGTATTAGTGGGAGGGATAGTGCCCTGTTATTGGTATCAGTGTAGTGAATAGCCCCCCATCATTGGTATTAGTGGGAGGAGTAGTGCCCCATCATTGGTATTAGTGGGAGGAGTAGTGCCCCATCATTGGTATTAGTGGGAGGAGTAGTGCCCCATCATTGGTATTAGTGGGAGGGATAGTGCCCCGTTATTGGTATTAGTGGGAGGAGTAGTGCCCCATCATTGGTATTAGTGGGAGGAGTAGTGCCCCATCATTGGTATTAGTGGGAGGGATAGTGCCCCGTTATTGGTATCAGTGTAGTGAATAGCCCCCCATCATTGGTATTAGTGGGAGGAGTAGTGCCCCATCATTGGTATTAGTGGGAGGGATAGTGCCCCATCATTGGTATTAGTGGGAGGGATAGTGCCCTGTTATTGGTATCAGTGTAGTGAATAGGAGTAGTGCCCCATCATTGGTATTAGTGGGAGGAGTAGTGCCCCATCATTGGTATTAGTGGGAGGGATAGTGCCCCGTTATTGGTATCCGTGTAGTGAATAGCCCCCCATCATTGGTATTAGTGGGAGGAGTAGTGCCCCATCATTGGTATTAGTGGGAGGGATAGTGCCCCATCATTGGTATTAGTGGGAGGGATAGTGCCCTGTTATTGGTATCAGTGTAGTGAATAGCCCCCCATCATTGGTATTAGTGTAATGAATTGTGCCCCATCATTGGTATTAGTGGGATGAATTGTGCCCCATCATTGGTATTAGTGGGAGGGATAGTGCCCCATCATTGGTATTAGTGGGAGGGATAGTGCCCCATCATTGGTATTAGTGGGAGGAATAGTGCCCCATCATTGGTATTAGTGGGAGGGATAGTGCCCCATCATTGGTATTAGTGGGAGGGATAGTGCCCTGTTATTGGTATCAGTGTAGTGAATAGCCCCCCATCATTGGTATTAGTGGGAGGAGTAGTGCCCCATCATTGGTATTAGTGGGAGGAGTAGTGCCCCATCATTGGTATTAGTGGGAGGGATAGTGCCCCGTTATTGGTATCAGTGTAGTGAATAGCCCCCCATCATTGGTATTAGTGTAATGAATTGTGCCCCATCATTGGTATTAGTGGGATGAATTGTGCCCCATCATTGGTATTAGTGGGAGGGATAGTGCCCCATCATTGGTATTAGTGGGAGGGATAGTGCCCCATCATTGGTATTAGTGGGAGGGATAGTGCCCCGTTATTGGTATCAGTGTAGTCAATAGCCCCCCATTATTGGTATTAGGGGGAGGAATAGTGCCCAAAGGGCAGGGATAAAGACTAGTAAAGGGCTGCATCCGGCCACGGTTTAGAGACCACTGATTTAGCCCTTTCCTCCCCAGCCTGACTGTCCATGGCCCGCCCCTTTCATTCATTGGATTTCAGTTCTGTCAGTCATAGAGGCTCAGCATTACATGTAGACATTACATAGGGCAGTCTACATGCACATAGTCTGTCTATGAACACCCACTTCTCCTGGCGGACATCAAGGCATTTTTTTATTTGTCCAATTCCCCCTAAGGGCCAGCCCACTGTTCATCGGGGCTGAGGCCTCTTGATAGCAGTACAGAGCAGAGTGCTGTACACATCTTAATGAAAACATCCCAGTACTCCGCCTCAGTGCTGCTCTCAGGTCAGACACTCCCACCAGCCATGATCTGCCTGCAATGAATAGAGAAGCACAGAGGTACTGACAGTGGTAGCCAGGGTTGAGCACTGGGCTCAGGTGATCTTGGCTTCCAATCCCTCTACAGATTACTACAAAGGAGCGTGTTGTAGAAGAGAATGTACACAGAATGCTTTTGCAGTGATGTCACAAATGACAATATGTCAATATGGCAGCTCAGGCAGACCTATTACAGCTCTGCCCACCTCCCCTGCAGCAATAGGCACACAAGGGGCAAAATTTACTGATGTTTACTCAGGAACTTGTGATGCCCATGGCAGTGGCAGGCGCAGCCCCCCTCACGCCAGGAGTCCCCGGCGGAGCCCCGCCTCACACCAGGAGTCCCCAGGCAGAGCCCCCCCTCACACCAGGAGTCCCCAGGCAGAGCCCCCCCTCACACCAGGAGTCCCCGGCGGAGCCCCCCCTCACACCAGGAGTCCCCGGCGGAGCCCCGCTCACATCAGAAGTCCCCGGCGGAGCCCCCCCTCACACCAGGAGTCCCCGGCGGAGCCCCCCCTCACACCAGGAGTCCCCAGGCGGAGCCCCCCCTCACACCAGGAGTCCCCGGCGGAGCCCCGCTCACATCAGAAGTCCCCGGCGGAGCCCCCCCTCACACCAGGAGTCCCCGGCAGAGCCCCCCCTCACACCAGGAGTCCCCGGCGGAGCCCCCCCTCACACCAGGAGTCCCCAGGCGGAGCCCCCCCTCACACCAGGAGTCCCCGGCGGAGCCCCCCTCACACCAGGAGTCCCCGGCGGAGCCCCCCTCACACCAGGAGTCCCCGGCGGAGCCCCCCCTCACACCAGGAGTCCCCAGGCGGAGCCCCCCTCACATCAGGTGTCCCCGGCGGAGCTCCCCCTCACATCAGGTGTCCCCGGCGGAGCTCCCCCTCACACCAGGAGTCCCCGGCGGAGCCCCCCTCACACCAGGAGTCCCCGGCGGAGCCCCCCTCACACCAGGAGTCCCCGGCGGAGCCCCCCCTCACACCAGGAGTCCCCAGGCGGAGCCCCCCTCACATCAGGTGTCCCCGGCGGAGCTCCCCCTCACATCAGGAGTCCCCGGCGGAGCCCCCCCTTAACATCAGGAGTCCCCGGCGGAGCCCCCCCTCACATCAGGAGTCCCCGGCGGAGCCCCCCCTCACATCAGGTGTCGCTAAGGGAGCCCCCCCTCACATCAGGTGTCCCCATCAGGTGTCCCTGGCAGAGCCCCCCCTCACATCAGGAGTCCCCGGCGGAGCCCCCCCTCACATCAGGAGTCCCCGGCGGAGCCCCCCCTCACATCAGGAGTCCCCGGCGGAGCCCCCCTTCACATCAGGAGTCCCCGGTGGAGCCCCCCTCACATCAGGAGTCCCCGGCGGAGCCCCCCCTCACATCAGGAGTCCCCGGCGGAGCCCCCCCTCACATCAGGAGTCCCCGGCAGAGCCCCCCCTCACATCAGGAATCCCCGGCGAAGCCCCCCCTCACATCAGGAGTCCCCGGCGGAGCCCCCCCTCACATCAGGAGTCCCCGGTGGAGCCACCCCTCACATCAGGTGTCCCTGGTGGAGCCCCCCCTCACATCAGGAGTCCCCGGCGGAGCCCCCCTCACATCAGGAGTCCCCGGCGGAGCCCCCCCTCACATCAGGAGTCCCCGGCGGAGCCCCCCTCACATCAAGTGTCCCTGACGGAGCCCCCTCACATCAGGTGTCCCCAGTGGAGCCCCCCTCACATTAGGTGTCCCCGGTGGAGCCCCCCCTCACATTAAGTGTCCCCGGTGGAGCCCCCCCTCAAATCAGGTGTCACCAGTGGAGCCCCCCTCACATCAGTTGTCCCCAGTGGAGCCCCCCCTCACATCAGGTGTCACCAGTGGAGCCCCCCTTACATCAGATTCCCACAGCGGTGCTCCCCCCCCACCTCAGAGGTGTCCTAGTGTAGACAGTGTGCGCCGGCCGCATGACTAGAACCCCCGGGGGCGAGGGGCGTCTTGCCGGCCGTGGACCTCTGGCGGTGGCGGAGAAAATCCGTGAAGAACCGGATTTCTCGGGACATTTCCCGGGACACCACAAATTTGGGAATGGAGTCTAAATCCCGGGAATGTCCCGAGTTGGCAACTATGCCAGTCCCGCCCTTTGATGGACATAACACAGGTCCAATGGCAGGACTGGGCGTGACTGTGAGCGGAGCCGAGCGCCGCTGATATACATACATAGCCGAGTGTACTCGGCTATACTTGGCTAGTTCCGCTCACAGTCACGCCCAGTCCCTGTGTTATGTCCATCATAGGGCAAGACTAGGCGTGACTGTGAGCGGAACTAGCCAAGTATAGCCGAGTACACTCGGCTAAGGCCCGCAGCGCCCCCTATTGGTCGGGGCCCATGGACTTGAGCCCAGTCGAACCCAATGTTAAGTCCGGCACTGATCGCAACATAATTCTCGCCTAGGGAAGAAAGGAGGAAGTGCAGCACAAAAAAGGAAAAAAGAAATGAATAAAAAGATCCAATTACGGGAGATAGAGCCAGATACAAACAATTTGTTTTTGGGGTGTAATATAGTTTTTATAAATCCCTCTATGTAGAAGGGTCACTTTGTTGTCCCTGAAGTTGAATGACCAATCTATAAAGGCCTGATTGGAGCAGCTTGCTATTTCCGACTCTTACATAATGTAGAACAAATTGATGCCATAAAAAATTGGAGCGTGAATGTTCTGAGGTGTCAGAGACGGTGAGAAGGAGACGCTGTCTCCCCTGTCATCACATATTACTCAGGCATCACCCAGAACCGGAGACGGGTCTATCACAATTCATAATGAATCTATCATTATAGAGGAAACTGTTCTATCACTTACCCTTTACAGAGCCTCCGTGATATCAAAATAAAGAATTTTCAATTATTGGGTCTCCGTGGCAGTTCTCTGCTTCTCTTTGTTTAGCCCATTGTAAATATAACAGATTTATTCTGGCATTTTTCAAATTCACCACCTTCCTTCCCCAACACTCCTTTAGCTGTGCACTAATTCATAATCCTGTCCGTAGATGTGATCAGTGAACAGATCATTTATTGCTCAGGTCAGGACTATGGTAAGACAGATGCAAGCTGGCCTGATACCTTTGCACCTACCCTACTATTATGTTTACCATCTTAAATAACCAGACGGCACCGTTTTGGAGTAAACTTGGCCGTACCGGGCATTTTATTAACAATAAACCATAAACAAATTATTTACAAACAATACTTTTTCAGATCAATCGTAACCATGTTGTAGATCTTTGAAGGCACTCTAAAGACCGTAAATTTATATAGTATCAGCGTGACACACCAGGTCCCCAGTCGCAGCACGCCGACTCGGGGACAATACCAACTCTTCAACTTCCAACACTGATGCCCATATCCAAATGCCCAGTTAAACCTCGGTTAACTGGCATCTTCCTGAGGATCCCATACCAAGATGGTTCCCCACTATGCCATACTGGTCTTAATTTAGAAGGCCTCCAAAGATCTCAACCGCTAAAACTTACAACAATAAATGCCAAACGTTCCAAATATAATACAAACAACAGGGCGGGAGGGTGGGAGCTGTTTCTTCGTCTGGTGACCTCCGACTGACCACAGGACACTGGCTTCTCCCTTCTGTTTCTTCGTCTGGTGACCTCCGACTGACCACCAGACACTGGCTTCTCCCTAACTATGCTGTATACTATTCCGGCCACCCCCTCTACACTGACCAACTAAAAAGACCCAGTTAACCCTTAATTGGTAAGCTGGCTCTGCTACCCTGTCATGCCAGCCCTGCGCCTATTCCTGCGTTTTTTGCTACAGGCTTCTCTTTATATCTTAGAGTGACTCTGTCACTATTAAAAAAGTACTGTGGCTGCATGAGCATTAGCTCACCATGCTCAGATGCAGGGCCTTTTGAGATCATCCCCCACAATTCTCTAGGTTCCTGGACACATCCAGGGAGTATTAATTCTTCAACTTCCCTCCATCAGTACCCACAGAATATCCAGCAGAGGTATCTTGGTGAATGATCTGCAGCCAGGTGAGTGGCCCTCCACTGTCAGAACCAGCATGTAAGCTGCTGGACAGATGTGTAATAGCTCACAGCTTATCCAAAATACACAGGTACTGTGGGAAGCCCCTCCCCAAATGCTACCAGAGTACTACATCTCCAATGGTGTGCCCCTCTGTGTCCTTGGGGCTTGGATCCCGCCAGTTGTTCTCCTGGACTACCAGATCTACCCTGGACTTCACTAAAAAGGATGTTAAAGTGATACTAAAGTCTCAGTTTTTTTTATTTAACCACTTAAGGACCGGAAGATTTCCCCCCTTAAAGGGATTGTAAACCCTCGTGTTTTTTCACCTTAATGCATACTATGCATTAAGGTGAAAAAACTTCTGTCAATGACCGCCCCCCCCAGCCCCCCGTTTTACTCACCTGAGCCCCGTAATTCCCACGCCGGAGACGCGCTCTTCCCCTCTGCCCGTTGTCTCGGCTCTTGATTGGATAAATTAGTATAAGCGCAGCCATTGGCTCACGCTGCCCTCAATCAAATCCAATGATGCGGGCACCGGGGGGCGGACAGAGTCCGGCATTCTGCGTCTATGGACGCAAATGCTGGATTCGGGAGCTTGGCTGCAAGGTAACCCCCCCGGGAGAGTGCTTCTCCTAGGGGGTTATACGATGCGAGGAGGAGCTATCAGCGCCGCCGGGAGACCCCAGAAGTCAATTATCGGGGCCACTCTGTGCAAAACGAACTGCACAGTGGAGGTAAGTATGACAAAAAAAAACTTAGCTTCACAATCACTTTTAAGACCAGACCATTTTTTGCGATACGGCACTGCGTCGTTTTAACTGACAATAGCGCAGTCGTGCGACACTCTACCCAAACAAAATTTATGTCCTTTTTTCCCCACAAATAGAGCTTTCTTTTGGTGGTATTTGATCACCTCTGCGGTTTTTATTTTTTGCGCTATAAACAAAAAAAAGCGACAATTTAAAAAAACAAAAAAAAAACCAATATTTTTTACTTTTTGCTATAATAAATATCCTAAAAAATCAAGTAAAAAAAACAAATTTCTTCATCAGTTTAGGCTGATATATATTCTTCTACATATTTTTGGTAAAAAAAAAAAATCGCAATAAGAGTATATTGATTGGTTTGCACAAAAGTTATAGTGTCTACAAAATAGGGGATAGATTTATAGCATTTTTATTATTTATTTATTTTTTACTAGTAATGGCAGCGATCAGTGATTTTTAGCGGGACTGCGACATTGCGGCGGACAGATAGGACAGCTAACTCACATTTTTTTACACTTTTTTTGACACATTATTACAGTGATCAGTGCTAAAAATAAGCACTGCTATTGTACTAATGACACTGGCAGGGAAGGGGTTAACATCAGGGGCGATCAAGGGGTTAAATGTGTTCCCTCAGTGTGTTTACTAACTGTATGGGGGACTGTGTGACTGAAACACACAGATCCATCTTCCTGCATAGCAGAAAGACAAGATCTGTATGATCTCCCCTGTCAGATCAGAGATTTGCCTTGTTTACACAGGCAGATCCCCTTTCTTTCACTGTGGGGAACGATCGCAGGTGGCCGGCAGACATCAAGTCCGCCCCACCCGCTGATTGGCTCCCCCGCTGGCCAGTGGGCACACAAGCGACCACAAATCGCTGTGTACGAGCCGACGTACAATGACAGCGATTTGCGGAAAGCAGCCACATTGCCGCAGTACAACTGCAGTGGCTGGTCCTTAAGTAGTTAAAAATAACAAGCATGTTATACTTACCTGCTCTGTGTACAGAGCAGCCCAGATCCTCCTCTTCTCGGACCCCGACCAACACTTCTGGCCCCTTCCTCCTGCAGAGTGCCCCCACAGCAAGCAGCTTGCTATGGGGGCACCCGAGCCGCTGCTCTGTGTGTCCATTCCGGTTTGGCCCCGCCCCTCTCTCGCTCCTCATTGGCTCACTGACTTTGATTGACAGCAGTGGGAGCCAATGGCCAATGAGGAGGGCAGCCAAGACACTCCTGCAACATCGCTGGATCGAGATGGGCTCAGGTAAGTATTAGGGGTGCTGAGCGGGGGAAGCTACACACAGAAGGTTTTTTATCTTAATGCATAGAATGCATTAAGATAAAAAAACCTTCTGACTTTACAATCACTTTAATGAGGATACTCGCAAAGTAGCTGTTTGTGTTCTGAACTCTTTTACTATGGTAGTAATTCTCAGCTAGGTTGCCTACTTTTATTGTCTTATAGAGAGACTATGCTATGCAGCCACATGTTACCCTGATTGAATCACGTAGAAATTGCTGTGAAGAGTCCATGTTTGTGCAGCTTTCATTATTCTGCAGTGCATGCATGTTTTGTTTTAGCCACCCGAACCTGTTTTTTTTTTTGTTTGTTTGTTTTTACTTACATTTTCACACCTGTTACTCCCTGTCTGATCATTCAGCCAATTAACAAATTAACTGTTCTGTTAAAGATAGTATCACTGCAAAGAAAGCAACAAATACTTACCTATCCCATGCCAATGGCATAAGCTGTAGATCCAAATTTACTAAAGAATGTTTCATATTCAACACTTTGTGAAGAGTCAAATGCAGGTTTTGCAGTAGTGACGTAGAGGCCTGCTAAGGGGGCTTGTGGTTGGCTGTGTGTTGGCGTCAAACTGTGTAAGTCTCTGCCCCGCTTTTTCTTGGATGGCCCAACTATCCTCCTGCTGGTAGATGGAGACCTTCTCCTTATTGTACCAAACTCCTGGCCATAGGCCTGCTCATGAAGGCCTCTTGAGCCCCCTTAGGGAAAGAGAGCCTTGACTGATGGGGGCATGGCCAGGTGCCGGACAAGGTGGCCGAGTGGTCTTCAAAGACTAGTTGTACTATGGGGGATGGGATGGGCCTGTGCTCAGGAAAGTTGTGCCCCAGGGAATTCTGGGTCTTTGAGGAAAGTGGTTGGAAGAGCTGCCCACCCTCCCGCCCCTTTTTTCTATGGTATGTCACAGCTTGCTGTGGTTTCTTGACCTTGCCAGCATAAATGTTGCTGTAATGGGCTATGCCCTTGATGGAAATTGGAAGTAGGCGGCCTGTCCAGCACTTATGGTAAGAACAGGCCCCTTTTGGAATTGCGTGCTCACAGTACAACTGTGACTGGCACCGGTTTAAAAGTGTTCACATGTTTAATAAAGCTGTGACCTTGCCCTTTCCAACCTAAGGGTTGTAAGTGTGTTTATTTAATAGGGTGAGGGTGCAAGGGGGAAGGTTTTCTATACATTTAGGTAGGGCTGCAATGATTAATCAATAAAATCAATAATAATTGATAATGAAAATCGTTGTCAACTATTTTCATTATCGATTAGTTAGTCTAACTCCTCCTTCCTCCCTGCCACCAGTCCCGCCTCCGGGGACTGTCCCAGTGAATCCTATGTACAAGGCGGCGGCACCTCCATATTCTCATGAGAATACAGCGTATCAGAGATGTACTTACCGAGGCCGAAATGCCGAGAGCGGTTCACCCTTGCGACTAAGCGCAGTCCGCCCCCTGGAGGTGAGACAGTGGATGGCACAAAGAGGCACAGGCTACCCAGAAGGCAGGGGGTAACTTGCGTGTAGTCCTTGCAGGGATGAGTAGCTGTGCAGAGACTGGCAGATGGGATAATTTGCTGGAGCGGTTACAAGAGAGTCCAGAACCAGGCTGAGGGTCAAACACACAGGAGCTGTATTACTATACAAGCTGAGGTGAGGTGTCAGGAAGACACAAGGAAAGTCCAGGACAAAAGCAGAGGTTCTAGGGCAAGGAGACAGTAGGCAGATCCGAGTCACAGGCAGAGGGTCAAACACAGGAGAGGAGCAGAATCCGATATAACAAGCCAAGGGTCAGGTCCAGGAGAAGAGCAGGAGTGTCGAGGTCAATCCGGGTCACAACAGGTAATCAAGTATCTAGCAACAGGAACAGAGTATCACAGGAAGCTGAAGACAAACCAGCAATTTGTTTGTGCGCCAGAGTCACTTTTATAGGCCAGCCCCAAGGGTCACGTAGGGCGTGCGCCGGATTGCCAGGTCGCGAATGCGCATGCGCCGGAGCGCCGTTCCGCCGCGCATGTGCACAGGAACACGGCTGAAGCTCCTGGAAGCAACATTCTCCTGACACAACGGCACTCATGTGACCAGGTACATCCGCCTCTCTCCTCCTCGCTGGCATCAGCTCCCCCCTCAGCCCCGCCCGCTGCTGCCTCGAGGGAATAGAGAGAGAGGTGAGAAGTAGCTGTGAGAAGAGGTGAGAAGTGCCCCATCATTGGTGTTCCTGGGGGGGGGAATAGTACCCCATCATTGGTGTTCCTGGGGGGGAATAGTGCCCCATCATTGGTGTTCCTGGGGGGGAATAGTGCCCCATCATTGGTGTTCCTGGGGGGGGGGTTCTTGTACTATAAACCCCATCATGATCGGATACCTGTATATGACCTATGTATACCTGTGTAACACTCCGTTTTTTTCATCATTATTTTAAATAAACGAAAAAAAATGGCATATTACGTTTTTTTAAATTATTTTCTTTGAATAATTCGAAAAAATAATCGGCCAACTAATCGATTATGAAAATAATCGTTAGTTGCAGCCCTACATTTATGTTACATTTAATTTGTACCTGGACCCATTGCACCTCAGCAGTCAGGATATCCCTATGCTGAGTATTTGAGAATAAAAGAAAGTCCACACATTGAATACATTTTCTGCACTTTACTGTAGCATCTGAGAGATGGCGGTGAAATCTGACATCACATACAGGTAGAATCCTTCATACACAGGAGCAGATCTTCTGTAGCTGCCATTTAGACACAGAACACCAGAACATAACTTTGTAAGGCATTTTCCATTATCTCACCTCCTCTCCCTCGTGTGTACTAAGTCCACAGCATTCAGCTTTCCTCAATGAGTAGAAGCAAAGTACCTTCATTAACCGCTTCCGGACCGCCCCACGAACATTTACTGCGGCAGGGGGGCCTGGGTGCGCCACATCACGTACCTGTACGTGATTTCCTGTACGCGGTTTAGGGGGCACGCTGCTGTGATTGGACACAGCGGAAGCCAATCAGCAGGTCCGGCTGCCGCGTTGGCTGCCGCAACCTGCCGATCGTTCACAGGAGAGACTGAGCAGCGGTGAGCCGATGTAAACGAGTACATGAGTACATAGATGAGTATATGAGTACATAGATGAGTATATGAGTACATACATGAGTATATGAGTACATAGATGAGTATATGAGTACATACATGAGTATATGAGTACATAGATGAGTATATGAGTACATAGATGAGTATATGAGTACATACATGAGTATATGAGTACATACATGACTATATGAGTACATAGATGAGTATATGAGTACATAGATGAGTATATGAGTACATAGATGAGTACATGAGTACATACATGAGTATATGAGTACATAGATGAGTATATGAGTACATAGATGAGTATATGAGTACATACATGAGTATATGAGTACATAGATGAGTATATGAGTACATAGATGAGTATATGAGTACATAGATGAGTATATGAGTACATAGATGAGTATTTGAGTACATAGATGAGTATATGAGTACATACATGAGTATATGAGTACATACATGAGTATATGAGTACATACATGAGTACATGAGTACATACATGAGTATATGAGTACATAGATGAGTATATGAGTACATAGATGAGTATATGAGTACATAGATGAGTATATGAGTACATACATGAGTATATGAGTACATAGATGAGTATATGAGTACATACATGAGTACATAGATGAGTATATGAGTACATAGATGAGTATATGAGTACATACATGAGTATATGAGTACATAGATGAATATATGACTACATAGATGAGTATATGAGTACATAGATGAGTATATGAGTACATACATGAGTATATGAGTACATAGATGAATATATGACTACATAGATGAGTATATGAGTACATAGATGAGTATATGAGTACATACATGAGTATATGAGTACATTCCCGATAAGCGGTCTTTGCTCTCCTCTGTGCCTGGAGTCAGATAATACTCCGGAGGACCGCGCCGAATTATGACAGGTATATTATTCAAACCCAGAGACTCCAATCTAATTTTACTTCCCGCTGAGCTTTCAGCCCCAGTGCTGTATTGTTCATTGAACAGTAAGTTCATCGTTCACATCGTCAGACATCTGAGAACTAATGAGGAGAGAATTGATTTCAGCGGAGATAGAGACTTTGCAGGAAAAGGTTTTACAATCCCGAATACATATTTTGGTGCATTGGTTATATACCCAAGTACTATGGACTTTTTATATAGCCTTCTTATCTTATAGACTAACATTTCCCAGTGATCTTTGGTTTTTGGTGAATAGGAATGCCATGCATCATGAAAATCATTCTATTAACCACGTGCTTACTGGGCACCTAAACCCCCCTCCTGCCCAGACCAATTTTCATCTTTTAGCGCTGTCGCACTTTGAATGACAATTGCGCAGTCAAATAACACTGTACCCAAATGACATTTGTATCATTTTTTTCCCACAAATAGAGCTTTCTTTTGGTGGTATTTGATCACCTCTGGGTTTTTATTTTTTGTTAAAAAAATTTAAAAAGACCGAAATTAAAAAAAAAAATACAAAACCATTTTATATTTTGTTAATAAATTTTGCAAACAGGTAATTTTTCTCCTTCATTGATGTATGCTGATGAGGCTACACTGATGGGCAATGACAGACTGCACTGATGGGCACAGATAGGTTGCACTGATGGGCACTGATAAGGAGGCACTGATGGGCACTAATAGGTGGCACTGGTGGGCACTGATGAGGTGGCACTGATGGGCACTGATAAGTGGCACTGGTGGGCACTGGTGGGCACTGATGAGGTGGCACTGATGGGCACAGATAGGTTGCATTGATGGGCACTGATAAGGCGGCACTCATGGGCACTAATAGGTGGCACTGGTGGGCACTGATGAGGTTGCACTGATGGGCACTGATAGGTGGCATTGGTGGGCACTGGGAGGTGGCACTGATGGGTGGCACTGATGGGCGGCACTGAAGGGCATTGATAGGTGGCACTGAAGGGCACTAATAGGTGGTACTGATAGCTGGCACTGATGGACATTGATGGGTGGCAGTGATGGGCACTGATGGGTGGCATTGGTGGGTACTGAGAGGTGGCATTGATGGGTGGCACTGAAGGGCATTGATAGGTGGCACTGAAGGGCACTAATAGGTGGCACTGATGGACACTGATGGGTGGCAGTGATGGGCACTGATGTGTGGCAGTGATGGACATTGTTCGGCACTGGTAGGTGACACTGATAGGCAGCACTGCTAGGTGGCACTGATGAGGCACTGATTGGCACCACTGGTGGGCATTGATAGGTGGCACTCGTGGGAATTGATAGGTGGCACTGATTGCTGGCACTTATGTACTGGTGGGCACTGATTTGTGGCACTGGCAGGTGGCACTGGCAGGCGGTACTGGTGGGCACATATGAGGCGGCTTCGCCTCTTCCTCTTCGGGACCGATGTCCCTTCAACAGGAGCCAGTGATTGGCTTTTTTTTCTCCTCATGCTGTCAGCGTGAGAAGAAAAAAAAAACAATCACCGATCTTCTGTTTACATCACGTGATCAGCTGTCATTGGCTGACCCCTTACTCCGATCTGTGATCACCCCAGTCTCTTTGGCTCGGTGATCACAGCGCACGCCGCGCGCGCCCTGCAGGGGGCGCACGGGGAGCATGCAAAGGGGTGGACATCTATTGACTGCCTCCCAGCAAAGCAGATCTGCGCTGTAGCCGTCATTCGGCTATAGCGCGGATCTGAAGGGGTTAACACAGTTTATGGTTTTAATGGGACTCTGTTGCTTGAAACATCTAATAAAAGCTCAATGCAAGGAGGACTCTTAATACTTACCTCTCCAATGGGTGACAAGTCACTTTTTTTTAAGATCTACTGTCTCCAGCAGAATCCTTAGCATCCAACACTTCAAGGAGAGCTGGACTCCTGGGTCACCAGATGCCCACTTTGGTTTCTCCCTCCGCCCCTTCCCCACCACTGAAGGACACAGAAGTGACATAGGAGCCGGTGAAAGGGACCACAGTTAAGTAAAGGCGAAATAGTTTTTAGCCGCAGTTATTCAGGATACACTAATATGCATTGCTGCCACTCTGCTTTAGCTGGACATTTGGACACACTAGAACTGTTCTGTCTCATTAGTTACTACGAAACACCGAAAAATAAGACCGGGTCTTATAATAATTTTGGCTACGAAAAACACGCTAGGGCTTATTTTCAGAGGATGTCTTATTTATCATGGCATCTTCTGGAAAAAAGAATAAATATCCTGATCGTTTAAAGCATGATAGACAGCACAGTGCTTGTGCTGTATCATTTACCCCTCTCTGTTCTAAAAAACCTGGAATAAAACAATAAAATGTTTTTAAAAAGATTCCTCTGTCCCCTGTCTGCTCTTCACCTCTTCCCTTGTCAGCTCAGGAGTCAGCATTATGGAATTCTGTAATCCCAAAACCTTGGTTAAAGTCCTTGTAAAACTATGTAATCCGTTCTGTAAAAAGATGATATAATGTGCAGTGTGCCTTCTTGTGGAAAATACCTTATTTACAGCGATGCTGGGCGCTCACGTGACTTGCCGGAGCTCTTCTTCCCCGCTCCGAATACTGCAGAGGGAGGGGCCGAAATCCCCGGTGACGTCAGCTCCGCTCCGAGCACTGCAGAGGGAGGGACTGAAATCCCCGCTGATACCAGCCCCGCTCCGAGCACTGCAGAGGGAGGGGCCGAAATCCCCGCTGATACCAGCCCCGCTCCGAGCACTGCAAAGGGAGGGGCCGAAATCCCCGCTGATACCAGCCCCGCTCCGAATACTGCAGAGGGAGGGGCCAAAATCCCCGCTGATACCAGCCCTGCTCCGAGCACTGCAGAGGGAGGGACCGAAATCCCCGCTGATACCAGCCCCACTCCGAGCACTGCAGAGGGAGGGGCCGAAATCCCCGCTGATACCAGCCCCGCTCCGAGCACTGCAAAGGGAGGGGCCGAAATCCCCGCTGACACCAGCCCCGCTCCGAATACTGCAGAGGGAGGGGCCAAAATCCCCGCTGATACCAGCCCCGCTCCGAGCACTGCAGAGGGAGGGGCCGAAATCCCCGCTGATACCAGCCCTGCTCCGAGCACTGCAGAGGGAGGGACCGAAATCCCCGCTGATACCAGCCCCACTCCGAGCACTGCAGAGGGAGGGGCCGCTGACATCAGCCGGGAGGAGAGGAGAAGATCCACGGCGGGTCACGTGAGCGCCCAGCAGCGCTGTAAATATGATATTTTCCACAATAAAGTTACACAATGCAACACACTGCACATTATATAATCTTTTTACAAAACAGATAACATGTTTTTACAAGGACTTTAACTAGGGCTTATTTTCAGGGTATTATTATTATTATTATTATACAGTATTTATATAGCGCCAACAGTTTACGTAGCGCTTTACAACTTGAGGGTAGACAGTACAAATACAATACAATTTGATACAGTAGGAATCAGAGGGCCCTGCTCCTTAGAGCTTACAATCTAAGAGGGGAGGTCAAGAGATACAAGAGGTAGTAACTGTGGGTGATGTGCTGATTGAGAAGATAAATGTACAGTTGTTAGGTGGGGGCCAGGGTTGGGCTTATATTGCAGCCATCCCCAAAAAACACGCTAGGTCTTATTTTCGAGGTAGGGTTTATTTTCGGGGAAACAGGGTATATGCAAAAGCCATATCTCCCGAGACCCAATCTGAATGGACAGTATGTTCATTTGCTAACTTGACAAGTTCCACAGGTAGTGTCAACTCACCAAGAAGGATCAGAAGCCTCAGGGCGTGCATATGTGTGCATGAGGCCTAATGCTCAGTACACACGATGAGATTAACGGACGAATGATCGTTTGTTTGTTTTTTTTGCATGTTAATCTCAAATCGAATCTGATGAGTTTACTAAAGTCATGAAAGTTTGCGTACAACAGAATAAAAATGTGGATGTGTTGTAATGTATTTGTATTGTATTTTAGAACGACAGCTGTACTGATTAAACAAAAATCGTACGATCTGGCATCATCCGAAAAAAAAATTGGTGCATGTCCAATCAAATAATATCGGATGAACTGTCCTGATCGGCTCTCGAAAGCTCTGTACTAATGATCAGATTATCGTATGATCGCTTCAAAAGCAGTATTTTTTGTACGATTTTCCGATCGTGTGTACCGGGCATTAGAAGCATCATATGTATTAGCAGTTGGTCAGTCTGCTCTATGAGATGAACACTCCCAGACACATGCAGAATCCCCAGTGAACATAGGAAGTTTTCTTTTCTGCAATGCCTTTTAATAATAAATATGGGATGAGAAGAGCAGGCAATAAGTATAGGATATGTACATGGGGCAGCCATGTTTGTTTTGTCCATAAGCAGCTTCTACCTCCTTCTTCTTTGTAGTGGTGTACACTGACTGTGCCCTACTGATCCTTCCTGACTCAGATGTCTACCAGTCTGCTGAGATTGACTGAAAACAGCAGACCCTCTGCGTGACATTAATAACTTCTTCTCAGAAGTTGCCCAGTGGGAATGATGACGGCTAGGAATGAGTGAATTGATTTGCAAACCAACAAATATATATACGTGAAATTCCTAAGATGCTTTCAAATTAAAAATAAAATGTCTTAGATGCATATCCTCCAGATTTGTTTCTGACAGCTGACCACCCTCCCCTGACATATAGACGGTGAATAAATTGCAATTGATCAAATATCAAACAGCAAGAAGGTAAATATGTGGAAGCCGCATTAATTAATATGATATTTTGATAAATGTAATGGTTCCCTTCACCAAAAACTGGTATTTTGTTTCTTAGTGAGGTTTTTATCAGACTCACTGATTTTGAGCCATATAAACTTATTGGTGAAAACACAATTGTTCAGTGCAAAGATGTGCACAAAAAATTGGTGGTGGCTTGAAAGGTGATCAGTACAGTGCTCCAGAATCATCCACCGCACCCCTGTGAAATGGACACTCACCGGAAAGGCTGGCTGCTGTTACAGCAGCATACACGCACTCATTGTAGATCCGACGTCTGTTGAGGAGAAGGCTGTTCAGCAACTCGCACCACCCAGATGTAGCTGTAGTATATAAAGCTCACCAGGAGCCAGATGAAGTCTCCATAGTTTAGTATTTATTGGATTTGTATGTTAAAAGCCAAAATGAATAAAAAAATTTAAAAAATTACAATTGGTGCCACTGCCGACCCGGTATCGGAATGTGGCCTGACATCAGCACTAGTGTCTGCCCCGACACGTTTCGTCCAATAGGACGTTATCAAGGGGTCCTCTAGTGCCAGACTTAAAACTAGTTTATATAGCCTCTCAAAACTGCTCAAATCACAGGGTCTCCTTAGAGAAATTGCAAACAGGAAGTGATCTGTCGTCCGTTTCGTTTTTCTTAAAATGTACATAACTGACCTTCCCTCAAGTCTTAGGTTTTTGAAGGCAAGCGTGGTCTACTGAATCAGCTGTATCAAGCACCAAGTTCCATACCACAGTCCCCAGCCACAATTACACCGGCTTGGGGACAATTTGTTACCACATTACCACCCGATACAGCCCGAATACCGATATCCTCTTACTGAAGTCACTTAGTAGGGAAGGTACACCCACACCAGAGATGGGCCCAACCCATTATTCTCCAAAGACTATTTTGACAATGCCCATCTTCAGAAACCCTGAGACCCCTGCCCATTACTATGACTCCACCGGACCCCCTTGCTTAGAGTTTGTGAAAGAGAAATACACCCCAACACTCACCAAACACCATCAAGGAAAAAGAAACAAAGAGGAGGGTAAACCAACTAAACTGTAACAATGAGGGGAGGGAGGGTAAAGTTTCTCCACGGCTAATCAGCCTCCAACTGACCCTTCAATCAACGCCCCCTACTATCAGACCACTAGTGCCCCACTCTACCACACCCTGCTCTTGTCCAATCTTGTAAGCCTCCTTCTTCTTTTAAACCACATCACTTAACCTGTCTAACTACTGCAAACTCAGTCATGTAGGTCCTCCTCTTATGCTAGGCATCCAGTTCCAGGCCTATTACTTTATCTCATCAAAGGAGATTTAAAGAACAACTCTGAACAAAAGACACGTCAACCAGTGATTGCTAAATTCTGTCCAGGAAACATTACAGCCGTATACCATTTGTTCCACGACTAGTGAAGATGAAGGCACAACAGTAAGATGGTGAGAAATATAAGCAGCTTTACCGCACAGCCAGAAAACAAAGATGAAAGCAATCTTAAAGGGTCATGCTTAAAAATTAATGTTTCAGCATTTGGTGGATTCTAGAGCGTTAAACCTCCTGACGTGACCTTCTTTTTCTCAGAGACTCCATTGATGAGATCTCTACACCAAGTCTGCACACCTGCTGTCCATTATAAGAGATTCCCATCATCCCTGTGCAGTGTTCCAGGGGTCTACACACCTGTTGTTACCATTTTGAAGGGCTCCCACCATCCTTACGCTGATTTCCTAGGGCTTTACACCTGCTGTGCCTATTATGGGGGTTCTCACCATCCCTGAGCTAAGTTCCTGGATCTGCACACCTGCTGTGCCCATTATGAGGGATTACCAGCATCCCTATATTGAGTTTCTGGGTCTGTACTCCTGTTGTGCCAATTATGGGGGGTTCCTGCATCCCTGTACTAAATTCCTGGGTTAGAACACCTGCTGTGCCCATTATGAAGAACACGCACAATCCCTGAGCTGTGTTCCTGGGGTCTGCACACCTGCTGTGCCCATTATGAGGGGTTCCCACCTTCCCTTTGTTCATTTCTCAAATATCTACACCTGCTGTGTCCATTATGAGGGGCTCCCACCATCTCTGTGGTGAGTTCCTGGGTCTGCACACCTGCTGTGCTCATTTTGAAGGGCTCCCATCATCCTTATGCTGATTGTCTGTGTCTATACACCTGCTGTGCCCATTATGGGGGGGGGAGGGTTCCCACCATCCCTGTGCTGTGTTCCTGGGTCTGTACACCTGCTGTGCCCATTTTGAGGGGCTTCCATTATCCTTATGCTGATTTCCTGGGTCTATACACCTGCTGTGCCTAATATCGGGGTTTCCACCATCCCTGTGCTGAGTTCCTGGATCTGCACACCTGCTGTGCCCATTATGAGGGATTACAACCATTCATATGTTGAGTTCCTGGGTCTGTACACCTGCTATGCGATTATGAGGGGTTCTTGCATCCCTGTGCTGAGTTCCTGGGTCTGTACACCTGCTGTGTTCATTATGAGGGGGCCCCACCATTTTTGTGCCAGCTCCTGGGTTTGGACACCTGCTTTGCCCATTATGAGGGGTTCCCACCATCCCTGATGCATTTTTATTCAGTTGTTATTATGTAGAATTTAACAAGTAGA
This sequence comes from Lithobates clamitans, assembly GCA_037952925.1. Classification (NCBI taxonomy): domain Eukaryota; kingdom Metazoa; phylum Chordata; class Amphibia; order Anura; family Ranidae; genus Lithobates; species Lithobates clamitans. The sequence continues at coordinate 840,988 of JBBGZY010000464.1, forward strand.
GCTGGTACACACAACTCCCAGGTGGTCAGAGACAGAGTCTGGATATGTAATCATGATATTGCATGATTGGAGTATACGTACAAGACATAAGAAACCAAGAGTTGTAACTAAAATATCTTCTGTGGGTGGATTGAGATGTTGAATGTGAGCTTACAGGAAACACACTAAAGTTTCTCTTTAAGCAAGATGATTTATTTGTTGTGTAGCAGAGTCCCGGGTCGCTTAAGGCCTAATCCTGACCTCCAGAGTTAGGGACAGCTGAGATCCTTCTGTGTAGAATGGGTTACAAGGCATGGTGGATGTAATCCAAGATGAAATGATGGGCACCAGACACTTTTTGAATGCAAAGATTTATTGTCTCTTGAACAGAACTGTGGGAGAGAGGGTTATGTCCAGGAAACACTTAAGTAGATGCAATGACAATTGACAGACTCCTAGACTTCTATAGGCAGACAGCTATACAGGTAAAGGCCTCCAGCCGGACACCACTTATGTATAGGTAGGACCGCTGTCTCCTATGGCAAAAATGTTGTAGCAGTTACTAACGGTAGTCATATTCAGCTATTGGCAACACAAACAATTCTCCACAGTCACTCACTGTGGGTCTTCACTCAACGAACTCCCAGTCTTTCACTAGACTTCGGATCTAGTAGCCACGGGATCCCCTGAGCTCCCCCACTTTTAGCACTCAGTATCTTCCTCAAGCGTCACCCCCGCTTCCCTGCTGGGTCCCTGGCTTGGCACTCACAGATACTCTTCAAGCGCCACCCCTGCTGACCCGCTTGGTCCCTGGCTTGGCACACACTGATGCTCCGCAAGCGTCACCTCTGCTGTCCCTCGGGTCCCTGGATTGGCACTCGCTGAAGTTTTCCCACTTCTTCACCGTCCCTAGCTGGTGAGAAGACCGCTCTGGTACTGGCTTCAGCTTACTCACAGTGGTCTCCGGTAACAAGGTGGATGGTTCCTTAGTGGCAACAGCTTCCCCTCTACATCTGGCCACAGCTGGTTCTCCGTCCGGCTGAACCGCTACTTCTGGTTGGACTACAAGCCAGCAGTCCCGACCCTACACTGCCCTTCGTTTCTGGAAAGCCCCTCAGGCAGCCTAGCAGCCAAATGTCCCCGGGATAGACCTCAGGCTTCCGGCCTAGCAGCCCGGGGCAGCACAACACACGTCCACCCAGACAGCCGTCCAGGTGGCACCAAACCCCGATCACCTAACTCCACCCGAGTAAATAGGCTCTCCCATAAGGCCAAGGGACCAAAGAAAACCCCTGCCCATTGGCTGAGACACCCCATCCATTCATGTCTGAGCCTGCAAAGCCCCTGTCGTACCTAATGTCACTAGCATAGTGCCACCTAGTGACAAAAGAGAAAGATTACAACAAGTCCAGAATTAGAGAGGCGTCAATTGATCTCCTAACAATTGGCCAAGGCAACTATCGTCTGGCAACTAAATTTGATAGCAACCCTGCCTAAACATCAGGGTGCTACAGATGTATAAGGTGTATGTCATGTAAAAACCCTCCTTGTCCATGTACAGAACACTGCCTTTGCAAAAAGATGCAGAAAGTGCCACATTGTGCCATACTGTCATTTATTTTGCATGGCAAAATCTCTGCGGCCCTCAGTACACAGAATAGGAAATGTCAGCAGTGGTGGGAACAGCAGCACAGAAGGAGTAATAAGCCGGCTCTCCTCCCTCTCCCGTGAACAGGCGCTGAGCCGTGTTGGAAATCTGTGATAACACACAAATGAGGTCTTTGGGGGTTTCTCACTCCCGTATTGTCTCTGCATTTCTCCAGCAGGCTTTCTTCTTCATTAGCTGGAAACGCAGAAGATACAATCAGATAAACGTGGTAATAATGAGGGCCAGGTCACAATTGTGTGTTGTGGCAACATGCACCAAAACACGTGCAGTAACACAATGCATGGCAATGCATCTGCTGTGTATGTGGCATATTTGTTGTGAATTGTACCCCAACACATTGTACAGTAGAGCCCAATGCACAATGCTGTGGTGTGCTGCATTGTTAAAAAAGAGCCATGTGGTGCATTGACAGCTCATTCATAAGGAATAGGCTGCTTTGCCACAATATGCATTATCCCGATCTATAATGTGTGTTAACACATTATCACTTTGCAATGGAGCACTTATGTGTAAATGGGTCCAAACTCATAGGGTGTACCTTGCAAAAATACACTATAGTTGTCCTTTTAATTATTAGGGCTCTTACACATGGGCAGCTGGGGGGCACTAAAAGCAGACGGCTGAACCGCAGTTTTTCTGCTCCTTAACCATCCTTCTAAACTAGGGAATGCAGTCGCTTGGGCCAGTACACGTCACAGCTTCATAGGTGCAGCAATAATTTAAATTGTTTGTTGCATTCAGCAGGTGGTACTACCGCCAAACTTAACCCATTCGAGTGAACCGGGCTATGTCGCAACCACCCTGCATGTGTGTGCAATACACAAGGTTGTGGGTTGGTAGGTAGGCATTTTTAAGGTTAAGCCAGTCAAATACCTCTGAAAAGGGCAAGGGTGGTAAGGGCTGTCGCATGTATGAACAAGCCCTTAAAGGGGTTGTAAAAGTTTCAGTATGCTGCTCCTCCACAGGCCCCTCTAATACTTACCTGATCTCGACCCAAAAATGTGCATGAGAGTGTCTGCTTTCCCGGGTCTCTGCCCACTCATTGACTGAGAGACATTGGCTCCCGCTGCTGTCAATCACAGCCAGTGTATAACATTTTTTTGTTTTTTTATTATTTTTTAAGCCATTACTATCACTTTAAAGTGATGTTAAAGGCTATTAAAAGATGTTATGCTCACCTGCTCTGTGCAACGATATTGCACAGAGTCATCGTTTGCCTCCTTTTTGGTGATCCTTCAATGGCGCTCTCCACTCCTCCTTCCTTTGGGTGCCTTCCCAGCAAGCTGTGTGCTATAGGAGCACCTGTGTGCGCGTGCTGCTGAGCCAGGCTATGTGCGTCCATAGACACACACAGCGCCAGTAAGCCACACCACTACTCCCTTCTCACAGGATTTGACTGACAACAGCAGGAGCCTATGGCTTTCGCTTCTCTCTGGGTCTCTTGTAAGACCAGGAAGTGAGGAAATTGGTGCTGCATCTGGCACAGCGCTTGATCGGTGACAAGATCCAGGTAAGGGTTTAGGGATGGGGGTGAGTAGGACAAGTAGCGGAGAGTTTTTTTTTTACCTAATGCAGACAATGCATTAAGATAAAAAAAATACATTTAGAGTTTAGAAGGACCAACAAATGAACCCTCAGCAATCTACAGGAAATATACAGGTTTCAATGTGAGCAATGGCTGGAGGGAGGAGCCACTGCTGTATGCAATGTATTGTGTGTAATGGCTACCATTATTCCCAGTCTTTATTTCCTTCTGCATGTAAGGGTAGGTAGGTGGTTGGTCATCATGTCCTCCATGTTTCCTTCCTTGTTGGCCACCAAGCAAGGGTCACATGAGTGGCCTATCCCGGGGTGGGTTCTTCTGGGCTACGCTAGGCACCTTGTACAGAGTCACTTTACTACACATGGGGTACCTTTGTTTTCTGCCATTTTCACTAGTGCCCTTGGATAAGGCAGAGGCTGCTGTGGGTGAATACTTGACCTTAAGGCGGGCCTTACTTAGATATAACCGTACACCATGTACACTTGCACTACAACTGTTCTCCAGTTAAGTCTTAGCTCCATGTGACAGTCTACACCTTCTCTGTAATCTGCATTTAGGAGGGACATGCTGAGTCAATGTCCACATCCACCTGTCCAGTGTTTTCCACTACTACTCCCCAGTAGCGGAGTGAGCCCCGCTGTGTACTCTGCACAGGCTCCACACATGCAACTTAACACTGTGAGCCAGCTACACCTCTTTAGTAACTTCCAACCGGGAAAGGAACAATGTTTCAATACTTTACTTAGGAAAAGTGCAAAATGAACATTCCAAAGCCCAACATGCAAGTACATGTTTTTTTCTTCGTCCCTACTCCCAACTACAGGCTTGTGCTGCCCCAGCATACCTGTAAAGGCGAAGTCCAACAATTACAGTCCTCCAGAGGCACTTTCATGAAGATGTAAGTCTTTCAGAGGCATGCTCCAGTCCTGGTGTCTTCGGGGCGAACCCCCAGGTTCAGATGACTTTACATCTCGATGGTGATAGACAAGCTCCTTCTGCTCCTCGCGGGCATCATTCTCCGTCTCTCTCCCTTACAAGCCCCAGTTTAGCTTTCTCTCTTGGGCTCCCCAGGGGGAAACTCCCTGAACTCTCTTTTCCCTGGACGGACATCTCCCAGGGGTAACCTCTCCACTCCAGGGGGTTTTCTCGTACCATTGTAGCATATTTATGTCACAGGATTAGTGGGCCGGACACAAAGAAGAACCCACTAAAAGACCAAAGAAACGGGAAAGGTATTAACTCCTACCCTCCCGGCCGTGACAGCACTGATCTAGCTACTTCAACCTGCTTACATGCAGGCCCAGAATTCTGTCTATTCATTCTTTAGGAAAGAGCACATCCAATACCACAAAGCAGACATGGTTAAAGTAGATGGAAACCCAGTCACTAAAATCTTGCATAAACTTTTCAAATGTCATTTTCAATTATTTTTCAATTAAAACCCAATACTAAAACCTTCCTCCCCTTATTTAAAAAAAAATATCTCTGGGCTCGTTCACACGTGAGGTGCTCTCTGAAGTATTATTTGTATTCAGAACGCTCTTCAAAGAGCATTTGATGAGGTGACATTGTATCACCTCCTCACTGCCTGCTTTAACCCCTTGTTCACTGCACTAGTACGCTGCAACAGGGGTTGCACAGGGCTCTTGTAGAGCAGCGCCATTCACTTGAATGGGTCGCAGTCAGCGGGCAAAAGCGCCATGAAGTGTAATTTCTTCCATGGCCACGAAGCAAAGCATCGCACACACGGCATGTTTACAGCTGCTACCTTTGCAGTTAAGGGGGTAGCTACTGGAGGGCGGTAATACCCCCAATCTCACGTGTAAACGGGCCCTTAGTGTTATTAAAAAAAACAGAACACTTTTAGTATTTGAATAGTACATTTTCATAGATATCGGTACATCAGACCAAAAAGAGGGACAACTGACTTACTGCAATATAGGCAATGTACAATGGTGCAGTGTGGTGCTATTCATTCTAAAATGTAGTTGGCCATTGAATGTCACCCCAATAGGCCTTGCCAACAGTGCTGTGCTGCAATGCACCAATGGTGTTCTGGCAATAATGGTACTTGCACCTTTTTTGGTGTGTTATGGTGTGTTAGGTAGCCTTTTAAATGATTGGTCTGCCTTACCACAGCCCACTTGGCATTAGGTGCTTGAACTAGCATGAGCCCTTTAACCTGCCAAGGTCAGATCGCCCTCTTATGAGTACATGTGAGCTTGGATAGTGATTGTCCTAATAAGCTATGCTGAAAATTATACAAGTTTAATAAAAGTCTTTCAGATGTATGAATGCGGTATGTTCCTCCATGCTGTAGAAGGGAATCCTCTATCTGGTCCTCACAGAGACATGGATATATTTTTACTTTATTGGAAGACACAGCCAACCTGCACGTAAAGCCTAGCTTTAGGCGGACCATTAGCTTCAGGTCCACGGGGATGAGGCTTTATATATGATGAATGTCAGTGGACAGTATGAGATTGATCTTCTTCACATCAGGCTCATTATCTCAGCAGGGGAGATTTAAAGAGCAACTGTTGGCAAGAGACCGGTCAATCCGATATATAGGGGTTCCTCTAAAACTGTACAGCCAAATGAAGGTACATGAACAGTAAGATGGTTAGAAATATACGTGCCTTTACTGGACACTTCAACAGGAGGACAAAAATTCCTAGAGGAGCTGAAAACATCCTTCACGGATCTTACCCAAAAATCGAAAGTCCAGTATTTGGTAGATGCTGGAGAATGAAACCAGCTGGTAACTTTCATTTGGGGGCTCGGTTGCTGAAATTCTAGATATACTGTAAAAAAAAGGAGAAATGTAAATTCCTCTGAAAGCCTCGCTGGAATTCCAGCATTGGCACAGCTTAGAGACAGTCATCAGACAGAGGACAGACTCATTACCAGTGAGAATGATGGAATTAATGAAGTCTTTACATAAACAAGTCATAAATCAAATCCCTGAGGGGGAAGCAGATGACAAGCCGATCTTCTGGTTAATCACATTTCATCTCTAGAGAAAGATCTGTGACCTGCAGAGCAGAGGGGGGCCGATTCAATGCAATATATATAAGAAAGAAAGAGAGAAAAAGTGTGGGGGGGGGGGGGTGTTGGCTGATTCAATGTAATGTATACAGTATATGAACAGTATCTCACAAAAGTGAGTACATCCCTCACATTTTTTAAAATATTTTATTATATCTTTTCATGTGACGACACTGAAGAAATGACACTTTGCTACAATGTAAAGTAGTGAGTATACAGCTTGTATAACAGTGTAAATTTGCTGTCCCCTCAAAATAACTCAACACATAGTCATTCATGTCTAAATGGCTGGCAACAATAGTGAGTACACCCCTAAGTGAAAATGTCCAAATTGGGCCCAAGAGCTTCACAGGTTGCCACTGGATGCTCAATAGGGTTTAGGTCTGAAGACTTGCTTGGCCAGTCCATAACCTTTACCCTCAGCTTCTTTAGCAAGGCAGTGGTCATCTTGGAGGTGTGTTTGGGGTCGTTATGTTGGAATACTGCCCTGCAGCCCAGTCTCTGAAGGGAGGGGATCATGCTCTGCTTCAGTATGTCACAGTACATGTTGACATTCATGGTCCCCTCAATGAACTGTAGCTCCCCAGTGCCGGCAGCACTCATGCATCCCTAGACCATGACACTCCCACCACCATGCTTGATGGCAAGACAAACTTGTCTTTGTGCTCCTCACCTGGTTGCCGCCACACACGCTTGACACCATCTGAACCAAATAAGTTTATCTTGGTCTCATCAGACCACAGGACATGGTTCCAGTAATCCATGTCCTTAGTCTGCTTGTCTTCAGAAAACTGTTTGCGGGCTTTCTTGTGCATCATCTTTAGAAGAGGCTTCCTTCTGGGACGACAGCCATGCGGACCAATTTGATGCAGTGTGTGGCGTATGGTCTGAGCACTGACAGGCTGACCCCCCACCCCTTCAACCTCTGCAGCAATGCTGGCAGCACTCATACATCTATTTCACAAAGACAACCTCTGGATATGACGCTGAGCATGTACACTCAACTCATTTGGTCGACCATGGCGAGGCCTGTTCTGAGTGGAACCTGTCCTGTTAAACCGCTGTATGGTCTTGGCCACCGTGCTGCAGCTCAGTTTCAGGGTCTCAGCAATTTTCTTATAGCCTCGGCCATCTTTATGTAGAGCAACAATTCTTTTTTTTCAGATCCACAGAGAGCTCTTTGTCATGGGGTGGTATGTTAAACTTCCAGTGACCAGTATGAGACAGTGAGAGCAATAAAACCAAATTTAACACACCTGCTCCCCATTCACACCTGAGACCTTGTAACACTAACGAGTCACAAGACACCGGGGAGGGAAAATGGCTAATTGGGCCCAATTTGGACATTTTCACTTAGGGGTATACTCACTTTTGTTGCCAGCAGTTTAGACATTAATGGCTGTGTGTTGAGTTATTTTGAGGGGACAGAAAATTTACACTGTTATACAAGCTGTACACTCACTACTTTACATTGTAGACAAGTGTCATTTCTTCAGTGTTGTCACATGAAAAGATATAATAAAATATTTACAAAAATGTGAGGGGTGTACTCACTTTTGTGAGATACTGTATATATATATATATATATATATATATGTATATGTATATATATACAGTGGGGACGGAAAGTATTCAGACCCCCTTAAATTTTTCACTCTTTGTTATATTGCAGCCATCATTTGCTAAAATCATTTAAGTTCATTTTTTTTCCTCATTAATGTACATACAGTACCCCATATTGACAGAAAAACACAGATTTGTTGACATTTTTGCAGATTTATTAAAAAAGAAAAACTGAAATATCACATGGTCTTGGAGTCCTTTAAGTGTTTTTTAGCAAACTCCATGCAGGCTTTCATGTGTCTTGCACTGAGGAGAGGCTTCCATCGGGTCACTCTGCAATAAAGCCCCGACTGGTGGAGGGCTGCAGTGATGGTTGACTTTCTACAACTTTCTCCCATTACCCGACTGCATCTCTAGAGCTCAGCCACAGTGATCTTTGGGTTCTTCTTTACCTCTCTCACCAAGGCTCTTCTCCCCCGATAGCTCAGTTTGGCCAGACGGCCAGCTCTAGGAAGGGTTCTGGTCGTCCCAAACATCTTCCATTTAAGGATCATGGAGGCCACTGTGCTCTTAGGAACCTTAAGTGCAGCAGAAATTTTTTTGTAACCTTGGCCAGATCTGTGCCTTGCCACAATTCTGTCTCTGAGCTCTTCAGGCAGTTCCTTTGACCTCATGATTCTCATTTTAGCAAATGGCTGCAATATAACAAAGAGTGAAAAATTTAAGGGGGTCTGAATACTTTCTGTCCCCACTGTCTATATATATATTGGGTGTAAAGAGAGGCAGGCAGGAAGGAGAGAAGGAGAACAAAAAAGAAAAGAAAGACATGTGGATGCAAGGATGAGAGAGAATGGTAGGAAGCGAGAGTGAAGCATGAATGAGGAAAAGTAACAAAGAAAGGAATAAATAAAAGCATGTAGGGGGAAGCATAGGTGAAGGAGAGAGAAGAGAGAGAGAGAGAGAGAGAGAGAGAGAGAGAGAGAGAGAAAGAGAAAAAAAGAAGGAAGGAGGGAGGGAGAGAGAGCATGAATACTAGTACAGTGGAACCTTGGATTACAATAATAATCCTTCCAGGAGAATGCTTGTAAGCCAAAGCACTCGCATATTAAAGCGAGTTTCCCCATAGAAGTCAATGGAAACAAAGATAATTTGTTCTGCATTGACTTCTATTTCATGCAATACCGCATATGGCCAGAGGTGGGGGGGCGCCGGAGAGCCTCTTAAATACTCGGGGACAGCTCAGCTGAACTTGGAAACCCTCGGGAACGGAGTATTTCCAAGTGTTTCCGAGTGATTCCAAGTATTTCCGAACAGCTCCGAACCATTCCGAGTGTCACCGGTGCACCCACACCTCTGGCCAAAAGCAGGACTGCACCGCCCATTGGCTTGAATCCTGCTCATTTTGGGAGACAACACTCGCAAACCAAGTCAGGTTTAAAAAAAAAAAGTTGCTCGTCTCTCAAAGCGCTCGTTAACCGCGTTACTCCTAAACCAAGGTTCCACTGTACTATATGAAAAACTTACCTGCATACAAAGGCACTCATTGTCACCGCTGGAGGCCGCAACCATCTTCACCGTCTTCCTTCCGGGTCCGCGAACTTCGGCTATGTGACTGGCCGGAGTCATGTGACGTCACTCCCACACATGCCTGCGGGAACCCCCCAGTCACTGCAAAGGGTCATTCATTCAGATCGCATGCGCCGGTGAGGTCATCAGCTGCATATACAGTAAATATCTCCTAAACGGCGCACTCTTAGGAGATATTTACAGTACCTATAGGTAAGCCTTATTATAGGGCTTACTTATAGGTACAATTAATCAGTAGGAGTTTACTGTACTTCCACTTTAAATAAATTAAGAGAATGAAGGATTTCCAAAGGAAAAGGAAGAAGGAAGGAGGGAAGGGAGGTAGTAGAGAGCAGAAAAGGAAAGTAGGAAGGAGGAAGTAAAAGGGAACTAGAACAAATAAAGAAAAAGAAAAATGGAACTAGAACAAAAAAAGAAAAAGAAAAATGGAACTAGAACAAATAAAGAGAAAGAAAAATTGAACTAGAACAAATAAAGAAAAAGAAAAAAAACTAAAACTGACAGCTATCACTTTGTCTATGAGAGGAGTTGAGTGCGGTCACACTGTCTCTGTGGTAGGGAACACAACGCTGGGTTAATAAGTCATACCCATTGTGTACTATGACAATGACAAGCTGATCTCGTGTTCTCACTGTAAAGTAATGTAAAAGCCAGACTGTACTGCACTTTACTGCAGAGAAAGTATTCAAATATTTCTACAACATCATTGCAGTTGAAAATGTTTTTGATTTAAAAGTGATCCATGATGGTTTTGGATTGGTGCGGATGTGTCCAATGACTCATCCCTATATTATTACCTGATCTCCTGAAGACTCTAGTGACAAGATCCCTTTAAAGATGAACTCCGGACATAAATATTTAAATATGTTCCTTAACCACTTGTCTACAGGACACTTTCACCCCCTTTCTGCCCAGGCCATTTTTCAGAAAAAAAAAAGACCGAAAATTAAAAAAAAAAAAATCATTTTCTTAGTTTCTGTCAGTAAATTTCGTCAATGTGTAATTTTTCTCCTTCACTGATGTGCGCCGATGAGGCGGCACTGATGGGCACTGATGAGGTGGCACTTATGGGCACTGATTAGGTGGCACTGATGAGGAGGCACTAATATGCTGCACTTATGGGTACTGATAGGTGGCACTGATGAGCACTGTAAGGTGGCACTGATGGGTGGCACTGGTGGGCACTGATGGGTGGCACTGATGGGCACTGATAGGTGGCACTGGTGGGCACTGATAGGTGGCACTGATGGGTGGCACTGATGTGCATTGATGAGCAGCAATGATAGAAATTGGTGGGCAGCACTGATAGATGGCACTGATAGCCAGCATCACTAATGGGTACCGATTGGTGGCACTGGTGGGCACTGATTGGTGGCACTGTTTGCTTGCACTGGTGGGCAGCACTGATAGATGGCACTGATAGCCAGCATCACTAATGGGCACCGATTGGTGGCACTGGTGGGCACTGATAGGTGGCACTGATGGGTGGCATTGATAGGCGGCACTGGTGTGCATGGATAGGCCGCACTGATGGGCAGCACAGATGGGCATTGATGAGCAGCTATGATAGAAATTGGTGGGCAGCACTGATAGATGGCACTGATAGCCAGTATCACTAATGGGTACCGATTGGTGGCACTGGTGGGCACTGATTGGTGGCACTGTTTGCTTGCACTGGTGGGCACTGATTACTGGCACTGGTGGCACTGTATTGTAATCGGGGCACTGATGATCAGTGCCCCAATTACATGTTTGGATGTCCCCTGCGAGGAAATGCCGCTGATCGGCTCTCCTCCCCACACACTTTGTCAATGTGAGGAGATGAGAGCCAATTATCGGCATTTCTGTGTTTTCATGTGACCGGCTGTGATTGGACACAGCCGATCACATAGTTAAAGATCCGCAGCCACGGCTCTTTACAGAGATCGGGGGCGCGCTGTGTCCTAGCAACACGGCGCGGCCCGCGATCGCCACGCTGCTCACCCCCGCGGGCACGTGGCAGCGGCCACTCGGGTGCGCCGTCATCTGACATCCACCCAGAACGAGAGCCGCACCATGCCTCCGTCATTTGACAGTGGGCGGACGACAAGGGGGTAATAACCCCAAACTATATAAATCCACTTTGTGTGCACCAAATATCTTTACAAACCCAGATATCACTGTGCTGTACATAGCCTGTGCAGAGAGCCGTGCCCAACAGGCTCCACCCACTACAGACTGCTTGCAGAAAACGACAACTTTACCTCTGTCCAGCATCCTGAAATAAAGACCGCTCACTGCTACTCTCTCTCCTTGTGCAGGGTGATTGGTCTTGTCTCCGCCCCCTCCTGTAGTTTTCTGCAGGCAGCCCGTAGTGGGTGGAGCCTGCTTGGCCCCTCCCACAGCTCTGCTCTTTGCACAGGCTATGTACAGCACAGTGATGATGCCACTATACCATTAATAATGTAATATCTGGGTTTGCCAAGGTATTTAATGCACACGGGGGGGATTTTTATCCTCTGTGAGGAATATTTTTAAATGAAAGTTTTTGTGCCCAGAGTTCAGCTTTAAATGCACCAAATATAGATTGCAGCTCCCTCCCACACACTTCTGCTTTAAGTAGTACTGGGATCTGGGAAGGCAAACTGTGTTTATTTTGTTATTATCAGCGTGGAAGTGAGCAGACAGAAATATTTGCTGCATTAACTGGGCTTCTCTGGGCCCGTGCCAGCTCCGACTGAGGCCAGATGGGACTTTTCTGTCATTGGAAAGATACGGCGATGCCATGGTCTCCGATGGATGGGGAGGAAAGGGTTAGCAGTATGTCCTCCTTTTGCCACACATTTCTGACTTCATCAGATCAGGCGACATCAATGAGACAGAGTTCCCTAGAATAGACACCACAGCTCAGACTAGACAGCTGAAGATAAGAGGAACACTAAAACAATGCAAATATATGAACAGAATGTCATCATTTGTATTAAAACTGATGAAATAAATTGTTAGCCAAGTGACTGGTTCTCTTTGACATCATGTATATCTAAAGCCAAAACTTCTCTATTATGGATAGAGGGTTAAAGCTAAAATCCCAACATCTATAAAAGGCATTAATAAATGGCAGCTCTGTAATCATTAATACATCATTAAACATATTTTATCATTACAAGCAGTGTAAGTACCTGTATGTGACTTGGTATCAGCCTCTTGAAAAGAGGGAGAAGCAGGAGAAGGAACCAATCAGGTGCGATGCAGTGTTCATGTGCTAGCAAGGAACACGCTAATAGGAGGTGAGAGCAAAGTGACAGAAGGAGGAGCTCACCAGCCTGCTGCTTTCCATTTCAGTGTCCAATCACAGAATGGGGGATGGGCAAAACTTATAAGTGTTACTTAAAGTGGATGTAAACCCTCACATATACCCAGTAAAGTGAACAGCCTCAGATGATACACAGAGATGAAACAAATCTCCCTATATAAGTTGTACATATATATATATATATATATATACAGTGGAACCTCGGATTATGAGCATAATCCGTTCCAGGAGTATGCTCGTAATCCAAAGTACTCGCATATCAAAGCGAGTTTCCCCATTGAAGTCAATGGAAACAAAAATAATTAGTTCCGCATTGACTTCAATGGCATGCAATACCGCATGCCGCCAGAGGTGGGGGGGCACCGGAGAGCATTGGAAATGGCTGGTTATCACTTTCACGTAGGTCTTTATATATATGCTTCCACAGCAGTATATATATATTTTTTAAGGGTAGTGCGATTTTTTATATTTTTTTTCTTATTAGCATGTGTATTGATGTGTACATATTAATTGCTGCTCCCTAAATGTTTGTTGGGTGCCAATCATCTTGGTATCACTTTTTTAATTTAGTTTAATATAGTTTGGTTCCTATAGCGTAGTTTTTTACACCATTTTCCAAATGGCTGGAAAGGCCCGAGGACACCGCGGCCGACCTCGGCAAACCTCGGAAAGACTCCGTTCTCTGGCCTTTCCGTGCATTTCTGAATGTCGCCGATCGGCTGCTATCGGCGCCGCTCGCCTCCGGCGCCCCCCCCCCACCTCAGGCCAAACGCGGTACTGCACATGCTTTGGCCTGAATCGTGCTAGTTTTGCGAGACAACACTCGCAAACCGAGTTACGATTTTTAAAAATACAGTGCTCGTATTGGGAAACGCTTGTTAACCGCATTACTCGCAATCCGAGGTTCCACTGTATCTGCTCTCTTCAGCTTTATATACTGTTTAGAAAGTGCACGTCCTGTTAGAATTGTCTCTTCCTGTTTCAGCAGGGGGAGGGGAGTCTTGCCATACACTGTGAGACAGCGGATTGGAAGAAAGGGACACACCCCCTTTCCTCATAGGCAGAGACTTGCAGAGCTGTGCTGTGAATGGACCAGCTCTTTGCTAATCCCTTTATAGCACCCGCCCTGACACAAATTTTAGGCTGGGTTTTATCACAGTTGATCACAGTTGCTGATAACAGAAGAACGGAGCTGGAGAAAGCAACGGGACTTAGTGCTTTAAAGAGAGATAAGAAAACACTACAGATATATGTGTCCAGCTCAAATTTCATGAATCGGGTTTACATCCACTTTAATTAAGCAAAGAAAAATCAGGTCTCCTACCTGGCTGTGTGGCAGGGCTGTGTAAATCTCAGAACTGGATGAACAGAAATACAAATAACTGGCAGGTAAAAAAAAAGCTCCATTATATGTATTTCATCTGTTTGCCTGGAGTTCAGCTTTAAACCCTCTGTCAAGTTTTTATTGCTGTCTTCGGGGAGATTCACTTTCTTTTTTTATCTCTCTAGTTATCCACTTTAACCACTTTAGGACCACTGACAGTGCTTTTACTGAGGGCAGGCGGCGCGGGCAGGCTTAGCAACGTAAAAATATGTTGATGCGCACTGGTGCATACCCTGGGGCACAACGCACTGCTCCCGTAACTGCTGTGTCCGCCAGACACAGCGGATTATAGTTCCCTATACCCAGCCACTTTGAGCAGCTGCTGTTCACATGATCGCTATATGATCACAATGTATACAAACTGTTATGGATGAGTTTCATTCATAACAGCTGTGTTTTCTGTAGTGATGCTGTGATTGGCCCACGGCTATCACATGGTACCTGGGTAAATCACAACAGCCTATACCAGTGATGGCGAACCTTGGAACCCCAGATGTTTTGGAACTACGTTTCCCATGATGCTCATGCACTCTGCAGTGTCGTTGAGCATCATGGGAAATGTAGTTCCAAAACATCTGGGGTGCCAAGGTTCGCCATCACTGCCCTATACCATGTGAATAGCTGTAGCCAATCAAAACATGTCTACAGAAAGCTTATATATGGTAGCCCCCCCCCCCCCCCCCCCAGAGTAGTACAGAGCCCCACTATGGTGACAGAAGTACCCTGATGAAAGTATGTAGAAAAGAAAAATAAAGTATGCAGAATTTAAGATAAAATATGTTATTATTTTTATTCATTTTTTTATTTTTTACATACTGTCACCAGTCAGTATCCCTGATCACTGCCACACCAGTCATATGATGACGCTGTACTGCACTGGTGACAGTATGTAAAAAAAAAAATTGCAAAGAAAATCCCAAATTTTATTACATTTTTTGGACTATAGCTTGGACTGTCTACTTTCCAAAAAAAGGGGTCATTTGGGGGTTATTTGTACTGTCTTACCATTTTAAGGGCCCCAAGAAATGAGATGAGGCTGTCAGTACATCAGGATTCATCAAATTTTCAACTTTATATACCATAGTTTGTAAACACTATAACTTGCAAATCATTCAAATCAATCAATATACACTTATTGGGATTTTTTTTTTCACCAAAGACATGTAGCAGAATACATTTTGACTTAAATTTATGAAGGAATTTTGATTTTATTGGACATGTTTTACAATAGAAATGAGAAAATATGGGGGGGGGGGGGGGGGTTTTAACATTTTCAATCTTTTATAGTTTATATACATCAAAAAACAAACAAAAAAAAAACCCCAGTGGTGATCAAATACCTCCAAAAGAAATCTCTATTTATGTGAAAAAAGTATGATTATAATTATAAAAATTATATAAAGTTCATTTGGTACATGCATGACCACGCAATTGTCAGTTAAAGTGTGGGTGGTTGTTGTTGGAGAACAAAGAACGGGTTGAGAGAACTTTAGAACTTTTGAGCATATTTTGGAGGATTTAAAATGTTTTATAATATGTATATTCTAGGAATGATACACGTGTTTGTGAATGTTATGTTATTATTTTTTTTATTTAAAAATTTAATAAAAAAGAGTTTAAACACTAACAAAAATAAAAATAAAGAGGAACTGCAGTCTGCTCACATAATTTGTAATAAAAACATTTTTGCCATTCTAAAGCTTCCCTCCAACCACTTTGCATATTATTTTATATATACCTCGATTACTGCAACTCCCTCCTCATTGGCTTACCTCTACATACTCTATCACCCCTTCAGTCCATCATGAATGCTGCTGCCAGACTCATCCATCTTACCAACCGCTCTGTCTCTGCTACTCCTCTCTGTCAATCCCTCCACTGGCTTCCGCTCACCCAATGAATTAAATTTAAAAAAATACTAACAACTACCTACAAAGCCATCCACGCCTCTGCCCTCAGCTACATCACTGACCTAGCCTCAAAATACCGACCTAAGACCTCCTGCTCTCTAGCTCTCTCATCACCTCCTCCCATGCTCGCCTCCAGGACTTTTCCAGAGCCTCTCCAAGCCTATGGAACTCCCTACCCCAATCTATCCGTCTACTACTCCTACTCTATTAGCTTTTAGAAGATCCCTGAAAACCCTCCTCTTCAGAGAAGCCTATCTTACCCACACCTAACAACTGTATTTTCATTTTGTCCATCTGATCATCCCCCACAGCTACTACCCTTTGTTCCACTTGACCCTCCCTTCTAGATTGTAAGCTCTAACGAGCAGGGCCCTCTGATCCCTCCTGTATTGAATTGTATTGTAATTATACTGTCTTCCCCGATGTTGTAAAGCGCTGCGCAAACTGTTGACGCTATATAAATCCTGTATAATGATAATATTAATAATAATATACTGTGATTCTGTACTTGCCAAATATGCTGCAAAAATCTCCCTCCACTGAGTCTGGCTGCAACCATTTTAACTGTGGGCAGCTGAAGCTGCTGCCTGTCCACTTCCTGGATTTACACAGACACACAGAGGCACACCTCCAGCTCTGCAGCTCTCATTAACCCTCTTATGACTCACCCCCCCTCCCTTCCTGGCAAACTCTCACGAGTGATAGAGAGAGCTGTGCATGATGTTATATGCCTAGGCTAATGACCAGACAAGAAACAGGAAATGGGCCGGCTAAGGTATTTACTGGCAGAAAAAAATGTTTTACTATCCAAAGTTAAAATAACAAGGGCAGAAGATTTAATAGATGGAAAGTTTTTAAAAAAAAATGACTGAAGGTCCGCTTTAAAGTAGCGCATCGCTGTATAGCAAAGAACGCCCTGGTCATGAAGGGTGTAAAACCTTCCAGAGGTCAAGTGGTTAAAGCTGAACTTCAGGATAAGCAACTATTATCTATATACAAAAGTCACGTGTATTTATCCTTGGATCTCTGTGTGCTTTGTGTATTTCTTCTAGATCTTTGCAGTAATCCAGTGTGAGACTTCCTGTAATAAAGACCGGTCACTGTTGTTCTCTCTCCTTGTGAAGAGTGACTGGTCTTGTCTCCGCCTTCTCCTATAGTTTTCTGCAGGAAGCCTGTAGTGGGTGGGGCCTGCTGGACCCCTCCCACAGCTCTGCTCTCTGCACAGGCTATGTACAGCAGTTTTTACATGGTAATATCTGGGTTTGAAAGGTGTTTGGTGTACAGAAAGTGAATGTGTGGCTGTTGAGGAATATGTATATATATATATATATATATATATATATATATATATATATATATATATATATATATGTGTAAAATAAAAAAATGTTCTTGTGCCCGGAGTTGAGCCTTAACCTGAAGGCAAAGTTGATGACCATCACCATCATTGCCGGTGTTTTTGTCAGGAAAGCTGGCTATCGGGTAATTACTTGTTTTGGTTGTACCACAAATGAGCCATCTAGGCACAGACTTGCTGTATGGAAATGCCATCGTATTAGCTGCAGCGTCGGCAATCCTTCGGAGAGGTTTCCTGAATGTGGGCTAATCGTAGACCTTTCCCCGTAGGAAAAGCATTTGACATTTGAGCTCCTCACACAAATCGTGTTGGCTTATTAAGAGCCTTACAATGTACACACGAGTCTATTCATCCCCCAAACAACAGCTGCGTTGGATCCTAACTCATTAGCCGCAGCTGGAAGCCTCCAGCTAGAAGATGAAATGAAGGCCTCGGCTTCCAGAAAGTGAATTACTTCAAACGTTCACATAACACGGCAGCGTGTTCCCTAATGGGGTATAAACCGCGGCATAGGTTTTATTTCCTGCTTACCCGTATCCGCCACTAAATAAAGATTCCTACAGCGGCAGGAACACACATCGGATGCGTTATTATGTCTGTGCTGGCCAAAACAGCAGGAGGAGAGGAGGACCTAACGAGAAACTAGGATGGTTTGGGGTCAATATTAGTTAAATTTTTTTGTAAGTTTGTATAAACTTTATGAATTGCATAATGTATATCATATATGTAGATCATAGGTGTGTGCAGCCTATTGCATTAGGGTGTGCACCCTAAAGCTCAAACACACATGCATGTGTGTGTCTACATATATATGACCCTGGCAAATTGATCTCCCTGCCGGCACAGTGAAAGAGAAGAGCATAGACACTTCTCTTATGACAGAGTGGGTAAGAAGTAGATCTTTCACATGTCCCTGCTGCTACACAGAGCGATAATACTAATGCGCATGGGGTGATTAGGGTGTGCCTGGGCACACCCGGCACACCCTGTGCGCACGCCTATGATGTAGATATACATGTGTAGCCAGGTGCTTGGCTAAGAACAGAGAGTGAGAGAAACTGGCTGTAGCTGCTCTCTGTAGAGATGAACTGGTTAAAAGCTATATCAGCAAGAGGAGGGAGCTGCTGAGCAGGAAGAGTTTAATAGACTGAGTCAGGCAGCATTGCACCATGGGAACTGTGGTCCAGAGAAGGGAGAATGTAAAATATATTGGTGGCCCTGCGCTTATGGCAATGAATGAGATGGAAAATGAACTGCTGCCCCTACTGGTACAACCATCTAAGTGGAATGTAAGTGCAAGTGTTCAATAGGAAAAGGTAGGTGTGGCGCTGTTCTAGGGTGCAATAATTGCATGCCCTGTGTTAAACTCTGGGGTTTATTTACTAAAGCTAAAGAGTGCAAAATCAGTCATGCCCTGTACACATGATCGGACATTAATCGGACATTCCGACAACAAAATCCATCGGATTTTTTCAGACGGATGTTGGCTCAAACATGTCTTGCATACACACGGTCGCACAAAGTTGTCGGAAAATCCGATCGCACTGAATGCGGTTACGTAAAACACGTACGTCGGGACTATAAACGGGGCAGTAGCCAATAGCTTTCGTCTCTTAATTTATTCTGAGCATACGTGGCACTTTGTGCATCGGATTTGTGTACACACGATCTGAATTTAAACGATCAGATTTTGTTGTCGGAAAATTTTATATCCTGCTCTCAAACTTTGTGTGTCGGAAATTCCGACGGAAAAAGTCAGATGGAGCCCACACACGATCGGAATTTCCGACCACACAATCCGATCGCACTTTTTCCGTCGGAAAATCCAACTGTGTGTACAGGGCATATCACTTCTGCATAGAAACCAGCTTCCAGGTTTTATTGCCAAAGCTTAATTGAACAAGCCGAGGTTAGAAGCTGATTGGTTTCTATACAGAAGTGTGACTGATTTTGCACTCTTTAGCTTTAGTAAATAAACCCACCTGTGTATCCCTATATTATACTCCCACTAAAAATAATAAAAATCAGGGTTATTAAAACGTGTTTTAAAGTGTTAAATGCTTAGTGCAAACACTAGTATGTGCAGGTGCTGTCAGTGCACATATGCAAGAGTAAATGAGTGTGTTGTAATCAGAAAAGTAAAAAAAATGACTAAAGTGATAGGTGCTCTTCAAAACCGTGCCTTAGTGATACTCATATATATAAAAACATATTTTCATGCAAAAAGATATATATACGCTATGATCATAAACAGTCCATAATTTATTCCAGAATATCAAAATAGAAAAAATGAAAAAAAGTAAAAAAAAATAAAATAAATTGATAGTTGCTCTTCAAAACCGTGCCTTAGTGTTACTCATATATATAAAAACATATTTTCATGCAAAAAGATATATATATGCTGTGATCATAAACAGTCCATAATTCATTCCATAATATCAAAATAGAAAAATAGAAAAAACATAAAAAAAATATGAAAAAAGTCAAAACAAATTATAAAATAAAGTGACAGGTGCTCTTCAAATCTGTGCTCCGTGCTCCTTATAGATCACCTATAGGTATTGCACTCAACGAACCACTCACCCCACACACGGGTATTTCGCTTTCACAGTATCTGCCACTGTGCAGCAATACTATAGCAAGATATAGCTGACACAGCAGGTAAAGATCTGATGATTGCTGCACAGTAGCAGATACTGTGAAAGCGAGATACCCCTGTGTGGGGTGAGTGGTTCGGTGAGTGCAATACCTATATATACATATATATTCAATATATGTTCAATCCATCTTCCGAAAATGGAAAGAGTACGGCACAACTGAAAATCTGACATGGCCGTCCACCTAAACTGACAGGCCGGGCAAGGAGAGCATTAATCACAGAAGCAGCCAAGAGGCCCATCGTAACTCTGGAGGAGCTGCAGAGATCCGCAGCTCAGTTGGGAGAATCCTAAATAAAGACATTGTTGAAAGAAAATCATAAGAAGTCCCATTTGGAGTTTGTGAGAAGCCATGTTGTGGATATAGCAAACATGTGGAAGAAGGTCCTCTGGTCAGATCTGATCAAAATGTCACTTTATGGCCTAAAAGCAAAATGCAATGTGTGGCATAAAACTAACACTGCACATCATCCTGAATATACCATCCCAACTGTGAAACATGGTGGAAGTATCATTTTGTGGGGATACTTTTCTTCAGCAGGGACAGGGAAGCTGGTCAGAGTTGATGGAAAGATGGATGGAGCCAAATACAGGGCAATCTTAGAAGAAAACCTGTTAGAGTCTGCAAAAGACTTGAGACTGGGGCAGAGGTTCACCTTCAAGCAGGACAATGACCCTAAACATACAGCCAGAGCTACAATGGAATGGTTTAGATCAAAGAATATTCATGTTAGAATGGCCCAGTCAAAGTCCAGACCTAAATCCAATTGAGAATCAGTGGCAAGACTTGAAAATTGCTGTTCACAGATGCTCTCCATCCAATCTGACAGAGCTTGAGCTATTTTACAAAAAAGAATGGGCAAAACTGTACCTCTCTAGATGTGCAAAGCTGGTAGAGACATCCCCAAAAAGACTTGAAGCTGTAATTGCAGCGAAAGGTTCTTCATCAAAGTATTGACTCCGGGGGCCTGAATACAAATGCGCGCCATACTTTTCACATATTTATTTGTAAAAAATGTTGAAAACCATTTAGCATTTTCCTTCCACTTCACAATTATGTGCTACTTTTAGTTGGTCTATTACATAAAATCAACAATAAAATAAATTTACATTTTTGGTTGCAACATAACAAAGTGTGGAAAATTTCAACAGGTATGAATACTTTTTCAAGGCATTGTGTGTATATATATATATATATATATATATATATATATATATAGAGATATATCTATATATATATATATATATATATAGAGATATATCTATATATCTATATATACTGTATATATACAGTATATATATATATATATAGAGAGAGAGAGAGAGAGAGAGAGAGAGAGAGAGAGAGATCTATATATATATATATATATATATATATATATATATATATATATATATATATATATATATGTATATATATATATCCTTATATACAGTATATCTGTGTGAAATGAGCAAATGTATCTTAAGTATAGGCCCAATCACTAAAATCTCATACGAGCTTTGACATGTTAATGTCCTTTTCAAAAGTCACATTTAATATTTTTAAATCTGTTATTCACCTTTATCTGGTGATCCTGCCATGAAAGTCTTTAGTCAGACATTTTCTGTTAAAAGGTGACAACTGTCTCCCAAATGTGCCTTTGTGTTGTCACAAATGCCCTGTTAAAGACTACAAGAGGCCACTTCAACACACATTAGGCAGATGACTGTTGTCACCATCAGGAACCTGCCCTCAGAAATGTAATGCAGCCATTACTAGAGTGGTTGGAGACAGACAGTGGCTACAAAGAGGCTGTAGGACATCAGCAGTACATAAATGCTACAAGGATTTTAAAAAAAAGGGGGGGGGGGAGCCACGTATTTTATTTTTCATCATGCCAATTGTTTATGTAACACAAGCTAAAGCTAAATGTCATTCAGTTAGGGTTTACATCTACTTTAATATTAAAGGGTCAATATAGTGTGCATTCTTTCTAATCTTAGTAGATTGTACTATAAGACTATAATACACATGGCCACTTCAAGACTGAGTGAGACAAATGTTGGCCCCAGAGCTTGCACTTTGTCCTGATGGCAGCAGAGCAGAGGAGGCAGGTGGTATCCAGCTATGACTATGAATTAGAGAGGCTGGCACAAGGAGAAGATAACATTTGCTGTGCCCAAGGGGGGTGCAGGTTGCCTGCCTACACTGAGCAGACAGATGGGGCACACAGGATCTGGAATCAGATATTCTCATGTCATCAGACAGGACTCAAACAGCAATGAAGACAATGAATGAGTATAGGTAAAATAGACCCAAACCCAATCACCAAAGTCTTGTATAATCAATAACATGTTATTGTCATTTAAAAAGTCATTTTGAATCTTCCTAAATCTGCAGCTTTCATTAAAACAAATCCCAATGATCCTGCCATGAAGGGCCTTGTTTAGGTGCTTCCTTCTCCCAGTTGCACTGCTGTGTTGTCACCCTATCACATTAAACAAGCATGCTCCAGTGTTGTCACCATCAGGAAACTGACCCTGGAAATTGCCAAACAACCACCTCTGGAGACGTGGCTACAAATAGACTGCTGATGATCAGCAGCACTGAGTTGGAACAAAGGATCAAAAAAACACAAAAGCAAGTATTTTTTAAAAGAAACACAATAAACAAAATATAAAACAGCAAGTTTGTAATAAATACCAGGTCAAAAAATACTTGTTGGTAAACTTTACAATAATATTGCTGAGTGTTCTCACTGATAATAATCTGGTACGTGATTGGCTGGGCAGATATCATTCAGCGTTCGGTTACTTGGTTGTCCACCCAGTTTGGGGTGAACTGGGGTGATGTGCAGGGACCGTAGTATGGTCTTAAAGCGGCCATAGATGGATAGAATTTCAATAGAACATTCTTAGAAAAAGTGTTAGGAAAATTCTCAGAACATTCTGTAGTTCGAAAGATTTTGTTTGTTTTTAAAATTTTATTTTAGAATAAATGGACTTTACAGAACAAAATCCTCATGCACTAACATATGTTCATTTAAGAAACATTTTCATCCTCCACCTTTGAATATCTTGTCAAAAACAGAAAAAAAATAAAAATAGAAAAATGAACAAACTTACTTAGAACCTTCTTTTCCCAAGAATTTGCATTCAAAATTCTACCCATCTATGGCTATCTTTAAAATACTTAACTCCTAATAGAACCCGTGGGGATGTGGTTTATGAGAAAATTGATCTGTGAGAGCTTGGTGGGGAGCATCTAATACAGATAGTCATACAACTTGGCTATTAGCCATTATTGGTTCTAGATGAAGTGCTACTGCCAACACGCTTTGGGGAGTGGGTCTCCTCCTTCATCAGGGCTTGGACAGATAGTGATCAGGGTTCTGTTGCTTTTTTGTCCACCCAGCTTGGGGTGCATCCATGCAGCGGTGGTCAAGTGTGGTGATTGTGTTATGGTTTTATGCTGCTCAACTGCTAAAAGAACCAGTAGGGATGTAGTTCAGGAGACAGTTTATCTGTGCGAGCTTGGTGAGGAGCACCTAATACAGGAAAAAACAACTTCGTGATTAGCACTCTTTGGGGATTATGTCTCCCTTGCTTCTGGGCACACATGTCAAACACAAGGCCCGTGGGCTGGATTAAGCCCACCAGGCCATTTCATGTGGCTCTTGCATCTCTTCTGCAGCTTCGGCATCCCCGTCATCTCCACCCCTATCTTGTGTCAGCAGTTGACAGAAGAGAGGGGGACAGAACTCCCCTGCCAGATCCTGTGCTTCTCCGTGCAGCCAGGGAGAGGCTTGTCTCTGTCTCCCCCATCTCAGCAGTCAACCGCAGAGAGAAGGACAGAACTCCTCCCACAGATCCTTCACCTCTCTGAGCAGTCACAGTACCCCTCTCGTCTCCGCCTCCTCTGGTATTACATTTAGCAGACTCTAGCAGCTGACTCCAGCCCTCCTCTGGTCCTCCTCCAGACCCTGAAATTTCTGCTTCCTAGCTCCATCATCAGCTTTTTCCTGTGAAGTAAGGGAAGGTGGGGGACGCCTAACTTCGGATAGTGGGTGCGCTCTTGACATCCAAAGTTTGGGGGGTTAGATGTTGATCAGGGTTAGGTTACTTCTTTGTCCACCCAGCTTGGGATGCAACCGTGCAATGGCAATGACCATGTAATGGTCTTAGGCTGCTCCACTGCAGGAGAACCAGTGTGGATGTAGTTCATGAGACAATTGATCTGTGACTGTGTGCTGTGGAACACCTAATTAAGATAGTCATACAACTTGGCAATTTGTTTAAAGTCTTCATTGGTTGTTCATGGTGAGACACAGCTGATTCACTGCTGGACATTTGGGCTCCCCCTTCTTCAGGGCTTGGGAGTTGTCATATGACTAAACTGGCCTCTGAGTTCAGAAACTTGTGTTCTGTGTCGTCTCCAGTGTCATCATTCTTCAAACTGCCATTTTGTCATTAGTTTCTTATTTTACTCAGAAATCTCTCCTCCGGTCCCTGATACAGAAAGCTCGCACAGTGAACAGAAAATGTTAATCGCAGTGCTGGGAACGCCAGCGTAGAGCATAACTAATAAGTTGTTTCTCCTTCCCTCTCCAGTGTACAGTCTGTGTGCCATGATAAAGCAGAAATGAGGCCTTTGGGGTTTTTCTTCTCATGTATTGTGTCTCTATTCCTCTCTTGCCTTCATTAGCCACAAACTCTTTATACCCAAATCTGCACTGATTATTTTCTGCCCTGTTCTTCGCAGTCTGGAAACAATTACCGGCGTTGTCACTCTGGAATATTAAGATGCTTCTGGGCTTTGAATGGATTTCAGTATGGAAATAACCCGATGGTCTCAAACTTGGCTGCGGAGGTTTCATTTTATGTCTTAGAAAGGAATATCAAGAACAATGGTGTAAAGGGGTCTGCATATCAATACTATAATGGAGAATTCTCTTATATACAGTACTTAACTTTCCAATAATATAAAGATGTGCATGCTTTGTAATGTATAGTGGGGAAAATAATTATTTGATCCCCTGCAGATTTTGTAAGTTTGTCCACTTACAAAGAAATTAAGGGTCTGTAATTGTTATCATAGGTCTATTTTAAATGATAGAGACAGAATATCAACCAAAAGTCCAGAAAAAACACATGATACAATTGTTATAAGTTGCGTTGCAGTTCAGTGACTAAAATAAGTATTTGATTCCCTACCAACCAACAATAATTCTGGCTCCCACAGACTGGCTACAGTATGTACTCATGTGGTACACAGATTAGTCCTGTCAATTTAGAAAGGTGCTCCTAATGACAACTTGTTATGTGTATAAAAGACACCTGTCCACAGAATCTCTTTCTTCCATTCAAACCTTGCCATCATGGGCAAGACCAAAAAGGTCTGTCAAAGGACGTCAGGGACAGGATTGTAGACCTACATAAGGCTGGAATGGGCTACAAGACCATCAGCAATAAGCTTGGTGAGAAGGAGACAACTGTTGGAGCGATTATTCTCAAATCAAAGAAATACAAAATAACCATCAATCGCCCTCGGTCTGGAGTTCTATGCAAGATTTCGCCTCATGGGGTAACTATGATCATGAGAAAAGTGAAGGAGCAGCCCAGAACTAGCTTGTGAATGCTCTCAAGGCGATTGGGACCACATTCACCAAACAAACCATTGGTAACACAATACGTCTCCATAGATTGAAATCCTGCAAAGTCCCCCTCCTCAAGAAGGCACATGTACAGACCGTCTGAAGTTTGCCAGTGAACATCTAAATGATTCAGAAAAGGATTGGGAGAAAGTGTGTCAGATGAGACCGAAATTGAGCTCTTTGGCATTAACTGGACTTGCCGTGTTTGGAGGAAAAATACTGACTATGACCCTAAGAATACCATCCCTACAGTCAAGCACGGAGGAGAAAACATTGTTTTGGGGCTGTTTCTTTCCTAAAGGTACAGGCTGACTTTGCCGCATTGAGGGGCCAATGGACGGGGAAATTTATTGTAAAATCTACATAAAGATGGCCTAGGCTATAAGAAGATTGCCAAGACCCTGAAACGGAGCTGCAGCATGGTGGCCAAGACCATACAGCGGTTTAACAGGACAGGTTCCACTCAGAACAGGCCTCGCCATGGTCGACCAAAGAAGTTGAGTGCACATGCGTAGCATCATATCCAGAGGTTGTCTTTGGGAAATAGATATATGAGTGCTGCCAGCTTTGCTGTAGAGGTTGAAGGGGTGGGGGGTTAGCCTGTCAGTGCTCAGACCATACACCACACACTGCATCAAATTGGTCTGCATGGCTATCGTCCTTGAAGGAAGCCTCTTCTAAAGATGATGCACAAGAAAGCCTGCGAATAGTTTGATGAAGACAAGTAGACTAAAGACATGGATTACTGGAACCATGTCCTATGGTCTGATGAGACCAAGATAAACTTATTTGGTTCAGATGATGTCAAGCGTGTGTGGCGGCAAACAAGTGAGGAGTACAAAGACAAGTGTGTCTTGTCTACAGTCAAACATGGTGGTGAGAGTGTCATGGTCTGGGGCTGCATGAACTGGGGAGCTACAGTTCATTGAGGGAGCTATGAATGCCAACATGTACTGTGACATACAAAAGCAGAGCATGATCCCCTCCTCTCGGAGACTGGGCCGCAGGGCAGTATTCTAACAAGATAAGGACCCCAAACACACCTCCAAGATGACCACTGCCTTGCCAAAGAAACTGAGGGTAAAGGTGATGGACTGGCCAAGCATGTCTCCAGACCTTAACCCTAGTGGGGCATCCTCAAACAGAAAGTGGAGGAGCACAAGGTCTCTAACATCTGACTCCAGTGGCAACCTGTGAAGCTCTGTTGAATTCCATGCCCGAGAGGGTTAAGTCAGTGCTGGAAAATGAATGGTGGCCACACAAAATATTGACAGTTTGGGCCCAATTTGGACATTTTTACTTAGGGGTGTACTCACTTTTGTTGCCAGTGGTTTGGATATTAATGGCTGTGTGTTGAGATATTTCGAGGGGACAGCACTCACTACTTTACATTGTAGCAAAGTGTAATTTCTTCCGTGTTCTCACGTGAAAAGATATAATAAAATATTTACAAAAAATGTGAGGGGTATACTCACTTTTGTGAAATATTGTAGGTACCTCTTACTATGGACATTGAACAAAGTTTTTGTAAAGTAGCTATTAGAGTGAGTAGCCTTTAGCCCTAGTTCCTCACTCAGCTAGCGTTGGGGCCCAGGCACAGTCCCAGTAAAGTCTGCATGCATAAATAATGCTAGTAAGATAGCCAGTCTCTATGTGCTCAGTCTCTGCTAGCAGCAACAGGTTAATGGCAGCAGTGTCCTCTTACTAATCCCAGCGATACAGTAACAGAGGTCCTGCCGTTCAGATGTCAGCTCACTTATGGATCTGCCTGGAGTCACTCCAGTCTTCAGCACACAGCTGCAGGCTTGTGGCAGGGTAACAGGCCTCACAAAATACAACTCTCTCCCCTTACACTTGGCTTGCCTTGGCAATTGCAGTCCAGAGGTCCATAGACTGCCATAGTAAATTTTATTTCCTGAACTTCCTCTCCCATGATGCAATGCTGCTAACCATCAAATATCTCGAGCGCCTTCTGCTTGTCAGCTTCCCCTGGTGAATGGAAGCGAGGTAGTGTTTACCAATTTAGCTGAAGTACATTTATGGGACACAGAAAGCACAGTCCTAAATCACTCTTTGTCTCTAGCCAAGCACCTAGCTACACTTTTTGTTTGTTAGTTTTTTTTGGAGTTGAGCTTCAGAGGGAACCTGTATTGAGTGAAAAACAGAGGCTTCCCATCTGAAAATGGTAATTGTTTGGCCTTCCCTAACAACAGTACTTTCTGAGAACAAACAGGCTTCAGGTAAAGTCGAACTAGTCGAGCGGAATGCAGCCTGGTCGGTCTGCACCCAAACGGAAAGGCTTTCAGGAAGGATGGCTTGTCCCTGCACTTTCCCTACTTCTCCTGAACCTTTCCCTGACAATAAGCACCTGTCCCTACTCTAGCCACTCACAAACTGCCCACCAAACCTGGGAGTCAGGTTCTTAAATAGGCTCTTCCTGATCCAAGATGGCCATGAATGTCACATGGAGTGCCAGTACCCAATCGGTAAGCTGCCTCTCTATGACCTAGGAAACCATAGAGGAACCAGGTTCTTCTCGACTTCCTCCTCCACCTGCACTGCGGCTGTGAACGAGCGCTACCTGCAGTGGAGAAAATAGACTACACCTGCCTACATGTTCCTGTGAAATTATCTCCATACACCGGCACAGAGCTGTGGCCACTGTTAGCCTGTTGTTTCTTTGTACAGGCTTCCCAGCTTCTGCTGTCTGAACACACACGTGGGCTCTCAGCCTCAGTTTTCTGTAAGATACTTGCTGCACCATGGCCATGTTTGGCAGTGTGAATGAGGTCCAAAACTCAACTCAAGAATACTAAAAAATTGGCCTTGAGTGATTACCTTATTCTTCGCTCCCATAACAGTCGCCAGGATGTTGGCGGGCCTTCAATGCTTCAATGCTCTCCTGTACAATGCAGGACTACTGGTCCCGCATTGTACAAGATGACATTGGAGGGCTTTTGACTGGAGGAGCAGATTTGGGGGACAGGTCCTGTAGAAAAAAAGCTTGTGGGAGCAAGCAAAAAGGTTTGTATTATTGCCCATTCCCTAAACAATAATTGAACCCTAGTAGAATTTCCCCTCGAGGTGATAATCTGTATTTACAGCTATGCAGCCTAATTCCTGAATATTTTGTGGGATGGTAGAAATGATTGCTATGAAAGTAGGACATGTGTAGTGTAGTACATTGTGTTAAGGCTCTGTTTGTTGATGGCTGCCTTCTCTTTTTGCAGACTTTCCGTTGGCCGATAGCCAGTAACATAGACGGGAATGAGATGCTGGAAATACAAGTGTCTAACTACAGCAAAGTCTTCACAAACAGGTCAGTGCTCCGTGTCCTCATCCCATGGCCTGTGTGTGCCCGGGTGATGCCATCAAGGTCATTGTCACACTGCAGGAGAGGAAACCTGCTATTACTGCATAAGATGTATAACATTAGAAGGAAAGTAATACACTACTGATTAACCTATTCTAAATATTTATATTTATCAAACTAAAGTCTTCCTATCCTGCCTTCTAAATCCATTCTATCAATGCTTATCTCTGATCTACCCTACTCCCCTCTTCTTCTTCCCCTATCCTTCCCTCTCTCTTTCCCCTTCCTTTTTTCTTTTTACTTCTCTTTCCCTCTTTCCTTCTCTCTCTCTCCCTCCCGTCTTCCTATCTCATTTCTCCCTCCTTTCTTTCCTTCCCTTTCCCTCCTTTCTTTACTTCTCTCTTCCTTCTCTTGCTTCTCTTATCACCATTCTCTCTTCTCCCTCCTTTTTTGCCTTCACCTTCCTGCCTCCTTCTTCTTGCCCTTATACATACCGTATTCCTACTCTTCTCTCCCCCTCCTTCCTTCTTTCCCTTCTCTCCTTCTTTCCTTGCCTCTCTTCTCTCTTCCTCCTGCCTTTTTCTTTCTTTCTTTCTTTCCTTCTTCTTTACACCTCCTTCCTTGTTAACCCACTCTTTGCTTCCATCCTTCCCTTCTCTCTTGCTCCTGGCTTCTTTTCCTTTTATACCCCTTTTCTTATATTCTCTCTCCTTCTTTTCTATTTTTACTTTATCTTTCACTCCTTCCTTCCTTCCTTCCTTCCTTCCTTCCTTCCTTCCTTCCTTCCTTCCTTCCTTCCTTCCTTCCTTCCTTCCTTCCTTCCTTCCTTCCTTCCTTCCTTCCTTCCCTCTTTCTTCCTATCCTTTCTCCCTCCTTTCTTTAATTGTCTCCCCTCCTTCTTCTTGATTTCTTGCTTTGCTTCATTTTATACTTCTTTCCCATCCTCCTTACTTTGTTTGTTCCCTTCCCTCTCCTTTCTTCCCTTTCCCTCTCCTTTCTTCCTTTCCCTCTCCTTTCTTCCCTTTCCTCTCCTTTCTTCCCTTTCCCTCTCCTTTTATCCCTTTCCATCTCCTTTCTTCCTTTCCCTCTCCTTTCTTCCCTTCCCTCTCCTTTCTTCCTATCACTCTCCTTTCTTCCCTACTCTCTCCTTTCTTCCCTTCCCTCTCCTTTCTTCCTATCACTCTCCTTTCTTCCCTTCTCTCTCCTTTCTTCCCTTCCCTCTCCTTTCTTACTATCACTCTCCTTTCTTCCCTTCTCTCTCCTTTCTTCCCTTTCCCTCTCCTTTCTTCCTTTCCCTCTCCTTTCTTCCCTTTCCTCTCCTTTCTTCCCTTTCCCTCTCCTTTTATCCCTTTCCATCTCCTTTCTTCCTTTCCCTCTCCTTTCTTCCCTTCCCTCTCCTTTCTTCCTATCACTCTCCTTTCTTCCCTACTCTCTCCTTTCTTCCCTTCCCTCTCCTTTCTTCCTATCACTCTCCTTTCTTCCCTTCTCTCTCCTTTCTTCCCTTCCCTCTCCTTTCTTACTATCACTCTCCTTTCTTCCCTTTTCTCTCCTTTCTTCCCTTCCCTCTCCTTTCTTCCTATCACTCTTCTTTCTTCCCTTCTCTCTCCTTTCTTCCCTTTCCTCTCCTTTCTTCCCTTTCCTCTCCTTTCTTCCCTTCCCTCTCCTTTCTTCCCTTTCCCTCTTCTTTCTTCCCTTCCCTCTCCTTTCTTCCTTTCCCTCTCTTTTCTTCCTTTTCCTCTGCTTTCTTCCTCAGTACTTCCTTCCTCTCCCCACCAGTGGCTTACACAGTAGTTAATACATCACAGAGGCTCCAACCCTTCACTACCCAATAAAACATATCACTGGCTGTGTCTGCAATCTTTATTCGCTCTAAAGGTGACCACACATATCACTGACTGTGCAGACTGTAAAGCTGACCATACACAGTGCAAATTTCTTTCCTGCAACCACAGGTTGAAAGAAAGTTGCTTGATTCCTCCATCAACACAGATAGTGTTGACAGGGGAATCCCTCCTGCTGAGCCATTGTCTGCTCCTGGCGGGGGCTGGGGTAGCTGTCCCCGCCAGGAGAAGACAGTTATTATTGCTAGCAGCTATACCTGCTCCTAACGATAATAGCAAGTAAAATCCAGCAGGCTGGTTGTACCCAATTTGATCGATCAACTTGGTACATTCAGCCTGCCCATATACGGTTTGAATCATGGCTGGTTCCTGCTGAACCAGCCAAGAATCGAACCATCTATGACCGGCATTACATTTAGACGGGTTTGTACATAATTACTATGTACTGTATGTGGTTTCACATAGAACCTAAACATAATTCATAAATATTGGAAGAGGTTGTATGAAATAGTGATTATACATTACATCTATCATTAAAATCTCATCAGTGAACAGGACACACGTTTGCATTAATAAATCTTTTATTATTCTAAGTAAAAAAAAAAGGCACTATATTAAAATGTACATTATGACAACTTGATGGCAAGGGGTAGCTGCACCATGCGAGAAGGGGAGCATTATAACGCTAGACTAAATGAGCATTAGATACTTAGCATGGGGGAAGCGGGATGGAGGAGTTTACCCAAATGTAATATTTATAAGCTGACCGGAGATCAGCTGTAAAGTAGAACTGAAGGCATTTTTTTCATTTTGCATTGAGTAAGGGAGGGTTATAACTGCTGTCGTTTTTTTTTTTTTGCCATATGTGTCTAATTGGGGGGGATTTCTTTTGACTTCCTGTCCCATAGCCACAGCTGAAGGAAGTTGTCACCAGATCTAGAGTCCCTATTGGAAGGTTTCCCCTCTATTCCTATACTGGTGACTACTCAAAATCTGGGATTTCATTTCACTTTCAAGTTCAGGGATAGAGTTAACCAGTTTGGCCTTCAAATATACTTTAAGTCAGAACTCTGGCAATTCTTTATGCACCCCACTCTGCAATGTAGTTGAGGTACATACCTTGTATTGCTAGATATTGGACAGAGAGTATTTGCTTGAGCCCCAACTAAGAGCCATGTCAGGATTTTCATACTACACAAACTACAGGTTTGGGTGTCACATATTTAGAGATATATATTTTGAGACAGGTTCCCTTTAATAAGATTCATTTAAAATACATTAAAGATTTTTTAAAATTTTCCATAAATAACAAAGCAAGAGGTCCAATATTAATAAAATAAATGAATATAGAAACCAACTTCCTGGACAGCTCCTGCCTTTGACTCCAGAAAAGAATGGGCTTTGACTAAAACGTCTGATTTAACAAAGAAGCGTTGTGACAACGGAGGCTTGTGATGAATAATGGACACCGTTCGGCAGAGAAATAATAGACATCTGATAGTGGTCCGAGTGATACAGAGCGGGGATGAATAATTAAATAATAAAGATAAGAACAAGACCTACGCTGGTGTCACCTCTGAGCTGACTAATGTTCCTTCCCGTCACTCATCGCATGGCTAATCACCGGAGAATCTGATCTCTGCCGATGACTGGAACTGAGCCAAAGGCTGATGAACACTCATAATTAAAGTGCACCTGTCACGTGTTTCCAGTGGGAGGAACCAATGGCCTCTCTGTCACTCAGAACTAGTCGTCACTCTCTCAGAGTGTCCTTGTTTGGAGTGCCTTTATGGTGCTGGGTTATGTAGGCTACTGCCTTTACGAATGCACTAAATATGGCTACTCACATGTAAAAAAGAGATCATGCCAAAAAAAGATATAGAAAAATAATGTATGTTATTGTTTTCATACACCTGGTGGAGAGGTAAAATAACAAGGGCAACTTGTCTTGCTTTTCCATCCCAAACTCCCCTGATGAGGTAATTTGTAATGTTGGAGCAATAGAGGGTTATGAGTGCCCACAGAGTAGTCAAGGATAGGCCTAAGCCTGTAGAGTAGAAACTGGAGTCGAGCCACTGAAGATTGATGAGCAGATTCATTCATGCAGACGTGCACAGAAACAGTGCCAGGAACAAACTGGGTTTGGCAAAAGTCAAGTAAAGCAGATCCAGAATCGACAAATGGATGTGGGGTCAGGCCAGGCCAATTGCTGGCTTGCAATGTGCTTTCGAAACACAAGGCAAAAGTAGGGTCAGAAATCACGCCTACTTCAGTAATGAAAAATTGGAGAATTAGGCAGGCAAAAAGTTTTCAAAAGCAGAGCCCAGCTTCTGGAGAGACTGGGGTTTAAATAGCATGTTTGCTGGGAAGACCATTGCATGCTGGTTAAATGATTGCACTCCTATACAACAACATTCACCCAACCATGGAATGCAGTGCTGTGGCACATTTTCAGGTTCCAGTACCATTTATCTAGTGAGACTTTTTTTTGACAAATATCCAAAACCATACAACTTTAGGTGGAGTGCAGCGTTGTGTGTCGGCAGTAACACACACAGTCCAAGTGCGATAAAAGAACCTGTATTGAAATAATGCAAAGCCAGTTCACAATAAAACCAGTGGAAAAACAGCCCAACCGGTTACACTCACAGGTCCAGCATCATGTAGAGAGCAGGTCTCTGCCAAACGGACAATGGCTGTTGAGAGGGGCAGAATGTGCCCAAACAGGAAGATGTCCAGGGAAGTTGCAAGCGCTAGGCTT
Source organism: Lithobates clamitans (assembly GCA_037952925.1). Classification (NCBI taxonomy): domain Eukaryota; kingdom Metazoa; phylum Chordata; class Amphibia; order Anura; family Ranidae; genus Lithobates; species Lithobates clamitans. The sequence continues at coordinate 874,528 of JBBGZY010000464.1, forward strand.
TCCCTCCTTGTTAGGAACCTTTTACTGCCACTAGACCTGTCCCTACCAGGTGGGGTACCTGTCCCTACTCTACCCACTCCGCAAAATATGTGTCAAGCCTGGTAGCCAGGGCCTTAAATTGGCTCTGCCCAGCCCAAGATGACTGCCATCCAATTGGATAGCTTCCCCAGTGACCCAGGAAATCATAGAGAATCCATGTTCCCCTTGATTTCCTCTCTAACTGCAATGCCGCTGCAGAAGAGCGCCACCTGCATTGGAGAAAGTAGACTACACCTGCCTACACAGCTATAGAAAATGCTTTCTACCATAGCCACTAAAACACATTCATTTCCCAGGTAACCAAAAGCAATTGCACCAATATCACAGCTAATAATATATATATAATGAAACTGTACTGTGGTGTGGGGTGCTTTCTTTGTATGGAGGGGTCTTTTTCCTATTTTGGTTGGAAAGTTTTAAGAAGTATGGATTTCATCTCTTGTTGTTGTGGCACAGAAAGAACCATGTCAAAACTGTATTCTGTGAATTATACATACAGTCTGTGTGTGGGATAAACAAGCCAGGAATCCAGGCAAATTTAGCTGTGGGCCACCAACCTATGCAAGTTAGGGGCTTTGGAGAAAGCTTGCGTTTTCAAGGATCACCTAAAGGCAGACAGAGTAGAAGAAGCACTATTGACAGTGTTAAATGCGTCACCTCTCCTGGTTCCTGTGTCTCTGTCTTGGTGACTGTTGTTTGAAAAATAAACTACGTTGGAACGGCTTTGTTGGTGTGCAGCAATTTTCCTTTTCCTAGAGTAGATAACTGGACTGAATGGAGTAGGGAGTTCTAGATGAAGGGAGATGCTCTGGAGACATCCTGGAGGTGAGCATGGGAGGAGGAGATACGGGGACTAGAGAGCAGGAGATCTAAGGAAGAGTGAAGAGGATGGTTTGGATGATATTTTGAGATAAGGTTGGAGAGGTAGCTGGGGCAGAATTGTGGATGGCTTTGTATGTTATAGTATTTTGAAGTTTATTTGTTGGGCGAATGAAAACCAGCAGAGGGATTGCCAGAGAGGAGAGGAAGACACTGAGCGATTGATTAGGTGGATGACTCTGTCAGCAGGATTCATGGTAGGCTGAGGAGAGAGAGTCTTTGTAAAGGTAGGCCAGCAAGAAGGGAGTTACAATAATCAAGGAATGTGTGTCCTATATATTAGATACAGTATACAGTGTGTGCTGTAAGTATGCAAGGTATATCATTTCTGTTCAGCTTTATAAAGAACAAGACTTTATTCTCCGATAGAATTCAAATTTTCAGTTTTTAGGCTGGCCATAGATGGTTGGAATCTTGGCTGGTTCAGCAGAAACCGGCCGAGATTGGAACCATGTATGGGCAGGCGGAATGTACCTAGTTGATCGATCGATCAACTTGGGTGCAACCAGACAGCAGATTTTTACATATTATTATTAAAATCACAGAATACAATGGAAGGGATTCCCCATCAACACTGTCAACCTGTGGTTGCAGGAAAGAAATTCGCTCTGTCTATGGCTTGCCTTAGGTAGATAAGTATTAATGATCTTGACTTGAATTTCAGTCCTTAGGCAGATAAGTATTAGTGATAAGGACTCAAATTTCAGTCCTTAGGCAGATAAGTATTGGTGATAAGGCAATCTACTTACAAGTTAGGGGATTTTGTTTAATACAAATGTCTTGATTGGACTGATGCTGTGCATGTAGGTTTTTTTTTCGTATGTTATGCTGCTACATTGGGACCTCGGTTCCCACACTGGGAGATCATTGCTAGTAGTTGAGGCTAAAGTTATTTAGGTATTTGAAAGTCAATAGTTTGACTCTGAAAAAAATGTACTATTTTATGGGCAACCAATGGCAAATAAGTGAGTTGCTGACGTGAGAGCATAAGGGGGTTAATTGGTTGATATTCTAGCTGCTGTATTTGAGCTACAGTAATTGTAGCTTCTTTAGGTCATGGGATTACAACAATGCAGCCGCAAGATAGTGGGTTGGGGGATCTACTGGAGACACTGAATGTTAAAACAATGACCATGCTGCAAGTGCAGTAATCAGTATCAGCCAATCACAATTGTTTACTGTAGTAAAATCAGAAAAGGGTGAGATCCAATTATTTAACATGGGTTACCATACTTTGCATATAGTCTTTGCGCCTTACACTACCTTATAAAATAAGTGTAGTACTCTCCTAGGTGGGTACTAGGATTAGCGTATAAACGTTTTTGGCTTCTCTGCTTAACAGGGAGACAGGTAAAGTTAACTGCGGTGTGCTTAACAGAAAGCGGTGATCGGCTAGTGTAGTCTTCTCAGTGTGCTCTGGTGTTGCTCCTGCTGCCTTGAAGTTTCACTGTATCCTAGCAACTAAGGAAAGTGATGGATAATAGGCAGAAACCATGCAGTTGGGGAGCAATATTCATACAGCCCTGGCCAATTACAAGGGTAGGTGCCCCTATGCCTGCTGGGTGCCTGTATTTATGTTCTAGGAGCTCATGGACTCTTGGTATTTTTCCTGCAGTTGAGAGGTCCAGTTGGGGAGGGGGGCCTGTTGCCTCTCCTAAGCACAGGCTGCCGTGTGGCCTCAGTTAGGCAACCTGAGGGCCTGAATGCTGACACTTGGGGTTTTTCTGAGAGCTTTCTGAAGGAGAATGTCCATGGATTCTGTCTAGTATCATGGAGGAAGGTCATCTGCGACCAGGGCCTTATGAGTACAGACCCCCTAAAGGCATTCTAGAAGCTGCCACTGCTGAATCCCCCCTCTGTATGCAAGAAGTCAGCTGTTGGGTGTAAGCTGGAGGGGACACCGTCTGGTCAGGGAAGAGCAGGGTCTAGTCAATTCATACCAGTTGCAAGGGACTTTTCTCAGTCTTGTATAGTCCGTTTCACAGTTCTGCTAAGAAAACTTTCCTCAAGTGCGAATAGTTGAATTTGAAGTATCTTACTAAATCCTCTTCCCTATCCAAATTCTCCAGAAATAAAAAAATAAAAAACAAAACCCCTAGACTGATTATTGAAGGCGAGTGGAAGAGTGTGTGCACCTGTTTGTGTGAATCTACCTTGTGCCTGGCTGCACAGTAAATGTGGAGAAGACCTGGGCAAAATACCAGCAGCTCCTGCGGGGGCAGTGCTACATAAGTCATAAGAAAGCAGCTATTTATTGTCAAAGGGCCATGTAATTGGGAAGTCCTGGTTTGGAGTCCCCTCACGTCTTCCAGAACTTCCATCTTCCTGGGGAATTTTACTGACATGCAGAAGTCAATAATTCCTTTAAACCTCATTCTCCACATTGTATCCCCTCCGCTGTGAAAAGCGATTCTCTTGACTTGTATTGCTTTCATTTAGCTGAAGGAACAGTTGTTTTTTCTCCAGAACTTCTTTATTCTTCCAGCCTCTGACTGTGCGAAATCCATTTGTCGACAAGTTTTTGCGTTGGCTGAGTAATTATACAGCCTGTGGTGTGATCGCTAGTCTACAAAACAATCTGTTTCTTTTAAGTCAGTTCATTTTAGAGGGTATTTAGGTAAATTCACAAGGCTTTGTTTCTTCTTCTTTTTACATTTTGGATAGAGAAAGAAAGGTTTAGAAGTTCTGTGAGGTTTTTACAGCTATCTTTCGTTTCGCTTCCTGTTCTGATGACACAATTGAATGTGATGGAACATCTTCTTAGCTGGGGCACAAACCATAGAGAGGAAAGTACCAGCCCAGTGGGATAAAGTCCAGAAGTGATTTTATTATGAATTATTACATAAAAACCAACATGTTCTGGGGCTCAAAAGTTCCCCTTCTTTAGGTAGTTAGGCAAAGTACTCTGAATTTAGTAAACCAGAAAAATCCTGAATTCGGACAGGAGGCAGGCCAGCAGGCAGAGTTATGGTCAGGAAGCAGGCTGGGGTCACATCATGAAGACTGGCAGAGGCAAGATGGAGTCAGGAACTAGCTCGGCCAGCAACAGGTAGGTAGGAGAGAGCAGGTCAAGATGAGCCAGGTCAGCAATGGGTAGACCGAATCCAAAGGCAAGTTGCATCAGCAACAGGCAGAAAGAGCAGAGGCAGGGGAAGACAAGCTGGGTCAGCAACAGGTAGGTAGAATTAGAAACAGGTTTAAGAACAAGCTGAGTCAGCAACAAGTAAGCAAACAACAGAACAAGGTTTCTCAAGTCACAAGGTGAATAGCTATACACAGTAATATCTTACTTCAGCACTGAATCTGTAATAGGCCTTCTGGTGCTAATGCTGAAATCGGGCATGAGCTCTTTACATGCTCATGTATACAGTATGTGCAAGCACATGCAAGGAGCTGGTTTTGACTCTAGGCTTTAGATCATATGTCAGAACATGCGCATACACATGGCATCCTATGATGCTGTCCTGACAAGACTACTGATCAGTGGCGGCTGGTGCTCAAAATTTTTGGGGGGGCGCAAAAAAATTTGAAAAAAAAATCATCAATTGCAGCCACTGTGCCCATCAAACACTACTAGTGTGCCATCAAACGCTGCTACTGTGCCCATCAAACACTGCCACTGTGCCCATCATATGCTGCCAGTGTGCCCATCAAATGCTGCCAGTGTGCCCTTGAATGCCCCCAGTGTGACTCCCGCGACAAGCTCAGTTCTCCATGCATCTCCTGCCGTCCTCATTTCACGTCCTCTCTCCTGATAGGCGTCCAATAGCGGCGCCCATCGTTTCAGCCAATCAGGTGACAGATAACAGACCTGAGCACCTGATTGGCGGAGAAGCGGTTTAATGTTAGGAAAGCGAATAGTCATTCACTAAGCTGAGTGGCCTGAGTGTCACTTTTTTTGAAGCCTATTAGAGCCTATGGCTCTATTTAGGGGCTTCAAAAACACCCCCCGCCGCTGTAATTCAGGCGCCCTGCGCCCAAAAGGGGCCAGGCGCTTGAATAGGTGGTGGCAGCAGTGGCCATAGATAGATTCATGAATCTACCTATTGGTGATAGAGGAGGTCTCAATGTACTACGTGTAGGGGGGCCTTAGCTGCAGCCCCTAATATCACTTAGGCCTGGTTCATACCTTTGCATTTTTTAGTGCATTTTCAGTTTTACAGAAACACACTACAGTCCATTTAACATGGTTTCCTACAGGTGTAGTTCACATCTGTGTATTTTATGGAAAGGGCCAGGGACCTTTTTCTGGTTTTTGGTTCCATAGACTTCAGTGGATTAAAAATGTGTATTGAAAAACGCAAAATGCACCTGCAATATGCAAACTACAACCTGCATAAGTGTGAACCAGGCTTAAGAGGTCATCCATAAAATCAGCATATGTAATTCTATAGCCTGTCAGGGAATGGTAGCGACTGCAGACATGCTACAAGTGTGCTTGAAGACAGGAGACATGCTGCAGGAGACAGTTAGCAACTGTAGACATGTCACATAAGACTGCTAGAATTTACTACCATCAGAGCATTATTCCAAATCCATGTTCCCAATTATTGAATGCCTGGGACAACAGCCACGTACCAAAGGATTGCATGCGACCATCGGAGTAGTAACACAGGGAATGTACTAAACGAACAATCAAATTTAAATACAATTGTAACACATTGGGAAAATAAAAAGTAAGGGCGCTAGCACATTACAGTCTATATATGAGCAATATGTGAACTACAATCCAATATTCGTGAAACATTCAAATAAAAAACAAATAACAAAAAACTGCACAGTCTATAAAACAAAAATAGTCCTTACTGTAAAACCCCAACCACCATGCTTTATGGTGTTAAAGTGCTCCTTTGATTAGTGCTCCACCACAGTGTGTACGAATTGCACACCTACCAACCACCTCTATGAAATAAGCCTTTGGTAACTTAGGTTACCAACATTTTTCTAGTTGTATTCATGATGTTCCACATTTAAAATGCTTAATAGGAATATGCCAGTCGCTGTCCTCTCAGATGGTCATCCTCATACCCCAGTAGACCCAGAAAAAATATAATGGTCCAGGATAGTGTAATACTGTTTATTATAAAGGCCAAAACAGAGATAAAATATTAATTTTACATTTACAGGTGCTATGGTCAGCACTAACACAAACAGCCCGGTATTAGTTGTCCTGCCAGCTGCTCTATCTGAGCCGGCGTGCGTTTCAAACGTCCGAATGAGCTAACCAGATCCATCAGGAAGTGACGTCGCGTATGGCGGACGCGCAGCCTCAATGCATTTCGCTTATCAGTGTCATCAGGCAGTGCACCATGGTGAGCATTGAGGCTGCGCGTCCGCCATACGTGACGTCACTTCCTGTTGGATCTGGTTAGTACATTTGGGTTGGCGCTGATAGCGAAATGCATTGAGGCTGCGCGTCTGCCATATGTGACGTCACTTCCTGTTGGATCTGGTTCTGTCGTTTGGAACGCATGGCGGCTCAGATAGAGCGGCTGGCAGGACAACTAATATCAGGCTGTTTGTGTTCTTGTTGGTACTAACCATAGAACCTGTAAGTGTAAAATTCAGTGTAAGTGTAAAGTGTAAAATTCAGCTTTACATATTTAACATTACTCCCTACACATTGCAGAGATGGCTCTGTAACTCTGTACTTTTCTCCTTCCCAGAATGTACTTCTTCATCCTACATGTAACAAAAAAATCTAAATTCCTCATTTGCAATTTTTAAGGCAATATATCACAAAATATGTTTAAAAGACAGTCATGTCAGTCTTTATTGTATCATAAAAGAATATTTAAACAGTATCTCTCAAAAGTGAGCACACCCCTCGCATTTCTGTAAATGTTTGATTATATCTTTTCATGTGACAACACTGAAGAAATGACACTTTGCTACAATGTAAAGTAGTGAGTATACAGCTTGTATAACAGTGTAAATTTTCTGTCCCCTTAAAATAACTCAACACACAGCCATTAATGTCTAAACCGCTGGCAACAAAAGTGAGTACACCCTTAAGTGAAAATGTCCAAATTGGGCCCAATTAGGCATTTTCCCTCCCTGGTGTCATGTGACTCGTTAGTTTTACAGGGTCTCAGGTGTGAATGGGGAGCAGGTGTGTTAAATTTGATGTTATCACTCTCACTCGCTCATACTGGTCACTGGAAGCTCAACATGGCACCTCATGGCAAAGAACTCTCTGAGGATCTGAAAAAAGAATTGTTGCTCTACATAAAGATGACCTAGGCTATAAGAAGATTTCCAAGACCCTGAAACTGAGCTGCAGCACGGTGGCCAAGCCCATACAGCGGTTTAACAGGACAGGTTCCACTCAGAACAGGCCTCGCCATGATCGAACAAAGCAGTTGAGTGCACGTGCTCAGCGTCATATCCAGAGGTTGTCTTTGGGAAATAGACGTATGAGTGCTGTCAGCATTGCTGCAGAGGTTGAAGGGCAGGGGGGTCAGCCTGTCAGTGCTCAGACCATACGCCGCTCATTGCATCAAATTGGTCTGCATGGCTGTCGTCCCAGAAGGAAGCCTCTTCTAAAGTCGATGCACAAGAAAGCCCGCAAACAGTTTGCTGAAGACAAGCAGACTAAGGCCATGGATTACTGGAACTATGTCCTGTGGCCTGATGAGACCAAGATAAACTTATTTGGTTCAGATGATGACAAGCGTTGTGGCAGCAACCAGGTGAGGAGTACAAAATCAAGTGTGTCTTGCGTACAGTAAAGCATGGTGGTGGGAGTGTCATAGTCTGGGGCTGTGTGAGTGCTGCTGGTACTGGGGAGCTACAGTTTATTGAGGGAACCATGAATGTCAACATGTACTGTGACATACTGAAGCAGAGCATGATCCCCTCCCTTCGTAAACTGGGCCGCAGGGCAGTATTCCAACATGATAATGACACCAAACATACCTCCAAGACGACCACTGCCTTGCTAAAGAAGCTGAGGGTAAAGGTCATGGACTGACCAAGCATGTCTCCAGACCTAAACCCTATTGAGCATCTGTGGAGCATCCTGAAACAGAAGGTGGGGGAGCGCAAGGTCTCTAACATCCATCAGCCCGGTTATGTCGTCATGGAGGAGTGGAAGATGACTCCAGTGGCAACCTGTGAAGCTCTGGTGAACTCCATGCCCAAGAGGTTTAAGGCAGTGATGGAAAATAATGGTGGCCACACAAAATATTGACACTTTGTGCGATACTGTATATATAAAACCATAACAGGCTGGTTCTTCGTACATATACAGAACAGATGGGCACCATGCTGCGGTTTGAAAAACGAATATACCAACATAGGGGTAACTCCTTCAAATTTGAGAAGGTATGGGGGAGCTGATTGAGTACTTCAGGTTTGGCTCCAACTGATTTAATTATGGAAAGAGTACACCTCTAATTGACAGGGGGTATCCCTATCCCATTTTTTCATGTCTACTAATAGGACTATAGGGGATAATGAAGGGGGAATATTAGTGGTGGATTGGTAACTCTAGATTGCTTGCAATGTTGCTTGTTATTCTGACTGGCTATATACTCGTTGGTGGTATGTGTAGTATTTTACTTGTATTGGCTGTTTGTATTTGACAGTGACATCTAAATAAACTTGTTACTTGATTTTTAAAAAATGGCATACACGGGGGAGTTTCAAAGCCAAAGTCACTGCTGACCAAAAAGAACACAACGGCTGATCTCACATTTTCCAAAAAAACATCTTGATTATCCCCAAGACTTTTAGGCAAATATTCTGTGGACTGATGAGACAAAAGTTGTGCTTTTTGGACAGTGTGCATCCCGTTACATCTGCTGTAAAGCTAACACAGCGTTTCATAAAAAGAACATTTTAGCAACAGTCAAACATGGTGGGGGTAGTGTGATGGTCTGGGGCTGCTTTGCAGCTTCAGGACCTAGATGACTTGGCATAGTTGATGGAACCATGAATTCTGCAATCTACCAGAAAATCCTGGAGTATGTCCAGCCATCAGTTCATTACTTCAAGCTCAAGCACACTTGGGTTATGCAGCAGGACAATGATCCGAAATACTCCAGCAAGTCCACCTCTGAATGGATCGAAAAAACTAAATTTAGGTTTTGGAGGGGCCTAGTCAAAGTCTGGACTTAAATTCGAATGGGATGCTGTGGCATGACCTTGCTTGGAAACCCTCCAATGTGACTGAATTTAAATAATTCTGCAAAGAAGAGTGGTCCAAAGTTCCTCCACAGCGATGTGAAAGACTCATTGCCATTTATCGTAAATGCTTGATTGCAGCCCCCATGGGTGGAACAACCAGTTATTAGGTTTAGGGGGCGATTACTTTTGCACATAGGGCCAGGCAAGTTTGGACAGCTTTTTTCCCTTGATAAAATAAATCATCATTTAAAAACTGCATTTTGTATTTACTCGGGTTATCTTTGTGTAATATCAAATATTGTTTGATGATCTAAATCATTTAAGTGTGACAAATATGCAAAAAAATAACAAATTTAGGACGAGGGTAAATACTTTTTCACAGCACTGTAGATATTGTAATGCACTGTATATGTACAAAGAACCAGCCGTGTTATTTTGTGATACAATAAAGACTGACATGATTGTCTTTTAAACATATTTTGTGATACTGTATATTGCCTTAAGAATTTCAAATGGGGAATTTAGATTTTTCATTATCAGTCTGAGGGATGTTGGCAATATCAGAGCAATCCTTAGAATTTTGACTCCATCCTACATGTATACTTTATGGATGCAGCCTGTGAGGATTGGGAAGTGTGCTGTGAATTATGAATGATCTGAAAGTAAAATAGTGTATAGAGAGCAGATTAATATTTTATTGCGAAGACGAGGGAAGATCACAGGAGGAAACACCTGACACAACACTTTTCTCAATTATTAACCACTCCACTCTGAAAAATATTCCTTACTGCAATTTGCAAACCATAGCATACAGGGATCATAAAATGGGTTATATTTAAAAGGAAAAACAGATTGTAGTTTTCTTTTTTCGTCTTTCTTTATTGTGTTCAAGGCTAAAAATACATAAAACAAAAATAAAGATTAAAAAGAATAAGCAGCTAATTGTGAAATATTGCATAATAAATATTTTGTGGAAAAACAAACTGCTATTTACAGAGCTCAATAGCTGAAGCTGAATTTTAAAGACATAGGCCATATGTTTACCTCTATATGGCTTCCTCCAAGATTTAAATCAAAGACTGAGTGACTGAAAAGACAAAACTTCTACTGTGCCCTTTCTTTAAAAAAACCATGGTGCTCTGATAATCCTTTGTCTTATATTAAATGGTTATTTTTCAAAAAGTGTATGCATACAATAAAAAAAAACTATCAACCTAAAAACAATTGAAATTAAATTGACCCCAAACCATTGTAGATTCTATTAGGCTAAAAGCATTCAAACATTCTAAAAATACTTTTAAATTCTTTTTAAACATTAAATAGGTTGGCAGGCGTTTATAACTTTGCATTGCATCGACAACATTTGCGGTTTTGTGGCAGTAAAAACAGGTGATTACGCTGCATTTCCCCACCTCACCCCCCCCCCCCTCGCCCCACTAGGCCACAAAGGCAGTTGTATGGGGTATACACATGCCACATTGCGGCAAACATTATCCCTGTTGTCACATTCAGCAAGCAATACCACCCACAGAATGCTACCCAATCATTGGCCATGCTGCAATGCAGTGTAGGCTTTTACATATTAAACTAGGCAGTGGCAAGGCAACATAACATCTCCTCATGGCCTGTAAATGCCCTCTAAAAAGTGATCCACTGTGGATCACTTTTCAGAGGGTGATGCTTGAGTAAATGAGCCCTTAGTCATGAATTTAAAGTGGTTCTAAAGGCTGGACATTTTTTACCCTAAAGCATTAAGGTAAAAAAATATCCCTGTATTTGTATCACCCCTCACCCCCCTGTATATTTACCCGAGGCCGTTCTCGATCCAGCACTGTGCCCGTCTGCAGCGGCTCTCTCTCTGTGCTCACAGAGGCAGCAGTAGGAGCCATTGGCTCCTACTGTCAATCAGAACCATGTGAGCAGACAGCGGGGGGGAGGGGCAGAGCTGCGCTCTGTGTGTCGATAGACGGCTCTGGGGCGAGCCCACAGGTGCAGCTTCCTATGTTGGTACACCAAGAAGAGGTGAAGCCCAGAGTGCCAGCGGGTGACCCGAGAAGAGGGAGTTTGAGGCAGCCCTGTGCAACACCATTTCACAGAGCAGATATAATATGTTTATTATTTTATTTTAAAAAAATTAAGCTTTTTAGTCACTTTAAGTGTATGTATAGCCTATTTTTTGTTTTAAATTAGGAAAGGGTTAAAACTCTTCCTAGTTTATTTTTCCTGCCCTTAACCTGCTGGGGAGATTCCTCTTTACTTCACATCCATTCCCTGATGTCCTCTGCAGAGTGTGAACCTGGAGGTGCTCAGCTCTGATCATTAGCGGGCTCAGAGCTGTCAAAATCCAGTTGAAAATCCAGGTAAACAGCAGATCAAGTACAGTTTGAACTATATCGGGTGTAACAGGGAGCAAGGGAGATGTTTAGTAGACCCCTAATGTCTCCATAAAGACAAACTGTTACCCACCCACTGCCATCACATAGAGAGCAAGTTAACAATAAAGTTTAGTGAAAAAAAAAACATAAAAATGTTAAAACATTTAACATTTTATAAAAGATACGAATTATTACCGTAGGTATCACGGTGCATTCAGGAGTAAGAGAATTAATTCTAGATCTTTCATTTACAGTTGACTCAGAACCGATGAACTGCAAAGCCTTTTAAAGCATTGCCTATTGGTGATTTTGTGTATTGGAATTTTTCACAGTTTTGAGGCTTGACATATTTGGTATCTATTTACTCCCTACTCCCATATCTCTTATTTTATATTAAAAATTGAGGATTATATGGTGTGTGTGTGTACTAAATTCAATTTTAGCATAAATTTCTCTGAAAATAAAGATTTTATAAGCAGTTGTGCAAATAAGCAACATAAAAAATTCCAGCTACCATCTTGTTATTTTGTAGGGCCTTCGCGTTCAGAAAATCTATAATTTTCTGGCGGTTTTAAGTAAATGTATAGCCAAAAATGCAGATGTGTGTGAAAAATGAAAAAAATAAAATTGCTCCAGAGACGAAATGGTTAATGTGAGATGGGGGATGCTTTTAATGCAGTATTGCCGTTCACTTTATTCAAAAGCCACTAAATCATTGTTAGTCCTGATTACATAAAATGCCAATTTGCAAGACACCAGCTAAAAGCCTGTATCAGGCTTTGGTCATCTCATTACAGGCGGTGATGAGCATTTGCCTGCAAATATGGAGTCTGCTGAAAAGCGAAAAAGTGTTGTCATCCTCATTATGCAGGTTCTCTTTAAGGTCCACTTCATCAGACTGTTTTTATGCAATATCATATGAACACTTGGCATAAATATCTGACTGTATTATATCCCTACAGACTCATTGGAACATTCCGCATGGTCCTCCAGAAAGTGGTGGAAGAGGCTCAACTGGAAGTGACCGACACGCTCATTGATGACAATAATTCAGCAATCAGAGTATGTATCTAAAACAGAGTTTAAAGAGCAATTTGCTGTAATACTAAATCATTCTGTCAACTACTGAGATTGTGCAGAAAATAACAGTTGAACAAATCCTTAGATTACGTTTAAGACAATTTCTACTAGCCTAACACCTAGGGGGTGATTTACTAAGACGAATGCGCTGCGCTGGTTCACACCTTAATTGGTGCGCCGGAAAAATCGTTGATTGAACGTGCGAACCGGCGCAGGCAGACGCGGAAAACGATAATAAATATGTAAATTGCAACTGGTGCTAGGGTAACTGTGGTTTTCTCATTGATAATAGCGCACACCCAATACAATTGGTTAATTTCATCTCATTGGATGTGTCTTGTTAGGCAATTAGTAGGTGTTCTCAGTTAATTAACCCTTTTGATGCTAATCTCATTCCTATTACTTCTAATATATTGAAGAATATTATTAATATCTAATATTCTTGTATCTCAGAGGCGCTTCCGGATGAAATAGCATTGATAGCCAAACTGACTTAAAACAAAGTGTGAGTTTATTGTCACACAGTTGGCATCATAAATACAATGTAAAAAGTATAATAGTTCAGTTCAGTGTGGGTAAAAATATATGAAATAGAATAAAAAGTTATAAAGCTGTAATAAGCTTATGATAGCATGTGTGCTTCATGGCTGCTGCCCTCCTCTCTCCATGCTGTCTTGTGTGTCCTCCAAGAAGAAACAGGAAATGACGTTCTCAGTCTTCTGGCAGAATTGACAGCTGTCCCAACTTATCAAAGTGTCATGTGAACATGTCAGTATCTATCCTAGTAGCTGTGTGTGTGTGTCTGTGTGTGTGTGTCTGTCTGTGTGTCCTTCAATATGGAAGCATTGGCTTTATATGTTACATGTGAACGTGTGAACGTCATAACCTCACACCAACTTAGAACCTTGTATGGCACATATTCATTTCTGCTAGCCTCAGTATGCACTCATAGTCATATATGGCATACGATTGACAAGCCCACATGTAACACTCCATACTTGAAGTAATATGCTGATCATGTAATGTCATATAACCAAACATCTATATAATATGAACACATATTATCAACTTTACATTAAGTAACTATATACTAGTACTTATTAATATGACTGGAACTACAAACTAACCTAACTAAACAGGATATAATCCACAATGTATATTCCTTTAGCTATGTGGACACGTGTCTATTTTCGTCTTCTCATGACATTCTACACCAAGATACCTTAAATATCATACTCAAATTGGCTACACCAGAAAAATCCAGCAATGCTCAGCTTTAGAAGAAGAATCATGTCAAATCTATTGATCAAGGTCATTCACACATACTCTATTTATTATGATTAATCATAAAACCAAATATGTTTTGCAAGCTTGCCATGAATATAATATAACACCTATAAGTGCCGAATTATGAATTTGGAATAATATTCTAACATATATCTTTGTTTTTTTTCTATTTTTACCCAAATCTTTCAATACATTACAAAGAACAGAGAAGTGTTTCTAAACCCAATAAATTAATATTTTCAGATCTTGATCTTTAAATGTGACCATACACTGCAACCAGTTAGATCTTAAAAAAAATAGATTTAGTGCAAGAGCCTGTTTGATTTCCTATCATTTGAATTGATTGTTCAAGTGCGTCTTCCTATTACCTATTTTGCCTAATTATTGAGTTGTACAGAGATTAGCCAATCAGATTGCATAGTGCATGACAATCTTAAGTGCCAAATTTGGAATGTAGATGTGCCATGACCCACTTGTATTTTCCTAACGATATTTCTTGGGCATTATACAAGGCACATGAGAACACACCTTTTTTCAAAACATGCTAACGTGATTCACCAGGAATCTTCAAAGTATGGCTCTACAGCTGTTGTGGAACTACACATCCCATGAGGCATTGTAAAACTCTGACATTTACAGACATGACTAGGCATGATGGGAATTGTAGTTCCAGAACAACTGGAGGGCTCTGCCTCTGCTAGACTATTATTATGCCTCCAGAATTGGGAGTGTGGCATCTACCCAATTTCTCTCTGCTGGTGGACACAAGAACCTACATCACTAGATATATATTTGGGCAACACTGTGGTGTAGTGGTTAGCACTTTCACCTAGCAGCAAAAAGAGTCACTGGTTCAAATCCCACTCGTTACACCATCTGCCTGGAGTTTGCATGTTCTCCCTGTGCCTGCGTGGGTTTCCTCCAGGTACTCTGGTTTCCTCTCACACTTTTAAAACATGCTGGTAGGTGAATCGGATCCTGTCTAAATTGTCCCTAATATGTATAAATGTGTGTTAGGGACCCACACAAACACCACCTCATGTTAAAAAAAATTTAAAAATGTCTTAATTTGCAAATAAGGATCATCTCTTCCTCAGAGAACAGTGAGCAGAGCATGGTGGTGGGAAGAAATTAGCAGCAGTACAAGCAACTTCCTGTAGGGGCGTGATGTCATTCCTGTGTGCTGGCCACCACTTCCGGGAACCAGATATGAGCCACGGGTACATGCCTCCGCGCACACAGCAGTTGCGCATCTCACATACAAAGCGGTTGTGCATCTAGATGCAGGAACCCAATTTTTATGGAAATTAATAGTAAAGCAGATGCAGATTTCCAGGGCTGGACTAACAAATGTTTCTAGTGAGCTATTACCTTTTGTACCACCACCCCCTCCCTTTAGAATGTAAGCTCTACGAGCAGGGCCCTCCTGTATCTTTTGTATTGAACTGTACTGTAATTGTGTTGTCCCCCTTATACATTGTAAAGGGCTGCGTAAACTGTTGGCGCTATATAAATCTCGTATAATAATAATAGTGAAAAGCAACTGGTGTTTTCTATTAAACTAGGTCTAAATGGGCCATTGACAGGCATCACAGTTAATCTTAGGAATGTGTCTTTGCAAAGTTAAACTAAATTAAATCCTTTCTTATTTTTGCTTGGGGATAGAGTGCAGAGGGATTACAAGTCTTGTCAGTTTTTGGGGATGTCTGCACCCCTGATAGGGTGAAGACATCTCCCAAATTTTGTCACTTTCTCCTTCAAATTTATTCACTTCCTGTCACATAGCCAACAAAGGAGTGAGGGTAAAACCCTACCAATGTCTTTCCTTGGGGACACACAGGTCAATCTAAATAGTTTCCCCATTAGGTAAATTGCACTCTAGCATTCTGCTGTGTGCACCCCAAATTATTAGGTATCTTAGACTTTGGGGTTTATTTACTAAAGGCAAATCCACTTTACACTACAAGCGCACTTGGAAGTACAGTTGCTGGAGATCTGAGGGGGACATGCAAGGAAAATAAAAAAAACAATATCTTTGCTTCCACATAATTGGATGATAACATCACCAGTGCTTCCCCTCAGATTTACAGCGAATACACTTGTATTGCAGAGTGGATTTGCCTTTAATAAACCCCAAATGACCTAATAATGTGGGGTGTACACAACAAAGTGTTAGAGTACAATTTGCCTAATAGGAACACTAGTTAGATTGACCTGTGTGTCCCCAAGGAAAGACATTGGTAGGGTTTTATCCTCACGTCCTGTGTGACAGGAAGTGAAGCCAATTTTTAGAAAAGGGACACAAAGCCCAACCTAAAAAAGACAAGCAGGGGTTCTAACACTCACTTGGTTTCCCTCAAATGCCCACAATTAGAATAGGATTGTCTTGAGCTCAATTTTAGCTCAGTGCTTCTCAAGCCTGTCCTCAAGTACCCCCAACAGACCATGTTTGCAGGTTTTCCTTCATCTTGCCCAGGTGCTTTAAATCACAGTCAATGTTATTTTGGACAGCTATTTTAGCCAAGATAAATTCAAAAACATGTTCTGTCGGGGGTACTTGAGGACTGAGGCCGAGAACCACTGCACTAAAATGGAGAATTTAATACTTACCTCTCTGTAATTTTCCTTTCCTGGTGCCTATCCATGGCAGCATACACACAATCCATGAATATGCTACCATGAAGGCACCAGGAAAATAACTTTTAGACAAATCACACCTTTTTTTTGTTTTGCCATGCCAATTAACCTAGTTAAGCTTCAGCTGGGAAATCTGCTGCATGAAAATAAACAAAACACAGAAAATATAAAAATTTGCTACAAATTTTATTGTTCAACAAAACAGGACTTGGAAGAGAGCAAGGAAAGCAAAAAACACATGTATGTTAATTTGAGACACTAACAGAATATGGTTTTGAGGTCTGACCATTTTGCAGAGGAAATTAACAGGAGTGTGCCCACAAACAGACATCTATTAAGGATTTAAACATTAGTCACAACATCTTGAGGTAGATTTTGCTAAATAATGCAGCACAGACAATTAAATCAAAGTGAAACAACCTACAAATGACACACATTGACAACATCAAAAATATTTCAGGGGAAAATATCCCCCCCTCCCAGTCAAAAAAATACAATAAACCAAACTAAAAAAAAACTTGCTCTGAAACACATCTGTTTTGCAAAGACATAGCAAACGAAATACAAAGAGAAAATACATGTTACAAACTCCCAAGGACACCCAAATGTACTCTCTTGCCGGCCCCATACACACAATCTTGCTGCTTTTCCGGGTAAGGTAAAGAATGCTATCTGCAAGCTTTAGGCTGGCCATACATGGTCGAATTTTGAAAGAATTTTCTTTTGAAAATCAGAAAATTTGTGCATTTTGTGATCCGATTGATTTAGAAATTCAACCAACCAAGCCTTCAATTTCACCTCATGTTGCTACAGAAAATAATTTTTGTGGCTGGGAATCTTCTTTTCTTTCCAGGAATTTTCTTTTCTTGCACATGCGTATTTCTTTTTTGATTACATTTCTCGCGCAATTAGAAAATCGTTCGTTTTTCAAAAAATTTCCATCATGTCCGATTACTCAAATTCAATGGCTGCCCGAAAATTGGCTGTTGCTGCAGACCACTAATGGGGCGAAATTTGAACGAAAATTCTTAGATAAGATTTTCAAAAGAAAATTCTTTCGAAATTCGACCCATGTAAATAAAATAGGTTTGTGTGCTAATGAGGCAATTGAAAACACATGCACAGTCTATGAAACACACAAAAATGCAAGTTCACCCAATGTAGAGACAGAACTTAAAAGTGGGTACACCTGTTATGGATGCACTTAAATTACTAACCCCAAAAACACACTCTCTGAGCATGCCCAGAAACATCCAAGTGCTGCTCACACACAAAAAGAAGAACAAAAAAAAAGGAAAGTCCCTGAGCATGCCTAGACCAACCCAAATGCAGCTAGCACAAAATAAGCCACCCCCTGTCCAAAACTAAGCACATCATCCAGCATGCTACAAAATTACAGATGGGCCAAACACCCCCCGGTCCGGGGGGGCAAACAGAGAGCCTAACAAGGGTAAAAGTTATATAAATTTAGAGTTGCGCCCATTCAACCCATGCAATTGCATTTGCGTTGCTTGACATTTACTAAGATTTAGGCCGCACAGTGAAGAAACGCATTTGAACGAGCTCAAGAGCCACTTGCGCATGCGCAGTGCTTGCATTGATCTCAAGCAGTTCTAAACGTACTTGCAGGCACAGCAGGCTTTCTCTGAAAAAGTTACTTTCTCATTCTAATTTGGGCATATTTTTTACTTGGGCAGTTGTTACTATACTTCCTCACATCACGCCATAATATTGGCACCTTCATCTTCTGTTAATATTGAATTGAAGATGCCGTGCGCCATGTCCATAGCGATGCACAGATTGCATTCTCCCATGCGCTGATTTCGCTATAGTAAATGGAGGATTCACGCTCGTTTCGTAAATATGAAAATGTGCGTTGCGCCTCGCTGTGCGCCTCTACTGATGAAAAAAAGGAAAGTCCCTGAGCATGCCCAGACCAACCCAAATGCAGCTAGCACAAAATAAGCCACCCCCCTGTCCAAAATGAAGCACATCATCCAGCATGCTACAAAATTACAGATGGGCCAAACACCCCCCGGTCCTGGGGGGGGCAAACAGAGAGCCTAACAAGGGTAAAAGTTATACAAATTTAGAGTTGCGCCCATTCAACCCACGCAATTGCATTTGCGTTGCTTGACATTTACTAAGATTTAGGCCGCACAGTGAACAAACGCATTTGAATGAGCTCAAGAGCCACTTGCGCATGCGCATGCCCATTTACTATAGCGAAATCAGCGCATGGGAGAATGCAATCTGTGCGTCGCTATGGACATGGCGCACGGCATCTTCAATTCAATATTAACAGAAGATGAAGGTGCCAATATTATGGCGTGATGTGAGGAAGTATAGTAACAAATGCCCAAGGTGCGGCCGGACCAGAGTCTTGTAGAGCGGGAGAATTATCGCTTTATCTCTGGAGTTAATTCCCTTTTTATTGCATGCTAATGTTCTATTGGCTTTGCTTGCAGCAGCTTGGCATTGCCTGCCATTGCTGAGCCTATCATCTACTAGGACCCCCAGGTCCTTTTCCATCCTAGATTCCCCCAGAGGTTCTCCCCCCAGTGTATAGATTACATTCATATTTTTGCCACCCAAATGGATTATTTTTCATTTTTTTTTTAAACCTCATTTGCCATGTAGTCGCCCACCCC
This sequence comes from Lithobates clamitans, assembly GCA_037952925.1. NCBI lineage: Eukaryota > Metazoa > Chordata > Amphibia > Anura > Ranidae > Lithobates > Lithobates clamitans. The sequence goes on from JBBGZY010000464.1 coordinate 893,606, forward strand.
ATTAATTTGTTCAGATCTTCTTGCAAGGTTTCCACAACCTGCGGAGAAGTTATTGCCCTGCTTAGCTTAGTATCGTCCACAAATACTGAGATTGAGCTGTTTATCCCATCTTCCGGGTCGTTTATGAATAAATGAAATAGGATTGGTCCATTAACCTCCCTGGCGGTAATCCTGAGTGTGACTCGGGGTGAATTTTCATTACCAAAAGCGGTAACCCCTGAACCACACTCGGGATTGCATCGCAGGATCCATGTACAGTGTACTTACCTTGTCCCCAGGATCCCGCGATGTCCCCCCGCGCTGTGTACTCCGCCCAATGTATTACTGTTTCTGGCTCCATTCCCTGCGAGCGTCACGACGCACAGGGGCAAATTCAAAAAGTGAAATACACATAACACATACAGTACACTGTAATCTATAAGATTATATTACTGTATCAAATAATTTCACATCCCTTTTTTCCCTAGTGCCTTGTCCGGTGCCCTGCCTGCATTTTTTATTATATATACTGTTCTTTCTGCCTAGAAACTTGAGAATGTCCATGGCAACCAAAAAGCGTCCCTTTCAGTGGCGGCCCGTGCAGTGTGGGTGCACGGGCACCGCCCCCCCCATCCAGGCCCCCGGCCCCTTTCAGGACGCCGGACGCATGGATTCCTATGGCGGGGGGCGGGAGGGGGTGGTACTTATTGAGGCATTTGATTAGAGCCGGAGGCTCTAATAGGCTTCAAAATAGGGTGGGCTCGGGCGCAGAGAGTGCATCCTGATCCCACCCAATTGTGTGATGATAGCGAATACATTTTCGCTATTTTCACACTAACCTTCCTCCCCGCCAATCCGGAGGGCGTCCAGGAGGTCTGTCAAAGCCGCACGAGCAGGGGGAGTGCTGTCAGAGCTGCGAGCCCCGCGAATAGGGGGGCCGGTGGCCACAGTGGCTGTATTTGGTGTGCACAGTGGCTGCTTATTCTGGGCACAGTGGCTGCATATGATGGGCACAGGGGCTGCATTTGATGGCAAAGTGGCTGCATTTGATGGCAAAGTGGCTGCATTTGATGGCAAAGTGGCTGCATATGATGGGCACAGGGGCTGCATTTGATGGGCACAGTGGCTGCATTTGATGGGCACAGTGGCTGCATATGATGGGCACAGTGGCTGCATTTGATGGGCACAGTGGCTGTATTTGATGGGCACAGTGGCTGCATATGATGGGCACAGTGGCTGCAGTGGCTGCATTTGATGGCACGGTGGCTGTATTTGATGGCACAGTGGCTGCATTTGCTGGGCACAGTGGCTGCATTTGATGGGCAGAGTGGCTGCATTTGAATGTCAAAGTGGTTGAATTTTATGGGCACAGTTGCTGTATTTGATGGGCACAGTGGCTCCACATGATGGGCACAGTGGCTGCAGTGGCTGCATTTGCTGGGCACAGTGGCTGCAGTTTATGGCACAGTGGCTGCATTTGATGGGCACAGTGGCTGCATTTGATGGGCACAGTGGCTGTATTTGATGGGCACAGTGGCTGCATATGATGGGCACAGTGACTGCAGTGGCTGCATTTGATGGCACAGTGGCTGCATTTGATGGCACAGTGGCTGCATTTGCTGGGCACAGTGGCTACATTTGATGGGCACAGTGGCTGCATTTGATGGGCAAAGTGGCTGAATTTGATGGGCACAATTGCTGTATTTGATGGGCACAGTGGCTCCATATGATGGGCACAGTGGCTGCAGTGGCTGCATTTGCTGGGCACAGTGGCTGCAGTGGCTGCATTTGATGGCACAGTGGCTGCATTTGCTGGGCACAGTGGCTACATTTGATGGGCAAAGTGGCTGAATTTGATGGGCACAATTGCTGTATTTGATGGGCACAGTGGCTCCATATGATGGGCACAGTGGCTGCATTTGCTGGGCACAGTGGCTGCAATTGATGGGCAAAGTGGCTGAATTTGATAGGCACAGTGAGGCTGATGGTTTTTTTTTTTTTAAGTATTTTTCAGAATTTTGAGCACCAGCCACCACTGGTCCCTTTTACATCAAAAGAGGTATTAGACCAGCTAGAAAACAGAGATAGTGAATTAGAATCACTTGCAGAATTGAGCGATAGAGATTTGTGGGGAAATTCATCATCAAACACTGGAAGTGACGACAGTGACAATTCTGCAACTGAGCAAATTTCATTGTTTTTGATTTGATTACATTATTGAATAAAATGTATTATTATTATTTGTTATAATTATTTATAGTTATTATATTATAATTTTATGATTTCGTTTTCAAACTTTATCATACCCGGGATGTCTACTAGACTCTTGTTTGGACAGATTTAAAGTGATTGAGTGATTCCTAAGAATTACAGGCCTACAATATAAAACGCCAAATTTCTATGCAAACCAATGTACCACTTTGAGCTTCAAAAACCTGACATAGTCATACTGCCAGGGAGGTTAAAGTTCATCTGCGTGTAAAGCCAGGCGTTCCAATACATTTGGTAATATAGTATCTCTCCTGAAGGGTGATCTTAGATGGTTGATTCTAATTATTGCCAGGGACACTTCCCTTAATGGGTGTCACTTCCTCAGTGACATTGTGCTGGTCCAGGAATGGAAGGACCAGACTGGCAGGTTGCCACCAGTGACAGCACCCCTAAAGACGATCTTCATTGTGGCCCCCATTCCTCAAACTCTGCATAGAAGAACCTGTAGAGGCTGGTTGGAAAAGCACGATGTCCTGCTCTACAGGAAAGTACAGATGGCTGAAATTAAGAAAGAATTGTGTTCTTTTGCCTGCAATATTTTTTATTTTTTTGGAGGGTTTCATAATCCAGATCTATTATATCAGCAACAATAGCGTTCTCAAGGATTTGAGATGGTCTGCTCTAGAGATAAATATTTGATATATTGGGAGCTAACATTTTCTGGGGCAGAAAACTGACAAGTTCAATTTTTTCCTCTTATTTCTATATAGTTCTAAATATAATATTTTCTAGTTGCCATAACAACCCACAAAGAATTTATCACTGTCCAAAAATGTATGTTCTGCAGCGGTAGAAGCCAAAACGACAATAAAAGAAAAGTAAGTCTACCTCTTGTTCTCTACAAGCTGTATCTTCGCTCCAACTATCACTGAGCCAAGGTGACTGGAGTCAATTAGTATCTCACAAAAGTGAGTACACCCCTCACATTTTTGTAAATATTCTATTATATCTTTTCATGTGAAAACACTGAAGAAATGACACTTTGCTACAATGTATAGTAGTGAGTGTACAGCTTGTATAAATTTGCTGTCCCCTCAAAATAACTCAACACACAGCCATTAATGTCTAAACCGCTGGCAACAAAAGTGAGTACACCCTTAAGTGAAAATGTCCAAATTAGGCCCAAAGTGTCAATATTTTGTGTGACCATCATTATTTTCCTGCACTGCTTTAACCCTCTTGGGCATGGAGTTCACCAGAGTTTCACAGGTTGCCACTGGAGTCCTCTTCCACTCCTCCATGATGACATCATGGAGCTGGTGGATTTTAGAGACCTTGTGCTCCTCCACCTTCCATTTGGGGATGCCCCACAGATGCTCAATAGGGTTTAGGTCTGGAGACTTGCTTGGCCAGTCCATCACCTTTACCCTCACCTTCTTTAGCAAGGCAGTGGTCATCTTGGAGGTGTGTTTGGGGTCATTATCATGTTGGAATCCTGCCCTGCGGCCCAGTCTCCGAAGAGAGAGGATCATGCTCTGCTTCAGTATGTCACAGTACATGTTGGCATTCATGGATCCCTCAATGGTCTGTAGCTCCCCAGTGCACTCATGCAGCCCCAGACCATGACACTCCCACCACCATGCTTGACTGTAGGCAAGACACACTTGTCTTTGTACTCCTCACCTGGTTGCCGCCACACACACTTGACACCATCTGAACCAAATAAGTTTATCTTGGTTTCATCAAACCACAGGACATGGTTCTAGTAATCCATGTCCTTAGTCTACTTGTCTTCAGCAAACTGTTTGCGGGCTATCTTGTGCATCGTCTTTAGAAGAGACTTCCTTCTGGGACGACAGCCATGCAGACCAATTTGATGCAGGGTGCGGCATTGAGCGGTCTGAGCACTGACAGGCTAACCCCCCACCCCTTCAACCTCTGCAGCAATGCTGGCAGCACTCATACATCTATTTCCCAGACAACCTCTGGATATGATGCTGAGCACGTGCATTCAACTTCTTTGGTCGGCCATGGCGAGGCCTGTTCTGAGTGGAACCTGTCCTGTTATACCGCTGTATGGTCTTGGCCACCATGCTGCAGCTCAGTTTCAGGGTCTTGGCAATCTTCTTATAGCCTAGGCAATCTTTATGTAGAACAACAATTCTTTTTTTCAGATCCTCAGAGAGTTCTTTGCCATGAGGTGCCATGCTGAACTTCCAGTGACCAGTATGAGAGAGTGAAAGCAATAACACCAAATTTACCACATCTGCTCGCCATTCACACCTGAGACCTTGTAACACTAACAAGTCACATGACACCGGGAGGGAAAATGGCTAATGGGCCCAATTTGGACATTTTCACTTAGGGGTATACTCACTTTTGTTGCCAGTGGTTTAGACATTAATGGCTGTGTGTTGAGCTATTTTGAGGGGACAGCAAATTTACATTGTTATACAAGCTGTACACTCACTACTTTACATTGTAGCAACGTGTCATTTCTTCAGTGTTGTCACATAAAAAGATATAATAAAAAATTTACAAAAATTTTAGGGGTGTACTCACTTTTTTGAGATACTGTATATATATATATATATATATATATATATATATATATATATATATATATATATATATCAATTATTTCCAAGCGTGCTCTTCACACTCCATGCAAATGCCTTCTGCACACTCCCCATCCCCCTATGTGGTTATGACTCACCAGGTCCCAAGACCCAGGGTGAAATTGGTCTAGTAATATTTTTTTTGGGCATCAAGAGGGTGAGTGGTGGTGTGACCAATTTCCATCCTTCACGTGTCCTCATACAGAAGACTAAACAAAAAATGGCAAGATCATAGTGCAACCCACTTTTATTGTATATAATATATCCACAAAAACATATAAAATGTCCATTCACATTTGTTTGTGCCTAAGCCAGCACCAGCAGGATCCAGCAGTTTGCTGTTCTGTCTGTGTCACCGTCCACCCCACCAGCAAGATGGCAGCTCGGCGTGTGTTTCACCGCCCGAGCCTCATGAACCGGATGTGGCGTCAGATTTACCATACCCCCACCTCAACGCGTTTCGCCGCCCACAGCATCATCCGGAAGCCTTATTTTAGTTGTGATTTTATCATTTATATTCAAAAGGTTTTTTTTAGCAGCTAGCGCTCACCTGGAGTTGTATATCAGTGGAGGCAGGTGCCTAGGGGGCACATAATTCAGGGGCACAGTTCCACAACTGAGAGTCTTTTTCCAATACCTTTTAGATGTATATTTCAATACAACTTTGAAATTAACCCCTTTAGGGAAGTGACCTCAACTACGGTTTTCAGTAAGGGGACACTACTCCATTCTAGTATCCCCTCCTCAAACCTCCTTAAGGGACACCCCTGCCCTGCCCCCCGAGCTAATGGAAAACATTCAGAGACTCCATCATTAATCCTCACTTTTGCCCTTGGACCCGTATACAACAACTTCACCCATTTTATAAATACAGGGCCGATATTAACCACTTCCTGACCAGAGCACTTTTTACAATTTGGCACTGCGTCGCTTTAACTGGTAATTGTGCGGTCATGCAATGCTGTACCCAAACAAAATTTGCGTCCTTTGTTCACACAAATAGAGCTTTCTTAAAAGACCGACAATTAAAAAAAAAAAAATCTTTTTACTTTTTGCTCTAATACATAGCCCCCAAAAATATATAAAAAAACAAATGTATTCATCAGTTTAGGCCTATATATTTGCTTCTACATATTTTTGGTAAAAAAAAATCGCAACAGGCGTATATTGATTGGTTTGCGCAAAAGTTATCGCATCTACAAACTACGGGTTAGATTAATGCCGCATACACACGAGCGGACTTCTCGTCGAACTGAACTCCGAAGGGCTGTTTGACGGAGTTCCGACGAAACGGACTTGCCTACACAGGATCACACCAAAGTCCGAACGTGATTCGAACGTGATGATGTACGACCGGACTAGAATAAGGAAGCTCATAGCCAGTAGCCAAAAGCTGCCCTTGCATCATTTTGGTCCGTCGGACTAGCATACAAACGGATTTTTCGATCGGACTCGAGTCCGTTGAAAAGATTTGAAACATGTTCTATTTCTAAGGTCCGTCACATTTTTCGACAGAAAAGGTCCAATGAAGCCCACACACAATCGAATTGTCCGACGGATTTGTTCCATCGGACCTTTGCTGTCAAAAAGTCCGGTCATGTGTACACGGCATTAGGGACTTTTATTTATTCATTTTTTTTACTTTAATTGGCAGTGATCTGCGATTTTTAGTGGGACTGTGACATTGCGGTGGACAAATCTGACCCCAAATGACACTTTTTTGGGGACCAGAGCCATTATTATATTGATCAGTGCTAAAAAAAAAGCACTGATCAATGTAAAAATAAAACTGCCAGGGAAGGGGTTAACACTAGGGGGCGATCAAGGGGTTAACTGTGTTCCCTGGGTGTGTTCTAACTGTAGGGGGGATGGGCTTACTGAAACATGACAGAGATCACTGTTGACAGGGAACAGAAGATCTCTGTCATGTTATTAGGTAGAACAGGGAATGCCTTGTTTACAGTTCCCCGTTCTGCCTCTCCTCGCCGCGATCATGGGCTGCCGCGATTGTGGGCCGACGGAGGACAAGGATCAAGTCTGCGGGACCCGCGGGTGCGAGCACCCGCTATCCTGCTTTTGTGGACTGACATACAGGTACGTCACTTTGCGCAGCAGTGCCATTCTGCCTACGTATATCGGCGTGCACCAGTCGGCAAATGCTTAAATGCTGACAAGGCCTCCCACAAATACTGCCACTCAACGCTGTCAAATGCTTTGACGGCATTGAGGGACAGTGCGGCTCCAGAGCCCGGCTCTTCTGATGGAATTTATAGTTTTAAAAATAATCTCCTAATATTTAATGATGTTGATGTACCTGGGAAGAAACCACATTGATCAGGGTGGATTATGGTATGGATTATTTTACTTAATCTATTAGCCAGCACTTTTGCCAGTAATTTAACATCTGCACAAAGCAGAGAAATCAGTCTATATGACGCAGGTTGAGTTGGGTCCTTCCCCTCTTTTGGTATTATTATAATCATAGCCTCTGTCATGGATACCGGTAATTCTCCCTTTTCCAATGCCCCATTTAACACCTCTAATAGCTCTGGCAACATTATCCTTCCATATTCCCTATAAACCTCATTTGGTAATCCATCTGGTCCTGGTGTTTTATGATTAGCTGATTCCAATACCGCCGTTTGTATTTCTTTAATAGTAATCTGTGTTTCTAACGATATCCTATCTTCCTCCAACAGATGTGAAATGGTCAACCTCTGTATAAAATCCCCCGTTTCTCTATCTACCTCTCCCACCTGGGATCTATACAGATCAAAATAGTCATTTTTAAAAACGTTAATTATTTCTGCTGAACACGTGGTCACCCTTCCAGCATGAGTCTCAATGGACATTATAGCAGATGTAGAGGGGCCTTGAGACCTTGCCAGAAGGGTCAGCATGTGTCCAGTATTTTCTCCCTCCTCATAGTGGGCTTGTTTTAAAAAGAACCTTCTATTCTCAACTTTCTTCAGGAACAGTATTCGGTATAGTTGTTGTGCCTCAGTCCATTTAGCTAGATTATCTGGCGATGGGTCTTCTACATATACTTTTTTAAATATCAGTCACTTTCCCCATTGTATCCAGTTGATTAAAGTTACCCTGTTGCTGGTATAACAAGATCCAAACAGAGCTATCCTGTAAAAGAACGTGTTAAAGTGGAACTAAGCTTAAAGCATTTGTTAACTCAAAAAGAAAAAAGTAGATTCTGGTCCCTTAAGGCTGGGTTCACACCTATGCGAATTAGATATGGGTTTCTCCGCATCCAATTTGCATAGTAGGAGAATGTGACTGGCTCCCTATGGAGCCGGTTCACATATCTCCGTTGCGGCTGCGGAGCGCACTGCACTGAAATGCTGTGCGTCTTTGGCTCTGTTTCAGGGCCGAATTCAAGCATAGATTCGGCCCTGATTCTTCCCTGAAACAGGGAACAGGAACGCACAGCGCTCCTGTGCGATCCGCAGCTGGTTCCAGTGTGAACCGAGCCTAAAGTAGATTACACAGCACAGCGCTTGCTCTATGTAATCTGCCCCCCTCTAAACTGTAAAAAAAAAAAAACCCTAAACCTACCACTTCCTGTATGCCCTCTCTAAACAAACCACGATAACCAGGGCAGCTCCACCCTGATCACCGTGGTCAAAGTGCCTCCCTCTGTGATAGGCTGCCTGCTCTCTGCTCTCTTCTCTCCCCCCTCGCCCCCTCTTTCCTCCCTGTCACCGCCCTCTCTTTCTGTCTCTTGCCCGGCCCCGCCCCCCCCCCCCCGCCGCTATTATTTTAATATTAAAATATAAAATCTGTCACTGCCAGCCTCTCTATTAGAGGCTGGAATAGCACAATGTGTATGTGTTATTTTAAAACGAGTGCTGTGAATACTGAATATCAGCTGTCTTCAGGCCGGTCACGTGACTTGCGGCCGCTTTACAGCTCTTATGGGTGTCTTCTGCGGAGGAGACGAGCGGCCACGTGATCTCCCTCTGATGTCAGAGGGAGATCACGGCCCCTCCCACACAAGACATCTATCAGAGTTGGAAAGCGGCCGCGAGTGATGAGACCGGCCTGGAGACAGCTGATATTCAGTATTTACAGCGCTCATTTTTGAATAAAACATACACAGTGTGCTATGCCATCCTCTAATAGAGGGACCTGCACAGATTTATATATATATATGCCTTAACAAACACTTTAAGTAGAAAAAAACTGAGCAGGCAGCTTTTTATTACAGAAAAGACATGTGGTGACTCTTCTGCAATATCAAAAACGTACTTGCCTGCTTGCAGTCTTCTACTGAATGTACAATGAGCTGCGCCAGAATGGCTGACTCCCATGGGCATGCATGGGATGATGTCATTCCTCCACTGGCCAATCAAGAGGCCAAAACTCTGGCACCAGAAGTAGCCAGGGAGAAGATGATAGCAGCTGGCAAAGGATGTAAATATAGGGGAAATACCGCTCCAGGGGAGCAGGAAAAGCCAATTCCGTCACTGATCCCTCCTAGCAGGTGCTGACCTGGCTTGCCACTGCAGTAAACCAAGAAGATAGAAGGAAATAGCCACACACCACAACAGGATACTGAATAATGTTTCTTTATTCCAAAAGATGACAGGTAATACAGCACAGGTTTCCAAGGATGTTAACACGTTTCACACAACCCTTAATCGTATGCTGTGTGAAACACGTTGGAACCCTGTGGTGTATTACCTGTCATCTTTTGGAATAAGTAAGCATTGTTCAGTATCCTGTTGTGATATGTGGCTGTCTCCTTCTGTCTTCTTGGCTAAGGATGTAACTGCCAAATCACTGGAAGTGAAGAGTTACAGGCGGTGCAGCTATTATTGCAGCTATTATTATTATTATTATTATTATTATTATTTGTAGCACTATCCCCAGAGGAGCCACTAGTTTGTTTGGGTCTTTCTGACCTCTACTAGGGATGATCCGTCCTGTATCTGGAACCAAATGACTCAGCCATACCTAGAAACAGTTTAAATGGGCTTTATTTACAGCAAAAGGCTTGGAAAGAAAGAATGAGTTAGACAATTTGTATAAAAGCAGTGTGTATACAGTTTGACTTGTGATACAGTAGTTGATTGACTAAAATTAGAGAGTACAAAATCTGGTTCAACTCTGCATAGAAACCAATATCCAGGTTTTATTATCAAAGCTTAATTAACCAAACTGAAGTAGAAGCTGATTGGCTACCATGCACAGCTGCACCAGATTTTGCACTCTCGAGTTTTAGTAAATCAACCCGACAGATTGCTATGATAGCAGTTTGTTCCCCACAACCACCTGTGAAGTAACCGGTCCAGAAAATACACTAGGCCAGCATAAGGGAACGATGCTGAGACAATAAGCAGAAGTTACTTTCTTCACCATTGTAAAACAGTATACAAGTAAGGTCATTGACGGCAATAGATACACTTTGGGCAATAGTAATACCATGTATCTAGACCAGTGGTTCTCAACCTGGGGGTCGGGACCCCCTCGGGGGCCAAATGACGATTTGCCAGGGGTCACCGAATCCGGGGCTGTTCCTGAAGCCAAAATGCTCTCCCAGCCTTTTTGTGGGCACCCAGCAGGGCTATCCCTGGAGCCCGTGGCTGCCCACTCAGCCTCTTCGCAGCTGCCCATTCAGTTCATAGCATGGCTGGGGGGCAGAGACTAGAGGTCAGCTGACTGGTGAGGAATGAAGTGGGTGGGGCTGGAGGAGACCCTAGCTCCTGATTTCGGCATAGGTGTCACTGCTGCGAGACACCACAAAGTTGGAAACACAGTGAAGCCTGAGACACACCTGTGATTAGAGTTGCCATTAAAAGTCCCCACTACAGTTCTCAGATCAGAAGATGACCTTAATCAAGAGCACCTAAGTTGACTGATCAGAACTCCCCCCAGCATTGCCACTCATTTCAACTCCCTGCCAGCACTGTCACTCATACCCCCCCCCCCCACACCAAGGAGTAAGAGAGGGAATAAAAATAGAGAATACATGGAAGGGAAAGGAAAAAGAGGGGAAGGAACAAAGAAAAAGGGAGAGAAAGTATAAGAGAAAGAACAAGAAAGACGGCTAGAGAGAGGGGGGAGACAAGAAATGAGCATAGAGAGAGATAAAAGGGAAAAAAAGGAGAACAAAGAGAAAGATGTAGTGTACCATAAGGGGTTTTAATACTGTACAAGTGAAAGAGACTCAGAGAGCGCTAAATGTCCATGGGTTAGGGGCGCAAATTACTTGTCTTGCTTTGGGTGCTGGCAACCCACGCTACGAAAATAATTTTACTGTTAGGGGTCCCTACAACTTGGGAATTTTTATCATGGGGTCATGGCACTAGGAAGGTTGAGAACCACTGATCTAGACCCTACTTATCCACTGTCCTGTTGAATACTATCTCATTTCTGACAGCTTTGAGGAGATTTGAGTAATAGCATAGTCCCCTTGTGGCAGAATGCCCTTATGGACAGAAACACTGGCAACAACAATCAACTGAACACTTTAAAATGGCAAACAGGCCTCACACCACTGCAGTAGTAGTAGTAGTGGAGTCCTCCTGAAGACAGTCAAGGCCTGGATGGCACACTCCTACACTCAGATCGTTATGTATAGGAAAAAATTTAGCTCCTAAGTGAAGTCAGGTGAAAGAAAGACCATTGGGCCTTAGGCCTGCCTCTTCAGCCTGAGACCACTGCCCTTCTCTCAGTCATTTCGTCTGGTTCTGCACCCATCTTAACTGCAATCTCCCAATTCTCTCAGGCATGTCTCCCCAGTCTTTCCGACTGCCAATCCAAGTTGGGGATTGGTCAAGGCTCCTTAAGATACCCCAGGCAGCCCCACCTCTCTTCCCCTCCTCTCCTTCTAGGACTTTCTAGAAGGAAGAGGGAGGTGACAGTGAAGTGATGCAGCCTGTGAGTCACCAGTTGCTACCCTAAACCACTCCCAGCAAATTTACCTACTCTTCCAACAAAAATGCTAACTCTAGCAGCTACCTAACTAGAGGTTATGTTCATTCATTCATGTCTTTAGAGTACAGGAAGGACCAGGGTTCCTGAAGAACATGCAAGCAAAATTGAATCGAGTTAGCAGAAGTGGTGCCCACTAAGCCACTGTGTTTCCCCTGCTTTCCAACACTCCTATGGGCATGGCATAGCACAACTCTACTAAGCACCGTGGCACCATGTGTACTTTGCAGTAATTCAGCAGCCGGTGGGAGGAACCAAAGTGCCCAGAGGGGGACACGCTATCCCATATGCTTGGGAGTGTTGACATGCAGAGGAAGCTATATCTTTCCAAGACAGTGAAGTGTGGATTCACCAGCAGCATGACAGGAAAGTCTGACATGTTCTTTTACATGGTATCGCTGTTTGGAATATGCTATACTAATAACAGGCTCACTTTCAGTAACTTTGAGTTCACTAAGCAAATCGCTTAAGAATAAACTTTCTTCAAATAAAATATTTAATTGTGCTGCCTTCAGATTTTTTTTAACAAAAGTGTCTTGTAAAGAGTTTAGATAACACTCCATGGAATATAATTGTCCTATTCCTTCATACGCTTCAACTGTCTGTGTAGACATTCTCTTTGTAAAATTTTGACGTTCCAGACCATTTGACTTGCCTGATCTCGTATTATCCACTTATATTCTCCGCTTGAAATTGAGACAGTTTTCTAAGTGTACAAAAAGTGTTTAAAAATAGCATGTCGTTAAATGGATGTCAGAAGAGTTCAGAGCTTAGACAAAACTCCAAACTTGTCATTGTCAGAGTAAATTGTCTAAAGAAAATGAACTTTGCCAATATCAAGTTCTTTCAGTATGCCAGTATAAAGTTGTGAGAGTCTGTTAAAGGGTATGTGAAGGCCTTCATTACTGTTGGAGCATCATGGTTGGATAACCCATCAACGCCTACAGACTTTCAAATGTCAAACCCTATTATATGTCTACATAGCTCATCTTCTACAGCGAAACCTCAGTTATACACCACTCACCCCCATGTTAGTGATGCTGGCTCCTTAATTACCGTTCAATAATCATTTACAGCTGATGTGGGATACTGGGAGCTCCCCCCCGATTTCACCAGTCTCAATACTGTTACACAAAATATCTCATAGGGAGTGAAATAGAGAGCTTGCTGCACTTAAAAAGACTTAGCAAACTCCTTATCATGTATGAACCAAATTGTAGCATTATTATTGTTGCATTAGCTTCATCCCAAGAGGCCCTCTCTGTGTGGAGGATGCCTTATGAAGTTTGCGCCCCTTTTTTTAACAAAAAAAGTGTATGCAATGGCGTTTTTTTTTAGTTTCAGATAGAGTAGGGAAGGGTTATACCCCTCGGCATGTTTTTATTGCTGTCTGTATCCCTGCAAGTGAGATGTACCCTACTTGTCCTGGCGACCATTGTCACCATGACTGAAAGTAAGAGGAAATCCAAAGAATTTGAGCTGTCATCAAGCAGTAGGTGAAATCCTCGAATGTTGGCACCTGTTCCTGTGACAGCTCTCTAAAGCTGGCCTTAGTTGGTTTGAATCTCAGCCGGTTCAGCAGGAACCAGCCGAGATTTAATCCATCTATGGACAGGCTGATTGTACCCAAGTCAATCCATCAATCAACTTGCGTACAACCAGCATGTCGGATTTCTTGCATTCGATTATTGCCAGTGGCTATAGCCGCTAGAGATACGCATTGTGGAGGGTCTCCCCATGCCCCTCCACCTAGAGGACACAATAGCTCCAAGGGAGGAATTCCCCCATCAACACATTCAATCAAGTGATTTTCTTTCCTGCCACCCAGGAAAGAAAATTGCATAATGTATGGCCTGCCTAAGATGGGAATTTCGATTAGTTTTGAGACATTTCCTCTTATTTCCTGTTATGTCTTTAGGACGGAAAGTGAAGGGAAATCTCAGCAGAACATAGAGAGTAAAAATAAATTTATAGAGGTTTTAACACTTCCCGACTCTACTTCCCTTTCCAACCAAACAAAAAAAGAAAAGGTTGGCTTTACATACATTTTGAAGAAGGTGAGAAGTTCAGACATTGCAGATTTATTTCACCTGTTTTTCTATCATCTAAAGGTGATATTTGAGTTGTAGGTAGACACTGGTGGGCTGAGTCAGTCCCTGGTTTCTTGTAGATCTCGCATAGCTTCCATAATTGCTGACTGTTCCTGTCCACTTGGGAGTTTTGGGTGTTCCCATCCACTTTTGTGTGTTCATGCTCCTCCCGTTACACTCCCCATAATAAGAAATAAATAAAATAAGGCAGTAGTGATGGTGGGACCCGACCACAACCAACCTCTTGTTCTTCACTTTTGTGATGGCATCAAAGTTTGCTTCTTATTTTCTTCAATTATAATATACTTCCCTGGTGATCCCAGCAGTTTTTTGACTTTCAGTGCTAGGGTGGCAAACCTCCCTAATCTTCTAAAGGAGCAGCTTTGTCACCCTAGGATAAGCAGTACATATGGCGTGGGTTCAGAAAGCCAAAACAGCTGAAGAAAGCAGATTGGACAGACACACTGCATTGACTTTTCACGCAAATAAGGTAAGTATTACAGAATCATGCATGCTAGGGACATTCTCTAATAGGATAGGGAATTTTTTATGTTGAGGTTTAATTAGTCATTATTTTTCTCTTAAATCCATCATGAACCAGCAAATGTGCATGCTCCTAGTCCTGAGACCACACAGGCCAATCAGCGCTGGTTCTCACATATGTGATCACTGTGATAGCCAATCTTTTTAGATTGTTTACATGCCAGCCTGCAGAGAACACTGGGCCTAGAGCATAGAGAATGAGATACAGTGTTAGAAAGCATTACAGAATGTATACACTATTTTTGTATGTTATTTTTTATTTTTACCTATTGTATTTGTTTTATTAATGTGATAAATAATATCTAATATTTAGTCAGCAAATTAGAGTTATTATCAAGCTTATGGATGAAGGTGCTAAATTTGGTTTGAGCACCTAGGATTCAATGACCTTTGGTCAGATAGGATTTAACAGGCCTATGTTACTAAGTGTGGATTGACAAACCCTTCACTTCACTGCTAAGGTCTGAAGTCTAACCAGATGGATACCTAGCCAGTAATGTTGCATTATCTCAAAGTGGTTGTAAACCCGATTCATGAAATCTGATCTGAGCACATATATCTGTAGTGTTTACTTATCTCTCTCCAAAGCACTAAGTTCTGTGTCTTTCTGCTGCTCCGTTCCTCAGTTATCAGCATGATAACTTCTGACAAGTTCTCCGACGAAGGAGATAAAAGCAGCTGAAAATTTGTGTTGGGGAGGGTGCTATAAATAGATTAGCAGAGAGCTGGTCTATTCACACTGCAGCTCTGCTAGTTTCTTCAATCCTCTGTGTGCTTTTCCTCCAATCAGCTCACACACAGTGTATGCCTAGACTCCATTCCCACTGCTGAAACAGGAAGAAAGACTTCTAGCAGGATTTGCACTTTCTAAAGAATGCAGAAAGCTGAAGACAGCTGATATACTAGTAAAATGCATGTAGGGTAATTTGTTTCATCTCTGTGTATCATCTGAGGCTATTCACTTCACTAGTTATAAGGGAGGGTTTACATCCACTTTAATGTATCATTGTCTTTGTTACTTTTCAGACCAGTGTCAGTATCGAGCTCAGGTATCAGACCATGGACGGCTCCGTGGGCGCCTGGAACGATGGCGAGTTTTTGGGCAACACAAACATACAGTCTGAACTGGACATTAACTACCACTTAGAGACGGACAGCTTGCTTTCTGGGCATAGCCAAAATTCTGCCACATCACCAGGCCGGTCACACCAAAGTCTGCACTCTGGGGAGAGGGCGTTCCGAAGGTAACAATTATTCTTCTCCCCCTATTGTTCCTGACTTACTTTTAAGGACAGTTTCAATGGATGGTATTGCACGCCTCGTTGAAACTTACCTTCAGCCCTTCTTGTCTTAAATCAGAACTCATGGTAGGCTATAACCTACCCACGTATCTATGTTCAACCTTGTCTTGTTGGAGAACAGTCCACTAACATACTGTAGCCGGCAACTCAATAATTCTGAAACAACTGTAATGGCTTTAAAATGTTAGGCTCTATCTGGGCTATAAATGTGTGGTTCTATATGTGATGTGCCACTGGAGATTTATGGAATGCTCTTCATAGTTCCTGCCGCAGTCTTTAAATACAGACCAAACTTCTTGTTTGTTTGCATTTGTAATTAGTAGAGCTCATAAGGGTGTTTTTTCCTCAGAGTGTTAAAAGAAAAAAGGAAAGATTTTTTGATTTGATTCTTTTGTAACTTTTTTTACAAGTGTTGTGGCTATACTAGTGACTATATTTGTCTCCGGATTTCTACTAACCCATCGAATGATGACAGGCAGTGCCCAACTACTTCTCAGATTGCTGGATTCATTGTATTACCGGTATACAGGCTCAGCAAATGAAGCTCATCATGTTGACAATTGAAATCAATGTTTTAAATGATATAGCTATTTTTTTTTGTTTATTAAGTGTTTATTGGAAAATTGGCAAAAGTAAAGTACATGCTCATGTGGGGAGGTGCAGGGGCAGTAAACACACCAGATGCAGTACCAGAACTGTATTGTGATTAAAGTCCAAACAAGCACAATTGCCATGTGGAAAGACAACCGGTCCGGGTGCACTTACAGAATGTTGTAGAGAACAGTGTACAGCAGGTCTCAGATGTTCCGACAGCATCTAGATCGCAGCCTGGCTGGTCTGTGTCCAAATGGGGAGGCTTCCAGGAAGGTTAGCGTGTCCGTGCTCTCCGTCTACTCATCTGGAACCTCTTCCTACCACTAATACTGTCCCAGTCAGACAGATGACTTGTCCCTACACTATCCACATGCAAAATGCGTGCCAAGCCCAGGAGCCAGAGTCTTAAATAGACTCTGCCTGTCCCAAGACAGCCGCCAGAGTCACCTGGGGCGGCAGCATCCAATCAGATAGCTCCCTCCCGTGACCGGGGAAACCATAGAGGAACCACCTTCCCCTCAACATCCTCTCCCTTTGCACTGCTGCTGTAGTTGAGCGCAACCTGTGGAGAAAGTAGACTGCACCTACCTACACTCATGCCAAAATAAGAAACTAACTTAGAGTGAATAGTTCCATTAGTATACAATAAATAGTACTTTTGTAGGTATGTATACAATGATATCCAAGTATTACATCACGCATAGGCTATCTATAAAAGAGGTGTGGGTGGGTGTAGATTAATTAGAAAGTAGAAGAGTATGAAAAGGAAAAGGAGAGTTGAGGATAGGGAATTTTGGGGAGCCTTGGTCCTTACTACAGCAGACAGGCATCAAATGGATTACCATGTATGTACATTTGTTCTCGGGTATGGAGTCAGGAGCACCTAGAAATACAATCATGGAGCTTGCTGATTGCCTAAAATGTTTATTGATTAAGAAAAGCTAATGAGTTTCAAGGGAAAAACCTTGCCCTTCTTCAGTGCTAAACATGTAGGAAACAAGAAAGAAGGCATTATTAACATAAAACCCCTATGAATTTTTTATGTTTATATTGTGTAACATTTTATATGATTGTATATTTCATAGATCTAGGTGTTATGTGAAAATGCATATTAAGACTATTAATCAGATGATTTATAGTACATACCATTTTTATGAATATACATAGCTATACTAAATTAAAAAAAATATCTGTAAATGGTATACAGTTTCATTTAGCACTATTTATTAACTACCATATTTCATGGATGTATGTTTTCAATTGTCTACTATATTGTTTTCGGTATGTTTAGCCCTGAAGAAGGGGGGGGGGTCCCTAATGGAACATAAGAAAACAGAGTTTTTAACCATTCTTTACTTTCTGAAAAAAAATGGCCTTAGATATATATTATTTTAATACAACTGTGATAATGGAAATTGCAAGTCGTGCATTTTCTCTTGCACAAGAGAACATTCTTCATTGCAGTCTAGTTTTCTGTTTTTTGGACTTATAGAAAATCAAAACAAATTAATATTTCCAAACCACATTAAAGGGGTTCTAAACCTCAGAAATGAAATATGAACAAAGCACATCCCTATATAGTGTGTACTGGTCTCAATCCAGAACACTAAGTGTAATTTCTGTCTGCTGCTTCCTTCCTCTGCTATCAGCATGAGTCTGACAAGCTTTCCTGACACCAAGAGAAAACAGGTGACAAGGGAGGGAGCTCCAGCCTGTGATTGACTGCCTCAGCTCTGTTCCTGTGTGAAGAGGGGTATGTCCCTTCCCTCCCATCAGCTCTCAGAGCTCTCCTCACTGAACTCTGCAGAGTGTAATTTCATCTTTTCGCCCCCTGTTTTTGAACGGCTCCTCCTAGGCATCCAATCCAGTGTCAAAACCTGCTTCCTGATTGTCGGGAGGAGGATCAAAGTTACAATAGCGAATATTCAGAGCACACTCTCTGCGACCAGAGCCCACCCTATATTGAAGCCTATTAGAGTCCCTACTAGAGTCCCCCCACATTGGAATCCATGTCCTGGTGTCCTGAAAGGGGCCGGACGCATGGATAGGGGAGGCGGGGATGGACAGGGGGGGTGGCGCCTGTGCGCCCTTAATGGACGGGCCGCCCCTGGTTGGTCACATGTAAATTTTCTACAATTATGTGGGCATCCCATATACCCTTACCCCATCCAAATTAATTCCCCTCAATAAAATTACAAAACAAAGTGCATGGACTGTTTTCTATCTAAGAGTGACTGAAAATCGCGTGCCTGGCTGTGCGGGGTGACAGGTGGACTACAACACTCAGCAGCCCTCACGAGGGTACCGCTACATAAAGACTTGTTTTTTTCCTATAAAAATAACAAACATGTTATACTTACCTGCTCTGTTGCAGTGGATTTGCACAGAGCAGCCCGGATCCTCCTCTTCTCGGGTCTCTCTTCTGTGATCCTGGCCCCACCCTCCTGTTCAGTGCCCCCACAGCAAGCAGCTTGCTATGGGGTCACCCAAGCCGAGTCACAGCTCCCTGTGTCCATTCAAACACGGAGCCCTGGCCCCGCTCCTCTCTCCCCTGATTGGTTAGCTGACTTTGATTTACAGCAACGGGAGCCAATGGCGCCACTGCTGTGTCTCAGCCAATCAGGAAGGAGACACTCATGGACATCGCTGGACAGAGAGGGACCTCGGGTAAGTGTTAGGGTGGCTGCTGTACACAGAAGTTTTTTTTATCCTAATGCATTAAGCTAAAAAAAACCCCTTCTGCCTTTACAACTCCTTTAAAGGAGAGGTACAGCCAAAACTCGTTTGGCTGTACTTCTCCAGTGGATCACAGGAACGCAGTTCGTCTTACACTCCTGTGACCCGTTTTCAGCAGAGAGCAGGCTGAGGTCCGCTCTCTGCTGACATCAGAGTTGGTCCAGGCACAGGTGTCATTACAACCATAGAGTCAATATCCGCCCAGATCCCTGGTCGTCATCCGGCTCAGCCTCTGAGCGAGTCACTGAGAGCCTCAGCCGGCCGCTCCCGCTCCCTCCACAGCTCAGCGCTCCAGTGAGTGAGGAGGGGCAGAGAGAAGAGCTGCTGACTTAAAGTGGATGTAAACCCGAAATTTTTTTTTTATCATTCTGTAGAGTATAAGATGTCCTACCATTTGAGCCCAGTCTTGCCACACAGAGTTAATCCATCTTTTATTGTTCAGTGAGAAAAATCTTGACAAACTGAGAAAAACTTTGTCAAATCCTCCCCCTTGCTGTGAGTGACAGCCTAAGACACAGGCATTATTTCTTAATTCCCTCCCCCACTCCTTTCTTCAGCAGCTCTGCAAGGATTGGCTGTTCCACACCTCACCATGATTTGGCATGCTGAAGTCATGTGGTTACTTTCCTGTCTTTTCACTGGATGTTAGAGATCATGACAAGCAAAGAAAGTGTTTCCACCGCTCAGGCTGACACTGACCCAGGTGTAAGTAGAAGTTTCAGAGCAGAAGAGCTCCAGGTGCTGGCTGAATGCTAGGCAAAGCAGGCTTGAATGGAGGAGAAGATTTGGATGCCGCACACTGGATGTAGTCAAAAAACTTCACTTTATTGAAAAAATGGGATCATCAAAACAACAAGACTGTCATGCAGAAAGTACAGGTAAGCTGACGCGTTTCGCACTCAGGACTGAATGCTTACTCATAGCTATGAGTAAGCACTCAGTCCTGAGTGCGAAACGCGTCAGCTTACCTGTACTTTCTGCATGACAGTCTTGTTGTTTTGATGATCCCATTTTTTCAATAAAGTGAAGTTTTTTGACTACATCCAGTGTGCGGTATCCAAATCTTCTCCTCCATGTTAGAGATCATAGCAGAAGTTCAGTGTTAGAAATACACAGGAGAAAATGAATATTGACAAGGGGAGTGTAGAGGTTGGCGGGGAGTCTACTGACATCACGACTCCACCCACCGAGCTCCAGACAACAGACCCGCCCACAGAATCTGCAGTTTTTCGGGTCTAATAACAGACAGAGGGGAGACATTTGACAGGTAAAGATACATGCAGGAGGCATGTATATCCTTATAGATAACCCCTATGGCAGTAGTTTAGGAAGGATGACATTGGGTTTACATCCACTTTAAAGTCAGAGTTGTGAGAACTGAGCGTTTGGTGGTGTTTGATCAGTCGATTCTCAGTGTTATGCCCCGTACACACGGTCGGATTTTCCGATGGAAAATGCCCGATCGGAGCGTGTTGTCGGAAATTCCGACCGTGTGTGGGCTCCATCGGACATTTTCCATCGGATTTTCCGACACACAAAGTTGGAGAGCAGGAGATAAAATTTTCCGACAACAAAATCCGTTGTCGGAAATTCCGATCGTGTGTACACAAATCCGACGGACAAAGTGCCACGCATGCTCAGAATAAATAAAGAGATGAAAGCTATTGGCCACTGCCCCGTTTATAGTCCCGACGTACGTGTTTTACGTCACCGCGTTCAGAACGAACGTTTTCCGACAACTTTGTGTGACCGTGTGTATGCAAGACTAGTTTGAGCCAACATCCGTCGGAAAAAATCCTAGGATTTTGTTGTCGGAATGTCCGAATAAAGTCCGACCATGTGTACGCCCTATTAGAGGAGCTGGAGGACCGATGCTGCATCCTCCTAGGTAAGTATGAATGTAGGGATTAGTTAGATTTTTTTCCCAGAGTGGGACTTTCATTTGATTAAAACAGATCAATGCGTGCAGCATATGTATCCAACACATTTCAGAGGTCAGAAGGAACACATTTCATCAGGGTTTGGGGTATAATGATAAGAATGAAGATTGTGTTCACAGAATTCTTGGTGGGGGAAATAAAATTGATAGTGTAGTCTGTGTAGACACAGTAGCTGGATCTGGTAGCCTAAACCAGCTTCTGTGATGCACTGTGACACCCGCAAAAAACACATTTTGGCTTTTGGCATACTTTAGGTTCATGAACTATACATATAAGAACATTTTGTATTATAAAACAGTGCACAATAGAGCAGACACAGCACTAACTATAACCCTAGTGTGAAATTTACCTAAGGACAAAACCTTTATGGGCGGAGTAGGGGAGGGTTAAAACTGCTGTCCCATTAGGGAGATTTCCTTTCACTTCCTGACCTTTCGTTCATGGTGACATTAATCAGGACAATTCGAGAAGGTGAATATCCCAAGGAGGACACCTTCTCGAATGTTCAGGAAGTGAAAGGAAATCTCCCTAATGGGACAGCAGTTTTAACCCTCCCCTACTCCGCCCATAAAGGTTTTGTCCTTAGGTATATAACCGTGGTTCTAAACCCTCACCAATCTATCCAACCCCCCTCCCCCAAAAAAATGCCTTTCGTTTTATCTATCTATCTATCTATCTATCTATCTATCTATCTATCTATCTATCTATCTATCTATCTATCTATCTATCTATCTATCTATCTAAATATGCCTATATATACGTAAAAAGTGCTGTCTTACTCATGGTAGATGACCGGCTGCTTGTAATAAACTGGGCCTTTTTTTGTTAAGGCTTTGTATGGTGATGAGTTTCAGAAAGTGATTCCCAGAAGTGTTCGGATATAAGCGATCGCCGATGATATGCTGTAGACAGGAAATCCCTGTGTCTAATCCATATCAATAACACATTCTGTTTACCCAACATAAATCCACTTAGTCAGTGAGTCATACATAACAGGTCTGGGAAAATGGCACAAATTTTATTGGAAAAAAACTCTTTTGTTTCCTGTATATAATCACAAATACAAGATTTTTCACATGCTGTAACTACAAATGGTCAGAGTGGATTGACACATGGGGGTTATTTACTAAAACTGGAGAGTACAAAATCTGGTGCAACTCTCCATAGAAACCAACCAGCCTTCAGGTTTTACTGTCAAAGCTTAATTGAACAAGCTGCAGTCAGAAGCTCATTGGCTACCATGCACAGCTGCACCAGATTCTGAATGCTCCAGTTTTAGTAAATCTACCCCATGGGGTCTGAACTGACATGAATAATTCAGTTGTGTACAGTACCTTGAAAAAGTATTCATACCCCTTGAAATTTTCCACGTTTTGTCATGTTACAACCAAAAATTTAAACATATTTTATTGGGATTTTATGTGATAGACCAACACAAAATGGCACATAATTGTGAATTGGAAGGAAAATGATAAATGGTTTTCAGATTTTTTTACAAATAAATATGTGAAAAGTGTGGGGTGTATTCAGCCCCCCTGGATCAATACTTTGTAGAACTACCTTTCGCTGCAATTACAGCTGCAAGTCTTTTTGGGTATGTCTCTACCAGCTTGGCACATTATAGAGTAAACATTTTGCCCATTCTTCTATACAAAATAGCTCTAGCTCTGTCAGATTGGATGGAGAGCGTTTTGAACAGCAAGTCTTGCCACAGATTCTCGATTGGATTTAGGTCTGGACTTTGACTTGGCCAGTCTAACATGAATATGCTTTGATCTAAACCATTCCATTGTAGCTCTGGCTGTATGTTTAGGGTTGTTGTCCAGCTGGAAGGTGAACCTCCCCCACAGGTTTTCTTCTAAGATTCCCCTGTATTTGGCTCCATCCATCTTCCCATCAAATCTGACCAGCTTCTCTGTCCCTGAAAAGCATTCTTACAACATGATGCTGCCATGGTGTGTTCAGGGTGATGTGCAGTGTTAGTTTCCGCCACACATAGCATTTTCTTTTTAGGCCAAAAAGTTCAATTTTGGTCTCATCTCACCAGAGCGCCTTCTTCCACATGTGTGCTGTGCCCCCACATGTCTTCTCGCAAATTACAAATGGGACTTCTTGTGGCTTTCTTTCAACAATGGCTTTCTTCTTGCCACTCTTCCATAAAGGCCAGATTTGTGGAGTGCACAACTAATAGTTGTCCTGTGGACACATTGTCCCATCTGAGCTGTGGATCTCTGCAGCTCTTCCAGAGTTACCATGGGCCTCTTGGCTGCCTCTCTGATTAATGCTCTCCTTGCCCCGCCTGTCAGTTTAGGTGGACGGCCATGTCTTGGTAAGTTTTAAGTTGTACCATACTCTTTCTATTTTTGGATGATGGATTGAACAGTGCTCCATGCGATGTTCAAAGCTTGGGATATTTTTTTATAACCTAACCCTGCTTTAAACTTCTCCACAACTGTATCCCTGACTTGCCTGATGTGCTCCTTGGCCTTCATGATGCTGTTTGTTCATCAAGGTTCTCTAACAAACCTCTGAGGGCTTCACAGAACAGCTGTATTCATACTGAGATTAAATTACACAGTGGTGGACTCTATTTACTAATTAGGTGACTTCTGAAGGCAATTTGTTCCACTAGATTTTAGTTAGGGGTATCAGACTAAAGGGGGCTGAATACAAATGCACGCCACACTTTTCAGATATTTATTTGTAAAACATTTTGAAAACCATTTATCATTTTCCTACCACTACACAATTATGTGCCACTTGGTTTTGGTCTATCACATAAAATCCGAATAAAATACATTTACGTTTTTGGTTGTAACATGACAAAATGTGGAAAATTTTAAGGCCAAACGTTTGTGGACAACTGACCGTTACACCTACCTATATGGCCAAAATTATTAAGTTCTAAGGTTTCCAGTGGAGGGTACTAATATTGGTGCAGCAATAGAAAGACAGATTGGACAATTGTACACTTCCAACCTTCTGGTGACAGTTTTGAGAAGGTCTTTCTCTGTTCCAGCATGACTGTGCCCCAAGTGTAGCGCACCCCCGAAAGAGCTGCCAACTTAGAATGGTCCCATTTCCCCACTTAGTGCTCACTTAGCCAGGCACTCAGTATTTTCACAGCCTAGGGGTATTTTTTGTATTGTTATTGCTGAGTAAGACTTGGTTAGGTATGGAGGAGGCATGGAATACCCCAAAGAAACTGAAGTAACTGTGGACTCTTCTCACTATATTGGCAGGGAACTTCCACAAAGTCATTACTTGCTAGGAGAAATGCTTTAGATTTGCCTCTGTGTAGAACTAGTAGCTGCATACATTCTCCAAGGCACAGGACTTAGGTCAGTACTCACAGGGCTCAAGATCATCATCTGTCATCTTATGACATTGAATGGGCACTTCTTAGTGAGGGAGATGCAAACACACAGTAACACCAATAACTGCACCCTCTTCTGTCCAGCCTCCCCCAGATATCCTCCAGAGTGCTTCTCAAGACCATATGCGAGAAACCCCAGATTTTAGGGAATAGGCCTGCAGCTTAAACTATGGCTGGGACCTTGATGATCTCCACACAACGTCTCAGCAGACTTCCCAGAGGAGCAGAGCCTTGCAGACAGGGGACTTCTCTGCCAGGGCTGACCCAGGATCCAAGAACCCTCTGTTCTGGGCTAGAACAATGAACCCCTGCTCCACTGATTACAGAGGAACTAAACTAAATTTACCTAGCAACCTGTACTAGCTAGGAGGGTGGTACACCAGCCAGCTCCATAAAGACATGGTTTGATGAGCTTGGTGTGAAGGAACTCAAGTGACCTGCACAGACCCCTGACCTCAACCCTACTGAATACCTTTGGGATGAATTGGAATGCCAACTGTGGACCATTTCTCATCCAACATCAATACCTGACCTCAAAAATGCTCTTTTGTCCAAAGGGGTACCTATTCCCACAGACATGCTCCAAAATCATGTGGAGTATTTTCCCAGAAGAGTGGAGGCTGTTAGAGCTGCAAAAGAAGGCAATTCCATTCATTATTGGCCATGGTTCCAGAATGAGATGTCCAACAAGCTCACGGACGTGTGAATGTCAAATGTCTACCAACTTTTGGCCATGTAGTGTATCTAGCTGCAGAAGAATACTGTGCCCAGTTCTGGAGACCTCACTCTTTGTTTGTACTGTGTTTTTCGACCTCTTGAACCTCTCCTTTTTCCCCCTCACTTACATTTATTTGGAACAAATAGCGCACATTAGTTCCTGTCATGTACACTGCTCTGTGCACACTACAAATCACAAAGTCCAAAGTTCCAAGACTTTCTCGGGAGTGAGCAAGAGAGGGTGGCTACATTCCTAAATACAGTGGGAACATGGAGGACAAACATAGCCACCCTATTAAAGAAAGTCAGATCACAATAGCAAAAATAAGAAATTTGGAGATTTGAGAGAAGCCGAAAGGGCTTTTCTAAATCAAGAATACATACTTGAATATAATTAAAAAATTTTAACTGGAGTTTAGCGTCACTTTATACTTAAAATTGGCAGCATTATGAAGATACAGTGTGAACCACTTATTCTTCTGTGTGATGGGGAATTACTCTTGGGCATGGACTTGCATCTGGGGACAGAGCCAGACATATTCTGCAAGCACAGTGGTTGGAATGGTGGACCTGATTTCTGGTTGGGCCCGGTTGGACCTTTCTCTGAGCTTCCAGGGGTGAGGTTTTTATTGCTGCCCCCGTTCCCTATGGAGACTCTGGGGTAGCCCATGCAAAAGAACCCCAGAGTGCCACAACAGTAAAGCAGAAAGAAAAGAGGTAATTCGGCTGCACATGTTTCTGTTTGCAACACCTTCACTTTTGTTCCTAGGGACATAGCTGGCCAGGACAACTAGAAGAGTGAACAGACACACCGACCTCAATAAAAATCTGACAGGTGTTCCAACCCACCACTGCTCTATCTAAATCTAAAAAAAAAAGTATTGCCTTTAGTTATACTTTAGGCTCCCCCCATGTCTGTTTGTCTCTTAACAGGTTCCCTTTAGGTTGGGCTGCCCTCACTGAGTTCATATCTGCAGCCAGCCTTTAATTGTCTATCTTTCACCAACTTGTTATCTCAAAGGCAAATGTCTCCAGGACCACTGATCATTCTTGTTTAATTAATTGCCTTTCTGTCTGTGACTGATACATATGAACCTCCTTCCAGCCCTCAGCCAGCTGGCGCAGCGAGATCGTTCCTTTGCTCGGGTTGTCCCGCGCTCGTTACTTGTGACAGCTCTGCAGAGATTCTCTGTGTTAACGAGAAAAATCCTTCCAAATCCTGACAGATGAACTCACCGCTGACCAGTGCGGAATACAAATCAAGCAAGCTGCTTTTCCTTCCGATCGTCCCTTGCATTATCATTAGAGCTTCTGTTGGGGTTCTACAATGAACCAGAGGATGGACGCAGTGGGGGCACCAGATGTCGTGTTTTAAGTTGGGAACAGACTGAAAAATCGACCAGTAATTCCTAATTATTTTATTGCCGTCTTTACAAAGTGGATGGGCAAAGTTGCTTAAACAAGAATAATTAAAACTTTAGATGGCAATGACTGACAAAGCATTAGACCAGTTTGAATGTGCCAGAATATTTTCTTGCTGATATTTATATAATCCATAGTCCTGGTGGTCATGATTCCTAAAAGCTGAAAGTAGAACTATACGCAAATTTTTCACTTTGGATAGAGTAAGGGAAGATCATATACCATGTCAGTTTTTTTTTTTTTTACTTCCATTTTTGTCCTTTTGGGGAGGTTTCCCTTCACTTTCTGTCCCATAGCCACAACAGGAAGGGAGAGGAAATCTCTACAAAGTTATGAAATCTCTGGTTGTCAACAGAGCTAGTGTCCCCATAGGGGAGCTCTTCCTTTACTTTCTGTCCCATAGCCAAAACAGAAAGGAAGAGGAAATCCTTCCAAAGTGAGGAAATCCCTGGCTGTCAACAGAGCTTGTGTCCCCATTGGGGAGCTCTTCCTTTACTTTCTGTCCCATAGCCACAACAGGAAGGGAGAGGAAATCTTTCCAAAGTGAGGAAATCCCTGGTTGTCAACCAAACTAGTGTCCCCATTGGGGAGCTGTTCCTTTACTTTCTGTCCCATAGCCAAAACAGAAAGGAAGAGGAAATCCTTCCAAAGTGAGGAAATCCCTGGCTGTCAACAGAGCTTGTGCCCCCATTGGGGAGCTCTTCCTTTACTTTCTGTCTCATAGCCACAACAGGAAGGGAGAGGAAATCTTTCCAAAGTGAGGAAATCCCTGGTTGTCAACCAAACTAGTGTCCCCATTGGGGAGCTCTTCCTTTACTTTCTGTCCCATAGCCACAACAGGAAAGAAGAGGAAATACTTCCAAAGTGAATAAATCCCTGGTTGTCAAGAGCTAGCGTCCCCATTGGGGAGCTCTTGCTTCACTTTCTGCGACATAGCTACAACAGAAAGGAAGAGGAAATCCATCCAAAGTGAGGAAATCCCTGGTTGTCAGTAGAGCTAGTGTTCCCATTGGGGAGCTCTTCCTTTACATTCTGTCCCATAGCCACAACAGGAAGGGAGAGGAAATCTTTCCAAAGTGAGGAAATCCCTGGTTGTCAACCAAACTAGTGTCCCTATTGGGGAGCTCTTCCTTTACTTTCTGTCCCATAGCCACAACAGGAAAAAAGAGGAAATACTTCCAAAGTGAGTAAATCCCTGGTTGTCAACAGAGCTAGCGTCCCCATTTGGGAGCTCTTGCTTCACTTTCTGTATCATAGCCACAACAGGAAGGGAGAGGAAATCCTTTCAAAGTGAGGAAATCCCTGGTTGTCAACAGAGCTAGTGTCCCCATTGGAGAGCTCTTCCTTTACTTTCTGTGCCATAGCCACAACAGGAAGGAAGAGGAAATACTTCAAAAGTGATTAAATCCCTGGTTGTCAACAGGGCTAGCATCCCCATTGGGGAGCTCTTGCTTCACTTTCTGTATCATAGCCACAACAGGAAGGGAGAGGAAATCCTTCCAAAGTGAGGAAATCCCTGGTTGTCAACAGAGCTAGTGTCCCCATTGAGGAGCTCTTCCTTTACTTTCTGTGCCATAGCCACAACAGGAAGGAAGAGGAAATACTTCAAAAGCGATTAAATCCCTGGTTGTCAACAGAGCTAGCATCCCCATTGGGGAGCTCTTGCTTCACTTTCTGTATCATAGCCACAACAGGAAGGGAGAGGAAATCCTTTCAAAGTGAGGAAATCCCTGGTTGTCAACAGAGCTAGTGTCCCCATTGAAGAGCTTTTCCTTCATGTTCTGTCCCATAGCCACAACAGAAAGGGGGAGGAAATCCTTCCAAAGTGAGGCAATCCCTGGCTGTCACCAGAACTAGTGTCCTTGTTGGAAGATTTCCCCTTGATTCCTGCTTTGGTAACACTTTTTCACTTTTTTCACTCACAGATTTAGCGGTAAACAGGACAAATAGGGTGAATCTCTCTAACGGAGGCATAGACAGCAATAAAACCTGACAGGTGTTCTAATCCCTCTCCACTCTGTCCGGAACGAAAAGAAAATTTTTGCCTTTAGTTACACTAGAACTCCATCCTTCCATCCTTCCTTTCAGTCTAAAGCTGGGTATACACGCGGAGGGTTTTTTTTTTGTTCAACCAGTGGGTTGAACAAATGAAAACGCACAGATCCCTGCATCCACATCCTCATCTCCCCTGCTATGCTATTGTATTCTGACAGCGGGCCCCCACCCCTGCCAAAATACACAGATCAGTGGTGTAGCCATTAGCTGCATGTGCTAATTGAATGCTGGTTTTCCAGCAGGACTGTTTAACAGAAGCCGGTTGTTTGAAATGGCTTATCAGGTTCTAGTGATTGGGTTTAAGTCTATGAAGGGCTGATATTTTTATGATGGGTTTCTGCTTAAGTTTTAAATCTGAACTCCGGGAAATTTCTAAATCTACCCTTGCACTGGGGTAAAAAGCAGTCTTATTTACCTTATCCCTCGCTCCTCTGGCAGCCAGCTCTCTCCAACGCTTTGGAGGTGCGAGTGCCGGGTGGGCCATCACTATACTTACTTACAATGGAGGATTGCTGGTCCTGTATTGTACTTGATGATGTCAGAGAACAGCTGATGGTGTGTCAAAGAAAAGCAGCTTTAGGGGGCCTGAGCCTGAGAGGAGGAGCCTTTGAGAGCAAGGGGTACCCTTACCCTAGACAAAAATTAGCATTTATCCATTTATCCAATCCATTATCCAAGTGTGTGGTGCACCACTGCAAGGGTAGTTTTGAGTTTTCCCTAGAGCTCAATGATAAACACTTATGCCCCGTACACACGATCGGAAATTCCGCCAGCAAAAGTCCGATGAGAGCTTTTGGTCGGAAAATGTGACTGTGTGTATGCTCCATTGGACTTTTGCTGGCGGAATTCCAGCCAGCAAAAGATTGAGAGCAGGTTCTCAATTTTTCAGTCGGAAAAAGTTTCAATCGGAAATTCTGATCGTCTGTGCCAATTCCAACGCGCAAAATTCCTACGCATGTTTGGAAACAATTTGACGCATGCTCGGAACATTGAACTTCATTTTCTGAGCTCGTTGTGGTGTTGTACGTCACCGCGTTCTTGACAGTCGAAAGTTCAGAGAAGTTTTGTGTGACCGTGTGTATGCAAGCCAAACTTGAGCAGAATTCCGTCGGAAAAACCATCCAAGATTTTTCCGATGGAAAATCCGCTCGTGTATACACGGAATTAGGGTCACCACACATCTGACTGTACAATCTTTGTACAATTAACATTACATTTAACAAAACTATGTAATATGAAGGCCTACATAAATTATGCAATCAGTCCATATGTAGATTGGCAGACACTCGATCTAAATATATATTGGTGGATATAAAGCTGGCAAGCTGTACAATTCTGATTGTACAATTTCCTTTAGATCTACCAACAATTGTGTAGTGCACAGGCCTTCCGGACACAAATTGATTGGATAGATGAGGTAGTTTTGGTAAAATTGATTGTACAGGGACAATCAATAAATGGTACAGGGATTTAAAAAAAAGGGGCTTTCAAGCAACCAAAATTACCTGAAATGTGGAAGTTTTGTAACGCAATGCACCACAATGCATCATCATGTGTTGCAGCATGCTGGTGGGTTGAGGTGCGATTCAACATGTACGACACTACAAAGTAGCAATGCAAGTAACATGCTTTTCTGTGTGCTATGGGAACCCCAACTCAATTAAATGGACCCAAAATAAAAAGTGTTTATACTGACCAGAGGCAGCAGAGGGTGCTGAGCTACCAGTGGGTATATATATGCAAGGGGGTGGGGGTTCTGTTGAGGACAATCCAGGTAATGCCCACACAAAACTAGAAGAGAGAGAATTGCACTGCGTGAGCAGAGGATATATTCTCTCAACTCTTCTTCTTTTCTAATTATAAGCCGTGTTCTTTCGATGCCGAAGAGCCAGAAGAGATAAGCCAAGAGGTCCCGACAGGATTCAGCTGTAAAGCAATATAAACAACTCGCAGACTTTATATCAACAGAAACTGGCCTTATTGGCCAAATGTCTGCAGAATAGGCACAGAAAGAAGGTCAATCCACCCAAAATTATTTCTGCACACTACGGAGTATTTCGTTAGAGAAAACTGATACTATGAAGATGACTAAATAGTAAATACCACAACGTTGGCTAGCTCTCAAACCTAACACTTAATACAATACAAAGGAAAAAGGGATTATATAGGTGAACTGTTGTGATCCAAAAAAAAAAAATATTTATAAAAAATAGCATAATTGACTGTGTCTCCCGATCAAAAGAGGTTAAATTACAGTCAACGTTGTCAGAAAAACCAAAGGGTCAAAAACAAGCCCCATGCACGTTATTATCTCCACCATGGCAATAAAAGTGCACATTCTTCCGATTTGTTCCAAATGTCTTGATGGTTAAATTGCTGGCCACAATCCTGTGACAGCTCAGATCTTCCTGCAGACAAATAATCCATGGGTATACATACCCTGTGTGTAATGAACCTAGCTACAAGTATGTGAGTGGGGTCATCTGCACCCCTGAGGATACCTCTCATGTGGAGCATGCTCATCAATGGCCGGGACTAGACAGAGACTGTGGTCATGTGAAGAATCAATTATTAATACAGTTCTCAGGCTTAGAGATAAGCTTTACTGTGTGTAGCAAACAAAATATAGAGTTCCTCTGAAAAGCGACTTGTCCCATGTCACTACAAACTGTAACTTATATGTTTGCATTAGGATGGACTTGCTGAACCTCCACCCACTCCACCAGTCTAGCGTACCTCTGTTACCTCATACCTATAACACAGTGGGGTCCCACTGTGTACTTGGCATGGACTTCATGCATGCTCTCATTTAGCTTTTTCCTTCCTGTACCTCATAACCAGGCCAAAGATCTCTGAAACATAAATTCGGATCCAGTTGCTGTTGGATACCAACCGCTAGGGGAATAGTCAGAACACCGACCCCTCAGTACTGGAGGACCTGTCACCTTACCAGGTACCACACGACTAGTTGCTGTAGCTTGTTGCTCCACTTGGTTACCCATAGCAGCTACACTCCTCTTCTTGTTCTACCAAGTTAACCTTTTTGTAACTGTTACTTCATACCATATATGTAATTTACAGCCCCAGGTTCTTTGGAATATGTCAGAACCAACATGGACCCCTTTCAATAGCTTCAGACCAGGCTCACAATGATTAATGTAACATTACTGTAAAAACGCAACATGACAGTACAAAGTCAACAACGTCCTTTCCTTGATCCTAACTAAGATAGTGTAGCGCATCCCCCTTAAGAGTCGCTGGTGAATAGGGATCCCCCACCCTGCACAGCCAAGCACACCGACTTTCCACAGGCACACTTGAGACAGGAAACAGTCCAGCAACTTTGTTTTTGTGTTTTATTTAGGGGTTAATAAACTTGGATGGGGATGGGATGATTATGGGATGCCCACTTGACTGGAACAAAACTTCTTCAGGGACACTTCAACTATATACACAGTCTATATACATTCTTTTTCTTCCTCCTACACAATCTTGCTTGCAGATCCACTGTGGTGTCACCCTAAGAAAGTGCTACACCAGCAAAGTGTCCCAGGCATACCTCCACGAGGCAAGAGTCCATAATGGCAGTGTCCATGGTTGGATTGCTGTCTGTGATCCTCAGTTTCTTCCGCGCCATTCTTGCACCCGCCGGTGAGTCTACAATACACCTATATCCAAGTTCCCGTTCTCTGAAGCCCATGGATCTCGGCTGTCACCCTTTTTTAGAGCACAGGTGGACACGCCAGAACCAGAAGCCCAGAAACGAAGCTGAAAATGTTTAACTCTTTCCCCAGCCTCGGCCGGCTGCTGGACAACAAACTACACACATACATCTTCAACCTGCCTACAAGTACAACTCGAGCAGTGGTGGTTGGCACTATGGTTCCAGATGAGTATAGCTCTTCATGCATTCAACAACAAGTTTAACAATTATATTGCATTTGGTATGTTCTTGTCTACTTTGGCATGCAGCATTTTTGCCAAATATTATTCAAATATACCTATGTCATATTAGGCTGTAGCTGTACTGTACACCAGTAGTTCTTGCTGTACAGTTGGCCATTGGGGCAAAAAGGGATGACTGCCATGGCTTTGCACACTATACTAAAATGAGGAATGTTCCTTTTATTTTTGGTATATGTGATCTATTAAGACATGGAAATACTTTCTGCAAGGCTAGGTTTACACTGGCAGATGCAACTGGTAAAAACATGCAGTCGAGACACATTTTTTTACCACCCTCCAACCCATCCCCTGTAAGCTGCAAAGGCAGTAGACAGGGGTGTACATATGCTGTGGTGCTTTGCATCTAGGTGCAGCAAAAATGATCCCCCTGTTTCACATACCTGTAAATCCCTGTTATGTATTGTAGATGCACTGCAGTTCCCAATTTCACCAAAAGACAGTGCTGTTGATATACAGTAGTACATACAAGAGGTTCACAAAAATGTACCTGGAAATTCACTTTTAACCTCTCTAAAACCCAAATTACAAGCTACATTTAGATATGTTTTTTTTTTAAATTTGTACAAGATGCCAAGCTTGCTCACACATTCAGATTTAGGAATGGTATTTGTTCAGTGTTTAGTATTGAACTTGGCTCTGAAGTTATTTAAAGCCCTTTCTTCTGAGACAGAAGGAAATTAAGCTGGGCAAAGCTACTGGTTAGCAGTTAGCAGACCATACATGCCAAAACACCAGTGTATGAGTATGGTGACCACTTATTTTGTAGCAGTCATGTGGGGAAACCCAGATAGCATTCTGATTATACAATCCTGGCAAAGGCATCATTTCTCTTGAAACCAATTCTAAATAGGACCTTTAATATCTTATACAGTAGTAGTTAATGGACTAATTCAGTTTTTGGACTGCCTTTTTTAATTTTATTTTTGTTTATTTATAAAACTGGAATAAAAATTCTACATTCGAGAGCAGCCATTCTCATCAGGGTTCCTCCAGAGGTTTCTAGTGGTTCTTTGAAAAGAGGCTAATTGATCTCTCATCTGCCAAGACATGCATAGTTCCAGGGCCAACACTACTTGAGAGAACCAATGACTTGACACTAGTGATTCACTAGTGATTCTAGTGGGGCACTTACTCCCAAATACTCCCACAGAATATAGATGTAAGAAGACACCTTTCTCACTGAACATAATGGGTCTCTTCTCCCCTGACCACCAATATAAAGGCATCCTTCACTATACACCAATAAAAGTAGCATTTCTTCCCTGACTACCAAAGTAAGGGCACCCTTCACTGGACACCAACGTGAGGAGCATTTCTCCCATGAGCACCAATGTAAAGGGACTCTTTACTATACACCGACGTAAAGAGCACTTCTCCCCTGATCCACTGAGCATTTCTACCCTTCACAGGTAAGAAGGCATTTTGCCACTGATCACTAATCTAATGACGCATACACGTCATTCCGACGGAATTCCGCTCAAGCTTGGCTTGCATACACACGGTCACACAAAAGTTCTCTGAACTTTCAACCGTCAAGAAAGTGGTGGCGTACAGCGCGTACAATGGCACTAGGAAATGGAAGTTCCATACGAAACGCGCCACCCTTTGGGCTCCTTCTGCTAATCCAGACCGAGCGCTTCCGTCTCGTACTTGATTTTGAGCATGCGTATTTTTTTGCGCGTCAGAATTGCATACAGACGAACGGAATTTCCGATAGGAACTTTTTCCGACGGAAAAATAGAGAACCTGCTCTCAATCTTTTGCTGGCGGAAATTCCGCCAGCAAAAGTCCGATGGAATTTCCGTTCAAAAACTCACATCGGACTTTTGCTGGTGGAATTTCCGATCGTGTGGGGAACTGTCACCGAATGCCAATGTAAGAAAGAATTTCTCCCCTGACCAGTAAAGTAAGGAGAACCTTCAATGAACATCAGTGTAAGCAGTATTCCTTTCCTTACCACCAATGTAGGGAGGCATTCTTCCTACTGCCCTGTAATGAAGTGTTTTTTTATTTCAATTTTTATTTACTGACTTCCAACCTAAGGGGAATTCTTCCTCTTACATAATATAGATGTAAGAAGACACCTCTCACAGAACATAATGAAAAGGGGTCTATTTTCTACTGGCCACCAACGTAAGGGGGGCCTTTACTGACCATCGATAAAAAGGGGCATTTCTCCCCTGACCACTAATGTAGGGGGACTCTTCAATTAATACCTATGTAAGAAGGCATTTCTCCACTGACCACCGAAGCAGGGGGACCCTTCGCTGGATACCAATGTAAGAACTGCATTTCTTCAATGGCCACCAATGTAAAGGGACCCTCAACTGAACACAGATATAAAGAAAATCCCCCCCCCCCCCCCCCCCGCCTGACTAGCAGTGTAAAGCCGCATACACACGAGCGGAATGTCCAACAGAAAAAGTCAGACGGAAGCTTTTCATCGTCTATTCCGATCATGTGTATGCCTCATTGAACTTTTTTTTACGAAAATTCTGACGGACCTAGAAATGGAACATGTTCTAAATATTTCCGACGGAACCAATTCCTATCGGGAAAACTGATCGTCTGTATGCTGTTCTGACGGACCAAAAACAACGTATGCTCTGAAGCAAGTACGAGACGGAAGCTATTGAACTTTCTTTTTCTAGTCCCGTCGTAAGTGTTGTATGTCACCGCGTTCTTGGCGGTCGAACTTTGGTCGGACTTTGGATTGACCGTGTGTAGGCAAGACCGCTTGAATGGAATTCCGTCAGAGTTCCATCAGAGAAACCTTCGGAGTTTATTCCCACGGCAAAACCGGTCATGTGTACACGCCATTAGGAGGTATTTATCCCCTGACCACCAACGTAAGGGAGTCTGTGTTTCTTTTTATACTTTATTATTTTTATTTAAATTTTGTGATTATTACTTACAATGATTTTATCATTTGAGGAGGGAGGTAGTAAAAGTGATCTATGCTTGCTTTCAAATACATTAGGTATGCCACATGCTTTATTCTTTCATTTATTTATATATTATATGTACAACCTACTGATCACACTACATGAGTTGTAGCTATTATTTTTAGCAGGTATTCCCTGAGACCTGAAATGTGTTGGGCTGGGCTGAAAAGGTTGACAGCGGATGATAGAAGAAAACAATGCTTATTCCTCACAAAATGTAAGCACCAAGCAGAGTCGAAGAAAAGGATCTCCATTAACCACTTCAGCCCCGGAAGATTTGGCTGCTCAATGACCAGGCCATTTTTTGCGATTCGGCACTGGGTCACTTTAAAATGACAATTGTGCTACGCTGTACCAAAACAAAATTGTCCTTTTTTCCCACAAATAGAGCTTTCTTTTGGTGGTATTTGATTGCCTCTGCGGTTTTTATTTTTTGCGCTATAAACAAAAGAAGAGCGACAATTTTGAAAAAACACAATATCTTTTACTTTTTGCTATAATAAATATCCCCACATTTTTTTTTTCAAAAAAACACATTTTTTCCTCAGTTTAGGCTGATATTTTTCTTCTACATATTTTGGAAATTTTATACTCTTTGGGAAGGCCTTCCACAAGACTGTGGAGTGTGTCTGTGGAAACTTGTGCCCATTCAGTCGAAAGAGATATTTTAAAATAAGAGTTCCAATTCATCCCAAGGGTGTTCAGTAGGCTTGAGGTCAGGGCTCTGTGCAGGCAGTTCCTCCACGCCAAATACATCAGAGGCACAAAAACTGAAAAAAGCCATCCCCAAACTGTTACCATGAAGCCAGAAGCCCACAATTGTGTAAAATGCCTGCAGGATTGTACTCTGTACTGAAAATGCCTAAACTCAATCATTTGGAGGGATATTCACGCAGTTTTGGCTACATAATATACCTAAAGGCAACACATTTTTTTAGTTTTTGATAGTGAAGAGAGAGTAGAACACCTGTCAACTTTTTATTTCTGTCTGTACCCCTGTTAGATTCACCCTTTCTATTTCTCCTGTGTACCATTATCTTTAACGGGTTCAATACCGGGCATTTTCACCCCCTTCCTTCCCAGGCCAATTTTTAGTTTTCAGCGCTGTCGCACTTTAAGCGACATTTGCGCGGTCGTGCAATGTTGTACCCAAAAAAAATAGACGTCCTTTTTTCCCCACAAATAGAGCTTTCTTTTGGTGGTATTTGATCACCTCTGCTGTTTTTATTTTTTGCGCTATAAACAAAAGAAGAGCGACAATTTGGAAAAAAACACAATATTTTTTACTTTTTGCTATAATAAATATCCCAATTTTTTTTTTAAAAAACAAATTTTTTCCTCAGTTTCGGCCGATACGTATTCTTCTACATATTTTTGGTAAAAAAAAACGCAATAAGCGTATATTGATTGGTTATAGCGTTTACAAAATACGGGATAGATTTATGGCATTTTAAAAAAAAATATATATTTTTTATTTTTTTAGCGGCGATCGCGATTTTTTTCGTGACTGCGACATTATGGCGGACACATCGGACACTTTTGACACATTTTTGGGACCATTCACATTTATACAGCGATCAATGCTATACAATTGCATTGATTACTGTGTAAATGTGACAGGCAGTGAAGGGGTTAACCACTAGGGGGCGGGGAGGGGTTAATATGTTTCCTAGGGAATGCTTCTAACTGCAGGGGGAGGGGACGCACAAGGGGAGGGGACGCACAAGGGGAGGAGACCGATCGGTGTTCCTCCGTTCTGGGAACACAGATCGCTCTCCTCACAACTGACAGGACCTGTTTTTACACACACAGATCCACGGTCCGGCCCGGTTAACGGGCAATCGCGGGTGCCCGGCGGACATCGCGGCTGCCGGGCACACGCATCGGGTCCCGAGCAGCGCGGCGGCGCCCGGGATTTCCAGGACGTCATATGACGTCCACCCAGGATGGGAGATCCCATCTGTGGACGTCATATGTCTATGGCTGGGTAGGGAAGTGGTTAAAAGTAAAAGTGAAAGAAAATGAAAAATTTTGGATTGTCACCAGAATACAGGGGAAATTCTAATGGGATTTTCCCTGAGGATATGTCCTCTCACTTCCCAATTTGGCTATGGGACAGAAAGTGAAACCCAGTAGCCAATAGCTGCCCTTGAGTCGTTTTTGGTCCGTCGGCCTAGCATACAGACGAACGGATTTTTCGATAGGACTCGAGTCTGTCGGAAAGATTTGAAACATGTTCTATTTCTAAAGTCCATCTGATTTTTTGTCAGCAAAGGTCCGATGAAGCCCACACACGATCGAATTGTCCGACGCATTTGTTCCGTCGGACCTTTGCTGTCTAAAAGTCTGGTTGTGTGTACACGGCATTACTCTATAAAAGATTGAAAAAAAGTTTTGCTTTTAGTTCTACTTTTAGGTCGTATAGGGTAACCTATTGCTATATATTATTATTAATATTGTATGACTGTGTTTGAGTAAATACAGTGTAATCTCCTGGGGTTAGGAATTAATGTGAATGGTACAGTGTTTCATAATTCAGTAATTCTGTGCAGTATCTTTTCAAAATCCGACACCTTTGCATCACAGCCAGAAGTGTGACACTATGTTCTCTTAAAACCCAACCATGGAAGATCTGAAAATTTCACCTAGCAGTCAGGCTGCACCCACACTATAAGGGTTAACTGCTAGTTTAGGTTTGGGAGAGTAAAAGCACTTTTACTTACCCGATCCTCCACTCCCTCAGCAGACGGCGCTTCCCCATGCTTCGAAGCTGGAATGTCCTTCAATGTCATCATGTCCAATACAGGACCCAAGTCTGCTGGAGCATTAGGGAGAAGATGCTGAGGGGAAAAGTCTAGCAGCACAGAGTAGCGGAGAATCGAGTAAATAAATCTTCTATTCTATGCCCCCCTAGACCTAAACAAGTATATAAACCTTGCAGTGCAGGCGCAGCCCGACTGCATTGGAGAATTTTCAAGTTTACAAGAATTGGGCTTTGAGGAATACAGTGGTGTCACCAACCTGCCTACTGGTTGGACAGTGAAGGAGTACAAACACCCTAATAAATCATCAACTCTGTTTATTCTGCTCTGCCGCAGAATATGTTACTGTGTGAACCTCCTATATGCAGTATTTATCATTGGAGTGAGTGATAGCTGGTAGTACGCTCTTCTAAGTTTGGGGTGAATTCTCCTGATCCATCTTATGATACAAAATGGCTCATGTTCCAAAGGGAAAGCTTTAAATACAATTTATTTGTCAGACACCCATTAACATGTCTGCAGATGCCTATAATAATAGCCTGGTATGTGACAATTTGTACCACAGACTTTAGATGTTTGTAATTTATGGTGTTAGTGATCGGCTTTAAAATATCTTCTTGCCGAGAGTAACGACGGTTGACATCTCTGCATCGTCTAATGGTGTGGAAATTGACAGTACGCTCGTTGCTCCGGCGTGCTTTGTCATTGATGCATGATTGCAGTCCTTGTAGACAATTTTCAGATCAATGCCGTGTAAACTTGGATTGTCTCATTTATAAATACCAGTCAGTTTCTATTATATAGCTATGAGGAAGAGCAACACCCAGAAAATTTTGCAGCAAATAATTAATGTACTGTAAATAGACATTTATGGAAAAGAGGAACGACCAGGGCCAATTAAACTCTAAGTGCAGACTGTGTAAGTGCACTGGGGCCATCTGGTGACATGTATATTGGATGTGGAGAGAAGACTGCCTCCTTATTCTGTAGGCCTGGACACTGCTCACTTCTAGGGCAGGTTAGAAGCAGGAGGCATTCTTTATGATGACCTAAATGAGCTCCTGGTTTGTTCTACCAACCAGTGACC
Source organism: Lithobates clamitans (assembly GCA_037952925.1). Classification (NCBI taxonomy): domain Eukaryota; kingdom Metazoa; phylum Chordata; class Amphibia; order Anura; family Ranidae; genus Lithobates; species Lithobates clamitans. The sequence goes on from JBBGZY010000464.1 coordinate 932,896, forward strand.
CTTTCCTTCACGTTCTGATTGACCAGTACAGAGACACGCAGAAGGCCTCCCCCAATTGCTCTGGACACCACTTGGACTGAGGCTTGGTTCACACCAACTGTATGGCTAAAAACGCATTGCATGTGCACCAAAATGGTGTAGTACCCTTTTTTTTGGTCTGCACTGAAATCAGATCGCATGGGTGTTCACACCTATGTGATTCGATTCCTGCAACATTTGACAGTTCACGCTGCGATCTGCGAACCAATCTGGGGCCTCATTAACTTTATATTGACATCCCCAGAGGTTCTCAGATGTCAGTGTGAACTAGTGTGCGATTCAGGTGCAATGCGGGAACCGCCACTGAATCGCAGGGTTTCCAGCATCGCACCAGTGTGAACCCAGCCTGAAAGTGAAGTGGTTTTCACTGTCTGAACTCAGTTGTACATTATTCACTATACACATGTCAGAATATTGTTTAGACAACTCCTCAGTTCTATTTATGTCTATCTATCTATCTATCTATCTATCTATCTATCTATCTATCTATCTATCTATCTATCTATCTATCTATCTATCTATCGTATTCAAAAACATAGGGGCCCTTTGGCGCTTTTTGTTCCCCAAAATGAGGAACAGGGTAATACTGGAAATGCAAGGGGGAGCCAGGATTGGGATCAGGGACAAGGGGAGCAGCTATGAGGCAGCCGGGTACAAGGTACAGGTAAAAGACAGGAGCAGAAATCAGGTTCTGAATTAAACAGCAAACAGTGTCTGGCTAGCGGGAAAAAACACTGAAGCATAAGGAAAATGTAGAGGAGGGTGCATGTGATCAGAACAGGGCCAATCAGCACTGTCCAGACAGAGGGTAAGGGGTCTTGCAGTCTCATAGGATAATCAGAAAACTCCTCCTACAAACTTTAACCAGTACTTCGCTGGACACTGAGAGAAGTCACAAGACTGCTACATACTGCTGTTAAGGAAATGGAATTTAGCAGTTTATACTTATATGTCAGAACACAATAGCTCAGCAGGGAGATTGTTGTACTAACATTGGATTGTTTGTACAGGATCTCCTCACAAGCTCTTCAGTTTTTTTTTCTTTCAGCCTGTTGGGAAAAAAAATACTGATGGCACGTACTAGGCTTTAGAACTGACCTTTTACCTTTAGTGATCTCTTGTACAAGAAGATACTGTTTAAAAGTTAAAGATAACCTATAGGATACCCCCCCCCCCCCTTTTGAGTAATGCTCTTCTCTATGGGTCTCCGATCTGATGACAGGAGTCCTCTATCTGATGACATGATATCAGGAGTCCTTTATCTGATGACATGATATCAGGAGTCCTCTTCCTCTAGCGGTGTCAAGGTCCTCAATGCTGCAAATTGTAACACCATACATCGAAATGGTACTGCTCTCTGCAGTATTCTTCTGTGAAATCAGGACAGTTTAATGTTATAACCCCCAGGGGGGGTCCCCTGACACCCTGGTCTCACACCAAGTGGGTTAAATTAAACCAGGAAGAGGACCAGTGCAGATTCATTAATTTGAGGGAGAGGGAGGGAGTGCCTGAGCGATGCAGAAAACACTACTGGTTTCCTATTATAACTGATCCTGGGGAATTATTTTTTACATTTTTTATTTGCACTAGAGTTGTACTTTAAACCAATTAAAGCAGATTAGCAATATTGTCTGTTAGAGTCTATTATTATTTCAGGTATAATTTGTATGTGCAGCAACCACGCAAGTTGATGTAACTCTTTGCCTCCATTAATCACGATCCGAGTGAATGCATAATTGCATCCACTTCTCCCTATCAGATCTCCATGGATAATGCATCTTGCTGCCCAGTCTCACCTCAACCCCTCCCCATCACCTCTGCTGGCATCTGCAAGTTATTGAGCAGTAAAACACTTTCTATAATAGACTGTAAATGTGTTTTAAGTAGCAGTTTGGCAGGGGGACGATGCTCATAAAATATACTGTTAAGCAGCTAATTACTGCTAAGTGCATCTTGTAATAAGAAATGCAGGTTTTAAGGTCTAGTATGTAGTAAATTCCAGAATCTCCATTGCTATTCAGCCCGGAGTGGGGAGAGCCAAAAAAGGTTCATTTGTTTATTCTATCACCAATGCACTTCTTCAATCATCGTGTTTTGGGTGCTTAAAGTGAACCTGTGCTTTTGCCTATAGAGCAGTGGTCTCCAAACTGCAGCCTGAGGGCCAGATCTGGCCCTTTGCTACTTTGCTAGCCTTTATCTGGCTCTTGGGGCAATTTGATATCTTCAACCGATTTGAGGCATTATTCCTTCCACTGACACCAACAAGGGGGCACTATTTCTTCCACTGATACCAATGATGGGATACTATTCCTATTACTAATATGGGGCATTACTACTTCTTCTACTGACCTTCAACCTTAAGGCCATATTTATTCCCACTGATGCTGGGCCCAGGACATTTTCTGCCCTCCCCCCCCCCCCCCCGTTGGCCACGATTCGGCCTTTCTAAAGTCTGAAGGGCAATAAACTGGCCCTTGGTTTGAAAAGTTTGGAGACCCCTGCCATAGAGGATGGCAACAGGTTCACTTAAAGCCTAATGCCACGTGCACACAGTCGGATTTTCCGATGGAAAATGTTCAATGGGAGCTTTTTGTTGGAGGCTCCAACAGACATTTTCCATCGGAATTTCCGTCACACAAAATTTGAGAGCTGGTTCTCAAATTTTCCGACAACCAAATCAGTTGTCGTAAATTCTGATCGTGTGTACACAATTACGACGCACAAAGTTCCACGCATGCTCGGATCAAGCAGAAGAGCCAGACTGGCTATTGATCTTCATTTTTCTCGGCTCGTCGTACGTGTTGTACGTCACCGCGTTCTTGACGTTCGGAATTTCTGACAAGATTTGTGTGACCGTGTGTATGCAAGACAAGTTTGAGCCAACATCCATAGGAAAAAATAACTCTATTAGACCCCAGATGTCTCCACTGCCCGTAAAAGCATCTGATCACACCAAGATCGGTGTGATCAGATACTATCCAAATCTAAATATGGAGCTTTTTACATCCAGGGAAAACTGAAAGTGACAATAGTGCCGCACACACATGATCGGATATTCCGACGGGAAATATTGGATGTAAGCTTGTTGGCTGAAAGTCCGACCGTGTGTATGCTCCATCAAACATTTGTTGGCGGACTTTCCGCCAACAAATGTTGGCTAGCAGGTTCTCAAATTTTCCGCCAACAAAACTTTGTTGTCTGACTTTCCGATCATGTGTACAAGTCCGTCGCACAAAAGTTCACGCATGCTTGGAATCAAGTATGAGCCGGAAGCGCTCGGTCTTGTAAAACTAGCATTCATGATGGAGATATCACGTAGTCTTATAGGTCACTACGTTCGTAATTGTTGGCCAACATTTGTGTGACCGTGTGTATGCAAGACAAGTTGGAGCCAACATCCTTTGAACAAAAATACATGGTTTTGTTGTCGGAAAGTCAGATCGTGTGTACGGGGCATAATACTTGTTGCTTCAGGATTCCTATACCATAGAGCTCATTGGAGGACTTCTTTCTGGTCTCGCCGGTAGGACGGTAGACCCCTACCCCACCCACCACCTGTAAAAGCCATCCAGTGGCTAATTAGCCACTAGGATGGCTTTTACATAAAAGCCGATCGCTTCCTGAAAAAAACAAAACCGGGATGATGTCTGTAGTTCCAGGCTTCAACTCGGTATAACCACATGAGATCAATAACGTAAATGTACGTGATTTGGTGACATATGTAAACCTGATTACTAAAATTGCATATTTTTTAACATGTGTTTTCAAAAGTAATTTTCAATCTATTTATATCTGCTGCTTTCGTTAAAATAATACCTGGTTATCCTGCTATGAATGTCCTTGTTCAAGCACTTCCTTCGATAGGTTGACAACGCTCTATCCCTATCTATCAGTGGTGCTCCGGCATTGTCACCCTGTCACATGCACCCTTGGTGTAGGTGTAGACAAGCCCTTGCTCTATTCTGCTGCTAGGAGCAAACATAAATACCTGGTACTTGTAAGTATGAAGGCTCACTCCACTTCCCACCCATGTGACAGCTTTGGTGCTTAGTAATTGGCTGCCTAAGCCCCCAGTACTGTCACATGGATGCAAAGAGAAGGTTCTCAACCCCATGTTAGCTCGGATGGCACCTGGGGAACCCAATAAGCCCTGAAGCTCTGCTAGGCAGTTTTTGGCCACAAAAAGGAAGAAGGGTGACTTTTCTAAGTGCTGTTTGCCATTTGCACCGTACTGATATAAGAGTTCAATATGTTATCCAAGTTGTACATGGACAGTTCAAAAAAAATGGGGACTTTTAAGGTGCAAATAAACACATAATAATTATATTTCTTTTTTTATTTTAATCATGTTAATATTAATATAAATATTAAACAATAAATAAATAATAATATATATTTTTTTATTATTATTATGTGTTTATTTGCACCTTAAAAGTCCCCATTTTTTTCGAATTGTCCATGTACAATTATTGGGATGTGGTGCCAAAATATTACTTCGTTTAGGAGTTAATAGTAGTATGTTATCCACGTTGTCCAGACTTTTTCAGTGTTCTTTATACTATATCACCGCATAGTTCAGCTTATGATTTCCCCAATGTTACTTCCTTCTTCTTATACAACTTTTATTGACAGCTTGTTTCTTTGCTACATTCCAGAGATATAAACCTGCCAGACAATCTCTTGTGTCTTCTAAATGTAATGTAACCTCTTATTACAGCAATCTTTTAATAACAGTATACTGAAACTGACGTTGATATGGTATTACTCAATATTTTAAACCTTTCCTGTTTTTTAAAACCGAACTCTAGCCAGATATAACAATCCCTAATTAAAGGTTATGTAAGACGCTGAATAGTATTACTCCACCACACAGTCAAAACTAAAGCTGAACTCCAGCCTTCCCTTCAGTCTTGCACAGTTGTACAGGCTCCTCTATTAAAATTGCTTACTCTGATTTAATTGCACACTGTGCATTAGAAGCTGCAGCAAGTCCGATAGAGCCTGTCCCATTTCCTGGCTTAAGGATGTCTGATTCCTCCCCAGCCTGACTGTCCCTAGCCCACACCTTGCATTAATTGGATTTTAATTTTTTTAATCGTGAAGGCTCACACATGGGCATTGCCTAAAGGGCTGTCTGCATGCAAATAAAACCTGCCTAGGAATGCCCACTCCTCCAGACTGACGTCCATCCATCAAGGTACAGTATTTTGATATTTGTAGAAATTCTTCAAGAGCCAGCTCACTGCTTGTAGAGATGAGGGCACTTGAGAGAAGGACTCTCCCTATGCCGCGTACACACGAGCGGTTTAGCTGTCGGAATAAACTCCAAAGGTTTCTCCAACGGAACTCAGACGGAATTCCATTCAAGCGGTCTTGCCAACACACGGTCAACGCAAAGTCCGACCGTCCAGAACATGGTGACATACAACACTTACAACGGGACTACTATGGTTCAATAGCCAGTAGCCAATAGCTTCCGTCTCGTACTTGCCTCAGAGCATGCGTCTCTTTTGGTCCGTCGGAACAGCATACAGACGAGCGGTTTTCCCAATAGGAATTGGGTCCGTCTGAAATATTTAGAACATGTTCCATTTCTAGGTCCATCAGAATTTTCGAAAAAAAAAAGTCCAATGAGGCATACACACGATCGGTATATACGATTAAAAGCTTCCGTCTGACTTTTTCTGTCGGACATTCCGCTCGTGTGTACGTGGCTTTAGTCTGAGTTCTGCTGTACATGTACAGAGGCTGATACTAGGCTATATTCAGGCACTTATAGGAATGCACCAATACCGGTATCAATGCCGATACCGTGTATTTTCTTGCACTCGTGAAAATGCTCCGATACCCGAAACCGATACTTCGCTGTATGATTTGCGCCCATACAAAATGAATGGACTCAAATCGCACTGCACAGAATCGCATGCAATTTGGGCAGGAATGTGGTGTGATTCCTGTCTGAATAAAATGCGGTTTTCCGCACTGCGCCTGTTTGAACCCAGGCTGAAATCACTATGGCAAGCCTGGGTCCACACAGGAGCGGTGGGGAAAACGCATGCGATTTGGGCAGGAATCGAACTGTATTCCTGTTCAAATTGCATGTGATTCTTTTGAAGTGTGATTTGAGCCCATTCATTTTGTATGAGCTCAAATCGCACTGCAAAGTATCGATACTAGTATCGGTATCAGGGAGTACTTGACTGAAACTATCGGTAATCGTACTTGCCGATAAAAAAAGGGTATCGGTGCAGCCCTAGGTACTTTCACTGCTTGGAAGAAAAGACTGGACAGCCACACTCTGTTGATACCTTTATTAAAGTTGGTTTTAAAAATTCTTCTGGTACAAAGACATCAGAGGCACAGGATCAATGAAAAGCTGACATGTTTCACACAACTACGGGGTACTTAGTCATAGGCTATGACTAAACAACCCAATGTGGTGTGAAACATGTCAGCTTTTCATTGATCCTGTGCCTCTGATGTCTTTGTACCAGAAGAATTTTTAAAACCAACTTCAATAAAGGTATCAACAGAGTGTGGCTGTCCAGTCTTTTCCTTGATTCATTCCTATATGCAGAACCAGCACCTGTTTCCATTAGCAGGTGGGATGCATCATGACATGTCTGCCTAGAGCGGTGTTCTTTTGTTGTACCTTCACTGCTTGTATTAAATCAAAAATACCATTGGGGCCAATTCACACCAAGTTTGGTAGGACTATTCCAGCGTAGTCCGACCACAACACAAGGCAAAATGCCTCGTCTCCTACTTGGCTGGTTTACATCACCACATTGCGGTGGTGTGCGCTAAAAAAAGTACATGACTAGGGTAGTTCAGATAACACCTGCTACCATATGACTCAAACCTGTACCCTACCATCCCCTTTATCTTCAATAATGACACCGAGTTGTAGTTAAATGGCCGGTTTGGCCTTTTATTAAACCAAAAACCATAATTGAACATAAAACATTCGTAAATACTCCAGCTCAAAGACGAAGAAACGGTTGCAGATCCTTGAGGACACCATCTCCTACAACTTTGGAATCTGTGATACTGTTAAGTTAGGTTCTGTCCCCAGCCGCCAAACACCACCTCGAGGACTACCCTAACTGACCACAGACGCCTTCCACCTTAACTACCCGGTCAGTCTAGACTGAACAAGACCAAACGGAGGACTCCATACCTGAGATGGGTCCCACCGTTTCATAAATATACCTCATGTTTTATACCCTCGTCAAGGACCCCAACCGCCAGCGACCATCCTCTTCAGGAACTTCCAACAGACATCTTCACCAGGGCGGGAGGGAGAGACGTTCCTACTACAAATTCCAGTCTGCAAGTGACGCCTCTTCGCTCCTCCCCTCAACTACTATCCATCCAGCTACTCCTCATCACCCTGTAGCTTATCCAATCAGGCAAGAGCCCCTGACTTTTATATCTACCCCTTAAATTTAACCTATTACAGCCTGATAGTTACTTCCAATCTGTCATGTATGTCCTTCGCTTATCATTTTATTCAAGCTCCGTACTTGTCTGAAGCTATATTTTTTTATTTTTTTTCAACATAACGCAATGCAAGACAATCCACTGCCTCACACCATGCAGCGGTATTAGAACCTAATGAAATGTCATTGTGTGACATTTCATTAAAATTCATTAAAAAAAAGTGCCGCAGTTGACGCAACAGCACTGCTGTGATCCCATTGTATACCACCACACACCAGATGCTGCGCTGTAACGCTGCGGCTGGTGTTAATAGACTTTGAATGATGTATAATGTATAACTAAAGGCAAAACTCTTTTTTTTCGTTTTGGATAGAGTGGAGAGGGATTAGAAACCCTGTCAGGTTTTATTGCTGTCTGTGCCCCCATTAGGGGGATTCACCCTCTCTATTTGTCCTGTTTACCATTATCATTAAAAGTGAAAGTAAAAGAAAATCCCAAATTTTGGGTTGTCTCCAGAACAGTAATAAAGGGGAAATCTTCCAATGTGGACACTTGTTGTGGTTACCTGTGGATCCCTTAATTTGAAGGGGTTTCCTCTCACTTCCTGTTTGTCTATGGGACAGGAAGTGAAGGGAAATCTCCCCAATGGAACACAGAAGGCAAAAAAAAAAACTGATATGCCGTGTACACACGGTCGGACTTTTCAGCAACAAAAGACGGAATTTTGGCGGACTTCCGATGGACTTTCTAACGAACGGACTTGCCTACACACGATCACACCAAAGTCTGACGGATTCGTACGTGATGACGTACACCGGACTAAAATAAGGAAGTTGATAGCCAGTAGCCAATAGCTGTCCTAGCGTCGGTTTTTGTCCGTCAGACTAGCATAAAGACGAGCGGATTTCTGGATCTGGCGGAGTTACGGCGTAAAGATTTGAAGCATGTTCCAAATCTAAAGTCCATCAGATTTTCAACTGGAAAAGTCCGCTGAAGGTCCGGTGAAGCCCACACACGATCGGATTGTCCGCCGGATTTGGTCCGTCGGCGTCCGTCGGACCAGTCCGGTCGAAAAGTCCAACCGTGTGTACGCTGCAATAGAAGTTATAACCCACTCTATCCAAAATGAAAAAAAAAAATTGCCTTTATTTCTAATTTAATGAATTTTTGGACTTCATTAATTTGTGTCTTTTATATCTGCTGGGAGTTCAGGTTCAAGTCAGATAAAATTGCCGTAAAGGAAATGCTATTCATAGAGACAGTAGCTTATTACTGAAATTTTCAGGATGGTTGCTTTCCAAGCAAGAGATTCTACGCTTTGCTTATAATGCATACAAATCTTTCGTTAGAAGCGGAGTTCTCTGTGTGATATGATCATTATATTCTTCCAGCTTCCTCACTAGCTGAGCCGCGATCTCCGGATCATCAGAGGAGCAGCCGTGCGCTCTGCCCTGGGCTGTCATGTGTGCTGCATTGTGGTTTTGTACATGGGGTGTGCATTATTCATCTCTGTGTTTTATTTACCTCCAGGAATGAAGAAGATGGGGAGGAATTTAACAGTGAGGATGATGGGGGAGAGGGAGATAATAACAGCCAGTGCTCCTTACTCTCTAGGTATATGGTGTGCCGGTATTCCTGCATGGTGTGCTGCCTTGCTGTGACTTCATCTGTGTGCTGTGACTTCCAACATTATACAAGATATCCAGCAAGATTCAATGCTGAAATGGTATACAGTAGATCAGCCTTTCTCAACCATGGAAGCCTGAGGTTCCTCCAGAGGTTTCCAGGGGGTTCCTTGAGCAATGGGCAGTTCCTGCCTCTCAGAAACGTAATCTTGTAAAGGGAGATTATTCCCTATGACCACAAATGTAAGGAGCATTCTTCAAAGTGACTATCATGTTAATGTACTGCGTGCTGTAGATATAGTAATTTTTAGTCGGAATCCCCTGAGCCTGGAAAGTTATTTCAAGGGTTTCTCCAGGTTAAAAAGGAAAAAAGGCTACAGTAGATAATGATACACCATACCATTTCAGAAGACCACAGATCAATTTGTGTGTGGAATTTTCTGTTTGAATCAAAAGGGAAAGTCATATATGTATATATACTAGTGTGTAGCAGTGTTGTACCTGGTCATGGTGTCAGAAGGGTTACATTTCACTTATACAGATTGGGGGGGCTCCGAATGTCTTTTCTGAGTGAAGAAAACTGTTTTTTCTGTTTTCTCCAGGATTGATAAAGCCTGATCTTGGTTCTGCAGTCCAGAGACTTTGTAGAGACTTGCAAGGGATGAAGCTTCTAACCCACATTTTACTGGAAACCAGTAACCTAACTGTGCAGGTGCACATTATAGATGGTCATCATCAATAGTTTTGATAGGGTATTCTGTTTTAGGTTGTCCTTGTATAATATGAAGACATTTGTTAGGTTTAACCTTTGAAGGAATGGGTCGGGGTCCAAAGGAGGATTTGAAAAATTTGAGGTTTATGATTAAAATATTAGAAAAAAATTCTGATATTGAAAGAAGTCTTACTGTCTTAAATTATGGGGACTGGCCACTTAAAAATATTAGTCTTCCTGAATCACAAAGGAGCAGCTTCATGAGCTAATTTTATAAAAGCAGCTATGAGGTCCCTTTTACTAATCGTTACATATAGTTAAAAATAAAACATGTCCGCCGAGTTCAACCAAAAGACAAAAAAATTTATTGTGAGGGAAAAAAACCCTTGTACCCTCAGAACCTTAAACCTACAGTTGACTCAGAAGAAAGCAACCACTTCTGCATAAAGTGTGGTCCAGTTTGGTCTGATGGACATAGTTTCTACCTGATTACCAACAACAACACTGTATACTGTACTTAATATGTGTGTATATATATATATATATTTATATATATATATCAAAAATCCAAAGTAATATTCCATGGACATATTAATATCAAGTTTTGAGCATTAAAAAACACATGCAGACCATTTTATTGCCCTACCAACAGGGACATTTTCCCCAGACCTTAGTGAATGAAAAAGTTTCACTTTGCAAAGAATCACATGCAAGGAGAAGAAAAAAACAGCATTTTTTTTTTTTTGCACATGATTGGTTGATCAAAGCCTTTAGAGCAGGGATATGCAATTAGCGGACCTCCAGCTAAGGCATAGCAAGACTCTGACAGACACAAGCATGACACCCACAGGCAGAGGCATGATGGGACTTGTAGTTTTGCAACAGCTGGAGGTCCGCTAATTGCATATTCCTGCATTAGAGCTTCACAACATTCACTTCTGGGAAAATTCCCAGGCAAAGTACAACTTTCGCATGCAAAGCCAAAGGCAGGGCCCAATTGCCCCTTGAATAAAATACAGACGTCTTGGAATCTATAAAGGAAACAGCAGGGGGCACCAACTAAGTGCAGTCTATAGAAAAAACTTTAAAAAGTATCACACGTGGCAACTTACGAGATGTATATATAGATAAGAGCATGTAATCCATCCAGTGCCATTTGCTGATGAAACTCAATGTGTCTTCAGGAGCCAGAAAGCAGATGCGGCTGTTAGGAGCTGTGTAGGACACCAGAAACAAAACTGGACTACGCAGGACTGGAAGTGACGTCACATCTGGGGGGAGTGTGGCTACATGTTTGGGAGCGTAACATCACCTTTTTTCAAACCAACGTTTTGGAATCCACTGCTGATGGAAAAGAGTACAAACGGCCCTGGATAAAATCTACAATATGTTAGACTTAAGTGCTGTAGACAGTAGGAAGCATTTCCACCAGACTCCTCTCCCCCAGTGATTAGACAGGATCATTGTTACTTTGTCACATCATAAGATGAGAGGTGGCAGCAGGGGATGATCTGTGTTTGATATTTGTGAACAAAGTCAAGAACTCCTCAAGCACCAGGATTTACATGGCTGTGTTATCTCCAAGCTGCCAGCTCAGTCCAGGATTTAGTTGTTGACCCTGGGTGATGTCTGAACAAAGATGGCTCCATTCTATTGGAGAGAAAATGAAATAAAGGCATTGTCAGGGGATTACTGTGGTCTTTAGGAGGTATTAAATACTAGACATGTGCAATTTGTTTGGTTCCGAATTCGTTTTTTAACGAATTTTGACAAATTCTTTCATTTCCAAATTTCTCAAATTTTTTATTTTCCGAAATTTCGAATTTACGAATTTCTGAATTTTATAATTTCTGAATTTTCGAATTTCCGAATTTTCACATTTCCGAATTTCGAAATTCGAAATTTTGGAATTTCGGAAATTCAGACATTCGGAGATGTGGAGATTCTAAAATTCTGAAATTCGGATTTTTGGAAATTTGGAAATTCAAAAATTTGAAATTCGCAAATTCCAAATTTCACAAATTCGAAATTCGGAAATTCGGAAATTTGAAATCCTGAAATTCGGAAATTGGAAAATTTCGGAAATTTGAAATTCGGAAATTGGAAAATTTCAAAATTTCGGAAATTTGGAGATTCGAAATTTTGAAAATTCGGAAATTCAAAAATTCGAAATTAGGAAATTCGAAATGAGGAAATTCCAAAATTCAAAAATTTGGAAATCTGAAAATCCAAAAATAAGAATGAAAATATGAACATTCAAAAGAATGAAAATATGCAAAATTCGAAAACCCGAAAACCTGAAATATTATTATTTATTATGGCACAGTGGCTCAGTATTATTTATTATTAATTTGTTCCATTCCATTTGTTTAGATGCAGCATTCGTTATTTCGGTTAATTCGTAACTTCAGATAAATTTGTATTCGTTATGTTCAGCCAAATTTGAAAGGAAATTCCAATACCTATAATTTAATAGTTAGTTATTATTAGTTAGTTATTATTTTGAATGTTACTGATTTCTTTCCTTTTTTTTTACCTCCAGGTATTTAAAAGAAATGTGCACTGACAAAAAATTTGTTCATTTTCATTATTTTTTTTTGCTTTTTTTCGGAAATTCGGAAATCCGAAAATTCGGATTTTCAAATTTCCGCATTTCAAATTTCCGAATTTTCGAATTTCTGAATTTCCGAGTTTTCGAATTCCGAAAATCCAAAAATCGGAATTCAAAGATTCGGAAATTCGGAATTCAAAAATTCAGAAATTTGAAATTCGGAAACTTGAAAATCCGAATTTTCGGATTTGCGAATTTCCGAAAAAAGCAAAAAATTTTTTGTCAGTGCACATTTCTTTTAAATACCTGGAGGTGTTACAAATACCGGTAAGTATTATCTATTAATTAATGAGCATGCTGCACTTAACATGAAAAATATCTGATGCTAGGGTCCATGATATTTTAAAATCTTAAACTGCCAGAAAGCTACAAAGAAGTAGAAAAAAGCCACAGGCATCATGCAAATCAGCAGCGACAGGATCGCTAAAGAGGCCGCCTCTCTGTCCCTATGGAGCTGCTCACTCTGCAAGCAAGATACTGCGAAACGTCGCTCTGTCGCTCTGTCGCTGGCCCAGTGGCGTAGCGTGGGTTGTCAGCACCCGGGGCAAGGCAAGTAATTTGTGCCCCCTAACCTGCGGACTTTTAGCTATCCCTGAGTCCCTTCAAATACAATAGTACTGACCTACCCGATTCCTATACTGACCACTACACTGAGAACGACACTGTCCACTACACTACATTGTCCACTACACTGGCCACTATACTATACTGTCCACTACACTACAATGTCCACTATACTGACCACTATACTACACTATACTGACCACTATACTGTCCACTACACTGTCCACTATACTACACTACACTGTCCACTATACTACACTATACTGACCACTATACTACACTAACCTCCATACTATACTACACTATACTGACCACTATACTACACTACACTGACCATCATACTACACTGTCCACTATACTACACTACACTACACTGACCACCATACTACACTATACTGACCACTATACTACACTACACTGTACACCATACTACACTACACTGACCACCATACTACATTACACTGACCACCATACTACACTATACTGACCACTATACTACACTACACTGACCACCATACTACACTGTCCACTATACTGACCACTACACTATACTACACTACACTGACCACTATACTACACTGTCTGTTATACTACACTGTCCACCATACTACATTATACTGACCACCATACTACACTGTCGACCATACTACATTATACTGACCACCATACTACACTGTCCACTATACTACATTACACTGACCACCATACTACACTGTCCACTATACTATACTGTCCACTACACTACACTGATCTCCATACTAAACTACCTTATACTGACCACTATACTATACTACACTAACCACTATACTACACTGACCACCATACTACACTACACTGTCCACCATACTACACTACACTGTCCACCATACTACACTACACTGTCCACAATACTGACCACCATACTACACTACACTGTCCACTATACTGACCACCATACTACACTACACTGTCCACTATACTACACTGTCCACTATACTGACCACCATACTACACTACACTGACCACTATACTATACTGACCACTATACTACACTACACTGACCACCATACTACACTACACTATACTAACCACTATACTGACCACTATACTACACTACACTGACCACTATACTACACTGTCTGTTATACTACACTACACTGACCACTATACTACACTGTCTGTTATACTACACTACACTGACCACCATACTACACTACACTATACTAACAACTATACTGACCACTATACTACACTACACTGACCACTATACTACACTGTCTGTTATACTACACTACACTGACCACTATACTACACTGTCTGTTATACTACACTACACTGACCACTATACTACACTGACCACCATACTACATTGACCACTATACTATACTGACCACCATACTGCACTGTCCACTACACTACACTGACCTCCATACTAAACTACACTATACTGTCCACTATACTGACCACCATACTACACTACACTGTCCACTACACTATACTGACCACTATACTGTCCACTACACTAAACACCATACTAACCACTATACTACACTGACCTCCATACTAAACTACACTATACTGACCACTATACTATACTAACCACTATACTACACTGACAACTAAACTACACTATCCTGCCTACAGTCTCTCTCTCTCGCCCCCCCCCCTCCCCTGGCCAGTAACATGACTCTCACTCACCTTTCTTCTCCTGACTGCATCGATCAAGATGAGGAGGAGAGGACAGCGGTGGCTCACATTCTTCTCTCCCCTGCGCTCTGGCTGCAGCCATGTTCAGTGCCCGGCGCCCTGTGATTGGGCATATGGGGGGTCATGTGCGGAGGCGGGACTTCAGGAGCGTTCTAGGACAGGCCAGCCCTACGCCTCACATGACCCCCATATGCCCAATCACAGGGCACCGGCCACTTAACATGGCGGCCGGGCCGGGGACACAGGATCGAGAAATTAGGAGGAGGCAGCCAGTGACACATACTGGCGCCCCCCTAATTGTCGCGCCCGGGGCCACGGCACCCCCTGCACCCCCCACGCTACGCCACTGCGCTGGCCTGAACACTGCTGAACCTCGATCGCTAGCAATGGGAACGAAATTTGCTCTAGCAAAATAAAGAGCAATTCCTTAAAGACAAACAGCTTACTTCTTAGTGGTCCTGCCAACAAAGTGTCAACAACGTGTTAGCCAGTGACAGTCACCCGTCTGAATTCAGCATAAGAGCAGCGTTTTATGTCAGTGACAAAATTGCCAGAAACAATCGCTCTGCATTCACCTCTATGGCTTAGCTACAAATTGCTGAAAGAGAATGATTTGTAGCAAAGCACACCAACCCAATTCTGGAGCACTAGTTTGACTTGTGACGGCAACAAATCGCTTCTTATTGACAAACCGATCCGGTGTAAATCACTAGCTACAAATGACTGTTAGGCAGGCCATATAATTTGCAATTTTCTTTCTTTCTTTTCCTTGATCAATTCCCCCATCAACACAGTCAGTGTTGATGGAAGAATGCCCCTGCTATTGTATTCTGACAGGGGAGGTTTCCAAGCAGTCGGAATACATCGATTGAACACAGTGGCGGCTGGTGCTCAAAATTTTTGGGAGGCGCAAACAAACTGAAAAATACTGAAAAAAAAACATCAATTGCAGCCACTGTGCCATCAACTGCAGCCACTGTGCCATCAATTGCAGCCACTGTGCCCATCAACTGCAGCCACTGTGCCCATCAACTGCAGCCACTGTGCCATCAATTGCAGCCACTGTGCCCATCAACTGCAGCCACTGTGCCATCAACTGCAGCCACTGTGCCATCAATTGCAGCCACTGTGCCATCAACTGCAGCCACTGTGCCATCAATTGCAGCCACTGTGCCATCAATTGCAGCCACTGTGCCCATCAATTGCAGCCACTGTGCCCATCAATTGTAGCCACTGTGCCCATCAACTGCAGCCACTGTGCCCATCAAATACAGCCACTGTGCCATCAAATACAGCCACTGTGCCATCAAAAGCAGCCACTGTGCCATCAATTGCAGCCACCATGCCCATCAAATACAGGCACTGTGCCATCAAAAGCAGCCACTGTGCCATCATGTGCAGCCACTGTGCCCATCAAAAGCAGCCACTGTGCCCATCAAATGCAGCCACTGTGCCCATCAATTACAGCCACTGTGCCCATCAAATGCAGCCACCGTGCCCATCGAATGCAGCCACTGCCCGCTCGCTCGCTGTCTGACCAGGACTCACCCCATCTTGGTGGTGGGTCAGGTGGCGGGTGACGGTGGCAAGCTGTGGGACCGGCAGCGGGTCAGGCTTCGGCGAGCTGTGTCCTCCATGTGTCTCTTCTTTCTTCCTGCTAGGCATCCAATAGGAGCGCCTGTCCTTTCAGCCAATCAGTTGACGAGTATTAAACCCGTACTTCCTGATTTGCGGAGAGGCGGTTCAGTGTTAGAAAAATGAATATTCATTTTTTTTACTACCACACCTGGGTGGGCTCCGAGCGCAATGCTCTGCGCTCCGAGTCCACTCTATTTTGAAGCCTATTAGAGCCTGCGGCTCTAATCAGGTGCTTCAAAAAAACATTCCCGCCTCTGTAATTCAGGCGCCCGGCATCCGAAAAGGGGGCGGACGCCTGAATAGGGGGTGGTTGTGGCTATGTATGAATCTATCCATTATACATATAGGGGGGTGGCATGATAGAGGGGGCGGTGTTCGTGTACCCTTAATGGACGGGCTGCCACTGATTGAACAAAAAAAACCCCTGACAGACAGGTTGTACTTCAGTACAACCATCCTGCCCAGAAATGGATCGAAATTCGTCCGGTCCCTGCTCCTACAAAATCGCCAGTCTAATATGGCCCTGATGCCCCATTCACACCTGAGCGTAGCGTTTTCAGGCAGAAAGTCATGCGCTTTACCGCAATATTTGCCGCAATTTTGCAGCGTTTTTGCTGCAATTTTGCCGCGATTTTGATACACTTTTGCCGCAATTTTGTACAGGCCAAAAGGTCAACAACATAAAAAGCTGAAAAATGCCCATATCTGCCTAAAAAAAAAGTTCCAGAACTTGTTTGAGTTTTGGAGTGGAGATGTGAACCATCTCCATTGAGAATAATTGATTTTTTCCCCTCCAGTGTTTTGTAGCTTCAGGCTTCAAGCTACAAAACGCTCAGGTGTGAATGGGGCCTAAGGCTCCATTCACACTTGTGCGACTTGTCATGCAACTTTGGACATCAAAGTTGCATGACAAGTTGTTCCCCATGTTTTCCAATGATATCCATTCATACATGCGCGACTTAAAGTTTGCAGCAACTTCAAAGTAGTTCATGCACTACTTTGGTCCCACTTTCATGCAACTTGAGGGCGATAGACTTCAATGTTAGCCCTCAGAAGTTGCATAAAAGTCGTACCTGAATGTTATACAATGCAACTTGTGTGCAACAGTTGTCCACTATCACTGGTCGAAGCCAAAGTCGTTTCCAAGAACACCTATCCAAAGTTGCACCAACTTTGCACTCCAAATTCTGCACAAATGTGAATGGAGCCTAAAACCCCTTTCACACTTGTGCTACTTCAAAGTCGCGTGATTTTACGGCGATTTTGTGGCCGCGATTTTGTACGACTTTGCCGCGATTTGGGATCAGTACTACTTTGTACAACCTTACAGGGTTGGGGTTTACAAATGCTTTGACCCTCAGCTTGTGCTTACAGCTTGTGCTTACAAAGCCGTACTGAAATCGTGTCTATATTATTCAGATACGATTTGCATGCTACTTGAGGGTTTAACATTGAGGTCTATGGACATCAACTCACATGGAAGTTGGACCAAAGTAGTGCAGGGACTACTTTGAAGTCGGCACGACTTAAAGTCGTGCCAATTTGAATGGTAGTCATTGAAAATCATGGAAAATGACTTGTCATGCGATTTTGCAGTACAAAATCGTGGGACAAGTCGTATAAATTATCAAGCTAAGGCCCCTTTCACACTTATACGACTTGTCCCACGATTTTGTACTGCAAAATCGCATGACAAGTCATTTTCCATGATTTTCAATGACTACCATTCAAATTGGCACGACTTTAAGTCGTGCCGACTTCAAAGTAGTCCCTGCACTACATTGGTCCAACTTCAATGCGAGTTGTACTCCATAGACCCCAATGTTAAACCCTCAAGTAGCATGCAAATCATACCTGAATAATATAGACACGATTTCAGTACGACTTTGTAAGCACAAGCTGTAAGCACAAGCAGCTTTTGTAAACACCAACCCTGTAAAGTCATACAAAGTAGTACTGATCCCAAATCGCGGCAAAATCCCGGTAAAATCATGGCCGTAAAATCACACGACTTTGAAGTCGCACAAAAATGTTCAAATATAAAATGAGTGTACCTAGAAACAATAGATTGCTGCACTGAACTTCTTACCTCACTAGATGGCGCTAGAGATGAAGTACAGATGAGCCTTCACCTGCACATTGACGGATATGACTTGTTCAGTGTAGGATGATCGCTGTATCTCCGGTTCATTATTACAATGCTAGAAATAAAGCACAAAAATGGCCTAATTAACTACTGCTGGTCTTATTGCATCCTGGTCTATCCTCACAGTCTGCTGTCAGCTGACCCATTTAGCATGTAATGGCAGACACAGTGGAGCATACCCACCTCCTTATTTTATCAATCCCCCCCTCTCCTGGAATAAAAATAATCACAAACTGTGTTAGTTAGCCAAAGAGTTATGCCGTGTACACATGGGCAGACTTTTCGGCAACAAAGGCCCGACAGGTTTTCCGACGGACTTTCCACAGACTTTTGGCGGACTTCCAACGGACTTTCGAATGAACGGACTTGCCTACACATGATCACACCAAAGTCCAACGGATTCGTATGTGATGACGTACACCGGACTAAAATAAGGAAGTTCATAGCCAGTAGCCAATAGTTGCCCCAACGTCGGTTTTCGTTCGTCAGACTAGCATACAGATAAGCAGATTTCTCGATAGGAACTGGGTCCGGTGGAGTTCCGACGTAAAGATTTGAAAAATGTTCCAAATCTAAAGTCCGTCAGATTTTCGACAGAAACAGTCCTCTGAAGGTCCGATGAAGCCCACACACGGTCAGATTGTCCACCGGATTCGGTCCGTTGGACCAGTCCGGTCGAAAAGTCCGCTTGTGTGTACAGGGCATTACACATTTCCAGAGGGAGTGTGTACAACAACTTGAAGTTGATTCATTTTTTTTATTTTTTTTTTTTGGCTCAGCCTAGAGTTGGACTTCAAGGGCAATAACTAATAAATATTAAAAACCTACTACTGCACAGCCAAACTCTAGTTGAGAAATATATTATTATTCTGAATTACCGAGGAGTGAACTTGGTGTTGACTTATTCACCTTAAGGTCATCACAGAGGACAAGGGGGCGTCTGGAGGAAAAAGAGATTTCATCTCCAAATACGGAAAGTTTTCTTCACAGTAAGAGCTGTGAAAATGTAGAATAGACTCCCTCCAGAGGTGGTTCTGGCCAGCTCAGTAGATTGCTTTAAAAAAGGCCTGGATACTTTCCTAAATGTACAAAATATGACTGGGTACTAACATTTGTAGGTAAAGTTGATCCAGGGAATATCTGATTGCCTCTCAGGAGGATCAGGAAGAAATTTTTCCCCCTGCTGGTGCAAATTGGATCATGCTTTGCTGGGTTTTTTTGCCTTCCTCTTGATTAACTGTAGGTATAGGATTGTGTATATGGGATTGTATGATTTTTTTTTTTCTTCCCTTTTTATTGGTTGAACTAGATGGACTTGTTTCTTTTTTCAACCCGACTAACTATGTAACTAGTTACAGGACACATGCACTGGGAACTAGTTACTTTAAAGAGGAACTGACTGAAGTTCCGCTTTAAAATATTTACTGCCATTGCAGTCCCTTTACAAATCAGCACTCCTACTACTACAAGGGCCACGCAATACATACCAAAGGACCTCATGCTGCAGATATTAAATTTCCAATAATATAACATTAATATATAATCCAGCTGAGAAGGTGGGAGCTCCTCAAAATGGGTACAGCAGGTAGGCAGACCTGGGAACTCAGTGCAGAGATCTTATCAAGAGTACCAGAGAGAAAAAGGAGAAAGTCAACATCTACCAATAAATGTCCTTCAACCTTTAAAGCAGTGGTCATCAACCCTGTCCTCAGGGCCCCACTA
Source organism: Lithobates clamitans (assembly GCA_037952925.1). Lineage (NCBI taxonomy): Eukaryota > Metazoa > Chordata > Amphibia > Anura > Ranidae > Lithobates > Lithobates clamitans. The sequence goes on from JBBGZY010000464.1 coordinate 953,082, forward strand.
ACAGGCCAGGTTTTATGTATTACATTGGGGAGATGCAGACTAGAATACTGCAATCACTGAGCAGCAAATGATATCACCTGTGATGTATTTCAGTTATCTTGCAAACCTGGCCTGTTACCGGTAGTGGGCCCTGAGGACAGGGTTGATGACCACTGCTTTAAAGGATGCCCTCGCCTTACCAAGGCTTAGTGGTCTCTCCATCATTGCCTCAGTGCCTAGGAAACCAAGGACATTCCTAAAATTTGTATTCTACTCTGCAAAGCCCAAACCTGCCACCCTCAGGCCATGGAAATCCAATCTTCTGATCTGTAGTTATGCAGCAATGGCACACAGCAAAACTGAAGTGCAGAAGTCATTAAAATTTTCCGTGATCCAAGTGCAGAGTTAATTTAAATCTAAGAACGCATGATCAAGAATTAAATGTAGCAAAGTAAATGAAAAGCTAAAAAAAGCTAATATGGAAAATAGTCAAGAAGAAAAATAATAACTAAAGAGACTGCGTGAGTATTTATAAAAATTCAAAAACAAGGAAGCAATAGAAAATGGGGATCTGCAGAATGATTAAATGAAAATGAATGATAAAATAGATGAAAAAAAAAACGTAAGGAAAAGAAAGTCAATGATGTTGGCAGGGGAGTCCGTGGGGGAACCTAGGCTGAGGTTCTGGTCTACTGCTACTATGGATTCATAGCAAATCTTCGAGGTTCACAAAGTCCACAAATCTCAAACCTATGGATTCAAATGTTGCCACCAGAAATAAGGAATGGCCCATAATACAGTGTGTAGCCTTCTACCCAGCCACAGGAGCCAATCATTTGAAAGAATGGATAGAGCAACCCACTCCCTATAAAATTGAGGGCTCACAGCACCCTTATGGTCTGTGTGTGTTGGAACTTTAGGGGAAGATTCAGTTTATTTACTTATTTTAGTACTTGGCTTCCATGTTATTTGTTTGATAATAGCTTGCCTATTAGCCCTGCAAATAGCCTGAGCTAAATAACAAACGACTCCCTCCCCACCCCCTATGGACTTCAATGGTCTTCCCCAAAAATGTCTGCGAACTACAAGCAAAATTCATAAAACTGTTTGTGAGCCAAACCCAGGCAGATTCGCTCACCCCTACTGCATACCTCCCAACTGTCCCTGATTTCGAGGGACTGTCCCTGATTTGGAGCAATGTCCCTCTGTCCCTCTTTCCTCCTCATTTGTCCCTCATTTTGGTCTGATCTATATAGTTGTATATAGAAAAGGAATTTTTAATCTATCAAAAAGTGTTTCCCAGCACTAAACCTTTCATCTGATTTCTAAATTGCTTTGTAAATTCCAAAAACCAATATAAAGGAATATTAGTGGTAAAAATTGTGGGTTTAACCAATCTTGTTTTTTTTTGCACAATTCACCCTTAAAGGGACGTGGCAAGAGGTGTGTCTTATGCCTGCATACATTTGCTGATAGGTGTCCCTCATTCCCATCTCAAAAAGTTGGAAGGTATGCCTACTGCACCCCCATACATACTGCTTAAATTCATGCAGACAGATACCTGGACAATTGAAATATATTCATACTCAAATTTTGGCTCGCCAATGCAGTCTACACTGCAGATTGGCAATGTAGCCTGGTTCCAGTTTGTGATTGGATAATAGAGGAGGAGCAGCAGCATATACAGTGGTTACCCTTATGCTCTCTCCTCCTGTATGCATGTTCAGAGACAGCATCGAGCAAGGCAAGGGGGCCCACCTTTTCCAGTGGAGGGCTATAGTTTCACTGCAGAGAGGCTGCTGCTTCTACACAGAGGGTATGAGTCAGGGTATGTATCAGTTGCAGTATGGCAGAGACTTGCAAGCTAATTTATTTTGGCTGTGGCTACTTTACCAACTAAACAAACAGAAAGTTAGGTTTAGACCCGTGTCTAAACTGCCACTCCTCTTAAGGCCTCATGCACACAGACGTTTTTACAGCCGCTTTTTTGAGCATTTTTTGCAGCTTAAAAACACCTCTCCATGTTAGTCTATGGCCTCATGCCCACCATGACGTTTTTGAGCTGTAAATGGCATATCCATTCTTAATCTACAAAAAAAACCCAGGGCCAGTGCGTTCTGAGGCTCCAGTGCTAGAGCTGTAAAAACGTCAGACGCCGGCAAAAGGTGTTAAATGTGAATTAACGAGGCTTAACGCTGTGTTAATCCTCGTCCGGCATTTCTGTTTCTATTCAAAATCAATGGTTCCCTATGGGAGCCCATTGATTTGAATAGAGGTCGCACCAGAAGTCGGATCAAGAGGATCGGACTTGCGGTGCGACTTGTGTGCTGAGAATCTTGAAGGGGGAACCCAGCGAAAATGTAAAATAAAAAATTTGCGTGAGGTCCCCCCCAAGACGATACCAGACCCCTCGGTCTGGTATGGATCTTAAGAGGAACCCCCACACCAAAAAAAAAATGGCGTGGGGATTCCCCGAAGATCCATACCAGACCCTTATCCGAGCAAGCAGCCCAGCCCCCCCCTGGACCATACCAAGCCACATGCCCTCAACATGGGGGGGGTTGGTGCTTTGGGGCAGGTTGGGCTCTGCGCCCCCCACTCCAAAGCACCTTGTCCCCATGTTGATGAGCCGTTGGTTGTCAGGGTCTGCGGGCGGAGGGCTTATCGGAATCTAGGAGCCCCCTTTAATAAGGGGGCCCCCAGATCCCGGTCCCCCACCCTATGTGAATGAGTATGGGGTACATCATACCCCTACCCATTCACCTGGGGGAAAAAAAGTGTCAATAAAAAAACACACTAGACAGGTTTTTAAAGTAATTTATTAGGCAGCTCCGGGGGTCTTCTTCTGACTTCGGGGGTCTTCTTCCGACTTCTCCACTCTCTCCGGCCTCTTCTCCTGGTGTCCGGTTCTTCTCCTGATCTCCGGCCTCTTCTCCCGGTGTCCAGTTCTCCTCCCGCTCTCCGGTTCTTCTGCCGGGCTCCTCCGCTATCATCTGCTCTTTTGCCGCTCTCTTGCTAGCGGTGGCCCGGTCTTCTCCGTCGTCTTGTTCCCTCTTCTCTTCTTCCGATGTTGACACGACGCTCTCTCCCGCTGTAATGCTGTGTGCGAGGTGTGCAATGACTTATATAGGCATGGGGCGTGGTCACTGGGTGATGTCATCCGGTGACCCCGCCCCCTTATGACGCACATCACCCGGTGACCACCCCATGCCTATATAAGTCATTGCGCATCGCACACATGGTATTACAGAGGGAGAGAGCATCGTGTCAACATCGGAAGACGAGAAGAGGGAAGAAGACGACAGAGAAGACCGGGCCACCACCAGCAAGAAAGCGGAGGAGCCCGGAAGAAGACACCGGAGAGGGAGAGAGCGTCGTGTCAACATCGGAAGAAGAGAAGAGCTAAGAAGACGACGGAGAAGACCGGCCACCGCTAGCAAGAGGAGCCCGGCAGAAGACACCGGAGAGCGGGAGAAGAACCGGAGACGGGGAGAAGACAGCGGGAGAAGAGGCCAGAGAGCGTGGAGAAGTCGGAAGAAGACCCCCGGAGCTGCCTAATAAACTACTTTAAAAACCTTGTAGTGTGTTTTTTTTATTGACCCTTTTCCCCCAGGTGAATGGGTAGATGTACGATGTACCCCATACTCATTCACATAGGGTGGGGGGCTGGGATCTGGGTGCCCCCTTACTAAAGGGGGCTCCCAGATTCCGATAAGCCCCCCGCCCACAGACCCCGACAACCAATGGCCAGGGTTGTCGGGAAGAGGCCATTGTCCTTATCAACATGGGGACAAGGTGCTTTGGGGTGGGGGGCGCAGGGCCCCCCTGCCCCAAAGCACCAACCCCCCCCATGTTGAGGGCATGTGGCTTGGTATGGTCCAGGAGGGGGGGGCACTCGCTCGCCCCCCCTTTCCTGACCTACCGGGCTGTGTGCTCGGATAAGGGTCTGGTATGGATCTTGGGGGAACCCCCACGCCATTTTTTTTGGGTGTGGGAGTTCCCCTTAAGATCCATACCAGACCGAAGGGCCTGGTATCGTCTTGGGGGGGAACCTCACGCAAATTTTATTTTTAATTTTCCCGGGGTTCCCCTTCAAGATTCTCAGCACACAAGTCGCACTGCAAGTCGGATCCTCTTGATCGGACTTCTGGTGCGACCTCTATTCAAATCAATGGGTTCCCATAGGGAACCATTGATTTTTGAATAGAGACAGAGAAACACGGCGGAAAGCTAGGGCGGCTTAACGTGCATTGAATTCAATCGGGAAAAATTGCCCTTTTAACGCTGCTTTTTTCCTGGCATCAGTACTAGCTTCACAGCACGTTTTTTAAAATGTCCATGTGCATGGAGCCTAAAAGTTATCCGCATTCAAAAAGCCTTAGACAGGCTTGCTGTGTGAAATGTTGGATCATTTTTGATGCATCACATCCTCGGCATGTGAACACCCGTAACCGATGCCATTGCACAGGAGGGGATTCCCCCCCCCCCCCCCCCCCCCAACTTCAAGTCTACACAAGCCCCAAGACCACTGTTCTTCTGCACCTGCAATCTGTCCCCAAAAGTTAGGCTTTAAATGCCACTTGATACTCTTTGTAAAAAAGAGGCCTTTCTCTTCGGTGGAGTACTATAACACACAAGTTGGGACTCAATACGCAAAGCGGCGCTTGATAATGTTATGAAATTTTCAAACAGCTGGCTTCTTCTGATTCTTAATTGGATTTCCCTTTGCTGATAGTGTAGATTTGCATACTAAATTAGAATGGGGGATCCAGCAGAAAACCCCTCATAATGGGCACAGCAGATACGCAGAGCCAGGAACTCCGCATAGAGATCTCACCAGAAGAAACCCTGAGAGATATATATAAAACCATCAGGTATAAAGCAGTATTAAATCCAAAGGCAATCATTTATTATATTGCAGCTTACCAGTTCTTAGATGAGATGGCTGCATTATTTTTTTTTAATTTTTTTTTTAGGCTTTCTTTTTTTCTTTTCACCTGGTGATCAAGTAAGTCTGTTGCTTCTCAACAGAGCAAGCTTTCCTGCAGATGTAATGCCGCATACACACGGTCGGACTTTCCGGCATACTTGGTCCGGTGGACCAGAGTGTGCCGGACAATCTGCCCGTGTGTAGGCTCCGGTGGACTTTTCGGGTGGACTTTTTCCCAAAAGCCCGCCGCACCTAGATTTGAAACATGTTTTAAATCTTTCCGTCGGACTCAGTTTCGGGCGGAAAGTCCGCTTGTCTGTGTGCTGGTCCGACGGAAAGCCCACTCGTGTGTATGCTGGTCCAACGGAAAAACAAATTTTCCTATTGCGGCGAGCGCGAGGCATACCAGGCCCTGGTATGGATTATATGGATTATAAAGGGAAACCCCTACGCCGAAAAAACGGCGTGTGGTCCCCCCTAAAATCCATACCAGACCCTGATCCGAGCACGCAGCCTGGCCGGTCAGGAAAGGGGGTGGGGACGAGCGAGCGCCCCCCCCCTCCTGAACCGTACCAGGCCGCATGCCCTCAACATGGGGGGTGGGTGCTTTGGGGGAGGGGGGCGCCCTGCGGGGCCCCCCCACCCCAAAGCACCTTGTCCCCATGTTGATGAGGACAAGGGCCTCTTCCCGACAACCCTGGCCGTTGGTTGTCGGGGTCTGCGGGCGGGGGGCTTATCGGAATCCGGGAGCCCCCTATAATAAGAGGGCCCCCAGATCCCGGCCCCCCCACCCTATGTGAATGAGTATGGGGTACATAGTACCCCTACCCATTCACCCAGGGAAAAAGTGTTAATAATAAAACACTACACAGGTTTTTAAAATATTTTATTAAACAGCTCCGGGGGGGGGATCTTCCTCCGGCTTCGGGGGTCCCTCCGGTTCATCTTCTCCCGGCGTCCGGTTGGTTCTTCTCCGCTCTCTTCTCCCGGTGTTCCAGTTCTTCAGCCGGCTCCTCCGCTGTGTTCAGGTAGCTCTCTTGCCAGAAGAAGTCCGGACTTCTGGGCTTCTTGTCTTCTGGGCTTCTGGGCTTAGCCCGCCGCAAAGTCCGGTCGTGTGTGGGCAAGTCCGTCCGTTTTAAAGTCCGGCGCACCTGGCGGACAAAGTCCGTCAGAAAGTGTGCCGGACCAAGTAGGACAGAAAGTCCGACCGTGTGTACGCGGCATAACAGTAATGCCCTGTACACACGGTCAGACTTTCCGATGGAATATGTGCGATCGGAGCTTGTTGTCGGAAATTCCGACCGTGTGTGGGCTCCATCAGACTTTTTCCATCGGAATTTCCGACACAAAGTTTGAGAGCAGGCTATAAAATTTTCCAACAACAAAATCCATTTGCGTAAATTCCCACCGTGTGTGGACAATTCCAACGCACAAAGTGCCACGCATGCTCAGAATAAATTAAGAGACAAAAGCTATTGGCTACTGCCCCATTTATAGTCCTTACGTACGCGTTTTACGTCACCGCGTTCAGAAAGATCAGATTTTCTGACAACTTTGTTCGACCATGTGTATGCAAGATAAGTTTGAGCCAACATCCGTCTGAAAAAATCCATGGATTTTGTTGTCGGAATGTCCGATCGTGTGTACAGGGCATAAGAAGTTTGAGACAAACCAATTACCACTGACAGGGGTAAACGGTGATAATGATCAGCTTTTGGTTATTTTTATAAAACCTTTACCCCCCCCCCCCCCCAAAAAAAACAAAAAAAAAAAACAGTTTGCTGTAACAGCTTATAAAGTGTTAGCTGGAGTTTGGCTTCAGCTTGTTAAATCTGCTAGTACATCTAATGCCGCGTACACACGACCGGTTTTGCCGTCGGAATAAACTTCCTAAGGTTTCTCCGACGGAACTCCGACAGAATTCCATTCAAGCGGTCTTGCCTACACACGGTCAACCCAAAGTCCGACCAAAATGCGACCGTCCAGAACGCGGTGACGTACAGCATGTACGACGGGACTAGAAAACAGAAGTTCAATAGCCAGTAGCCAATAGCTTCTGTCTCATACTTGCTTCAGAGCATGTGTTGTTTTTGGTCCGTCGGAACAGCACACAGACAAGCGGTTTTCCTGATAGTAATTGGTTCCGTCAGAAATATTTAGAACATGTTCTATTTCTAGGTCCGTCAGAATTTTCAAAAAAAAAAAGTCCGATGAGGCATACACACGATCGGAATATACAATGAAAAGCTTCCGTCGGACTTTTTCTGTCGGACATTCCGCTCGTGTGTACGCGGCTTTACATTTCCCTCCACCACAGACTGACAATGCAGCTGTATTCTGTGCCCCCTGTGCTCCTTCATCCAGAGTGGAGGTACTCTAATACAGGGGGTGTGTTACTGGCTAGATCACCAGGTTAAAACAGAGGAAAAATGCCTAAAAAAATAAAACTAATGAAGCCACAACATCTATTGATTGGTAAGATGCAATATTATACATTTCTGGTTTTCGGGTTCATACCATTTTAACTGTCCAACATCTACCAGGCATGTGAAATATAATTTTGGGTGGACTGACCCTTTAAAGGATTCCACCCACCTTGCCAAACACTCACCGGTCCCTTCATCACTACCTTGGTCTATAGTCAACATTTGTTTTGCATGCTACTTTGCAAAGCTCATTAGATCAGCTTCTCATGAACGTGAACAGCCATAGACATGTAGCGCTACCCCCGCAGGAGCCGCTGGTGAATGAAGATATCTCCCAGCCTGCATAGCCAGGCACACTGCATTTTCCACCACACGCTGTAGACAAGAATCAGTCCTCGCAGCTTTGTTTTTGTATTTTATTAGGGGAATTGAACTTGGATAGGGTTGAGGGTATTATGGGATGCCCACTTTATCAAATAGCAGAACTCTTCAGGGACACTAACTATATACAGCCTGTATATACACTTCTCCTTCTACCTCCAGCACAATCTTGCTTGTAGAACTACACCTCCCAGGACCAGCTAGAACTGACAAATTGATCCAACTCAGACTCACTCAGATCCAGAGCAAATGCCCTTTGCAGGCAGGGACCGCTGGCCCCTTTGGTTGTTTAGCAAAAAGAAGTCCCAGTGCTCAGCTGTCCTACTCCTGTGGCTACTGATCCCAGCACCACCTCTGCAGACACTGCCAGCCGCCTAGCTGCAGCTGCCCCTTTCACTAGCCCTCCTGGCTAAGGCTCCACAGTCCTCCCAGACTGACTCGTCATCCACCCCAGACTGCTTGCACCCAGTCCTCTCAGGCATGCTTCTCAGTCCTCTGATTGTAACACCCACCAGCCCTCCTGGCTGTCTTCCTCCCTGGATTTGCCCAGCAGTGTTCTCCTGCTGTCCTCCACTTGCTCCTGTGGTTCCTGGTCAGGACGCCTCTGTGTATCGTGAAGAGGGTCACTTCCGCAACCGAGTCCAGGCCCGAGGTCACCCTCCCAGACTAGGGACTCCCTCAAGGGCCACCAACAGCCTAACACTCCATCTCCAGCTTCCATTCGAACTCCACTGCCCCAGATGGGCTGACTCAAAGCATTTGAGGCGGCCTCCCCGTGTCAACTCATCTGTTGGAGATTGGTCAGGGCCCTCAGAATACTCCAGGCAGCGCCTCCTCACCTCCACTCCCCGTCCTTCCTTCTAGAATCTTCTCCATGTTTCTAGAAGTAGAGAGAGGCCTCAGAGAAGCTGCCTTGGAGTCATACCAGCCATCCTGAGTCACTTGAACCCGGACCCAGAAAAACACAGCCAACACTGACAATTTACCTACACTGCACAGAGAGAAAAAAACACTCTCTAGCACACTAACTAGAGGGTGCTACAGACAGATAGAAATTAGGCCAGTCCATGCTGAACCAGGCTGAATTCCAATCCATCTATACATAACAAGAGAACAGAATATGGTATTTTTAAGGTGCCAGAACACAACAACGACAAATAATATATCAAAATATATCAAAATTTTATTTTGAAGCATCTAAAAATCAACAAGTTGTCGCAATGAATGACCATACAATACATGGGACAGATGCAGCTGATTCTAATCTTTACATGTTTCGCCAAACGATGGCTTCTTCAGGAGAACTTTTATCAGACATTGCATATATGATCACTGATTGTTGATAATTATTTTGCTTTTATAATCCAATGGGTAATTGACTCCAAAACCACAGGGGTAGACAGATAAGGATAATTGGTGAAATCACAGAGGGAGGCACAATGACGCCCCTATTGGCCCATCTGTATCAACAGAAAGCAGCAATAACTCTAATTGGAGAGTATTATATCCAAAAAGTTCCCTGCAGTTTCTTTCTCCTTAAATATATGATGTAATGATCGTTACATCATATATTTAAAGAAAAGGAAACTGCTGAGAAATTTTTGATATACTACTCTCCAATTAGAGTTATTGCTGCTTGCTGTTAATACAGATGGGCCAACAGGGGGCATCATTGTGCCTCCCTCTGTGATTTCACCAATTATCCTTATCTGTCTACCCCTGTGGTTTTGGAGCCAACTACCCATTGGATTTATTTTAAAAGAAAAATACTTATCAACATTCAGTGATCATATCTGCAGTGCCTGATAAAAGTTGCCCCGAAGAAGCCATCGTTTGGTGAAACATGTAGAGATTAGAATCAGCTGTATCTGTTTCATGAATTGTATGATCATTTATGACAACTTATTGATTTTTAGATATTTCTAAATATAATTTCTATATATTTTTTATATATTATTTGCCGTTGTGTTCCGGCACCTTAAAAATCCCATATTCTGTTCTCTTGTTATGTATTTATCAATCAAGGGATGTGGTACTGATGACTCTCAGACATTCAGCAATTCTCTTTTTCAATCCATCTATGGTCAGCTACGGCCACTAGTTCTGCCAAAAATAGTCTTGTTCCTGTAAAAACCACCAAATAACGTTGATACCTCCAGCGTCCTCGTAGTGCCAGTACTTTACTGTACTTCATTTCATGCATATTCAGCTTCAGCTTCTCATCTCTGAAACACACCCAGAGACATAGCGCAGCTCCTCAGCATTACAATCCTCTGACACCTGTCAGCGGGTGAACATTATATTAAACTGTAATCACTGTACATTTGCCGGGAGCAGAAATCACAGATGTCAGACACAAAACTCTTCATTATGGCTGTGAAAACCCCCCTTGGTGGAATTAGAAGGATTCCACTCCTAGGGACCTGCACACAATTCAATTTCCTCTACTCCTATATCACACCACTAACAAGATTTGTCGCTTAGAATTTAGCTCAGTCGTTTAGGGCAGCGAATTGCTGCAGAGCATCGTGAAACATTGGCTTCAGTATTTCCTTATGAGTTTTTATTACCGATATTGCAAGGCGAGGACAAATGAAACACAAGGACTTTTCTTGTTGCATCATGGGAACTAAGATTTTTTTTCACTCTAGATCAGACCTAGATGTGAGAAACAGAACCTTAAAAGAAATGTTTGGGTTTTACGAAATAAAATTAAATAATTGTTCTCACCTAGGTGGATGTAGCATCAGATTGATGCCCCCTGCCTCTACACTGAGAACTGAGCAATCAAACACTGCTGATCACTCGGTTCTCCTCTCATCTCTGAGCAGAGAGCCCTGACTGTCAGTCTCCAGTTCTCTGCACTGCCCATCTAGCGCTAACTGGAGAGCCGGGCTGTGGAGGGGACAGGAACGGCACGCTGAGAGGCTGAGCCAGCTGGCAGTCCTGGCTGCTGGGTGGATCCTGACTGTAAAGATCCAGCACTTGGACTGGCTGAGTGATTTCAGCCAACAGCAAAGTTTAAAATGGTTCACAGGAGTGCACCCCTGTGATTTATAGGGGAGGTAGGGCCAAAAAAAAAAAAAATCATTGGCCATACTTCTTTAAAGTGGAGCTGTACTCTGGAAGCTGTTCCCAAAAAGTGCAGGCAGAAGACAAAGGACTAGTCAACAGTATTGCCTGTGGTCTCCCTGCAGCTGCTCTTTTCCCCATTATTCATGGACTATACCTTGTTCTGCACTGTTTTTGCTGTGGAGACAGCCATCTTTGTAAAAGCAGGGCTTTTCTTCCTCTTGTCAGAGCTGCCTCCCTGATAACTGGCAGAAAGAATTTTCAAGCAGCAGGAGGGGAAAGAATGTAAGCATAGCTACATAATGAAGAGAACAGATGCAAAGAGATACATGGCTGTGGGTCTTCAGGTACAGCTTCCACTCCAGCAAGGAGAACAGTATGCAGCACAGTAGGGGCATCACCAAATGTCACTCCAAATTTACTGAGACTAGTAGTCAGAGGCAGCTGTACAGTGGATGATCTCAAACTGCACTTATACAGCTATCAGGCTACAGAACGGGATTGCCTATGCACAGCAATTGCACTATTATTGTTCCGGAGAAGCTCAAGAAAAAGTTATAGCTTTCAGAGTACTGCCCTAGCACAATTAACATATAGATGTTCCTTATAACAAAGCAGATCTTCAGTTTTTAATTCAGATACTCTTTAATTCTGGGTGATGCGGCCCCATAACAAAACCACCTGTGGCCCCCTGCTTTTCTAACCTCTATCTCAAACGCAAGTCCTCTATTGATACAGAATATGGCCTTGCGATCCCTGTACAGAGGTTTCTAAACCAAATAGACATTGATTCTTTTCTCAATGTATCAGAATTTGCCTAACACTATTGCTACCTACACAATGTACTGTATTGCTAGACCCTACTGGGCCCCCTGTACAGTAGAATGGTTTGCTATGGCTATAGATTTGCCCTTTGTGAAAAGATCATTGCACCTTCCTAGGAGAGAGTCCTATAGATCTCTGCTGGGATTAAAATTTTTGTGTTGGTGCTCAAAGTTTCTTTTGCCTTTTTTTGCATGTTTGGGGTGTTGCTTGCATTTTGTTTGTTTCCAGATGTGTACAAAATGGTGACTAAATGGAATACATTGTGTATCAGGATGAGGGTACACAGCAAAGGTGGAAACAAAAATAAGAATATAATGTAATTTATTCTACTCTCCTGATACACATGGTGGAGGGCATGTCTACTAAATGGTGTAGTAAATGACCTGGTCTCTGTACTCGCCAGTCATGTTATAGATTAAATGATCACTCCAAGTTTGCGTATTTTTGCTCCAAGTTTCTCCCACAGTCCGAATATATCTTGGTAGGCTAACCAGATGGCATCTACAATCTCACAATTAACATTGATGATTTGAGAACATTAATTAAAATTTTAGGTGAAAACTAGGAATGTGCACCCTTGCACAATTGTAGTTCTCACACCCTGCTGTCGAATTACAGCTGCCAGGTCTCTGCTGTCAATCAAAAGCTGATCAGCGTGGTTCCTGATTATGTGATGGCCATGACATTCATAATGTTGGTCCCATGCAGGATATAGGCTTATTCACAAAATAAACATTTTCAGCCTGCAGATGCCACTGCAGCCTGAAGGTGGCAGCGTGACTGTGTTTCATACTGTTATTGTCAGATGCATTTAGAGTATTAAAAAAACATTAATTAAAAAATGAATTAAAAAATATAAATTTTTCCCCACATTTTTCTCCTTTTTTTTCAGCCTAGGTAGGAAATCAGAGTTATTGTTGAGTTAACCAATGCATTCTGGTGCTACTAAATCTAATCTGCTGGGCATCTAGGCTTCAATGACCTCTGGTCATAAAGAAGTAAATACACATTTAACTTAACTATCCTTTAAATTAATTTCCTGAGCACAAGACAGGACTAGCACTCTAGCCCAAAGGAGCCAAACCAAGCAAATCAGCAAACGGCTACACATCAGACAGTTCTACATGCAGATTTTGCAGCTGAAACACAAAGTGCTAAATCTGTGATTCCCCTGATTCAGTTACCCCTAATAAGGGCAGCTGCCACCAGACTAGAAAGACAGATTATAACACCTGTCTTTTAAATACTATCACCATTTAGTAGACATGAACCAAAACCCTTACACTTTGTATTCAAATAATTTTAGCCACGATGAAGATCGCCAGGAAGATAATAGACGTCTGGTTGGGTAATTATGCCTGTTTATTTCATTGTAAAACAAAAACACATAATTTGTTGCTTGCAAGTTAATTAGGAATTACAATGAAACGAAATAACAGTTCAAAGCGGCAGTTTGATATTAAGATAAATGTAGAAGTTTAATTATTTGTAGAATTGTTCTTGAATGCATTCTCTAATGCCCTGTACACACGGTCGGACATTGATCAGACATTCTGACAACAAAATCCTAGGATTTTTTCCGACGGATGTTGGCTCAAACTTGTCTTGCGTACACACGGTCACACAAAGTTGTCGTAAAATCCGATTGTTCTGAACGCGGTGACGTAAAACACGTACGTCGGGACTATAAACAGGGCAGTAACCAATAGCTTTCGTCTCTTAATTCATTCTGAGCATGTGTGGCACTTTGTGCGTCGGATTTGTGTACACACGATCGGAATTTCCGATAACGGATTTTGTTGTCGGAAAATTTTATAGCAAGCTCTCAAACTTTGTGTGTTGGAAATTCCGATGGAAAATGTGTGATGGAGCCCACACACGGTCGAAATTTCCGACAACAAGGTCCTATCACACATTTTCCGTCCGAAAATCCGACCGTGTGTACAGGACATTAGAAAGAGGTTACAACCACAGCCCCCTTCAGCAAAGCAGTGCATAGACAAAACGTGATGTGGAAAGTACAGTACTAACCCATAGCAACTGGGTTTAAGTTAATTGAAGTGAAGATACTAAAAGGGTCAGTCCACCTAAAATTGATCACTTTGCTCATTTGCTCTTCTGCTACTACTGAATTATACGGTGGGCTTAGAATATAACAGATTGAACCATTTTGGGTAGAATTTTACTTAAACAGTGATTTGCAAAGCATTACATTGATGCAGCTCTAGAAAGGTTATGCAATTTGGACAACTGTTTGTGGACAACTAGCCTTCATACCTATATGAGCTTAATGGACATCCTTTTCCAAAACCATGGGTTTTATTATGGAGCTTTGCAGAAGGCTTTCCATAAGATTTTGGCGTGTATCTGTGGGAATTTTCAAAAAGAGCATTTGTGAGGTCAGATAAATCAACATTGTTTGATGAGAAGACCTCATTTCTAGTGCATACCAAAGGTGTTCAGTAAGGTTGAGGTTAGAAATCTGTGCAGGCCACTCAAGTTCCTCCACAGCAAGCATATCAGTGCTCAGCAAGGTTGAGGTAGATAGATGGCAAGCATAGAAGCACAAACCCACTCCTGTCACAGCCAACAGCTCCAGTAGAGGTGGGAGGGGGCAAGCATGGGTGGACACAATTCATTACCAAGGTGTTTTTAAGTAGGGTTGAGGTCGGGACTCTGTGCAGGGTGCTCAAGTTCCTGCACACCAAAGTCTTCATTGCTCAGTAGGGTTGAGGTCAGGGCTGTGTGCAGGCTACTCAAGATCCTCCACACCCAACTCATCAAACCATGTCTTTATGGAGCTGTTAACACAAGGTTGGAAGTGCACACTTGTATAAAATGTCTTTGTATGCTGTAACATTAACAGTACCCTTTGCTGAAAACGCTTAAAATCAACCATTCAGAGGGGTCAGTTTAAAGATATTCCAATAATATTCCAATAGCTGCACTTCAGTTTACAAATATATACCCTCCAGATTCAGGACTCAAAGGTTAAACCTGAAGGTCTATAAATGCTTGAGTTATAGCCTCCTGATCATTGGTTCTCCAGGTAATCGCCAGTAGTAACAGGAACCGTCTCATGCTGTTCCTTCTCCTAGCTTACATAAAGTAAAAACAAATGCCAGCTCCAGCATGGCTAAGACATTTTCACTTCAACTTAAATGGAGAACCTGGGGACCCATTTATTGCTAGGCCATAACACGTCATTTATAGACCTTTGCTGTTATAGCTCTTCTGAATTGTGGGTCTGACATTTCCAGTGAGTGTTGAATCTGATGAGTATATATTTGTAATTGAAAGAACTGCTATTAGAAAATTATTATTGCCATTTGAAAGGGTGTCCATATACTTTTGGTCATATACAGTGCCTTGCAAAATGATTCACCCCCCTTGGCTTTTTAGCCATTTTGTTACATTACATCCTTTAGTTCAATGTTTTTTTTTAATCTGAATTATATGTGATGGATCAGAACACAATAGTCTAAGTTGGTGAAGTAAAATTAGAAAAATATATACATAAAACGATTTTTCAGAAATAAAAAACTGATAATTGTCATGTGCGTATGTATTTACCCCCTTTGTTATGAAGCCCATAAAAAGCTCTGGTGCAACCAATTACCTTCAGAAGTCACATAATTAGTGAAATGATGTCCACCTGTGTGCAATCTAAGTGTCACATGATCTGTCATTACATATACACACCTTTTTGAAAGGCCCCAGAGGCTGCAACACCTAAGCAAGAGGCACCACTAACCAAATACTGCCATGAAGATTAAGGAACTCTCCAAACAAGTAAGGGACAATGTTGTTGAGAAGTACAAGTCAGGGTTAACTTATAAAAAAATATGTAAATCTTTGATGATCTCTAGGAGCACCATCAAATCTATCATAACCAAATGGAAAGAACATGGCACAACAGCAAACCTGCCAAGAGACGGCCGCACACCAAAACTCACGGACCAGGCAAGGATTGCATTATTCAGAGAGGCAGCACAGAGACCTAAGGTAACCCTGGAGGAGCTGCAGAGTTCAACAGCAGAGACTGGAGTATCTGTACATAGGACGGCAATAAGCCGTACGCTCCATAGAGTTGGGCTTTATGGCAGAGTAGCCAGATGAAAGCCATTACTTTCAGCAAAAAACAAAATGGCACATTTTGAGTTTGCAAAAAGGCATGTGGGAGAGTCCAAAAATGTATGGAGGAAGGTGCTCTGGTCTGATGAGACTAAAATTGAACTTTTTGGCCATCAAAGAAAACACTATGTCTGGTGCAAACCCAGCACATCACATCACCTAAAGAACACCATCCCATGGTGGTGGCAGCATCATGCTGTGGGGATGTTTTTCAGCAGTCAGGACTTGGAAACTGGTCAAAGATGGATGGTGCTAAATACAGGGATATTCTTGAGCAAAACCTGTACCACTCTGTGTGTGATTTGAGGCTAGGATGGAGGTTTACCTTCCAGCAGGACAATGACCCCAAACACACAGCTAAAGCAACACTTGAGTGGTTTAAGGGGAAACATGTACGTGTCTTGGAATGGCCTAGTCAAAGCCCAGACCTCAATCCAATAGAAAATCTGTGGTCAGACTTAAAGATTGCTGTTCACAAGCACAAGCCATCCAACTTGAAGGAGCTGGAGCAGTTTTGCAAGGAGGAATGGGCAAAAATACCAGTGGTAAGATGTGGCAAGCTCATAGAGACTTATCCAAAGCGACTTGGAGCTGTGATAGCTGCAAAATGTGGCTCTACAAAGTATTGAATAGTTATGCACGTTGACTTTTTCTGTTATTTTGTCCTATTTGTTGTTTGCTTCACAATAATAAAAAAAAAATCTTTAAAGTTGTGGGCATGTTCTATAGATTAAATGATGCAAATCCTCAAACAATCCATGTTAATTCCAGGTTATGAGGCAACAAAACACGAAAAATGCCAAGGGGGGTGAATACTTTTGCAAGGCACTGTAGATAGGTTTGATGGTCAAGGGGCCACAAGCTTTTGGCAATATGATGTATCTCTTCCTTCTTTCCTCCAGATTATTACATTTGTGTTTCTCTTTTCCTGCATATCAGCAAGGTTTCTGACATTCATAACAAGGTGAATGATGGGTATAAGCCAGTAACAAGGCAAGTAATGTGTGCAGCGGTTCGTTTGTTCCTATCATCTCTTGCATGGTTTTCTAACTGTTTTGCAGTGAATTATAATATATTTAACCAGAATGTGCCTAGGTTGATTGACATCTGAGGCGGTTGTTTTTGACCCCCCCCCCCCCCCCCCCCGAAACATTTAGAAGGCAGTACGATCTCCAGCAGGCATCCTTCTTGCCATGTCAACCAACCCAAAGTACACCAAACAAGAAGCAGAAACATTCAAAAGCCGGTACAATTTTTAAGCAGGCATCCTCTTGACAACCCACCCACAATCTACCAAACATTGTTTCTGTTGCTTGTCTGGTGGATTGTTGGTGGGTTACCACAGTAATGGGGAAACCCACTGGAGATCATACAAGCTCCCAGTGTATTTAATTCCTAGAAGGCTGGCAACTGGGCTGCACAGCATTATTGGTTGCTAGTATGCAGGAGGCCAGGCAGTACAGCAATCAATGGTTGTTACGACGGTACCACCTGCAGAGCTACCAGCTTCCTAGCAACCACCACAGTAATGCTGTCCTGTGTATACAGGGCAATTTTAATGAGCTGCCGTGAGGATGGAGTGTATGCTATGGACACTCTTGCCTTAGAGTTGCCCGCCACTAAATGTCACCTGAGGAGGTCGCTTCACTTTGCTTCATTGGTAGGCATCTCCATTAGGAAGGAAACCCACCAACAATCCACCAACCAGAAACATTTAAAACCTGATACAATCTCCAGCAGGAGTTCCTGTTACTATGGCAACCCACCCACAATCCACCAAAGAAGAAGCAAAAACATTGTGGGAGTCACCCCCACTGAGTGCTGATTGAGGCAGTCACCTCACTTTGTCTCATTGGCAACATACTCCTGCATATAATATCTCTTGTGTAGAACAAACTAGGCAACCTGTCCTAAACCACATTTATTGAAGATATTAAGGTCTAACTCCAGCCATACATGTTTTTTTTGTTGTTTGGGCACAGTGGGGAAGGTTTGCAATCTTTGTCAGGTTTGTATTGTTCTCTGTCTAGAGAGATTTACCCTCACTTCCTATCATAGTGACATGATATCTATAGGACATGAAGTGATGTATTATCTTTCTGATTGGGACTAAGACAGCAACAAAAGCCATATAAAATGGTTGTTGATATCCTCACCATCTTTAAGGGGTTAGCTTGCCTTTACCAAAAAAAAAAAACTGCTTATGCAAGCCAGGAGTGCCTGTAGGTAAAAACAAACTGTACAGCCCAGACCAAAGTTGAATAATTCTTAGTGTAGGCCATTTATGTACCTCTCAAAGCCTAGCCAAAAATACTCCCCATCTTGTCTTGCCTTGTTGCTAGGGCGTTGCTAAGATGCTCCAAGCCATTACAGCTGACCCTCACCATCATAGGAGCAAGCTCAAACCCCCTTGCATGTGCTCTCTCTCCCCTGGTGTAGAAGCTCTGAGCTCAGCGATGTTGCCACAAAGTGAACCACGTAAGAGCTTGGTCCGGTAAGGGAGGGGATGAGCAGTAACAGCTGCGAGTGCCTTAGGAACATCCTAGCAACAAGGCATAAGAGGGGCTTGCCATCTCCAGGAGTTTTTCAGCCAGGCTTTGGGAGGTACGTAAATGACCTACACTTATAGCAAGGGCATTACTCAACTTTGGTCAAAGCCGCATAATTTGCTTTTATCTACAAGCTCCCCTTACCTACATAGGTAGTTTTTTGGTAAAGATGAACTAGCCCTTTAATCCCTTGTGTGTCTGATTATCTTTCCAGCCTAGGAACTGGCTGTGAGTGGGCGGTCAGTAAACCCTGAAACATAGATTGTCAAAACAAAATTGAATCAAACGTCAACTGCATGGTGCCGTGTAAAATCACACTTCAGCATTGTCAAGTATGATGTTGTGGATAAACAGCACACAATGGGATAAGTACGGCGTCTGCTGACAATTGGATTGTACACTGTAATCAGCTCTGCACCCCATTCACACATTGTTATCTGGATTTGTTTTGTTCAGAAGACGAGGCGTTTATTCCACATAAAAGTAATACACTGAATGGGATTACAGCCATTTGTGCATAAAGAAATGTGGTGCTGTTTTTTTGCAAAACCAGCGATGGTCAGAAGAAGGAAAACAGTGGTACAGGTGATAGAACTGGGGGCAAATAAAAAGATCCTTGGCATTTAACGGTCAGCCTGCATAAAATGAAAGCTGGACATACATGTGCTTATTTGGCCGATACCTTTGAATCATGTATGGTCACCTTAAAATGTAAGGTTTTGGTAGATCCCTCAAGGATCATTCACTGCATTGTGGAGCGCCAACACATGCCCTTTGACATGCGATATGCCTTGTGTCAATGTGCGTTGCATTGAGATAACCCATTCCATTAGTTAAAAGAACGGGCTGCTGTACCCGTGACATGCTCCCACCAATGCGCATGCGCAGCCCGCACAATTGTGAACCTACTCTTACTCTTTGTAAAAAACAAAATGTGTTGCCGTGTGATCAAGTAATTAAGGACAAGGACCGATCATATTTACATTTGTTTTTTTTTATTCAGAGAGGAGCTGGATGAGCTCAGGTATTTGCATGGTGTTTTATTTTGATTTTTTTCATTTGTTTGCTGATTAGTTGTCTTTCCTAATTTCTGAGTTTTTCCTTTAATAATAAAATATATTTGAAACCTCCAGCCATGGAAAGCGCACAGGCCTATCAGAACTCTTGTCTGCTTCTCTGCTCTGATGATACAGTGAATTCTGATTGGTCGCTGATGTCCATGTGTATTCCATTGCAAGCGATTGGAGTTTTTTCATCCAGACTGTAACCACAACAGATGCCGAGATCATAGCAGTTGCTATGACAGTTTTCCTCTTCCCTGGCTTTATAAATTATGGTAGCCATACATGCCTCAATTTTTTTTTTTATCCGATCATTATACAATTTAATGAAAGGGAATATATCCGCAAACAATCGAAAAGCCATCATTTTCCCTTTGACTGAGTAGATGGGTAGATGGATTAAACTGAGTAGCAACAGTCGGCAGTACTGAGATACTTGTTCATGAATATGATCACATTTCCATCGATCAGATTCTAAGATTACATGGTGGAAGCAGAGATGCAGCCAATAACTTACAATCGTAAGGTGCGATCATATCTTCAAATTATTGATTGAAATCCACTTCCCCATGTGTGGCATACCGATCATATGGGTTTATCGACTATAGATCAATTATTATTGTCCCCGTGTGTGACATATGGATAAAATGGAATGTTGACCATAGATCAATTATTCCTAAAGAAAGAGATCGATCAAAAAAATAAATTGCTAATTTATCGAAGTGTGTATGGCCACCATAAGACCTTCATGATATTGCAGCATCATCAGAAATGAAAATGAGACAAGAGTTCCTATTGGTTACCATATCTATCAAGAAATATTTCCACACTTTCCATCCATGTGTTTGCGGTGTACTGTGATTGGTTTTGATATCTCCAAGGTCGAAGAAATGAATCAAGCTCCCATTTTACAACCTTGATTTGTAGAATGTCTTCATCAATGGGCATCTCAGACCTCTTCTTCGGCATAGTGTGCTGTTGATGTCTAGTATGGAGTACTGTATATCTATAAACAATTAGATGGGCAATTTGCCCAACTTCACCCAATGTATAAATCAAAATTAGGAGACATTCAACCAAAATTTTCCTAATGAATCATGACATTTCCTTAACATTCAAAGAAAATAGCGTAAAAGTTCTGGGGCCCTAGGATTGTCCTTTTGATATAGATGATTAATATGGTAGTTTTGTTGAGGTTTTGGGATTGGGGAAGGCTGCCTTTCCACACCAGGGGATCTCCACTGACCCCCCAGCCTGCGACTTAAAAAAAGTCAATATCCCCACACCAAAAAATGTGCATTTCCAGATACAGCTTTATTTCAAAATCAAAGGAATGGTCACCAAGCCATCACTTTTCGGGGATAACACAATGCCCTGTTCATCAGGACTGAAAAGGATATTTCCACTTTAGTAGTCAAATTTCAGAAAACCCCACTATATGTTTGTTATGTTTTCCCATTCACACAGCATACCTAAAAAAAAAATTCTTACGTTTTTAGGAGTTTCTAAGGAGAAGGTGTCATGGCTGGCTAAGAATTTCTTTTGGGTTTAATACCACTTTGAGTTGTGCTTTGTTAATGGGAACATGTAACAAAGTAGGTATTATGTTAGTCCAATGTGGCTGCAAAAGTGGAAATATACTTTAAAAGTTATAAAAATGAAGCTCTAGGCTGAAAACTGCCATTGCTGTGAACGTAAGGTGTCAGCAGTTGGTTTAAGCGACCAACTGCTCACATACTGTGTATTCCAATAATAAACCAGTGTATAGGATTCCGGGGATGAGTCCTGGATGGGATGTATGTTTTCGCTTTGTTTGGGTTGTGTTCCCTTTACGCGCATGGCAAGTAGCAGGTAATTCTCTCCTATGCAGGGTGAGGTGTTCTGGGGTGATCCGGTGAAAGGGAAAAATTGCAATTTTCCCAGGATTATGGGTGGGAAAGAGCCTCCAACCCTGACTACGGGTACTGTGGTCCAGAGGACGTCAACCCGTCTGTGAGAGAGGGCTGAAAAGGGTCAGGAAGCAGTCAGCAGGTGTCTGTGAGTTGTAGTGTGGAACAGCACACAGTTGTGAGAGGACTAGAGGCTGTTGATTGGCTGAGACCCTGCTGGGCTCTTGCAACCTTGCTGAAACAGGCATGGACTTTAAACCCCTGTTAAGGGACAAATGTTACTGTTACTGCTATGGACTGTTTTATGTTGCTCATGCTGGCAAGAAGCAATTGTATTTTGTCTTTTTGCTGAAAATTAAGACAGCTTTGCTTCTACAAAGTATTACGTACCTGGTGCTGGAGGCCAATAGAGAGAGGGCTTCCCTTGAGGCTAAGCTCCAGACTCCCCCTGAAGGTGGAACAGGAGGAGTCGGGCTCAAAGAAGCACGGGTTGCCCTCTGGAATTGCTTGCAGGGATGTTCTGAGTGGAGTGCTGTCAGATAAGATATCCAGGTACTCAGATGTGTCTGCAGACAGCTGGCACCCATGGGACGTAGCAGGACTCAGGCAGAGCAGGAGTCAGGAGAGAAGCCAGTTCAAAGCCAGAGTCAGGTACCAGGTGTGGGCAAGAGTGAGCATGGTCAGGAGGGTAGCCAAGGTCATACACAGGAGAGCAGGATCAGACAGTCCATGGCTAGATCAGGATGCAGGCAGAAGACAGGTCCAGGGGCAAGCCAAGTGGGTAACAGGTATTCACAGATGCAAGGGTTTCACAGGAACAAATGCACTGGAGAGCCGAAGATCAACCAGCAATCACAGAGAGAAACTGGCTCCCTTATAAAGGCCGTTTGGCACCAGTCCGAGCCGGGCGTGTGGCAGCACGCATATGTGCACACCGGCATACATTCATGCGCCCATGTAAGATACTGGCAGGAATGCGAGGTCTCTGTGAGCTTCTGCTGCAGATAGTGTCCTGACACAAAGTCCGTTGGCTGGAGATCCTGGGCTCCCCCCATATCACCCCAGTTGCAACTCACCTTAAATTTGCATCAATAGCAGTTTCCAGTCCAGTACTAAGTTTTAATAATTTTTAAGCCATGATGAAGGGGGCATTGTCTTGACCCCCGAAACGCATTGGATAGTGACCATTTTTGTTTTCTGGTTTTGGAATAAAGTTGATCCGGATGATCAGTTTTGGAGAACAGTTTCTGTTTTTTGTTTTTTTTCTATGTGACCCAATTTGAGAGATTTGTCCTCACTTCCTACCCCTCTTTTGCCCATAAAAGAAATATGGGGAGTGGTTGTTATGGGGACAAAACGGCATGGACACCAATAAAAATGTTATCAGATGTTCTAACCCAGTGCAGCACCTCAGTCTTGATTTTCTTTAATTTGCTTACATTCAGCAGCATCTGTTCTCCAACAGATTAAGGAATCCTGTTGGTTTCAATAGGTTGGCTAATGCACCAGACATGAAGTAAATTCCACTTGCACAACATAAAGAAATTGACATAGCTAACAGGGTGCTGTAACTAGACAAGTGCACTGCCGAAAAATGTGTTCCTTTTTGTTTCATTAGCTTATTTTTATTTTTTCATTTTTCAGGTCATTCGTTATGATCGCAATTTGTAAATTTGTAAATTTGTGAATTCGAAAATCC
This sequence comes from Lithobates clamitans, assembly GCA_037952925.1. NCBI lineage: Eukaryota > Metazoa > Chordata > Amphibia > Anura > Ranidae > Lithobates > Lithobates clamitans. The sequence continues at coordinate 976,027 of JBBGZY010000464.1, forward strand.
GAAAATAAAAAATAAAATCCGAAAATTCGACAGAATAACTAACTAACTAACTAACTAATAATAACTAACTATTAAATTATAGGTATTGGAATTTCCTTTCAAATTTGGCTGTTAGTGAACATAACGAATACGAATGTATCCGAAGTTACGGATTATCCAAAGTAACGAATGGCGCATCTAAACAAATGGAATGGAATGAATTATTACAATATATATATATATATATATATATATATATATTATAATAATAATAATAAAAAGTTTTTATTATTATTATTGTTATTTATTATTATTAATTAGTTATTTTCCATTCGCTTAGTTACAGCATTCGTTATTTCGGATAATTCGTAACTTTGGATAAATTGTATTCGTTATGTTCACTAACAGCCAAATTTGAAAGGAAATTCCAATACCTATAACTTACTAGTTAGTAATAGTTAAATTATTATTAGTTAGTTATTATTTCAGTTTTTCGAATTTTCGGGTTTTCGGATTTTTGAATTTCAAAATTACGAATTTATGAATTTACAAATTTACGAATTTTCGAATATTCTAATATTCTAAAAAATTCAATAAACGGGTTTTCGTTAATTCAGTTATTTCCGAATGAATGAATTTGTCGAAATTCGTTAAAGAACGAATTCGGAACTAAACTAATTGCACATGTTTCGCTGTAACGACTTCCAACTGGTCAGAGTGGAAAAGATATGTTGGAAGTACATCAACAAACTTGTTTCCAAGTGAAAACTTTCTTTTATTGCATAACCACGAGATAACCAACATTTCAGGACTACACATGGGACCTTTCATCAAGAATGTGATGCCTGATGCATGGTCCCAAAACATTTTGTGGAGTACTGACAACATAGCCTAACAAAAAATAGCATAAAAAAGTGCATGCACCATTTTTGGCAGCACAGTACACCACAACCCATGGTAGCGTGTTACTGTGTGTTTTGCTTTCCAGTGCAGCTGTGCCGGGACGGAGTGTTAGGTTTCCATTCAGAGGGTATGGCACTGCAGCACCCCAACATGCATAATGCTCATGAGTAGCAACATGCCCCCTCAAAGGGGGTTTGTTGGACTTCTGCAGAGAGACAACTGCTTCCACACAAAGGGTAAGGGTCTTTTTCTGCAGCATGCCACCACAGGATGGTCTTCTTTACTCCAGCTGTGTCTGCTTGCTAAAGCAAATGGACTGCAAGGGTCCTCTCACACCATATGCATTGTGCAGCTTTGCCCAATGCAGTTCCATTGCATAGACAACACAGTTTGCCTTATGTCCTATTAGTTTTGTTCATACCAATGCACTGAGTTGGGGTGTAGTAAAAAAAATACTAGAAAATGCTGCATTTTTATGAATGAATGGGGCCTAGACTTAAAGCGGGGGTCCACCCACACCGCCAAAAAAATAAAATATTAAAAGCCAGCAGCTACAAATACTGCAGCTGCTGACTTTTAATAAATGGCCACTTACCTGTCCCGGGGTCCAGCGATGTCGGCAGGGGACGCCGAGAACCCGCTCGGTTCTCGGCAGCTGCCGCCGCCATCCTAGGTGAGGGAATCAGGAAGTGAAGCGTTGCGGCTTCACTTCCCGGTTCCCTACTGCGCATGCGCGAGTCACGCTGCGCGTCCCTAGTGGTCCCCGCTCTCTGCTGGGAGCTGTGTGTTCCCAGCAGACAGCGCGGTCGGGTCAGGAAGAAGCATAGACTCCCATGGGAGTCTATGCCGGAAGTGGGTGCAAATACCTGTCTTTGACAGGTATCTGCACCCCCCTCCCCCCTGAAAGGTGCCAAATGTGACACCGGAGGGGGGGAGGGTTCCGAAAAGCGGAAGTTCCATTTTTGTGTGGAACTCCGCTTTAACATCTTTTGTTTTGGTGCAATTGGATTGGATTTAGTTGATTTGAAGCGGAACTAAACCCTCCTATCCTTTTCAGTCAAGGAAGCTGCCATCTTGGCCTCTGTTTGTTTGATCTGCAACTGCCATGGTGCTGCACATGTGATCAGTGATTATGTGATTATGAGACCATCCATTTAATGGTTTGACAATTTGCTTGAGAGCACAAGCAAATGGGACAGTTAGCATTCCCGGCATGCCCAGAATGTAACTGTAAAATCATTGGGTTTAGTTCCACTTTAAAGGGAAAGTTCTATTGGGTTTTAAGAAAATAGATTCAGATAGAATCAAAAATGATTTAATTTTTTTTCCCTAATGGAGATATGAGTACATTTTCAGCCCCCATAAGGTGGGACTGATGGGACATTTTGATAAATAGAAGATATTACATTATTTTTCAGCCAGATAATCTCAGGGCAAGCCCATAATTATTGTCACCATTACATGGCAATGGACATCTCCGGCATCCTCGGCTAAATGACATTTAACTAAGCCAGTCCTCTCCCAATGATTAACCAGACATCATCTACATTCATGTGCAATGTGGCTCAGCTTAGCCTGAAATGTGGAGAATTTTTCCTCTCAAATGCATGAGCTTGATCCATTTCTTATTCCATACCTGCCATAGTTTGCGCCGTCTCACATCTAACTGCTTCTTGTGGTTTCAGAGCAAAAGGGAAAGAGAAAAAGACAGGAATCTTCAGGTACAAATTATACTAACAAAGTAACTTTGTCTATAGATTTTTTTATGTATCATGTTCAGGGCTAAAAAAGATCAACTTTAGGAATAAGTTTCATATTTTTAATCTGCCCCGGTCTGGACATATTGTCACATACCTGGTCAAGGTTGAGTTGACGAGAGGGCTTCCCTTACATCTCCTGTCCCGTTTCCCTTGGGGTTGATGACAGGGTATAACAGGGCACATAGTGGTTGTTGGAAAAATAATATAGGGAAAAGCAGGACCCCCTGAAAAACAAGTCACGGGCAGACGTGGAAGCTGTTTATATCAGGGAAACTATTTATTGCACAATGAAAAAATAATACAAGGCTATACAAAAACTAGGCACCCACCAATAACATGGTCATATTGTCACATACCTGGTTGACGAGAGGGCTTCCCTTACATCTCCTGTCCTGTTTCCCTTGGGGTTGATGACAGGGTATAACAGGGCACAGAGTGGCACAGGTGCCTGTAGAAGATCCTAGCCAGAAGATACTGTAGCAGGTGCAGAACTGAGCAACTGGCAGATGCAGGGTCTCGGATGCATGGTCAGGCAGGCAGAAGTTGGCAACAACCGGGCAGCAGGTGTACAGAATCAGGAAGCAGAGTCAGAGCGAGACCAATGTTGGTATCGGCAAAGAAAGTACCGCAAGAATAGGCAGTAGGTAAACATGGTGAAGTCACAAGCCAAAGTCTGCAACAGGATTTTAGGAGCAAGTAGAGTCAACCAAGCTCAGAACAATCATGGGATCAGGTCACAGGCAAAGGCAATAGGTGAGGATCACTCAGCAATGTTCTTGAGCTTTGCAGAACTTTAAATAGTCCCATAGGCGTGTGCAGGGGGTGTGCCAGGTATGCCTGGGCACACCCTAATCACTACATGCAGCGCTGATTCCCCCTACTGCCTCGGCTTACCCCTGTGTTGGCCCCCCCGCCCTGCAGTGCTGCTCCCATAGTTGCTGTGGGGGATGTTTCAGGATGGAGATTGGGGAAAGGGGCTAGAATTATGTCATTTACCAGCGCCTTCCTTTTCTAAATGAACACAGTGAACACACTCACTCCCTATGTTCATTCATAACCAAAGCATAGTAAACTGTGTTTACTATGCTTCAGTTTGTGAATGAACAGGAAGCCACTCAGCACAGAGCACCTCCCATTCATTCACTGTCCAGTGCAGCTGAGGCTGCAGAGAAAGGCATGTGTGTTTGAGCTTTGGGGTGCAAACCTATGAATAGGCCATTGGGCACCAAAGTCAGTTCCTACGTGCATATTCATTCTCAACAGGCAGACGTGCGCATCTGCCCTGATTCTATGCACAGGTCTACGGATAGTACCATGTGCATGCACAGTTCTTTGGGCATGGGCATACACTCGATTTTCCTAGTACACATGATCCTGCAGCTCCCCTGTGTCAGTGAGCAGCTGCTGCAGGGGAGAGAAAGGACAGCTGGACCATGGGAGGCTATAGGTAATGTCATGGCTCCCAGAATTCAGAGCCATTGTCGAGTTCTCCCTTACACAGATCATGTGAATGGATGGGAGCGGGTTAAGAAAGGTAAGTATCCAGATCTTTTTTATACAGGTTAGGGTAGGATAGGTAGGAGGAGACCGGAGGGAACATTTTTAAGAACTGATACTATATAGTTAGTTTTCTTCCACTTTAGGTTGACCTGGCAAGCACATGCCCAGCAGCTTAGGCTAGAATTACACCAGTGCGGCCAGTCCATAGGGGGCGCAGGGGTCCCGCCCCCCTAATTTCTATGCGCCGCTCCCTAATCTTGATGCGGGGTGCCGGACACATAGATTTCTAGGAGTTTTTTTTTTTAAAGCACATAAGAGCCTAGGGCTCTAATTGGCTTCAAAAAGGGTGTGCTCAGAGTGCAGAGCACTGCTCCCTGAGCCCACCCACTTGTGACGTTAGCGAATCAACATTCGCTATTGTCTTCCTGCTTCTCCTGGTTAATCAGGACAGGAGGCGGGTCCTAAGACCGGATTGGCCGGGAGGAGAAGCGACCAGATTGGCCGGGAGGAGAAGCGACCAGATTGGCCAGGAGGAGAAGCTGGGGAAGCCGCTCGTGACCTAGATGAGAGAAGTGCAGGGCTGGTGGACGAGCGGGCGGGTGGGGTGGAGGGTTTGTTTGCAGTCTCCTGAAACAAGGAGCACCAGCAGCCACTGGATTACACCTATGCATTTTTCCCCTCTGATGCCTTTTCCTTTGAAATTAATAGCACTGCATTGCAATGTTGTTTATGAAACTGAATAGCTAAAGCTCAGATCACACACACAGCTAAATCAGAGGAGGGCCATCCTTCTCCCTGCACCTTGCACTGTAGGCCAGTGTTCTCTCTTTAGAAAACCCAAAATGCACTACAAAACCAGCATAATGGGTTGCAATGTGTGTTAAACATTTATAAGTAAGATAAATACATTTTAGAAATAAAAAAAAAATCTTTAAAAACCTGTTAAACAGCAAAACCGACCAAACCATTCCAGGTTCCCTTTAGCCATACAACAAGATTTTACCCTGTAAGTATATCACATAGTGCTTTATACTTTATGTAGAAACAATAAAATCTGGCCACGCCCTGGAGGAACTTACTCTCTAAGGCTAGGTTCACACTTGCGGTGCGGTTTTGGAACGATTGCAAAATTGAACACGTTCCCAACCCTCAGGCAAAACACACTGCTCTTTAGCAGACGCATTTAGCCTGTTTAGCAGATTATTTTCACGTGCACAAAACTGTATGGTGCTGCAGCTCTATGCAGTTCTGTGCGGTGCATTTTTAGAAAATAATCAGGGACCTCTTTACCTGTCAAATGAACAGGCTGCTGTTCACTTGCATGCATAAGGGTAAACCTACGCCATTGCTCCCAACTGTCCCTGATTTCGAGGGACTGTCCCTGATTTGGAACAATGTGTCTCTGTCCCTCTTTGCTCCTCATTTGTACCTCATTTTGGTCTCATCTATATAGTTGTAGATAAAATGCACTTTTTATCTTTCAAAAAGTGTTTCCCAGTGCTAAACCTTTCATCCAAATTCTAAATTGCTGCATTTTTCAATTTTAAAAGCCAATATAAAGGAATATTAGTGGTAAAAAAAAAGCACTTGTGGGTTATTTAACCTTTTTTTGTTTTTTCCCCTTCAAGGGGGTGTGGCAGGAGGCGTGTCCTATGCCTACATACGTTTGCTAGTAGGTGTCCCTCATTCCAATCCCAAAATGTTGGGAGGTATGCTACGCTAACACTCCTAAACATTAAGGCCGGGTTCACACTTATGTGAATTGGATAGGTGTTTCTCCGCATCCAATTCACATGTCAAGAGATTGTGACTGGCTCTCTATGGAGCCGGTTCACACACCTCCGGAGTGGCTGCGGAGCGAATTGCACAGGAGTCCTGTGCGTCTTCTGGTCTGTTTCAGGTCCAAATTCAGCCAAAAATTTGTACCGAAATCGGATCAGAACCATTGATCAGGGACGCACCATGCCCCTGCTGTGAGCCGCTCTGTACTGCGGTGTGGAACCAGCCTTAATGAAGGACGGATAAAAGACTTTTCTAATGAACAAGTAATCAGGTGACCCTCCAGATAAAACCTATTTTTTTTAATGGATTCAGACAAGGTTAGACACTTTCTTGCGTCTGTCCTTCACTTAGTGGCCTTATGACACAACAGCAGGTTAGGAGAAAATTTTCCACCAGTGACTAGGGTTGCCACCTGTCTGGGATTCACCCGGACAGTTTGGGTTTGGAATCATGCGTCCAGGTTTCAGACTGTCTGAACCCCGGACACATTGTTCACACTGGACTATGACTTCCCAGCAGGTTTGCTGGCTGCAGTTGTCTAAGCCAGAAGTGTCTGTTACACTCTCGCTCACACTGCTTAGCACTAACACCCCCCCCCCCCCCACATACAGATGGAAGAGGAGAGAGAGATCAATCTGCACCTCTTCCTCCCGCCCCTCTGTGTCTGCCCACACTCCAATTCCCGGTGCTGTTCCTCAGAAAAGGAAAGTGGGGGCTGGAAATTTGAAGCCCAGCAGCCGCAGATGCATCTAGATGAGAAGTGCTGACTGCCAAGGGGTGAGTGAGCTCACCATACATCCCTGTCTGACTGAAGTCTCCCCCTCGCTTCCCCATTTTCTCTCCTGCCTCTTAGTGAGTACACTAAGGTAAATCAGGGTTCTCAGAGCACCCCTTACATCAGAGTTCCTCTTTACACCAGAGGCAGCAATGTTCCCCCTTACATCATAGTCCTCTCCATACATCAAAGTTCTCAGTGTTCCCCCTTAAATCAGGGTTTCCAGAGCATCCCTTATGTCAGAGTCCCCAGAGTTCTCCCTTACATCAGAATCTACAGTGTAAGGGAAATCTGCAAGTTCAGATGTAAAGGGGGACTTTGTGGATTCAGATGTAAAAGAGGGACTCTGTGGACTCTGATGTAAAGGGGGATCTCTGTGGACTCTGATGTAAAGGGGATCTCTGTGGACTCAGATGTAAAGGGGGATCTCTGTGGACTCAGATGTAAAGGGGGAACTCTGTGAACTCTGATGTAAAGGGGGAACTCTGTGGACTCTGATGTAAGGGGGGAACTCTGTGGACTCTGATGTAAGGGGGGAACTCTGTGGACTCTGATGTAAGGGGGGAACTCTGTGGACTCTGATGTAAGGGGGGAACTCTGTGGACTCTGATCTGAGGGGGGAACTCTGTGGACTCTGATGTAAGGGGGGAACTCTGTGGACTCTGATGTAAGGGGGGAACTCTGTGGACTCTGATCTGAGGGGGGAACTCTGTGGACTCTGATGTAAGGGGGGAACTCTGTGGACTCTGATGTAAAGGGGGATCTCTGTGGACTCTGATGCAAGGAGGGAACTCTGTGGACTCTGATGTAAAGGGGGATCTCTGTGGACTCTGATGTAAGGGGGGAACTCTGTGGACTCTGATGTAATGGGGGAACTCTGTGGACTCTGATGTAAGGGGGGAACTCTGTGGACTCTGATGTAAAGGGGGGACTCTGTGGACTCTGATGTAATGGGGGACTCTTGTGATTAACTTCATACGATTAGAAATGTATCAGCAAAGTATACGTATAGTTTATACCATAAAAAAATTGCTGTGCGCCGCTAAAGTGTTCAGGTTTGACTTGAAGAAAAGGTGGCAACCCTACCCGTGACATGCACAGCATTAAAATCTGGAGAGGTTCTGTTTATTCTCCATTCTGGAGTTCTACATTTAAAGCATATCTAAACCCAAAAACAAACACTTAACATATGGTAGCTTTTCAGTTTTTTAGATGTGTTGGCTGAAATAATTTTCTTCTTTGTAGGCTTTTTTTCCCTTTATTTCCACCTAGTGATCCTACCAGTGACACATTTCCTGTCCTAGGGTGACAACTTTTAAAGTTATATCAGACAAATCACAAATGTCCAGAAAAAGTCGATGCCACATCCCTGAAATAGATAGGGATAATAAAAAATACTGTGGATGGGACTTTATAATTAGGGATGAGCCGAACACTCCCCGGTTCGGTTCACAGCAGAACATGCGAACAGGCAAAAAGTTTGTCCGAACACACAAACACCGCTAAAGTCTATTGGACACGAAAATGAACAATCAAAAGTGCTAATTTTAAAGGCTTATATGCAAGTTATTGTCATAAAAAGTGTTTGGGGACCTGGGTCCTGCCCCAGGGGACATGGATCAATGCAAAAAAAGTTTTAAAAACGGACATTTTTTCTGCGATTTTAATAATGCTTAAAGTGAAACAATAAAAGTGAAATATTCCTTTAAATTTCGTACCTGGGTCTATAGTATACCCGTAAAGTGGCGCATTTTTCCCGTGTTTAGAACAGTCCCTGCACAAAATGACATTTCTAAAGGAAAAAAAGTCATTTAAAACTACTCGCGGCTATAATCAATTGTCGGTCCCAGCAATACAGATAAAAGAAGTCATTGAAAAAAACGGCATGGGATCCCCCCAAATTCCATGCCAGGCCCTTCAGGTCTGGTATGGATATTAAGGGGAACCCCGGCCAAAATTAAAAAATAAATGGTGTGGGGTCCCCCTCAAATTCCATACCAGACCCTTCAGGTCTGGTATGGATTTTAAGGGGAACCCTGTGCCAAAATTTTTTGAAAAATGGCGTGGGGGGTCCCCCCAAAAATCCATACCAGACCCATATCTGAGCACGCAACCTGGCAGGCCGCAGGAAAAGAAGGGGGGATGAGAGAGCGCCCCGCCTCCTGAACTGTACCAGGCCACATGCCCTCAACATGGGGAGGGTGCTTTGGGGTAGCCCCCCAAAGCACCTTGTCCCCATGTTGATGGGGACAAGGGCCTCATCCCCACAACCCTTGCCGGTGGTTGTGAGGGTCTGTGGGCGGGGGGCTTATCGGAATCTGGAAGCCCCCTTTAACAAGGGGACTCCCAGATCCCGGCCTCCCCCCCTGTGTAAAATGGTAACGGGGTACAAATGTACCCCTACCATTTTACAAAAAAAGTGTCAAAATGTTAAAAATGACAAGACAAGGCTTGGGACAAGTCCTTAATCAAAAAATAAAGAAATTAAAATGTCCCACGAAGTCCATTCTTCTTCTTCTCTTGCTCCACCAACGGACCGAAAAAAAAAAAACGCGACCGACCCACCTCCATGGGAGGCTCCCGCCGTATGACGTGTCTTCGCTTTGACAGTTCTTTTATAACTGAGGGCGGGGCCACACCGTGATGTTCCCGGGTGACCCAACCCCCTTCTGATGCACGGGGACTTCCCTATGGCTTTCCCGGGGCGTCAGAGGGGGCGGGGCCACCCGGTTACGTAAATGTTCCCCATGTTGAGGGCATGTGGCCTGGTACGGTTCAGCAGGGGTGTTAAGTTAAAAGTGTTAATTTTGACGTCAAATTTCAATTTAGTTTTAGTCTTATGCTGCATACACACGATCGGACTTTACGGCATACTTAGTCCTGCGTACCGGATTTCGTCGGACAATTCGATCGTGTGTGGGCTCCAGCGGACTTTGTTTTCTCAAAAGTTTGACGGACTTAGATTTGAAACATGCTTCAAATCTGTCCGACGGACTCGAGTCCGGTCGAAAAGTCAGCTTGTCTGTATGCTAGTCCGACGGACAAAAACCGATGCTAGGGCAGCTATTGGCTACTGGCTATGAACTTCCTTGTTTTAGTCCGGTCGTACATCATCACGTACGAATCCGTCGGACTTTGGTTGATTGTGTGTAGGCAAGTCCGTTCATTCGGAAAGTACGTCGTAAAGTCCGTCGAAAAGTACGCCGGACAAAGTCTGCCAAAAAAGTCCGCTCGTGTGTACGCAGCATTAGTCTTTTGAATAAAATGACATTTTAGTTCTAGTCCCATTTTAGTCTTTTGACTAAAATGCCATTTTAGTTTTAGTCGTATTTTAGTCATCTCAATTGTTTTAGTTTAAGTTGTATTTTAGTCGACTAAAATTCTTTAGTCAGTTTTAGTCGACAAAATTAACACTGGTCTTAAGCCTAGGCTTTTTACCAGACAAGAAACAGGACGTGGTCTGTATAAGGTTTTTACTGGCAGAAAAAAAATTATCCAAAGTTAAAACAACAAGGGCAGAAGGTTTAATAGATGGAAAGATGAAAAAATTACTGAAGATCCGCTTTAATTTAGCTCTGTATTCAATAATATGTCCTAAATTCTAATTTGTAATTGAAAGCAGTGTAGGTTTGTGAATTTGATCTGTGAAATATTTGGGGTTTTTTCTCTAGATAAAATCTTTATTCTGCCACCCTGCTCTGCTAAAAGTATTAGTGATAATAGGAATATTAATAAATTATAATAATACACACAATGCTCAAAGACGCAAATGTCTTATTTATTCACAAAGAAAGTAAAACACGAATTCATACAGAAATCTAAGGGAATATTACAAAGTAAACAAGAATAAAAGAACAGAGATGTTCGGTGGCTGGGCTCCAAAAATTAGAGAGAATAGAAATGGTCACATCAGACACCACCCATACCTACACCCCTTGCCCGCCCCTTCTCTATCCAGTCCTCAATTTTGGTGGGATTCTGCTAAGATCATCAACATCCTCCAGCAGATGGCGCTGTGACACTGCAGGCAAACTTCTTGACCTGGAGCAACGTTAGACCGCTTGCCCTCAATGATGGGCAGCTCAGCCCGGTGTGCCCATCTTCCCATCCACAGGTGCTTTTTTTCTGCAAATATACCCCCCTAAACCACAGTAATGAGGCTATGTGAGAACATTTTTTTTCCAGGATATCATTCCCTAACCTGTGACCGTCTGCTGTTAACCCTCCCTGCTGTGTAATCCTGTTTCCCAGGTTTTAACTTTTTTTATTCAGTCATGTCCACAGATATCTTAGTGATATCCAAAATATATTTTAAAAAAAAAATGTTAAATAGCCCAACAACCTTATCAGCCTCTTGCAGTCCCTCTACAGCAGAACTCAGACTGGAGAAGGTAGAAAACAGCAGAAGGTGGCAATAAATTGGGCTACAGTGCAAGGCACATACTGATAGGAGGAGAGGGCGGGGTGGGGGTCCACTGAATGCAAAATTTTAAAAGCAGCCCTTAGTTGGGCTTTACGCTTTAAATCTTCAGAGTAAAAAAAAAGATCATATAACCACAGCCACAGCCACAAATAAACTCAATCTAAATATTTCCAAGTCGCAGACTGCCAATTAATGAATCTGTCCCTCGCTTGCCATAGGAAGCGTTCTCAGTTCTAATACTGTATGTTTTTTTTTCTGCTAATTTGGCTGACGGATCCTTTTTAATGAAGCCCCTTTGGCCGGAGGCTGAGCGGTGGGGAATGGAGTAGAAATTCTAAATAAAATCAGACGTAGAATCGTCGTGCCGAATCCTCCTACACAATCATCTGACTATTCTCCTACACTGTTCAGTGATTCCCAGCCACCTCATTTCATTATCATCCCAACTAACCCAATTAAATTTCATTAGAGCGTCACTTTGGTGCCACCGATTAATCCTCTTTTTCTCAATGAGCAGAAAAAAAAAATGGAATGAACCGGTCTTAACAGCAACTGTCATCTTAGCACTAAAGAGTAGAATTTCACATTATTAACAGGGAATAAAACTGTGCATTAGACAAAGGAGGTGATTCATTGTATAGTTAAAGCTAAACTCAATGCAAATAGCTACAATACACAAAATACAACATGAAATTTATATACGGGAGCCAAAAGATTAGTATTTCTGTCCACCCAGTGCACAGATTTACACTGCTCTGCCACACAGCACAGGGGACCTGGTTATCTTCTGCTGTAGTTCAATAACACTTACAGGTCTTTACCCTCCTTGCCTTGTGACTGGACAGTGAAAGGACAAGCAGTAGACATGTTAACTCCTCTCTCTGTCACTCTGCTGTCTTTTTCTATCAGCATGTTCCTTGTTAGCACATGAACATTGATTGCACTGATTGGCTCCTTGTGCTGCTTCTCCTTTTCCCACTCTGGGCTCTTCTGTACAGGGAACTGCAATAGGCTGATACCAGGTCACAATCAGATACTTAACATTGCTTGGATTTAAAAATATATTTAGGGGGATCAGCTTTAAAATGCAATTCAGGGGAAAACAAAAAAAAAATATTCCCTTGCAGTGGGGCTCTCCCTGCACTGTAAGAGTGAAAAGATTCTTTATGACTAGAGTACCAAGAAAAAGGACTTGCATGCATCGCATACTAGCACATTATGATAGACTTACCTTAGAACGAAGCCCTCCAGCGCTGCAATGTCACATCTGAGATGGCTGACATCTTCCCCCGGTCTTCCTTCTGGTTTTGTGGCCTCTGGCTACATGAGTGGTGGAGGGCACAATGATGTCACTCCCGCACATGGGACGCCGTTTTGGGCACAGGCTCTGAAATTCCGGCACTGTAAGCCAGACCTTCAGAGCACATGCGCCAGTGATCTTATCGGCTGCATGCACTCTGAATATCTCCTAAACGGTGCAAGTTTAGGAGATATTTACAGTATCTACAGGTAAGCCTTATTATAGGCTTGTGTCAGGAAAGGTTTCACCTTCTGGTGGCACTGTCAGACCTTTGGCTTGCAGTACTGGTGTCCACCAGTGGGTGTCTCCTGGCAGTCTGGAACTGTTGGGAAAGATTTCACCTGCTGGGGGCACTGTCTGATCCTTGGGCCACAGTACTGGTGTACTGGTGTATCTGCGCTCCTCTGAACCCTGTACCTGAAAGCTGAACCTGAGCCCGAGCCCTGAACCTGTCCCTCCTGTGACCCTGTTACCTTTATCCTTGCCCTGCAGCCTGAACTGTCCATCCTCTCCCTGTTTTGCTCCTTGCCCCATCTACTGATCTCCCGTTGATGACCCTGGCCTGTCTATGTTTACGATTCTGGTATTCCCCATCTATTGTATATACCTGTTTGACTGTTGTTACTTGTGGGTCTCTGTCTGGTAGTTGGTTTGTTGTGCACTGTGTTGTATTGGAGGTGTTTGTATCTATATTCACTTACCCTAAATAAATGACATTATCTCACTTTACATACGTTTGGTTTCCTCTGGTGTTGTCCGCGCAGTTCTGGTCACACCTGATTCATGACAGCTTGCCTGTAGGTACAAGTGGTAGAACAGACTTTACTACCACTTTAAGTGATTCTAAAGGTAAAATAAAAAAAAAAAATAACAAACACGTTATACTTACCTGCTTTGTCCAATGGTTTTGCAAAGAGCAGCCCCAGTCCTCCTCTTCTCAGGTCCTCCACTGGCGCTCTTTGCTCCTCAGACCTGCCGAGTGCACTTGTGCATGCTTGTTCCCGAGCCTGCTCTGTGTGTCCATTGACACAGATCGTAGCTCGGCCCTGCCCCCCCCCCCCCTCCTCACTGGCTGTGATTGACAGCAGCAGGAGCCAATATCTTCTGCTGCTGCCTCTCTGTCCAATTAGGAGAGTGAGAGCCGCTGCTCTCTTGTACATCGCTGGATCAAGAATTAAAAGGCGGGACTTGGGGGGAAACCGCTTGCAGAAGGTTTTTTTTAATCTAATACATAGAATGCATTAAGGTAAAAAATCTTAAACCTTTAGATCAAGCTGTAAATATGAAGCCAATCAGCTTCACATATACAGCTAAAGCTATGCAGAGGACTGGAGTTTCCTCTTAATTCCCTTAGTCTTGCCTTCGAAAAGTCATCTTTTTCCTACATAAAATGACCGCCTTTGTTCTGTATCCAAACAGGTCCTCTTCAGAAGCTATAGAGCACGACTGTATGCCATCTCCAAGAATGTATTGATTCATTCTAAATCTATACCACATATACATCATTAGAATATGACTTTCGATTCTGTTTAATTGAATCATATATATCCATTAAGATAAAAATTCTATGACCCCCTCCACAGAGGATGAGAAATAATTGATATTTATGAAGGAGGTATTTCCCGGTCAGCGGTTTATGATTGAAACTGTATTGATCAGGTGGGTGCAGGAGATACAAAATAGGAGCCAAGAGGGGTTATTATTGAGAAAATCATAATGGCTCAGGTATGCCGATTAGATAAAACACATCAGAATAGTTATTACAAATGAAGCACAGGGCAGCCGGTTCAGCTGTATCACTGCCAGCGGACAGTATGTGTGGGAGATCGGAGGCTGCAAAGGGTTCTCCAACAAGAACAGCTTCCATCAGCCTTGTCTTCTGTTCCTCCATCGTTTCACAAACAGACTGCCACTGCTGAGAGCGGCTTATTCACAACATACACATTGATGGTGCCAGATAAAAACAACATGTGCTATCATTTCCCTTTGGGATTAATGAAGTATTCTGAATCTGAATTGAATTATCTTAAAGTGATTGTAAAGGCAGAAGGTGGATTAAGATAAAAAGCCTTCTGCCCCCCTCAGCCCCCTTAATACTTACCTGAGGTCCCTCTAGATCCAGCGATGTTGCAGGAATGTCTCAGCTGCCCAGGACTCCCATCCTCAATGGCTAAGACGCCATTCACTCCCGCTGCTGTCAATCAAAGTCAGTCAGCCAATGAGCAGAGAGAGGGGGGGGGCTGGGCCAGGGCTCTGTGTCTGAATGGACACAGGGAGCTGTGTCTCAGCTCGGGTGCCTCCATAGCAAGCTGCTTGCTGTGAATGAATGAATGAATGATTTGTAAAGCGCTGCAAATGCGAACTGAATCGCCTCAAGGCGCTAGATGCGTTCTGTGTTGTCAGCTTCTTAGAAGAGGTAGGTCTTGAGTTTTTTCCTGAAGGCCAGATGGTTTTCTTCCATGTGGATGTAAGTCGAAAGAGCGTTCCATAGCCATGGTCCTTGGACTGCGAATCTTCGTTCATCTTTTGATTTGTAGCGGTATTTGGGAATGAGGAGGAGGTTTTTGTTAGATGATCGAAGACTGCGATTGGGTGTGTAGTGTTTTATTTTATCTCGAAGGTATTAAGGAGCATTTCCTTGTATGCATTTGTGGGTGAGGCAGAGGGTCTTGGGGGCACTAAACAGGAGGGAGGAGCCAGGAGCACTGAAGAGGGACCCCAAGAAGAGGAGGATCTGGGCTGCTCTGTGCAAATCCACTGCAACAGAGCAGGTAAGTATAACATGTTTGTTATTTTTAACTAAAAGAAAAAAAAAGACTTTACAATCACTTTACAGTCTACGTAAACCCAAACAATAAACGTCTCCTTCTTGCTCCCTTTCTGCCTGATAAATATATGATTGGAAAAGTTTTATTACACCTGTTCAATAAGTGCAAAGAAATACCTGGCGATCATACCAGAAATCTTGGGAGCTGAAAACTTTCTGTGCTCTCCATGTAAGCTAACTGTTATCGGTTACATTGTACCGTTTTCTCTATGGACTACTTAATGCCTCCATCCTATGTTATAGAAATCAAGAGGTGGGTCTTCTGTAGTCCTAAAACTCTAAAACTAAAACTTTCTATCCTAGGGTGACAACTCAATATATACAGTACAGTGAATGTTGTCATCTTAGGACAGGAAGTGTGTTACCAGCAGGATCAAAGAAAAAAAAAAGTCTGAAATCAAAGAGTAACTGCTACATCTAAGGACAAGCTATAATATAATATGTTTCTTGGGTTTAGATATGCTTTAAAAAGAATCTTTGGCCATGCCCTGCCTAAAGCAGACATCACAGTATTCCTGCAGGTTACATTTGTCAGCAAGGAAAAACTCTCCTCTATGTGCTTTTCTAGAACTGGCTTCACTAGCTTTGACCAGATCATTAACTTCTTGTGCTGTAGCTGAGCTTAGTGAAGAAAAGCCTCCCAGCCCATTGGTTGAGCAGTAAAGGAGCAGCAGCACAATGACCCTAACAGCATGTTCATATGTGTACTACCAAAGAGTCTGATTGGCTGCTACTGTTCCTCCTTCACCTGCCAGTCTGAGCACTCCTGGGCAGGAAGTGAATAGAAAAATTCAGGGACATATACTACTTGAAATTGGCATTTTTAATATTTGCTCGATGCTTAGATTTTAAGTTAACCTTTACTGTACCCATAAAGATGTTGTCATAATTTTTTGCTGTGGTAGTCATCTTGTAATACATTTTGATTGTTGCAGTTTTCTATATTTTCTCAATATCCCTGAATCTGAATTTATCAAAATGCCTTTGAAAGAAAGGTTACATTTGTGTAAATCGTGTGAAAGGAAGTTGCAGCCCCATAAAAAAGCACTCAAAAAAATTCCAAAATCTGGCTAATATATCCCGTTTAAAGTTGGGAAAGAATTCTGGTTTTAGCACAGATCCAAACTTACATGGAAAACGTTTGCAATTCATTGATTGTTTTAGGTGGCTTCCTGGAGTTCAACCTTAGTTGGATTGTTTATCGATATTGTATTGTATTTTTTAATGCTCTTGCCTTATGTTTTTACATCCTGTCTACATTCCTTTAACAGTAAGAGTAAAGACAAGAACAAGGCTAAGGATGGCAAAGAGAAGTACGTATTGTGTGTGTTCAGTAGGTCCAGTAGATGAACATCAGTGTTGGACTGGCTTTCGAAACTGCCAGAAAATTTTTCACTTGTTTATAATCCTAGGCAAGACCAAAATTGACTTTAACAGGGAACTTACCAGTTGACTCCAACCCTACTAGGGCATCCTTTAGGGGGTCCTGACCCTACCAAAGATATTTTAAGAAGATTCTGATCCAGCCAGAGATCCCAGCCCAGGGAACCCACCAGTAAATTAAAACCTCAACAAAGGTATCGTCTAGTGGGCACTGACCTTACCAGGGATCCTCTCCTTTACCAGTAGATACTGACTCTACCAAAGATTCATTCAATATACCCTTGGATAAATCCCAAATGGGCTGTGACTCTACCAGAGAATCTTTGTCACCCATGAGTCTAGAACTTCCCCTGAACCTAGGGTTGTGACTTGAAGTCCTACCAGAGAACTCTAATAGGTTGTGGCCCTTCCAGAGAGACAACTAGTGGGTCCCAATCCTGGCAAAATTTCCTCCACTGACCCTACCCTGCCTAAGAGTCCCTGAATGGGACCTAACCCTACCAGATAACTCCTCCATGTGAACTATCTCTTTCTGAGAGTCCTCCATCAGGTTCTTACCCTACTAGAGAATCCTACAGGTGGAGAGCTCCTTAGTAAGCCCTGATCCTTACATACTCCATAGCCCTCATGTGATTTGTCTGTACCTAATAGATGTCACCAGTAAGCTATGGGCTCTTTGATGGTTTATTCATATTTTATCACAACCATCATCAATGTTTCAGGGTGTGCCTGGATGATAGAAAAATGTTGGTGTTGATAATAAATTAAAAACTTTCCACCAAAGAGTCTAATCGTCTGATCACATCTGAAGTATAGATAATAGAACCTAGATAGACCCCAGCTTCTGTAAGCATAGCAGAATCACAACAAGATAATACATTCTTTCAATTGTAGCTGCAACCAGTTTGAAGCCAGCACCAAATATGTTTTTCCTAAAGCAGTTTGTTTCTGTGGCAAGCCTTTCGTACCCTAGTCCAACACTGATATGTAGATTGCTTTAGAGTTACTTAAGGGAATTTGTCATAAAGCAATATAAATGGGTGAGAGATGCTTCCAAGGAAGGTTGCAATTCTCTAGCTCCTTTATAGTTTTTGGTGAAGCTGGACCTGTTCGGGTTCACTACAATTGGTGTCACTGCCAAAAGACAAACATGAAACACAGGACTCAGTGAACAGCAGCTTTCTTAGGAGGCATCTAACGCTACTACTTTAATTCATTGGCAAAAATAAGTGATCCCACCACTGCATCCACTATGCAAATTTACCTTTACCAGTTGATCTGCTGGTTTACGATTTGCAGAAGGATGGATCATCTATCCCTAAATTTGTACATCTGTAACTATAACTGTTCCCTTTAAGTAACCTGTGTGAGTTTATTTTTTGAGTGATAATAGTGCAGTGTTTGTTTTGATGTGACTGGCTCTCACTAAATGGGAGAACGTTTTTTACTGGTTTGCTGATCTACAAAATCAAAGAAAAGAATATGCCACTTACATGTCAACTTTACTGACATAAAGAGTGCCTAGAGCTACACTCTAAAGTGAGCCTGTTTTACATATCCTGGTTGAAATGTAAAATCTGTTCAAATGCCAACTTATATCCACTTGGCTTTTGGCTTGGTGAGCTGTTCAGCTTGTTGGACAGTATTTCAGAAGTATAGCCCTCCCACACTCCACCAGTGGGTTGCAGGATTTCCACTTCAGTGTAAACGTGGAAAACATTGGTAAATGTGACATCAAGCCGAGACATTGAAAAGCTCTTTTAAATTGTTCAATAGAGGCAGAACTATTGGTATATCTCTATATCCATTGAATCGTAGAGTTCCTCCTTAGGCTTCTATGGGTTCCTTGAGGAATGCCAGATTAACCTACTACACCAATCCTCAATGCAAGGAGGCACACCTACACTGACGGCTAAGGTTAGAGGACACCACCATTTTAACTGTCTATGTTACTTTTCTATTGCTATTATTATTAATTTAATGTCAAGATTATTATTGAAAATTATTTTTTATAGAGCAGGAGGGTACAAAAAATCATCTGTTCTCAAGTTCTTGGTTTAAAATATGGTAAATATTCCATATAACTTATACTTATATTTAAAATGTTCTGCAAAGTGAGCAAACTAATAGACCACAAAAAGAAGTCTTTTAGCAGGAGCTCCCGAAGATATGAAAAACATGTCAAGGGTTCCACTTGGCAATAAGAAAAAAAAAGTTGAGAAAGACTCGTATGTATTGTGTATAAAGATATACAAATATGGTAAATATCAGCTTCAAATGGAGAGTTTATAATAAGCCCGACCACACAACAGTGCGTGTTTTATTGCTTTCTTCCTACAATCTTTTCACACCGAAGCTGCTTAACAATTGGATTAACCTCACAGGGGCTTTTCCACATCCTACGGATACAGACAATATTCAGCCACCTCACTATTTGATCTCCAACACTGACTGAATTTTCCTTAGACATTGGTCTGGTTTGGGTGTCTGTCTTGTTGGGTCAAACAGTTCTGAACAGACTGCAGGAATCAGTCATTGTAGCAGGAGGCCAGACTAAGTGCAAAAGCTCATTTGTGGGCAAAACTAGGGCCGATCCACTAGGTGGCTGCCTCAGGTGGCACTCATGGAGCCACGATGGGGGTGGCACTGACGCTTTAATGTCTAAACTGGACACTCCATCCTCAGTGAAGCTCAGTAACACTGAGTTTGATAAAATCACAGTCTCAGCATCACTATGCTACCCATCTGGCCACTGCATCTGCACACAGGCAGGAGTGGGGGTCGAGCCACTTAAGAGACACAGAGACAGTAACAATACAGGCTCAGAGTCACTGAGTACAGCTCTGCTGGCCACTGCACATGACTACAGTATGTGACAGAAGTATCGGCCAAGTAGTAGAGAGTTCCTTAATGAGCCTTGATCCCATCATTGAAACCCCCATAGAGGTCGTGTGATATGTCTTCAAATAATAGATGTCACCAGTGTGCTGTGGGCTCTTTGATGGTTTATTTATGTTTCATAATCATTGTCAGTGTTCCAGGACCACTCAGGGTGCCTTTCTTAAGGTGGAGGCGATTGTGAACATGTAATGTTGATAATATACCAATAACTTTCCACCAAAAAGATTGATATGGACAGTGGCTAGAGATATATACTTTAAAGTGAACCCATTTCCACACATGGGCAGAAAGTGTATAGTGCACTTATCCTATCCTGCTGGAAATGGAAAGTCTGCTCATGTGCCAACTGATTTCTGATTGCCTTTTGGCTTGGTAGCTGATCAGCTTCTTTATGACTCAACCCATTTTGGGATTCCAGTTTCCTGAGGCTGAACTGTTTTTCATAGAAGATATCAGAGCAACTCCACACTCCAGATCTGCTTAACATTACTAGTAAAATGGCCTGTTAGAGGCTGTTTCAAAGGGACAGTCCCCCGCCATTGAGTTGCATGATTTCCACTTCAATCTAGATGAGGAAAGCCTATAATGCCGAAACTTTGGTGCTTCGAACAAGGAGGGTGAGTAATTGAAAAGCTATTTTACATTGTTCAACAGAAGCTGAACTGATAGTATATATCAGCCTTTCTCAACCAGAGTTCTGTGGAAACCTAATGTTCCTTTTCAGGTTACCTGAGGTTCCTTGAACTGTGAGCAATGGTAAATTGATCTCCTATCTACACTGACCATCATGCTAAAATGCCATATTATTTATTCTTATATTTTAAATGTTCTACAGTGAGCAAACTAATAGACCACAAGTGCTAGGTATGTCATGTTATGGGGTTGATTTACTAAAACCGGAGAGTGCAAAATCTGATGCATCTGTGCATGGTAGCCAATCAGCTTCTAATTTAACTAAATAAATTAAATAATAAAATTATTAATAAAATAAAATAAAATAATAAAAGCTGGAAGCTGACTGTTTTCTGTGCAGAGTTGCACCAGATTTTGCTCTCTGCCAATCAGCTTCTAACTTCTGCTTATTCAATTAAGCTTTGACAAAATGAAAAAAAAACTGGAGGCTGATTTGTTTCTATGCAGAGCTGCACCAGATTATGCACTCTCCAGTTTTAGTAAATCAACCCCTATGTATTATATTTAAAATGTTCTACAATTTTGTGATCAAACTATTAGACCATGAACTGTATTCATAATCAATTTTAGCAGGGGCTCCCCAAGATATGAAAACTATGTCAAGAGTTCCTCTTGGGGGGAAAAAGTTTTAGAAAGGCTGGTATGTATTGTGTATAAAGGCATACAGATATTATAAGGATCGGCTTCAAATGGAGAGTTTATAGCAGTGGTTCCTAATCTTTAATTATCTGATGAAAGCTATGATGAAAGCTCCTAAGATATGTCTTCATACATTTATGTAAACCTCATTTAATGTTGCCTTTAAAGTCCTGACTACCTATGGGGGTATTTATTTTTTCCTAATATATCTGGGATGCTGGCAACGCATTTATGGTTCTCCAGAGTGGAACGTCTTCAAGTAATAGATGTCACCAGTGCACTCACAGGATGAGGATGAGCTCACAGTGCCTCTCACTTCTTGTCATAGGCACTGAGTTTAAGGGACAGCTTGGAGCCTTGGACCAATGGTAAAGCACCATTGGAACAAGCTGTCCAATAAAAATGCTGCAGTGGAGGCTCTCCTCTCACTGCAGTGTCATAGAAGGGGACATGTGTCTTAAAGACCAGCCCTCTTAACTAGAAGGAAAAAGCATGTGTTTATGGGTATAAGATTTACCCACAATGCCATGTTTTTCTCACACAGTTAAAAGGGAGAATTTCTGCTGCTGAAAAGGTACTGTTTTAATCAAGCTAAATAATATATTATTATGCTATATGTTATAACATAATAATTTATTATTTTTCTATTAACTGTGAAATTACTGGTTTGAAGTTATAACTTCAAACTTCAGTAATTTGTTCGTTAAGCCACCTGCTTGAGTACAGTATTTGTAAATATAGTAAATTACCTTAAAACAATATATAATAATTATTTGTATATTACTTACTTATGGTAATTAACCCCTTGCCACCCAGCCCAATTCTGACACTTTTCTCCTACATGTAAAAATCCTCTTTTTTTTGGCTAGAAAATTACTCAGAACCCCCAAAAATTATATGTATTTTTTTTAGCAGACACCCTAGGGGATAAAAAGGTGGTCATTGCAACTTTTTATGTTACGCGGTATTTGCGCAGCAATTTTTCAAACACTTTTTTTGGGTTAAAAACAGTTTCATGAATATAAAAAAAAAAAACAAACACTAAAGTTAGCCCGATTTTTTTGTATAATGTGAAAGATGATGTTACGCTGAGTAAATAGATACCTAACATGTCACGCTTTAAAATTGCAAACACTTGTGGAATGGCGCCAAACTTCAGTACTTAAAAATCTCCATAGGCGGCGCTTTAAAAATTTTTACAGGTTACATGTTTAGAGTTACAGAGGAGGTCTAGTACTAGAATTATTGCTGTGTATCAGGCTCTAAAACTAGCCAGTGCCTCACCAGCCACTGATCTCACCGCACGTCCCTGTTGTTTAGTACTTTCACTCATTGCAATGCATTTTTGATGTGTTTTACATGAATCTCTATATTCTCTTCAGAGGAACAGAGGTTTTGTTTGTAGTTCTGCACCTTAACCACTTCAGCCCCGGAAGGATTTATCCCCTTAGCGACCAGGCCATTTTTTGTGATACGGCACTGCGTTAATTTAACTAATGATTGCACAGTCGTACGACGCGGTCCCTAAAAAAAAAATATTTTTCCCCACAAATAGAGCTTTCTTTTGGTGGTATTTGATCACCTCTGTGGTTTTTATTTTTTGCGATATAAACAAAAAAAGGCCGACAGTTTTGCTATAATACATATTACAATGAATATAATACATATGAATATAATAATGGATATAATACATATCCAATGAAAAAATTAAAAACAAACTAATTTATTCATCAGTTTAGGCCAATATGTATTCTATATGTTTTTGGTAAAAAAATCAAAATAAGCGTATATTGATTGGTTTGCGCAAAAGTTATAGCGTCTACAAAATAGGGGATAGATTTATGGCATTTAATTTTTTTTTACTAGTAATGGCAGTGATCAGTAATTTTTAGCGGAACTGAGACATTGCAGCGGACAGATCGGACACTTTTGACACTTTTTTGGGACTAGCAGTGACATTATTACAGTGATCAGAGCTAAAATTGTGCACTGGTCACTGTAGAAATGACACTGGCAGGGAAGGGGTTAACACTAGGAGGGGGCGATCAAGGGGTTAAGTGTCCTAGGGAGGTGCTTTCTAACTGTGGGGGGAGTGTACTGACTGGGAGTACAGAGAGATCGCTGTTTCTGACCACTAGGAACAGACGATCTCTCTGTACTTCTCTATCAGAATGAGGATCTGGTTTTATAACATAGGCAGATCCCCGTTCTGCCTCTCTGAAGGAGCGATCGCGGATGCAGCCTATCAGTGCCCATCAGTGGTGCCCCATCAGTGCCCATTAGTGCAGCCTCATCAGTGCCCATTAGTGCAGCCTCATCAGTGCCCATTAGTGCAGCCTCATCAGCGCACATCAGTGAAAGAGAAAAATTACCATACCTGTTTGCTAAATTTTATAACAAACTATGAAAAAGTTCTCTTTTTTTTTCTTTTTTTTTTTAGTTCTTTATATGTTTATTTAGCAAAAAATAAAAAAAACCCAGGAAGGGGGTAAAAGTTTCCAGTAGGCAAGTGGGTAAATCACAAGACAGAAATCCAAGTCCTCTGGCAGTTAGAATAGCTCTCATGTATGTATTTTATCTTTAAAACACACCATGCTAAAATAATAAAACACCTTCTTACTAATATAGCGACCAGTGGGAGATCGAGAAAAGCTACCCAGCTTTTCCTAAAAAGTTGAACGTCAGGAAAAGTGAGGAAGATGTCCCCTGGTAGATGTCATTACACAGCCCGGCTTTCACTGGCAGAATGGAGCACACCACACGCTACTCGGCTTGGCGAATGCAATCTATATTTATGAATGGGGCCCCAGAGCACCATTGAGTGAGAGTTGCCTCCTCCCTGACACTCATGGCCAGGACTATTACAGCACTGCATGTCTCCATCTCCCACCACTGTGACTATATCAGAACAAAGCACTTTAGAGGAGGATTCTGTAGTACTTTGAAACCCAGATCTTGACATAGAAATAGATATGCAGTCAGGTATACACTGGACTTTGATTCTATTTTGTCAGTGTCTTCTCCACTTTCCTGTTGTAGCACATCTACAGGATGTCTAAATATGACTATGCAGTCCAATAATCACCAAAGTTAGTGCACCCAGTAATCTGCACTCAGAAACAGACCTGGTCAGCCGATGCCCCTCCCCTTCCTGCAATACAGGTCTGTGTGAGGACACTAGGGGGGTGTGGCAGTTACTCAGCTCTGCCACTACATAACATTGCACTGTGAGGGCAGGAAGCATCATTTTTACTGACGTGTTTAAAGGCAAATCCAAGCAAGAATAGGCCCTCAGATTTGGAAGATTTGGCTGCTTAATGACCAGAGCACTTTTTGCGATACGGCATTGAGTCGCTTTAACTGAAAATTGCACGGTGTGCAACGCTGTACCCAAACAAAAATTACGTCCTTTTTTTCCCACAAATAGAGCTTTTCTTATGGTGGTATTTGATCATCTCTGCGGTTTTTATTTTTTGCGCTATAAACAAAAAAACAGCGACAATTTTGATAAAAAACACACTATTTTGTACTTTTTGCTATAATAAATATCCCCAATTTTTTTTTTAAAAAGAAGCAAATTTTTTTCTCAGTTTAGGCCGATATGTATTCTTCTACATATTTTTGGTAATAAAAATCGCAATAAGCGTATATTGATTGGTTTGAGCAAAAGTTATAGCATCTACAAAATAGGGGATAGATTTATGGCATTTTTATTATTATTATTTGTTTTTTCTTAAAAAACATATACCACTGATCGAGAGGCACCTCGTATACATACTATTATAACATCTTTACAATTCACACTTAAATAACCTTCAATATATTAATATACCCAGTTTGTATTTTTATTAGTCTTATTTTTCTACTAGTAATGGCGGCGATCTGCAATTTTTATCGTGACTGCGACATTATGGTGGACACATCGGACACTTTTGACACATTTTTGGGACGATTGACAATTATACAGCGATCAGTGCTATAAAAATTCACTGATTACTGTATAAATGTCACTGTCAGGGAAGGTGTTAACACTAGGGTGGATCAAGGGGTTAACTGTGTTCCCTCACTATGTGTTATAACTGTAGGGAGAGGGGACTGACTATAGGAGATGACAGATCGTTGTTCCTAGCTATTAGGAACTTACGATTTGCATCTCCTCTCAGAACAGAACAGGGATGTGTGTGTGTGTTTACACACACACATATCCCTGTTCTGCCTCTCGTGCCCGTGATCGCTCGTGGCCGGCGGTCATTGCGACCGCCGGTCACAAGCATCGGCACCCCCCAAGTGCAGCGGGCGAGTGAGTGTGCCTGCTATCCTACATATAGTTACGACGGCTCGTGGGATCGTGCTGACCTGACGCAGTATGATGACGGCGGCTGGTCGGCAAGTGGTTAAAAAGGTGATCTTGCCACCTCCAGGATGCATTTATTTGCACCCTGCCAATATTCAATGGACTAATTTTCCGCAGGCACAAACCAAGCATTTGGCTCACATTTGTGGCACACCCCCTATTGACTTGAATGGCCAAGTCTGACAAGTGATGCTCTCTGTTAACTCAACATACCATGTTAAATTTGCTGCAACCACATCACAAATCACTGTGGCTGAGGCATGAAAACTGCCCTTTCTGGCTGTATTGTAGGCTTATGGTAGGAGGTCGATGGGGTGATACAACTGCAGTGGCAGTGGACGGAATATGAATATTGCTCTGTTGGTGGTCTCATTGAGGAATAGTTCCCCATCGATAGTGTCATTTGAAGGAATAGTGCCCTATTGTTGATATTAGTGGGAGCAAAAGGACCCCATCGTTGATGTAATTGAAAGAATTAGTGCCCCATCACCGGTATGATTGGAAGAAATAGTGCCCCATTGCTGGTATCATTGGACGGAATAGTGCCCCATTGCTGGTATCATTGAAAGGAATAGAGCCCCAACTTTGATGTCATTGGAAGAAATAGTGCCCCAACTTTGATGTCATTGGAATGAATAGTGCTCCGTTGTTAATGTCATTGGAAGGAATAGTGCCCCATCGTTGATGTCAGTGGGAGGAATAGCGCCCCATCGCTGGTATCATTAGAGGGAATAGTGCCCCATCCTTGATGTCATTGGAAGGAATAGTGCCCCAATTGAAGTTTTTTTTATACACATGCTTACGTAGGTATCACATTAAAGGGGTTGTAAAGGTAAAAAAATTTTCACCTTAATGCATTCTATGCATTAAGGTGAAAAAACTTCCGACAATACCGCCGCCCCCAGCCCCCCCGTTTTACTTACCTGACACCTCGAAAGTCAGCCCTTCGCTCCCGACATCCATTAAGCCGCTCAGCCTGGCCGCTGATTGGCTACAGTGGATGGATTGAAAGCAGCACAGCCATTGGCTCGCGCTGCTGTCAATCACATCCAATGATGCGGCGCGCTGGGGGGCGGGGCTGAGTGATACAGTGAGCGGCTATAGCCGCCGGCTGTATCACGGGAGCGCGCCCACAAGAACTAACCACCATGCGAGGGAGCTCACATTAAGGTGGTTAGTTCTTGCGGGGAGGAGCTGAAACAGCCGCCGAGGGACCCCAGAAGAGCAGGTTCGGGGCCACTCTGTGCAGAACGAGCTGCACAGTGAAGGTAAATATAACATGTTTGTTATTTTTTTTTTTTTTAATTACCTTTACAACCCCTTTAATATTACAATTGTGCTTTTATGGTAACATGGGGCGTAACATAGGTAGGCTAATTTGTTATCAGGACTAGAAATAATGTAATCAAAACATTACAATGAGTGCAGTGTGCAATACATAAGCAAAGCATACAACATGGAATACAGTTCTATATAGAGTTTACAATTTCTTTCACAGTTGGTGGAATAATTTGCCCCATCGTTGGTGTCAGTGGGAGGAGTAGTGAGGCAAGCTAAGGGCCACATCCCAGCAGCAGGCCACAATTTGGAGTCCTTGTACCACACCAACAAGAAAATGAAAGTTTGGGCTTGATTCAGAGTTTTGCAAATTGTAGACAGATGGTTATAATCACCAGCTAACGTGGGAAGTGAATATGATATTGACAGTTTAAAACCAGCAACGTACGACTGTGAACAACTATTTACATTCATTGTGGGCTAAATTCAGAAAAGCATAAAAAAATAAAACAATTAATATGCCGCTCGTCTTGAATTTTAAAAGGTGCTGTGTGGGAAAAATGCGTTAGGGTTTACGTAAAAAGTAGAGCTGTGGTTGTATAAAGAATAGGGATGGGTAATATAAAGAGCTTTATTTTTTTCTGCAATTTCAGAGAAAATCAGGGGATTCGATTTGTATTAGCTGAAGCAATTCTGGACCTGTTCTAGTCCAAAAATCAACCCCTGGTTAGCCTTATTATTCCGCATTTTTTTTCACAAAAATTGTGGAAAAAAATATAAAATGTAAAGTGCTTGTACACAAATAATCAAATACACAAAAAAGGAGCAAAACCACAAATCAAAAAAAAACAAAAAAAAACTACATTAAATAACCTATACTATTTTACAGAGACCCTATTGTCAGATTATTCATTTCAAGAGGAATCTTCCAATGAGATTCAATGTCTATTTAATACACACTATAATGTCAAAAGTATTGGGACACCTGCCTTTACATGCACATGAACTTTAATGGCATCCCAGTCTTATGCCCCGTACACACGGTCGGACATTGATCGAACATTCCGACAACAAAATCCATGGATTTTTTCAGACGGATGTTGGCTCAAACTTGTCTTGCATACACACGGTCACACAAAGTTGTCGGAAAATCCGATCGTTCTGAACGCGGTGACGTAAAACACGTACATATGGGTCTATAAACGGGGCAGTAGCCAATAGCTTTCGTCTCTTAATTTATTCTGAGCATGGGTGGCACTTTGTGCGTCGGATTTGTGTACACACGATCGGAATTTCCGACGGATTTTGTTGTCGGAAAATTTTATAGCCTGCTCTCAAACTTTGTGTGTCGGAAATTCCGATGGAAAATGTGTGATGGAGCCTACACAAGGTCCTATCACACATTTTCCGTTTGAAAATCTGACAGTGTGTACGGGGCATTAGTCCGTAGGGTTCAATATTGAGTTGTCCCACCCTTTGCAGGTTTAACAGCTTCAACTCTTCTGGGAAGGCTGTCCACAAGGTTTAGGAGTGCGTCTATGGGAATGTTTGACCATTCTTCCAGAAGCACATTTGTGAGGTCAGGAACGAGATGGGACGAGTTGGGTTGGACGAGATGACCTGGCCTTCTCATCCAAAATCAGTGCCTGACCTTACAAATGTGCTTCTGGAAGAATGGTCAAACATTCCCATAGACACACTCCTAAACCTTGTGGACAGCCTTCCCAGAGTTGAACCTGTTATAGCTGCAAAGGGTGGGCCAACTTAATATTGAACCCTACAGACTAATGCCGCGTACACACGGTCGGACTTTCCGGCAGGAAAAGTCAGACGGAATCTTTTCATCACACATTCCAATCGTGTGTATGCCTCATCTGACTTTTTTTTTTCGAAAATTCTGAAGCGGACCTAGAAATAGAACATGTTTTAAATCTTTCCGACGGAATCAGTTCCTATCGGGAAAACCGCTCGTCTGTATGCTGCTCCGACGGACCAAAAACGATGCATGCTCTGAAGCAAGTACGAGATGGCAGCTATTGGCTACTCGCTATTGAACTTCCTTTTTCTAGCCCCGTCATACGTGTTGTACGTCACCGCGTTCTAGGCGGTCGGACTTTGATGTGATCATGTGTAGGCAAGACAGTTTCAGCGGAACTCGGTCGGAAAAACCTTCAGAGTTTATTCCGATGGAAAAAACGGTCGTGTGTACGCGGCATAAGACTGGGATGCCATTAAAGTTCATGTGCATGTAAAGGCAGGCGTCCCAATACTTTTGACAATATAGTATATGTGATGCTTACTATTTACCTGTAACATTCTCCCTTGTGTAGACATCCACAAACTCTGAGATGGCTGCTAGGTGCCATCATCTTGAATGTGATGTCATCAGCTCTAGCAGATTCAGAGCTGTCATTCACTGTAGTATTCTCCTTTGCTCCACTCTTGGTAGCTACATAAAAGGTCATGTAGGCAGGGGAGGGGAGAAGGAGCTTTTCCAATCCAGAACAGACTGTGAAAACACTCCCAGGACAGGAGAGGGCTTTCATGTGCATGGAGGGACGAGATTGTGCCAGTGGCATAACTAGAACCTTCAGGGCCCCGGTGGGAGAAACCATGAAGGCCACCCCTAACTCCCAGCCAGCGCCCTTCCCTCCAAGTCCGGTGCGACCTTTGTCACTCTAGTAGTGGCACCACTGGTGTCAGTAGTTTTATTTTATTTTTGCTATTTTATTTATTCATTTATTTTTTCATTTTATTTTTACAATATTATTATGTTTTTTATTTTTTTTTACAATTGTTAAGGAACCCTGTTGGGGTGGCTTTGGTGAATTACCAGGGGTCTAAACAAGCCTCTGATGTTCCACCTTTGAGACAGAGAATGGAGGTTGAGGACACAGCCCTCAATCTCCTTCTCTACAGCCTAAACTGCACTGAATGAATGGATAGGAATAGCTCTGTATGGGACTTCCCCTCCATTCACAAACTGAAACATGGCAGGAGAGAGCACAGGGGGGCTGGAGAGAACATGGGGGGCAGCAGAAGGAAACTGGAAAGGAGGAGCGGCGGGGGCAGCTGCATATAGAGGAACCGATCTGTACATTTTACTCCTGCAGCCGTTGAATGCCTGTTTCTCCTCCTCTCCCTCCCGTAAGCATGCAGTGGCTGCAGGAGGAAAATGTACAGATCAGTTCCTCTATACACAGCTGTGTCCGGCGCGCCTCCAATCCAGTCGTACAGGGGGAGGGGGGGAGGGCGAAACGTCACTTCCGCCACTAGCTCCTAAAGGGTCATTTTTTTTTTTACATTTTTTTTAAATGACAAAATTTTATTTTTATTTTTTTTATTGCATTTTAGTGTAAATATGAGATCTGAGGTCTTTTTGACCCCAGATCTCATATTTAAGAGGACCTGCCATGCTTTTTTTTCTATTACAAGGGATGTTTACATTCCTTGTAACAGGAATAAAAGTGACACATTTTTTTTTTAAAAGAACAGTGTAAAAATAAAAAATAAAAGGTAAAATAAATAAGACAAAAAATTTTTTTTTAAATGCGCCCCGTCCCGCCGAGCTTGCGTGCAGAAGTGAACGCATACGTGAGTAGCGCCCGCATATGAAAACGGTGTTCAAACCACACATGTGAGGTATCGCCACGATTGATAGAGCGAGTGCAATAATTCTAGCCCTAGAAATCCTCTGTAACACAAAACATGCAACCTGTAGAATTTTTTTAACGTCGCCTATGAAGATTTTTAAGGGTAAAAGTTGGTCACCATTCCAATTTTGAAGCGTGATATGTTGGGTATCAATTTACTCAGCGTAATATCATCTTTCACAATATAAAAAAAAATTGTGCTAACTTTACTGGTGTCTTATTTTTTAATTCAAAAAAAGCGTATTTTTTCCAAATACGTTGTGACAGAAAGTATTGCAACGACCACCATTTTATTCTGTAGGGTGTTAGAAAAAAAATGCATAATGTTTGGGGGTTCTAAGTAATTTTCTAGCAAAAAAACTTTAACTTGTAAACAACAAATCTCAAAAAGAGGCTCGGTCCTTAAGTGGTTAAAATACATATATTTTTCTGTGATTTTACCTGCAAATAAGTTGGGTCTCTTTAAATACACCTTCTTAGACACCCTAACCTACACTATCTACTGCTTACTCATCTTGGTTCCAGCAGCGCAGCTTTTGCAGTTTTTTTTATTAGCTCCATTGAAAGTTTCCTCAGCACTGGCCTCGCTTGCATACTGTGCCCCCATAGGCTTGAATAATGCCTCGTACACACGGTCGGACTTTCTATCCTACTTGGTCCGGCACACTTTCCGACGGACTTTGTCCGCCAGGTGCGCCGGACTTTAAAACGGACGGACTTGCCCACACACGACCGGACTTTCCGGCGGGCTAAGTCCGCCCGTCTTTCCGACGGACTTTCGCCGGAGTTACGGCGGACTTTCATAATGAACGGACTTGCCCACACACGGACAAGTCCGTTCATTTTGAACGTGACTCAGGTGCGACGGGACTAGAAAAGGATGTCAATCTTGCCGCTTTTATCGGCGAGATTGACACCTTGCGAGCCCCGTCGCGGGGCATACCAGGCCCTTAGGTCTGGTATGGATTATAAAGGGAACCCCCTACACCGAAAAAACGGCGTGGGGTCCCCCCTAAAATCCATACCAGACCCCGATCCGAGCACGCAGCCTGGCCGGTCAGGAAAGGGGGTGGGGACGAGCGAGCGCCCCCCCCCCTCCTGAACCGTACCAGGCCGCATGCCCTCAACATGGGGGGTGGGTGCTTTGGGGGAGGGGGAGCCCTGCGGGGCCCCCCACCCCAAAACACCTTGTCCCCATGTTGATGAGGACAAGGGCCTCTTCCCGACAACCTTGGCCGTTGGTTGTCGGGGTCTGCGGGCGGGGGCTTATCGGAATCTGGGAGCCCCCTTTAATAAGGGGGCCCCCAGATCCCGGCCCCCCACCCTATGTGAATGAGTATGGGGTACATGGTACCCCTACCCATTCACCTAGGGAAAAAGTGTAAGTAATAAAACACACTACACAGGTTTTTAAAATATTTTATTAAACAGCTCCGGGGGGGATCTTCCTCCGGCTTCGGGGGTCCCTGCGCTTCATCTTCTCCCGGCGTCCGGTTGGTTCTTCTCTGCTCTCTTCTCCCGGTGTTCCAGTTCTTCGGCCGGCTCCTCTGCTGTCTTCAGGTAGCTCTCTTGCCAGCAGAGGTCCGGACTCCTGGGCTTCTGGGCTTCTGGGCTTCTTCTCTTCTCTTCTCCAGATGTTGACAGTAGAAGGATGGATATATCTAAAGTAACTTAGCCATATCAGACTTTATAGTGTAAATTCTGACATATTTTCCTGCCAGGGAACCCACAGGTGCTGCGTACAGTCACCTATAGAAGTCCATCCCTGTATGCAGCTATATGCATGTATACACAAGTACCAGTGTAAACATGCCTATGAGCATGGGCATATGACTGTAGACCAGGGCCAGTAGTACCACTAGGCAAACTAGGCAACCTAGGCAAACTAGCCTTGCCTTTATTCGGCCCCCAGGGCACCATTCCTCCCACTGACACTTTTTGTTTTAACATTCCCAATGACACCAGCAATGGGGCACTATTTCTCCCAATGACACCAGCAATGGGACACTATTCCTCCCAATGACACCAACGATGGGGCACAATTTCTCCCAATGAAGCCAACCATGGGGCTTTATTACTCCCAATGACACCAAGGATGGGGCACTATTCTTTCCAATGATAGGGCACTATTTCCGTTCCTACTGGCCAGAGGTGCTATGTCTTTTTTTTAATACTCCCACTGACGACAAAGTCTGAGGCATGGTTTACTCCCACTAATGCTGGGGCAATTTCTACTCCAAGAGGACCACATTCCAGCCCCCCTAATGTCAAAGACAAAATATTGGCCCTTTGTTTAGAAGTTTTGGAGACCCTATAGACAATGCCTTTGTTTACTTATATTTGTCTGCTTATTTCATATCCCTTTTCTGGCCACCTCTGGACATACGCAACTAAAATCTGCTCAAGAAAAAAGGGAAGTGCAGAGGATTGAATGGGAGTCAGCAGTCTTTGTATAGTTCAGGAAACAGGAAAATATCTCTGCTATTTCTCATTGATGGTTTGCTGTTGTGTATATAAAGCAAACAATATGCTGCCTCCAGTAGTACATTCTAGCATTGTTTTTTACCAAAGGGACCACATGATGCATGGGCTGGAGCTTGTATGGAATAGCAGAATTATTCAGCGGTACTTCAGGCAGCATGATGTCTAGATATTGAATAGCTTTTGCAATTCACAGATGCTCCTGTTCATCTATGTAGGAAGTGTTTATTTGGAATTGTAGGAATGTGTATTTGCTGTGAAAGGGGAAATAGAACAGAAGAGCTGAAAAGGGAGGTCTACGGTGCAGTGTGCACACACAAAACTAACACCAGGGCGGTTATTTACGAAAAGCAAATCCACTTTGCACTACAATGCACTTTCAAGTGCAGTCGCTGTAGATCTGAGAGGGACATGCAAGGAAAATAAAAAAAACTGCATTTTAGCTTGCACATGATTGGATGATAAAATCAGCAGAGCTTCCCCTCATTTCAGATCTTCCCCTCAGATCTACAGCGACTGCACTTCCAAGAGCACTTTCAGTGCACTCGTAGTGCAAAGTGCATTTGCCTTTTGTAAAAAAAACCATGTGCAGTAAAAAAGTGAGCACACAAAAAAATGTGCAGAGTATAACACATGGTCCTCCAAAGAGAAAGGACCTTGGCCCTGTGTGGCCTGTAGTTTCCACCTACACTGCAAGGTACACATACTACAATGTCACCCCCCTTATGTGATATAAATGAAGATAAGTTAAAACAAAAAGTTAAAAAAATTCAAAAGTACAATAAATGAATGAAATAAAAATGTTAAAGTCCTCCAACCTCACACATATGCATATATGAATGCAAACCCATGCACTTGGGTACACCTAAGTATAAAAGTGCAGATTACGCCCCACATATTAGGCATCATAGCACACAGAGCTAGACAAATAATTGTCGTTCATGGTTAAAGTGGAGCTTCACCCTAAAGGGAAAGTTCCACTTTTCTGCCCTCCTCTTATGTTTTTGGCAATTTTTGGGGGGTAGGGGGAGTACTTGTCAGGGAGTACTTTGACAGTTATACACTCCCACCTCTGGCGATCCACCAGTAGTTTTCATCCCTCTACCCCCACTCACAACCTTCTGGGACATGTCACAGGTCGCAGAAGGCTGTGGGACCATTTGCAAAGCGCAGTGGGCATGCCGGCGCTGGGGACCCGAAGACCGAAAAACCGGTTCGGGTGAGCATGGCGATGGACAACTGGACAGGTGAGTGTCCATTTATTAAAAGTCAGCAGCTACAGTATTTGTAGCTGCTGACTTCCATTTTCTTTTCAAACAAGGCAAAGAACCGCTTTAACTTCAAACTGATAACCTGTAAAGGTTTTTAAAGCATCTCCTGTTAACAATTTTGGGTACTGTCGTTTGTTGCTGTTTCAGAGGCATGCAATTTTATGCTTGATATGTTTGGGATCTATTTACGCAATCTCATCTTTTATATTGTACCAAAAAATTGGGTATTCTATTGTGTCTGTATGTGCTAAAATTAACTTGAGTGTATTTTTTTACTGAAAATTTGGGTTTCATAAACATGTGTGCAGATATCATGTGATGTAAAAAACTGCAGCTACCCCCATCTTATTCTCCAGGGTCTCTGCTTTCATAAAATATTTATTTTTGGGGGTTTGAACTAATCTTCAGGCCTAAAATGTGAAGACAGTTACCAGCCTTTGGTATCCCCTTTTCCTCCAAGTCGTCTCATCCCACCTAGATATTTACTGTGTGGCCCCTGGGAGCCACAAAACCTCAAGACCGAATGTCTAATCCACAGAAGAATCTACATTGATTCCTATGAAAAGTCTGTCTATTATTTGTCCCAGTGGTGGATGGATTTTTCCACAGAAATAAATGAAGTTTCTTCCCAATGTGTGAGGATAAAGAAGCCCAAGTGGGAAATAGTTGATGTATAGGCCTTGCAACACTCAGCGTAGCATACATCTTGGAGGAGAAGGATTTGGTAAGTATAAGACTTTGGGCTGGTGCACATTGAATAGTACCTTATTATGCATAAGGTTCAACTTCAATGTGCACCAGACCAAATTCTTATACTTACCTAATCCCTCTCCTCCAAGATGTATGCAACGCTGGGTGCTGAAACGTAAAAGACTTGTTGAAGAGCCGAAACCCAAATCCATATTTGTGTGGTTATCCTTTGAACAAATAAGACAAATCCACATTTAAGGGCTCTTTCACACAAGCAGTCAGGCTGAATGAACGGCCATGAAACGATACAGTTCCAATGTGTCGATCCTGGAACATCGCACTGTTTACTTTTTTCTTTATTTATTTATTTTGTTAGAACTTTATTGAAAAGTCACAAGTGACAATTAAGTTCTGTTGGCTTACATTTTAGTGACTGTGTGACTGTGCCCAGTGCATCTGATGTGAAAGGTCTCTAAAGAAAAAATCCAATAGCTGAACATAAGCTGAAAAGGTTGGTTTTGATTGAGATATAAGGGCACCTCTATTCAGATTCCTGGGGTAACTCTTCTTGTTGTCAGTCATTTAATCCTCCTCCCTTTCGAGGCATGTGCTACAGGTTACCCAGATTGTTCTCCCATCTTATTGCCAAAAATAAGATATCAGTCTCAGGCACATCTGCAACATAAAAGACTCATTGAAGAGCCGAAACCCAAAGCCGTATTTGTGTGTTGTCTGTCGGTAAATATTTAATGTCCTCAGAGTAACCGGATCCAAAACTCATCAGCCTCTATGACACGTAATGAGGGGAAGTTGCCATAGAAACAGGTTCCTACAAACGGGCACTCTAGAGTTTATTGTACCAAAACAGCTGTGTTCAGAGGAACTTGGAAGAATGGTCAACATTAATGGTGTTTTGGATCATGTGACCCAGGACAAGATGGCTGCAGCTGTCATGTCTGTCTTCTCTGTGTCACCTGGTCTAGTTACAGAGCTGTGCCCAGCCTTGTCTCAGGTTCTGTAGGCCTCATCCAATATTCATGTTGGGTATCACCTGACAGCAGCTTCAATCTCTCTTAGACCAGCCCTTCCTCTGTTCCTGGGACACTTTCTGCTCTTTTTATCCCAATATTACTGAAAGGACGAAGGCCAGGGGACAAGGCCATGGGATAATTTGTATTTTATACTTATTGGCCAACTTAACGAATACAAGGGTGATATCATTGGTGAAAGAACAGTTTCGTTGGTCAAGGAAGGTCGGCTCTTGGTAAGTAGGATGTCAACTGTCTTTTTTTTTCAGAAATAGTCCCTGTTTCTAGGACCACCTCTAATCTTCCTTTCCCTTATTACTGAATCAGGCTAAAGAATGTGACCATGATATGTGTCCTTTAATCAAACTCAAGCATGGTAGAAACATGGTTGAGTTAATTGGTGGATTATGACTATGGTTGGTCAGGAAAGTTTGACTCTTGATGAGTAGGGTGTCTTCTGTTTGTATCAGCTCCCTCAGAATATGCGCAACATTTTATTACACTGTCTTTTCATTTTATTATACACTTGCTGTACTGAACTTATGTGGATTCCCACTTTCATTGCCTTGCTCTTTATGTATCACCAATAATAACTAGACCACATATGGAGTTAACAAAAATGCATTTTAC
The DNA here is from genome assembly GCA_037952925.1 of Lithobates clamitans. Classification (NCBI taxonomy): domain Eukaryota; kingdom Metazoa; phylum Chordata; class Amphibia; order Anura; family Ranidae; genus Lithobates; species Lithobates clamitans. The sequence goes on from JBBGZY010000464.1 coordinate 1,012,277, forward strand.
TTATTGTTGCGGGTATTATTTTGCATGAGGTTACAATATGTGGTTTTATAAGATCAAGTCCAATCATACAAATTTAATGAGGTTGCATGAGACAGCAATTTGATGAGCCTAACATTTTTTTTTACATAAGCTCCATGCAAATTGTATTGTGTGTGATGGGATTATGCAAGTAGTCACAATGTTCTCTATGACAGTTTTTAGGATTGTACAAGCCTATCTAGTGATATTCTATTATTTAGCAATAGACTAGTCTAATATGTCCGTAGTGAGGTAGACAATCGAATTCCAGGAAATAAATATACTATATTGCCAAAAGAGTAGTACTTCTACAAATGATCGAGTTCAGGTGTTTCCAGTGAAAGATAACCCAACTGGAGGCCAATATATACAACTGTGGTGTTGATACTTGTGAGTAGACCCCTTCAAATGATTGAGTTCAGGTGTTTCCAGTGAAGGATAACCCAACTGGAGGCCAATATATACAACTGTGGTGTTGATACTTGTGAGTAGACCCCTTCAAATGATTGAGTTCAGGTGTTTTAGGTGAAGGGTTGCCCAGCAGGAGGCCAATATTTACCAGTGTGGTGTGGATATTTATGAACTGGCCCCTATAAAATGATTGAGTTCAGGTATTTCCAGTAACGGGTAGCAAAGTAGTGGTTGGATGATCTATAGCTGGGGGCCCATATATATAATTGTGGTGCTGAAATTTGTGAACTGACCCCTTCAAATGGTTGAGTTCAGGTGTTTTAAGTGATGGGTGTATTGTTATTTCTACAGCATTCAAAGACATTTTAGACAATTGTGTTTTTTCCAACCTGCGGGGTCAGTTTTGGGAGCCTTTTCAGTTCCAGCATGACTGTGCACCCGATTATAAAGCCAGCTCCATAAGGACATAGTTTTGTGTGAAAGAACCCAAGTGGCCCAAACAGACCCCTGACTTCTGCCCTATTAATTGTAATGCCAGCTGTGGACCATCATCACCTGACCTCACAAACGCTCCTTTGGCTAAGGGAGAACAAATTCCCATAGACACACTCCAAAAATCTTGTGGAAAGTCTTCCCCGAGGAGAAGATACTGTTATAGCTTCAAAGGCTGGGGCTCTTTATTAACCCTTGCATGAAAGAGAGTGTTTTGACGCTTAGATGCCAAGACCAAGCTTAGCAGTGTTAATATATATCAGTTTAGCCAGGTGTCTACTAGCTTTTGACCATATAGTGTATATTATTCTCTTACAGTAATCTCTGAGCGCATTGTATTTGTGTGCATTAAGCCTCGTACACACAATCAGATTATCGGACTAAATTTTGTCCGTTTTTTGTTGCATGCTAGTCTTATGTCGAAAGTGAAGAGGTTACTTTCATATGAAAATTTTCGTACGACAGAATTCAACTTCAGAAGTGATGTCCAGTGTTGAATTGTTTCGTATGTATTTTTCCGTTTCCGAGCATGCGTAGTCTTGCTCTTACGATTTTTTTCGAACGAAAACTGTACTAAATATACAAAAAATCAGACGTTTTACGTGTTCACGTACAACAAAAATTTTATAGTCTGCACATACAGCTTTTATCGTCTGAGAATTCGTAATCGGCTGTCAAAAGCACCATACTAACGATCGGAAGATTGGCAGATCGTTCGTCAGATGAAATTTTACTTCTGATTTTCGTAGCGTGTTTACGGGCCTTTAGAAGTGAGTGAAGGTGGCTATACATTAGAGAGCAGTTGTCAATGAATGTTCATGTTAGTCAGTGCATTTGGTGATTAGCGGTTTCGGCTGAATGTTAGTGATTTTTACAGTGTTAGTAATCAGAGTATCTATGGAGTTTGTTATTATATGTCTGTAACCAGTTCTATTTTCTATGTGATGTGGTGTGTGCATGGTATTGTAGTAGTTAGTCTCTCCATCAATACGTAAATATGCTTCTGTTAGTAAGTGCGGATGTTATGTCAGTAATTTATGCACTTAGCTATATGTCAGTAAAGATTTATACTGTGTTAATAATAAAGTGTATCTACTAAGAAGTCATTTATTGTGGCAGTTATCAGCAGTGATATGAGAAATGGTGGGTTCTGCTGTATGGGTAGATACTATCACCTTGGTAGATAGACAGATTTGGTCTGGTCAGGTTGCACAGGCATGGTCTCAGTAACTCGGTTCATCAGTGATTTGTGACACCGACGTCTATCTTTGTCTATCTTTGACGTCAACCACTTCAACACCTATGGACTGGAGCACTTTGTGGTTTTCTGCTATGGGCCTACTCATTCGGCAATAACTTTGTCATTACTTTAAGGAGAAATATTGAATAAGTAAAAAATAAAAAAGGTCATACTTACCTTCATATTGCATCATCTGTGTCAAGATACAGCTGTGCCACACCAGCTCTAAGACCGAGAATTGAGCATTCACATGACCACTGATCTCTCAGTTCTCAGTATGCTGCAAGTGGAGAGCTATGACCGTTAGTCACCGCTCTCTGCTCTGTTCCTCCAATGCTCACTAAAGTGCCAGGCCTGGGAGGGAGCCGGAGCGGCTGGCTTCAGCTTTCAGCCACACTTTATATGGTGGAGCCATCTGTCAGTCAGACAGTCAGGTGGATCCTGACAATATTGTAGGTATCCTTCAAGAACTCGGCTCAGCTTTTCCCCTGAAATTTACCTAGTGCTGTTGTATTAGAGGTCCATGATCTGTCCAGCTGGTGTGCCTGGATTACACAGAATTACAAATCATTAAAGCAGGGCCAATGATCCCATACACTAAATATAATTTGAATATGCATTTAGCTGCCTGCCTGGAGTTCAATGCATTTTTATTTTAATAAAAGCAGTGTAAGTATTTGAATTTGACATTTGGTATCAGCCTCTTATGCCCTGTACACACGAGCTGACTTTTTGACCGGACTGGTCCGGAGGACCGAGTCCGGCAGACAATTCGACCGTGTGTGGGCTTCATCGGACCTGCAGCGGACTTTTTCAGTCGAAAATCTGACGGACTTTAGATTTGAAACATGTTTCAAATATTTACGTCGGAACTCCGCCGGACCCAGTTCCTATCGAGAAATCCACTCGTCTGTATGCTAGTCCGACGGACAAAAAGCCGCGCTAGGGCAGCTATTGGCTACTGGCTATCAACTTCCATATTTTAGTCTGGTGTACGTCATCACGTACAAATCCGTCGGACTTTGGTGTGATTGTGTGTAGGCAAATCCGTTCATTCGGAAAGTCCGTTGGAAGTCCGTCGAAAGTCCGTCGGACCAGTCCGGTCGAAAAGTCCGCTCGTGTGTACGTGGCAATACATTTCCTGTACAGCAGAGTTCAATCTGGGAGAGGAAGAAGCAGCACAATGAGATAATCAGCTGTGCTACAGTACAAGGAGCATGATTATAGGAGCCTGCAGGGGGTGAGGAGGGTAGCTCATTCTAGAGGTTTTGCAGGCAGACTGGGGTGAGACCACTTGCACTCTTATGCCGCGTACACACGGTCGGACTTTTCATCTACAAAAGTCCGACAGCCGGTCCGACAGACTTTCGGCGGACTTTCGGCGGACTTGCGGCGGACTTGTTGCAGACTTTCTAACGAACGGACTTGCCTACACACGACCACACAAAAGTCCGACGGATTCGTACGTGATGACGTACACCGGACTAAAATAAGGAAGTTGATAGCCAGTAGCCAATAGCTGCCCTAGCGTGGCTTTTTGTCCGTCGGACTAGCACACAGACGAGCGGATTTCGGGGTCCGTCGTAGTTACGACGTAAAGATTTGAAGCATGTTTCAAATCTAAAGTACGTTGGATTTGAGGCTAAAAAAGTACGTTGAAAGTCCGGAGAAGCCCACACACGATCGGATTACCAGCCAGCTTTAGTCCGTCAGCGTCCGTTGGACTTTTGTAGCTGAAAAGTCCGACCGTGTGTACGCGGCATTAGGCCTCACCTTCCCCTGCCATAGCTCCCAAGTGTCCCTGATTTTTAGGGACAGTCCCTGATTTGGGACAAAGTCCCTCTGTCCCTCTTTCCTCCTCGTTAGTCCCTCATTTTGGTCTGATCTATATAGTTGTATATAAAATGCACTATTTATCTTTCAAAAAGTGTTTCCCAGTGCTAAACCTTTCATCCAATTTCTTTGCTGCATTTGTAGATTTCAAAAAACAGTATAAGGGAATAGTAGTGGTAAAAAAAAGCACTTGTGTGTTTAACTATTAATTTATTTTTTTTTGTTGTTGAATTCTGCTTCAGGTGGGCGTGGTAGGGGGTGTGTCCCATGGCTACATACTTTTGCTAATAGGTGTCGTTCCCATCGCAAAAAGTTGGGAGGTGTGCCCTGCATATATCCATTCTCCCAAACCATAAGTGACACATGCCGGAGAAGGTACACCATAACACACATTAACCTCTAAATCACCCCTAGGGAGTATACTGGGATCCCCCATCCTGCACAGCCAGGTACACCAAATTCTCACAGGCACTCGGAGTCAGAGAACAGTCCATGACTTTGTTTTTGTTATTTTATTGAGGAATAATAACTTAGATAGGGATGGGAAATTATGGGATGCCCATTCGACTTCAGAACAACCTCCAGGGGTGGCAAATTTTCCTATATACAATCTCTATATACAGCTCCTCTTCTTCCTCCAGCCCTCACTTGCTTACATATCCCAGCTGGAACACTATGAATATCCAACAGTCACTTAGTTAGATGAAGAGGTTAGCCCATTACAGGCAGGAACCCGAGGCCCCTTAGTTGTGTAGCAAAAGTTCAGTGTCCAGCATACATTAATCCTGTGGCTACTGATCCCAGCACCACCTCTTCAGGCACTGCCAACCTGCCTGGCTGCAGCTGCCCCCTTCACTAGCCCTCCAGGCTAACCTTTCCACACAGTCCTCCAGAATGACACTCCACCTGGCTGACTCTCAGTAGATCTCCCGGCAATGCTGACCTGCTCCTGCTGTCCTCTCTCCTTGCTCCCGTTCCTCCAGGAGGGGCCTCCTCCGTGTGTTTTAGATGGAATCTTCCAGCACCCAGGCCCCAGGTCACCCCCCTCCCCAGACTACTGGGCACCCTCCAGGGCCACTGACAGCCTCCTCGGCACTCTATCTCCATCTGCCACCCAACTGCCCCTGCTGGCATGGCCCATGTCTATTTTTGAGGTGGCCTGCCCCCTTCCAGACCCTTCTTGCTGGGGGTTGGTTGAGGTCCTTATAAATATGCATGGAAGCCCCGCCTTACTCCCACCCTCCAGCTCTGGTTGGACCAGGGAGAAGTGTCAGAGAGAGCAGCCAAATGAGTCATCCAGCCCCTGAGTCAGTAAACCCTGACCCAGATTCACAACCCAAGCCTGGCCCTCAGCCAACCTAAATTTTCCTACACTCCTAGCACTCACTAGAGCAGGGGTCTCAAACTGGCAGCCCTCCAGCTGTTGCAAAACTACAAGTCTCATGGGGCATTGCAAGGCTAACAGGTACAAGCTTGACTCCCACAGGCAGAGGCATGATGGGACTTGTAGTTTTTCAACAGCTGGAGGGCCACCAGTTTGAGACCCCTGCACTAGAGGGTACTACACACCACACATTAACTCATTGTAATACAACACATAAGCACCTGCCCAAATGCGGGGTTATCAATTTAGCATGTTTCGGGACTATAATGTTGGCAAGTATAGATTCCACTCACTTCCTGTGTATGTGTCATCAGGTCAGGAAGTAATAAGAAGTCTCCACAACAGGGACACAAACAGAAAAATGTAAAAGAGGTTCTACATTTCCTCCCTTTATCCAAAGCTGAAAGAAAAAGGTTTGCATTATATCTGGGCTTTTAAAACCAAGTACTTCATGGAAGACAATTTCAACTTGTTTCATTTCTATTTTATCAGCCTTTCTGTTTGATTTATGTGCTTCCTCATCTACTGTCAGAGTCTGTTCAGATCTGGAGCACAATGTCGGGATTACAAGCCCCAGCAGGCGGTTTGTATGGTAGTCTCACTCGGTGCGCAGTGGAGGGAGGGGGGTCGTAGTACTGGCATCTCTCAGCTGTAATGTGGAAGGCCTTATGTATTCTGTAAGCTCCAGCTAATCCCGCAAGCAATGCTGCCGGCTTCAATAATGCCAGCATTTTTATTCAAGTTAATAAGTATTGAATATGAATATTATGTATTTTCAAAAGCTGCCTGCAGCTTGAGCTTTAGGTCATTTACCAACATGTTTTTCAGGTCCTGTGCATACAGAGCTCAAAAGCTCAAGCTAAAATGTACTTATACAAGTGACTAGAACAGTAACTTCTCCCTCTCCAGAGCAGTGACTGCTCCCCTTACCCTCCTTCTGTTCCTTCTGTCTGTATAGCTGGTTGGAATTTACAATCAGAAAGGAAACAGACACTTCAGTGCTCTCTCTTGACATAACCCCTATTGCTCTAGGAATCCTTTGTCATATAAGCAATGTTTATCTGTAAAACAATGTTTTTTACATGTATATTTGGTTCCACATGCAGTTTACGTTTGCTTTTATTATACGATATGAGATCGGGGTGTTAAGAGACATTGTGATGCCTGTTTACTGCCTGTTTTAACCCTGTAATTGCTGCACCAACGAGCCACAACACATTTGAACACTTGAATAGGTTGCATTTTACTATCAGGTAAACATTTCAGGAGTGATAGTTTTTGCAAAATAAATCATTGCAACTGTGGCATGTGAACACCCCGGTCTGCGCCTTTGCAGCTTAGGGGAGGCAGTTGGGGGGGCACTATAAGCGCGGCTCAAACAGATGTTTTTTACACCCCCCAAAACGCATATCTAAATGAGCCCTTAAAGTGTTACTAAACCCACAACAGTAAAATCAGTCTGTATATGAAGTAAAGCATGCTTGTTATACTCACTGTGGAACCTAAAGGGTTAATCCTCCGCATTGTGTAAAAGTTGTTTTGATCCTTTCTTCTCTGATCCTCCCATTCTTCCCCTGTCCCCAATCTGTCTCCTGATAAGACAGAGCCTTGGGAGTCAGTCTGCACATGCTAAGTTTGATGTGTATTGCTAGAGAGGTTTTCTTTTCTTAGAAGGGTGCATGTGATCAGCACAGGGCCAATCAGCGCTGTCCAGACAGAGGGTCAGGGGTCCTGCAGCCTCATAGGACAGTCAGAGTAGAATGAAAACTCCTCCTACAAGCTTTACCGGACACTGATAGAAGTCACAAGGCTGCTATATACTGCTCAAGAGAAAAGGTATTTAGCAGTTTATACTTAATAAAATAATTGCATTTCCATGTTCTGTGTACTGTAGGAGACCAGATATAGTAAATGCAGGTCCCTGGGTTTAGTAACACTTTAAATTAATGACTTGGAACTTACACAGAACTGAGAAATCTGTGACAGTGCTGGTTGCTTGAGCAATTTCCCATCACCAGTGTTGTTATGTGGCAGGAGGTGGAGTAAGTCAAATGCTGCCTCATACCTCGAAGTACTGGGTGGGTAATCTCTCTTTTCCTGGGAAGGTGAGTAAAAGGCAGCTGTGGGGACTGCCACTAAATCACATTGCTTTGCCCTGTAGGAGCAAAGCACCAGCTAATGCTAAACTGATGAGGAATATCCTCATACTTCCTGATACTTACTGGCATAGGTGTGCGCATGGGGTGTGCCGGTTGTGCCTGGGCACACCCTTATCACCTGCGCACCAGGGCTTTTTCTCTGTTCAATCACAGTGCAGCAGCAGCGATGCTGGGTCCCGGATCCTTGTAGTCAGTGTCCCCGGTCCTTGGCAGAGTCCCCAAGCACACTAGTAACACATGGGACCTGATCCAGGGACAGCACCCCGCAGCCCCTCACCACCACATCCTCCCACTGACATCCAGGTGACTCCATCTATGGGAGGACACACAGCCATCCTCAACCCTACCTACTCTTCCCTCCTCCCGGGAACTCATCAGCCGAGAGAGGTGGCAGTAACAGCACCAGGGAGAGGAATAGGATAAGGACTGACAGAGGGAGATCCTGTGCTGGGACTGACTGAGGGGATCCTGTGCTAGGACTGACAGAGGAGATCCTGTGCTGGGACTGACAGAGGAGATCCTGTGCTGGGACTGACAGAGGAGATCCTGTGCTGGGACTGACAGAGGAGATCCTGTGCTGGGACTGACAGAGGAGATCCTGTGCTGGGACTGACTGAGGAGATCATGTGCTGGGACCGACAGAGGGGATCCTGTGCTGGGACTGACAGAGGGGATCCTGTGCTGGGACTGACAGAGGAGATCATGTGCAGGGACCGACAGAGGGGATCCTGTGCTGGGACTGACAGAGGAGATCATGTGCTGGGACTGACAGAGGGAGATCCTGTACTGGGACTGACAGAGGAGATCCTGTACTGGGACTGACAGAGGAGATCCTGTGCTGGGACTGACAGAGGGAGATCCTGTGCTGGGACTGACAGAGGAGATCCTGTGCTGGGACTGACAGAGGGGATCCTGTGCTGGGACTGACAGAGGAGATCCTGTGCTGGGACTGACAGAGGAGATCCTGTGCTGGGACTGACAGAGGAGATCCTGTGCTGGGACTGACAGAGGAGATCCTGTGCTGGGACTGACAGAGGAGATCATGTGCTGGGACCGACAGAGGGGATCCTGTGCTGGGACTGACAGAGGGGATCCTGTGCTGGGACTGACTGAGGGGATCCTGTGCTGAGACTGACAGAGGAGATCCTGTGCTGAGACTGACAGAGGAGATCCTGTACTGGGACTGACAGAGGAGATCCTGTGCTGAGACTGACAGAGGAGATCCTGTACTGGGACTGACAGAGGGGATCCTGTGCTGGGACTGACAGAGGGAGATCCTGTGCTGGGACTGACAGAGGAGATCCTGTGCTGGGACTGACAGAGGGAGATCCTGTGCTGGGACTGACAGAGGAGATCCTGTGCTGGGACTGACAGAGGAGATCCTGTGCTGGGACTGACAGAGGAGATCCTGTGCTGGGACTGACAGAGGAGATCCTGTGCTGGAACTGACAGAGGAGATCCTGTGCTGGGACTGACAGAGGGGATCCTGTGTTGGGACTGACAGAGGAGATCCTGTGTTGGCACTGACAGAGGAGATCCTGTGCTGGGACTGACAGAGGAGATCCTGTGCTGGGACTGACAGAGGAGATCATGTGCTGGGACTGACAGAGGAGATCCTGTGCTGGGACTGACAGAGGAGATCCTGTGCTGGGACTGACAGAGGAGATCCTGTGTTGGGACTGACAGAGGAGATCCTGTGTTGGGACTGTGCTAGGACTGACCAAGGAGATCCTGGGTGCGCCATCACTATTTTTCTGTCGGAATGTGCAGGAACTCTGTTCTGGCACCTCTGCTGATGGACACTGGCAGGGACTCATTCACATGTGCTTTGATTTGGGAGTCGGTGAGGAGGTGTTGTATCGCCTCCACACTGCCTGCTTTAACCACTTAAACTCCGCACTGCACGTGGTTGTGGGGTGCATGCAGAGTGCAGCCATTCACTTGAATGGGTCATATATATTCTGTATACACACACACACACACGAATGTGTGTTTGAGCTATGGGGTGCACACCCTAATGCAATAGTCTGTGCACATCAATACTTACTGATTTGTACCACCAAAGAGAATGGTATGAATTCCCTATTAGACTGTTCATTCTAATGAGCAGGACCCTCATACCTCCTGGTCTTTTTTAGACTGCAAGCCCTACACTTTAATGGGCAGGGCCCTTATACAGTACAACATGTTCTCTCATAAATAGTAGGGTACAATGAGAAAAACATCATGCCTCCTGTTCCCTCTGTTAGATCTAATGAGCAGGACCCTCCTACCTCCTGTTCTCTAGTAAACCTCATGCTGTAATGAACTGAACCCTCATACTTCTGGTCCTTTCCTAGAATGTAAGCTGTAATAAACATGACCCTCAAAGCTTTGGTTATCTCTTAGATAGTAAGATCAAATGACTCTCATATCTCCTGTTCCCTTGGAGACTACAAGATGCAATGACCAGGATGCTCCTATTTTCTTTTCTCTATTACACTGTAAGCTCTAAGAGCATGACCCTCATACATCCTGTTCTCTATTAGATAGTGTATAATGAGCAGAATCCTCATGTCTCCTGTCCCCTCTTAGATATTTAGGTCTAAAGACTGGGACCCTTCTACTTCCTTTTCCCTGTTTGACTGCAAGTTGCAATGAGCAGAACCCTCGTACCTCCTGTCCCCTATAAGCTGTTATGAGCAGAACCCCAATACTTTGGGTCCCTATTGGTCTGTAAGCTCTCAACTGCCCATTCCCTATTAGACTTGCCCCCATATTTAGCTTTACATTGTCAGAGTCTGGCTCTCCCTAGCCTGAGAGTCAGGGATCATACTTGAAGTCTGACAGCTGCTGCTCTAACAATTGATTGATCTCAAATACTGCCTCTCATCTTCTGAGTATGTACAGTCCTGGCCAAAAGTTTTGAGAATGGCACAAATAAAAATTTCACAGATGGCTGCTTCTTGTTCTTGCATCAAAGGCTTTTATTGACAAATACATTAGGTTTATGCAAAGAGTCAGTATTTGCAGTGTTGACCCTTCTTTTTCAAGACCTTTGCCATCTTCCCTGGAATGCTGTCAATCAACTTCTGGGCCACATCCTGACTGATGGCAGCCCATTCTTGCATAATCATTGCTTGGAATTTGTCAGAATTTGTGGGATTTTTTTGTTTACCCACCTCTTGAGGATTGACCACAATGTTTCCTGGCCATGGACCCAAAATTGCGATGTTTTGTTCCCCAAGCCACTCAGTTATCACTTTTTACTTATGGCAAGGTGCTCCATCATGCTGGAAAGGACATTGTTGATCACCAAACTGAACTTGGATGGTTGGGAGAAGTTGCTCTCGGAGGATATTTTTGTACCATTCTTTATTCATGGCTGTGTTCTTAGGCAAAATTTTGAGGGAGCCCACTCCCTTGTCTGAGAAGCAACCCCACACATGAATGGTCCCAGAATGCTTTACTGTTGGCATGACACAGGACTGATGGTAGCACTCACATTTTCTTCTCTGGACAAGGTTTTTTTACCAGATGCCCCAAACAATCGGAAATGGGATTCATCAGAGAAAATAACTTTACCACAGTCCTCAGCAGAATATCAGTCTGTCCCTGATGTTTTTCCAGGAGAGAAGTGGCTTCTTTGCTGACCTTCTTGATGCCAGGCCATTCTCCAAAAGTCTTCTCCTCACTGTGCGTGAAGATGTACTTACACCTGCCTGCTGCCATTCTTGAGCAAACTCTGCACTGGTTGTGTCCCGATCCCACAGCTGAATCAACTGTAGGAGACGGACCTGGCGCTTGCTGGACTTTCTTGGTTGCCCTGAAGCCTTCTTCACAACAATTGAACCGCTCTCCTTGAAGTTTTTGATCCGATAAATGGTTGATTTTGGTGCAATCTTAGAAGCAGCAATATCCTTGCCTATGAATCCCTTTTTGTGCAAAGCAATGATGACTGCACGTGTTTCCTTGCAGGTAACCATGGTTAACAGAGGAAGAACAATGATTTTAAGCACCACCCTCCTTCCAGTCTGTTATTCTAATTCAATCTGCATTACAGAGTGATTTCCAGCCTTGTCCTCATCAACACTGACACATGTGTTAACAAGAGAATCATGGACATGATGTCAGCTGTTCCTTTTGTGGCAGGGCTGAAATGCAGTAGACATGTTTTTTTTATGGGATTAAGTTCATTTTCATGGCAAAGAGGGGCTTTTCAATTAATTGCAATTCATCTGATCACTCTTCATAACATTCTGTAGTATATGCAAAGTGTCATCATAAAAACTGAGGCAGCAGACTTTGTGAAAATTAATATTTGTGTCATTCTCAAAACTTTTGGCCATGGCTGTATAACAGTGTCCGGTAGCAAGATTACTGACATTGTTATGCACTTTCAGCTGTAGTTCAGTGGTGCAAATAAACCAGAGCAGGGATAAATTATTAAGGTACATGCACTGCATGCATGTGTGGATACACGTGTACACAGAGTTTGCAATCCCTGAACCTATCTAGCTGATCGTACACTGATTTTTATTGCATAGCTTGCCATACATGTTGAACATAAAGATACTATGGGGGTTGATTTACTAAAACTGGAGAGTGCAAAATCTGGTGCAGCTCTGCATGGTAGCCTATGAAGTTAGCATGCCAATATTTTACCTAAAGTCTAGATTTTTCCTAACCAATCTTGAATATGCTCCCTCCCCCTCCTAACACCTCTGCTGACTAACCTGTTAAAGAAAGACATATATACTTACCTATTGTCAGGCTGCTTCAGTCTGGTCACATGATTGGCTCCCCTGTGTCAGCCAGTGGCGGCTGCAGGGGAGAGTGGGCAGTGCTGACAACGGATGGGCCAAGGGAGCCTATGGGTAATGCCACCACTCCAAGCTTTACCAGCATTTGTCAAGCACCCTCCATTGAAGCTGGCACAGGGGAGATCATGTCACTGTTTTGGCGTGCCCTGAGAAAAAGTAAGTATATACATTTTTCTTACACAGGTTAGCAAGGATAGGTAATAGGAGAGGGGAAGGAGTATTTTTAAAGTGGTATTAAACCCAAAAACTAAAATGTAATATATTGCAGCTTTCCAATCAATAAATATGGTGTCTGCATTCCTTTTCAAATTTTAGGCTTTTTCTCCCTCTGTTTTCACCTGGTGAAGTAAGACACTTCCTGTAGTAGAGTGCCACTACTGTGGATGAAGAAGCACAGGGGGCACAGAAGACAGCAGTATTGACAGTCTGTGGGGAGGGTAGTGATAGATGTTCTAGCAGATTTAAATAAACAAACAAAATAAATATAATAATAAATTAAATTAAATAAAAAAAACAAAAAAAATAAACAAACTATTTTTTTTCCTTTTTGGATAAAAGTTTTACATTAATAAATTAAAAACGGATTATTGTAAGCACCCCTGCCAGTGTTAAATAGCTTATCCCATCCCTGTAAACTGATACATCTGGAAGAGAGCTTGTTCTTTTGAAAAACAACAGACTGGCTGGATCGCCAGATGAAAATAGAAGAAAGAAAGGCTACAAAAGAAAACTAATGCAGCCATCACATCTAAGTGTAGCCAGTTTCTGCTGATAAGGACTGTCCATTCCTCCCCCTCCACATCGCAGCTGGAAAGAGGCTTCCTGTTTTACTGCCATCTACACCCCCCGTCTGCAGTGGGCAATTCATAATGCTCGCTCTAATCCCCCTCCCCTTCTGCAGCATGATCAGGTCCAATCAGGGGCAAGTGTCGAGCAGCCGCCAAGCATCATGGGATATGTAGTCCTTTAAGGGGAATGGCACAAGTCTATTGGGGCTATGGGTGGCAAGAACTACAATACCCAAGATTCCTTGCATCCCAGAGGAGGAGAGAAAAAGAAGTTTGCCTGGGCAAATTCTACGAAAGGACCAGTGCAGTCCAGACCATGAGAGCGAGAGGACCATGCTGGGAGGTGCAATATCAGAGAGAGAGCGAGAATGAGACTGCAACTGTGTCATGGGATCCCATTGCTCAGTGTGAGGAGGTAATATTGTGCAGAGCCATGACCTGATTGTGGAGAGCCGGAGCCACTGCCAGGATACAGACCCTGCCACATACGTAGTATATGTACTATCTACCTTTGTATAAACCCATTTGTTTACAATAAACTTTTTATTATTATTATTATTATGAGTCATGCATCAGGCCACACGCCTTCCTTTTCCTTTTCTACATAGTAATATAATTAATGTTTGTTTTTGGATTTAAAGCGGATTTCCACCCAAAAGTGGAACTTCCGCTTATCTGATTCCTCCCCACCTCCGGTGCCACATCTGGCACCGTTCGGGGGGGAGGGAGGAGCGAGTACCTGTTTTTTGTAGGTACCCTGTCCCTTCCGGGAGACCGGGCCGCGGTGTATTACGTCAGCAGCTCGGCCCCCTCCTCCCTCCCCTTCTGCCAGGCCTATGAGAGCGCAGCACGCTTCGCGCATGCGCAGTAATGACCCGGTTGTGAAGTTGAAAGGCTACACTGCCGGGTTCCCTTACCCGCAATGGCGGAGGCAGCACCCGAAAAGCCGATGTAAACATCGGCTGCGGTGCCGACATCGCTGGACTCTAGGACAGGTAAGTGTTAAAAGTCAGCAGCTACAGTATGTGTGGCTGCTGACTTTTCATTTTTAAAGGGGTGGGCGGAAATCTTCTTTAATACCGCTTTAAGATTAGTTAGGTTTAACCTGTAATTCTACCTAAATTAATTAAAATAATGCAAAAAGATGTACAGTATGTAATTGAATTGCTAAGCAATACAATGCACATTTGCCAAGCAAAATGGCAAGCCAAAAGACCCCATATGCTTTTATGTTACAGGAAGCAAGCATATGTACTCAGATGCACAGAACACATGTGCATCCTGTGCGAGCAAACAGGGCCCTCAAACAGATGAATACTTTAAGAAAAAGGGCATGCGCCGCTTATTTGCCACCCTCCCCTCCGCTGCCACATTTGGCACCTTTCAGGGGAAGTAGGTACCAGGTTTTGTACTGTTCTCTCTTGGCTCCCCTGTACTGTTCTCTCCTCGCCCTCCTAAACTGTTCTCTCCTGGCTCCCCTATATTATGCTGTCCCCTCCTGGCCCCCCTGTACTGTGCTGTGCTCTCTCCCCCCCCCCCCCCCCTTTAATGTTCCCTGCTGGATCTCCTATTCTCTGCCCTGCTGACCCCCTGTACATTGCTTATCTCAAGTTTGACCCAGAATTGTGCATCTGTGCAAAAAAGCAAGCACAAGTTTTATTATTTATTCTATTATTAAATGCTATTTCTAGGAATATTTGCTATATCTACAGCTTGCTGATCGCATTAATTGTTCCCTGAGCTGTAGACATAAACATTTTTTTCAAGGGTTCTATGAGATCCCAGACTTTTGCCAGGGGTTCCTAGAAGGTAAAAAAAGAGGAGAAACACTGCCCCAGAAAGAAGAAAACGGGAGCCATACTGGAGGCAATTTACAGCACACTATTTTTGGTATAATACTTATTAATGTGGGATGTATGTTCCTTGCTAAAGAACAGTATTTTTATTAAGTTGTTATGGGTAAAGTTCCACTTTAAGGTAGTTTTATTTCTATGTGATATATGACGACGTTATCAGATGACATTTGCATTTAAAAATGCTGACCGTAAAGAAAAATGGGGAATTTTCATTTTGATTTTGGGAACACCAAGGCTCAGCTAGCGTATTTGGACATCTGGAGTAAATTCCACATAGACGCGCTGTAGCCTGTGCACACATGTGCCTCGTATTCAGTGGCGTCGCTAGGGGGTGGCTTTTCGGGCTATAGCCCCCAATCTGGGGCCCATAGCCCCGAGTCTCTGCAGGGGTTCCCAAGGGGAGGGGGGCTCTCTGTGGACCCTAATGTAAGGGGGGCTCTCTGTGGACCCTAATGTAAGGGGGGCTCTCTGTGGACCCTAATGTAAGGGGGGCTCTCTGTGGACCCTAATGTAAGGGGGGCTCTCTGTGGACCCTAATGTAAGGGGGGCTCCCTGGGGACCCTGATGTAAGTGAAGGGCTCTCTAGGGAGATATATATATATATTTATATATATATACACACACACACACACACACGTACGTATATTATGTACATGTGTATGCCCACCCAAGCGTATGACTTTCTTTACTACGCTTCTATGGGCTCTAGCCCCAGATCTTTTGTAGACCTAGCAACCCCCTGCTCGTAATTACTACTTGTCCGCACACGTTTACCTGCACACGTATCCTTTAGTAAATCAGGTGCATGGTGTAACTAAAACCAATATATAAATAAAAATAATAACACAACTAACTGAATAAACCAACAATTCGATATAAAATACATACTACAACAATCGAATATAGAAATCAAGTAAAAATATGAGTCTTCTCAAAAAATGACCTGCATGTCCATGTTATGATAATACCCTAACATAGATTTCCCCAATAATTCCAACACCTCCTATCATTTGCCATACCACATCCCAACGGAAACCTCCCATTGTCCTGTGACAACAGAGGAGGGCTCGGTGATTCGATTACTTTATTATATAGAGAATGTCGTCGTTCCAACGAGGAGAAAGAAAAGGTAATTATGTAATAAAATCTGGGCAGATTCATTTTACACTTTATTAATTATTCATTAAAACCATAACACTAAGCAATTAAGAAAATCGCTGATCCTATTATCTGCAATTAAGACGGCAAATTTAAATGAGAGATGAACAGGGCTCTGCGAAGTGCGCACCGTTCCCTGGGAAACTCCGACTCCTGCTAACATTCCTTCCGTGGGAAATGGGCGACTTAAAGAGTAATTTCACCTTCCCAGTAAATTAGATATCGTAGGGCAGGCAGGTTAAAAAAAAAAGTCCTCTTTAAGTGTATGTAATGCCATTTTTTTTTTAATGGATAGAGTATGGGAAAGATTGCTTACTGGGCACCTAAACCCCCCTCCTGCCCAGGCCAATTTTCAGCTTTCAGCGCTGTCACTCTTTTAATGACAATTGTGCGGTCATACAACACTGTACCCAAATAAATTTTTTATAATTTTTTCCCCACAAATAGAGCTTTCTTTTGGTGGTATTTGATCACCTCTGGGTTTTTTTATTTTTTGTTAAAAAAATTAAAAAAGACCGAATTTAAAAAAAAAAAATACGAAACCGTTTTATATTTTGTTAATACATTTTGCAAACAGGTAATTTTTCTCCTTCATTGATGTATTCTGATGAGGCTACACTGATGGGCACTGATAGGCTGCACTGATGGGCACCAATAGGCTGCACTGATGGGCACTGATAAGGCGACACTGATGGGCACTGATAAGGTGGCACTGATGGGCACTGATAAGGCGGCACTGATGGGCACTAATAGGCGGCACTGGTGGGCACTGAGAGGTGGCATTGATGGGTGGCACTGAAGGGCATTGATAGGTGGCATTGAAGGGCATCAATAGCCGGCATTGATGGGTGGCAGTGGTGGGCACTGATGGGTGGCAGTGATGGGCACTGATCGGCATTGGTAGGTGACACTGATAGGCAGCACTGCTAGGTGGCACTGATTGGCTCCACTGGTGGGCACTGATAAGGCGGCACTGATGGGCACTAATAGGCTGCACTGGTGGACACTGAGAGGTGGCACTGAAGGGCATTGATAGGTGGCATTGAAGGGCACCAATAGCCGGCATTGATGGGTGGCAGTGGTGGGCACTGATGGGTGGCAGTGATGGGCACTGATCGGCGTTGGTAGGTGACACTGATAGGCAGCACTGCTAGGGGGCACTGATTGGCTCCACTGGTGGGCATTGATAGGTGGCACTGATTGCTGGCACTGATGTACTGGTGGGCACCGATTGGTGGGCACTGTGGGCACTGATTCCTGCCACTGGCAGGTGGCACTGGCAGGCGGTACTGGTGGGCACATATGAGGCGGCTTCGCCTCTTCCTCTTTGGGACCAATGTCTCTTCAACAGAAGCCGGTGATCGGCTTTTTTTTTCTCCTCACGTTGTCAGAAGAAAAAAGAAGCGATTACCGATCTTCTGTTTACATCACGTGATCAGCTGTCATTGGCTGACAGCTGATCACATGGTAAGGGGTTGGGATCGACCGCATACTCCGATCTGTAATCACCCGAGTCTCAATGACTCGGATGATCACAGCGCGCCGAGCGCGCCCTTCAGGGGGGCGTGTTGAGCATGTAAAGGGGCAAGCACACACTACACACTACTTTTTTTTTTTCGTGCAACCCCGTGGGTTGCATAAAAAAAAAACTAACAGCTGCGGTCGGGAGCTGCTGTACTAACCATGCAAGGTTAGTACAGCGATCTCCCCCGCTGAGCTGTTGTGTTCTGACAGTGCCAGGACACTCCGATCAGCGCTCTTTGCCATTGGCTGACTGTGCTGATCAGAAGTCAGTCAGCTGCTGGTTTTCCGGCATGCACATCCGACAGAAGCTGGCCGAATAGACACATGGGCAGAATGCCAGAGGTTTTTCTTTTTAACTGGCAAATGACATTCTGCCCGTGTGTACGGGGCTTTTTTAGAGGTTTCTAAGGGGAAGGTATCATGGCAGATTCTAAGAATTTCTGGACCAAGCCATTCCTCATTAACATACAATGTAGGAGGGGGCGGTTTCTAAATTTTTAACCCTTTGTTAAGACAATATTCGAATCTAGTTTACAGCTGATAATGAAGAACTGTGAACATAGTACAGACAGGATTCATTCTGTTAAACATTTCTTCACAGCACCCTCCTAAACATCACAAAGTAGGCAGAGCATGTAAGGGGATTTTAAATTGATCATAAAGGCTGAATTAGAAAACAAAACAACAAAAAAACAAACAAACATGTTATACTTACCTGCTCTGTGCAGTTGGTTTTGCACAGAGCAGCCCAGATCCTCCTGTTTTCGGGTCCCCTGCTGGCACTTCTGCCCCCTCTCTCCTGCCAAGTGCCCTCATAGCAAGCTGCTTGCTATGTGGGCACTCATGTGTGCTCGCTCTCAAGCCCTGCCCAAGATTGCCCCTATACTCCCATTACTAACAACTGAGAGGCACCATTCCTTTCACTGACACCAACAATGGGGCATAATTCCTCCCACTAATACCAATGATGGGGCACTATTATTCCCACTAATACCAATGATGGGGCACTATTCTTCCCACTAATTCCAATTATGGGGCACTATTCTTCCCACTAATACTAATGGAGAGGCACTATTATTCCCACTAATACCAATGGAGGGGCACTATTCTTCCCACTAATACCAATGGAGAGGCACTATTCTTCCCACTAATACCAATGGAGAGGCACTATTATTCCCACTAATACCAATGGAGAGGCACTATTATTCCCACTAATACCAATGGAGGGGCACTATTCTTCCCACTAATACCAATGATGGGGCACTATTCCTCCTCCTAAAACTAATGATGGTGTACTTTTCGTCCTACTAGTACCAATAATGGGGCTCTGTTTCTCCCACTAATAAGAATGACGGGACACTATGCTTTCCACTAATATCAATGATGGGGCACTATTCTTCCTACTAATACCAATGATGAGGCACTATGCTTTCCACTAATATCAATGATGGGGCACTATTCTTCCTACTTATACCAATGATAGGACACTATGCTTTCCACTAATACCAATGATGGGACACTATGCTTCACACTAATACCAATCATGGGGCTCTATGCTTCCCACTAATACCAATGATAGGGCAGTATGCTTCCCACTAATACCAATGATGGGACACTATGCTTCCCACTAATACCAATGATGGGACACTATGCTTCCCACTAATACCAATGATGGGGCACTATGCTTCCCACTAATACCAATGATGGGGCAGTATGCTTTCCACTAATACCAATGGTGGGGCAATATTCTTCCCACTAATACCAATGATGGGACACTATTCCATACCTTCCAACTGTCTCTGATTTCGAGGGACTGTCCCTGATTTGGAGCAATGTCCCTCTGTCCCTCTTTCCTCCTCATTTGTCCCTCATTTTGGTCTGATCTATATAGTTGTATATAAAATGCACTTTTTATCTTTCAAAAAGTGTTTCCCAGTGCTAAACCTTTCATCCAATTTCTAAATTGCTGCTTTTGTAAATTTTAAAAGCCAATATAAAGGAATAGTAGTAGTAAAAAAAAGCACTTGTTGATTTAATTAACCATATTTTTTGGGTTAATTCTCCTTTAAGGGGGTGTGGCAGAGGGGCGTGTCCTATGCCTACATATGTATGCTAGTAGGTGTCCCTCATTCCCATCTCAAAATGTTGGGAGGTATGCTATTCTTCCCACTAATACCAATGATGGGGCACTATGCTTTCCACTAATACCAATAATGGGACACTATGCTTCCCACTAATGCCAATGATGGGACACTATTCTTCCCACTAATTCCAATGGAGAGGCAATATTCTTCCCACTAATACAAATGATGGGACGCTTTTCTTCCCGCTAATACCAGTGATGGGGCACTATGCTTCCCACTAATACCAATCGAGGGACACTATTCTTCCCACTAATACCAATGATGGGGCATTATGCTTTCCACTAATACCAATGATGGGGCACTATTCTTCCAACTAATACCAATTGAGGGGCACTATTCTTCCCACTAATTCCAATGGAGAGGCATTATTCTTCCCACTAATACAAATGATGGGACACTATTCTTCCCACTAATACCAATGATGGGGCACTATTCTTCCCACTAATACCAATGATGGGGCACTATTCTTCCCACTAATACCAATGATGGGGCATTATGCTTCCCACTAATACCAATGATGGGGCACTATTCTTCCCACTAATACCAATGATGGGGCATTATGCTTCCCACTAATACCAATGATGGGACACTATTCTTCCAACTAATACCAATTGAGGGACACTTTTCTTCCCACTAATTCCAATGGAGAGGCATTATTCTTCCCACTAATACAAATGATGGGACACTATTCTTCCCACTAATACCAATCGAGGGACGCTATTCTTCCCACTAATACCAATGATGGGGCATTATGCTTTCCACTAATACCAATGCTGGGGCATTATTCCTACCACTGACACCAATGATAGGGCACTGTTCCTCCTTCTACTAACCCATTAAGCCTAAGGCATTGTTAACTCTCACTGACGCAGGGGGAATTTTCAACTCCCACTGGTTCACAATCTGGCCCCCTAAAGTCTGAATGATGATAAACTGGCCGTTTGTTTAGAAAGTTTGGAGACCCCTGACTTAGATCATCCCCTTCTGCCTCCCATGTGAGAGACCTAACTAACAGAAAGAGGCAAGGCCACGTATTTTCCTGAACTACTTTAATTAGGAAAATACAGCATTATAGCCACTAGATGGAGCTGACAATAACAGAAAATAAACATATTAGACACATTATGTGGATTAGTTGAGTTGGCTGTGCGAATGCTGAGACTGTTTTTTAAAAATAGACCTCCTAAAGATTTGTATATCATTTCAGCTGTCTATTTCTGAACTCTCCCAGGCTTGGGACAGACAGGTCTACTTTAAATTAGGAACTGGACAGAGCACATTCCTTGTCTACCCATCATCATCATCATCATCATCCCTCAAACTCCATTTTTGGAATCCTCCAAATCCTGTCTCTGTTCTCTGCTATGTCCTTTTTAGACAGTGCAGGGGATTTCTAAGATTGACAAGGAAAAGGCAAACTTTGTATTATATTTCATATCGCCTACTACTTCCACCCAAAATTAAACTTCTGCTTTTGGCAAGGATTAGCCTTTAAGACTGATGACACTGTCCAAATATCAGCACATCTGTCTCTGAGCAGTGCCAGTACATTGCCCTGTGTGGGCAGCACTAATCCCACAAATATTGAGTTTTCACCAGCTGGTAATGAGTTCCTGGGAGCTGTCAGCAGAAGATTAAAGCTTTACAACCACCAACATGGTGTCATTTATAATATGCAAAATGAAAATTCTCATTTTAAAAGAAAATTTTACATCACATCATTTTTCAAACAATAGAAAAGCACCAAAACTTTTAAATGCGTTGCTAAACAAAAGACGCTGTAGGGAAATACAAGATGAATCATTTCCCTAAATGTCTAATTGGAACAGCTCTCTGCCTTTTTTGTTTGCTAATTCTTTTGCTGTACTGTGTTAAAATGTACTGTTTAATAAACACTGGGTATCCTCACTAGAGCGCCCTTCCACCAAACAGACACCCCCACCGCGCCAATGCCTCTAAATAAACTCAAATAGTGGTGTGAACCAATATTAGGTGGTGAACACCCAAAACATCAAATTCCTTACTCTCACAAATAGTGTTGACCAGTGTTAAATGGTGTGTATAAAATGTAATGAAAAACGTGAGAATCGATAAAAACAAGCGAAAATAGGAACAGTTGCCCCTTTAAATTATAAAGTATACAGGCAAAATATTTACTCCACCATGCCACTGCTAGCCCAATACTCCCCTAGAGGCACATGGAATAAATATGGGGCGCTTCAAATATAAATAAGTGTAACCAAAAAACTGTGTATAGCACAATAGTGGTGGAACCCTCCTACTGTGTTTTGTGCTGCACGTAACAAGTGTAACCAAAAAACTGTATATAGCACAATAGTGGTGGAACCCTCCTACTGTGTTTTGTGCTGCACGTAACAAGTGTAACCAAAAAACTGTATATAGCACAATAGTGGTGGAACCCTCCCATGATTAAGTCTACCTATGACGAAACATGTCGGGGGCGTGGCTGTGAGACGTGACACACAGCGCAGTTGAACTACACAGGAATCAGGAAGTTTTAGTGGAAGGAGGAGTGGAGGAGAGCTGAAGGGAGAGTGAGATTGCAGTGATACTGCAGCCCAGAGAAAGCACACCTCGGGTCCGCCGTGACCACCAGTTGTTTATTATTTGAGTTACACCTGTTTGAAGATTGCTTGAAGATTGATGTGATCCACAATTGATTTCTGCTGTTTTATCTTTTGTACAATGTGAGTGCATCAGTTGAAGGTTGCAGTGGTTTTAATAAATAGTTTTGCTGGTTTACACTATTGGAGCATTTTATTTTCTTACATGTGGATCCATATAACAACTATCCTCCTGGACACGTATCTTGCCATTTTTTACACCTGAGTGTGGTAAAACTTGCGTTTTTTGCCTTGCATGAAAGTGCTGGCATTGTAACTCGGTGAGTGCATTTCTGGAGGGTGTGATTCACTGAGCACAGGGGTGAGGTGGAAGACACACGAAGACACTTAAATGTATGCAGCTGATTTACACTGGATGTGATCACAAGCAGTTCCTCTTGGATGGATCTGATTCATATGGACTGTCATTTAATGTTTTAAGATGTCACAGCATGGAATGCAGTGATTTCACAGAGTGTTTCACGTGAATGTCACAATTATTTCATTTAATGTGTGTTATTTGTTACGTGCAGCACAAAACACAGTAGGAGGGTTCCACCACTATTGTGCTATATACAGTTTTTTGGTTACACTTATTTATATTTGAAGCGCCCCATATTTATTCCATGTGCCTCTAGGGGAGTATTGGGCTAGGAGTGGCATGGTGGAGTAAATATTTTTGCCTGTATAAAATATACTGTTTACCTCCCAAAGGCTCTCAATATGGAGAATAACCTTCTTAGATATGCCTTGTAGTTGCTTGTTCCATGAGAATGTTAAGTTACATTGCAGATTGTAGTGCACACCTTCTAAGAATGTGCTGTCACTGACATCCACAGACCTCAGACTAAGGCCACACATCTGGGTTTTGTCCAGGTCAATTTCTACAGACACAGAAACCCATTCATTTCAATCGACTGCTGTATCTGCGGAAAACACGGGGAAAAACTCTCCAAGGCTTTTTCCCAAACACACCTACAGGGCAGCTGCAAGGAAACTGTATGATGCTGCGGCATTATGTTGTTCCCTGCACCCAAGTGTGGGAGTGCCATTAAGAATTAATGACACCCCCACACATCTTCTACAGATCAACGCGTTTTGTCTGCTGGTTGAGAATCAGTGCGACCAGTGCGACCAGCATTGTTACCAATCATGCGATCAGCATGACAGCTGTGGAGATTACACAAAGAATTATGGAAATTACATTTCTCTCCTTCTTTATTTATCACTCTCCCTCTCTATTTCTTTTTTTCTTTCTTTCTTTTTCTTTCTTTCTTTCTTTCTTTCTTTCTTTCTTTCTTTCTTTCTTTCTTTCTTTCTTTCTTTCTTTCTTTCTTTCTTTCTTTCTTTCTTTCTTTCTTTCTTTCTTTCTTTCTTTCTTTCTTTCTTTCTTTCTTTCTTTCTTTCTTTCTTTTTTTCTTTTTTTCTTTCTTTCTTTTCTTTCTTTCTTTCTTTCTTTCTTTCTTTCTTTCTTTCTTTCTTTCTTTCTTTCTTTCTCTTTCTTTCATATCCTCTCTCTTTCATTCTTTCTTTTTCTGTCTCTTTCTCGCTCTCTCTTTTTTTCTTTCTTATTCTTTATCGCTCTCTCTCTATATATTTATTTTCTTTCTTTCTCTCTCTCTCTCTTTCTTAGACCCCTTTCACACCGAGGGCGTTTTGCAGGCGCTATAGTGTTAAAAATAGCGCCTGCAATCCGCCCTCATACAGCTGCAGCATTGTCTCCAGTGTCCAGGGCTTTCACACCGGAGCGCTGCGCTGGCCCCGCTAGCGGCCGAAATGAGGCGCTAATCCGACGTTAAAACGCCGCTCTTTCTTTCTTTCTTTCTTTCTTTCTTTCTTTCTTTCTTTCTTTCTTTCTTTCTTTCTCCCTCTCTCCTTCACTCCCTCTCCCTCTCTTTCTTTCTTTATCTTTCTACCTCTCTCTTTTTCTCTCTCTCTTTCTCGCTCTTCTTTCTTGCTCTCTCTCTCCCCTTCTCTTTCTCCCTCTCTCTTTTTCTCTCTCTCTTTCTTTGTCTTTTTTTGTCACGCTTTCTTTCTCTCTCTCTCTCTCTCTCTCTCTCTCTCTCTCTTCTTTTTCTTTCTTTCTCTCTCTCTCTCTCTTTCTTAGACCCCTTTCACACCGAGGGCGTTTTGCAGGCGCTATAGCGTTAAAAATAGCGCCTGCAATCCACCCTCAAACAGCTGCAGCATCGTCTCCAGTGTGAAAGCCCGAGGGCTTTCACACCGGAGCGCTGCGCTGGCCCCACTAGCCTCCGAAATGCGGCGCTAATCCGATGAAAAATGAAACTATAGCCACAACTTTAGCTTTTATGTTTATACATGCAAATAAAATGGGTGGCGTAGTGGTTAGTACTTCTGCCTTATAGCACTTGGGTCCTTGGTTCAAATCCCAACCATGACACTATCTGCATGGGGTTTCAATGTTCTCTCACGTAAACACTTCTCTTGTGGCAAAGCCGGTAAGATGGAGATCTTTCCCATCTTCCCACTGGCACACAGAGCAATAATGCTAATGCGCATGGGGTGATCAGGCACATTCAGCGCACCCTGTGTGCATGTCTATGATCATAAACTGTAAGCTCCATAAGGGCTGGGATTGATGTGAATGCATGAACAGTGCTGTATAATTGCTGTCCCTAATACCTGTGATATAACAAATTATTGAGAAATTTACCTTAACCATCACGGTTTCCATGCATTACACTTATCTTAGTGCACCCCGCCCAATCTTATACTCACCTGTTCTTAATCCAGTGAGAAATCAATGACTTGGCCGTTTGGTAATATTTCCGCCAGACTCACAAATACAATGTGCAATCCTATTCCTGCCTAGGGATTTCCGAGTACAGACTTTCCAATTCATGCCATTAAAGTCGATCAATGCTTTTCTTGTGGTTCCCAAAAATGATTCCTCCCCCTTTTTTATGGCCATGTCCAAGCGATGAGTTCTCCAGTGTTCAGTTTCCTCCATTCACAGGTAAAGGTAATGATTCTTTAAAAGGGCCAAAGTTACCATTGTACAGAGTTTGCTGAGATTGTCGCAGTAGGCGGCTATTAAAAACACGCTCCTTCTCTACCTGTCTAGGGCATCTGTTTGTCGATCTCAGGGTGAGCACAGATGGGCAGATCTCCTATTGAAGATGACAATTGCTGAGGGTCATGTTTTTTCCTCTCTAGACTCATCTTGATATTCTTTCCTGTATCTGCAGATGATGGAGGTGTTTTCTTTTTTTCATGAGCTTTCATTCTCATTCCTTTATTTAGACCAGACTCAGGTTTCTGCATTGCATTATCACGCACATAACCACAACACTTAGTAATGCACCTAACATGCATGTATCTTGAGTGGCACCCCAACAAACTAGGGCAATGCGCCTGTATTGTAATACACTGCAATGGTCAGCACTGCCCATTAGTGCCATGTGCCATTTTAGGCATGTTGGGGTGCCATTCATTTTGAATGGGCTGCCCTAATACAATGCACATTAACATGTGGCATGACATGCTTTAATGCACTACAAAAAAAGTACATGACCCCTTTTACTGGCCCATTTACTTATTTGCAGTGCTTTAGTATGTATTATGTCACAAGTCAATGCACAATTCATTAAGGCAGCTCTATCAAAATGAATGGGCTGCCAATGCACCCTAACACACCTAAAATTGCCTTCAATACTTTGAGCCGCTGACTTAGCAAAAGCATGCAGATCAGAAAAATCTGAGTCCTTGCTGGCTTCACTGCCTGTGGGCTTGGCCCAGATTAGTAATTCAGGAAGTATTTAAGCCAGGGGTAGCCGGACAGGAACAGGAGGGGCAGAGCATGGGGGAGTCCCTTTGCCTGTGGCAGTCAACAAGGCAGTAGGGGTCATGGACAGCGATGTAGAACCAGCAGGAGATCATTTTGTTTTCTTTTTCCAGGTTGAGTACATTTTCTTAGAACAAAAAAATACCTGTTGACCCTGCCAGGATCCCATAGCTCCCAACTGTCCCTGATTTTGAGGACTGTCCTTGATTTGGAGCAATGTCCTTCTGTCCCTCATTCGTCCCATAGCTCCCAACTGTCCCTGATTTGGAGGGACTGTCCCTGATTTAGGGCAATGTCCTTCTGTCCCTCATTCCTCCTCATTTGTCCCTCATTTTGGTCTGATCTTTATAGTTGTATATAAAATGCACTTTTTATCCATCAAAAAGTGTTTCCCAGTGCTAAACCTTTCATCTGATTTCTAAATTTCTGCAGTTATAAATTACAAAAGCCAATATAAAGGAATAGTAGTGGTAAAAAAGCACTTGTGGGTTTAAGCAATCTTGTTTTTTTGTACAATTCTCCTTTAGGGGGGGTGGCAAGGGGTGTGTCCTATACCTGCATACTTTTGCTGATAGGTGTCCCTCATTCCCATCTCAAAAAGTTGGGAGGTATGGGATCCCAGTGTCCTTATAACTATATGTGCAGTAAACTGATCTATCAAACATGTGATTAGCTTCCCCAGCTATCTTTTGTGAACTACTAAAGAATGCCCCCTTATGGAATGGAGATGGAGAGAGGGGTTTGTAGTCCAAAACGGGAGAACAACCTAGGGTGACAGAGCTGCTCCTCCATAGCCCCAGTTCAGTGAGTGAGCGTTGTCATCCTAGGGCAGGAAGTGTGTTAGGCTCCTTCCAAACTGAGGCACTTTGCAGGCGCTAAAGTGCTAAAAATAGCGCCTGCAAAGCGCCCCGAAAGAGCCACTCAATGCACTCCAGTGTGAAAGCCCCGAGGGCTTTCAAACTGGAGTGGTGCACTTGCAGGGCGGTCAAAAAAGTCCTGCAAGCCGCATCTTTGGAGCGCTGTAGGAGCGGTGTATTTACCGCTCCTAAAGCGCCCCTTCCCATTGAAAACAATGGGGCAGCGCTGCAAACCCGCCCGCTGCAGCGGCGCTTTGCGGGCGGTTTTAACCCTTTTTCGGCCGCTAACGGTAAAGCGGTGCTATACAAGCCTATAATTAGGCTTACCTGTAGGTACTGTGAATATCCCCTAAACTTGCACAGTTTAGGAGATATTCAGAGTGCATGCAGCCGATTAAATCACCCGCGCATGTGCTCTGAAGATCTTGCAGAGCCTGTGCCGGAAACAGCGGCATGCACGGGAGTGACGTCATTGTTGTAGCCGGAGGCCGCAAACCTGGAAGGAAGACTGGAGGAAGATTTCAGCCGTCTCAGCTGTGACATTGCGGCACTGTAGGCCTTCAGTCTAAGGTAAGTCTACTAGCACATTATGACATTGCCTTGCAGGGAATTTTTTATTTTTTTGCTATCACCTGCAGTTTACTACTGCTTTAATGGCAGGATCATCAGGTGAAAAAAAAGCCGGAAAAAAACAAACGACTGCAGCCATCATATCAAAGGACTGTTAATACTGTATATTCATTTTTTTTCTTGGGTTTAGATATACTTGAAGCCATACATGGCCTCCCCCTTTAATTAATGATCTCTGTTTGTTATTTGACAGAGTTGGTAAAGGAGTATTTTCTGCCATGAAGCTCGGCAAGACACGTCCACCGAAAGATGACGGCAGGAGACAAGGTAATGAGATCCCGCTTCTTCTACTGATCCCCCTCTCGGCTCACAATAATTATTTAATGCAGTGCTTGATCCAGGACCTCTCAGGGCACGCTTTCAACACCTTATGTGCTTCTCCAGCAATGCTACATTTCACAATTTCATTTATTTATTATTGAGCCATTTTTACAAATAGTCAGTCCACCCTAAACAGATATTTTGGTATTAGATGCTGGGAACAGATACGTACCAAGGGTGGGGGGCATCAGGTGTGCTCCCCCCTAGGTGCCACTAATCGAAGGGGGGTATTGCAGGCACCAATGGGTGCATGGATATATGTCTCTGTTTGGAAAAGTTAATTTTTTTTTTTACTGTGTCCATATTTAAGTGTGGTTAGCAAAATCTTCACACCCAAAACTGCACACCCAACTCTCAAGCCGCTTACCAGCTACTCTGACCCCAAGATGGAGTCAGGAGCCAAGATTCCAGGATGGGTTACCATACAACCAGGATGTTCAACAATGGGCTCAGCAAAAGAGAGACACAAAGGGGGCACTCATAGGGGGTTATTTACGAAAGGCAAATCCACTTTGCACTGCAGGTGCACTTGGAAGTGCAGTCACTCTAAATCTAAGGGGTAGATCTCAAATGAGGGGAAGCTCTGCTGATTTTATCATCCAATCATGTGCAAGCTAAAATGCTGTTTTTTATCTTCCTTGCATGTCCCCTTCGGATCTACAGCGACTTTACTTCCAAGTGCACTTGCAGTGCAAAGAGGATTTTCTTTTAGTAAACAACCCCCATAGTGTAGTAATTAAAAACCCAGGCTTTTTAACCACTTAAGGACGGGCCTATTTTTCAGACTCTGTGTTTACAAGTTAAAATCTGTTATTTTTAGAAAATTACTTAGAACCCCCAAACATATATATACAGTATATATATTTTTTTATTAGAATAAAATGGCGGTTGTTGCAATACTTTCTGTCACACCATATTAGCACAGCGGTCTTACAAGCGCACTTTTTGGGGGAAAAAATACACTTTTTTGAATTAAAAAATAAGACAACAGTAAAGTTAGCCCAATTTTTTTTTATATTGTGAAAGATAATGTTACACAGAGTAAATTGATACCCAACATGCGATGTCACGCTTCAAAATTGCGCCCCCTGGGAATGGCGACAACCTTATACCCTTTAAAATCTTCCCCTCACTTGGCAGCCAGCCAAGCAGGAGAGAGGACCCAATCGTTTCCGCCACTACCGTTGGCTCCAATAATCGACGAAGATCAGCGGAGAGCGGCTGGTGGGGGGCCTCTCTCCAGCCCTGATATAAGTGATCTCTCGGCGAATCCGCCGCAGAGACCACTTTTATCTGAAAGAGGATCACCCGCTGAAGAAGAGGATACTGGGGTTATGGCAGCTAGCTGCTGCCATAACAACGATATTCCTCTTCAAAGTGCCGACGTACTGTATAACGACGGCGGTTGGTCCGTAAGTGGTTAATGAAAGTTAAAACTACTTACAAGAGGGCAGGAGTAAAATCGCATATAAAACAATCAATCACATGCAGACACTCCAGTGGGTGTAATAAAGTCACCGTTGTAGCTCCTCCCAAAATAATTTTACTCCTGCCTTCCTATAAGTAGTTTTAACTTTCATTAAAAAGCCTGGATTTTTAATTACTGCACTATGAGTTCCTCCTTGGTCTCTCCCTTTTGCTGAGCCCATTGTAGAACATCCTGGTTGTATGGTAACCCATCCTGGAATCCTAGCTCCTGATATCCATCCATCCCATGGGGATACTGGGATAAAGTACAGCCAGACCCCATCTTATGGTCAGAGTAGCTGGTAAGTGGCTTGAGAGTTGGGTGGGCACTTTTGGGTGTGAAGATTTTGCGTTCCACACTGAAATATGGATTTTTGTTGATACATGAGTATAAATGAACTTTTTGCACAAAAGCACTTCTTTTCTTTATTTTTTTCTGATGGACTTTACAGGATTATTTATGAATGATTTTTTAACACATTTTTATTTACAGTATTTTTTATATATATGAATCTTTTACTTGACTGATTAATTGTTATGAATTGTTGCACTATATTGACAGCACAACATGTTTTTTCAGTAATATTAATATGTATAATGTTTATGTTGGCATTTTGTGAGTGCAGCTGTCACTGAGAAATTATTCTTTTTTTTTTTACGATTTGGTGACACTTTTTGCGCAACTTGTTTTTTGGTTTACATTTTTTTTATATTCAGATTTTATTCATGAAAAAGGTTTCTATATAACAAATACCATCAGAGGAAAAAAAAAGAAACAAAATGTACAAAGAAAAAACAAACACAGAAAAAAAAAGCGGGTTACAGGCAGTCCCCGAGTTACAACCATCCGACTTACATACAACTCATACTTGCAAACGGAGGGAGAATACAGGAAGTGTGAAGAAATCTACCCCTAGGAAGGGCGCTTTTGCCCTCAATATACATAAAACGGGGTCAATACAGAGCCATATACAATATTTAGGGTGTTTTCAAAACAAATGTATAAAAGAGCCAAGAATTTAAGCGCATCTTGTGCATTGGGAATTATCCCTATGGACAGTTTCATACAAAATTTTTAAGGGTTCTGTAGACCCTATACAGAATGAAAAGTTGGGTCACCCTATGAGTTGGAGACAGTTAAACCAGCTGTACATTCTGCGGTATTTAATCCCATACCTCTCATTAAATTTCATCCATATCTGTCTCCCATCTGCACTTACAGGGGGTAGGGAATTTAAAAAAAGATTTAAGTAACAGTTGTTTGTATACCAGAGAAATAAGGCCCTTAGTAGTATCTGCTTGCACTATAATATCTAGAATGGAAGTATGGGAAAACAAAATGGTCAGAGTTAGGCCCTAGGTCTTTAAAACATGTCTTAGGCCAGCCATACACGGAGCGATATTCTTTCCTGCAACCATGGGTTGCAGGAAAGAAATTCACTCGATTCTCCCATCAACACAGACAGTGTTGATGTGGAAATTCTTCCTGCTGGGCCATTGTCTTCTCTCGGGGCAGAGGGCTTGGAGTGGGAAGCTGTCCCCACCAGGAGAACACAGTGATTATCACTAGTGGCTATAGCAGCCGTTTTCGATACTCGCAAGAGAATCCGGTAGGCTGGTTGTACCGATCGATCAACTTGGTACATTCAGACTGTCCAGTTAACGATTCGAACCGTGTGTGGCCGGCCTTAGTTGCAAATATTGATAAAACCATTTCTGGTCTAGGGTATAATCAGAACAGAGTTGTTGATTTGTTTTTACCCCCTCCCAGAATATAATTGCATGAGGGTGGTGATCCCCGCACACTCCCACCTGGAAAAATCTTCCAGTCGGAAGATTTCAGGAAACGCCCTCCTTGTCCAAAGAGGAGTGTATCTCGTATATTCAGAAATACCCAATAATATTTTAGTAGACAGACATTATAGAGCAAATGCAGTGTGAGGTAAGTAGATTGATTAGGAGGTAGAGAGGTAGAATCCAGGGCCAACAGAGGGTTTACGATTATGCAATAAAAAACAAGTATATTTTATGAAGATATTTATAAACCTCTATTTTCCCAACCTGAAAGATGTTGAAGTTGGGTCGCCAAAAAATATATCGGGATTTGGTGCTGCTAGGCCCGCTTGATCTTTCAAAAAATTGTAAAAATCCATATTTAATTCTATGGGGCTTTTTATGCCATATTAGGCTCCCCAAAACAGTACTAATTTTTTTTAAATGCTTTTAAGGAATTGTGGAAAAAGTACAAAAACTGGGGCTAGCGGACGCATGCTGCTGGTGGCACGCACCCACCGCGTACAGCGTGACCGTGCCCGCGGGACTCGCAGACTCTATGTCTGCCGGTCTCCCGGCGATTGTGTCACGGAGCCACAGAACCGGGAGATGCCTATGTAAACAAGGCATTTCCCCATTCTGCCTTGTGACACGACAGAGATCACTGCTCCCTGTCATCGGGAGCAGTGATCGCTGTCATGTGAGTGGAAGCCCATCCCCCCCACAGTTAGAATCACTCCCTAGGACACACTTAACCCCTTCATTGCCCCCTAGTGTGTAACCCCTTCCCTGCCAGTGTCATTTACACAGTAATCAGTGCATTTTTATAGCACTGATCGCTGTATAAAAGACAATGGTCCCAAAATAGTATCAAAAGTGTCCGATGTGTCCACCATAATGTCGCAGTCACGATAAAAATCGCAGATCGCCTTCATTACTAAAAAAAAATTAATAATAAAAATGCCACAAAACTATCCCCTTTTTTGTAGACGCTATAGCTTTTGCGCAAACCAATCAATATACGCTTATTGCAGTTTTCTTTACCAAAAATATGTAGAAGAATACCGTATATATCGACCTAAACTGAGGAAAATTTTTTTTATATATTTTCGGGGGATATTTATTATAGCAAAAAGTAAAAAATATTGCTTTTTTTTCAAAATTGTCGCTATTTTTTTGTTTATAGCGCAAAAAATAAAAACCGTAGAGGTGATCAAATACCACCAAAAGAAGGCCCTATTTGTGGGAAAAAAAGGACATCAATTTTGTTTGGGTGCAACGTCGCGCCGCAGTGCCGTAGCGCAAAAAGTGCTCTGGTCAGGAAGGGGGTAAAATCTTCCGGGGCTGTAGTGGTTAAAGAGGGCCCTCATGAGGGTCCCATGGAAGTAATATGGGCTTATCCCAAATTATTGTAAGGCCAGAGAAAACACTTAAGTTCCTAATGATGGACATTGCAGTAGACAAAGATGCCTGGGTATTGGCCATGAACAACAACATGTCGTCTGCATATAAAGCTATCTTATCTTCATGTTTTCCCCTGCAAAAGCCATGCACCTCAGAAGAAAAGGGGCAACAGTGGGCACACTTGTCTGGTCCCACTGGGCAAAGGAAAAGGAGTGGACATCATCCCGTTAAGCGCTACGGAGGCTCTAGGGAATCAATATAATGCTGTGTACACACGACCGGACTTTCAACGGACTAAATCACAGCGCACTTTTCGACGGACTTTCGTTGAATCGGACTTGTCTTCACACAATCACATCAAAGTCCGACGGATTCGACCGTGATGACGTACGACCGGACTAGAATAAGGAAGTTCATAGCCAGTAGCCAATAGCTGCTCTAGCATCGGTTTTCGTCCGTCGGACTAGCATACAGACGAACGGATTTTTTGACCGGACTCGAGTCCATCGGAAAGATTTGAAACATGTTCTAAATCTGAAGTCCGTCACCAGGGGCGGACTGACAACTCATGGGGCCCCCCGGGCAATAGGAGATTATGGGGCCCCTGGGCAATAGGAGATTATGGGGCCCCCAGGCAATAGGAGATTATGGGGCCCCCAGGCAATAGGAGATTATGGGGCCCCCAGGCAATAGATTATGGGGCCAAACAGTATACACACACATACATACAGTACACGCGCACAGACACACAATATACACACACACAATATACACACACAGAATACACATACACACACTGAAAATGTACTAGAGAGGCGGGGCAGCTATAATCTTGGGATTTAAAAAAAAACCACAGATTTTTACATACTGTCCCTGGTTTTATTGAGGCTGGCAACCCTGATGGGGCCCCTTAGTGGCATGGGGCCCTCGGGCAGTGCCCGAGGGCCTAAATGGTCAGTCCGCCCCTGTCCGTCACACTTTCGACAGAAAAGGTCTGCTGCAGGTCCGATGAAGCCCACACACAGTCGAATTGTCCCACGGATTCGTTCCGTCGGACAAGTTTGGTTGAAAAGTCCGGCCGTGTGTACACGGCATAAGGGTTTAACCCAGTTGCAGAAGACGTTGCCGAAGCCAAAGCGTTTAAGCACTTCCCATAGATAGCACAATTCTATGCTATCAGATGCCTTGGCGGCGTCCAGAGACAACAGTTTATTGAGTTATCAGCAGGGGTTTGGATATTTAAAAAAATACGGAAAAGTCACATTAAGCAGACCAATATAACAATAAATAACTACCGTAAGAACATCCAATCCACTGTTTGTTTTTCGGTTAATTTCACCAGCTGCAATGGGGCTAATAAAAACATGTAATTCTTTTTGGATTATTGGATTTTCAAAGTTTTCATTACAACAGAGATAGATAGCGAGAAGTTAAATGTTTAATGAAGTTCCAGAAATGGTAGTATATGAATTGGAAATAATAAGGCATTAAAGCTGAATTCCAGCTAAATACACAGCTGAAATTCATAAAAGGAAGCTGTTTAATCTGACAAAGGATTTGTATTTCTGTCCATCCAGAACTAAGATTTACATAGCCCTGCTACTTAGCATACAGATCATACAGATCCATTTGACAGGGCAGGAGATTGAGTTTTCTTTGTTGCAGTTCAAGAAGGAGAGGCAGGCTGATGAGCGCCTCCCTGTGTCACTCTGCTGTCTCTTCCTATCAGCACGCTTCTGGAACGGCAACACAACTGATTGGCTACTGCTTTTTTCCTCCCCTGCTGTACAGGGATTGCAAGAGTATGATAATTCAATTTCAGGTCCTTACACTGCTTGCATTTAAAAAATGTATTTATGGTGTATTAATAAATGGAGAGGTGCATTTATAGCTCAAAGAAAACTAAAAGAAATCTAAAATCAGGTGCCGCTCTACCCACAAATCTACAGTGCAAACAACCATACAAAAATCAATTATTTGTGACTAGGTGACAATGTGAAAGAAAAAATGGAACACATAAAACCTTTGCATCAAACAGTATCATTTGTGCAAAAGAATCTATTAAAAGTGCTGTGAATAAAACAAGTCTCTCTTTGTACAGTGTTCTTTCTTCCAAACCAAAACTTCTTCTCCAAGGATCATGCGTTGTGAACTACAATACACCTCCAAAAATAACCACGTGCTCTATTGTGCTCACACCCATAATGTGCACTCACCGGAATCCAATGACCCTTTTACTTCAATAAGGGGGTCTAGAATAGCTTAAATCAGTGCTGTCCTTTCAGGCAGCCTTTCAGGTCACCTCCTCTCCTCCAAGCAATAGGTCCCTTTAGGCTGCTATTTCTCCTGTTCACACATTGGCCATTTCAAAAAATAATAAGCAACACAAGATATACCATCTGTCCCTAAACACTTACCTGGCTCCTGTTACTGCTCCAGCACTATCTCGGCTCTAGAACCGCTCCTCTCACTTCCTGCTTTTACAGGAGAAACGGAGGGGAGCTGAGCCATAGGCTTCTGCTGTCATCAAACTGTTATCAGTAGAGTAGACCCACTAGCCTGACCCAGGACCAAAATGGGGGTGCGCATTCACAGGTGACTCCTTAGCATCTAGCTTGCTACAGGGGGCACCCAAAAGAAGGGAGGAGCCAAAAGTTTCAATAGGGACTACCAGAAGATATAATTGCACAGAGCAGGTAAGTATAACATTGTTTTCAGTATCACTTTAACCCTTACAGCGTGGGGGTAGCTTCACTGTTAAGTGGATTTTTACTTGCCCCGGAGACTGGCTTTAGCATTTCTAGATATTCCCTATGACATAGCACATCTTCACTTTTTGAAGGTCCACTTCAACAGTCTAAAACCAGTGTGTTGATCTTGTCTAAATACTGCAATATAACAAAAACAAAATAAATTCAATTTGCCCACATTACTGTCACTGCACTAAAAAGAACTTTACGAGTCAGGAAGCTTCTCATTTCCCTTTGAATGTGCGGATGTTTATTTCTTATATAAGTTTTATTGACTTTTTTTTCCTTCCTTTCATTATACTCATATAACACAATCATTTTCAGACAGCATGATTTATGAGCTGGTGCAGTAAATTTAGTTTATTTGATATTTTTAGGACATTAGTATATAGGGAATACAGAAGGTACAACTTGTAATAACTTAGTGTTAATTTACCGTTTTAAATGCAACCCAATCCAAAAACGTGTTTTCCCATTTTGTGTGGAATGGGTAGAGACAGTGTCTTCATCATCAGCCCTGGAGCAGCCTTTTTTAATATTTTTATCAAGGAGAATGCTTCTTACTTTGGTGGTCAGTGGGAGGAATGGTGTTAACGATTAGATATCTAAGAGGTAGAAATTGCTCATTGCTCCTGGAACCCCAAGTAACCGCTGGATGATCCCTGGTTGAGAAGGGCTGTCCTAGTGAGTACATGATACGATTACACTGGAACCTTAGTGTCACCAGTGGTATGGATGGGTTTCCTTGAGGTATGAGTTTTCAGTCATCTCTGGGAGCCCCACAAGAAGATAAGGGTATTATGACAGGTCATAGCCCTCAGGTTTGTTCCTTGTGGTTTCTCATTTGGTCAACAGCCAATGCACAGGCAAGGAGCTGACACATAATGCCAAGACCATAAGCAGAAGCATACTCATACTCCTTGTAGCCTTATGCCGCATGTGTACATGGCATAAGGCTACAAGGATTGTGGAGAACCACCTTGCTCAGATGTCTCCTGCTAGGTTAAGAGGACTCAGGAATTTACAGCTGCAGAATAGGCAGTATAACCAAACAGCTTTGGATGAGGTATGCAAAAACTAAACCAAAACACCCCTCCACTAATCCAGTGCACAGCATAGTAGAGTTTTTACAAAACAGATGGTATCTGCAATTGTCTCTTCCATCATAAATCCAATAGGTTTATTCCTCATTTTAGGATACTGAGCAGATCCTGGGCTGTATTCTTCATAATTGCACTTATGGGCCAGTGTTGAAGACAGTGTTAACCTCAAAATGTATAAATTGTGATATATTTATCTAAATTTTCCTAACATCTTTTGTCCAGCTCTGCACATTTGTGGCTAAAGAGAACTGTAGTGGGAGGAGGACACAGGGGTTATTGAGAGGAATCGTAGGACTCTATAATTCAGGAAACATGAAACCATCTTTCCTTTCTTTGGTGGTATGTACTTGGTGGCAATTGGTGGAGCTTGTATAAAAGGGGTTCCCTAATTTTAGGTGTTCCTGGGGGGACAAATGTCTAAACACATCTCAAAACTATGTAAAAATAGATCTCTAATTTGCATTATATGTATTTACAGATGAGCCGGCCGTCTTGGAGACAGAAGACCTGGACAGGAAAGCGATGCGGCTGGGTGGTGGACTGGACCCAGACACCATATCCCTTGCCTCTGTCACGGCCCTCACAACTAATGTTTCCAATAAAAGGTAAAACGATGACTCCTTCGTAGGTGCTATAGGATATTCCGGCATTTTATAAACTTTGTACCTATTCCCCCATCCCCTACGCAAACACCTGCCTCATCACTATGGCAAGTGCAATGACATCATCATGGCAAGTGCAATGACATCATCATGCAGTGTCAGGCATCCCAGCATGTACAATTAAGTCATTTGGGGGTGCCGCTACCACACATGTCTGGTAGTCTTTTGTGTGCAAGGTGCTCATTCTGTTATTAAATTGCTCCTCTATAGATTATTAAGAGTTTTTACCGTCAGGGACAATTAATTAAAATTTTTAGGGACAATTAATTACATTTTTTTTAACTGCCATTTAATATCTGAGCATGGATGAGTGGATCTCTTTAGGTTTGGTTTATGAACAGTTTTGTAAATCTTGCTCAAAGTTTGAAGTTTGAAACCTTTGTAGTGAATCCCAATGAAGTCTATAGGGGGCAAATCTTGTTATTTAATTTTGGCCATATGTAGGGCAAAAAACAAGCTATTGTCAAACAAAAAGTATGGGAAGCCTGACACTGTCATTGGCACATACAAGTGTAAAAAAAAAAGAAAATAAACTAAAAAGCAAAAAAACAAACAAAAAAAAAACAGTGTATCTCATTTTGCAGAATTGTCAGCTCTCTCTAAAGCTGACCACAGATGGATCAAATCTCATCTGGTTCGGTAGGGACCGGCCAAGATTTGATCCATCTATGGGCAGGCTGGTAGTACTGAAGTCAATCCAAACGTCTATGTCTTGCTTAACAGCTCCATAAAAACAGAGACAATATGGCTGTTGGGAGCCTGCTGTTTTATAGTGAGGAGAAAATTATTGGCTCTTGTCATTCAGCTGACCAGGGACAATAACTAAGCACTGCAATATAGGTCGTACCTTATTTCTAGTGGCGAACATGCAACGTTTTAAGTCGAAAATCCCTTGGATTTGCCGCAATGCCATGGTAGCAGCAAATCCCTCTATGCTTATATACAAAACGTGTTCTACATCACAGTGCAGGAAATCTGTGTCAATATTTGTATTGTGAGCCAGAGACATAACGAGCCCCCTGAGATTTCCTATACTGTGTATATTAAATCCCTGCATTTATTTGTTGGTAGGCTTACTTTAATGTTAATGTTATGTAACTTATTTCCTTTTCTGTAGATCTAAGCCTGACATTAAAATGGAGCCCAGCGCTGGGAGGCCAATGGATTACCAAGTAAGTCTTCAGAAAAATTTTCTCTTCTAATTTTTGCAAGTTTAAAGTGAACCTGTGGCCAGACTATGGACATTATGAAAATAACAAAAAAAGTATAAAAATGACTCTCAGAAAAGCTGATTCCAAACCATGCATGCACTGAAAAATAATTTGCATGTGAGTCACCCTAATGGTCGGAATTTCCGACAACCATTGTTCGATGTGAGCTTGTTGTCGGAAATTCCGACCGTGTGTAGGCTCCATTGGACATTTGTTGTCGGAATTTCTGACAACAATAATTTGAGAGCTGGTTCTCAAATTTTCCAACAACAAAATCCGTTGTCGGAAATTCCGATTGTGTGTACACAATTCCGACGTACAAAGTTCCACGCATGCTCGGAATCAAGCAGAAGAGCTGCACTGGCTTATGAACTTCATTTTTCTCGGCTTGTCTTACGTGTTGTATGTCACCGCGTTCTTGACGTTCGGAATTTCCAACAACATTTGTGCGACCGTGTATATGCAAGACAAGTTTGAGCCAACATCCGTTGAAAATAAAATCCAGGATTTTGTTGTCCGAATGTCCGATCGTGTGTACGCGGCATTAGGAGAAAAAGGGCACCAGCACGAAAGCTAGTAGGTAGTGATTGGTATCTATAACCTGTCCCTAGGCTCTCCTTGAGGAATCCAAGATGGCGGCACACAGTAAAAGTCCTGTGTAGAGTCTAAAGATTAAAATTAGATGTTGTGCAGTACAATACAATTATGTTCAGTCGTTACCTTTGAGAATCGATTAGTATCTTCATGGCTTGAGAACGGGCTTGTTTTAATTATGATTGAAATTAATTGGGGTAGTTGAAGAGTAAACAGCTCTTCCTGGGCCCATAGATCAGATGTTCCTCTCCTCATGTACCAACCATGGGCTCACATTACATTCTGTACAATAAATATCTCTAATTCCTATGAGTCTCTAGAAGGCTTTTATGGTAACCCCTTCTAGACTTAAACCATACTCAGCTGGCCCTTCACTCAACCAATCTTATCTGTTGATACAGGCCATACACTGAAGATCACAAGTTAATAACTTTAATGTAGATTCACTCCACTAACCTTTTTCAGGCAATCTGGATTTCCAATAGGTGGAACATCTTTCAAAGCATTGAAACCTTTACAGTGAGGTTAGGCATCTACAGTGCATGGAGGGATAGTAAGGGTGTTCCCATGCTCAACTTACTGAAAACTCAATAATCTGCTTAGAATTTGTTTAGGACTCCTGGGGCAGACAAAGAAGGTTAAAGCGGAGCTCCAAACAAAAGGGAATGGTCTACTTGTTTGCACCCTCCACTGCCACATATGGCCCTTTTTTGGGAGGAGCAGGTACCTGCTTTTGACAGGTATCCACTTCCGATCAGAACGCCACAGCAATCTACGATGATGTCTGGCCCATCTCCTTCCTCCAGCAGCCTTCTGGGACACACACAGGTCCCAGAAGACTGCAGGACCATTCGGAAAGCACAGTGGGACTCATGCATTCACATTAGGAAACCGGCTGTAAAGCCAGAAGGCTTCACTGCCTGTTTCCCTTACCTAAGATGTCCAGCGCCTGCACCGATTGAAGAAACGGCTCGGGTGTGGACATCGCTGGATCCCTGGACAGGTAAGTGTCATTATATTAAAAGTCAGCAGCTACAGTATTTTTGGGAGGAGACTGGAGCTCCTCTTTCAGTTTTTTTTGTATTCCAAAATTAAGGTGACTTATGAATGAATTCTCTTACAAAAAAAGTAGAATCTCATGAGCTAAACGAAGTATGTCATTCATTGGGCACTAGTTTAAATTCTGCACTCTGACATATAAATTGAATGAAAATATTTAGTATGTTGGTTGTCTGGGCTAAGAACCCGGCCCCATGTAATTCTTGGCAAACACAAGTGGAA
Source organism: Lithobates clamitans (assembly GCA_037952925.1). NCBI lineage: Eukaryota > Metazoa > Chordata > Amphibia > Anura > Ranidae > Lithobates > Lithobates clamitans. Next base: position 1,052,568 of record JBBGZY010000464.1, read on the forward strand.
AAGTAGAGTGAGTACCCATAACTTCAGCCAAAAGAAAATTTTTTGTTTTGGTTGGAATGAAGAAAAGTGAGAGCCACCACCGGGTTTTTATTTTTACCTCTTTCTACAGGTGACCATACCCTTCCCTACTCTATGTAAAAATTATTAAATTCATAAAAGAGATTATTGGACGAGTTAGAGATCATTACATCACTGCTCTACTTCCCCACTTTGTCTAATCATGGAACATTTTGCATTCAATGAGATTAGACATGTGCGGTTTGCTTTTTAAAATTCGGATGAATATGTCGTTACTCAGAAATTCAGACGTATCCGAATTTCTGAATGACAATAGTCCTAAAATTTAAATGGATCTGAAATAACAAAACAAAATTTTGGATGAAATTTGAATTTAAATAGCTTTCAAATTGAATTTTGAATAGTTTTCGAATTTTAATTATTTTCAATTCGAATTCGAATTTCCAAAGAGAATAAAATAGAATAGAAAAAAAAGGAATAAAATAGAAAAGAATATAATTGAATAGAAAATAAAAAATATAATTTATTAGAGTAAAAAAGAATAGAATACAAAATAAAGTAATAAAAAAAAATAGAATAGACAATAAAGGGATAGAATAGAAAATAAAATAATAGAATATAATAGAGTAAAACAGAACAAAATAAAATAGTAAATTAAAGAACAGAATAAAATAGAATGGAAAATAAGACAATAGAATAGAATAAAAAAAAATAGAAAGAATATAACTATATTCTGAAATTCAAAATTTCAAATAGAATACATTTGAATTTGAATACAATAGAAAATAATAAAATAGAAAAAAGAATAGAATAGAAATGAGTAGAATATAAAACATTTTATAAAATAAAATAGAAAGAAAATAACCTCCTTCTAAAATTCGAATTTTGAATAGAATACATTCAAATTAGAATAGAACAGAAAAGAATAGAAAAGTGAAGCATATAATAGAATTACAAAAACAATAGAATAGAAAGAAGATAGCCATTTTCCAAAATTCGAATAGATGAAATTTGAAATTGAATAGAATAGAAAAGTATAGATTAGAATAGAAAAAAAAATTATCCTAGACTTGAATAGAATAGAATGAAACAACAATAGAATAGAAACGAAGAATACAACCATCTTCTGAAAATCCATTTTCGATTAGAATACATTTGAATTAGAATAGAATAGAAAAGAATAGACTAGAAAAGTATAGAATAGAAAATAATAGAATAGAATAAACAATAGAATAGTATAGAATAGAATGAATATAACTGTTTTCCGAAATTCAAAAAAGAATAAATTTGAATTAGAATAGAGTAGAAAAAAATAGAATTTAATAGAAAATAAAAAAATAGAACAGAAAATAAAAGAATAGCATAGAAAAAACAATAGAATAGAATAGAAAGAATACAACCATCTTCCAAAATTGGAACTTCGGATAGAATAAATTTGATTTCGAATGGAATTAGATTCAAATGCAATTCTAATGGAATTATTTTTGAATTTGATTGCAATTTGAATGGAATTCGAATTCTAATCGATTTGACTTTGCTGAATTCGGTTGAATTGAGTTCAATTCGACTGAATTTGGAAAATTCGAATCGATTCGAATAAACGAAACAAATTCTGAAAAGGATTTCAATGAATTTAACTAAATAAATTTATGTAAATAACGCATCAAAACCAATTTTTTTGTTCTGCACATGTCTAATTAAGATAGTGAATGGTGACCATGCTGAATGAAGGGACCACAATGCAGAAGAGCAGCCGCTCAATACAAGACCTGGAAGGAGATCACTGTAGTAGGGGTGTCTACTACAATCATTTCCAGCTTTCTAGGGTATCCCACAGCTATGCAACACACACGATGTATAAACATGTATAAAAAAAGAAATAACGGGCAGACTCGATGGACTACTCGGTCTGTTTTCTGCCATCACTTTTCTATGTTTCTATAATTACATTGCTCTAAGTTGTACCAATATAACAAATTGCCATATCTAAACTTCAGCGTTTCTCTTTCTATCCTTTAATTGATGATTTTCTGACCTGCAGGTTAGTATTACAGTGATCGAGGCTCGGCAGCTGGTGGGATTAAACATGGATCCCGTGGTTTGTGTTGAGGTTGGAGATGAGAAGAAATACACCTCCATGAAAGAATCCACCAACTGCCCGTATTATAATGAGGTAAGTACTTTGAACTGCAGACCATTATCGGCTTCCGAGGATTGTGAGAGATGTTCCAGGAAACAAATCTTATAAATAGCTAGACTTTTCTTCTTGATTACAGCCAGGCTGACAGTATACACCGGAGGGATGTTATTCAAGCTAGTAATTGCTTTATAACACTAGTGACTTTTTTTTTTTTGCTTTTTATTTGCTTTGTGTTTGCAATGCATATTAATAAAAATGTACTAACATTACATCAGAATACAAAGTGATCCTACCTTCAATATCTGCAAACTAAGGCTTAGATATTTACAGGTTAACTTGGATTATATAACCCCTATGAACGATAGCAATTTTCTGGTCCTTAAGGTGGTGATAACTCTCTGCGTTTTGTAGGTTTAACACATTGAGCACAATAAAATAAACATTCTCCAGTAAGCTGCTTGCTAAAATTCGTACCCAGCACTTGCAATGTATACCTTTCAATCCTGCTGGCTCCTGCTCTCTCAGTGCTGCTTCCCTGAACTTCTGGTCTTCAAGTGTTAACAGTGGACAGTGCAGTCTGGAGCCAGTCAGTTCTCTGGGAGAAAATAGGAACAGCCTTGCCAATCCTAGGCTAAAGGGCTGTGTGTTTCTATTGATGCAACCAATGTAGGGAGACATAACTCTAGTCCCTGCATGCAAGGGTGTCTCCATTGGATGCTGCAAGAGAAAGGAGCCACCCTGAAATAAGAAACCTGGGACTGCAATCATGCTTAATCTGGACTATAGACAAGGATTAAAAGGTACAGAAGCTGCATACTTAGTAAATGAATAAATCAGCAGCTGAGAGTGCTTAAAAACTGAGGGTTCAAGATCACTTTATCCACGTGCCGACCAGCGGCCGTCATTATACTGCGGCAGGACGGCACGTTCCCACAAATCGCCGTAGCTGTACGTCAGCCCTTTAAACAACTTTAGCAGGCGTGCGCCCCCTGCACGGTGGGGGTCTTGATGCTCGTGGCCGGCGGCTGCGATGTCCGCCGGCCACGTGCGATCGCGGGCACGAGAGCCAGAACGGGGATGTGTGTGTGTGTAAACACACACATCCCCATTCTGTCAGGAGAGGAGAGACAGATCGTCTGTTCCTACTAAGTAGGAACAGCGATCTCTCTCCTCCTCTAGTCAGTCCCATCCCCCCACAGTTAGAAACACACATGAGGGAACATATTTAACCCCTTGATTGCCCCCTAGTGTTTTACCCCTTCTCTGCCAGTTACATTTACACAGTAATCAGTGTGTTTTTATAGCACTGATATCTGTATAAATGTCAGTGGTCCCAAAAATGTGTCAAAAGTGTCCGATCTGTCAGCCGCAATGTCGCAGTCCCGCTAAAAAATGCAGATCGCCACCATTACTAGTAAAAAAAATAATAAAAAAATGTCATAAATCTATTCCCTATTTTGTAGACGCTATAACTTTTGCGCAAACCAATCAATATACGCTTATTGAGATTTTTTTTTTACCAAAAAATATGTAGAAGAATACATATCGGCCTGAACTGAGGAAGAAATGTATTTTTTTACATTTTTATGGGGGATATTTATTATAGCAAATAGTATAAAATATTGTGTTTTTTTTTCAAAATTGTCGCTCTTTTTTTGTTTATATGGCAAAAAATAAAAACCACAGAGGTGATCAAATACCACCAAAAGAAAGCTCTATTTGTGGGAAAAAAAGAACATTCATTTTGTTTGGGTACAGTGTTGCACGACCGCGCAATTGTCAGTTAAAGCGACACAGTGCCGCTTCGCACAAAATGTCCTGGTCATTAAGGGGGCAAATCTTTCCGGTCCTTAAGTGGTAAAGTGTAAACCCAAGAACAAAAAATGTAATATATTCCAGCTTACCAAGCCTTAGATTGGGTGGCTGCATTTGTTTTCTTTTTACACGTTAAGCACATTTTTCCATAAAACTACCTGCTGAATCTGACAGAAACATGGCATCCTTGTACTCACATACAATATAATCATCCTTCCCAGCTATCTTCTGTGAACTACAAAACAACCCCCCTCTATGTAGTGTAGTTGGGGATAAGGGGAAGTTTTGCAGTCCAAATCAGTAGAGTAGCCTGGGGTGACAGCATTGCTCCACGCAGGGCAGCTGCCCCTCCAGCCCCCTTCCCTCTCTTTAGTCCTGATGTTCTGTCAAAGTAGCCAACTCGTCAGAAACTCCAACCACGTCACTTCCTGCAGGTTTCTTTAAACCATCAGTAATTGGAGATTTTGACGAATTGCTGTTTGGACACAACACCGGCCTCTATGTAGTGTAGTTGGGGATAGGGGGAAGTTTTGCAGTCCAAATCAGGAGAGTAGCCTGGGGTGACAGCATTGCTCCACCATAGATATAGTGCAATGAGTAAGTGCTGTCACCCAAGAACAGGAAGTATGTTACTGGCAGGCATTGCCAGGACAAAGTCATCTACTGCCCAGGGCGAAGATGCCAAACTGTGCCCCTCCTCGGGAACCACCAATCGTCTTTTGCACTTGGGATCTATGATACTAACATAACTGTGCTGCTTCTGCCTGTCTGACAGTTGTAAGGTGCAACAGAGATAAATGTTGGGCAGTCAGCTGGCCGACACCCAATGTGGACTGCACCACCACACCACCCTATTTCCACCACTGGTGCAAACAATGGACCTCACCACCAGAAATCTCACTGCTCCTCTGCTTGGGCTTCTCTGAGGTAGGGCAGCCCCCAGGCAACAGGGTGGGTCAGTAAAGGATGGAAGGGGTAAAGATTGGTTGAAACTACTCTATGGGTTGCTGCCTTGCAGCACTCCCTACCCTTAACACCTAAAGACACTGTGCGCAGGACAGCTTCCCTCTCTTTAGTCCCGATGTTCTGTCAAAGTAGCCAACTCGTTAGAAACTCCAACCACGTCACTTCCTGCTGGTTTCTTTAAACCATCAGTAATTGGAGATTTTGACGAATTGCTGTTTGGACACAACACCGGCAACCGAATAAAGTGCAGCACAGGAAGATTTAGCTCTTTTTACAGCACAGCGGCTAACGAAGACAAAGTTGTCGCCGCCTCGGAGGCAGCCATTTTGTTGGATAGTATCAGAGCGGAGTAACAATCTCCGCTCATAATATTGTGCATCGGACTCAAATCAAAGTTAGTTTTCAAGCCTAGGAATGAGAAAAGCTGAAGATGCAGGATGGCTATTTCTCTCAATGAAAGAAATTTTAACTGTGAATGGGGAAAAATAATATACTGTATATTGTAATGTCCATTCAAATAAATGGGATATCATTCAAGTAGCAGGTTTGAACGGAACATTAGGAACTTTTGAACAAAAGTAGCTGACTATGATGGCAAGAAAAAAAACATTCTGATGAACAATATTTCAATAACATTCGGACAAAAATCATCTGTACGGCCAGCTTTATAGACTTTCAGGCATAGAAGAAGAGATGGGAGAAGAATTTACAAGCACCATCTATTTCCAAATCAGTTATTATACCTAATAACCGGGGAGTGGAGTTGCACATATAAAGCCAAGAGAAATGAGAAATGAGAGAGGCTTGAAATGTTAGGTTGGAATGGTTGTATTTTGGAACAGCTCCAGACCACATGAATAAAGTTCCCCTCTGCAGCTTGACGTTAATGGTGCTCGGGATTCTCTCTACTTCCCATGTTACTAAACTCTATAATATGCTTGATAAAAGAAGCATAGCTGCATAAGTTTGTCTCTAGAGCAGTGTTTCTCAACTCCAGTCCTCAAGGCGCACCAACAGGTCATCTTTTCGGGATTTCCCTCAGATGAAATGGCTGTGATAATTATTAAGGCAGTGAAACTGATTAAATCACCTGCGCAAAGTAAATGAAAGCTTGAAAATATGACCTGTTGGGGCGCCTTGAGGACTGGAGTTGAGAAACACTGCTCTAGAGCAGCCATTCTCAACCAGGGTTCCAGGGAAACCCTAGAGTTCCTCCAGAAGTTGCTAGGGATTCCTTGAGCTGTAGCTGATTGACTTTCCATTTAATGGTGGTTGCTGCTTAGTTCAAGACCAACACCACTAGACAGAGCCCGAAGCATGACACCAATAGTCTTTTTAGCTCTCTTTAAGGGTAGCATTCTTACCACCACTGTAATGCCGGCCATAGATGGAACTATTTTCTTTTCCACAGAAAATAAAATTGCTTGATTCCCCCAATAAAACCAGTCAGTGTTGATGGGGGAATCTCTCCCGTGGAGCTATTGTGTTCTCCTAGTGGTTACTGCTAGCGGCTATAATAGCCACTGGCAATAATCGCATGTAAAATCTGACCTACCAATCTGATGATCAATCAATAAACTTGGGTACAATAATCCTGCCCATACATCGTTTGAACTTTGTCCTGTCCCTGCTGAACCTGCCAAAATTTGGACCCTCTATGGTCAGCTTAACCACTTCCCGACCACCTCACGCAGATATACTGCAGCAGAAGGGCATGTACAGGCAGAATCACGTACCTGTACGTTGCCCTTTAGGAGGTGCGCATGCATGGCCGGTGGCGTACACGTGCATGCCCCCTTGGAGCTTCGTGAGCGTGGTCGCAGGTCCCGCAGACTCAATGTCCACGGGGATACCCGCAATCGTCTCACGGAGAGGAAGAACGGAGAAATGCTAATGTAAACAAGCATTTCCCCATTTTGCCTAATGACACTGTCACTGATCACAGCTCCCTGTAATCGGGAAGCGGTGATCAGTGTTGTGTCATACACACCCCCTCCCCCCCACATTTAGAATCACTCCCTAGGACACACTTAACCCCTACAGCTCCACCTAGTGGTTAACCCCTTCACTGCCAGTCACATTTACACAGTATTCAATGCATTTTTAATTGCACTGATCGCTGTGTAAATGTGAATGGTCCCAAAATCGCGCCAAAACTTTCTGATCTGTCCACCATAATCTCGCAGTCACGATAAAAAAGCGCTGATTGCCGCCATTACTAATAAAAAAAAATTATTAATAAAAATGCCATAAAACTATCCCCTATTTTGTAAACGCTATAACTTTTGCGTAAACCAATCAATAAAAGCGCCCTGAGGTGATTCAGTTCGCATAGGTAGCGCTATACAAGTCACTCATTCATTCATTCATTCATTCATAAATGCTTATTGCGATTTTTTTACCAAAAATATGTAGAAGAATACGTATCGGCCTAAACTGAGGGAAAAATTTTTTTTTTATATATTTTTGGGGGATATTTATTATAGCTAAAAGTAAAAAATAATAAGTTTTTTTTCAAAATTGGCGCTTTTTTTTGTTTTTAGCGCAAAAAAAAAAAACGCAGAGGTGATCAAATACCACCAAAATAAAGCTCTATTTGTGGGAAAAAAAGGACGTCAAGTTTGTTTGGGAGCCACGTCGCATGACCGCGCAATTGTCAGTTAAAGTGACGCAGTGCCGAACCGCAAAAAGTGCTCTGGTCTTTGGCCAGCCAAATGGTCCGGGGCTTAAGTGGTTAAGGGTTGCACTCCTCCCGACCACCTATGTAAGGGGCAGGTTTTTCCTTTAGTTTTACTTGTCTTAGCGAACAATGCTCACAGTACTGTATCTATAGATGAGCAGCGTTGTCTCCCTAGGGTAGAACTAGAACACCTCCCCCTCTTCTCTCCTTTATAACATAGTGGGAGGTGTTCTTCAGTCCTTAGAGGGACCTGGGAATAATGCTAACGGAAAACTCACAGGGTGCAGATGGCACAGAAACTTGCAAGCTGGATTTCTGGCAGGATCAACATTTTTTTTTTTTAATTATCGAACAGATATAAAATATAATTTAATGGCATATTTAACAGATCACAAGGAAGCCCATAAGATACATTCATTGTTAGGGTTTAAATACGTGTCTCTCTGCATTCTGTTATCTGAATTCCGTCTCTTATAATCAATGTCTCTCCTTCCCACAGTACTTCGTCTTTGATTTCCACGTGCCTCCGGACGTGATGTTTGACAAAATTATCAAACTGTCAGTAAGTAACAATGTTTGCCGTTCCCTATCGACATAAAACACTGAGCAGTGTGGTGAGCGATCACTTCTGCCATCAACACAAACACATTTTACAACCTCAGTTGGCTTCATTCGAGGCTCCAGGGAATATTGATTTTATTTCTCAGTGTTCACCAAGAATGCGGAGCGATATTTATGCATCCAATAATGAGTATGGTGGCTTAGTTTGAGAAGAAAAACATGGAAATGTGTCTCTTATGTATCATATCAGTTCACATATAAAATTTGTATTAGAAAAAGATTGTGGCTAGAGTTACTAGGTGGAATGACATCGGCAGCAGCCCAATTTACCTGTCTGTGATGTCAATTTTTTTCCTATCTAGATCAGATAGTGCAAGTCGAATGAAATATTCCCTTTTATCCTGGGAATTTAACTGGCAGGAAACACTTGCTGAGATTGTGATCCCAAGGCTAGCCAAAACTGTTTTATTCTGTTTTGGATAAAGCAAGTTTTTCTACAAGCTGTGTCCCTATTGGGGAGATTTCCCATCACTTTTTGTCAGGCAGAATGGGCTGGCCCCTTAAAGCCCCTTTACACCTGTCTGGTGTGCTGCAGTATGTTACTGCACAAATATTATTGTGCGTTATTTCATATACAGGTACATTTTTCATTTTGAATGGGCTGCCTATTCACAACAGTGCACAGAAAAATAGAAAGAAACCTTTTTTTAATGTGGTGTATCATATCTGGTTCCCCTCTGTGTGGTTTGGTACGCTACAATGCACATGTGTTGGGGTGTGTAACAAAGGCGTGTTGAAGTTGCGTTATCTCAATCAACACATACAGTATCTCACACAAGTGAGTACACCCCTCACATTTTTGTAAATATTTTATTATATCTTTTCATGTGACAACACTGAAAAAATTACACTTTGCTATAATGTAAAGTAGTGAGTGTACAGCTTGTACAACAGTGTAAATTTGCTGTCCTCTCAAAATAACTCAACACACAGCCATTAATGTCTAAACCACTGGCAACAAAAGTGAGTACACCCCTAAGTGAAAATGTCCAAATTGGGCCCAATTAGCCATTTTCCCTCCCAAATATCATGTGACTCCTGCTACAAGGTCTCAGGTGTGAATGGGGAGCAGGTGTGTTAAATTTGGTGTTATCGCTCTCACTCTCTCATATTGGTCACTGGAAGTTCAACATGGCACCTCATGGCAAAGAACTCTCTGAGGATCTGAAAAAAAGAATTGTTGCTCTACATAAAGATGTCCTAGGCTAGAAGAAGATTGCCAAGACCCTGAAACTGAGCTGCAGCACGGTGGCCAAGACCATACAGCGGTTTAACAGGACAGGTTCCACTCAGAACAGGCCTTGCCATGGTCGACCAAAGTAGTTGAGTGCACATGCTCAACGTCATATCCAGAGGTTGTCTTTGGGAAATAGACGTATGAGTGCTGCCAGCATTGCTGCAGAGGTTGAAGGGGTGGGGGGTCAGCCTGTCAATGCTTAGACCATATGCCGCACATCGCATCAAATTGGTCTGCATGGCTGTCATCCCAGAAGGAGGCCTCTTCTAAAGATGATGCACAAGAAAGTCTTCAAACAGTTTGCTGAAGACAAGCAGACTATTATTGGAACCATGTCCTGCTGTCTGATGAGACCAAGATAAACTTATTTGGTTCAGATGGTGTCAAGCGTGTGTGGTGGTAACCAGGTGAGGAGTACAAAGACAAGTGTGTCTTGCCTACAGTCAAACATAGTGGTGGGAGAGCCATGGTCTGGGGCTGCATGAGTGCTGCCGGCACTGGGGATCTACAGTTCATTGAGGGAACCATGAATGCCAACATGTACTGTGACATACTGAAGCAGAGCATGATCTCCTCTCTTCGGAGACTGGGCCACAGGGCAGTATTCCAACATGAGACACATGAGTTCCCAAACACACCTCTAAGATGACCACTGCCTTGCTAAAGAAGCTGAGGGTAAAGGTGATGGACTGGCCAAGCATGTCTCTAGACCTAAACCCCAATTGAGCATCTGTGGGGCAACCTCAAATGGAAGGTGGAGGAGCGCAAGGTCTCTAACATCCACCAGCTCCTTGATGTCGCCATGGAGGAGTGGAAGAGGACTCCAGTGGCAACCTGTGAAGCTCTGGTGAACTCCATGCCCAAGGGGGTTAAGGCAGTGCTGGAAAATAATGGTGGCCACACAAAATATTGACACTTTGCGCCCAAATTGGACATTTTCACTTAGGGGTGTACTCACTTTTGTTGCCAGCGGTTTAGAGATTAATGGCTGTGTGTTGAATTATTTTGAGGGGACAGCAAATTTACACTGTTATACAAGCTGTACACTCACCACTTTACATTGTAGCAAAGTGTCATTTCTTCAGAGTTGTCACATGAAAAGATATAATAAAATATTTACAAAAATGTGAAGGTGTATTTACTTGTGTGGGATACTGTAAGTATGAAGCCAACCTTAAGGGTCGGTTCACACTGGGGCAACACGACTTCAGCGCGACTTTGTACCGCGACTTCAACGCGGCTTCAGCGCGACTTCAGCACGACTTCAGCGCGACTTCAGCAAATTACAAGGCGACTTGAAGTCGCCTCCATGACAGGCGACTTCGCCTGTGGCCAATCAGCTCTCTGGGAAGGAGGGGGGGAGGGAGGGGTTTTCCCTGCAAAGTCGCTTGACTTTACAGAGAGATCCGACTTGGAGGCGACTTCCATTGAGTTCTATGGTACAGGTCGCCAACCAAGTCGGATCAAAGTAGTACAGGTAGTACGCTCTGAAGTCGGAGCGACTTCAGTAGCGTCTATTAAGACGCTAGCGTTCACTCCCATTGAAACTATTTCTGGGGCGACTTGGGGCGACTTGAGGGCGTACAAGTCTGATCCCAAGTCGCCCCAGTGTGAACCGAGCCTAAAGCTGCAACTCCCTTTTGTTTATTGGTAAACAGAGAGTGAAAAAATAAAGTAAAAACTTGGTCTGTGAACAATATTTGTTATAACTTACTGTATATGTGTCTTTTTGCTTTCCCCTAGGTCATCCATTCCAAAAATCTCCTGCGTAGTGGCACATTGGTCGGATCCTTCAAGCTGGATGTGGGGACGGTCTATACACAACCTGGTACGTCCTTGTAGGCTGGTGCCTAAGATTTTATTTAAATTTAACTCTGTAAATCCATGTTTAACTTCCATCTCTTGCATCATCATTCTAGAACACCAATTCTACCACAAATGGGCCATTCTTTCTGACCCTGATGACATCACAGCGGGGGTTAAAGGTTACCTGAAATGTGACATTGCTGTCGTTGGAAAAGGGGACAATATAAAGACACCTCACAAAGCTAACGAGACTGATGATGATGACATTGAAGGGTGAGTGTCTCAGCCCTTGTACCTGGCTGCTTCCCTTTATGTTCCCTATTTTGGTGGCTTAATTTTTCATTTGAGGTTTCTATGTGGCACTGCAACACATTTCATGGTGTCAGCTGTTTTAGGCTAAGGAAGCCATGAAAGGAACCTTCTAACATTTTAGAAATGGAATTCAGGCCCAATAGTTGCACCACAGGGTTGGATAGTGGGATGGTGGCTGGGCAGGAGATAGCTTTGGAGTTGGGACTTATCTTTGAGGTTGGAAAAGGCAAGCCCCTGCTAACAAAGTTGACTTGTGACCCTCTAAAACTATTAAAAGAGGAAGTCCAGGTATGGACATTTTTACAAGATTACATTGGTCCAGCTTGGACCAATGTAACTATGCATATACCAAACCTGTAGGATCCCTCTATAAAAAAAATGTAAAAAAAGTTTCGCCTTTAGTTCTACTTTAACTACTTTCCCTTATACTGGCTTTTTTAAATAATAAATGCAATATTTAGACGTTGCATGAGAAGATTGAGGCAATAAAACACTTGATAGGTAAAATTATTTTTCCAGAGGTCTAGACATCAGACCAAAAAAGAAGGACAACTGGGGAGTAAAGAGGGATGGAGGGGTTTGGCAGAAGAACAGTCCCTTTCAATGAGGGACAGTAAGGAGCTATGCCTAAAGGTTAATTAAGAAGCTGATAATCTCAGCAGGAATGAGAGTACGGCTTCCTTTACATCCATCTAATGTCTTATATGTCATTATCTTGTATTATAGACATAGTCTCCCTCCTTCAGCTGTAAGTCACATGCACTACATGAAATGAGGCCACTGCATGGCATACCTCATTAAATCCGGTGTATCTGGCACTTCATTATCACCAGCCCCCAGCCTTCATTAAGTCCATCGCTTACCGCACAGAAATGTTAAACTGATTGAATTACCCGATCGTTTTGTTTAATGTCAATGTTTCATTACAGTCACCTCACTAACATAAAAAGATAAAAGTGTCGCTGAAAGGGGAAACCTTGCTTTTTACTGCAGGCCAATGCAACTGGTTCACTTAGAGAAAGTAGAAATCCAGGTTTATTTTCACTTGAAATTGTTTATTTCATATAAGAACCCACTTCAGGCCTGGTTTATCCTGCTTTATATAACATTTTAAATGGAATTGTATGATCCCATCCCATGCTTCCAATAGAAGAGTAGTTAGGTATGTAGAACATGTAAATCCTGCCCTCCTTAAGCTTCTCAATCCTCTTCATCTTTATAACATGAAGAGGGGAACCTGGTGTGCTGATCAGAAGGGCTTCAAAGCCATCTTGTACATCTGGGAGCCCCCATAGCTCTCACATGTCTCACCAGGGATTCTGCTAGAGGACAAAATGACAGCTTTGAATTCAGGATGGGGTAAACAGCTAAGCTTCGTGTAGACTGTGACAGACGTGGAGTTAAGAGGATATGCTAGAATAAATACTGGTTAAAGTATGATAATAAAAATAAAACAATCACTATAATCTAAACGCAAAATTGAAAATCGAAAAAAAAAATATTGATAGCGTTGTAGCTTATCGGTCCTCAGATGTGGTGGCTTCATTCGTTTTCTTTTTTTAGGCTCTTTTTTCTTTTGTTTTTATCTGGCGATCTGACAGTCGCACGTTTTCTGTCCTAGGGTGACAACACTCACTCAGTGTAATATGGAGGAGCGGTGTTGTCTCTCTAGGACAAGATTTAAGCACACAACCCTGCCTGCTCTTACATCACAGGAAGGGGTGTTATGTAGTCTAGAAAGAGAAAAGGGAGTGATGCTAACTGAAAAGAGTGCAGTACAGGTAGACAGCACAGGAAGTCATCAGCTCACAAGGTTTCTGGCAGGTGTATTTTTGCACTGATGGAACAAATAAAACAATTTCAGTGGTACACAATATTTAACAGACCAAAAAGCAGAAAGTAACCAAAGGTCATTCAAATAAAAGTTTCCCATTACTACTAAGCCCTAAATAGGGAATCCTTATGTCTGCTGATTGGTTGCAAATGCCAAGAGGGGCTTGTTCTTACTCCAAACTTCCAACACATCAAGGGAAAACAGCACACCATAGTGTACAATGGTAACATTTTATTCCAGGACAAAACTAAAATGATCCACAACTGGGACCTCCTCACTGATGCATATCACCCAACAGGGGGCTTAATCATAGAGATACAGCACTGGGACCTCATCCACTAATATGTTTCACCCAACAATGGGCTTAATCGTAGATATACAACATTGGGACCTCTTCACTGATATGTTTCAACCTTACAATGGACTTAAGCATAGAGATACATCACTAGGACCTCCTGCATTGACATGTACAGCGGGCTTAACTGCAGATATTCAACACAGGGACCACCTCCACTTACATGTTTCACCCAACACTGGGCTTAATCATGAAGATACAGCACTGGGACCTCCTTGACTGACATGTTTCACCCAATATCAGATTTATTCATAGAGATACAACACTGGAACCCCCTTCCATTGACATGTTTCACCCAACAGGAAGCTTAATTGTAGCAATTCAACACAGGGACCTCCTCCACTGGCATGTTTCACCCAACACTGGGCTTAATCATGGAGATACAGCACTGGGACCTCCTCCATTGACACGTTTCATCCAACATCAGAGTTAAGCATAGAGGTACAACACTGGGAATCTCCTCCACTGATATGTGTCACCCAACAAAACTGATATGTTTTCACCAACGATGGACTTAATCATAAGGGTACAACACTAGGACCTCCCCCACTGACTTGTTTCACCCAATAACTGACTTAATTGTAGAGATATAACACAGAGATCTCCTCCACTGACATATTTCACCCAACACTGGCTTAATCATAGAGATACAACACTGGGACCTCGTCCGCTGACACATTTCCTCCAACACCATGCTTAATCATAGAGATACCACACTGGGATCTTCTTCACTGACATATTTTACCCAATACTGGACTTAATTGTAGCGATACAACACTGGGACCTCCTCCACTGACTCTATTCCCCCAACACCAAGCTTAATCATAGAGATTTAACACTGGTACCTCCTCCTCTGACTTGTTTCACCCAACACATGGACTAATTGCTTTAGCGATACAAAACTGAGACCTCCTCCACTGACACATTTTACGAAACACCTGGCTTAATTGTAAAGTTACGACACTGGGACCTCCTCCACTGACATGTTTCACCCAACTCTAGGCTTAATCATAAAGATACAACACTGGGACCTCCTCCATTGGCACATTTCACCCACCACTGGGCTTAATCGTAGAGATGCAACACTGAGACTGCTCCCACTGATGCGTTTCAGGGCTAGTTTGATCTAGACTGTTTTAACAAAAAATATATTTTTATTATTTTCACTGTGACAGGCTGTTGAAGCTAATTGATGTTTTAATGTTTCAGTGGTTTTCATGAAAGAGGTTGTGCAGATGTGACGAGACAACAAAACTTATGTTGAGAGACATTGGAAAGTACATATACAGCACTTATACAGATCATACATTCCATCAGACAGACACAACTGACAAGAAAATGGTTCTAGTAGGCGTTCTCAAAGAAATTATCCCAGAAACAATATTGCAAATGCTTCCCATATGCTATTACATTGTTTTAGAATTACTGTAAAATGACCTCCAACATTTAGCACTTTAATTCCTTATATAATTCTTTATATACATTTCTGCACATTTTACATGAAATGGACAGGATAAAACATTAATAAATGTTCTTTAGACTTCCCTGAATGTACAGCTCCTGTCCTGAAACTGCTGTGAGCTGCTCTGTTCAGCGGCACCAGATGCATCCTGGTTAGGGGATCCAGCAGCCATTGCTGGACACTGAAGAGTTATTAAATATTCTAATTACCAGTACAATTAAAAAAAAATTAAAGGAGTCAAAAGGGCGAAGTGCTATCATGAAAAAAGGAGGGGAATAAATATGTTAAAAAGGATTTAAAGCATGACGAATAGGTGATGAAGCAGATATTTTGGAGGTAACAAATGTAAATAATGGACTGCAGATTGGTGTACATAAACATATTAATGTGTGTTAAATCCTTAACTAAACTTTCGGCCACAGCCTGAAAAGAAAAGACTGTCCCCTGCTAGCACTCCGTTTGGAAGCAGTGGTGTTTCTGCAGAGATCTGAGTCTAATGCCGTGTACACACGGGCGGACTTTTCGACCGGACTGGTCCGACAAACTTTCCAGCGGACTTTCGACGGACTTTTGACGAACTTCCGACGGACTTTCTAACAAACGGACTTGCCTACACACGATCACACTAAAGTCCAACGGATTCGTACGTGATGACGTACACCGGGCTAAAATAAGGAAGTTGATAGCCAATAGCTGCCCTAGCGTCGCTTTTTGTCCGTCGGACAAGCATACAGACGAGCGGATTCCTGGGTCCGGCGGAGTTACGACGTAAAGATTTGAAGCAAGTTCCAAATCTAAAGTCCATCAGATTTGCGACTGGAAAGATCCGCTGAAGATCCAGTGAAGCCCACACACGGTCGGATTGTCTGCCGGATTAGGTCCGTCGGCGTCCGTCAGACCAGTCCGGTCGAAAAGTCTGACCGTGTGTACGCCACATAAGTCAGAGCTAGAGCTCTCCAATCAGCAAAGCTCATGCTTCCTACTAATTGACAAGACACTGGTGTCACAGAACATTATAAATTTGATAAACAGAAAATACTATTGAAGCCGTCTGCTTTGTGGTGCTGCAAATTTGTCCTCCTGTCTTTAAGTCAACTGACTCATTAAAATTAATGTATTCCTTGTACGATTGATGTCAACATAAAGTGCTGACATCTGGAACAGAGCCATGGAGCTGCTGATGTAAAATTCCCATTCTCGCCAATGTTATATATGTACGTCTTCATTATAATGATTAACACTTTTTTTTTCTCCAGAAACCTGCTGCTTCCAGATGGGGTACCTCCAGAGCGTCAGTGGGCTCGCTTCTACGTTAAGATCTACCGCGCTGAGGGGCTACCCAGGATGAACACTAGTATCATGGCCAACGTTAAGAAGGCACTTATCGGGGAAAACAAGGACTTGGTGGATCCCTATGTCCAAGTTACATTTGCCGGGCAAAAGGTAATTGATATGAAAAAAGTGTGGGAAATTTAAAAAAAAATACATATTCAGCTATCTGTCCCCCACCGCATCTAATGCCCCGTACACACGATCGGAAATGCCGCCAGCAAAACTTTGATAAAAGGTTTTGGTCGGAAAATGCGACCGCATGTATGCTCCATCGGACTTTTGCTGGCGGAATTCTAGCCAGCAAAAGATTGAGAGCAGGTTCTCTATTTTTCGGTCGGAAAAAGTTCCTATCTGAACATGTGTTCGTCTGTATGCAATTCGGATACGCAAAAAATCACGCATGCTCGGAAACAATTCGACGCATGCTCATAAGCATTGAACTTCATTTTCTCGGCTCGTCGTAGTGTTGTACATCACCATGTTCTTGACAGTCGAAAGTTCAGAGAACTTTTGTTTGACCGTGTGTATGCAAGGCAAGCTTGAGCGGAATTCCGTTGGAAAAGCCATCATACCTTTTTCTGACCAAAATTCCAATCGTGTGTACGCGGCATAACACCAAGAACTGAGCAATCAAACACCACCGATCGCTCAGCTCTCAGCCTGCAGAGAGCCGGTGGATGTCAGTCTCCACTCTCTGCTCTGCCCGTAAGTCCCCCCTGCCCCAGTGCTCACTGGAGCAACAGCTATGGAGAGGGTGGTAGCAGGCTGGCACAGGCTCTCAGCGGCACACTGAGAGGCCGATTCAGCTGCCGGTTCAGATGTTTGGGTGGATCAGGATTCTTCTAGGGCTTAGAACTGGCTCTGTGACTTCAGCTGAAAGTGGGTTTTAGCCCGCTCTCCACTGAATCTGGGTCACAGAAATGCAGAAAGAAGTTAACTTCTGTGATCCAGAAGAGAAGTATGGCCAAAAAAGCTTCCCTTTTAAAGGGCCAGTCCAAGAAGAACTGATATTTCATCATTTGGTAGATGTTGAAGAGTTAAAACCTCTTATAGTTCCTTTCTCTTATGGACTTTGCTTTGAGATCTCAGGTCTGTACACCTCCATTATGAAGGGCTCCATCCATCCTTGCCCTAAATTTCTGGCTTTGTACACCTCATGTGCCCACATTGAGGGGCTCCCACAATCCCTGCTTCGAAATTTGTTTTGTTTCGGATTCTATAGTTAGGTTAATCACTTTGTTTCATCATAATCGTTATGTTAATATGATTAATTTTCGTAATTCGTTTTGTATATTTGTATATTCGTGGTTTCGAATTGATCTGTATTTCGGAAGTTATTTCAGAAGATTGGCTATATTTGTTTTAACGTGTTATTTCGGGAGATTACTTATGCGCTCTGAGTCATCCCTGCTAGTCTAACGCACAAAGAGAAATAGAATGAGCTGATTGGACTATATCGACTGGAATCGTATGAATCCAAAAGAACGAATTGAACAAAATGAATTTCGGATTTATTCATTATGTTATGATTCGGATATTCTGATGGATTTATCTCAATCCAACTCAAAATTGATAAGTAGGAATCATCTTATTTCACTTTTATACCTGACTGCATTTATTGTAATATCTTTCCATTTTATATGTAGGGCATTTTTTACAATAATGAAAAATGTTAATTGCAAAATGAAAACGAAATGGATACGGATCATTCTTTATGTCGTTATGCTATTTCGGATCCAAATGAAGTGCATGAATTTGTTATTTCAATATAATTTGTTTTGAATTCATTAACATTTGTTACTATTGTGATTTGGAGATTCAGATACTTCCGAATCCCCAAATAACAAAAATGTAATCCAAATTTTGATTCATAACAAAACGAATCACACATGTCTATTCAGGAATTATGACAGGGATATCTCACTGTTGGAGCATCCAA
Source organism: Lithobates clamitans (assembly GCA_037952925.1). NCBI lineage: Eukaryota > Metazoa > Chordata > Amphibia > Anura > Ranidae > Lithobates > Lithobates clamitans. The sequence goes on from JBBGZY010000464.1 coordinate 1,071,085, forward strand.
GGTAATACTCAGCCCACCAGGCTCTAATACAACTAAAATATCACTTTTGTACTGACTGGTACTTCAAAGGAGATTACCAAAATAACCTTCCTCTGTATTCATAAGCTAAGATCCAGGCCCATTAAAGATGAAATTAACTCTGGAGCCTCCTCCCGCCACTGGCGCTGCCTCTCCCGGGCGTATCTCACCGATCCCAGAGACCGGCTACGATGGCTGCACAGAACAGTGAGAGAGGAACTGACGTTGTTCCTCCTTCTCTGTGACCCCGGGAACCAGAAGCGATGAGTTTTCGGCATTTCCGGTTCCACCTCTCTGTTTACCTGGTAAACACATGAACTTTAATGGCTTCCTAGTCTTAGTACGTAGGGTTCAATATTGAGTTGGCCCACCCTTTGCAGCTATAACAGCTTCAACTCTTCTGGGAAGGCTGTCCACAAGGTTTAGGAGTGTGTCTATGGGAATGTTTGACCATTCTTCCAGAAGTGCATATGTGAGGTCAGGAACTGATGTAGATGAGAAGGCCTGGCTTGCAGTCTCCATTCTAATTCATCACAAAGGTGTTCTATCGGGTTGAGGTCAGTTAAGTCCCTCCACCCCAAACTTGCTCATCCATGTCTTTATGGCCCTTGCTTTATGCACTGGTCCAAATCGTTTGGTGGAGGGGGGATTACGGTGTGAGGTTTTTTTTTTTAAGGGGTTGGGCTTGGCCCCTTAGTAAAGGGAACTCCTAAGGAGTCAGCATACCAAGACATTTTGGAAAATGTCATGCTCCCAGGGGGATGGTCCCCTTCCTGTTCCAACATGACAGTTCACAAAGCAAGGTCCATAAAGACATGGATGAGCGAGTTTGGTTTGGAGGAACTTGACTGGCCTGCCCTCAACCCAATAGAACACCTTTTAGGATGAATTAGAGCGGAGACTGCGAGCCAGGTCTTCTCGTCCACATCAGTGCCTGACCTCACAAATGCGCTTCTGGAAAAAATGGTCAAACATTCCCATAGACACACTCCTAAACCTTGTAGACAGCCTTCCCAGAAGAGTTGAAGCTGTTATAGCTGCAAAGGGTGGGCCAACTCAATATTGAACCCTACGGACTAAGACTGGGATGCCATTAAAGTTCATGTGCCTGTAAAGACAGGTGTCCCAATACTTTTGGTAATATAGTGTATATTGGCTGTCTTATTGTGCACCATTAAAACAATTTGGACTTTTACACTTTTGGTCTGGCGTTTCTGCTGGTTTATGTGTTGTCCTGCACTGTGTCTCTGTGTGGAGGCAGCCATCTTCGCAGAGGCAGGGCTTTGCTTCATTATGTGAAATCCTCCAGCAAGGAGAACAGTGAACAACACATTAGTGATATTGCCAAATGTCACTCTATATCTCCTGAGGTTGGCAGTTAGAAGCAACAGTGCCTTAGATGATCTCACACGGCAGATATAAAGGTAGGAGTACCTTGATACACTCACATACCAGGAAGTACGCTGCTATTTCTTCAGGAGGAATTTTAGACCAACAGTTTTTCAGGACACTGCTTGGGTACACTTCTAGATGTTCTCTAAGCTATAACATAGTAAATCTTCAGGATAACAAATCTTCTTGAGTCCAGGCCTACTTTGAGACGACATGGATACCAGCAAGCTCAAAGACTAAGTTAGCCTACCATCCAGCTGAGCAAAGTGAATGACAATATCTGGGCACTCAGGATTGAAGCTGCTCCTCTAAGTCATTTTATCTGAAAAATGCCCGCGTTTGACTTCAGTACATCTGTACAAATAACAGCTCAACATAAGAACCTCAAACTTCTCACTTGTTAACGTTTTTAGACGAATGCGTACAATTCTCAGGATGTATCTCCTTTATTTCACAGTTATCATGCCTTAATGTCAGAGAACAGGAAGCCTAAGACAGAGTGAGAGCTTTAATAACCCCCAGATCCTGGCAGAAGCAATTATTTTATATCCCTATGGCTCAGCGCTGGCAGTTAAGGGCAGGAAACAGCGCAAATTTAATAATGTCACAACCTACCACCAGTTTTTAATTCAACCAATAAAGCATATTTCACTGGAACAAGCCTACTCCTCAAGTCTTTTCCATAAATTAACTCCGGCACAAGAAGCGTTTTAGCAATTCATGAAACGGCCCCGTATTCCTGGGAGGATTTGATGATTATATTTTACGCTGTCAGCGAGCAGAAACTACCTAGAGTTAAATTTGTCCAACTTTAAAAGCTGGCATCAATTATGGAGGACTGGAGCAAGACCGGAGGGGGGTGATAAGGCAGGATTGCCATCTAGTGGACTAATGGTAGTATTGCACATTAACTTCTTCATATACACTACTTATTTCCAAAATGCATTGGACCCAATAAACTATGAGCCCTGTGAGATTAAGGCTTCATGCACATGGTAAAATTAAAATACTTCTATTTACACTGGATCTTTCTACTAGTGGCTCGCAGAAAAATCCACTGTATAAATTGCTTATTTCAGTGAGTAATTATGAGTGTTTATAGGCGTTTATAAACGCATGCTCAAAAACTCATTCTATTTGCTAGAATATTCATTTATTCTGGCCACTGGAGTTCATTTACATACCTACACGCCTTCATACATGCGTTTATGCATATATGTGTGTAAATTATGTCAGTATTCGTCTCTGTGAGCGCAGCATTGGGTCATTCTTTTTTTTTTTTTATGCACATAAATGCTGCTCTGAAATACGAACCTAAATGCCACAATGTGCATGGACACATTGGCTGAAATAGTGCTGCGTTCAGAAGCATAAAATAAAATGCCTTTAAGGCTTTGTTCACACTAGAGGCAAGGACTACCGCTCCTCTGAAAAGTGATCCATGCTCAAATCACTTTTCAGAGGCATTTGACAGGCGGTGAGGGGGCAATGGGATTGATTTACTAAAACTGGAGAGTGCAAAATCTGGTGCAGCTGTGCGCAAAAACCAATCCGTTTCTAAGCTTAATTGAACAATCTGAAGTTAGAAGCTGATTGGCTACCATGCACAGCTGCACCAGATTTTGCACTCTCCCAATATGTCGCCTGCTCACTGCCCATTTTAATCCCCTAAGGCTAGTCTGTTCATACCTGAGGGTTTTTGTAAACATGAGCAGGATCTTGCATCTTTGCTTGTGTTTACTAAACGCGTGAAAAACACATGTCCCATTTGCGCTGCCATCTATTGTTTATGGCACCCCAAACACAACAAGCAGACAGAAAAATGTGCAAGAAATGCAAATCTAAACTGCAAAAGGCTCAACATTGGGGAAGCTACATGCAGAGGTATACGTACAGGGGTTTGCGACCGGCCTCATGCTGCAAGGGGCCTCTGTCCGGCACATCTGGATGGGAGGGGCGGTGGGGGTGGCAGTGTGGCCGATTCCTCCATGCAGCCTCTGAATGTCCACTGCTCCTCTCCCTGCTGCAGACAGCAGCTACAGGAAGGAAATCGAGGGCTTTAATTGCTCTACATGCCACAACCACCGCCTCCCTATCCCTGTCCTGCTGCCCTGGCATAGCTCCCAACTGTCCCTGGTTTCGAGGGACTGTCCCTGATTTGGAGCAATGTCCCTCTATCCCTCTTTCCTCCTCATTTGTCCCTCATTTTGGTCTGATCCATAAAATTGTATATAAAATGCACTTTTTATCTTTCAAAAAGTGTTCCTCAGCGCTAAACCTTTCATCCACTTTCTAAATTGCTGCATTTGTACATATTAAAAGCCAATATAAAGGAATAATAGTGGTACAAAAAGTCTTTGTAGATTTAATGAACCTTTTTTTTGGTTAATTCTCCTTTAAGGGGGTGTGGCAGGGGGCGTGTCCTATGCCTACATACGTTTGTTAGTAGGTGTCCCTCATTCCCATCTCAAAATGTTGGGAGATATGCCCTGGGCCCCTGTGTACTCCCCTGGCCCTCCCTCACTCCCCCCCCCCCGGCACCGCTGCCAGGTTTCCCCCTCCCACCTCCCACCGGCTGCTGCGGGGGATCTGTCAAGCTGTGTTATTTACCAGCCCCTCCCTTGTCTTAATGAATAGAGTTAATGATCAGTAACGATCACTGACTGTTTTGTTTTTTTTTTCTTCTTTTTTTTTTTTTCATTCATAGCTGAGGCAAAGTAAACTGTGTTTGTGAATAAACAGGAAGCTCTGTACAGAGCTATTCCTGTTCATCCATTCTGTGCTGATGAGTCTTCAGAGATGGAGACTGTGGTGTCCTCAATCTCCTTTCTCTGTCTCAACAGTGAAACATCAGAGGTCCGTTTAGAGCCCAATGGGGGTCCTAAAATTAAAAAAATAATAATAGTAAAAAATACAATTATAAAAAAATTAATAAAATGGTAAAAAATAATAAAAAAATTAAAGTGGATGTAAACCCTGACATATACCCAGTGAAGTGAACAGGCTCAGACAATACACAGAGATGAAACAAATCTTCCTACATAAGTTTTACATGTATATCTGCTGTCTTCAACTTTCTACATTCTTTAGAAAGTGCATATCATATTAGAAATCTTTCTTCCTGCTTCAGCAGGGGGAGGGGCGTCTGGGCATACAATGTGTGACAGCTGATTGGAGGAAAGGCAACCCCCCTACCCGGCCCCGCCCTCCACATAGGCAGAGGAATGAAGAAACTTGCAGAGCTGTGCTGTGAATAGAGTCAGAAAACAGGGGTGATTGGCGCTGTTCCAAAAAAGACTAGTGTGGTATATCAAGTGAACTGTGACACAACCCACGCATAAATAACAGTGTATAAGATGAAGACAAATTAAGTGAAAAAGACTAAAGTATGTGCAACACCTGCCCTCATGAAAAAGTGCAGCGTGTATTCACTCCTTAGTGAACCAAAAATAAATCAAGATCTACGTGAATCAAAAAAATTTTTTGTGAATGGAAATGGATTCCCAAGCAAACTATCAGAAAATCCTTAAAATCATATATTCATAGTAATAAACATCAATGTGCATATACTTTAAAAAACAGTAGTGTGTAAATAAAAATGAAATCTATAATCACAAATGTATATGAGAAAATTAAATTAAAATAAAAATAAAAATAAAAATAAAAATAAAAAATTCTTCATAAATCTAGAGTCCACAAAAAAGTGTCCCACAAAATATAAGTAAATTGTAAAATGAAAAGGGGCCTTTGGTGCAAAATTCTTCATAAGGTGCAAATCGTGAATCTTTTAAATCCTAGCAATGGTCTTAATGCCGTGAAGTCCTCCTGTCATCCAAAACGCCCCCCAATGTGCCCTCACTCACCGAAGGGGGACACCCCTGCAGGGGTATCAGGCCTGTCAGCTGTATCTCGCAGCTATGGTCCTTAGTAGGGGCTCCTATTCGGATCTCCACTCTCGGTGTCCGGGCTGGCTCCAATCAATCTCCACAAGCACATCCATATGAAATAAAAATGAATCCCATCGCGTAATTCCGTAAAAAATAATAAGGCTTTATAGAATGTCTAAAATCAGACATTGTTAGTCTGATTTTAGACATTCAATAAAGCCTTATTATTTTTTACGGAATTACGCGATGGGATTCATTTTTATTTCATATGGATGTGCTTGTGGAGATTGATTGGAGCCAGCCCGGACACCGAGAGTGGAGATCCGAATAGGAGCCCCTACTAAGGACCATAGCTGCGAGATACAGCTGACAGGCCTGATACCCCTGCAGGGGTGTCCCCCTTCGGTGAGTGAGGGCACATTGGGGGGCGTTTTGGATGACAGGAGGACTTCACGGCATTAAGACCATTGCTAGGATTTAAAAGATTCACGATTTGCACCTTATGAAGAATTTTGCACCAAAGGCCCCTTTTCATTTTACAATTTACTTATATTTTGTGGGACACTTTTTTGTGGACTCTAGATTTATGAAGAATTTTTTATTTTTATTTTTATTTTTATTTTAATTTAATTTTCTCATATACATTTGTGATTATAGATTTCATTTTTATTTACACACTACTGTTTTTTAAAGTATATGCACATTGATGTTTATTACTATGAATATATGATTTTAAGGATTTTCTGATAGTTTGCTTGGGAATCCATTTCCATTCACAAAAAATTTTTTTGATTCACGTAGATCTTGATTTATTTTTGGTTCACTAAGGAGTGAATACACGCTGCACTTTTTCATGAGGGCAGGTGTTGCACATACTTTAGTCTTTTTCACTTAATTTGTCTTCATCTTATACACTGTTATTTATGCGTGGGTTGTGTCACAGTTCACTTGATATACCACACTAGTCTTTTTTGGAACAGCGCCAATCACCCCTGTTTTCTGACTCTAATCTTTTTGGAATTGCACATTGGTGCGATTCTGCGCTGGGGGGCTGCAGTTCCTTTTTTTACCTAAGCGCGGAACTATTGGTTTTACATACTGTGCTGTGAATAGACAAGCTCTTTGCTCATCTGTCTCAAAGTTCCCTCCCCGACACAAATTTTCAGTTGCTTTTATCTTCTGCCTCGGAGAGCTTGTCAGAAGTTATCATGCTGATAACAGAAGAACGAAGCAGCAGAAAGATACGGGACTTAGGGCTTTGGAGAGAGATGAGAAAGCACTACATATATATGTGCCCAGGTCAGATTACATGAATGGGGTTTACATCAACTTTAAATAACAAAAATTTAAAAACTACTGACACAAGTGGCGGAAGTACAGAGGTCCCAAAAGTCGCACTTGTAGCTAAAGGGGGAGTGGTTGTGGGGTGGTAAAAGTGTGACTCAACCGTGTGGTTTTACTACCTTTCAACCTCCTGTGTAAAAGGGTGCTAAAAGCGGCATTTTCTTTTGCCCGTGTGATGCCTAGAGCTCCCATTCACACAGAACGCTGTGCAAGGTGTGAGCAATGTGTTGCAATGCAGTGAAAATAATTTTGGGGAACACAAACACACATAAATGTGTATAAATGCAATGGAGCACATGTAAACGCAACTCTGGGAACAAAAAAAAAATGTAGTTTTCTTGATGACCTGTCGTTCTCCACGACAAAAACTTCACATTTGTCATTTTAAGATCTCCTGCGATTTTAAATTGCTCTACAATCACAAAACAATTTACATTTACATCACAAAACACGTTCGGGTGCCATTTATTTTTAATGACGCCTAAAAGCGGTGTGGTTTTGCTGTGATTATCACGTGGCAATGGCAGCAAAACTGCTCCTTTTTTTGGGCCACCAGCTTCCCACGTTTTGGTTTGCCGCAATTGCTAAAGTGCTAAAATAGCGGCAAAACCGCACTTGGCTTTAGGTGCCGTTGAAAGCGAATGTCACCTGAACATGCGTTTTGCGATTGTAGTGTGGTTTGAGGTTGCGATTCTGCCTGAGATCCGAAAACGCCAAATGTAATGGAGCCAAATGACATGTAAAAGCGCACGTGGAAATTCCTGCAAAACACTTGGTTTTGTGAATATTCCCTAAAATAGGACCCATGCCTAATACACCAGTGCAACCTTTGATACCTAAGGGCCCCCCCCCAGTCCATACCAGACCCAAAAAGGCCCTGCTCCTTAACAACAAGCTTTTACTGCACTGTGCAGGGTGGTTGTGCCAGTTTCATTCTGGGACACTGTCCTGGGCAATCCGTGACACATGGTCACCCTATCCTCCTAGTGCTTAGCTCCAACCATCTACTCCAGCCTCTGCTGTGGCGGCCCCCTGCTCAGAGGAAAAATAACTGCATTTGAGAGTCTTATTCTACTCAGTTTGAGGTGAGGCCGGGTGCCACGGATGGAACCACATGTCATGAGGGAGTCAAGCAGAGACCCATACAGAAAGGATGGCAGCTGAACTGCTGCTGGAGGAAGACAGATGACAACCATGGATGGATGGGAGGAGGAGGTCACATTCTTAGATCTCAGGGGTTCATGCTAAGACATGTAGCCCTTCATTTTTGGGGGATGTGACCCCTTAAAATTGAAGCACTACAGGTCCCAGCATGAACCTCTCAGAGCTGAGGATAGGACACCCCCAAGGACAAGAAGTCCCAGCATGAACCCTTGAGGTCTAAGGATGTGACCCTCCACCAAGAGTTATCAGTAGTTGGACTTGGACTTCAAATCACATGCTTGTTTTAATAGTGTTTTTCAAAATGTTGAAGTTTTTTTTTTGGGGGGGGGGCTGGTAGTGCAAGTAGCTGGTCTTGCCTAGGACCACTCCTTACTCACTTTGAACCCCAACAATGTTTCAGGCATGCTCTTTGTGTTGCAGGGGAAGACGTCCGTCCAGAAGAGTAGCTATGAGCCCATGTGGAACGAGCAGATTATATTCACTGAGATGTTCCCACCTTTGTGTAAGAGGATGAAAATACAGATCCGAGATTCTGACAAAGTCAATGATGTCGCCATTGGGACTCACTTCATAGACCTGCGCAAAATCTCCAACGAAGGCGACAAAGGTAAGGCTGACATTTCCAGGGACCATTAGGTGGATTTAAGACATTGGACTCCATTCACTAAAGCCTTCACTATTTGGATCACGTGACCCTTTTTTTCCCAAATATCGCATGCAATACTGAACCTGTGAAATCCTTATCCCTTTATGCGGTATTTACATCAAAAAGCAAAGACGCTCAGGAAAATACAGCATAAAACAACATTAAAATCAATTCCCTAAAATAAATAAATAAATGCATGTGTTAAATAAGAATTGGTCTTCTTCGGGTCTGGTATGGATTTTGAGGGGGACCCCATGCCAAAATAATTAAAAAAAAAAATACTCTGGGCTCCCCCTCCAAGTCTATACCTGACCCTTATTCTAGCATGCAGCTGGCAGGCCAGAGAAGGGGGGGGGACGAGCGCCCACAACCCCAACCCCCCCCCTCCCCCACAAACCATACCAGGCCACATGCCCTCAACATGGGGAAAATGCACCTTGTCCCCATGTTGACGAGGACAAGAATCTCCTCCCCACCCACAACCCTGGCCCAGTGGTTATGGAGATGTTCTCAGAGTTTGGAAGCCCCCCTTAAAAGGGGCCCCCAGATCCCACCCCACCGTAAGTGAGCAAGGTGTACATAACTACATACCCCTACTCATTCACCAAAAAAAATGGTCAGAGCAAATAAAAACAAAGACACAGCTTTTGACAAGTCATTTATTAAAAACCCCCTCAAAAATTAAATGCCCCCCAAAGTAGATCCAGCTTCAATCACAATGGAAGCCACTGCCTACCCGCCACTAAATGCAGTAAGGGGCGGGTTCACCCGGTGACAGCACTGGGTGACCCCCATCCCCTTGTGACGTCATCAACCCACTATTCCCCATTTCTGTAGATCAGGGAATACAGAATTAGCAGTGATAATATAATAGATAGAATAGGAGTTAAGCCAGCCATACAGGGTTCAAAATTCATCTGGTTCAGCAGGAACCAGCCAAGTTTTGATCAAATTATGAGCAGGTTGGTTACATAGTTAGTAAGGTTGAATAAAGACACCAGTCCATCCAGTTCAACCTGAGTGAGTACACCCTCACATCAGTCCCTACCCTTAAGGAGCCCACAATCCAAGGTCCCCAACTCACATTCATATACTAGGGCCAATTTTTGGACAGAAGCCAATTAACCTACCAGCATGTCTTTGGAGTGTGGGAGGAAACCGGAGCACCCGGAGGAAACCCACACAGGCACAGGGAGAACATGCAAACTCCAGGCAGGTAGTGTCGAGGTTGGGATACAAACCAGCGACCCTCCGAACCAGCGACCCTTTTTACTGCTAGGCGAGAGTGCTACCCACTACACCACTGTGCAGCACTGTGCCGCTGTTGTACACGAATTATCTATCGATCGACTTTTGTACAACCAGCCTGTTGGAAACATTTTTCTCGATCAGCGCCGCCAGCTGCAGCCGGCAGTGCTGATTACTGTTATCTGACAACAGGGAAATCTCCCCACTGTCAGAACTCAATAGCTCAGCGGCAGGGATTCCCCCATTCTAGCATCCTTAGCAATGTCCTAGCAATAAGACATGATAGGATGGTGCTATTAGATTGTAAGCTCCTTCAGGGCAGGGACTAATGTGAATGTGCAATATATATGTAAAGAGCTGCATAAATTGATGGCACTTTTTTATTAAATAATAAATAAATCTCTGGGGGGTTTTCTGCCAGGCTTCGGGAGGAACATTGATGGTCTACACCAGGGATATGCAATTAACGGACCTCCAGGTGTTGCAAAACTACAGGTCCCATCAAGCCTCTGCCTCTGGGTGTCATGGTTGTGGCTGTCAGAGTCTTGCTATGCCTCATGGGACTTGTAGTTTGACAACAAGTGGAGGTCCTCTAATTGCATATCCCTGGTCTACACCTATAGCAAGGACATTATTCAACTTTATTCAAAGCTGCACAGTTTGTTTTTATCTACAGGCCCTTCTTACCTGCTTAATCAGTTATTTGACAAAAGTGAACAAACCCTTTAAATTAGATTTTAGATTGATAACTTCCTCTCTGTCTTGTGCAGGTTTCCTCCCAACCCTGGGTCCAGCTTGGGTTAACATGTACGGCTCCACACGGAACTACACCCTAATGGATGAGCACCAAGATCTGAACGAGGGGCTCGGAGAGGGGGTGTCATTTCGGGCCCGGTTGCTCTTGAGTCTTGCTGTAGAGATTTTAGACACAAGTTCTCCAGAGCTCACCAGCTCCACCGATGTGACGGTGGAAGGAGCGTCCCCGGTGGCTGATGTAAGTTTTGATCCTTTCTGAGCTCATACATTTTACAATTCAGGTGCAATACTTGTACAACTCACCTCCTATGCACAATTAGGGTCACCACACACTCTGCAATCTGCCTCTACAATCTCTGTGCAATCAATTTTATGATTTTTTTGATTATGATTTAACCAGTTGCCGGCTACAGGGTAGCCGTGCTGCGCAGGATCACGTATATATACGTAATTCTGCACTTCTGGATATCAGACGCGAGAGTGAGCCGCCGGCTGCTCCCTCGCGCTTTGATTTTACACAGTGGGAGCTGATCAGCGGGTCCCATGGACCCAATGTCCACCGGCAGCCGCTGATCGTTCGGCACACAGGCAGAATGGAGGTCTGTCTATGTAAACAAGGCAGATTGCCATTTTGTCAGTACAGAAGGCATGGATCCCGTGTGCCTATAAAGCAGGAACATGTAACATGTTACCAATGCTGCATGCATGCCCCCGCCTCCTCCCCGTAGCAGCAGTATGGGGAGAAGTTCCCGTACTAGCTGCCTATATGGCTGCATCATTCAGACACTCAGTTTTCTAAGGCCCTGTTTACATCTGGTAATTTGCGGTTTTACTGTGATTGTTGCACAATAAATCATGTGCCAATCGCGGCATATCGCAACATGCGAAGCTTGTCGCCCAAAATGGAGCAGGAGCTTCTTTTGGGCGACAACCTTCACGTGAGTCGGTTTGCCAGAGATGCCAAATGATTTAACTAGTGACACTCATGGCAAAACCGCACCGCATTTGTGGAGCCATTAAAAATGAATGCATAGTGTGTTTTACCACTATTACTGTGCGATTTAGAATCCTAAATCGCCACATGTGAACGGGGCCTTAATCACTATCTAACAATTTTATGACCTACCCCCTACCTCTGTGACTTTTCCTTTTTCCCATTCCATAGCTCTATAAATCTCTATACTTAGGGTGTATAACAACATTATAATGTGCCCCTAATTCCAGCCATTCCTTTTTTATGTGTCCTCAGAATTGTACCGGTAAGATGGAGGAATTCTTCCTCTTCGGAGCTTTCCTGGAAGCCACCATGATAGATCGCAAGAGCGGAGATAAACCCATCAGCTTCGAGGTTACAATAGGTGAATGTTTTACCCTTTTCTGTGTATCTAGTGAATTAAAGAGCCCCTGTCATGTCACACGTATACGAGAGAAGCGGGTATTTCATCAGATTTAATATAGAAATGTAAAAACTGCGTTTAGAGACTACTTAGCAGCTAACACTTCACTAGACATATAGTGCAAATAATCATATAAACATTAGTGCAGCGCCCAAATAATTGTGAACCAAAAGTCAATTATGAACAAAGTAATATATGTATATGGGACCCAGGTCCCCCCAACACTCAAGATGGTAGAGGATCCAACAGGATCATATAATAAATTAGAAATGTTGAATCAATAAACACTGCAAAAAATTTTGAAATATGAAAAGAATGTGGAAAAACTGTATCACTCAAAGTTCATGAATACGTCATCATGTAGTAGTCTACCATAGAAAATGAGTTCCATGAGTTGCAGAGAAATCCCCCTTGAAAGGACACAGCAGGTTAAAACTTTTCCTCTTAGTGCAGTCCGCCGCCATATCATAAAATTGGCACACTTACCAGAAGGTGTGGACTCTTATACTGATCAGTATTGAGTCAATCATGCAATCATGAGGAAACACCTCCACCAAATCCAACATGGACAGACCAATGTTATGGAAATCGCCCCATCCACGGTTAAAGGGAGAGGTTCCACCTTCAGACAGCACGCTCCCAATACACGGCACACCACATCAGGCGGGAAGGCAATTCACGGTCATATGCATAAGAAATAAACAGCCACACATAGTGTAAAACTGCAACGTATCATTTAATGTAAAAAATGGATGTACACTTACAAAAATCCAATTAAAATTGCACTTCTTCAACAATTCATGAAGATCGCAATGACTCCACGAGCCTCAACTGAGGCGTTTCGTCCTATTGGACAGCCCCAGATGAAGTCCAATAGGATGAAATGTGCCGAGTGACGCTCTTTGAGTCATTGTGATCTTCTTGAATTGTTGAAGGATTACATAGCGGGATATTAATTGGATTTTTGTAAGTGAACATCCGTTTTTTACATTAAATGATACGTTGCAGTTTTACACTATGTGTGGCTGTTTGTTTCTTATGCATATGACCGTGAATTACCTTCCCATTTGATGTGGTCTGCCGTGTATTGGGAGCCTGCTGTCTGAAGGTGGAACCTCTCCCTTTAACCACGGATCGGGTGATTTCCATAACATTGGTCTGTCCATGCTGGATTTGATGGAGGTGTTTCCTCACGACTGCATGATTGACTTAATACTGATCAGTATATGAGTCCACACCTTCTGGTAAGTGTGCCAATTTTACTATATGGTGGCGGACCGCACTATGATGAAAACGTTTTAACCTACTGTGACCTTTCACGGGTGATTTCTCTCCAACTCATGGGACTCCTTTTCTGTGGTGGACTACTACATGATGATGTATTCATGAACTTTGAGTGACACAATTTTTCCACATTCTTTTCATGTTTCAACATTTTTTGCAGTGTTTATTGATTCAACATTTCTAAATTATTGTATGATCCTGCTGGATCCTCTACCATCTTGAGTGTTCATAAGCCTTGGGGGACCTGGGTCCCATATACATATATTACTTTGTTCATAATTTACTTTTGGTTCACATTATTTGAGCGCTGCACTAATGTTTATATGATTTCATCAGCTTTATTTAATAAAAATAATTTTACGGGTGTCTAAAAGTATACAGAAGTTTCTAATATTTTTGTAAAATGTTTTAATCCCTTGGAGTGAGATCAGTGCACTGACTTAATTTGTTTTGAATGAGAAGTGTATATTTGTGCATTGTGCTAATGACAGAAATGTGCGAAAATACTGTATATCAATTGTTGGCTTTCAAAAATGTCATGCTCCCTGTTTCAATCAACAAGGAGCATGACGTGTGTTATTTGGAAGCTCTAACTGTCTCAGCAGGGGGAATATGGACCTCTCAGAGAGACCACTGCTTCCACACTGAGAGCATGGGTCCACACTGAGAGCATGGGGACAGACTTTACTATTCAGGCTGCGGCTGCTTTCTAAACAAATCTGTAAGACTTTGCACACCTTTTCGATACACCTGGAATGTATTTAGCTTATAGGTAAAATGATAGTTAAAGCCCAACTTGGAGCACATAAAAAATGATCCCTTGCAATGGGGCTGCACTTCAAAAGTTAATTGCTCTAGGGGAGAGGAGAAACGGTTTTACTTACCTGATCCTCCGCTTCCCCTGCAGATGGTGCTCCCACACGATCAAGCAGTGAACTGTCCATCTGTGTCCTCCTCAAGTCCATTGCAGGGTTATGGACCCTTCTCTGGTCTCGATGATATCAGGATCTTAGACCGATGGAGCGTGGGGGTGCAGACGCTGCTGGGACAGGTCTAACTGTTGGGGAAGAGCAGAGGATCGGGTGTGTAAATCTCTTTTTATCTTTCCACAGTCCCACTGCAAGGGAACATTTTTTATTTGAGTTGGGCTTTAAATTTACATTTAAAGATGTAAGTACAGTATATATGGTTTTTATGTGGTTTCTTAAGTATGTTTAGGACTTGTAGCATCTTTTTTCGTTAGCCATGTTATTTTGTAACCTATTGATTAACCAATCTCAAAGTGCAATTTCACCTAAAAAAGAAAATCCTACTTATCCTCCTCCTACTTCCCCCCTCCTCTTATTGTAAACTCTCTCTTCTGCTTAGACAGGTCCCGGGAGGCTGTGGGATTATTCAGATAGCACAGCTTTTGCATGCACAAAGGGGAGCTGGCTGTGAAGCATCAGGAAGTCACAGCCGGCTTCCCACAGTCAACATGGTGGCACCGGGCACCCGAAGCCTGGAGAAGACAGTGCTGGATCCCTAGACTGGTATTAGCAGCTGCTGACTTTAAATTTTTTTGTTAACCTGGCTGAAATTCATCTTTAACTGTCATTTACTGAGCGCAATGGTTTAAAACATTAAACTCATATATGAATGAGGAAGTGGAGAAACTGATCCCCTGAGCTACCCACCATGTTGCTCTTTTTGAACAGCTCTGCACAGTACGTCAGTTAGAAAGAGACAGTCTGAAAGCAAGCAGTTTCTGCTGTATTTTTTCTTTTCAAAATCTATGATGCTTTGCGATACCATTGTCACAGGTTCACTTTATATTAAATTGTTAAAATATGTTTATAAATAGTAAATAACAATACATTTAAAACATTTAAAAAACAACTCCCAAACCAAGATGGTTTGTTGTTAAAGATTAGGCTATTTAATGTTCTTGCTGTCGTTGTATCTTATAGGAAACTATGGGAACCAAGTTGATGGGACGACCCGGCCAAGTCTTCGGAAAAAAAAGGAAGGCGGTGATGGGGTAGAGGAAGAGACAGAACTCTTACAGAACTCCAGTGAGGATGAAGCAGAGGATGATGGGGAAATGCAGTCCGTCTCCTCTTCACCAGCAATGAAACCCTTTATAACAGACAGGTGAGACAGACATACACCAGGTCTGATCATCAAAGGCCGACCAAAAAGTTGCCTTTCAGTGACTATTATGCTGTTATGCTGAACCTCTGGCTTCACTGCTTTCTGAGTCTCTAATCCTTAACAAGTATCCAGTCTTCCTAGTACATGTTTAGTATTCATGTGTTATACAGCCCATTAAAGAGACCATAAATTGATTCACATTAGACCTTCTACCTTGCAACCTGAAGTCCCTACCACACTCATATACAACCAAAGGCCAATTTGGGAGAAAGCAAACTAACCTACCAGGATACTTTATACTTGGTGGAAAACCTACAAAGACTCATAGAAAACAGACACTTTCTATGAAGATGTTGTCCCCGTGTCATTTCAAGAAGTGGTCATCTTGAACATTTTTGGCCTTCTGTAGATGCCTCTTATGATGGTGTATTTCACAGTCACAAAGTCACCAAAAAATATAAAATCCAAAGCAGAACATGTTTGCCATATTCATCATACTAAAAATAAATATTCTTAATACCGTGCCTTTCCTTCGATAGATAAATATAACAAAAGCACAAATAACAGTCAATATTCCAAAGAAGCCACCTCCACCAACCTTTACCCACAAACAGTAAAGTGCCTCAAGTCCACAGATAAAACACATTGCCTAAATTTTAAATTGAAAGTGCTAATAGTGATGATAATGTCTTCACAGTATATCAGTAAATGTATCCAAAGCATTTTCATTGCAATACATAAAGCAGTGTATTTATTAAGAAAAATTGCTGTGCTTTCACACAGCCATCACAAATAATCAATGTAGTGTGTCTAATATGTGTATTTCTTATGACTGTCAGCTCCATTTAGTGGACATAATGCAGGATTTCCTGATTATGGCCACTAGATGGAGCTGACAATCATAGAATATACGCATATTAGATTTTATTATTTATTTATTATTATATTATAGGGATTATTAGTGAAGGCCATGCGAGAGCTGAGGCATGGGCACAGGAATTTTCTTTTTATTAATAGACCCCTAATTGTTCTTTCCACATTCTTTTCTGTGGGCTTCCATCTCCATTTAGGAGAACTTCACTGATTGACTGTATAGTTTTAGTGGTGTGTTATGTTGACTATATCAGTCTGTGAGTTTCTATTGACCTTCTCAGATGGTCTGAATGAAAACTACATTTTGGTGTGGCCATAGGGAAATATCAACAGACAACGAGAAATGCAGGGGTTTCAGTTAAACCCTGGGCACCGTTGTGGAAATAGGTAAAGTACAATGGATAACTGTGAGTGATGCCAAGAGTAGTGGGTTTAAGGAAAAATTCAAGGAATGGCACTCTGTATATACCATACATGGCTGATGCCCCTGAAAGCTGAAAATCACTGTAGTAGACACCGCTGCTGTACACACAGAAGGTCTGCCACTGGCAAGGGCAGCTTTCAGAGAATGCTTTGCATTTTCTGAATGAACACAAAGCATTGTTTGACTTGGGGAGGTGGAGAGCGTGACGTCACCCACCTTGTGCAATCAGAGAAAACATTGCATTAATTCAGGAAGTGCAAAGCATTCTCTGAATGCCCCCTGTGCCGACTGGCCGACTTCCTGTGGGGCAGCTGCTCAGCAGGGGACCTGGACATTAGTGGAAATCAGTAGAGTAGCGGTGCCTACTCCAGTAATTTCCATCCTCTAAAGGTATCCGTCACATATGGGTATATACATAATTATATTGATCCAAGTTATACCTAGAATTCTTCTTTAAAGGGATTTGATGATAGAGCAACCTCCCCATCATGACACACAGTAACCCCTTCTAATTTCAATGAGCATCTACCACCATATCACATGTCAGTGCCCTTTTTATAACACACAGAGCACCCCTCCCATAACAGAATTTTCCATCTGACTTATTGCTATGAGTTGCATACTTTACTTCAGATTTTATGTGGTGTGTCTCTCAGTGAGATGTAATCCCAGTATGGAATGGCCTCTACATAGCCCTTATTGTGTCAGCTGTCACTCATCTCATCCGCCTGTTGTATGTGTTTATCTGCAGAAACTACTTCCACCTCCCGTACTTTGACCGCAAGCCTTGCATCTATATTAAGAGCTGGTGGCAGGACCAGAGGAGAAGACTCTACAATGCCAACATAATGGACAAGATTGCAGACAAGCTGGTCAGTAATAGCAAGATTTATTCAGCTGTTTCTGAAGTCCCCTTTCCCTAGAGGGGTGGGCTTCCTCTTTAAGTTTTTGAAAATGACACTTCTAGAGTCCTTTGTTGAAACTCAACTCCGGAAAACCTGAAAATTCTCCATAGCAGCGGGGCTGTGCCTGCACTGTAAAGGTTAAATGTTCATTTAGTCTAGGGGCTGCAAAAGCACCTTTAACTTATCCAATTCTTCACTCTCCTGGAAAATAGTGGTCCCCCATGCTCTGGCAGTGGACTGTCCCTCGGCATCTTCACGTCCAATGCAGGGCTATCAACCCTGCATAGGTCATGACGATGCCAGAACTTTAGACCACTGGAGCATAGGAGAGAAGATGCTGCAGGGACCAGTCTAGCAGTGTAGAGAAGCAGAGGGTTGGGTAAGCAAATCTACTTTTCCATGTCCCCTAGACCTAAAAAAGCAGTTGACCCTTGCAATGCGG
Organism: Lithobates clamitans; assembly: GCA_037952925.1. Classification (NCBI taxonomy): domain Eukaryota; kingdom Metazoa; phylum Chordata; class Amphibia; order Anura; family Ranidae; genus Lithobates; species Lithobates clamitans. The sequence goes on from JBBGZY010000464.1 coordinate 1,088,998, forward strand.
GCACAGCCCCACTGCAAGGGAGAATTTTCAAGCTTCCTGAAGTTCAGCCTTAATGTCTTATACTATAATGCCCCCATACCTGGAGTGGAGTTAAAGCTGAATGAGACAAAGGCAACCCTTTCAGTGGAGCCCCCCAAACTACTAGGGTTAAATACTTGTTTAATATAGAGGATAAGTCTAAGGGATAAGCTTGTAGGCAGATGCAGTCTACTTTCTCCGCTGCAGGTGGTGCTCTTCTGCAGCAGCACTGCAGTTGGAAAGGAAGTCAGGATGAACATGGTTCCTCTATGGTTTCCTGGGTCACTGGAGAAGCATCCAATTGGATGCTGCCACCCCATGTGACTCTAGCAGCCATCTTTAATCAGGCAGAGCCTTTATAGGGCCCTGGCTCCCAGGTTTGGCACACATTTGCAAGTTGTTAGAGTAGGGACAGGTACCCCGCTTGGTAGGGACAGTACTAGCGTCAGGGAAAGGTTTCTGAAGAGGAGGGGATGCATAGGGTTTGCAACGTCTATGGACACCTTCCTGTTCGGGACATGAGACGGCCAGGCCACATTCCTCCCCTCTCTACAGACAGCTTGGCTACATTCTGCTCTCTACACGCTGTTGGAACTGTGAGTGTTCCAGTTTGGGCTGCCTTTCCACTGGGTTATTTTTCAATTGTCTCTACATTATTTCTGTGCAAGGTCTTTCATTGCACTGGGATCAAGTGTTTTTTTTTTGCCGCACCAAGCTGCACCCCACCTACAAGCTGTATTACTGTATTCTAACCCATGCTCCAGCTGGATTCAGATCTTTCCTCAAGCTATAGGCGGTTGGCAGTCACTGGGCATTATTACCTACAACTCAAAATTGGAAGTAAACGCCTGCATTTTGATTTTTACCTACAGGTAAGCTTATAATAAAGATTACTTGTAAGTAAAATGAACATCTCCTAAACATGCACAGTTTAGGAGATATTGCAGTTAGCAGCAGCTGGTGATGTCACGTCAGGCGTTTTGAAGGAACGGCATACCCGTGCTGTTCCTTCAGAGCTCTGTGCCGTAGCTGTGACGTCATCGTGGCTTGGCCATTCAAGCATGCGAACCAGGAAAGAAAGACTGGGTGAAGATGGAAGCCTCTGCAGCAGTGACAGCATGTCGCTGGAGGGCTTCGGTGTAAGGTAAGTCTTTCATAATGTGCTAGTTTGCGGTGCATACTAGCACACTATGCTTTACCCTGCATTGTACATGAGGAGGCGAGCATGCATCTGCAGCCTGAAGCTCCTTAGAAAGGAAGCTTGTGTAGGACCAGTTGCTTGGATGGAGGGAGTCTGCCAGAGCCAGGAATAAGGTAAGTATCACACCTTCTCCCTGCACCCCTAGACTGAATGAGCATCTAATATTCACATTGAGGAATGCAGCTGTTGTAGCCTCAGAAGTGCTGACATCTGCACTGTAAGAAACATTAATTACAAGTGTAGCCATGTCTGACGGCAGCTCTCGAGAGGGACTTAATTGCACAGCAGCACAGGAGACCTTGTAACGGGACCAAGCTGTATTAGTTAATTGTCAGAAGAACCCAGGAGAGAAGAGGATTATAATTATACTTTCAGACAGTGGAAACAATCTCAGAATGCATGTGTAGCACTACTGGTACTGATCTTCTATAACCAACGGGTACATTGTGAATGTCCTAAGCCCACTTTCATGGCAATAAGGTCCCAAGCACATTTTTCCCAGGGAAGGGTTCTTTTCTCCGGATGGAAAAATTATGGGTGCCATCCACGTTAAATTTACATTTGAACAGGATTATTGCACCAGTGCATGGACAATAGGATGGAAGGTTGATGGAGCACAGAATATCTGCACATTCTTCTAGAATCTCTGGGTCCATCTCTCGCAGAGCTATGCTGGCTGGACACTTAACTTAGACTGTGGCTCCTTCTCAATTGATGTTCAAGGGTTGTCTAATCAGTTACAGCTTGCTTCCTTTAAGCCTGAACAGGACATCGCCTGCAACCAACATCTTCAGGGTTTCCTCCCAGGAAGGGAGATACCTGCATCACTTCATTCCCTAGACCCAAAGGCCTGGGAGCAAAACAGTTCTCATAAAGGCATTCTCACCAGGTAGAAGTCCAGGAGGGTAGATAAAGTGCCAGGAAGTGCCTCAATTATTTAATACCTTCCTAGCCATCTTACTGAGCAGAAACCCAGGTGTGCAAGTACCTTCCCAGCCAGCAGGGGGGGGGGGGACACCATGTACCGGGAAGTGCCTAAACTATTTAAAACCTTCCCAGCCAGCTCACTGGGCAGAAATCCAGGAGGAAAAACCATGTGCTAGTACCTTACCAGCCAGCTCCCTAGGCATAAGCCTATGGGGAACACCAAGTACCAGGAAGTGCCTCAACTATTTAAAACCTTCCCAGTAACCCGGAAGATAAGACCATCTACCAGTATCTTTCCAGTCAGCTCACCAGGTCCCCAAACCTGCTGATTGGCTGAGTCACTAAACAGCCATAACAAAGAATGCTGCTAGTCTTGCACACCCTGCTGGAGCAAGCTCAAACAGCAAGTGACTAAGAAAGCACACCCTTGTTTGGAGAACACTAACAGGCACATACAGACAGGCTGGACTTACTGCCCTTTGCTTCCTACAGGATAATCTAGCACAGACCTAAAGGGGGTGCTCAGTAGAAGTTTTCAGTTCGTATCACATTCTCAATGACTACTGTGTCCGAAACACATGAACAGTACAGTGCATATGTCCTCGATAGCCAACCATTGTGTTGTGTAATGCTCAAACCAAACACTGCTTGCAACGTTTGGACAATGTTATCATACTGAATTCACAAATGTAGTTCTTCCAGAAGCACGCCATCTTTCTCCTGCCAGGAGAGCAGTCAGGGAGGGTGAAAGAGAACATACAATACATGCTTTTCTGTATCTAGTGAACCATGTGAACTTACCCATACATTCTTTAACCTGTTAGGCTCCATGCACACTGGCTTAAAAAATGTTGCTTCTACAGGAGTTTTGTGTTCTGCCTGTAGAAGCAACTCAATGTTATCCTATGTGTCCATGTACATTAGGACGTTTACAGGCATATTATGAGCTCAACGTTTAGAGGCAGGAAAAAAAAACCTTCTGGTTTGCGTTTCTGATTGGAGCTCACTGGCAGAAAAAACGTAAAACTCTTCTAAACTCATCTAGACTTTGTACAAAAAATGCTCTATATGAGCGTTTTTTACTCCCAAGAGAACAAACTTTTTTAAGCCCAGTGTGAAAGGAGCCCTAAAGGTAATTTCAAAAATAATTTTTGTTTTCTGTAAATCTGAAGCTTTCATTAAAATAATCGCTAATGATCCTGCCATAAAGGTCGTTCTTCAAGCATTTTCTGTTATAGGGTCACATGTGCTTCTGGAGGAGGCCAGTGGCCAATGTTCATTTATGCCATTGTCACCATCAGGAAGCCCAGCCTAAGCAATGACAAGCAGCTGCCATTAGGGTGCATGTATGTACACAAGAAGCATAGCACCCAACTGTCCCTGATTTTGAGGGACTGTCCCTGATTTGGAGGATTGTCCCTCTTTCCTCTTCATTTGTCCCTCATTTTGGTCTGATTTATATAGTTGTAAATGCACTTTTTATCTATCAAAAAATGTTTCCGAGTGCTGAAAATGTCATCCAATTTCTAAATTGCTGCATTTGTAAATTCCAAAACCCAGTATAAAGGAATAGTAGTGGTAAAAAAAAGCACTCGTCGGTTTAACCAATCTTGTTTTTTTGTACATCTCTCCTTTAAGGGGACGTGGCAAGGGATGTGTGCTATGCCTCCACACTTTTTCTGATAGGTGTCCTTATTCCCATCTCAAAAAGTTGGGAGGTATGCAAGAAGTGGTAAAAGATTCTATGTGATAAAAAAAGGAAACGGTATTATCTAAAAAAAACAAAAAACAGTAATTGTCTATTATTTAGAGCGCTCTAGTAATATAAATGTTCTCCAGTTAAGGATTACATCTGCTTTAAAAAAAAGAGTGCCACAACTTTTCTGACCTTATTATGACTTAAAAGAACCTCTCTGTTGTGCTGTGAGATTGCATAGCTCCCAACTGTCCCTGATTTGGAGGGACTGTCCCTGATTTGGAGCAATGTCCCTCTGTCCCTCTTTCCTCCTCATTTTCCCTCATTTTGGTCTGATCTATATAGTTGTATATAAAATGCACTTTTTATCTTTCGAAAAGTGTTTCCCAGCGCTAAACCTTTCATCCAATTTCTACATTGCTGCATTTGTACATTTTAAATTAAAAGCCAATATAAAGGAATAGTAGTGGCAAAAAAAAAGCACTTGTGGATTTAATTAATCTTTTTTTTTGGTTAATTCTCCTTTAAGGGGGTGTGGTAGGGGGGTGTGTCCTATGCCTACATACGTTTGTTAGTAGGTGTCCCTCATTCCTATCTGAAAATGTTGGGAGGTATGTGAATTTTATCGGCTCTGCTTGTGCCGTGTGATTTATTTCATGTTTTTCATCAGTAAAGTGACATTTAGAAGACTGAATTTAGCCTGTTTGCTCTGCTCCTGCAGGAGGAAGGGTTGAATGATGTCCATGAGATGATAAAGACAGAGAAGCCATATCCAGAGAGGAGACTTCGGGGGGTGCTGGAGGAGCTGAGCAGTGCCAGCTTGTAAGTACACTATATATCCATGTACACACCTTTGGGATAATATCTGGAATAGATAGAGAATATAGGGTGTCCATTAAGTTTTTATTATGTGTCTGGTGATCCCTGTTGGATACACTATGGCTGTTGTGCATGATGCCCCCTGCTGGATACATTATGTGTAGTATCTATTGCCCCCTGCTGGATACATTATGTGTAGTATCTATTGCCCCCTGCTGGATACATCATGATTGTAGAATCTATTGCCCCCTTTTGGATACAGGTAAACAGATGGGTTCAGTCAGCGCAAAACCACAATAACAATCCTATCATAAGCAGCTGAACACTCAAGGCCAATATATAGTAATCCTTGAATAAACACATAAAATAGAAAATAGTGCAGCGCTAAAAACAAAAACAAAAAAACACAAAAAATATATTGAGGTAATAACTGATAAATCAAAGACATATAAACAGTCCCAGTTCATATAGTATGAGAGCCAAGGACGACGTAAAAGATGACACCAACAGGTAAGAATGATCTCCTCAGTAGTGATCAGAGTGCTCGGAAAATGTTGCAATTAATGTGCATCCTCATTAGTGCTTCAACCACCGTATATACAGGCAGTTCACCTCACGCTGAGGATCTCTGAATTTACAGATAGGTCATTCAGGCATTCCCCACAGGGGTAATCACAAGGTAAAAATTTGCCTCAACGGTCCGAGGATCGGAATCCAGCCTCATTAGTGCAGCAGCAGGATGATACTCTCATACACAGTTGATGGGAATGTAATAGTCATGTAAAATCAACAAAACATACATAGTGCTAAAACTAAAAGCATCTTTTACTTAAGGTAAAAAATGTTACTCACAAACACAGCACTGTATCCCCATAAAGACTAGGAAGGTGGCTGCAATGACGTCACGGAGTCCTCCCGCACGCGTATCGTCCCTGTGGGCTGGACTTCCTCAGCGAATTCGCTCTCTCGTTATGTGCCCACAAAGTCCGCTAATTTTTTTGATTTGGTCAATCCTTGAACGCATTCCTTGGTTGTAACGAGTGGTTATTTGAGTTACTGTTGCCTTTCTATCAACTCTGCCCATTCTCCTCTGACCTCTGACATTAACAAGGCATTTTCAGCTACACAACTGCCGCTCACTGGATATTTTCTCTCTTTCGGACCATTCTCTGTAAACCAGAGAGATGGTTATGTGTGAAAATCCCAGTAGATCAGCAGTTTTTGAAATAGTCAGACCAGCCCGTCTGGCACCAACAACCATGCCACGTTCAAACTCAAATCCCCTTTCTTCACCATTCTGATGCTCGGTTTGAACTTCAGCAAGTCTTCTTCTCCACGTCTAGATGCCTAAATGCATTGAGTTGCTGCCATGTGATTGGTTGATTAGCAATTTGTGTTACCAAGCAATTGAACAGGTGTACCTAATAAAGTGGCCGGTGAGTGTACATCAAAAGAGGTGGTTTGGTGTGTTTGCACCTAAAAGCCTCATCAACTTCTTCTAGCTCTCCTTTTCTTCTCAAAATATTAAAATAAAATAAATCTTGCGCTTAGTTCAGAACACCCCAAGGCTGCTGCACCTGGCAAATCCTGAATACCGGAATAAAATAAAGTACATAAAGAAAAGGTGCGCATGGTCCTTTAAGTGCTTAAATAACAAATAATAGATTTAAAAAAGTGTATTTCAGATAAACATAAATCCTAAATCAGTAAACATATCACTTTTTTTACATATATAAAAAAAAAATTCTTCATTCATTTCAAGTGCCACTTAGTGCTCAGTAATGAATAAGGACAAACTAATCACAAATGCTTTTTCACAAATGTGGAAAAGTTCATAAACAAATGTGAAAGTCCAGCTTCACATAAGTAGTTCCAAGCGCCTTTAAGTGCTCACTGATGATTAAGGGAAAAATCATTCTTTGGTTCTAAAAAGTGTTTTCCCACAGCCAAGCCTGGCTGTCAGCATTGTCACTGCTGAGTAAGATTGTCAATCAACACCTGGCCTCACCAAGTCCTGCCCACTGATTGGTGGATTGGCAGCACTGCCTCTGTGGCTGAAGCCCTCCCACTGTGAGCTGCAGTGCCTGGGAGGGGGAGCATATGAGACACAGTGATGGAGGATTTGGCTCAGTCAGGGAAGGTAAAGGAAGTCTTTTGTGCATCCCATAGTACCTGGATTTTGTACTTTTTAGATTGTCTTGCAGGGACATTCAGTTGTTCTTTAACTTTCTTTTGCAGTCGCTTCGTCACATTGGCCAACAAGGATCAGAATACGAATGGCCGGACTAAACTGGACCGCGAGCGATTAAAATCCTGTATGCGAGAACTAGTAAGTCCTGGCACAGCTTTCATTTCTCATTTAATTAGGCAAGATAAAGGGGAAAGATGACAAAAAAGGTGCACTAATATCCATCGGCCAATCAAAGTTTATTACTACAGAGGTCAGATCAGTAGAGTAGGATGTTGACTGATTTGCTGTTGTCTTCTATTCTTTTCAATTTGACCTTAAAGTGTTACTAAACCCAGGACCCTGCATTCACTATATCTGGTCTCCCACAGTACATAGAACATAGAATGCAATTATTATAGTAAATATAAACTACTAAATACCCTTTCTCACCAGCAGTATATATTGTGACTTCTATCAGTGTCTTAAAGTTGTAGTAGGAGTTTTCATTATCCTCTGACTGTCCCATGAGGCTGCATGACCCCTGACCCTCTGTCAGGACAGTGCTGATTGGCCCTGGGCTGATCACACCCCCCTACCAAAAAAAAAAAAACCCTTTCCAATACACCCCAAATTGAGCATGTGCAGAGTGCCCCCAAGGCTCTGTTCTATCAGGAGATGGATTGAGGACAGTGGAAGAAGGGGAGGAACAGAGAAGACAGGATCAAACAGCCTTTTTAGACCATAGAGAGGATTAACCCCCTAGGTTCCACAGTGAGTATAACAAGCATGCTGTGCTGCATATACAGACTGATTTTACTGTTGTGGGTTTAGTAACACTTTACATTATAGAATTTAATTCTTTCTGTGTGTCCTTGCTCTGCCTTCATCTCTGCAGGAGAACATGGGGACCCAGGCCAAGACAATGAGGTCTCAGGTGAAGAAGAACACCGTAAGAGATAAACTGAAGTTGGTCCAGAACTTCCTGCACAAACTGCGATTCCTGGCTGATGAGGTGAGCTACGTCATACATCACTTTACTACACACATAGGAGGCTATTTTTTTATAACATTTGTTGCACAAATATCAGAAGCATTCCTGCACGCTTAATGAAATGTGACCGGAATTTTTGTTAGAGAATAATGCCTGTATCTTCAGCTCCATCTGTTGGCCAAAATGTGGTATAGTTTTCTCTTTAAAGAGGAACTGCGGTCTGCTCAAATAATTTGTAATAAAAACATCTTTGCCATTCTGAAGCTTCCCTCCAACCACTTTGCATATTATTTTATATATACTGTGATTCTGTACTTGCCAAATATGCTGCAGAAATCTCCATCCACTGAGTCTGGTTGCATCCATTTTAACTGTGGGCAGCTGAAGCTGCTGCCTGTTCACTTCCTGGATTTACACAGACACACAGAGGCACACCTCCAGCTCTGCAGCTCTCATTGGCCCTCTTATGACAAATCCCCCCCTCTCTTCCTGGCAAACTCTCAGAGAGCTGTGCATGATGTCATAAGCCTAGGCTAATGACCAGACAAGAAACAGGAAGTGGGCTATATAAGGTATTTACTGGCAGAAAAAAAAAATGTTTTACTATCCAAAGTTAAAACAACAAGGGCAGAAGATTTAGTAGATGGAAAGATGAAAACATGATTGAAGGTCTGCTTTAGTTTCAGAAAACTCTCCCGCATTTTGACCACGAGATGGAGCTGAAGATACAAGCTATCTCTCACAAAATTTACAGTCACATTTCTTTACATGCTTCTGACATTTGTGCAACAAATGTTTTATAAAAAGACCCCATAGGATACCTGGTTGTGGGTGGATAGAAGAACAGTGTGAGCATAGGTGTGCGCAGCCTATCGCATTAGGGTGTGCACCGAATCTCAAACGCACATGCGAGAGTGTGTGTGTGTATGTATGTATATATATATACACACACACACACTGTATATATTCTTAAAAATAAATATGAGCAAACGTTTTATAATGTAAGAAAGGTCTTTCCCATCTCCCTGCCGGCACAGTGAAAGAAAAGTGCAAAATGTGGAGGGTAAGAGAGTGGGCACTATGTACATGAAAGGAGTAAGGGAGGTATGGGTGGGAGGTAGGAGAGTGAGCAGTATGTACAGGAGAAGAGTGTGGGAGGTATGAGAGTGAGCACTATGTACAGGAGAGGAGTGTGGGAGGTATGAGAGTGAGCACTATGTACAGGAGAGGAGTGTGGGAGGTATGAGAGTGAGCACTATGTACAGGAGAGGAGTGTGGGAGGTATGACAATGGGCACTATGTACAAGAGAGGAGTGTGGAGGGTATGAGAGTGAGCAGTATGTACAGGAGAGGAGTGTGGGAAGTATGACAATGGGCACTATGTACAGGAGAGGAGTGTGGGAAGTATGACAATGGGCACTATGTACAGGAGAGGAGCATGGGGGGTATGACAGTGGGCACTATGTACAGGAGAGTTGTGTGCGGGGTATGACAGTGGGCACTATGCTCAGGAGAGGAGTGTGGGGGGGGGGGGTATGAGAGTGAGCAGTATGTACAGGAGAGGAGTGTGGGGGGTATGAGAGTGAGTGGTATGTACAGGAGAGGAGTGTGGAGGATATGACAGTGAGCGGTATGTACAGGAGAGGAGTGTGGGAGGTATGAGAGTGAGCACTATGTACAGGAGAGGAGTGTGGGAGGTATGACAATGGGCACTATGTACAGGAGAGTTGTGTGCGGGGTATGACAGTGGGCACTATGCTCAGGAGAGGAGTGTGGGGGGGTATGAGAGTGAGCAGTATGTACAGGAAAGGAGTGTGGGGAGTATGAGAGTGAGCAGTATGTACAGGAGAGGAGTGTGGGAGGTATGAGAGTGAGCAGTATGTACAGGAGAGGAGTGTGGGAGGTATGAGAGTGAGCAGTATGTACAGGAGAGGAGTGTGGGAGGTATGAGAGTGAGCAGTATGTACAGGAGAGGAGTGTGGGAGGTATGAGAGTGAGCAGTATGTACAGGAGAGGAGTGTGGGAGGTATGAGAGTGAGCAGTATTTACAGGAGAGCAGTGTGGGAGGTATGACAGTGGGCACTATGTACAGGAGAGGAGTGTGGGAGGTATGACAGTGGGCACTATGTACAGGAGAGGAGTGTGGGAGGTATGACAGTGGGCACTATGTACAGGAGAGGAGTGTGGGAGGTATGACAGTGGGCACTATGTACAGGAGAGGAGTGTGGGAGGTATGACAGTGGGCACTATGTACAGGAGAGGAGTGTGGGAGGTATGACAGTGAAAGCACTCTGTGTATGTGGTTTCCAGATCATGCGAAGTTAATGTATAACCATTCAATTTACCCCTGTATTGATCCAAACTCTGTAAAATCCAAAGTGTAAATTCACCGTAAAAAAACCGAAACACTCTAAGGCTAAGTTCACATCTATGTGCGTGGGTAACGCATGCAAAATTGCATGCCTTCCCAACATGCAAAGAAATGTGCTGCCCTTATCCAGATGTGCAGCAGTGCCATTGTTTGTTATTGGCATCTCCATGCATCTGCAAGCATGTGGACCAAACTACAGGGTGCCGCACACTTTTGGAAAAGATTCAGGACTTCTTTTCCATGATGTTTGTGCGTAGGGCAGCCCATTGAAGTTAATGGGCTGCCATACCCGTAATGCATGAAAACCATGCCTGTGCGTGCGTAAAAAAAGCCTAAGGGCCCTTTCACACTGGAGCGGTTTGCAGGCGCTATTGCGCTAATAATAGCGCCTGCAAACCGACCCGAAAGTGCCGCTGCTGTTTCTTCAGTGTGAAAGACCTTGTGGCTTTCACACTGGAGCGATGCGCTAGCAGGACGGGAAAAAAAGTCCTGCTAGCAGCATCTTCAGAGCGGTGAAGGAGCGGAGTTATACCGCTCCTTTACTGCTCCTGCCTATTGAAATCAATGGGGCAGCGCGGCTATACCACCAGCAAAGCGCCTCTGCAGAGGTGCTTTGCAGTGGTTATTAACCCTTTCTCGGCCGCTAGCGGGGGTTAAAACCGCCCCGCTAGCGGCCGAATACCGATGGTAAAATGCCACTTACAATAGCGGCGCTTTACTGCCTCCGCCGCCTCTGCCCCAGTGTGAAAGGGCAAAAATAGATGCAAAATAACAATTCTCAATAAAAAAAATATTATTCTCTAAATAATCAGTGTTCATACAATTGCACTACCATGTAAATAACTGTGAACACTGCGCTCTGCTCTGATTATTGAGGACAGGTAACTTGTATAGAGAGTGTTTAGTTTATGTGGGGAATTTACATGTTGTACAGAGTTTGGAGAACACAGGGTTAAATTGAATGGTTATAAAGTTTCTTCAGATTATCTGGACATACACAGAGTGTGGGGGTTGTTTATATAGTGATAAGTGCCAGTGTTCAAGATATCTGTTAGCTGTGAGCAAGGCTGAAGACTCAGCCGACTCCCCCATACACAGTCTGCTCTTCCGATCCTCCTATTAGCTTAATCTTTCTCATCGCACTGCAAACAAATCCTCCTGAATAGTTCTGATGTGAAACTGCAGCTTACCTCTCCAAATTGACTTTTCTTAGAACATGAGCTCAGCTCACCCCCTGCACAGTGTCAGCAGCACCTGGCACTAGCAGTGCCCTCCCCACCACGTTCTCTGGGCAGACAGCACTGGAGATGGGGGAGGATCTAAGTGAATGAGGGCACAGATTGAACATACATAAGACTTGGGGGAGATAGAAAAAGATTGGAAGCTTCTAAATGCAATCACTACCTGGATCCAGCAGACTGCAGCCACTCGTCTGCCGCTCTCAGGCTCTGCTAGTCAGCTGCTTCTAGGGAGAGAGAGGCTGGAGGGGGGGCGGAGTGCACATGTAGATCACTCCGCCGGCTACTGTGAGGACCTGCAGCCGGAACTATAGAAGCTGCATCGGAAAATGCGGCTTGGTTACTCCGCAGCTGAGGTCCTAGTTCCCTGCTCAATCACCTCCCACTCGCAGCACAGCTGTTTTTACTGGCCCCAGTGGTGGTGACTGAAGTTACACAGGGATAGGACAGATGTTGCAGGCATTTAGCACTGACAAAACTTGTTGAAACACTGACAGGGCTGAATGATTAGGGTGTGCCTGGGCACACCCGGCACACCCCGTGGGCACGCCTATGAGTGTGAGCATCAGCCTCATATTTAGGGATTTCTAAACCCAAGAGCATGCATGTCATATATTGCAGCTTACCAATTCATAGATGTGGTGGCTGCACTCATTTTATATTTTTTTAGGCTAAGAACATTTTCTGCAAATACAGAAAATATTTGCTGATATTCACAGAAATCCAGTGTCCTAATAACTTTTCCTGTACTCAACTGAAATCTCAGACAATGTTATCAGATTTCCTTGATATCTTCCGTAAACTATAAAACCTCCCTCATGTGGAGGAGAAGGGAGAGTAATCCAAACCAAGAGGTCAGCCTGGGTGACAAAAATGCTCCTCTATATCTATAGAAGGTCAGCCTGGGTTGTTCGTGCAGCTCCTGTATAGATATGGTAGGGCAGCATGGGGTTACAAAGCTGCTCCTCTAAAGATATGGTAGGTCAGCCTAGAGTGACAACGTTGCTCCTCTATAGATATAATAGGTCAGCCTAGGGTTACAATGCTGATCCTCTATAGATATGGCAGGTCAGCCTAGAGTGACCACCTTGCTCCACTTTAGATTTAGTAGGCCAGCCTAAAGTGACAATGCTGCTCCTCTATAGATATGGTAGGTCAGCCTGGGTGACAACGCTGCTCCTCTATAGATATAGTAGGTCAGTCTGGGGTTACAACGCTGCCTGCTCCTCTGTAGATATAGTAGGTCAGCTGGGGTTATAACGCTGCTCCTCAATAGATATAGTAGGTTAGCCTATGGTGACAACAGTCCTCCTCTATAGATATGGTAGGTCAGTCTGGGTGACAACATTACTCCTCTATAGATATATGAGGTCAGCCTGGGTTGACAATGCTGCTCCTCAATAGATGTGGTAGGTCAGCCTAAGGTTACAACGCAGATCCTCTATAGATATGGTAGGTCAGCCTAGAGTGGCAATGTTGCTCCTCTTTCGATACAGTATAGTAGGTCAGCCTAGGTTGACAACAGTGCTCCTCTATAGATATAGTAGGTCAGCCTGGGGTGACAATGCTGCTCGTCAATAGATATGGTAGGTCATCCTAGAGTGACAATGTGGCTCCACTATAGATATAGTAGGTCAGCCAAGGGTGACAACAGTGCTCCTTTATAGATATTCTGTGGTAGGTCAGCCTGGGGTGACAATGCTGCTCCTTAATAGATATTGTAGGTCAGCCTAAGGTTACAACGCTGCTCCTCTATAGATATGGTAGGTCAGCCTAGAGCACAGGTGTCAAACTGGCGACCCTCCAGCTGTTGGGAAACTACAAGTCCCATGAGGCATTGCAAGGCTGGCAGTTGCTCCCACAGGCGCTGAGGCATGATGGGACTTGTAGTTCCGCAACAGCTGGGGGGCCGCCGGTTTGAGACCCCCTGGCCTACAGTGACAACATTGCTCCACTATAGATATAGTAGGTCAGCCTAGGGTGACAACACTTCTCCTCTATAGATATGGTAGGTCAGTCTGGGTGATAACGTTACTCCTCTATAGATATAGTAGGTCAGCCTCAGGTGACAATGATGCTCCTCTACAGATATTGTAGCTCAGCCTAGCGTTACAATGCTGCTCCTCTATAGATACGGTAGGTCAGCCTGGGTGACAATGAAGAAAAAGTCTTAAAAACAGAAAGTCGTGCTGTGATCACATCCAAGGACTGGTAAGCAGCAATATATTACATTTTTATTCTTGGATTTAAATACATTTTTAAGTGGAAGTTCTGCCATTTTTTTGGTTTTAGACGGAGTTTGGGAAAGAGCTAGAACTTTTGTCGTTTTTTTTTAGTGCTGTCCACTGGGAAGAACGAGGGTCAGAGTGACCGTACTCCTGTTCCCCCCATGCTCCCCTCCATGACAATTACCATCAGGACTGATTGTTTGTATGGATGTACCCAAAGGAGACAAAGACAGCAATAAAAACCTAAAAGAGCTTCTGGACCTTCCCTATTCTGTTTAAAAATAGAAAGGTTTTGCTGCAGTTCTTCTAACACAATAGAGAGCTGTTCTATGATTTTAGAACCCTCAGCTCATTCAAAGAACCTTCTCAGGGACACAAAGTTATCAAAGCTGTTTGTATATCTTCAGATGCAGTGCCAAGAACTGTGTGAAGTCCTAGCCCTTATCTGAAATTAACCATTCTAAAAATGACTATTCAGTCACTGGTGTAGCTACAGATCAATGGGCCCCAAAGCAAATTTTGGACCAACCCCACTATCCTTTACTGCCCCCAACACTTTGGGATCTTCTTATAAAACATTCACTGGACAAAAGTCACAGATATTTACCCAGCTCTTACAAATTCTGACTGGTGATTTCCTATGATCGTCAGCTCCATCCAGTGGCCATAATGCAGTATTTTTTTCCTGATCCTCAGTCAGGAAAAATGCAGCATCATGACTACTAAATGAAGCTGATGATCATAGAAATAACTGTATTAGGTAAAATACAGTCAATATTCGTGAGGGCTGGGTGAATGCCTGTTCCTTTTTGTCCAGTGATTTTTTTATAAATAGACCCCTTTGTGTTCGTCAATCTAAAGTTGGCCATAAACAGTTTGAATCTCGAACCAGGTTCAGGAGGGACCAGCCCAGATTCAAACCAGATATGGGCAGGCTGATAGTACCCAAGTCAATTCTTTAATCGACTTGGGTATAACCCGCATGTCAGATTTTTATGATGCAATTATATAATATAAATACTTTCATTCTACAGTTTTGTCCATAGACACAGTTTTTGGTTCTATTCGGATGCTCCTCTATGAATTTATCCTTGATTCTTATTACTTCCCCCCAGCCCCAATACAGTATCCCGGATGTCTTCATCTGGATGATGAGTAATAACAAGCGTATCGCCTATGCCCGCATACCATCAAAGGATATCTTGTACTCCATTGTGGACGAGGAGACTGGAAAGGATTGTGGGAAAGTCAAGGCTGTCTTCCTTAAGGTATGTGAAGAGTTTGGCTTTAAATGATATGTCATGAAGTACACCCTTAGAAGAGAAGTTGAGGAAGACTGCCTTGTTACAAGAGAGAGTTGCCTTTTAAAAGAAAATTAGTTACATTACATGAGGCTGTCATGTCTGTTGTATTAAAGCTAAACTCTGAGATAAGTAAATATTGTCTAAATCCAATCGTCACGTGTATTCTTCCTTAACTCTTGGTGTGTTTTGTGTATTTCTTCCAGATCTGTACAGTAATCTTTACCTCTGTGCAGGAGCTTCCTGTAATAAAGACCACTCACTGCTGCTCTCACTCCTTGTGCAGGTCTTGTCTGGTCTTGTCTCCGCCCCCTCCTGTAGTTCTCTGCAGGCAGCCTTTAATGGGTGGGCCCTGTCGGGCCCCTCCCATAGCTTTGCTCTTTGCACAGGCTATGTACAGCAGAGTGATGATGTCAGCACTACATAAAAAAAGTAATATCTGAGTTTGTAAAAACTGTAGGTGAACAAGAAAAAAAAACGCCAAACCCCGTCCTACCACCACTGCGCTCTGTATGGTGAAAAATCACCCAATAACAGCTGCCACTTTAAAGAATATGCATGTAAAATCTGAATCACCGCTAAGGAAAGGAAACAAGGAGATGAAAAGTGGCACTACCCCCCTAATGTGGGCGTGAAGCGAGTGCTAGCACCCACTCTAATACTGTGGAGTGAACTGAATGTACCCTGAATCACAATGTGAAAAGTGATACAAAAAATAAATGGAAAATAAAAATAATGGTGAAATTCTAAAAGGACATGTGAGGTGAGTTGTGATACCCACACAGATAAGCACCAGCTGCTGATGCAATGAACATAAATAAAACACTATTGCATATCATAAATAGTCTAGCATGACACTATAACCAAGTGAAAACAAAAGAAATAACATGTAAATGACTGAAAATGACTACTATTAACACCCCGTGACAAGTGAGTAAACCTGGTATCATGATACCAGAAAAACACCTCCCCAAAAAAAAGGACTATGATATGCTACACAAATAAACTGAAAGAAGAAAAAAATATATATCTATATGTAAATGAAAAAATGTGAAAAAATAGTCCACATATAATGTAAGATAATGTAAAGAAAGTTCCAAAAGTGAGGGTGTCTCCAATCCAAAAATGCTTCTTGACCCGTGTCCACCACACCTCAGTGACGTGATTCCACTCCCTTGTGAATTGCAAACTCACCAGCTGATAAGGCCTCCCACTCTCGTGTTTGGCCGGTAAAAAGCCTCAACCCACTCACATGGGGGTTATAATGCGAACAATGATATCCACTGCTAAGTGCACTGAACACTTTCCTTGAGATAGTGACCACATATAAAATAGGAAAAGAATGCTCCAATGGCGTGATATCGTTTAAAAATTTAATTCAAAACTAAAATCAACACATATGCACTCACATGGTGGATAAAATTAAATGGGCAATTCACTTCACAGCAGTGAAACTGTATCACAGCAGAACATGCAGCAACAATAGCACAGCAAAGGACGGCCACGGCGGACCCAGGGAGTATGAATGCCGGCGATCGTTTCACTCGTTCGCAGCAGATGTTCCTCAACTGATCCCCGCTCCGTCACTCCTTTCTCTAACAGATGTACAGGATTGCCCTGTAGCCACGCCCCGACATGTTTCGTCACAAGGACTTAATCATGGGGTTTTTATTTTCCATTTATTTTTTATATCACTTTTTACATTGTGATCCAGGGTACATTCAATTCACTCCACAGTATTAGAGTGGGTGCTAGCACTCGCTTCAAGACCACATTAGGGGTGTAGTGCCACTTTTCATCTCCTTGTTTCCTTTCCTTAGGGGTGATTCAGATTTTCCAATATCTGGGTTTGAAAGGCATTTAGTGCACACAAAGTGGATTGAAATCCTTCGTGGTTATTGAGGAATATAATTACATGGCAGTTTTTTAGCCTGAAGTTCAGCTTGAAAAATTGCTCTAACTCTCTAACCGCTTGCCAACTGTATAACCTACATATACACGGCAAGGCGGCTCTGCTGCGCAGGATCACATACCTAGTACGTGATCCTGCACTTCTGGGTCTGGGGCGCAGGAGCTGATATGTGGGTACCGCAGACTCAATGTCTTCCAGGACCCCCCAATCATTAGGCAGATCGCCATTCTGTCAGTAAGTAAGGCTTTGATCCTGTGTTCCTGCAAAGCAGAGAAATGGCTTCAGCAAAACACTAAGTTTTTGTGTTATCATTCATATTTTCTGAAAAATTACCAAGAAATCATAAATTCTGCCAGGGTATGTAAACTTATGAGCACAACTGATACCCATAGTTTGTAGACGCTATAACTTTTTTTGCGCAAACCAATCAATATACACTTATTGGAACTTTTTTTTTACCAATAATATGTAGCAAAATACATATTGGTCTAATTTGATGAAGAAATTAGATTTTTTACATTTTTTTATGGGATTTGTGTTATAGCAGAAAGTAAAAAAAATTGTTTTGTTTTTTTCAAAATTGTTGGCCTTTTTTTTGTTTATAGCGCAGAGGTGATCAAATACCACCAAAAGCAAACTCTATTTGTGGGAAAACAAAGGACATACATTTTATTTGGGTAAAGCGTCTCACAACCGTGCAAAAGTCAGTTAAAGTAACGCAATACCGTATCGCAAAAAATGGCCTGGTCAAGTCTTTCGGAGGTCAAGTGGTTAATCCATTAATGTGAAGGTGCTGACTGGCTGTTGGCAATTTTCTATCTGTGTAAAGCTGTTCTGCCCTTCCTCAAATGTACAACACTGTATCTGGTAGACGTGTACGATTCTCCCGCACAGAACAGTGTGGGTATCAATATGTGAGTGCACTGAGCCCTGATATATGCCCTCTATTAGAGCGGGTAATGGAGCAGGTTATTACTATCTGAACGCCCTGACTCAGCTTCTCATATACCTTCTGTGTAACACAATTACTTTGTTAAACCCGTAATAGATATTATGACAGAATAAATTCCTGTTATGATGAGAACACATTTATCAGGGCAGCTACAAGTGTCACCCAACTCTCATTACAATGCAGTGCTGAATCTCCCAGGAGCGGGGGTGACATAGGGAGGCTAATTATAAAGATCAGCAGAATCATTTCTTTTTGTTATAGCGCACGTTTCCTGGTGTCACCGCCAATATTTTTTCCTGTATATGTGAAGGCGAAATGTAAAAGTTGTGATGTTTAAATTGAAATAATAAAATTGGTGAAAAGCATTGAAATAAATAACGATAACAGCAAAATACAAATAATTACACACATATGACCTTTTTTTTACAGAAAGCAAACCTGACAGCCGTTTTAAGCCATAGTTATTAATTACATGCATTTATATAGCTTTAATCATTTTCCCAGCGCTTTACATATTGTTGTTTTAACATCAGTCTCTACTGTCATGGACCTTACAGTTCAAAGCTGGGTATATACTAGTAGAATTTTGTTTGGCATTTTTCAATGTTGAAAGAACATTTGTTTGCTCATTAGTGGGGTGAAATCAACAATCATTTTCAACTGCAGAGATAAAATAACTCGAAGGAGCAGGATGGAACATTTTTCTCAAATGTATGAATTTTTAACAGTGTACGCCGTTTTCGTTTGGTCCATTCATTCCAAATTTGAATATTAAAAGCAAATGAAATCTTGAACTACTTTCAAAAACATTTAATGAAAGATTTTCTTTAAAAAAATCTTTATAACAGAATCTTAATTCAAAATTCTATTAGTGTATAGTATACCCAACTTAAGATCTCCATATACTGTATAGATACACTAGGGTAAATTATCCTCCCAGCATGTCTGTGGTGTATGGGAAGAAATACAAGCACAGGGAGAACATACATGCTGATAGTGTTCTGGCTGAGATTTGAACAAAGGAACCCACTATTGCAAGATAGAAGGGCAAACAACTAAGCCACTGTGCGGCCCAGCCTTTTAGAACTTTGGTACCTTGTCCTTATCTTGCAAGTGGTAAGTTACTTTTTGGACATGAATTAAGAGCTGGATATAATAAAAAGTTAAGACCTATGAGAGAGTCAACTTGATGAAAATGTGTTTTTTTTTTAGTAATGGTAACTGAACAGCAGGAATGTGTGGATGGGAAAATACATCTGGGCCAGTCTACATCCCATCAATATTGTTCCTAAGATGAGCTTCGGAAGCTTGACAATAATTAGGGCACCAAAGGTTATGTTTCCATAATTGGACAAATACCAGGAGAAAGAACAAAATTGTTACCTAATAAACTTTAGGACCGCCTTTGGCATTCAAGACGACCTGAATTCTCCTGGAAATTTACAAATATAAGTCTTGGATGGTGGATAATGAAATATGATACCACTCTTTATGCAAAAATAGAGCCAGATCGCGCAGAGATGCTGGGGGGGAGGGAACGAGTCCAAACCTTGTTCTCCAAAATTGACCATAGTGGCTCTATGATATTAAGGTCTGGCGACTGTGACGCCCAGGGTGCAAGGTGCAAGACTTCATCTGCATGCTTGTCGAACCACGATTTGTTAACACCTGCTGTGTGAATCAGAGCATTATGGTCTTAGTAAATGGCGCTGTTTTAGCGAAACAATGTCTACACCTTGGAGGGCCGATGATCTACCAAAATGTGTACATAGTCACTGGCAGTGACTTCAAGGTGATTATGGGGCCTGCAGAATGCCAAGATATGGCTGCCCAAACCATGATTGCGCCACCACCATGCTTTACCGTTGGCACAAGACAGTCCTGGTTGTAAGCTTGGGACAGTGTTTGTCACACATGAACACGTCCAGTGGTTGGGAACAGTGTCAAGCTCGATTCATCAGACCATATTACATTCTTTCATTGATCGATAATCCACCATTTATGGGTGTTGCACCACTCTCTCAACTTCTGAGCTTTATTATCGGTCACTAGTGGTTTGGCAATTGCAGCTTGCCCGTGAATGTTTTGCTTATGGAGTTCCCTCCTCATAGTTTTTGTGGACACGGGTTTTGGAAGACTGAGATTGAGCTCCGCAGTCACTTTTGCAGAAGTTGTTTTCTTATTCTGGGTCACAATCCTCCATGTCCTTTTGTCTCTTTCAGTGAGTTGACTTATCAGACGTTTTCCTGAAAACTGTATATGCCGTCATTACCTTTGATAGTGCACCTCAATAGTGTACCTCAATACACCGCAAATAAGTTGGAAACTTTGGTCACAGAGGCACCAGCTAAGCGGGCACCTCTTTGAAACTTAGTAAGCTCTGATAGAAAAGTGAGGAATCATGTTTACATCAAATATTCATTCTTTATTAGAAAAAATTATAAAACAGTTTATATTTCATTGTGATTTAAATAATTTATAGAATATCAAAATACAACCATTAAAATCAACTACTAGTCAAATAGAACATTCATATCACAAGATGTAAATTTCCAATGGGTGACGCGTTTCATGGATGTAATAAACCACTGCTGACCAGCATTATGGAAATGCTGATTTTATTTTCCAGCAAGACTTGGCACCTGCCCACACTGCCAAATGTACCAATACCTGGTTTAATGATTATGGTAACACTGTGCTTGATTGGCCAGCAAACTCGCCTGACCTAAACCCCATAGAGAATTTGACCCAACAATGCAGACGAACTGAAGGCCACTATCAAAGCAACCTGGGCTTCCATAACACCTCAGCAGTTCCACAGGCTGATCCCCTCCACGCCAAGCAGCATTGATGCAGTAATTCATGCAGTAATTCATGCAAAAGGAGCCCCGACCAAGTATTAGTATAGTACATGCTATGCTGTACATGGACATACTTTTCAGTAAGCTTATATTTCTGTATTAAAAATCTTTTTTTTATTTTTTTTTTATTGGTCTTATATAATATTCAAATTTTCTGAAATACTGATTTTTGGGGTTTCAGTAGCTGTAAGCCATAATCATCAAAACTAAAAGAAAGAAATGCTTGAAATATATCACTATGTGTGTAATGAATCTATATAATATATGAGTTTCACTTTTTGAAGTAAATTACTGAAAATAACTTTTTGATGATATTTTAATTGTTTGAGGTGCACCTGTATATATATATAGTAACAAGAAAGCATGTGAGCCTCTATGCACATAAATTTCTCTTTCTCCTTATGTTTCTCTCCCAGTTGCCTGGAAAGCGAGGTTTTGGCCCTGCCGGTTGGACTGTACAGGCCAAGATGGAAGTCTACATGTGGCTGGGCCTGAACAAGCAGAGGAAGGACTTTCTGTGTGGTCTTCCATGTGGGTTTGAGGAAATTAAAGCTGCAAAGGGGCCAGGCCTGCAATGCTTCCCTCCTATCAGCCTCAGCTATACAAGTAAGAACCAGTACAACTATTTGCCGTCTCTTCATACAGTTATACAATAGCTGTCTGTGAAGGTTTCACTGGGGACTTACGTGGAATTGTCATAGAGTACCCCTTCCTACACATTTTAAAGCTCAGCTCCAGACAAAACTTTTCTGATGAACCCATTGTAGAAATTTTCTTCGATTGCTGACAGGACAGGAAGAGATGGGAAATCTCTCCAGTGGGGACACAAACTGCAGCCAAACACTTCTTTTTAAATAAAAACTGGAAGGCATTTGAGTTATTATTATTGTCTGTATCTTCTTGTCCTGGTGAAACTGTTCCTGTCCCTTCTTCTCCTGGGTCAAAAAAGGGTTATTATGTGGAACTTGTGAAATTTTATGAAATTTTGAAAACATGTGGAATTTGATGACTCGTCTTTTGTGTCTTGCAGAGAAACAAGTATTCCAGCTGCGTGCACACATGTACCAAGCACGTAGCCTGTTTGCAGCAGATAGCAGTGGTCTTTCAGATCCCTTCGCTCGCGTTTTCTTCAATACCCAGAGTCAGTGCACAGAGGTGAGTTGGAGAATCTGATTTCTTGGGTCAGTTCAATACACTTGGCATATTAACTTATTTTATTTTACAAATAAGACAACAATTCTCTTACAGGCAGACTACTCCTTTGGCAGTTGCTGGCTGGTTAGCTCATTATGTCACACTTTAATTTTTCTCTTATGGATTATGATATTCCCTGCTCTTAAGTTCCCTGTTTTGAAGGGCTTATTTGTCCTTGTTTTCTAGTATTTTTATTGGGTAAAAAATAGAGCACTGTATAAAAGCAAATTAGTATAAGTAATGCTACTACCTCCATACTCATGTGAGATAGCCCTCAAGTAAAAGGTGTACACTCCAAAAGCCCCAGTCCACTTACTCCAAAGTAGCTCTACACATCTTTCGCTCAGGGCTGGATCCTTGGCATGTAGTGGGTGCAAACTAGATGGCCCCAGTCACTTTAGTAGATTTTGTTAATTTTCGGTACTAAGGCACTAAACAAGACAGATAACTGAAAAACAGAATAGCCAACACAGCCACAACTTGATAGCAACATCTGTGTTTTAAGACATTATATCACTTTCCTTCTTGCAGGCCCCATGCACACATAGGGTAGCTGGGCTCAACAGGATCCTCTAAAGTAAAGGTTGTGGTGCCTGCTCAACTATTCTAGCTGCAGTTACGGGTCATCTGTTCTCCCCATCAGCCGGTTCACCTTCACTTTTTCTATATGGGCAGTTGCAGGTCCTTCAGTCTTAGTTGCAGTGGATCACAGTATTTCAAGTTCTCAAGTGCAGCTGTACCAGCTGGGGGGAGCTCTCAGACAGATCTCCTCTGAATAAAGACCTAGGCAACATCAGCACAGCTCCCTCTGGACAGGATACCAAGGGGGAAGCACACATCCACTGGGCAGGATCCCAGAGGAAAAGAGAACTCTCTAAAAGGTTGTTCCAAATATTTATCAACTTCCCCAACTTACATAACTGGGCAAACTGCTCAATAATTGACTGAAAGAATAAATATTTATGACATTAGCTATTAACCCTTTTTCACACAGACTACCGAAGTCTATTCAATAGTAGTCAACTAGTTTAACACTCCAGTATCCAGCAAACACTGAACCATCAGTTTTGGTTGTAAAGATCCTTTAAAGTGATATTACAGTCTTGTCAATTCTAGATTTTCCATCTACAAGAAATCTTATTTCTTTACCTTTGTTTATCCAACATTTTAGGTCCTGAACGAGACTCTGTGCCCGACATGGGACCAGTTGCTGGTGTTTGACAATGTGGAGCTTTACGGTGAGGCCAATGAAATGCGTGATGACCCTCCCATCATTGTCATTGAGATCTATGATCAAGATACTGTGGTAAGACCATCCCTATATTCTAAGTTATATTACAGCAATATATACAGGTTCAAACTTCTAATTTAGGGCAGCAGATAAAAACTTTGATGATCTAATAAAAACTCAGATATAAAAAACAGATTGGCCAGAAGAGATGTAAGTTGCATCCTTACTTGTAGCCACTTTGTAGCCAGTGATACACTTTAAGGCCAAACATTCATTTGTGATAACTGAGCATCATATCTGTATGATCTCTCTGGACATCCCATGTCAAAACCATGGTGATTAATATGGTGGTTCCCTCCCTTTGTGGCTATACCAGCTTTTCACTCTATTGTATAATTGTTTTCCCATTCAGCCAAAAGACAATTTCTGAGATCAGGTACTGATGTATGATAAGAAAACCTGGTTCACAGTGAGTGCTAAAATGCATCCCAACGTTGTTCAGAAGGGTTGAGGTCAGGGCTCTATGCAGGCCATTTGGCAAAATAATTTATGTCTAATGAAATGTATAAAGAGTTGCGTAACTAAATATACAGTATGTTATAATCAGATTAAGAAAGAAGGCCCAGCCTGCCGGCCCCAATAGGTTTTCCCTTTTTTAGATCATGGTCTATGTGACCTGTCCACTGATCTGAGCCTGATTGCAATATCACCATGTTTCAGGGAAAGGCGGACTTCATGGGCCGGACGTTTGCCAAACCAGTGGTGAAAATGGCTGATGAGGGATACTGTGCACCTAGGTTCCCACCGCAGCTTGAGTATTACCAGATATACCGTGGAAACTCCACCGCTGGGGACCTTCTGGCGGCCTTCGAGCTACTCCAGGTATGATCCTATCTCTGACTGGAGTTTCTAGTCTAATACTAAACCATTAAAAGTGTTTAAATTACTGTGTCACTTCACAAATGCATTCTAACACAAGCTAAACATAATGATATATTAAATAGAAAAGTCATGAGCAAATATGAAAAAGTTGAGGGTTATTTGAAAATGAAAATAACTTAAAAGAAAGTGGTATCACAGGGAGCGACATTCACCCACTATCAACTGTCTCCCTATCCATTAATCGCTAGTCAACATAATATGAACACTTAACTTTCTGTTGCCTAAAATTAATATTGGATGATAAGTGTCCAAACCAGCCTGTCAAGTCAGATCTTGGCTGGACCAGACATCATTGCTTACTTGCAGTGTAGTCTGCAGGAAGGTCTAGGATCTTACTGTGCTGTTTGGAAGAAGTGCCTGGATAACAAAACTGGCTAAACAGAATTACAAATCCTTTCGTAATCCTTTGGTATTTTGAATAATTTGCATATATGGATTTTAACTGTGTATTTGCAGCATTCATCATTTAATCTATCCAACCCTAAAGCATAGCCAAACTGAATGAATGCCAAGAAAATGCCAATATTTTAAAAATCTTTGTGAGCTAGTGGTACCACTATTTGTTAACCAAGTGAAAAAAAATAGTATGAAAATAAACAATATGGTCAGGATGTAAAGAGCATGGATAATGTTCAAACTAACTTCATCCACCATAGATAAAGGAAATCACATTTTGGCTTTCATATGGCCAGAGTAGATAGAGAAAAAACATTTAGTTACTGCACTTCACCTGAATAAATCTATTTCCAAACATTGTAAAATAAAACATTGGTTGCTTTGTAGTAGAAAAAATCTCTGAATACATTTAGTAAATCTTTATGATAGCCTTAGGGTGAATACAAAAGTGTAGATTACCTGTGGACAGCCTGAGGAACCACCACAAACCAAAGAACCACAAGACCCACAATTTCCAATAAATCGCATATTACGATTTGCAGTTACCTAAAAGTAGCCTAGCCCAAAAAAGTAACCTATAGTGGCATGCATAATTAATAAAGAGGAAGACATAAAAGATCTGCAATATTTACCAATCTTACCAAACTTCTGAACTTAGTCCAACAGTGGCTGTTCCCCAGACTATCCATCATCATTTGGACGTGACCTAATCACATTTCAAGAAGCCTAAAGTATGACTACTTTGCCTTAGCGTCACTCTCAAACCTGAGTATTGTAACGAGGTAGGGGGAAGGCTGAAGTGTATGCCTAAGCCTAATCAAATACTAACTTCCATATAGTCTGCATTTGTATAGTAACTTCTGCAAGGTCCAGTGGAGCTTTATTGATGGACACAGTTTAACGGAAGGTATGGTTTAGCAGCTTGTGTTGCCTGATAATGCTGAAAGAGCTTAGTTTTAGCTTGCGTTTTAGTTAGTTAGGTGGACCATAGGTTTTTATATCAGCTAACTATGAGTTTGTTTTTATACCTTGATGAATTAATGTTTTTCTACTCCTAAAGATTGGCCCATCTGGAAAATCTGAGCTTCCACCTATTGATGGACCAACAGACATGGAGAGAGGACCCATCCTTCCAGTCCCATTGGGCATTCGACCTGTTCTCAGTAAATACAGAGTCGAGGTATAGACTGCATAATGCATGATTATATAGAATGTACAGTATGTTAAGATTTCTTGTAATGAAATAATGATATTCAATCCACTCCCCCCAAGAGCCTTCCCCCTATTGAACAGCTTTTGTCTTCCCCTCTGGTCAGCACTTCTCACTGATGTCACAAGGGTTGGTATTTTAAATATGGTAAACTACAATAGAATAAAAACTTGACTGGTTGCTTTGGAGTAGGAAAGTATCCTTGAATGTACTCACCAACATCTGCATTTTTAAAGGGTTTGTCCAATCAAAGATGGTATTGGCCCCCGTTTACACTGGTGCAGCTTTGAAATCACGCTACTTCAGCTCAATTTCAAAGCCGCACATCAATGCGATTTGCACTGCTGCTTTAATTGCAGCTTACAACTTCATTTAACAGAAGTCCATGCAAGTCGCAATGAAATCAATAAAAAGTAGTGCAGAAACCTTTTTCATAATCGCTGCGACATGAGTCGCGGCAATCTGAACGGGGTGCAACTTGTGCCATTTAGAACTGTCAAATTGCATGACAAGTCGCACCGGTGTGAACGGGGCCTTACAGTATATTTTAGGTGCAATGTATAGATAAGTTCGCCCACCAATCTTTTATTCCAAAATTTATGTAATTTATGTTACTATTGGACTGAGAGAAACTTGAAATCCTCCCTATAAGTTACCTTTTCCTACAGCATTAAAACCTGATTCACAAAATGCCAGCTACACTATGACACTCACAGTATTACATCTGCTGGAAAGATTTCCTTATCTTTCATTGAACTGTAACTCTTGTGGTCACAATTCTATTCATGTATGTTTAATGTTATTATTATATTCCCTATATATCCCTTCTTGCAGTGCTGCAGAAGATGGCCATGCTATATAAATATATAAATAAAGAAATGATAGTTTCATCTATAACTACATTGACTATAACATGTCTATCCACAGATCCTCTTCTGGGGATTGAGAGATCTGAAGAGAGTGAATCTTGCCCAGGTGGACAGGCCAAGGGTGGACATTGAGTGTGCGGGGAAAGGAGTCCAATCTGCCCTCATCCAGAACTACAAGAAGAATCCAAACTTCAGCACTTTGGTGAAATGGTTTGAAGTGGTATGTGGAAAATATTAGTCTACAAAACTGAGGAGACTGAGGCTTTCCAGGGGCCAATGTTGAGCCTATTAGAAGCACAGCCATTAAGTTGATGACTGTCCCTGATTGAACCATAGAAACATTTCCAACCTAGAAAATTGTCTGCATAGTTTTTTTTTTTCCTCCCTGCATTGTCACAGATGTTCATGACCCAAACATCCACTGGCTTCCACCCAAGTTGATCCAAGTGTATATTTCTGACTGACTGTAGCAGGGGCATTAGGCTTCTTTGGGAGTAGAGTCTGATGTAGATGGTTTAGTCTTCTACAAGGCATTCTGGACTATACTGACATACAAATGAAAAAAAATAAAAAATTCTAAGCTTTGTTAGTATTTGGCACTGATTGCTTTTTTTCACAGTTTCCATTACCTTACGTTGCTTCGCCTTTTGGCCATTGGGGCGCAGTGTGTGCCGTGATAGAGCGAGAACCGGGATCTGTGTGTGTGAATACACAGATCCCGGTTCTTTAAGGGGAGTAGAGACAGATTGTGTGTTCATACTAAGCATGAACACCGATCTCTCTCTCCTCCTAGACAGTCCCATCCCCCCTACAGTTAGAACACACCTAGGGAACACAGTTAACCCCTTGAAGGCCCCCTAGTGTTAACCCCTTCCCTGCCAGTGACAGTTATACAGTAATCAGTGCATTTTTATAGCACTGATCGCTGTATACTTGTCAATGGTCCCAAAAATGTGTCAAAAGTGTCCAATTTGTCCGCTGCAATATCGCAGTCCCGATAAAAATCGCAGATCGCCGCCATTACTAGTAAAAAAAACAATAATAATAAAAATGCCATAAATCTATTCCCTATATGTATATCCCCATAGACAATCAATATACGCTTATTGCTATTTTTTTTAACCAAAAATATGTAGAAGAATACATATCAGCCTAAACTGAGGAAAAAAAAAATTTTTTGGATAAAAAATGTGGGATATTTATTATAGAAAAAGTAAAAGATATTGTGTTTTTTTCAAAATTGTCTTAATTTTTTTTCAAAATGTCAGTTTTGTTTGGGTACAATGTCGCACAACTGCGCAATTGTCAGTTAAAGCGACGCAGTGCCGTATCGCAAAAAATGGCCTGGTCATTGAGCAGCCAAATCTTCCGGGGGCTGAAGTTGTTAAAGTGTTAAAGAGGAGCTTCAGCCAGGTTTCCAAAAACTGTAGTTGCTGTCTTTTAAACAGACATTCACCTGTCCAGGGATACAGCACCATCCTCACGCGGGTTGGTTCCTCACAGGTCTTCCAGTCCCCATTTTCGCCATGTTAACTGTAGTAAGCCGCCTGTGACTCTTTGCGACTTCACAGCCGGCTCCCCACTGCACATGCACAAGTCACACACCACCTTATTAAGGAACTGGCAGCCTCCAGGGACCTGTGACGTGTTCCAGAAGGTTGCAGAACAGAGAAAAGAGTCGAACTCCCACTCTGATTGCCCTGGCGATTGGAGCGAAAGTGGAGGAGGGGTACCTCTGAAAATTAGGTACCCACTACCCAAAAAAATATATATTTCAAATATGGCGGAGGGGGGTGAAAAGTGAAAATTCCTCTTTTGGGTGAACTTCCACTATAAGGTTAATTTTGCGACTTCTATTACAGAATAGGTATTGATGTTGTGAAAGTAAAATTTGTTTATCTTTGAGCAATTGTCATTTTACAGGATCTCCCAGAAAATGAGCTGCTTCATCCTCCTTTGAATATTCGGGTAGTGGATTGCCGTGCATTTGGCAGATATACACTGGTGGGCTCCCATGCTGTCAGCTCACTGCGTAAATTTATCTACCGCCCCCCTGACAAGAAGTCTCAGCACTGGAACACCACCGGTAAGGTTATTTCAATGTCTCACTCACTTTATACTCTAACCTAATGATCTTAAGTGGCCTGATCTATGTCAAAACCCTGACAGTACAGCTTTGCACAAACATATACTTGGCAAAAGGAAAAGTTTTTTAGCATTGTGCTGTGAGCTATTGTAAGTGACCATCCATCCCTTGTTGCACTCCCTTTCAGTGCTGTAATTTAGGTTGTATGAGTAAAAAGGAAAATGGTCTTTTTAAGAGGATGAGACAGCCAAGAGCACTGGAAAAACACTTGTATTAAACCACCTCTTAGTGAAAGCCAGGACCAGTGATATGAATTATAGCCAGGAGACCATATTTATGGAGTCCTCAGGAAGCCAGTGGGGGACTTCGCTCATCAGACTCTAACTGTAACTGAAATATGACATTTGAGTAGAATATCCATTGCTTTTAGTGCACTATGATTTATGTTAGAGGAGTTTTTTCCATGATTGCTGAGTACCTGTAAGTTACATTCAGCTCTCATTTCTGCCTTATTTTCAGTCTAAGCATGCATTTTCTTTGACTTCACACTGTTGTGCATGCTGTGACTTCTCCCTACCTTATCTCTCGTCTTGAGTTTGTGCTGTGCTCTGTCCTTTTCTGTCCTCTGTCCAGCTAAATTGATGAGTGGCTATATGGCACTGGCCAACGGAGGGACCTACTCTCGCCCCACAGGTGAAATTGTTGTCAACATGGAGCCTGAGGTGCCCATTAAGAAGATGGAGACTATGGTCAAACTAGAGGCGGTGAGTAACCAGATGTATGAAGCTTGAAAGAAAAACAAAGTACCTTAGTTTTTGTTATAGAGGTTTTCTATTTTATCTGTTCATTTATCCAATCCATTTTCATGACATCCTCACAAAATCAGTGTGTTTAATAAAGACATGATCCTGATGGCCTCCGACCAACTCTTCACTTTACCTATACT
The DNA here is from genome assembly GCA_037952925.1 of Lithobates clamitans. Classification (NCBI taxonomy): domain Eukaryota; kingdom Metazoa; phylum Chordata; class Amphibia; order Anura; family Ranidae; genus Lithobates; species Lithobates clamitans. The sequence goes on from JBBGZY010000464.1 coordinate 1,118,557, forward strand.
CCAAAGCATCTTGCCATCATTTAGCAATGTTTCATACTACAAGCTCAAGGAGCACAAATCCCAAATCCTGGCTCTAAACCTACCCGTACTCATTCAATTGCACCTTCAACATAACTATCCATGCACTTGGGCTAATACCTCCATACAATATTTATGGATTTGAATTTCCACTAACATCTTACAACTCTACAAGTCTAATTACAAACCTTTTCTCCTATTCCTAAACCATGATCTTCAGTACCTATCATGAACTCTCTGTAAGTCAAAAAGTATCATATTAAAATATTGACCTTACCTAAACTTCTTTATTCTGCAAAATAGTTATCCCCCTGCCAACACAATATCTAAACTTCCTATCTCTAGGAAAAGATATTTAATCTCCGCATACAGAAAGGCATCTTCACAGTAAGAACGGTGAAAATGTAATAGACTCTCTCAAGAGCTGGTTCTGGCCAGCTTAATGGATTATTTTAAGAAAGGCCTGGATTCTTTCCTAAATCCACAAAATATAACTGGATACTAGACATGTGCATTCGTTTTCGTCCGAATTTCAGGTATTTTCGTTATCGTTTTAACAAACGACAACGAAAGTGCAGAATCTGAAAAACGAAAGATCCGACATAAACAAATGCTTTATTTTCGTTTTCGTTGCTACAGCAGTTCGATATAGATAGGAGATTCGACATGATGATGACAATAACAATCTGTGTCCATCAAGCCTGTGGTCGAATGTGCCTAACCTTAACTCTATTAGTCCAAGATTATTCTACATAGAGAGAAAAGATTCGACATAGAGAGAAAAGATTCGACGTAGGGGAGAAAAGATTCGACATAGGGGAGAAAAGATTCGATGTAGGGAAGAAAAGATACATAAAAATAATGATGATGATGAATGTTATTGGCTGATTGTAACCAAAGAGGAGGAGCAGTAAAATAGCTAGAACTAAGTACACACGTACTTTGGCTTATGGTGTCTGTTGAAAGTCCTCAGAAGATTCGACGGAGCAGGAAAACTATACGGCGTTGTACAGTTTAGCTGCTCCGTCGAATCTTCATTGAACATTCGACAGACACCATAAGCCTTCAATGACAGATTCAACCTTAATTTGGATTTTCGGACGAATGCAATTTTTAACAAAAAACGAAATAAATAAAAAAGAATTTCGGGAGTAACTAAATAAATTTATTTTTTGGACGAAAACGAAATTCTGAAACTAAATATTTCAGTGTACACATGTCTTCTGGATACTAATTTTGTAGGTAAAGTTGATCCAGGGAATATCCGATTGCCTCCTGGGGGATCGGAAAGGAATTTTTCCCCACTGGAGCAAATTCGATTCATGCTTTTATTGTTTTTTTTTTCCTTCATACTGGATCAGCTGTGGGTATTGGATAATGAATATGGAGGTTTTCTATTTGTGTGTGCATCCATTTTTCTTTTTTTCCTTTCTCTGTTACATAGTTATTTTGGTTGAACTAAACTGGATGGACTTGTGTCTTTTTTTTCAACCAGATTAGCTATGTAACTATGTAACCTTCAGCCTAAAATTACTTATTTTACTATATGGGAGCATAAGAAATCTAGATGCTCACACTCCATCATGGTAAAACATAATCACTGTTGGGATGGAATGGGATGGGTCTTCCCCATATCCATCATTATTATACCACAGCTCTGCTAGATCAGGCTCAACACTGGTGGAAAACCTCCCCACACAAAATTTAGTCAGTAATGGAAACTGGCCAGGCAATGACCACAGATTGCTTTTAATTAATTTAAATCGGCCCCTCCCTCTAGTATCTTTCCCACATTTCAAGCAATGCTTGGAGAAAACCCAGTCTACATTTACCTCACATGTAACCAATATCATTGAGTACTTTATTCCAAATGTACCTCCATAAGTGGGTCAAGTGTGGAATAACCACCCTCCAACATGTACTCTTGAATGGTAGGAAGTCCTTTGATTTCATTTGCACGTAATTTAACCTCCCATCTTCTGAACACTCAAATTATTTGCAATTTCACAATTTTTTGCAGAAGCATATTAATCTTCCCAATTTCTAGTTCCTAACCCCAATCCTTAGACTAAGGGTATATCTTTATTCTAAAAAACACCAATTACCCAAGCATTTTTTACCAAAACCTCCACAATGATTAAATGGGGATTAAAACTAAAAACTAAAGTCCTTCAATTTCATTTGCATGTAATTCAACCTCCGATCTTCTGAACAACTCTAATTACTTGCAATTTCACTGTTTTTTGCTGAAGCATTCTTTACAGATGGAACTTCATATTATTCTTGCCAATTTCTAGTTCCTAACCCTAATCATTAGACTAAGACCTGATTCACACCTATGCATTTTTAGTGCTTTTTGCATTTTGCAGATTTGCACCACAGAACATGTTCCATAGGAAACCATGTTAAATGGACTGTAGTGCAAATCTGCAAAAAGCACTAAAAATGCATAGGTGTGAATCAGGCCTAAGGGTATATCTTTATTTTAAAATACAACAATTACCCAAGCATCCTTTATCAAAACCTCCTGAATCACCTTTACTGATCGCTCCTGTCTTCATTTTTAACTAAATCATAGTAAACTATGTTTACTGCAGGCTGCAGAGAAAGGGACTGAGGAATCCCTGTCCTCAGTTTCTTTCTCTGTCTCAAAAGTGAGACATTAGGGACATTTATAAAAACATTTATAAAAAATAATATTTAAAAAAACAATAAAAAATAAATAAAAAAATACTGACACTGTCTACTGTCCTTCTGACATCAATCTTGCTTTAATGACACCGTCCACTTCTCTGCTGATACACACATGTGTGTTTGTGCTCTGGAGTGCACACGCTAATGCAATAGGCTGCGCACACCAATGTGCTGCATATATGCATTATATAACCGAATGATCATGGACATCTGACCACCACACCTACTAGATGCTTGTTGGACATCCTGTTTGAAAACCATTAGCATTAATATGGAGTTCTACCTCTTTGCAAATATAACAGCCTGCACTCTTCTGGGAAGGCTTTCCACAAGTGTCTGAAGTGTGCCTGTGCACATTTGGCAAAATAGAGCATCTGTGAGGTCATATACCGATGTTGGATGAGAATGGCTCGCAATAGGCTTTCAATTCATCTCAGTAGAGTGCTCAGTAGGGTTGAGGTCAGGGCTCTTTGTAGGCCACTTGAGTTCCTCCACACCAGGAGGTGTCTTTATGGAACTGGCTTTGTATACAGGGGCAAAGTCATGCTGGAACAAAAAAGGGCCAAGCATACAATTGTCTAAAATGTCTTTGTATGTTGTAACATTAACATCACCCTTCACTGGAGACACCTCAACTCTGAAATTTGGAGCTTTTGGTCATATAGTGTAAGAAGACAGCTTACATATTTTTCTTTAGTGACTTTGCCAACTCTAGTGTCATGGATGAATTTGATAGTGTATGTCCATATCATGGATGTTTGCAGAACTATGCTCACAGGTGAAATGTTTTTCAGACAAATGACCCAATGAATGGAAACAAAAAGGTAGCAGGTAGAAAGTTTACAATATAAAACACAAACGATCTTTCTGGAGGTAGAAGGAAGACAAAAGGCATATCTATTGCATAATAATTCTTTGTTTTGAAATGAAAATATGTTCATTTTTTATAGACCTGTCCATTTTGTGCAGTGTTTTCCTTGTATTTTGTCTGCCATTGTAATTGTCTGTCTGTAAACATGGTTTGTTCTCTTTCCATTCCCCTCCACCTCTGTGTGACAGAATTCCGATGCAGTTGTTAAAGTAGATATGGTAAGTTGTTATTGTTTAACATACCATTGCACATACCTTGCACGTAACACGACTTGTTCACCACCATGATGTATTCTGATGAGTGTTTGAGAATGTAAAAGAATCTGCATGAAGTTGGGACTCTGTCGCTATTTAAAAAAATGAAATGCCATTCCTGCAAAGAGTACATGCCTGTACCGCTGCCTGTGCTTTGTTGCAGGTCCAAGAAAAGATCTTCAGTATCCTGCTCATTTCCAGATGTGTTGGAGGCCTGATGCCCCCTGTTGTGCTCTGTGGTTCCTATTGCCCACCGCTGTGTCCTGTAATGACAAAAGGGCTGGCGGAGGACACCACAGAGCACAATGGCCTACGCAAACATCTGTCACTCCCAGAATCGTTGAATGCTGAACATTCTTCAGCAGAGCTTAGACTTTCAAAGAACCTTAGTTTGATAGTGAGGGCAGTGGGGAGGTAAGTCATTTCTGTATTCTTGCAGGAATGGCTTAAAGAGTCACTTTAGGGGTTGCATGACATCTAATCAAAATCAGAAAAAAATAAAAATAACTAACTTAATCTGATATATACACTGCTTATGGTTTGCAGAATGTTTTTTTTTTTAATTTCAAGTGTAGTCTGTGTCACACACAGGCTAACACTTGATTTGATGGCCACTGGCCAATTCTAAATTAGGAATACATTAAACCTAGATCTTATTGTTTTACTGGACTTTTCTAACCAAAAAAAATATATATTGCATTTAGTGCCTTGTGCTTTCCAGCAGGAGAGTGAAGGGAGTGATAAGTATGTGCTTCTGGTGGGGTCTATATGAAAGTTAACCTGCTGCTTTGCATTTCATGATTAAGCCAGATGTTGGCCTGTAAAGGGTAACTTAAAATATATCCCAGCTGAACAGAATATCCTGACTCTGTATCTCACATTTTGTAACTATATTATTATATTTTTTCATGTGACATCACTGAAGAAATTACACTTTGCTACAATGTAAAGTAGTGAGTGTACAGCTTGTATAACAGTGTAAATTTGCTGTCCCCTCAAAATAACTCAACACACAGACATTAATGTCTAAACCTGTCAACACACAGCCATGTCTCCAGACCTAAACCCTATTGAGCATCTGTTGGGCATTCTCAAACAGAAGGTGGAGGAGCGCAAGGTCTCTAAAATCCACCAGCTCTGTGATGTCGTCATGGAGGAGTGGAAGAGGACTCCAGTGGCAACCTGTGAAGCTCTGGTGAACTCAATTCCCAAGAGGGTTAAGGCAGTGCTGGAAAATAATGGTGACCACACAAAATATTGACACTTTGGGCCCAATTTGGACATTTTCACTTAGGGGTGTACTCACTTTTGTTGCCAGCAGTTTAGGCATTAATGGCTGTGTGTTGAGTTATTTTGAGGGGACAGCAAATTTACACTGTTATACAAGATGTACACTCACTACTTTACATTGTAGCAAAGTGTCAGTGTTGTCACATGAAAAGATATAATAAAATATTTACAAAAATGTGAGGTGTGTACTCCCTTTTTGTGAGATACTGTATGTTAACTGGTACAGATCAAGAGGATCATGTTCTTGAATGTACAGCAGTCTTCAAAACTGGTATTTACACTCACTTGACATGACCACAAGGGTTAGCATGCAAAAGAACTCAGTCACCCCACTAAAACACTATTCACGTACACTACTAACTGCAAGACACTCTGCACTCCAGACGCTCAGGCATCAGTTCTGCTCTCCAACCGTTCAAAGTACAACTATAGCCTCCCATTAAAAAAGTACCCGTTGATCCCACCACTGAAGTCCAGCTTCCTGTGATGGGGTGGCTACGGCTACTGCACTGCTTCTGAGTTGCCACTCTCATGTAGGCTGTACCTGCTTGCACTACAGTGGGATGAAGAATTGTTACAAGGTCATGGCTATTTGTATTGTCACTGCTAATCTGCAAGCCGGTAGATTATCATTTAGCACCTGGCCACACCTAGCCCTGGCCATTGCTCTCTGGATTACCTGGCTACACCTAGCCCCTCCCACTGTGAGCAACAATTTCTGGGAGTGTAAAGCCTGGCACACAGAAATAGTTATTTTCGTTCAACCTGCTGCTATACTAACGATCCGACATTAGTACAGCAATCTCCCCCACTGAGCTGTTGTGTTCTGACAGAGGGACGGCCCCCTGACAGAACACTCTGATCAGCGCTCTCTGCAATTGGCTGAGAGTGCTAATCGTGAGCCAGTCGGCTGCTGGTTTTCCAGCATGCTCGTCCAACAGAAGCCGGCCATGCGGCTGGCTTCTGTCGTACCGGCTGACATTTGGTCGGGGTGTACTAGGCATTAGCGTGTGGGACACCAATGAGGCAGGATTTGACTCAGTTAAAGAAGGTCCATGCCCCGACTCAGTTAAGGAAGGTAACAATAATTTTCTGTTTACTGTGTGAGGCTTTGCATCACATAGTAACTGTATTGGGTACTTGTTTAGACCATAAAATAGGAGACTTTAGTTGTATTTTAAGTAATAAGGGCACTCCGAGAACTCAAAGTTTGGTACAGATTTAAGTTGACATTGATATTTTCACTGACCTTTCATTTGTTCTCCCTCAGACTGAGGATGAGAAAGAAAAGAAGAAGAAAAAGAAGAAAGGGGAAGAGATTGAAGAAGAGGAGCCAGATGAGAGCATGCTGGACTGGTGGTCCAAATACTTTGCTTCTATCGAGACACTGAAAGAGGTAAGACATAGGAAGGCATTCCAGGAAAATTAAGGTTTTTTTTTTTTTTTGGGTGGAGGTCAGCCAAAAGACAGTTAATTATAAGTGAGAAGTATTAGTCATTGAGATGAACCTGAACCAAGTACACCATGAAACTCAGGAGGCTCCTTCTCAAATTTCCTTCTTGATGGTTACCCTGCTAGTTACTCACAGTGGGGGTGTAACGAAACGTCCCACACTACGCTTGAGTGCTTTTGTCATATACCGCTTCCTCCCAGTCTATATATATAGATATCAGATATTGCAACCGCTCACAAGCACAAAACAAAACAATACTTGTTTAGTTGCTGAACATGGACTGTTTATTAGAACCAAAATACAAGTCTTATATACAGTAGAAGAGGAGGTCCCCCCTCCTGCTCATATTACTCTAACAATATACCTGTAACCAGAAACAGAATTAACATGAGCTAATTAACTAATCCCTTAAAGCAGCCAATGTGACTCCGTGCCCTCCTGAGCATTGTTATGATTAATTAGGATTTCACTACAGGTCAGACTTGTTGTCACCGAGCTTCACACAGTAGATTTTACATTATCATAAGTATGAACACAGGACACCTTCTCACAATAGCAGGAGCTCCAGCAGGAGTTGGCCCGTCTCCTACATTGTACAGAGGCCAATGTGATCAGCTCTCTCAATTAACATGTTGAGTTCAGAATCAAACAAACCAAGAATAGTCTTTCCTGGGAGATATTGTGGATAAATGTTACTGTCCCATTTTAGGTAATCCAAGATATATTTGCTCAGTCACCCTGTGCCAGGATGGCACAGGGTGACTTAGACATAAGAGGTGCATGGGGAGCTGAAACATGGGTTTGCCAACCTTTCCAAGGGATTCTTGGTTCCACGGGCCCTCCCGTCATAGGGGGGAAAAGAGGGGCAAAATGCTCTGCAATATCATATAATTTTCAAACCAGTGACCCTTTTATTCCACCATTAGCTTTTATACAAGTTTCCAATGACATGCCACCTTTCATGGTTCTAAGGATGAGATGTTTATAACGAATAACATGGCTGCCTCTCCAGTTTATTAGACTGATTTCACAGTAAACCTACAGAAAACCTTCTACAACAGATGGCAGAATTATACTGGAACCAAATTGTCAACAAAGACTATTCCTATTAATTTTTTCAAATGATGTCTGGTATTAATTTCATGTATTGTGCTTTTGTAATATTTTCCTTTTTTATTTTTGCCGACAAATTCAGCAACTGCGTCAGCAAGAAGCCGCAGCGGCAGAAGCTGAGGAAAAGGAGGAGATGGAAATCGCAGAGGGTAATTCTTGAAAAAGTGATATGTTCACTTTCCCTTTTATGTTTATCTGACATGTTCTCAGGCACAGGGGATTCTGGGAAGCAGTTATAGTGATTTTTTTAAGTATTTTCATAGAATGAAAATGTCTAAAAATGTGAGAATGAGCTGTTTTTCTTTGTCTACAACTTCACTCCATCTCCATGACTTAAAGCTATGAAAGTTGGCACAACATGGCTTCCACATGTATACACAAATTTTAGATCTGATTCTATCAAATGTTATGATCAATGTAGTTTTAGTTAGTGTACAGCTTATCTGAAATATTTAAATATATTGTATTATTATTTATTATTGATGTCAAGGCATGCTAGGGCATCACCATAATAACTTTATCATACAATAACTTCTAATTAAAAATAAAAGGCTAATTCCAACCAAAATTGATATTTCATTTAAGGGTGGAGCCCAGTGGGTAAAATCATTTGCTGACTTTTTTTTTAATCTCTCTGGAACTCTGATTTTCAGATACCCTTATTGTAAATCTGGCCCTGCACACTCCTTGAGGCTTTACCGACACAGGCACTTTTCACTTTCAGGCACTAATTTTCCTAAAGCAGAAGAAAATTAAAAACAAATTGAAAAAATGACAGTGGTGATAGTGTGACACCCAAGCAAGGGAAGTTGTGGGGTGATCCTTTCAGTAACTGCATGAATAAAGTCTTGATTGGTTACAATTTACAGAAAAACTATATTTTTATATAGATTAAAATATTGGGACAATTCATCATTGAAAAGCCACCCCTGAGTCAGTGACTTTGCGTAGGCTGACATTAAGTCATCAGTCTGCTGCAGGCAGGAGGAAGCATTTCCTCAGTCTACTGTTCAGTGATCAGACTGTACATTGTAAATTTGTTGCAAATCAGAAGAGTGAGAGTCTGCAGCAGGGGCTGATCTGTGTAATGGCCTTATTTACCTGGTCAGCCAATTGGCGGATGAGCCGCAGTTTTAGCTGCTTTGAATCTCGCAGACCGGGGATTATCATCATGCCCCTCGTGTCAAATTGTAAGAGTAGTGGAGATGAGAAATAACAGGAATATTTATATCAAACTTTTAAATTGTAATATGTGACAGTTGTCTTTTGAGTTGGAATAGATAATTATAGATATACCAGCATGTGATTCAACCTGCTAAAAATCCACCCAAAAAAATGTTGGTTTTGGAAGGATGTTGCTTTTTAATATAAAACAGACTTGCCTTATCTCAATTTTTGTTATATATTAGTACAATATGTAGTTTGAGAGAGCTATATGAGTTAAAGTCATTCAGTTACTTGCTTAGAACCTTCATTGTAATAACTTAAAGGAGTCACCTTCTTCAGTCTCTAACCTTACAAGTTTACCATCTTTATCCAGCTTTTTACTTTAACTTGGCAAACTGAATTTTTTTTTTTTTTTTTAATTTTTTATTTATAAACACAGGCAGAGTGAGTCCACACGGACCAAACGGTACATTTAACAATATATCTCCATCACAGATGTTAACTTAATACAGTGCAGTTAAGGCAGATATGTTAGTGGAGTTTTGGTGGGTTAATTAGTATAGTCCCATGTGTTCCCCCTCCCCTTCTTTTTTCCTTTTTCCAAGAAATTATAAAGGGGTCCTGCGAGCAGGTAAAGAAAGGGGTGGTAGGAGAAGAGGAAGGAAAAGATATTGAGTGGGGAAGTATGGGGGGAAGACAGAGATGGTGGGGGGGGGGGGGGGGGGAAAGTCCCTAGGATCATGGATCGAATTTGATGTAATATAACGGCAGCACTGAACTCCCTGCATCCAGCACGCGGCAAGTCAGGTTATTGGCAAACTGAATTTAGTGAGTTACTAAACTCCTTATTATTACTAATAGTAATAATAAATAGAAACATTTACGTTAAAGAGACCTGCTTTTTGTGTCACAAGTAGTATTAGGGCCCTTTCACACCGAACGCAGTTGGATTCAGTTGGATGCAGTTGGCTGCACTCCAACTGCAAAGACAGCCCAAAATCAAGGTAATCCTATGGGCATAGTTCACATCCTTGCAGTGCAGCTCAACGTAGTTAAAAAAAAGTAGAGCATTCTGCATTTTTCCACACCGGAAATGCAGGGGACGTGCTACAAATGCACTACAAATGCCCTTCAAACGCCCCACACTGTGCCCCTTTAGGGCCAAGAAAGTCAAGCCCAAAAAGTATAGAAAAATACACTCAAGCGCGCATCAAGTAAATATGCAGTCAAATATGTGCAGTTATGTGCAGTTTAAGGTGTGAATGGGCTCTTAGGCTGGGTTTGCACATATGCAAATTGGAATGCCGGTTTCCCCACATCCAATTCACATTACAGGCAAGCGTGATCTGCTCTTAATGGTTCACACATGTATAGGGTGGCCGCCTTTCCGGATTGAAAAAGGATCCGGTGCTTATTTGGATCAGGTTCAGGTGTGAATTCATGCAAAAATTTGGACCTGAATGGCACCTGAACCAGTGAACAGACACGCGACGGACCCCAGGCATGAACCCGCGGCCGCACATGTGTGAACCAAGCCTTAGATTTTAAATGTATTTTTCTTGTTATCTGGCAACTCTCCCTCCTTAGCATATCTTGGAAGTAGGACTCAACCAGTAAAAAATATTTAGCCCCATGGCACAATTGAATATTTTGGTGCTTTGCTTTGTGTAACTTGAGCTGCCAATCAGAATACTATAGTGAAAGGGGTGGGTGCAGGCTCAAACTATCTGAAATTATTCTTAATGCCTGGCTGAACCAATGCCAACAGCCCAAATCATTATTTCTGTATGGTACATGCCTTTTATGAAATTCTGGGACGAATGTACTTAGAAAATGTGAGGGTAGGGGAGGAGAAAATTACAGGAAATTAGATATATAAGAAGACAACCCCCTTAGATATAAAGTCATTAGATTAGCCTATGGAACATGCAGAGCTAGATTTGATAAATTGAGTTACATAAAAATTCATAGATGCACAGGTCATATGGTAGGTGAAATCCAGAATTGCTTAAATGGTAAAGCTGGCCATAGATGGGCCATAATTTGGCCAGTTCAGCAGGTACAGGTCAAATTTTGATCCTTGTGTAGCCACTCACACTTGACAGAAGTTGATCTCATAATATTGATGAATAATGTCTGAATAGACTGTCTCATGGGGAGGATTTCTCTGTCTACTTCAATTGCGTGGATGGAGGAAGCTGTTCATTAAAACAATCCATCTATGGCAAGCTTAAAGTGGTTATAAAGGCTCAAGCTTTTTTACCTTCATGCATGCTATGCATAAAGGTAAAAAACCTCCCTAATGCTCATCTGAGCTCCCTCTCGATCCAGCAATGTGCATGAGAGCTGAGCTTCTCCTGAGTGTCTTATCCCTCATTGGCTGAGACAGAAGCGGGAGCCATTGGCTCAGGCTACTGTCGATCACAGCCAGGGAGCCAATGAGGAGAGAGCGGGGTCGGGGCCGAGCCATGAATCTGTGTGTCTTATGGACACATAGAGCAGGGCTCGGGAGCAAGCTGCTTGCTATTGGGGGCCTTGGCTGAAGAGGAGGAGCAGGAGCACTGGCTGGGGACCTGAAAAGAGGAGGATGGGGGTAGGTAAGTATGACATGTTTTTTATTTTAAAAAAAGAACCTTTAATGTCGCTTTAAGACTCCTATTAGTTATCATAATGAAGGGATTAATGACTAATGGCTAGATTTAAAAAAAAATTACAGTACACTTTAAGACATGAATAAATGTTATACATATAGTAGAAAATAAGGCTGGTAAGTATTGTGGCTTCTACAATACATGTATTATTTCTGTTGAGGTTTGATTACCTCTTATCCTACCTCAGTGTGCCCTTCATAGAGAAAGAAATATACATGAATTTAGAAGGTGATAGCTGGAGCGGGAGGTCTTAGACCCATCCCCTGCTCCGAACTATCTGTCAACTTTCATGCACATTGTGGTTTAGTGTCTTTTGTGTTGGTTCCTTCCATCTCCACTCCATCCAACCCTTGTGTGATGGCTCAGAGATCAAAATTGATGAATCTCCCATGAAAGGCGCCAAGGGTCAGGCGAAGAACAAAGAAAAAGTGAAAGTGTCCAAAGAGGACAAGAAAAAGAAGCAACTAGCCGAGCAAGCAGAGAAGAAGAACAAACAGAAGATTGATGAGTTAAAGGTACGTAGGGAGTGGATGTAATGTCTGCATTTTATGCGATCCCTGTGCCTTTTATTATTAGAGCTTCTTGAAAGACTTCTTCACTTTTTAAATGTATTTATGGTTCCCAAAAAAATACAAAAAAAGTGCCACTCTTTCCAGTTGATACTGTTCTCATGTCCATTCAAGACATCCTTCCTATAATAATTGACTGGTTGATGTCAGGCAAGAGAAATGTAGGAAAGCTGAGCAGTGGAATAACCTGGCCACACATTTATAATATTCTTAAAGCGGAACTTGTATCAAAGTGCAAAGTTAGTTTATCTTGTAAGCCATCCAAAAACCCCATGGAAAAAAAAGCATAGTTAAAAACATTTTAAAAAAGGTAAAAGGTTCCTCAGGTTACCCAGAAATGCAGAAGAAGGCTCTGTGATGTCACTTTCACCTTGGCGAGCTAACCAGAACCTGGGGTACACCCAGGGTAAGTATTTTTTTTTTAATGTAACTATGTTTTTTTTACACATGGTGGGTCTTCAAATAAAGAGGAGAACTTGCATTTTCATAAAAGGTCTGCTTTAAAAAACATATGATAGTTTCCATCACTGGCTTTCTAGTTATCTGGCTGTTATGCTGATCTTTTGTCTTCAATAATGACCCAGCTCAATTGTGTAGACTAGGAAAATTGTTGAAGATTTTAAGTCCTTATCTTCACACTTGCTCCAAGTTAGTAACCCAAAATACTTAAGCCAAAGGATCAGTTTAGCAACCAATAAACAAGATTTTTTTTTTTGGAAGAAAGTCAGCAATGGCAGTCTCTATAATTAGTTAGTCTATGATAAAATAAAAAAAGGGATGGAGAGAGAGGGGCCAGGCGATCACTGGTGTAGCACAGTTTATTAGAGACAAACTAAAAAAACAAATTCCACTCACAGGGTGTCAAGAGTGAAGATCTGGGACTGGCGGGAGCTCAGGAGGGCATCCCACATGGTATTATGTAGTTAGTCCTCGCCGCCGCAGCCCCGATGGACGGATAGGAGAAGACACTGAAGACCGAGCTGTCATGAACCAGTAACCACCTGTCAACCCACGGGATAGAACAGCTAATCGGAACGCGTTTCAGAGGCTAGCTAGCTACACCTCCTTCCTCACCTGAGCGTGGCTAGCTAGCCTCCAAAATACTTTCCGATGGCTGTTCTATCCCGTGGGTTGACAGGTGGTTACTGGCTTGTGACAGCTCATTCTTCAGTGTCCTCTCCTGTCCTTCCATTGGAGCAGCCATATTATTGGCTTTTAATAAACGTCTCTTATAAACCTGACTACACCAGTGATTACCTGGTGCCTCTGTTTTCTTCCCCTTCTCTATTTCAGGTGCAGGTTCCCAGACCCTAGTACTGCCTCTGAACACATTGTCAGCTTTGGACATCTATCCGTCCGGTCAGATCTATGTGCCAAAGGCACCCCCCAACAGGACCATTTTTTAAAAACTTTTATTAGCAGCCCTGATGAAGGGGGAGTCCTTAGTCCCCCGAAATGCGTTGGGCTCATTTTATTGCTGAAACTTCATATAAAACATATTTAATTCCTGCATTTGCTGGATACTGGGTGCTCCTTTACTTTGACTTCTTTCCAAATAAATGCGGCGCCGACCACAAGGCCGTACCCCAAGGTAGGAGCCCAGGCCCTAACAGGGCTCACCACCACCTTTTCCTTAAACAGGGCATGAACCTCTGGAAACCAACTCTTCCCATCTGCCCACACCCTACATAACTTACAGCAGTATCTGTTTTTTTTTTCTGGGCCTTTATAATCTGACAATCCAGGGTAGCGCTGAGAGTTTTTGTTTGTTTATGATAAAATAAAAGAATATGAATTTCTAGGATGGAAAAGACAGCATTTCTCCCAGTCATTAAATAGTTTTCCTACCATTAGACTTAAAAAATGATTTTATTCTATGTCAATGTAAATCTTTTACTGGAAGCCATGGCCAGATCTTAAAGTTCAATTAAAGCCATTTATTTATTTTGTTATGCAGTCAGGTTGCATAACAAGTAAAGATTATGTGTTTTATGTGATAAAAGTGCTTTCAAACTATAATATTATATTTCAAACTATATTTTGGCTGTGCCAAAAACTTGCTTGAGACCAAGACAGAGCATGGCAGTCCAGATCTCCAGTGGTCCTACATGCCCCATGAACAATACTCCAGTCAACAATGCTGCCCACGATGTATGAAGTTTGTTGATAGGAGAACTATACAGGGAGTGTCAGACTGCTGGAAACCCAAACTAAATTACTTAAAGTGGAACTACGCTGCTTCTGAGCACCACAAAGCAAAAATGCTATTTAATTCATTTTTAACATTCAAAGCAAACTCCCCCATCCATCTATGTCTCCATGCATTTATTTTGCATACTAGCAGAAGGGTGTGCTTAGTTGAGAAAACCCCTCCTCCCCTCCAGAAGACTCCTGGGATGTATGACATTATTTGCCTAGGAAAGTAACCTGGAAGTAACTAAATAACCATAAAAAAATGTTTAAAACAAGGAAATATGATATATGTCCCTATCTATTTACTAATGTTAGCAGCATGAGGATTAAAAATAGTCAATGTTGATTGAGAGAGTGAAGTTCCGTTTTAGTTTGGCTATTATGATTTCTACACATGTGGATTATAAATGTTTGCTATCTCCTGACTTTAGCCCTTATGTTTGGCCAAATCCAGGTCTTCAACAAAGAACTAGAAACGGAATTTGACTGTTTTGAAGACTGGCTGCACACATTCAACTTACTAAGAGGGAAGATCGGGGATGACGATGACACAGTCAGCGAGGAGGAGCGGATAGTGGGGAGGTTTAAAGTGAGTATCAAACAGTGCCCAATAGGTTCTGTGGGGCTCAATAACACTGGTGGACACAATAAAAATGATGGACATAACAATATTTATTTCATTTTGTGACATAATGGGTTTGATTACTAAAGTCAAATAGACTGACCTTTGTTAAATAAAAATAAAAAGGCAAATAGACTGCATACTTTGCAAGTGCAGTTGTTCCATAGTTTAGTAAATGAGGGGAATCTCTGCTGACTTCCATCATCCAATCATGTGCAAGCAAAATGTTGTTTTTTTTTTCTTGCATTTGATTGGGTATTCCTAGATAGTGAAGCTTTAACTCATTTATTAGGCTCTGGAGCAACTGCACTTGCAGAATGCAACTGCACTTGCAAAGTGCACAGTCTATTTGCCTTTATGCCCCAATGCATTTTTAAGAAATAAAATGATGCTTGGAATAAGAAAAGGGAAGTTCATTTTTTGGTCAAAATCGCAAAGCAATCAAAGACATAAAATGATGGTTTCAAATGGCCACAAGCAGACAAGAATCTAAATTTCCCTGTTGAAATGATGCAAAAGCTGGATCGTTTTTGACAAAATTATCAATTTTTTCCAGTTAAATTCCATATCAATTAATTCTGTTGAGGCTGTCCATTCATTTAGCAGTTTTGACTTCACCATAAACTTTTGTAATTGACCAAACTCCTGGTTGTTTGACTGCTCAGTATCTGATTATTACCGTATTTTGGATTATATGTACAATTCCCATTTCCTCAAAAAGTTGGTGAAATTGACGGAAAATTGACAGGTGTATAGTCAGCTTTAGACATTAGACTGATGTTATACTTAACTTCCAATTGGGTATTAGAAGATTACACCAAACAAAGTTTTTTCACTTGTGTTTTTCTGATTCATGAATCCAGCTACAAATATGAAATATTTCCTCCACAGGGTTCTATGTGTGTGTATAAGGTTCCACTACCTGATGATATCACCAAAGAAGCTGGCTATGACCCCAACTTTGGCATGTTCCAAGGAATTCCCAGTAATGATCCCATGAATGTACTAGTACGAGTCTACGTTGTGAGGGTGAGCAGCAGTTCCAATGTGTTTTGCATGATAAAATGCTCCCAATGAACATTATAAAGCCTGTGCAGAAGAAGTGTAGGAAAGGTGGACCCAACCTTGGTTTTTCCAATAATTAATGTTTAGAGTTAGGTTTCATGTTTAAATGGAAAAGATAATATATCCTTTCTATTGTAAGCTCAGAACTTAAAGTATAATTAAAGGCTCCTGTTTGACAGTCTTAGGGCCGATTCACACTGGTGCGACATGCACTCTGACATCGAGAACACAAGTTGCATGACATGTCAAAATGAATGAAAAAAAAATGACGTGGGGTCCCCTCCAAAATCCATACCAAACCCTTATCCGAGCATGCAGGCTGGCATGTCAGGAAAGGGGGGGGATGAGCAAGTGCCCCTCCCAGGCCATACCAGGCTATATGCCCTCAACATGGGGGGGTGAGTGCTGCGCCCCCACCCCAAAGCATCTTGACCCCAAGTTGATTGGCCTCTTCCCGACAACCCTGGGCGGTGGCTGTCGGGGTCTGCGGGCAGGGGCCTTATCGGAATCTGGAAGCCCGCCTTTACACATCCCTCTGGTGATGTGTTCTTCCAACGGTCTTCTCCCTGCACTGCTGTCTTCTCCTTCTGGAGATGTGTTGTTCTTCTGGTCTTCTCCTTCTGCTGCTGTCTTCTCTCCCGCCAACCCGGTCCTCCTCTAATGCTGGCTCCCGCCGTTGTGTCATCTCCAGTGTCTGCCAGTTCTTATATAGCCATGAGGCGTGGCCATTCAGTGATGTCACCATGTGACTCATCCCCTCTTGTGACACCACGTATAGCGGCACTCCTGTGTAGAATCACGTATATGTACGTGATACTGCTCTCATGTCTAGGGGGCATGTGCGCATGCTGCTGGCGGGCTGCTTCTGCTTAGAATACTCATAGCAGAAGCAGATCTGTGGGTGTCGGGCAATGGATGTCCACCTGCCAGTTGTCAGGCAGAGACACAGCACAGAGCTCTGCCTATGTAAACAAGGCAGTGCTTTGTTCTGACAGGGGGAAATTATGGATTTTGTGTCCCTGCAAAGCAGGGAATAAAATCCATCACTTCCCTTAGTAAAAGCAGCACACAATTTACAGATAAACACTGGCTAGGCACGCAGTTAACCGTTTGATCGCCCTAGATGTTTAACCTCTTCCCAGCCAGTGTCATTAGTACAGTAACAGTGTATATTTTTTAGCACTGATTACTGTATTAGTGTCACTGTTTCCCACAAAGTGTCAAAAGTGTCAGTTAGTGTCAAATTGTTCATCGCAATATGACAGTCCCGCTATAAGTCGCTGATCCCCGCCATTACTAGTATAAAATTTTTTTTATAAAAATTCCAGTATATACCATAGATTGTAGGCGCTATAACTTTTGTGAAAAGTAAATCAACATACACTTATTGGGATTTTTTTTACCAAAAATATGAGGCAGAATACATATTGGGCCAAAATTAATGAAGAAATTTGATTTTTTTCAATCTTTTTTATTGGATATGTTTTATATCAAAAAGTAAAAAATATTGTTTTGTTTTTTTTTCAAAATTATTGGTCTTTTTTTGATTATAGTGCAAAAAAAAGCAGTGGTGATCAAATACCACCCAAAAGAATGCTCTATTTGTGGGGAAAATAATGACATAAATTTTGAGTACAATGTTGCATGTCCGCGCAATTGGCAGTTAAAGTAACGCAGTGCCATATCGCAAAAAATGGCCTGATCATGAAGGGGGTAAATCTTCCAGAGGTCAATTGGATAATCACAAAATGACACACCTGAAAATAATCGTGACACCCTTTATTTCTGCAACCTAAATTCTTACAGCTGCTGTATACAAAGAGGTTTGAGATTACTGACTGAAGATGGTTCTTGGGGCTTGGTGGAGCCTTTGATCTAAAAACGGGCCCATTTGTGTCCTGCAGCTTGCCAATATAGCTGTAGTTTTTTCCATTATAAAGTGGACTATTATTGATAGAGAAACCTATCAACAAAAGGAGTAATAGTGAAAAATATAAACATTTCATTTACCTTGTAGGCTACAGATTTACATCCTGCTGACATCAATGGGAAAGCTGATCCTTATGTTGTTATAAAATTGGGCAAAACTGAAATCAAAGACAAAGAGAACTACATCTCCAAACAACTAAATCCTGTCTTTGGAAAGTGAGTCATCCATTTTATATTATTTGTCTATCATTTTATGGTTGGCCCATCTAGATCAATTTAATGAACCAGACAGAAGCCATGTTGATCTCTCATAGGAGCCATTGAGTATAATATGTCCTGTGTTTACAGACACAACATGCAATACATAACATACATTATTCTGCCGTAGCATTATCTCCACCAATCATAACCCATCAAGGTATAGACTCCACTAGACCTCTAAAGGTATGCAGTGGTATCTGGCACCAAGACATCAGTAAAATATCCTTTAGCCCCTTATTAGCCCTTAAAGTGGACCTTAATGCCGGGAGGCGGAGGCAGGCATTTAAATCATGTGACTGCTGTGATTGGCAGTCACAAAAGTCACATGATCAGAAAGCTCCTGATCTCAAGCATGCATCAGGAGCTTTCTGGTACCCATTTGTTACTATGCTGAGAGCTCGCTTTCAGCACAGTAAAGTGTTTAGGTAGGGCCTTATATATGCGGCTGCTCGGCATTAAAGCCCACCTGCCGAGAGGCCGCATATATGCGCCAGGTCGGCAGGAAGTGATTAAGTCCTGTAAGTTGCAAAGTGAGAATTTGGAGGCCAAGGCAAGACGTCAAACTTATTGTTGTGTTCCTCAAATCATTCTTGAATTCATCAGACCAGGCCACCTTCTTCCATTTCTCTATGATCCAGTTCTGAAGCTCACATGCCCATTGTAGGCACTTTTGGCTGTGGACACGGGACAGCATGGGCACCCTTAGTGGTTTGCAGCTACGCAGCTGCATGTGCAGCAAACTGTGATGCGCTGTGTGTTCTGACACCTTTCTATCAGAACCAGCCATAACTTTTTTAGCAATCTAAGCTACAGTAGCTCTTCTATTGGATCAGACTACATGGGCTGGGCTTTACTCCCCACATGTATCAAAGAGCCTTGGCTGTCCATGACCCTGTCACCAGTTTGCTGGTTTATCTTACTTGGATCACCTTTGGTAGGTCCTGAGCACTGCAGACTAGGAACATCCCACAAGACCTGCAGTCTTGGAGATACTCTGGCCCATTCGTCTAGCCATTACAGTTTGGCCCTTGTCAAAGTAACTCAAAACCTTACACTTTTTCAGCTTTCAACACATCCACTTCAGTAACAACATGTTCATTGGCTGCCTAATATATTTCACTCACTTTTAGTTGTAATGAGAGAATCAATGTTTTTCACTTTACCTGTCCATGCTCATACTGTTATGGGTGATCCGTGTATATTTCCAAGCTTGTTTTTCCTAGTACCTTCTGATGATATATTTTTCTATATTTAAATTGCTGTTACTAGGTCATTTGACATTGAGGCCACATTCCCCATGGAGTCCATGCTAACAGTGGCAGTTTATGATTGGGACTTGGTGGGGACTGATGACTTGATTGGAGAGACCAAGATCGATCTGGAGAACCGTTATTACAGCAAGCACAGAGCAACATGTGGGATAGCACAGACATACGCCATGTATGTATAATCAGATATATTGCCTTATATGTTATCTATTATATGTTGTAATTGTTTATCTCGTAGTACACATCATTTGTCCTATTCTTTTAAACACCTAAGGAAGCCATAATTTGTGCTTAGTCCTTATATAAATTTCCTGAAAATAATTGCACAAACTTTACAACCAACACAATATAATCAAAAATACATGAAGAAAAAGTCTTTAAAGAGAAACCGGTTGGCATCTGTTGATACTTTTTGTCAAATAAGAATTTGGCTGAAACTCTCATGTGTCATGAACTTTCATACTGTGCACTCCTGAACATCCACCCCAAGCTTTGATATCTACTGCAAGTCCTCTTTTGGGAATATAGGTGATAGCAGCCCAGGACAAGGTCCATTCTACACAGCACAGCCGCTGTTTCCCAGTCCATTTGAAGGAAGACCCAATCTGGGTCAAACCCAAAAGCACTAGCACCTCACATCTAGTAGTCCAGTGCTACCACACGCACCAGCTTTGAAGCATGGCAGGCACAGACAAAAATATTCTGTGTTTCTTGTTTAGGGTATTAGTTAATGTTCATTTTAGCAATGCTCTTGGGAGTAGCCAAAAGCACAAAATATAATTTAGGTCCAAACAGCTCTGACGTTAGAGTTTACAAGAAAGATAAAAGTAAGTAAAGTTTTGGTTCTGTTTTCAGACATGGTTATAATATGTGGAGAGATCCCATGAAACCTACCCAGATCTTGTCCAAACTTTGCAAAGAAGGGAAAATTGATGGCCCCCACTATGGCCCCGGAGGACGAGTCAAAGTTCTAAATCGCGTTTTCACTGGTCCCCAGGAGATTGAAGATGAAAACGGTGAGGCGATTCTCTTACTCCACTAATTGTTTGCATTTGGTCCAGTGCTAAATATGTACTTTTCATGAAAGTTTACAAGTATATAAACTGATGTATTTTTTGTATGATTTATTAAATAACTTCAATCAAAACCTTTTTTTTTAATCTGATCCCCCTGGTACTATTTCACAACAACATCTTTCCTTTGTGCCTTCAGAATGCTACTGCTACATACACTTTCTCATCTTTATACGAATAAAAAACACATTTATTATTTTTTTATTTTGAATCCTGAGTAAATTAAAAAATAGTAAAAACTCTACAATGTACTTAAAGCTGAACTTTCATCTGGTTGCTCCTTACCCCTCCCTCCTCATCGACATACTGTTGAAATGTTTTTTTTTAAACTTTTAGTTGTCCTCACATACTGTTATCCCTGGGTTTCTGTGCTTCTTTATGCAATGCAAGCATAATATTGGTGGATGGAAGGGGCTGTAAATAGCTTCCTGAAAACATCACAGCACCCTGCCTTAGTATTCAATAGTCCTTTTGAAGTGTTTGTAAAATAAATAAAAAAAAAAAAGTAACATTTTATACTTACCTGCTGTGCAGTGGTTTTGCACAGAGAAGCCCCGATCCTCCTCTTCTCGGGTCCTTCGCTGGCGTTCTGGGACCCTCCCCCTTGCCTAATGCCCCCATAGCAAGCCGCTTGCTATAGGGGCCATTGTGCATGATTGCTCCTGATTCTCTGTGTCCAGAGAAGACATAAAGAGCTTGGCTCAGCCCCACCCCCCACTCCCTCCTCACGGGCTGTGTTAGAGAGCAGAGTGAATCAATGGCTCCTACAGCTGCATCTCAGCCAATGAGGAGGAAGAGCCACTGCTCTCATGCACATCGCTGGATTGGGATCTGGCTTAGGTAATAATTGGGGGGGGGGGCTAAGGGGGAAGCTGCCCACTGAAGGTTTTTCAACCTCCAGAACCACTTTCAGTTCTGATGCAAGCAGTTGGCTGGCTCTTGGGAGTCGTTATGTAAATATCAAAACTCTTTGATAGGTGGGTCTTAGTGTTATGGAGTGGGCACTCCTAGGCAGACTGCGTTTGCATGTGATGCTGAGCCTCCAAAAAAGTCCAATGAATAAAAGAGGTGGACCAAGGACAGTCAAGCAGAAGTGGAAAAGGCTAGATGATGCTGGACATCCTCTGGCCAGGAAATGAGGTGGACTGTATCGGACTTGCTGCAGCTTTTAATGCACATTGTGAGAAGCTCACAGTGTGCAGTGAAATCAGATTAAGCTGTTTCAGCTATTTATACTCTGATTACAGACCTTATTTTTATTGTGAAAGAACTGAAAATATATGTAAACTAAGTCCATCTTCTGATCAGCTCCTGGGCCTTTGGCTCTCAGCTAAGTGTCATAAAGAGGTAGTTGTATGATAGTTGTATTGTAGAATTAACACTTGCTCTTGTGAAAAATGTATTAATTAGTAAAATTGTACTAACAGCCCCTCTACTGAAGTCTACTCAAACCTTGAGTTCAAAAGAAAATAGGTTATAGATTTATGGACACCTACAGTTTCATTGTTAAACTGTTTATCTGTTGGTACATCTCATGTGGATGATATTATAACAGTGCCAATGAAACACCTAAAAGGGATAGATAATTTAGGATTGTGTTCTATTGAGAAAGATCCTGCCAGTAGACTACCATTTCCTCAAATTGTCCTTAAAACTTGAGCTGGTTTAAATCAGTACTGTTTCTTTTAGAAGGAGAGTTAATTCTCAAACACGTATAATTCTATTACCCTTTGAGATCTTCTAACAATATTGTACCTGCAGGTCAGAAGAAACAAACAGACGAACATTTGGCCCTTTCGGTTCTTCAGCACTGGGAGGAGATTCCGCGAGTTGGCTGCAGGTTGATTCCGGAACATGTAGAGACACGACCCCTGTTAAATCCAGACAAGCCAGGAATTGAACAGGTGAAATAAATGTTCTTAATCCGCAAAATCTGCACCAATTTTACATACATAATGAGGTCAGCTATTTTGTTCAATGAAGCAATTTTCAAGCAAGGCTTCTTTCTTGCAGGGTCGTATAGAAATGTGGGTAGATATGTTTCCCATGGACATGCCAGCTCCGGGTCCTGCCATTGATATCTCTCCAAGGAAACCAAAAAGGTACAAGAAAACCTTTTTATATGTGATATAAAAAAGATCAGATTTTGAAATAGAGAACATTTTTAACAATTGAATCAAGTTATAATTCACACAATGCTTGTTGTGAAATGTTCAGTGCTGGACACACATTTTTTTCAACTAGTTATCAATAGTTAATTTCATTCCTTGTGATACCATCATATTTAATGATGATGTCACTCTCACTGCTAAATTATTAATTATTAAAGAGGAGCGCTTTGGGGATAAATGGTTAGCATAGTAACCTTACAGGGATGTGCCCTTTGGGCTGATTGCACTCAGGGACACACTTCTCTCAACTATTGGTGGCAACTGGTCAGCATCTAAATTTGTGTGAAATAAAGGTTTGGGAGTATATTTCCATTCTGTGTCTTACCAACTTCCCCCATCCCTCCCCAGTGGATAGTTCCAATAGAACAGCTGAAGAGTACCCATGAGTCAAGCTTAACTCAACCATGCTAGATAAGACTGGAGAACCTACTGGAGTGGCCTTGATGCAGGCATTCCATTTTGAAATTATATTCTGGTTGGGACATATAGGAGACATGAGAAACACAACTAATCACAAACAATAAAACCTTAAATACAGTTCCTTAAAAAAAAGTATTCATACCCCTTGAAATTTTCCACATTTTATCATGTTACAACCAAAAATGTAAGTGTATTTTGCTGGAAGGTGAACCTCCGCCCCAGTCTCAAGTCTTTTGCAGACTCTAACAGGTTTTCTTCCAAGATTGCCCTGTATTAGGCTACATCCATCTTGCAATCAACTCTGACCAACTTCCCTGTCCCTGCTGAAAAATAATCATCCCCACAACATGATGCTGCCACCACCATGTTTCATGGTGGAAATGGTGTGTTCAGGGTGATGTGCAGTGTTAGTTTTCTGCCACATATAGCATTTTTTTAGCATTTGTTAAATTTTGGTCTCATCTGACCAGAGCATCTTTTTCCACGTTTGCTGTGTCCCCCACATGGCTTCTGGCAAACTGCAAATGGGAGTTCCTATGGCTTTCTTTTAACAATGGCTTTGTTCTTGCCACACTTCAATAAAGGCCAGATTTGTGGAGTGCACAACTAATTGTCGTGCTTTGGACAGATCCACCTGAGCTGTGGATCTCTGCACCTCCTCCAGAGTTACCATGGGCCTCTTGGCTGCTTCTCTGAATAATGCTCTCCTCGCCCTGCCTGTCAGTTTAGGTGGACGGCCATGTCTTGATAGGTTTGCAGTTGTGCCATACTCTTTCCATTTTCAGATGATAGATTGAACAGTGCTCCGTGAGATGTTCAAAACTTGGGATTTTTTTTTTATAACCTAACTCTGTGTTAAACTTCTCCACAGCTTTATCCCCGACTTGTCTGGTGTGTTCCTTGACCTTCATGATGCTGTTTGCTCACTAAGGTTCTCTAACAAACTTCTGAGGGCTTCACAGAACAGCTGTATTTATACTAAGTTTAAATTATACACAGGTGGACTCTATTTACTAATTAGGTGATTTCTGAAGGCAATTGGTTCCACTAGATTTTAGTTAGGGGTATCAGAGTAAAGGGGGCTGAATACAAATGCAAACCACACTTTTTTCACATATGTATTTGTAAAAAAAATTTAAAACCATTACTCATGTTCCTTCCACTTCACAATGATGTGCCACTTTGTGTTGGTCTATCACATGAAATCCCCAAAAAGTACATTTACGTATTTGGTTGTAACATGACAAAAATGTGGAAAATTTTAAGCGGTATGAACACTTTTTCAAGGCACTTGCATCTGTTTTGAGAGGAGGCTTAGGGGCTGCCACGCACCTTTAAGGGAATACATTTGTTATGTAATTTATGTAAAATCTATATGCAAATATCTGATTTATCCAAAACCTTTCCCTGCCACAAGGACCATATTGCCAAAAAATAGTTTTGTTTTAAGATTCCATGTAAACCAAAGGTAGTTTTGTATTGTACTTGTTGCTATTGTTGTAAGGTGACCTTGGGTGTTCTGAAAGGCGCCTATAAATAAAATGTATTATTATTATTATTACTTTGCTTCATAAGCATGTCAAAGCTGATCTGTAGCCATTTAGAGAAACCCAGGTCATGCAGCTGTGCCAGTGTTATTCTCTGAAGATGTTACCGTGTAAAGTCTTTACATTTTACTTGCTTCAATTGGACCATTGGCTCCCCCTCAAATTGTACGACTGCAGAGCAGTAATACAAGCACTGGTCTGAAGGATGGATTAAGGAAAACATGCTCTGCTCATGCTATGGTCTATTAATGTAATGTTGCTATGGAATAACGATGACGGCGTCTTGGTGGCTGATCTGTGCTAACTCACAGGGGCTTCTGTACACAGTGGTCTCAGACATTCTTCAGCTGCTGGCATGGGCTTTCAATAGGGAAAAAAGCAAGTGATTTCAAATGCAATAACTTGGAATTCACAGGTAATACATACATCCTACAAAATACCTAGTCATTAGAAAAACAAATACTGTATGAGGGTGGCTACAGATTCTCTTTGAGGCCTCATGCACACAGGATTTTTTTTTTACTCTCCTAGAAGCCAGCAGCGTTTTTGCAGAAAAAATGGCTGATGCTTGTAAAAGTGTCCAAAGCTTTTACAAACTTTTATGCCCCGTTCACACGATCAGAAATGTCGCCAGCAAAACTCCGGTGAGAGCTTTTGGTCGGAAAATGCAACCGTGTGTATGCTCCATCGGACTTTTGCTGGCGGAATTCCAGCCAGCAAAAGATTGAGAGCAGGTTCTCTATTTTTCGGTCGGAAAAAGTTCCCTGTCCGAAAACGCGATCGTCTGTATGCAATTCCGACGCTCAAAAAATCACGCTTGCTCGGAAACAATTCGACGCATGCACAGAAGCATTGAACTTCATTTTCTTGGCTCTTTGTAGTGTTGTACGTCACCGCGTTCTGGGCGGTCAAAAGTTCAGAGAACATTTGTGTGACCGTATATATGCAAGCCAAGCTTGAGCGGAATTCCGTCGGAAAAACCATCCACGATTTTTCCAACGGAAATTCCACTCGTGTGTACGGGGCATAGGGGGCTTTCACAGGTGTCAAGCTCTTGGACGTTAATTCATTTCATTGGCCAGAATAAATCATTTATTCTGGCCATGGAAATTAATTAATGCTCAAGCACTAGCTTGTAGGCAAATTTAGCAGCTTCTAGCAGCTTTTAGTAGCATCAAGCGTTTTTCTGACCAAATTCTGCTGCTCCTGGATGTACTGGCATTGGGGTTTTTTTCCTGCCTCTAAACGCTGCTGAAAGCCTTATGCCCCGTATACACGATCGGATTTTCCGACAACAAATGTTGGCGGAAAGTCAGACCATGTGTATGCTCCATCGAACATTTGTTGGCGGACTTTCCACCAACAAATGTTGGCTAGCAGGTTCTCAAATTTTCCACCAACAAAAGTTTGTTGTTGGACTTTCTGATCGTCCACGCATGCTCGGAATCAAGTACGAGCCGGAGATATAACTAGCGTTCGTAATGGAGATATCACGTACGTCTTGTACATCACTACGTTCGTAATTGTTGTCCAACATTTGTGTGACCGTGTGTATGCAGGACAAGTTGGAGCCAACATCCTTCGAATAAAAATCCTTGGTTTTGTTGATGGAAAGTCCGATCGTGTGTGTACGGGGCTTAAGCGTGCATGGAAACATAGGCTAACACGAGGGGCGTTTAGAGGCAGGAAAAATAAATGCCAAATGCCCCTAGAAGCAGCTGTCAAAAAAAGCCCAGTGTGCATGAGGTCTAATTATCCAAATGCCAATAAAAGTGAATTATTTAAGACGTCGCCTGCATATTTTGTAATATGAATAAATCCTGTATTAATGAGTGTTGAAGCTACAGGAAGAATGCTGCTATTCTAGGCAACTGGCAGGACGCCATGGGACTGATTTACTAAAACTAGAGAGTACAAAATCTGGTGCATCTGCATAGAAACCAATCAGCTTTCAAGTTTTTTTTTTCAAAGTTTCATTGAAAATGCTGAAGTTAGAAGCTGATTGGCTACCATGCACAGCTGCACCAGATTCTGCACTCTCCAGTAAAACAATCCCCATGTTTAGATACTGGTATAGTGAGTGAGCCTTCCTCAAGAATCACTTTATGTTCTTTTAGGATTACACTGTATTTCCTTGTAGGAGCATTATAACTAGGGTTGCACTGATACCTTTTTTTTTTCACCAGCTAGTACGAGTACGATACTTTTGGCCAAGTATTCAAAGATTGTGAGTACCCATATCTTTGTGGTGCTCTTTGAGCCCATACAAAATTAATGGGCTAAAATCGCACTGCATAGAATCGAATACAGGAATCACACCGCAAAAGTATCGGTTTCGGGTATCAGAGCATTTTCACGAGTACCAGTACACATGAAAATACTCAGTATCGGTACCCCTAATTATTACAATTCAACCAATTATATTTTAATAAGGAAACCTTACACACAGTGTTCCATCTGTAGAAATTCAACATCATTTCTGAAGGATTTGCTTAAATGTATTTTCTGCTGTGTTCAGACACAAAACTTACCATTGTACATTGTATTGTTTGAGTTTAAAAGTGTTTGAAAATATATCACCCTGAACTCGCCAAGTAATAGCTTGCCAGATGTACCAGTTCCTCCAGTTGACAATTGTTAAAGAACCCAACTATCCACTTCTCTGGACAATAGGCATTACCTATTGAAATAATAATATCACTTGGACTTTTGTTCATCAACTGGGAGGATTCAAGATTACAAAATAAAGGATATGATCTAGAATCTCCAAACAATTTACCGTGTTCTCAGCCCCTATGTGGCTGTGCCCACATCTCTGGGCATTAGAAACATGAATAGAACTGTATTAGGGAGGCTACAGACCAGTGTTACATTTTCAAATGACATTGCAAATGAATTATTGAAGAAGTGACCTTGTATAAAGTAACTCATATAGTGCAGCACAACTGAATATACCACTTTAAACTCTTATGTATTCTGTGTTCGTAAAAAAGTCCTTTGCATAAAAATCAAATCAAAAGTGTCATAAGACAAAGTCTATATATATATATATATATATATATATATATATATATATATATATATATATATATTAATATATATATATATATATATATATATATATATATATATATATATGATCCACCGCAGTGTTCTTCAATCACCAATCAGCATATAACACCATTAGTGAACACCACCACCAGTTGAAATACCTGCTCACCCCAAAGATGAGTTCAATAGACTCTATGTAAAAAATACTCCTGCGATATACCTTGCTCTGATCTCCTTCCTCCCCTCCAGGGATGCAGCTCTGTTAGCATGTCTCTTAGCTCAGTAAACCACATGCAATCAAAAAGGCAGACTACATAATGCTCTCCATTTCAACTAATTTATTAAAACACCCCCATAAAAACACACTGTGGTCTGATGAGGCTGTGGTCTGATGAGACCAAGATAAACGTATTTGGTTCAGATGGTGTCAAGCCTGTGTGGCAGCAACCAGATGAGGAGTACAAAGTTAAGTGTGTCTTGCCTACAGTCAAGCATGGTTGTGGGAGTGTCATGAGTGCTGCCAGCACTGGGAAGCTATAGTTCATTGAGGAAACCATGAATGCCAACATGTACTGTGACATACTGAAGCAGAGCATGATCCCCTCCCTTCGGAGACGGGGCCACAGGGCAGTATTCCAACATGATAACGCCCCCAAACACAACTCCAAAACTACCACTGCCTTGCTAAAGAAGCTGAGGATAAAGGTGATGGACTGGCCAAGCATGTCTCCAGACCTAAACCCTATTGAGCATCTGTGGGACATCCTCAAACGGAAGGTGGAGGAGCGCAAGGTCTCTAACATCCACCAGGCTCCGTGATGTCATCCTGGAGGAGTGGAAGAAGACTCCAGTGGCAACCTGTGAAGCTCTGGTGAACTCCATGACCAAGAGGGTTAAGGCAGTGCTGGAAAATATTGATGGCCACACAAAATATTAACACT
The DNA here is from genome assembly GCA_037952925.1 of Lithobates clamitans. Classification (NCBI taxonomy): domain Eukaryota; kingdom Metazoa; phylum Chordata; class Amphibia; order Anura; family Ranidae; genus Lithobates; species Lithobates clamitans. The sequence continues at coordinate 1,147,178 of JBBGZY010000464.1, forward strand.
TTGGGCTCAATTTGGACATTTTCACTTAGGGGTGTACTCACTTTTGTTGCCAGCGGTTTAGACATTAATGGCTGTATGTAGAATTTGTTTCATGACACTTTTGATTTAATTTGATTTTTATGCAAAGGACTTTTTTTAAGAACACAGAATACATAAGGGGTTTAAGGAGGTATATTCAGTGGCGCTGCACTATATGAGTTACTTTATGTGTTATTTGGTGGAGTGAAATCAGTATGAGTGTACAGCAGCAACTGAACACGCTTGAGTAATAAATATTGACACAGGATTTTGTCATATACTGATATAGGATTAAAATGGGTAAGAGCATCACATTTTAGAGGTAGCGCTGATTGTATTTCATACCCAAGTGACCTTGTATGTTTTGCATTATGTATTAACCTTGTATTGGTGGGTACTAAAGCTACAGGAAGAACACTGCTCTTCTGGGCAACTTCTAGGACATCATGTTTGGACGTTGGTACATTGGTTAAGGGTTTGCAGTAAGCCACTTCTGCCCTTTCAGGGATTTACAGTACAGGCCATAATTTATTAATAAGGAGACCTTACATTGTACCAGTGTCTAAGAGAACAGTGTTCTATCTGTAGGAGTTCAACCTCATTTCCAATGGTTTTACTGAAGTGTATTTTCTGCCTTGTTCAGACACAAATCTTGATATTGTATTGTCTTAGTATAATCTTAGTTTAATCATTTTGATATCACTCTGAACTCGCCAAGTAATATCCTGGCAGATAAACCAGTTCCTCCAGTTGACAATCATTATAGAACCCAACTATCTACTTTGCTGGAAAATAGGCATTACCTCTTGAATTAATATCACTTGGACTTTTGTTCATCAACTGGGTGGATTCAAGATTCCAGAACAAAGGAGATAATGTAGAACCTCCAAACAATTCCCCGTGTTCTCAGTCCCTATGTGCCCACATCTCACTTGTCTCACTATCTCCTTGCCAGATACGAGCTTAGAGTGATAATTTGGAATACCGATGAGGTAATCCTGGAAGATGATGATTACTTCACAGGAGAAAAGTCTAGTGACATTTTTGTCAGGGGGTACGTACCAGTGAAAAAAGGTTGACTTTGTGTTGTGTGTGGGCTTCTGTGTACACTTGTGGCGCACACACCAGTTCCCATGCTGCCTTTGTTGCCGGTTTTACGCTTTTGTGTTGTGTGTGAATAACAGAATTTTGCTTTTTTTGCTCCCTTTTTTTTGTTTGATTTCTTTGTCTACCTCATGTTTACCGTCGCACTCTTGAAAACTAGTTTTGAACTACGTGTTATAATTTGGAACACTGATGAAGTGATTCTAGAAGATGATGCTTTCATGACAGGAGAGAAGATGTCAGACATCTATGTCAAGGGGTAATGATGCACGGCCCGGACCCTTCTAACACCCACACCCTACCCTACCCCCACCCCCATCCCTTCTAACCTGCCTAACCCTCTTCCCTGGGCGCAGCAATTGTGCATATCCCCTGTCACTCATCACTGCTTGTGTCACTGCACTGAACTGCACTGGTCTGCTACACCCTTTTGCTTGCTCGCTCCCATCTCTAGCTGGTCATTGGGTTGCAATGTGGTGGATCTATTGGGTTTTTTGATGACATGAAAATACTCTTCAGTTTTTGAGGTCCTCAAATTGATTTATGTTTCACCAATTTATTATGTGTGCAGGAAAATTACTGGACACTTCCAGTGTCATAACTCAAATTGCCACCACCTTTCGCAGGTTTATATACCCTGATTTAAAATGAATTCCTTGCTTTGTCCACCATAAATTGGAAATCTCTTCGATCCAAAATTTTCTTTACCAAAACAATTAAACAAAAGTCCATGTAAAAAATGATCTGATGATAAAGATAGGTGATCCATTGGCCTAGCTTTTCTGCAAGCACAGATTGCACCATGTTGATCTGTGTCACCAATTAATTTAGGTAATCACAGATATGTATAATATTCTTTTATACTTTCCACTACTGTAAATGGTTTTTAATTAACCTTTTCATAAGTTCATAATATTCATTACCAGGAAAAATGTATAAAATTTGCTGAAGGGAACATCAGCCAGGAAGCTGGCATTAATTTCAAATTACTTTACTCTTCGTAAATTGAATGTTCCAAAAAAGCTTTAAAAGTAAGTAACAGAAATACAATTTAGGTCAAAACACAAGAAAATATTTATGTAATAAAATATATATAATGATTTACATAATTCTTATTCTGAGTTGATGTACTTGATACACTGGAACCAGCTTAGGTACACAAGCAGAATTAGCCACAAGTACAAATTAATGATCAATAATTCAGATATAGATACACAACTTGCACCCAAGCTAACTTAATTGGATTAAAAAAGATAAGGTAAAAAAAACTCTGGCCGTCTCATGTTTACTAGCAGAAATATTCAAAGGGACTATTATGTATTGATCCTAAACATAAAAAGTTACGTTGTTCAGGACCCAATATCTTCCTTTCTTCTTAATACGGGGTAAAATGTTTTGAACCAAATCTATTTCTAATCCCGACTCCTGGTGTGATCATGTCCACCCTCAGCACTGGAGAGGTCTTTCTCGCCCTGGTTCCACCACACAATCCCACTAGCTAGCGATGCCTCCAGGAGTGGGTGTGTCTGCATACAGTGTGATTCATGTGTTTGCACCAAGGTTTACAATAAGAGGGCTTTTATTTGCACAGTATGAAATTGTTTTTGCATTGTGTTCCCAGATTCCAGGTAAGTGCCTTTCACACCTCCTTGTTTCTGAGAGAGCCCTTAAATGTAGCTGATGACCATGGCAAAAACAGCCATATTTCAGGAATGCAAACCATGAATTAACCAAGATCTAGGACAAACACCATGGTTGTATATTGGACTGATATTTTAGAACAGGTAAAATCACATTAATGTGTGGACTATATTTTTGGTTTGTCCAGTAATTATTACATGTAGCCAAATCATTGGATATAGTGACATTTCTATATTTTATGTAAAGGTACACTTCAGTCAAAATAAAAAAATGTATCCTATGTCACCTCTAACAAATCAGTTCGGAGCTTACACAAGACTTTCTTTTTCCGAGTCTGATGGGTGAGTATATCTTGTTGGGGAGCGGAGAAGTTTACGTGAATGTTATCCTTTAACTTTCATGTATAAAGGAAGGGGTCACTTCAAAATAGAACTATGGCCTCCCATTAAAGGAGAAGTACAGCCAAAGCTTGTTTGGCTGTACTTCTCCTGTGGATCACAGGAGTGCAGTTCATTGTGCACTCCTGTGACCCGTTTTCATACCTCCCAACTTTCCAAGATGGGAATGAGGGACACCTATTGGAAAAAATATCTAGGCATAGAACACACCCTCTGCCACGCCCCCCCTGAAAGGAGAATTGTACAAACAAATGATTGGTTAAACCCACAAGTGCTTTTTTACCACTACTATTCCTTTATATTGGCTTTTTGAATTTACAAATGCAACAATTTGGAAACGTGATGAAAGGTTTAGCACTGGGAAACACCTTTTGAAAGATAAAAAGGGCATTTTATATACAACTATATAGATCAGACCAAAATGAGGGACAAATGAAAAGAAAAGAGGGACAGAGGGACTCCAAATCAGGGACAGTCCCTCAAAATCAGGGACAGTTGGGAGCTATGTGTTTTCAGTAGACAGCGAGGTGAGGCCCACTGTTGGCTGATGTCACAAAGCCAGGCTAGGCTCGGGAAAGATCGTGACCATAAAGTCGGGATCTGCCCACATGCCTGGACTGGCACCCGGCTCAGCTTCTCAGCGAGCCGCTGAGAGCCTGAGCTGGCTGCTCCCACCCCATCCATAGTCCAGCACGAGGGGGGGGGAGCCAGTGACTGACAGCAGCTCTCTGCTCAGAGAGCTTTGAGAACCGAGCGATCGGCGGTGTTTGATTGCTCGGTTCTCTTCCTTAGAGCCGGCGGGGGACATATGCAGTATTGGACCAATGATGCATCCACCTAAGTAGGTATGATTCTACAATAAAAAATATTCCCATACTTCTCTTTTGATAATATGTGCCACATCACTTAATTATTAATGCATTTGCATTTGTGGTTTTCTTTTAGTCCCCCTAAAAAGTCCCACAAATTCCAGTTTAAGCCTGCTAGTGAAGCCCACCTAATCCAGATTTTTGAAATGGAGTGGCAATGATGCTGCACCTCTCCTGAATTCAGAGCAGAGTTGCCACTCTAATGTAGCCTGTGCCTGCTTGCTTCGTGGCTATCGTCATTGACACTGCTGATTCACAAGCCTGTGGATTGTCAGTCAACGCCTGGACACACCTAGCCCTGCCCACTAATTTCTTGATTGACAGCACTGCCTTTATTGCTGAAACCCTCCCAGTGTGAGCTGCAGTGTCTGGGAGGAGAAGCGTGTGAGACACAAATGATGGAGGATTTGGCTCAGTCAGGAAAGGTAAAGGAAGTTTTGAGGCTTATGTACAGTATCACATAGTAACTACATTTGGGACTTGTTAAGACTGACTGGGACTTGTGAAGATTCCCCAGAAAACAATGGCTGCTTCCCTTTATGTGTATGCAACATATACACATTTACAACTCATTTTGGACCTTCCAGTAACAAGGAGGTTTTCCGCAGAGAGAAAGCTGACTGTGAAGGCGAAGATGATGCATCAACGGAGTATACTGCATGCAACATTTCCTCTCATTTTCCTTCATTCATGTCTACACTAATATCTGTTAACAAAATATCTATATGCATAGCTCTGTACTTCCTTCCTGTGTGGGGCATGTGGGTTTATGTCTGTGTGTATTTTCTGTTGTGTATGTTTAGCATGTAAATGTTATGTTGCTCAAGAATGTCTATTTAATATGTACATAAATGTTTATGTCAGAAAAAAAACTATTACAGGAGTTTTGTCATCAAAGGGTCAGTCCACTCTAAACGAATAAGTTGACTCCCATACTGGGATATTTTTACCAATCAAGTACTGTCATTGACAGTTCACAAACTAAGCCTTCTACTGCAACCATTTTGGTCCTAAGACCAATCTTCAGGGCCAGGTTTACACTTCCTCCCCTCTGTAGGCCAACCCTTCTACCTCACTTGACTGGCTAGTCTTATTGTTATATGAACAAGCTAAGATGTCATAGCCACACAAGGTACACAAATCTTTGGGGCAGCTAGGCTAGAGGGGGTTTGTTTACCTACTAATCAGCACACCTAAAACTGAAGACTAGAGAGAACTAATGGTGTTTCTTCATAATTGTATTGACCTAAAACATAGAATACTAGTCCACCAACAAAAAGTACAAATTGTGCAGGGACAACAATGAAGGCCCAGCTGCATCATTCTTTGCAGCAACACCACACTAGGCCATGGCCTACGTTGGCTGTACATAAAATGGGACCTGTCTGTCTTCCTTCTGTGTATTTGTTGTAAAGTATCCAGAAGTGTCAGCAAGCCTTAACTGGATATGGAGCTGTGAAGTTAACTTTACAGATAATAAAAAGCCATTTGATGATGCAACCTGTATGGGTGAATCAATGTAAGCCCTCAGAACTGTAGGCCCTCTGGCTATTTATATATCTACAGGATTTCAGGAATAAATCTTACCTCAAGAGCTGACTTTATGGGGTCACCTTCCTTCTGATACATAGTATTAATCTAGCTGGGAAAGTGAGATCTTCCCCAACCCTTGTAAAGGTTGCAACAGGAACATGGAATTGGGAACCGCAATCTTAAAGCCAAATTCCAGGAAACTTGAAAGATTCTCTGTTGCAGTGGAGCTGCGCCAACAACACTGCAAGGGTTAACTGCTCATTCAAACCAGTCCCTTCAGCGTCTTTTCCACCATATTCCAGCATTCTAAAGCCAGCCATAGATGATCTGATTTCCTTTCCTGGAACCACGGGTTTCAGGAAAGAATGTAGCTCGATTTTTCCATCAACACAGTCAGTGTTGATAGGGGAATCCCTCCTGTGGCGCTATCCTCCTGTGGGGGGAGCCGTCCCAGCCGGGAGAACACACAGTGATTATTGCTACCAATAGCATAGCCCCTTGGCAATAATCGCATGAAAAATCCAACAGGCTGGTTGTACGCAAGTTGATCGATCGATCAACCTGGATATAATCAGCCTGCCCATAAATGGTGATCGATCGATCAACCTGGATACAATCAGCCTGCACTTACATGGTTCGAATCTCAGTGAAAGAAATGTGCTAAATACCGCTCTGTCCAAAGAAGGGGGGGGGGGGGGCTGCTAGCACCGCAAATGACAATTGCAAAAAGTAAAATGGGAAAGTGATGGTGCAGCGCTAGTGACAATTTAAAATTTAAATGGGTAGTCTAAAGTGCAGAGATGACCTAATACACATCTAAAATATATCAAAATTAGAATATTTGTGAAGATATCAAACAGTATACATGTGCAATATTGAAAAAATTATATCAGGTGATTAAACCAATGTATAACATGCATATAAAATGCAGTAATATCAAGTAATTAAACCAATGTATACTATACATATAAATGCAGTGATGTCAGGTGATTAAACCAATGTATACTATACATATAAATGCAGTAATGTCAGGTGATTAAACCAATATATACCATACACATAAAATACAGTGAACAACTTACTGTAAACTCAAAAGCAATAATAGAAAAAATGAACAAAGAAAAAGTCCATTGAGTGAGAAAAAAGTGTTTGATGAAAATGGAAATGTCCAAAACATATGTATCTTGATGCCCCAACTGGCAACTAACAAGCCACCACTAAACGTGCATTAAAGGGGGGGATGGAGCACCGCCACCAATAACACTGAGGCTTACCGGAAAAAGTGGATTCAGTAGGACATATGTCCTATGAATCAAACAGACTTGTCGGTGATTCTTTACCAAAGATAATAAGGCCCAGATGGATATGGGCGTTGGTAGAATTGGGTAAAATAATCTTCTCACAAGGACCACTGGTCGACAAGAAAGGAGGCTCCAAGATATATAAAACGTTTTGTGGATTCAAACTTATAAGGCCAAAAAGAAATAAAAAACGCACATAGTGTGAATCCGCATAACACAAAATTTATTAAAAAATGAAAGATTTACACTCACATTTAGAAGAGGTAAAACAAGCGCTTGTCAATCAATAAAATGACGCAATGGGAACAGCAGGCTCGACCTGGGTAAAGAATCACCAACAAGTCTGTTTGATTCATAGGACATATGTCCTACTGAATCCACTTTTTCCGGTAAGCCTCAGTGTTATTGGTGGCGGTGCTCCATCCCCCCCTTTAACCACTTCAGCCCCGGAAGGATTTACCCCCTTCCTGACCAGAGCACTTTTTACAATTCGGCACTGCGTCGCTTTAACTGCTAATTGCGCGGTCATGCAATGCTGTACCCAAACGAAATTTGCGTCCTTTTCTTCCCACAAATAGAGCTTTCTTTTGATGGTATTTGATCACCTCTGCCGTTTTTATTTTTTGCGCTATACGCGGAAAAAGACCGAAAATTTTGAAAAAAAATGATATTTTCTACTTTTTGTTCTAAAAAAAATCCAATAAACTCAATTTTAGTCATACATTTAGGCCAAAATGTATTCGGCCACATGTCTTTGGTAAAAAAAATGTCAATAAGTGTATATTTATTGGTTTGCGCAAAAGTTATAGCGTCTACAAACTAGGGTACATTTTCTGGAATTTACACAGCCTTTAATTTATGACTGCCTATGTCGATTCTTGAGGTGCTAAAATGGCAGGGCAGTACAAAACCCCCACAAATGACCCCATTTTGGAAAGTAGACACCCCAAGGAATTTGCTGAGAGGCATGTTGAGCCCATTGAATATTCATTTTTTTGTCCCAAGTGATTGAATAATGACAAAAAAAAAAAAAAAAATTACAAAAAGTTGTCACTAAATGATATATTGCTCACACAGGCCATGGGCATATGTGGAATTGCACCCCAAAATACATTTAGCTGCTTCTCCTGAGTACGGGGATACCACATGTGTGGGACTTTTTGGGAGCCTAGCCGCGTACGGGGCCCCGAAAACCAAGCACCGCCTTCAGGATTTCTAAGGGCGTACATTTTTGATTTTACTCCTCACTACCTATCACGGTTTTGAAGGCCATAAAATGCCCAGATGACATAAACCCCCCCCAAATGACCCCATTTTGGAAAGTAGACACCCCAAGCTATTTGCTTTGAGGCATGTTGAGTCCATGGAATGTTTTATATTTTGACACAAGTTGCGGGAAAGTGACAATTTTTTTTTTTTTTTTTTTTTTTTTGCACAAAGTTGTCACTAAATGATATATTGCTCACACAGGCCATGGGCATATGTGGAATTGCACCCCAAAATACATTTAGCTGCTTCTCCTGAGTACGGGGATACCACATGTGTGGGACTTTTTAGGAGCCTAGCCGCGTACGGGACCCCGAAAACCAAGCACCGCCTTCAGGATTTCTAAGGGCGTACATTTTTGATTTTACTCCTCACTGCCTATCACAGTTTCGGAGGCCATGGAATGCCCAGGTGGCACAAACCCCCCCCAAATGACCCCATTTTGGAAAGTAGACACCCCAAGCTATTTGCTGAGAGGCATGGTGAGTATTTTGCAGCTCTCATTTGTTTTTGAAAATAAAGAAAGACGAGAAAAAAAAAATTTTTTTTTCTTTTTTCAATTTTCAAAACTTTGTGACAAAAAGTGAGGTCTGCAAAATACTCACTATACCTCTCATCAAATAGCTTGGGGTGTCTACTTTCCAAAATGGGGTCATTTGGGGGGTTTTTTTGCCACCTGGGCATTCCATGGCCCCCGAAACTGTGATAGGCGGTGAAGAGTGAAATCAAAAATTTACGGCCTTAGAAAGCCTGAAGGCGGTGCTTGGTTTTCGGGGTCCCGTACGCGGCTAGGCTCCCAAAAAGTCTCCCCGTACTCAGGAGAAGCAGCAGAATGTATTTTGGGGTGTAATTTCACATATTCCCATGGCATGTTTGAGCAATATATCATTTAGTGACAACTTTGCGCAAAAAAAAATAAAAAAAATAAAAAATTGTCTCTTTCCCGCAACTTGTGTCACAATATAAATTATTCCATGGACTCAACATGACTCTCAGCAAATAGCTTGGGGTGTCTACTTTCCAAAATGGGGTCATTTGGGGGGGGTTTGAACTGTCCTGGCATTTTATGCACAACATCTAGAAGCTTATGTCACACATCACCCACTATTCTAACCACTTGAAGACAAAGCCCTTTCTGACACTTATTGTTTACATAAAAAAATAATTTTTTTTTGCAAGAAAATTACTTTGAACCCCCAAACATTATATATTTTTTTTAAAGCAAATGCCCTACAGATTAAAATGGTGGGTGTTTCATTTTTTTTTTTCACACAGTATTTGCGCAGCGATTTTTCAAACGCATTTTTTGGGGAAAAAAACACACTTTTTTACATTTTAATGCACTAAAACACACTATATTGCCCAAATGTTTGATGAGATAAAAAAGATGATCTTAGGCCGAGTACATAGATACCAAACATGACATGCTTTAAAATTGCGCACAAACGTGCAGTGGCGACAAACTAAATACATTTTTAAAAGCCTTTAAAAGCCTTTACAGGTTACCACTTTAGATTTACAGAGGAGGTCTACTGCTAAAATTACTGCCCTCGATCTGACCTTCGCGGCGATACCTCACATGCATGGTGCAATTGCTGTTTACATTTGTTTACATTTGACGCCAGACCAACGCTTGCGTTCACCTTAGTGCGAGAGCAGGGGGGACAGGGGTGCTTTTTTTTTTTTTTTTTTTTTTCTTTATTATTATTATTTTTTTATCTTATTTTTAAACTGTTCCTTTCATTTTTTTTTTTTTTAATCATTTTTATTGTTATCTCAGGGAATGTAAATATCCCCTATGATAGCAATAGGTAGTGACAGGTACTCTTTTTTGCAAAAATTGGGGTCTATTAGACCCTAGATTTCTCCTCTGCCCTCAAAGCATCTGATCACACCAAGATCGGTGTGATAAAATGCTTTCCCAATTTCCCAATGGCGCTGTTTACATCCGGCGAAATCTACGTCATAAAATGCTCGTAGCTTCCGGTTTCTTAGGTCATAGAGATGTTTGGAGCCACTCTGGTCTCTGATCAGCTCTATGGTCAGCTGGCTGAATCACCGGCTGCATTTTCAGGTTCCCTGTTGAGACAGGAGAGCCAGAGAAAAACACGGAAGATGTTGGGGGGGGGGGGGCATTCCCTCCCACTGCTTGTAAAAGCAGTCTAGAGGCTAATTAGCCACTAGGATTGCTTTTACATGAAAGCCGACCGCTGGCTGAAAAGAATGATACCAAGATGATACCTAAACCTGCAGGCATCATTCTGGTATAACCACTCAAAGTCGTGAATGGCATACCTGAAGACAAAAAAATGGTGAATAATAAAGCACAGTAAACGGTAAGGTATAAAAAATTGCATACCTGAAAAGCAAACATGATAAAACATAATAACAATAAAACATTGCAGAATAGAATACAGTAAAAAAGAGCAGAACAATAGAGAGAGAATAGAGAGAGAGAGAACAATAAAACGACAACTATTTTTATTTTATATTTTTGTTTGTGTTTTTTTTTTTTTTACACTTTTTTTTGTAACTAACTTTTATAACTGTAACCGGTTCCAGGTTCGAGTCTCTCAAAATGCGATGGCATCTCGGGAGACCCTGTGAAAGTGTGCCTAGTCTGTGCAATGCTGTACCCTACGCTAATACTCAACTAGTGTATGGTAGCGTTCAAAACATTCACCAATGCAAAGACCAGGATTGTCAGGACAGGAGGGACAATAATAGCGGGTGTCACGCCTATATCCGCGCTTGCTGCAGACACGACATCTTTTTTGGGGGGGTTCGCTGGGTAGGGGTACTCGGGAGGACATAAAGAAAATGCCTCTCATGCAGCCGACTGCATTTGGTTGGGGATGTGAATGGGGGAAGTACGGGCGCTGCAGAAGCGGTGGGTTCCCAATTAGGATTGGCGAATGCAGCAGGAAGGGCACTATGGGCACGACGGGCCTGTGTTTGTCTTCTTGGTGGCAGGGGGACACTACTTGTGCTTGCCACCTCACCAGCTTGAACTTCACTTATGGGACTCGCCACGTCACCAAGTGTTACTGCAGTGCTGGTTTGACTACGACCGGGGTGTACTAGGCCTCTGGTGCTTGCCAGTTCACCAAGACGCTACAAAAAAAACTGTTAGCGATCGCAGGGATCAGGCCTGACTCTGCGAACGCTGCAGTTATGCGTTTAGAGTTTTGTAAGTGACAGTGATCGATCGATACTGCACTTGGGTGGGCTGGGCTGGGCCGGGCGGAGGGGCAAAACGCAGGTGCTAGCAGGTATCTGGGCTGATCCCGCTAACACTGCGTTTTTGGGAACCCTAAACTGCTGGGGACGCTAGTATAGATCTGATCGGATCAGATATTGATCTGTTCAGATACTATACCACTAAGGGAGGTGTACGCTGCGTGCGTGGGTGTTAGCGGTACTGGCGCTAACCTGACGCTGCCTGGGGCCGGTGCTTGCCAGTTCACCAAAATGCTACCAAAAAAACTGTTAGCGATCGCAGGGATCAGGCCTGACTCTGCGAACGCTGCAGTTATGCGTTTAGTGTTTTGTAAGTGACAGTGATCGATCGATACTGCACTTGGGTGGGCTGGGCTGGGCCGGGCGGAGGGGCAAAACGCAGGTGCTAGCAGGTATCTGGGCTGATCCCGCTAACACTGCGTTTTGGGAACCCTAAACTGCTGGGGACGCTAGTATAGATCTGATCGGATCAGATATTGATCCGATCAGATACTATACCACTAAGGGAGGTGTATGGTGCGTGTACGGTGCGTGCGTGGGTGTTCGCGGTACTGGCGCTAATCTGACGCTGCCTGGGGCAACGCATATCACCGCCGGGCGATCAGGGGGCTAAACCTTTATTCGGTAATAAACGGCGGGTGCCCTGACACTATAAAAAATAAACTAACTAACCAGCGTCACCCGTAACAGTTATACGGTGATCAGTGGTGAAAGGGTTAACTAGGGGGCAATCAAGGGGTTAAAACATTTATTAGGTAGTATATGGGGGTCCCTGTCGCTATAAAACACTGACGGCGAACCTAAATATTTACGTCCCTAACTAGCGTCACCAGTGACACTAATACAGCGATCAGAAAAATGATCGCTTAGCGACACTGGCGACAGGGGGTGATCAAGGGGTTAAAACTTTATTAGGGGGGGTACTGGCGCTAATCTGACGCTGCCTGGGGCGACGCATATCACCGCCGGGGGATCAGGGGGCTAAACCTTTATTCGGTAATAAACGGCGGGTGCCCTGACACTATAAAAAATAAACTAACTAACCAGCGTCACCCGTAACGGTTATACGGTGATCACTGGTGAAAGGGTTAACTAGGGGGCAATCAAGGGGTTAAAACATTTATTAGGTAGTATATGGGGGTCCCTGTCGCTATAAAACACTGACGGCAAACCTAAATATTTACGTCCCTAACTACCGTCACCAGCGACACTAATACAGCGATCAGAAAAATGATCGCTTAGCGACACTGGTGAGGGGGGGTGATCAAGGGGTTAAAACTTTATTAGGGGGGGTAAGGGGGGTACCCTAGACCTACAGGGGGGTTACAGTAACTGTCCTAACACTGCTAACTGTCACAAACTGACACTATGCAGTAATCAGGAAAAAAAAAAAAAAAAAAACCTGCTTGGTGTCAGTTTGTGACAGGGGGGGGGGGTGATTGGGGGGGGATCGGGGGGCGATCGGGGGGGGATCGGGGGTGTAATGTATGCCTGGCATGTTCTACTGTGTGTGTTTGTGTTGTGCACTTACTTACATGTCATCTCTCCTCGGCGCTGGAACGGAAACTGACAGCCGAGGAGAGATGACATCACATCCTCTGCCTCTGTGTACTATACAGAGGCAGGGGATGTGTCTCATTGGCTGGGAGCGATCGCGAGGGGGGGGCCACGATCGGATGGTCTCCCCCTCGTCTCTCATCGCTCCCAACCAAATGCCGACCGCAGCTGGCACAGGGGGGGGTCCGATCGGACCCCCCACCCGCGGGAAGGCAATCACGTTTCAGGTACGTGATTTTGCCTGCCCGTGCCGCTCTGCTCACGTATATAGGCGTGAGGCGGTCGGCAAGTGGTTAATGCACGTTTAGTGCTGGCTTATTAATTAACATTTGGGACGTCAGGATACATATGTTTTGGACATTTCCATTTTCATCAAACACTTTTTTCTCACTCAATGGACGTTTTCTTTGTTCATTTTTTCTATTATTGCTTTTGAGTTTACAGTAAGTTGTTCACTGTATTTTATGTGTATGGTATATATTGGTTTAATCACCTGACATCACTGCATTTATATGTATGGTATACATTGGTTTAATCACCTGATATCACTGCATTTATATGTATGGTATACATTGGTTTAATCACCTGATATCACTGCATTTTATATGCATGTTATACATTGGTTTAATCACCTGATATCATTATTTCAATATTGCACATGTATACTGTTTGATATCTTCACAATTATTCTAATTTTGATATATTTTAGATATGTATTAAGTCACCTATGCACTTTAGACTACCTATTTCAATTTTAAATTGTCAGTAGCGCTGCACCATCACTTTCCCATGGTTCGAATCTCAGGCTGGTCCCTGCTGAAAAGGCAGAGATTTAAACCCTCAATGGCCAGCTTAAGGTCTTGATGTTATTGGATGTGGTGGCTCTGAGGGACATTCCACAGCTGGAGCATAGGAGAGCACCATCTGCTGGTGGAGCAGAGAATTAGGTAAGTAAAACAGTTTTTACTATCCCCTAGAATAATGCCTGGTACACGCTGTAAGTTTATTTTACAGGAGCTTGCGAGGAGCTCACCGTACTATGTGATGTTAGTACATTAATCTCCCTGCTGTGCTATTGTGTTCTGATGAGGGGGTTCCCCCTCCAGAACACACTGGTCAGCGCTCACAGCCATTGGTTGCAAGTGCTGATTGGATGCCGATTGGCTGCTGGTTTTCCAGCATGCCCGTTCAACAGGGCTGTATGTTAGGCTGGCTTCTGTCGGACAGGCTGCTACACACACACACACGGGTCGAATGGTGGCAGGTTTCTGTTGAACCAGCTGATATTTGGCCCGTGTGTACCAGTCTTAAAGCAACAGTTAACCCTTGCAGTACAGGTACAGCCCCATTGCAAGGGAGGATTTTCAGAATTCCTTGAGTTGGCCTTTCAAAGTACCAACTTCTATTTAGAACAGTAATATGTTTTGGCTGGACTGACTCTTCAATAGGCGGAAATAATTTGGAGTATTGAATGTAGCTTCAAAAGTGGGGTAATGTATAGCTTCAGACAAAGTTTAGGCTTTTAGAAGTCTTTGTTGGTCTAAGGTAAGTGCCTGTTAACAGTTGAGCACTGCTGGTTAGATTTCCTAGGCAGAGCAAACAACTAAATAGATTAAATGTACTATTTTTTAAATAATGGCAGTTTCCTAGTTCTATGTATGCTGTAGAGATATGCTTGGAAGTATACTAGAAAGTGTTCCTTCTGATGTGGATTTTCAGGACCCACTTTTGGACTGTGCTGGACCTCATATTTGTCATACCTAGATAATGTTGGCATGCATGTAGTCATCATACAACCGGATTTTTCATCCACCACAATCTGAGCAGATACTGCCTGGCAAGACAGTTGTTTGTCCCCCATGACCATGCCAAGTACTAACAAGTTAAGCCTTAAACAACCCTGTCTGCTAGAATATGGAGGTAGTGACTTGTATAAAATTCTCCTTACACAAGTACTAGTAAGTAACCCCCACTCTCCCCAGTATTAGAGCATGCCATTACAGTTAATGATCCTTAGCATTTTGTATGTAAGTATGTCTACTGACTGTCTCTGGATGGGACATGTAGGTGGCTAAAGGGACAACAGGAGGACAAGCAAGATACAGACGTCCACTATCACTCTCTTACTGGTGAGGGCAACTTCAACTGGAGGTTCATTTATCCATTTGATTATCTGATGGCCGAGGAGAAGATTGTCATCTCCAAGAAAGAGTCTATGTTCTCCTGGGATGAGACAGAATACAAGATTCCAGCACGACTTACCCTACAGGTCTGGGACGCTGACCACTTCTCTGCTGATGACTTCCTGGGTATGACTGTACATTACATAATGTGAATTGTACTGACGGTGAATAATGGTGTATATTTTACTGAACATTGACCATGTAGTGCTTACTATCCATGGGAGTCAGCCCTCTTAAAACTGATGATATTTTTGTGACAAGCTAACGGAGGTTTGGGAATACCTTTGATGAAAATGTGTGCCAAGGTTGCATGATTAAGCCATTGCAAGGGGCTCTTACATTATCTATTGTTATTTAATATATTTTACTATTGAAAAATTGCTGCAGTAATTAGGGCAAGGTTTGGGAGTAAATTAGTGTCATGCCTATGAAAATCTTTTAAGGGTGTTTCAGTTTGTAGCATGTTACTGCATTGGTCATATTTCCCTCCTATAGGCGCCATCGAGTTAGACTTAAACCGTTTCCCTCGAGGAGCAAAGACAGCGAAACAATGCTCCATAGACATGGTGGCACCTGAGGTGGATTTGCCAATGGTCTCTATCTTCAAACAGAAGAGGGTGAAAGGATGGTGGCCGTTCGTTGCCAGAAATGAAAATGATGAACTTGAACTCACTGTAAGATGCCAAATGTTTTCTCCTTGTTTTTAGCATCTGTTTTTAAAATTTGATCCAGGATTCGTGATTTCATTGAGTTTTCCATTAAAATATAGCTTTTCTGTTGGCCTTTCTGCAAATTGAACAATTTCAAAAGTGTTGACAAAAACAAGAAAATGTGCAACATAAGAGCCATTTTAAAAAAAGTGTACAAAGAAGCATTTTTTGTTAGTTTTGATGGAACAGTTAGCCCTTTTGTCAACTTTTTATAACTGACTGTGTTCCCATTGGAGAGATTCACTCCTAATTGGTATGGGTTACCATTGTTGTCACTGAGACAGAAAGGGATGGACAATCCAAACATTTTGAGTTGTCAATAAAGTGAAACTCTTCCAATGGGAATGCCTTATCCAGTGACAGCTCCCTTGGATGGGAATTCCATTAACCTAATGCCACGCTTACACCTAATGCAGGTGGTCAGACACTATAGCTGGCTATTGTGTTCTTCACCTATAGCAGCCCCCTTTCCCATAAGGCAAGCAGGCCTACCGGTACTTGGTTGCCCCAGGACCATGCTAGGGCAGGGGCAAACTAAACAAAGCACACAGGTACTTGCAGTTGGCAGACAGGCAGAGTGGTTCAATGACAGTCCAGGTAAAAGGCAGGCAGAGTTCAGAGAACAGTCATTATCTGATCCGAGGTCATACACAGGGAAATCCAATCTAGCAGAGCAGGGCTGACAAACAGGCAGCTTGATCAGGTATTACACAATCTATCACAATCATAAGACTGCAAGCTTGGCTAGCTTAAAGTGGCTGTAAAGGCAGAAGGTTTTTTATCTTAATGCATTCTACAGACAGACAGACAAGGAGAATACCACAGCCAAAACCAGGATGCTGGAATGATGAGCAGGAGCCCTAGATGCTCCTGATGCCTTGGAGAGATTTCCTCTCATTTACTGAGTTTCATCTCCAGGATAGGAAATTAAGGGAAAATTTCCCCAGTGGGAAACGGGAAGCAAAAAAGAAATTAACAAGAGTGTAAACTCCGGCCTGACACCACTGAGCATGCAATAAATGATGAAGCCCCACACTTGAATTAAGCCTGGTGTGAAGAAGCAAAGACTGGCTTCAGCTAGTCTCCTCCCTTGCTACGCCCCTCTAATGTGTTTCGCCCTCCCGTGGGCTTAGTACAACTATTAGTCCATACCCTCATGCCAGGGTACTAGGTGTAATCCTAGTCTCAGACCTGTCTTTTCAGCTCCAAATCCAACCATTGTCAAAAAACTTGTAGACTTCACCCCTGTTACATCTCTAAAAATTCACCCTTTATAACTAATGAAACCACCAAGCTACCTTTTCACTTCCTTGTTATCTCTCGCATTGACTATTGCAACTCCCTTCTCCTAGAACTACCTCTACACAGACTACCCCCCTTCAGTCTATCATGAATACTGCTGCTAGACTCATCTACCTTACTAAACCGCTTAGTGTCTGCCACCCCTCACTTTCAAAGCCTCCACTGGTTTTCCATTGCTAAGCGAATTAAATTCACAATACTAACAACAATATACAAATCTATCCACTACTCTGCCCCAGCTACATCACCAATCTTGTCTCCAAATATCACCCAAACCGTCCTCTCTGCTCCTCCCAAGCCCTCTTACTCTTTAGCTCTCTTGTCTCCTCCTCCCTTGCTCGCCTCCAGGACTTTTTCAGAGCCGCTCTCATCCTCTGGAACGCTCTACCTCAATTAAGACTGTATACTTTCTACTCTGGCCACCTTTAGGCGATCCCTGAAAACTCATCTAAATAGGGAAGCCTATCCGGCCTCCACCTAACAACTGAACTTTGAATTCATCCCTAATGCCGTGTACACATGAGCGGAATGTCCGACAAGAAAAGTCAGACGGAATCGTTTCATCGTATAAACCGCTTGTGTGTAGGCTTCATCGGACCTTTTCTTTCGAAAATTCTGATGGACCTAGAAATAGAACATGTTCTAAATCTTTCTGCCGGAACCAGTTCCTATCGGGAAAACCGCTCCAAAAACGCATGCTCTGAAGCAAGTAAGAGACGTAAGCTATTAGCTACTGACTATTGAACGCCTTTTTCTAGTCCCGTCATACGCACTGTACGTCTCCGCCTTCTGGACGGTCGGACTTTGGTCGGACTTTGGATTGACCGTGTGTAGGCAAAACCGCTGGAATAAAATTCCGTCGGAGTTCCATTGGAGAAACCTTCGGAGTTTATTCTGACGGACAAACCGGTTGTGTGTACGCGGAATAACAGTTATTACTGTGTGTCTAAGGATTCTATGCATCATCAGCTGTCAGATGCACTGAAGCACAGCTGGGCAAGGAACGAAGAGAGAAACCACTCTCACTAATTTCAAAGGCACTGCTTCAAAGTGTAAATACATATGCAGCGCTTGAGATTATGAGCTTAAAAGAGACACCAGATGTAGACCATGAAAGGAAAGGGATGATAAAAATAAAATGCTTAGCTGAAACACTAAAATAGCATAAAAAACCCAGACTGAAAAAAACATCTTTATTGGTATATTGTTTAAAAAACAAAACAAATAGAAGAAAAAGAGCTTCAATACGGATAGCCAGAAAATGACACTAACTAAATCAATCAGAAATATATAAAAAATATATAGAAGGTCCAATAAAGGACTCAAAGAGGGTAGGCTAGAGAGATATCGATATGATATATACAGTATACGTGGCAGAAGAGTTAATATGTTCCCAAGGATGTTTGCTGCAGTAAACAGAGAGTACAAAATGAAATACATGTATATACAGGGTTTCAAATTCATTTCAAACTTTAAAGCAAAAACCAGCGGTCACTATTTCATACTCCTAGGCTTCATGTACACTGCTGCTGGTAAACAGATGTTTAGGAGCAGTTGGGCGTATTTTTCAGCTGCCCCTGAATTCTCCTCTATGTTATTTTATCAGTACATGTACACCCATGTACACAGGGTCATTTATAGTCGTTTCTAGGCAGTTGAGTTTAGAAGCATTTTTTGGAAAGCAAAAAAATGCGCTTAGAACAGATGTTCAGAGGCATTTGAAACACCAAATGCCTGTAAACTTTTTGACTATTTGCAAAAATAAATACATTTTTTTTAAACGCTTCTAAACGCAAACGCGGCTAAACGCGGCATGTAAAGGCAGCAAAACTGACTTTTTTAAACATTGTTTATTATCTGTCAAGTTAAATCATTTAGACACTATTGGTTTATCTTTAGAATAGTTTAGACATTTATACCCCCCCGAGGCTGACCACCAACATTCTCCAGGGCTTGCCAACGGGCCATCCTAGCGCATCCGCACACTGGCCACCCCACCTGCACGCATTCAGCGCCCCTTAATCCTGTATATATGTCAGCCTTCCTCACACCTGTATACATGTCAGCCCCACCATACACCTGTATATATGCAAGCCCCCCCACACACAACCGTATGCCCCAAGGTTCTGTTCTTGGCAGGGCCGATGCAACCACTAGGCAAACTAGGCAGCCGCCCAGGGC
Organism: Lithobates clamitans; assembly: GCA_037952925.1. Lineage (NCBI taxonomy): Eukaryota > Metazoa > Chordata > Amphibia > Anura > Ranidae > Lithobates > Lithobates clamitans. Next base: position 1,166,481 of record JBBGZY010000464.1, read on the forward strand.
GCACTGCTGCCTAGGGGCGCCCAGCCGCTGGTTTCCCTCCGCGTCTGCATGCTCTGCAGGCTGCAGCATGTAACTAACTCAGTCTCAGGAAGCTGTTCCACGCGACCAGTAGTGTAACTAGAGGCGCAGCGCTCGAGCCAGCGCTAGAGGAAGCAAAGCCGATGCTTCCTGTATAGCGCCATGTCCTGTCACATGGGCAGGGCAAAGGGGGCGGAGTCATAGGTGGAGCCAATGGGGGCCGCAAAATGATGTTTCGCCTAGGGTGTCAAAAATCCTTGCACCAGCCCTGGTCCTTGGATCACTCCTATTCTCAATCTACACCTCCTCCCTGGATCAGCTGATAGCCTCCCATGGCTTCCACTACCATTTCTATGCTGATGACACCCAAATCTCTTTCTCTACCCCTCAGCTCACCCCATCAGTTTTCTCACGCATCACTGATTTACAAACAGACATATCTGACTGGACATCTTACAACCGATCTATCCAAAACTAAGCTCATAATATTTCCTCCCCCACGTGCCCCTTCCCCTGACTTCTCTGTCAAGATCAATGGCACAACTATCAGTCCGTCCCCACATGCGAGGGTGCTAGGTGTAATCCTGGACTCTGAACTGTCCTTTCAGGCCCACATCCAATCCCTGTCCAAATCATGCCACCTCAACCTTCTGCAATTTCTCCAGAATACGCCCCCTTTTTAACCAATGACACCACCAAGCTTCTAATTCACTACCTGGTTATCTCTCACCTCGACTACTGCAACTCCCTCCTAATTGGATTACCTTTACATCGGCTATCCCCCCTACAGTCCATCATGAATGTTACTGCAAGACTTATTCACCTTACCAACCATTTAGTGTCCTCCACCCCTCTCTACCAATCCCTCCACTGGCTTCCACTCACCCAACGAATAAAATTAAAAATACTAACAATAACATACAAAGCCATCCACAACTCACCCCAGCTACATCACTAGCCTGGTCTCAAAATATCAACCAATCTGCTCTTTTGGGTCCTCCCAAGACCTCCTGCTCTCTAGCTCCCTTGTCACCATCTCCCATGCTCGCCTCCAGGATTTCTCCAAAGCTTTTCCCATCCTTTGGAACTCCCTACTCCAACCTGTCCAACTGTCTCCTAACCTATCCATCTTTGGACGATCCCTGAAATCCCTTCTCTTTAAAGAAGCCTATCCTGCTTCTAACTACCCTGTTTCCCCCCAAAAAAGACCTAGCGTGATTGTCAGTGATGGCTGCAATATAAGCCCTACCCCCCAAATAAGCCCTACCCTGTTTCCCCGAAAATAAGCCCTACCCTGAAAATAAGACCTACAAAGACTTTAACTAGGGCTTATTTGGGGGGTAGTGCTTATATTGCAGCCATCACCGACAATCACGCTAGGTCTTATTTTCAGGGAAACAGGGTAATACACTGTGTTTTACCAACTTGTATTGTAATTGTAATGTCTGCCTTCATTTTGTAAAGAGCCGTGCAAACTGTTGGCACTATATAAATCCTGTATTATAATAATATTAAAGTAATTAAAGACTAAAGCATCTTTTTCTTTAACCTTAAATGATTGTGAAAAATGCTCACTTTTCATTTGCACATAAAAACTCAGGCCATAGTAATAACAACAAGATGCCTTCAAGCTGAACCCGTTCTTCCGGATAGGACATTTTTAGGTAGGATTAGAATGACAATTGCTGACCCCCTATTTCTTTATTCGAGTATCACAGAATCATGTCTTTTTTTTCATTCTGTCAGGTACTAAAAAATGTCAGACTTTAGGCTTTAGTAATAATATTACCCACTATTCTTTTTCATCAGGGTAAAGTGGAGGCAGAGCTCCACCTACTATCAGCGGAAGAGGCGGAGAAATCACCGGCAGGTCTCGGACGCAATGAGCCGGATCCTCTGGAAAAACCAAAGTAAGTGAGATAAGTATAAAATCCTTGTGTGCAATAATTCTATATAAAGTAGTGTGCTCTCTTAATTCTGAGGAGCCTCCTGTCATTCTAATCCACACTGTGACATGGGTGGAAGATATCGCTCTGACACAGGGAAGGTTTGACATCCCGTGTAAAGCGGAAGCTACCAAATCCCTCTCTGCAGCAATCAACCGGGTAATATACAGTATAGTAGAAGTGCAGGAAATAGTCACTGCTCAAAAATATCTTTATAGTGGACTTGAACTCAAAAACTAAAGATTTGGTGTGTTATGGGAACATGTAGATGTGTTGATTGTACCTAAGCAGTACCCGAAAAATTGTCATTTTGTCTGGAATTCCTCCTGAAAAATAGCAGTGTACTTCCTGGTATGTGAGTGTGTCTAGGCACTCCTGTACCACATCCTCATAGCTGTATATGTGTATATATATATATATATATATATATATATATATATATATATATATACACTGAGCAAAATTATAAACGCAACGCTTTTGTGTTTGCCCCTATTTATCATGAGCTGAACTCAAAGATCTTTGACTTTTTCTATGTACATAAAAGGCCTATTTCTCTCAAATATTGTTCGCAAATCTGTCTAAATCTGTGTTAGTGAGCACTTCTCCTTTCCCAAGATAATCCATCCACCTCACAGGTGTGGCATATCAAGATACCGATTAGACAGCATGATTATTGCACAGGTGTGCCTTAGGCTGGCCACAATAAAAGGCCACTCTAAAATGTGCAGTTTTATCACACAGCACAATGCTGCAGATGTTGCAAGTTTTGAGGGAGTGTGCAATTGGCATGCTGACTGCAGGAATGTCCACCGGAGCTGTTGCCCTTGAATTAAATGTTAATTTCTCTACCATAAGCCGTCTCCAAAGGCGTTTCAGAGAATTTGGCAGTACATCCAACCGGCCTCAAAAAAGCAGACCACGTATAACCACACCAGCCCAGGTCCTCCACATCCAGCATCTTCACCTCCAAGATCGTCTGAGACCAGACACCCCGAGAGCTGGTGCAGCAATCGGTTTGCATAACCAAAGAAATTATGCACAAACTCTCAGAAACCATCTCAGGGAAGCTCATCTGCATGCTCGTCGCCCTCATCGGGGTCTCGACCTGACTGCAGTTCGTCGTCGTAACCGACTTGAGTGGGCAAATGCTCATATTTGATGGTGTCTGGCACTTTGAAGATGTGTTCTCTTCACAGATGAATCCTGGCTTTCACTGTACAGGGCAGATGGCAGACATCGTATATGGCGTTGTGTGGGTTAGCGGTTTGCTGACGTCAATGTTGTGGATCGAGTGGCCCATAGTGGTGGTGGGGTTATGGTATGGGCAGGTGTATGCTATGGACAACTAACACAGGTGTATTTTATTGATGGCATTTTGATTGCACAGAGATACCATGACGAGATCCTGAGGCCCATTGTTGTGCCATTCATCCACGACCATCACCTCATGTTGCAACATGATAATGCACGGCCCCATGTTGCAAGGATCTGTACACAATTCCTGGAAGCTGAAAACATCCCTGTTCTTGCATGGCCACCATACTCACCAGACATGTCACCCATTGAGCATGTTTGGGATGCTCTGGATCGGTGTATATGACAGCGTGTTCCAGTTCCTGACAATATCCAGCAACTTCGCACAGCCATTGAAGAGGAATGGACCAACATTTCACAGGCCACAATCAACAAACTGATCAACTCTATGAGAAGGAGATGTGCTGCACTGTGTGAGGCAAATGGTGGTCACACCAGATACTGACTGGTTTTCGACCCTCCCCCCATACAGTAAAACTGCACATTTTAGAGTGGCCTTTAATTGTGGCCAGCCTAAGGCACACCTGTGCAATAATCATGCTGTCTAATCAACATCTTGATATGCCACACATGTGAGGTAGATGGATTATCTCAGCAAATGAGAAGTGCTCACTAACACAGATTTAGACAGATTTGTGAACAATATTTGAGAGAAATAGGCCTTGTGAAAAAGTCGTAGATCTTTGGGTTCAGCTCATGATAAATAGGGGCAAACACAAAAGTGTTGCGTTTATAATTTTGCTCAGTGTATCTATCTATCTATCTATCTATCTATCTATCTATCTATCTATCTATCTATCTATCTATCTATCTATCTATCTATCTACACACTATATTACCAAAAGTATTGGGACGCCTGCCTTTACACGTACATGAAATTTAATGCCATCCCAGTCTAAGTCCGTAGGGTTCAATATTGAGTTGGCCCACCCTTTGCAGCTATAACAGTTTCAACTCTTTTGGGAAGGCTGTCCACAAGGTTTAGGAATGTGTCTATGGGAATGTTTGACCATTCTTCCAGAAGTGCATTTGTGAGGTCAGGCACTGATGTGGACAAGAAGGCCTGGCTTGAAATTTCCACTCTAATTCATCACAAAGGTGTTCTATCAGGTTGAGGTCAGTCTGTGTGCAGGCCAGTCAAGTTCCTCCGCCCCAAACTCGCTCATCCATGTCTTTATGGACCTTGCTTTGTGCATTGGTGCACAGTCATGTTGGAACAGGAAGGGCCCATCCCCAATCTGTTCCCACTGAGTTGGGAGCATGAAATTGTCCAAAATGTCTTGGTATGCTTACCCCTTAAGAGTTCCTTTCACTGGAACTAAGGGGCCAAGCCCAACCCCTAAAAAACAACCCCACACCATAATCCCCCTCCACCAAATGATTTGGACTAGTGCACAAAGCAAGGTCCATAAAGACATAGATGACAAGTTTGGAGTGGAGGAACTTGACTGGTCTTACCTCATCCTGATAGAACACCTTTGTGATGAATTAGAGTGGAAATTTCAAGCCAGGCCTTCTTGTCCACATCAGTGCCTGACCTCACAAATGCACTTCTGGAAGAATAGTCAAACATTCCCATAGACACACTCCTAAACCTTGTGGACAGCCTTCCCAGAAGAGTTGAAGCTGTTATAGCTGCAACAGGTGGGCCAACTCAATATTGAACCCTACGGACTAAGACTGGGATGCCATTAAAGTTCATGTGCATGTGATAGCAGGTGTCCCAATACTTTTAGTAGTATAGTATCTATATATATATATATATATATATATATATATATATATATACACCAGACAATAAACTCTCCTCTGTGTGCCTTTCTGAAACTAGCTTCACTTTTTACTAGGGGCCAGACTCCAAGCCTGACTAATGAGTGCCTCAATGGCCTTTGTGTTGCTTGGGCTTAAAGAGACCCTGTTTTCTGACCATTCATTTCAACAAAAATCTTCCCATAAGATTATATGTGCATGTAACACGTTTTAGGCATGTTATTTACCTGTAAAATCCTCCATTGTGTAGACATCCAAAAGCCTTGAGACTACTGCATGCATGGCATGGACCTTAATTTGGGCTGCCACATATATATATATATACTTACTGCACGCTCCCAGCACACTGACTGAACTATCACTGACAGCTCCCAGCCACCATCAAAAATGCAATGCACTGATGCATAGAGCTTCATAGATTAAAATGGCAACAGTCACATAAAAGGAAGGTTTTTTGTAATTGGTCAATAGGGATGAGGTTCCTCGTGTTTTACCAAGTTCACAAATTGCAAACCTTTGACTTGAAAAGTTTGCAGGTTTGCTGCCAGGAAAAAGGAAGAACCCATAATGCAGTGCATAGCCTTTTCCCTAGACTTCTAAGTCACAAGAGTTAATGATTGGAAGCAATGTATAACCCATCCCCCTCCGCTCACTATAAAAGGTTGGGCTCACAGCAGACATATTGTCTGTATGTGAAGTTATGGAGTTATGGAGGGATACTGTCTTTTTTAAAATTTATTTGGCATTGGTACATCCCCCATAGCAGTGGCAGGCTTCCCGTGCCTTTTGATTGACAATAACTTACTTATTATGCCTACAAATGGCCAGAATTGAGTAATTAGATTTGCCGCCCACTATCATAAGCTCAAGAAAGTTTGCCATAAAGTTCACAAAACTTTGAGTAAGATATGTGATGAGCGAATCTACCTTGGTTCAGTTCCGGTAGGCAGATTCACTGCTCATCACTATAAGTGAGCAATGAGAATCAGAGAATTTACAATGACCAACACCTGGCCCAGACTCTACAATTTATGGGCAGCTGGCAACTATACTATGAATATAAGGTGTCTGATGCCGCGTACACACGTCCGGTTTAGCTGTCGTAATAAACTCCGATGGAACTCCAACGGAATTCCATTCAAGCGGTCTTGCCTACACACGGTCAACCCAAAGTCCGACCATCCAGAACGCGGTGACGGACAACATAGAGATGGGACTAGTAAAAGGAAGTTCAATAGCCAGTAGCCAATAGCTTCCGTCTCGTACTTGCTTCAGAGCATGCATCTTTTTTGGTCCGTCGGACCAGCATACAGACGATCGGTTTTCCCGATAGGAATTGGGTCCGTCGGATAGATTTAGAACATGTTCCATTTCTAGGTCCCTCAGATTTTTCGAAAAAAAAAAGTCCGATAAGGCCTACACACGATCAGTATATACAATGAAAAGCTTCCATCTGACTTTTTCTGTCGGACAGTCCGCTCGTGTGTACGTGGCATTGAGGTTCACTGTATTTTGTCAGACATCTTTTTTTGCCTTGTCAAAAGGAACCTCACATCAGTGGTATTGTTAGTTTATAGTGACCTGATAGGTTGCATTCATGATATAAAAAATCAGTAAGGATGTCAGTTACACTTTAAAGTGAAAATGTGGCCAGTCTATGGACCTTAAGGTGTTTACATATTCTTATGCCCCGTACACACGATCGGACATTCCGACAACAAAATACTGGATTTATTATTTACTGATGTTGGCTCAAACTTGTCTTACATACACACGGTTGCACAAATGTCGGAAATTCCGAACGTCAAGAACGCGGTGAAGTACAACGCGTACGACGAGCCGAGAAAAATGAAGTTCAAAAGCCAGTGCGGCTGATCTGCTTGATTCCGAGCATGCGTGGAATTTTGTGCGTTGGAATTATGTACACACGATCGGAATTTCCGACAATGGATTTTGTTGTCGGAAAATTTGAGAACCAGCTCTCAAATTTTTGTCAGAAATTCCGAGAACAAATGTCCGATGGAGCGTACACACGGTCAGAATTTCCGACAACAAGCTCACATCAAACAAAAAAAAGTCTAATTGCAGCTTTTAACTCCTCTGGCAGAAGAATAGAAAGTGTCATGCATGCAAACATTCTCTCACTCACACATGTAACCCTAGGTTGACTTTCTCATTACTCTCCTCCCTTTATTTTTGGGTTGCCTGTCTTCTGATTTCCTCCTCCTCCCTTCACCAGCCGGCCAGACACAAGCTTCCTTTGGTTTCTCAACCCCCTGAAGTCTATCCGCTACTTTATCTGGCATACTTACCGCTGGCTGATTCTGAAAATCCTCATCCTCATCCTCCTTCTCCTTATGGTGGGCCTGTTCCTTTACTCTATGCCTGGATACCTAGTGAAGAAGATCCTCGGAGCCTGAGGAGGGTCTGCCATGGTACTGTCCTCTCCTATCTCACTGTCATTCTCTAAATCAGGTTTCCACCATTTATTTTTCACTTTTTTTCTGTCATTCCGACTTTCACAGTGCTAACCATCAAAGCTGAACTCCAGGCAGATATAAAAGACACAAAATAATGAAGCTTTGTATTCACAAATTCATCATTAAATTTACCTGAATCTACCTCAATTTGACTTGCTCTTGCTATGCAGCAGAGCTCAGGCTGAGAGGGGAAGTAGCAGCACAGGTAGCTAATCAGTTATGCTGCAGTTCTCATGTGCTAACAAAGAGCATGCTGGAAGGAGGAGAGATTAGAGAAGAGCTCATCAGTCACTCTATTGCTTTTCCTTTCACTGTCTAATCACAGGTTTGGGGTGGGGAGTACAAGAGGCATACAGCACAGCCCTACAAGAGCCCTGCAGCAGTAAGGGTTTCCTGTCCTGTGAGATAGAGCTGTGCTGTAAGGCAGAGCTGTATTAATCTCATCTCTGAATGGGCAGAAATAAAATCTTTTGGCAGCTCCCATATATAAAATTGAAAAGTCGTTTGCCTGGAATTCAGCTTTAAAGGGTCAGTCCACCCAAAACTGATGTTCTGGTTGTAGTAAGTGTCTGGTGGGCTGGCTATCTGTCCATTGGCTACATCTTCTTTTTCTGCGTACCTTGTCTGTAGTCACTTACCAAAGAGTTAGTCCCATTCTTTCCAACACGTTCTCCTCAATATAAAATTTACTAAGAACTAAATAGGGAAAGTGGGACTCCCTTGTAATTGTTGCAGCAGATGTGTGGAACTGGGAACTCAAGAGGAAAGATCTCACCAGCAGTGCCCCCTACACCAGTGTTTCTCCACTGCCTTCCTCAAGATCCCTCAACGGGTCATGCTTCCAGGATCTTTGAGTTGATCTTGGGCTGGTATTACAATCAGCATAGCTGGTGTTAGTAACTACTACACCTGTTTCATATGGGGGTAATTTAGAAAACAGGACCTGTTGACCTGTTGGCTTGGGGAAAGACTAGAAGACTGACTACTTATAAAAAAATAACTATTAGGGCGCTTAGGGGGCTTATGGATGTATGAATGAAATATTCTGTATGTATTGTGCTAACGAGAAGATTTGTCCACAACAGTCAGTGTAGAATAGCACAATAACTATGTAGGACTACAAGGCAGGAGGTCTCTGCTTTATGTTTAAAGTGAACCTGCCAGCTTTTTTAGCTATTAAATGATGCTCACAATTACCTGGTTAGTCACAAAAGTCAGTATTTACATTGGACAGAGAAAGATGGCATGAGAAAGGCAGCGCTTATCCCTCAATTCAGGGAGGTATTGTAGATCTCTTGGTAAAAATGTGAAGCCAGGATGAGAGTAACACCTGAATGGGTAAAGTGATAGTGTATTTGAAGGTAAAATGTACAACACCATAAGCCTAGCACACTTAGCATGTGATTACAATTCATCTCTAACTGACATAATGTAAAAAAAAAACTCTCTGATATGTACATTATCATTTCTACCCATAGCTCCTAACTGTGGGTACAAGCCAATAAGTTGCCATTGCAGAATACTCCCATACTTTTCATTGGCTACTGATACAAGCCAATATGTAGCCATGTCTAATCCCTTACCTTCCTTTGGCTTCTGATACAGATCAGTGGGAAAGCAATAGAAGTGTACTTCCTTACCTTCTATTGACTTCTGATAAAGGCCAATGAGAAGCATTAGAAGGATACTCTCTTACATTCCATTGGTTTCTGATACAAGCCACTTAATTGCCATTGCAGAATACCTACTTATTTGCCATTGGCTTCTGATACACACCAATGAGAAGCAATAAAAAATACTGGATTATCTTCTATTGCTTTCTGATAAATGCCAATGAACAGCAGTAGAAGAATACTCCTGTGCCTTCCACTGGCATCTGATAAAAGCCAATAAGTAGCCATTGTAAAATACTCCTTTACCTTCCATTGGCTTCTGATACACACTAATGGTAAGCCATAGAAGAATACTCCTTTACCTTCTGTTGGCTTCTAATAAATGCCAGTGAGAAGCAGTAGAAGGATACTTACCATCTCATCTCTAACTGACCATTGAAAAATTCTTCTTTACCTTCCTTTGGCTTCTGATACACGCTAAGGGGAAGCCATAGAAGAATACTTCTTTACCTTCTATTGGCTTCTAATAAATGCTAGTGAGAAGCAGTAGAAGGATACTCCTGTGCCTTCTATTAGCTTCTGATACAAGCCAATAGGTAGCCATTGCAGAATACTCAAGTTATCCTTCATTGGCGTCTGATACAACCCAGTGGGAATCAATAGAAGTATACTCACTTGCTTTCCAGTGACTTATGATAAATGCCACTGAGAAGTAGTAGAAAAATACTCCATTGCCTTCCATTGGCTTCTGATAACCAGTGAGAACCAATAGGTTAGCCAGGGTATGAAGGAAGACCTCAAAGGACTTTTGCCATGGCAGTTTAGGTATGCATAAAAAAGTTAAACACCACTTCCTAGGAAGACAGTGAATAGTATTTGCAGAGCCTGTTACTTGCCATTTAGCTTTTTATATAGCACCAAATTATCTGAGCCTCAAGATATTCATAGTGTTCATTTATTGGTGTTCAATGGTAGATCCAGACAGTGAAAATTTCATTACATTTAAGATAGAGAAACATTTTTAAACAAGCTTACGATTTCTGTACAGCAAACCCATTTTAAAGGATATTCTTATGACTGGATATATTAGAATGGCAGTAGTACAATTTGAAAGCAAAACCAGCTTTCTCGGAATTAGAGTATTTCTTACCTTTGCAGGTTATAAAGAATCTGAGATATTTCTTTCAGGAAAGAAAACAACAGGTTCTCTTTATTAGTCCCCATCTTAGCAGCACATACTTCCCCCCCCCCCCCTCCCTCCATATAACCAATATGAGCAAAGAAAATGACTTACACCTCCTGTCATGTGTCATTACTTGTGCTTAATGACTGGCCCTGCACTGTCACATGTAGACAGAGAGAGAGAGTTCTCAGGTCTATGCAACTTACAATTATAGTGACTCATAAATTACACAGAGCTTCCTTTCCTCACTCCTGCCAACGAAACAGACTGATGGGGAAGTGAAAGCTAAGTAGGCAAGTACTGCTGAGGAATGTGGCAAAAAGTAAAGCAAAAGTTCACTGAAAAGGTACCTACCAACATAAAATGATCACCCAATCCAGATGGATTGAGAGATGACAGTATGTGTGTGGGCACTTCTTAACCTTCCCAGACATCTCCTGGACGAAGAATCGATTGCCTGGGTTGGATGACCCTTGCAGATCAATAATGATTTTGAACTGCGCCTAAAGATTTCCTCCTGAATGCATACAGTAGTTGGCCAATTCATTTCTCTATGTTAATGAAGAGATCTTTGGGCTGTCAGATTGTTCCATCATGTCCATACTATATCTGCAGGACGCTTTAGATCCTTGTCTACTCATCACTAGCAGAACAAATAAAAGTCCACTGGTAAGCTCAGGAAGAAAATGGCTATTTTGCCTTTTTATTAGTGACTCCACCAAAAGACGTAATCACAGACCAGAATTTGGGTGTAATATTTTAATAGTACCATGAAGGGTGACATCCGCTGTGTTCCACTGAAGTATAAAACAAATCAGGAAGACTCTGGAGGCTAATCCTCACCTTCTCTTTTACCTCTGCCAACTCTCCCTCTCCATGTTTTTGTAGAATTAACAAACTAATTTTACCTTTCAGAGACATCACTGCTAATATGTTTCTACTAACCACAACTATTTCTCTCCTGTCCTCCATCTTTGCTGCTTGGTTCTTGCCACCTTGGACAGTCGGCCCGACACATCCTTCATTTGGTTCCTTAACCCGCTTAAGTCCATCAAGTACCTCATCTGTAATCGCTACAAGTGGCTCATCATTAAGATCGTCTTGGCCTTGCTGCTACTGGCGATGGTGGCACTCTTCCTGTACAGCATGCCAGGCTACATGGTCAAGAAGTTGCTGGGAGCATGAAGAGAAGCCCAAGAAGAAAAGACTCTGCAGTGCCTATCCTTGCTCAAAACGTTTGTCCTTTCCATCATAGACTGTATAGTAATGTGATGGGTTTCAGCAAAACATTTCCTGTGTGAATTTTTGTTTATTTGTTTCTACTGAGAAGTGACTGAAAGGGGAAAAGCTAACATTTGCCGAAAAAGATGAGGCTTCATGGTTGGCCTATAACAGTTTTTTTTTTTCCTTTAGCAACAAAAGCTTGCTTCTTTTTAGATACTAACCTGGATTATTTACAGAACATTCAAATCTAGAACAATTCTCTTTGGTGAGATTTATATAGGTTAGACCGTCACTGAATTTATGCACATTTTTGCCCAACACAAGGCATAACACTAACCAAACCAAGACCAGCAGAATTTTCAAATCTGCGACTATCTCTTTAACGCTGACCAAAGGTATACAAGGGGTAAAGATGTAAACGTTGGTTAGGATTCCATATTGCAATACAGAGACCTTTCAGTTAAGACAAAATATGGTTTTATGAGCCTTGTTCAAAGAGTAGGACACTTAGGCTTGCTTTATTACTCAAATGCTAGTAGTTTTGAGATTATCCTCATGATTTCTTGGCTAGTAGGGCATGACGAGAATTATAGTTTCATAGTTGATAGAGAGCCAGACAGGGATATTAGTTGATATGGTTTTTGAGTCATGCAAATTTACTCATAACTGCAGTAACTGGATATTTTTCCCCACTTGCCAGCATTCCTGATTCTAAATCCTTAAAGTGGGAAGGGGACACTTTCAAATACACTGAAGTGGACATCTTCCCTATTTTTCAATTTAAACCAAACACCTCAAGACACCACAACCAATCATACTGAGTTCATTCACTCCCCAACCAATCTCACTCTCTAAAACCCATAAATGGTAGCAGAAACCACAATCTGCTTGACTCTAGAAATGGCTGCTCTTGAATCCCTCAGCTCAAGTGCAATATCATTGGTTGACCTTCTCCTTGACAGAGAACACACAGGCAAATAGGTTTGGCCACATGTCCAGTTAGCTATGGAATTTCAGATAAGAAGTCTCTACAGCCTAAAATAGTATTTTATTGTTCTAGTGCCTTTCGTGGGTTTAAACAAGTGGGGTGGGCAGTGAAACAGTGGATCATGTTTTAATGATATCCACTTTCAAATATCCAGTGGGAAATTGTTAAATAAGTTCCAATCAGGTGCAAATATATCTTTTAAAGGAAAATGTATCCTCATAGAATGGATCAACAGCTTATATTCAGCCCCTCACATGACTAAGCACAATCAAGCAAACAAAACGTGTAAAATTATTATTATATTCAGATCTGATCTTTGCAAACCCATAGACAGCCAGTCTTCCAAAACAACTAGAATCGATCCATATGTCCAATTTTTGCTTGTGTTATGGGTACCCCAAGGGTTTTATTTTAAGACACGGTTATCAGAATGTTATGTTGTTTTGAAATCTGTAATTCAAGAATACTCTTTGTAGTTTTTCTTTATTCCCCCCAAAATTGAAAGTTTTCTCTGCACAAATGAACATCATTAATTTCCAGTTGGGTTTACTATTTCTCATTTTGACAAAATGATCAATTAATCTGAGCCTTAAGGTATCAAACATTCCAGCATAATAACTGGAAAACAAATAGTAATAACAATAATAATAGTAGTAGTAATAATATTAATAGTAATAATAATATATTTAAAATACTTCTGGCAGGTTCCAGCTGGTCTTGTGGGTATGATTTTAAGGCACTTTAATTATATATACCTAAAGCACAATTTTCTCAGTAAAATTTTACAGCTAACAGCCTCACAACTTACATACTATTATTAAAGTCCAACTACACCCCCCTACCCTCCTTGCATGTTTTATTTGTAATACATTTGCAAACATAACTATTTTCCAGCAGTCTTTGGTACGGTAGTGTAACATCACAGGTCCTCTTGCTTTAGCGATGTGCTCTTCCTAAAAGCCATAGAGAGAGGCACCACATCATGATGTGTCGCCAGTCTCTACAACATTCTCCTGTGAGGTCATTGTGACCTGGTGACATGCCTCCAGGGGGCAGGTCCTTGACACTGTCCGCTCGCAGGAAGCTGGTTTAATGACACTGGGCGACTAGAGCGATGAGTCTACAACTGGAGAGGAGGTGAGTATTGTAGCAAGAGTTGAATATTTTATCTTAACAAGGTTCGGGCCTTTCATATTTCACTTAAAGAAAAACTGGCAGTTGAGATTTAATAAACTAGTAATTCTCAACCACTTTCATTGGGCCCCTCATGTTGGAGGATTGTTGTTCTGAAACCTTTAAGAAGAATTCCAGGTATGGCATTTTTTGCATAGTTGCATTGGTCCAGCTTTGGACAAGGTGGGAGAGCATGATGTCCCCACCCCGCCTCTCCTCATTCAAACAGAGAATGCTTTGCAATCATTGAGCAAAGCATTCTCTAAATTGCACCCATTCCAAACAGCCACCCTCCTATTAAAGCTCAACAGTGCAGCAGGGCAGCTGCTTGGGATGGGACCCAGAAGCTGGTGGAGATCTCTGGAGTAGTGGTGCCTGCTACAGTGATTTCCAACAGGTACTGTATATGCCTAGTTACTTAGGTTCAAGCTGGTCCAATGTAACTATGTAAACAAATCCATAACTGGAACTCTTCTTTAAGTTTCATTGTCGTATGTGTTCCAAAACTGAAAAAAAAAAATTTGAAAGTTTGCAATCCATGGATTTTAAAAACAGAATAGGATTCAGTATCCCAAAAGGGTTGAGCACCAAGGCCTTCTATACGGTCTCAATATTTTTCATTCTACTCATGCAGACAAGTTGCAACTTCAAGAACAGGGGATATGCAAAATTATTTGACATGAAACACAATGCAATAAGCCCCATGCATTCAGTGATGATCAAAGCACAATATCCATTACAGAGCACAGGGTAAAGTCTCTCAATCCACACATCATTCACTATTGTTTGCATTTAAGGTGTGATATCATGACATTTCTAGCAGTGTTTTTTTTTTTCCACCATCATGCCTCTGTTTATTTCATTGTTATTTTCTTCCTTCTTTATGATATAGGGAAGTACCTCCCTGCCTTGCACTAATTTGAGTTTGTGTATGTTGTAAAGAATTTTATTTATAAGTTTTATTGTGTGAAATATAATTTGTTGTTATTTTCTTTATCTTTTCTTTTTGTTTTGTCTATTTTTGTGTTTGTTGTTGTGGCTGTTATTTGCCTTGTTTGTTACAATAAAATGGTGACTCCATCCATCGTCCAGTCGTCCTAATACTAGTCTGACGTGGCTGCTGAACCCGCTGCGTATAGTGTGCGTACTAGTGTGGAGGAATTACAAGTGGCATGTCTTTGGTCTGTTGTTGACCTGCATGCTGTTGGCGTTTTTGGCCTTGTCTTTGTACACGTTACCCGGGGTGCTCAACCAGAGATTAATAAATCCTGGTAGATGAATTGAACACTGAGGACAGACATGCTAGATGTAACCAACTATATTGAAAAGGTGCTTATTATGGCAATTCAGCTCTATTTTTTGCTACCACAGGCAACCACAACTAGGTATCTTGTTTGCCCACCTTAATATTGTCAGTTGTAGAAAAATATTTAAGAGATGGTGAAGAACACCTTTTAGAGCCTAAAGATGCATCCTTCATATTCTCCAGAATGGTAAGTCCATCATTTTAGCCCAACTCCAGCTACATTTGGATAAGGGAGAAAGAAAGAAGAATTCGAACTTCTATAAAATCTGTGCTAATGACTGTGAATGCATTGGAGACATTTTTCCTCACTTCTTGTTTCTGTAACAGAAAGAATTCACATTTGGGGAATGGGCATCACTGGGAAATCAAGAAAATGAGAGCAATTAGAACCTAAGCAGGTGTTCCCATTGGAGAGATTTTCAATCATGTCATACGACATAAAAGCAATTTAAACTTGCTCACTGCAATTGAGAATTGGCAAAGCAAAGACCTTTCTTTAATTATGTTCCCAGACCTGTTCCTGCGACTTCTGTTCCAGTTTCTGATAGCTATTAATGGGCTCTGCTTGTTTTTTTTTTTTGAAAACCCCTGTTTGCCTCCTGTCCAGAGCTATTTGACCACGATCTCAACTCTCAATTCTGTACTACATCTCATTTTTTTTCGGCTTTTGCAATTCTGGTGAAGCTATCTGCAACCTGGGTGTAGAACTCAAAAAAATTCCATCACTGCATGCGGGTGCTTTAAATCTGAGCACTGGCCATCTTTAGGGTCTACACTTATTTAGCATTGTGGAGGGTCCACTACCACTGTGACTGGCACCTTGCCATCAGCAAAAGGGAAGGAGGGGAAATCATTTCTACTGGCACACAGTAGTTACTAAAACCCATCAGAGGCTCTATTTAATATTCTATCCAAGTTGGGCTTTCATTCTTCATGGGCAGAAGGCACATTTTACATATTCACATCCACAGACAATCCAAATTCCCAGAAGTGTTAAAAAGTAAAGACTTTGCCCGAGGCTGTACTGTTCGAAGACTGTGGAATTTGAAATAGCCGCCCAACAGAGAGCTATGTTTTCGGTGTCTTCTATTGCTGGAGCAATGGTTGCTTAAAAAGAGCTACAAGAACATCCAGAGTCCGCAAATAAACAAGACTGTAGAATTGCAATTCATTTAAACATGCAGTTATTTTTTTTTTTCTGTGGAGACTGGAAGCGCACAGAGCCTAACCTCATTTTGTCTGATAATTCTCTGCAGATTACGGTATAGAAATTTAATTTTAGTTTTTAAAGGAGATCTATAGACCCCTTGGCCAGCTGTTGCCATTCTCTGTGCTCTGCTGTTACCTAGCTTATACTCACTGACATCTGGTCAACAAACAAATCGGCCAGTAGATAAATGTGCATTATAACGATAGCTTAACAAACAGACTCATGGACTTGCCTAACCAAATTCAACATATAGTTCATTGTAAATTTGGAAAAGTAAAATGTCTACCATAAAGCAGACACTACAAGAAGCCTGCTACTACCTTCATTAGCCAGAAATGTTTCTGTGCCCTCTATGATTTCGTTTCACTTTATAACTGGGGCATGACTTCAGCTGACTAAGCTCTGCTGGCAAATTAGAATGCTTTTACTGGTCACAGGGTCTAATATTATTGCCAAATTTAGAAGAGTGGGGCTTCTATGTATTCCTGTGTGTTTATCTGAGGTTGACAGGCAGCTCTGCTGGTTATAGGCCGCCTATAGTTGGTCCTTACGGGGATAAAGATGAAGGAAAAAACAAATTAGGAGTGCCATTCCACTTATGTGAGTCCAGAATTCAATTTGATTTTTAGTTCACAAGATAAGCCAACAAGTTTCAGGGGTTAGAGGTCTCCCTAGCTACAAACATACTGTATATGAATATATAAAATTAACCTAAATACGCAGTCTGACACAATATTAAAAAATGATTAGCTGTTATATCCTTGCAAAAGCTATACATAAACTACACTGTTCAGTGAGACTGGATCGTGGAATGGCAGCTGGCAGGGTTTGTTGGGGAAAATTAGGTGCCAGTAACAAAGGGACACTAAATCAAAGAGAAGCAAAGAAGAGGCTTTTCCGGGTACTTAATGTAGTAGCAAAAATCTTGTAGTGGCATCATAGGCAGGAATTTACCACCATTAAAATGGAGTGCAGGTTTACTTTAAGTCGTTTTTTGGACTGGCAAAGTTCAAGGATCAATTGAGTAGATCCAGCTATTTAGCAGCGTGTAAGGGTATATAGAAAATGCCCAGGTATATGGTTTGAATATTTTGAAGATATGACTGAAAAATCAAAACAACTGGTTATCGAGTTCGTTTAAACGCGTGCTATCATCTTAATACTGGTAGTAAATAGGGGAGAGGATCTATTTTTTGGGCCCTCTCACCTCATAAACTTGGGATCTATACTACGCTATCTTCAAATTCAGTTTATAACCTCCATACATGCATAGGTCTTGTAAATTCTATGACTAGCATGAAGCCCCATTTCTAAACAACTTTTTCATCTCCACCAGGGGCAGTCAAGGTACAGCTCATCGGTGTGACCTGTAACCTACCTTGATGCCCCAGAGAAGCCTAACTAGTCTCTATAGTGCAACACTGAATGGAGTAAAATACACAGTACCTCATTTAAGGATTGTCATCTAAGTACCCACTTAGATAACTGTGATGTTTACAGTTAATGATGTAATCAAGGCGTCATATAGGTCCATTATTGGAATATAGAGATTTAATATTGAGAGAGAAACTGTGTTCTGTATATGATTATTTTTCTAGCCTGTGTTTTGTATTAACAATTTCACTCATTGACATTGGATTAAAGGAACATATTTGAAAACAAAAGGTGGCGATTCTGTTTATTTTTATGCCTAGATTGTTAATAGTGTGTTGTAGTCTAACCATTCCATTTTTATAGGACTATCAGGCAAGATCTCTCTGACAGTGTTTATGGTCTGACACTCCTGCCATAGTCATTATGAAATCACAAGAAAGTTTCTCTTGTATGCATTCTTAGTGGTGTAAAATAAGGAAAATCCACCTGCAAGAATAAAATACACTGTATGGTAAAAATCTGACACATGAAAATCACACCCATGTGAGCTTGTTGGACATCCTATTCCAAAACCATAGGTATTAATGTTGAGTCTCCCCCTCAAAGCTATAACAGCCTCCAACCTTCTGAAATGTCTTTCTATAAGAGTTTGGAGTATGTCTGTGTGGAATTTGTTAAACAAGAAGACCTGGCTCACAACTGGTGTTCAGCCACCTGGCTTTTGGTCAGGGCTCCATGAAGGCTACTCAAGTTCCTTTTCAATAAACCCATCAAGACATGTCTATATGGAGCAGGCTTTGTGCACAGGGGCAAAGTTATGCAGGAGCAGAAAAGGGCCTTCACCATACTGTTACCACAAGTCTTGAAACTGTTGTCTAAAAAGTCTTTGGGGTTAAATTAACTAAAATTGGAGAGTGCAAAATCTGATTCAGCAGTGCATGGTAGCCAATCAGCTTCTAACTTCAGCTTGCTCAATTAAGCTTTGACAAAAAAAAAAAAAACACTTTTTGGAACAGTATAAGTCTGATTAAAATGAAGAAGTTTGGGATAGGAAGTATCGCATAACACCTTTTAAAAATGTAAGATTTCAAAGGCTCTTACATTAGGAGACATTTTAGATCTTTAAACTGTACATCTGTATTCCTAACATTTTAAATGAAGATCTAATAGTCCATACCTTTTTTTTCTAGAGAGAACTATGAACTATGCAGACAAAAGCAGTTAGACATGTATAGGTATATAAATGAATAGAAAATGAAGATAAAGTTAAGATTATATAAGGTTAACATAAAGTCCTGTTTGCTAATGGAATCAGAGACCAGAACTAACAGAAGCCAAGAAATGCATATTGTATATATTCACTTACTAGGACAGCCTGCCTAAATCACGTGTTCATGTTAGAGTTACCACCTCATCCCTTTAAATCCGAACACATAATAATTACACAGGTTCTGTGGCTGATTAAGGTGGTAATTAAACTCACTTGGTGCCTTATCTGCATTTAATTAGCCTCAGAACTTGTGTAATTCATATGTGTTCGGGTTTAAAGGGATGAGGTGGCAACCCTAGTTCATGTGTTTGTGTGTATATGTACTGTTTATTGTAAAGGCAGTTTTTATGTACTAAATATTTCATAAAAGCATATTAGTATTAACCGGATCTGTTCCCTAGGAGGTTTTATACAATTTAAGACTAAGCCTAGGTTCACACTGATGTGGGTTAGAAATCATGCAAATTCAGCTGAACTCGCATGTTTTTAAACCGGCAATGCAGTCCAACTTCGGGGGTGATTTGACAGGCATCTGTGCGGGTTCATACACAGATGTCTATTTAAATCGTCCCCACCCCCCCAAGTCGCCAGAAGTAGTACAGGAACTACTTTTTTGGAATCAGTGTGTTGCCGCACCTATTCGGACAGTTCCATTGCCGATAAGAGCCGCCGATTTGGCATGCGATTTGACATGTCAAATCGCATGCCAAATCAACCCAATGTGAACATGGGCTAAAAGTAGCGTAGAACTACATACCAGACTGCAAAAGAAAGGTAAGACTGGGGTAACCAAGCCCTAAAATGCCATCATAACACAGTGACCAAGCCCTTAGGCCAATTAGTGACTTTACTGATAAAGGCAAATGAAAAGATACCTGATAGTAATTAATGTTCAACTGGACTTGTTCTGTAATGTTGAAGTCATTTTGTTGCTCATCCAAGTAGCTTCCCTGGCTCTAATGAGTGTCAAGATATACCCCCACCTTTTTTAGTCACACAGGAGACTCAGTCACCTTGATGCAATCACCATGAAATGTGTCAAGGCAGATGCCGATTGTCCAAAAACAGAATGGTGCAGGGTGAAGGTTTGTGAAACCATCCTGTTCTGAAGTTGTAAATTATCAAATCACCAGGGTAGACATGTTAAAACAGCATTTCTAATAGGTGACAGATGGTGTTGAAGGCCCCCACTCCTGCTTAGCGATAGTTGTTCCAGTATGACATAGATCTCTCATGCCTCCTGAGAACCAAATGTTCTCTCTGTCCATGATGTGGCCCTCGCTGTCCTTGAAAGAATATCCTTATTCCATTACATGTAGGAAGACTGCTGAGCTCTGGCCTGCAGAGTTTGCCCTCCAATGTTGGACATTTGTTGAGTGTACTTATGAATGCTGTGGTTTATTCCTGACATTCTTTGGAACTGAGGAAGCTACCAAGTATGCTAATGAGATGAAATGTAAAATGCATTCCACATTAAAGAACAAGACCAGTTGAGTGCAACTAACTAGGTATAGTATGACCAGAATAAATCGAGAACCTTCACAGACACAAACAAAAAACTAAGTTTATTGTAGTTTTTCCTTTTACACAAATTATAAATTTGCTTCCTGGTGAATCAACTCTGACCGAAATCCACCTTCATTATCTGCGTCGGAGGGATCTCTAGCTCTGTGTTGATCTTTAAATGGAAACAAAAAGGACAATATGAGTGATCTGACATAATATAAAGTCAGAAGGTTTGACAGGGGGATCACATCACTCTGGTGTACCAGCAAGGAATACAAACAATGCAAAGTGGTTCTAAAGGCCCTGCAATGGACATGAGGGTGCCGAGGGACAGTTCACTGCTGGAGCATAGGGAATTTTGCACTTTTATTTTATGATTGTAATATGTGATCTAGAAATATGATATTATAGGTCTATTTTAATTTAAATTTTAAGTTTTGTGAAATAAAAAAAACCCTATAGCTACCTCCCATGACACAAATTTCAGTCTGGTTTTATCTCATGTGTCAGAAATGATCATACGGATAACAGAAGAACGAAGCTGGCGAAAGACACAGGACATTGTGCTTTGAAGAGAGATAAGAAAACACTACGGATATATGTGCCCAGCTCAAATTTTAGGAAACAGGTTTACATTCACTTTAATGCAGAGAATGCATTAGGTGAAAAAACTTTGCCTTTAGAACCACTTTCACACCCAGTGACTTGTAAATGTGGATTTTGGCCTTAAAGGACCCTTTCACCTGCCTTCATTTTTAAATGAAATTATTATCAGCAGTACGGAATAATAAATATTAAAAGAATTTGCTACTTTTTCTTCACTCTTCCGGGAGTGTCAGATCCCTGTAAGTGCAGTGCTCCCCTGTGTATGTGCTCCCGCTGTCAGCCTCAGCTCTATGAGAGGACATCGGGAGGCTGCCCTGAGAGCCACACACAGATACAAGACACAAAGCAGTTCTATCTCTTGTCTCTGTGTCCAGGGGCATATGTGTCTAAGGGGATTTCACTGAGGCCCTTTTTACCTCTAAACAGGAGACAAGCTTTCTTAAATAGATCTCCCTTATAAGCAAGAGGCTGGGAGGGTGACAATGGGAATACAGCCCTCAGCTACATCAGGGAGGCTGTGTGATTGGCCAATGATGAGCACTAATGTGGAGCTTGGCACTGTGGTACAAGTTTATGTCAGGTTAATATTATTAAAAATATATAAAAACCTGACATCAGATATAAGGCACAGGACACTTATAAATACCACCCATAAACATATATTTCATCAAGAAAAAAATGGCTAATGCAAAAATTAGAAGGTGCGATGGAGACTTTAATCCAGGGGTAGGCAACCTTAAAGAGGTGGAGATCCACCTGAACAACATGGGAGAAGTCAAAGATCACCGGGCCCAGTGTCGCCACCTGACACACGGCAATCATGGTTGGTGAGGAGGCAACATATCGCCTCCTCACCACCTGTCATACACACTTGGTCGCTTTTCAGAGGAGCAGAAGTTACTGCTGCACTTGTGACTGAGCCCTTAGTTGCATTTGGGAGCGGCACCCTTGGGCTTGTTCAAACATAAAGTTGGAGGGGTGCTGGTGCTAAAATTCTGTGGTTGAGTCATGGTTTTACCACCCCCAATCCGTACCTCCTTTGGTGTACACATTGCCGCAGTAGGAATTAGGCCCCCTGTTGCTTTTGGTGGGTGATACTGCCTGCCAATCGTGACCCATTCAAGTAAATGGGGCACTTCTGCAAGCGCCCTGCAACTGCATGCTTCTGCGGGGTCCAAGGGGTTAAAGCAGGTGGTGAGAAATCAAAACAACGTTGCTATTTAGCCCAGTGTATTGCTTCACACTGGCCTGAGGATTTCTTCTTTCCTGCTGCTGGCACTCTGGAAAACGCCAGCTGGGATAAGAGGTGGAGTGCAGTTGGTACTCCACAAGGGACAGGATCCGCCACTAGAGAGGAGGCATTGGCTTATGCGGCTCTTGCTCCCTACTACAGCTCCCACTATACAAGTAGTCCCTCTGCATTGCACTCTGATTGATGCTCTGGAATGGCGGGTCAGCAAGCCCAGACTGCGATCTACCAGTCACCTGTCCGAGATCTACTGGTAGACTGCAATCTATAGGTTCCTGACCCCCCGCTTTAATCGAATCAAAGTGACATTTCTTACCTTGGAGTTGAGGTACTGATGTAACAACATCCTCAGCTCTCCATTCTGCTGTCTCAGCGCTGAAGTTTCAGAGATAAGCTGCCCTCGATTTGTCAGAACAACACTAAAACACAGAGTGAATTTCAGATCAAACTTATTGTACTAACACAAAAACTGAGCTTGGAAAATAATAACAAATCACAGTGAAAAATTATAAATAGTACAAACAGAAACATAAGCAGCGGCTCTGCTGCAAGATATCTTCACAGGCCAGAACTCATAAATCAAACAAATTAGGTCTATTCCCAAAAGTGGGATTGATGGAGGAAAGATCCATTGTAAAAGAAAACTATAATTGGTTTGGGTGTCAGTTTTGGTTTTTAAATTTTTTGAGGATGTTCAAAATTTTTTTGTACAATTTTTATTTTGTTTTTCCTGGATGTTACGAGAATTGAAAAGTAATTACAATGCTTTTTCCCAGTGTTAAAAGATAAAAATATTCAAGAATATGCAAAATAAAGATACTTAACAGTGTCACTGTCACTCTCTAACTGAAAATTGCACAGAGATATCTTAAGATAGGAAAAGATAGAAAAAGCAAAAGGTTTGTTCTACAGCCAGCCTAAGAAACAGTATGTACAATACCTACCTACCCTGTGCTCCCCCGCTGCTTCTTTCATGGCCAGTGAGAAGAAGCCTTAAGTAATCTCCAAGTCAAACTAGTCAGAGTTTACTCAGAGCCAAGTCTCTTCCTACACCCATGTGACAATTAAGGTGCCTCGGTGGTCATCCGCCAAGAACCAGTGCTTTAATGTGGAAGGAAGTGTAATGAGTCACATACTTCCCAATACTCAGAAGCACCACATATTTTACTCTAAACCTAGTAGTGAAAGAGTGAGAAAATGAGTTAAAGTACAATTAAAGCTGATCTGGATGACCAGCCAGCCGTCACGCATGGGTCATCTGGTGGGACGGAAGAGCCCAAGCAAACCGCAGAAGGTGGCTGGAGGGGGAACGCCCCCTTTTTCTGCTTGTAATAGCAATTGAGCGGCTAGTTAGCAACTCCGATTGCTATTACAAGAGAACTGACCATGTGCTCTAAAAAAACGGTACCGGCATGAAGCCTGCAGCCGAAGGCATCATCCCCCTACAACCACTTGAAGAACCATAACGTACCAGGTATGTGACTGGTAGGCAAGTGGTCCACAGAACTGTGGCGAAATACCTTAAGTGGTAAATGTAAAATACACAAAAAAGAAAATGTGTTCAATATTTTGATGTATTTATTCTGCAGAAGTGTTAATGCCCCCTACAGTGGCCACCTGTATCCAGTATATCACATGTAAATAAGTCTAATTTACTCATGACAACCAATCACATTTTAGGCATCAGTGATAGTTGAACTTTAAACACAGTCTGGTGCGTTCAATGAGTCTTGTAGTTCTGATACGTCTCG
The DNA here is from genome assembly GCA_037952925.1 of Lithobates clamitans. Classification (NCBI taxonomy): domain Eukaryota; kingdom Metazoa; phylum Chordata; class Amphibia; order Anura; family Ranidae; genus Lithobates; species Lithobates clamitans. The sequence goes on from JBBGZY010000464.1 coordinate 1,190,465, forward strand.
GATGCTCCAACAGTGAGATCTCCCTGCCGCAATCCACAACTCTGTTCCTGTCCACCTGGGAGTTTTGGATGTTCCTGTCCACTTTTGTGTGTCCCTCCTGTTATATTCTCCTTAATTTAAAATAAAACAAAATCCGGCAGGGATGGTGGAAGCCCCTCATAATAGACACAGCAGAGCCAGAATTCAGTATAGAGATCTCACCAAAAGTCCTCAAGAGACATTATACACTCTCCTGTGGTTAATCTAGAAATATGGGTTTAACTACTTCCCGCCCAAGGTACGTCATATGACATCATGGACTTTGAGCGGGTATAAATGAATGATGCCTGCAGCTACAGATATATGCAGATATCGGCTTTTTCAGCTGGCGATTCCCTACACAATAAGAACGATCATAGCGGCTGTTCCGTTGCTTGATTGTTCTTACGGGCAGCGAGAGGGGACGCCTCCCCCGCCACCCTTCAGGCTTCTGGAGACTCACCGCTTCCATCAGTGAGTCAGAGACAGGATCCGCCGGCCCCGGATGGTGATCAGAGATTTCTGGCGGACCAGATGGTCGCCGGAGTCTCTATGATCGTTCGGAGGCCGGGCGCGATGTTATGACGTCACGCCCGGCCTCTGCATTCAAACAAATGGAGCCACATCAGCTGGGAAGCCGAGATTGTTTTTTTTTTTCCTTTTTTAATTTCAGGCTTCCCAGCCTAGAGGTGAGATGTGAGGTCTTATTGACCCCATATCTCACTGTAAAGAGGACCGATCATGCCATATTCCTATTACAAGGGATGTTTACATTCCTTGTAATAGGAATAAAGGTGATCATTTTTTTTTTTTTTTTTTAAAGTGTCAAACTAACAAAAGAAAAGTAAAATTAACAATAAAAAAAAATTTAAAGCGCCCCTGTCCCCGTGTGCTCGCACGCAGAAGTGAACACATACATAAGTCCCGCCCACATGAAAACGGTTTTAAAAGCACACATGCGAGGCATTGCCACAAACGTTGGAGCGAGAGCAATAATTCTAGACCTAGACCTCCTCTGTAACTCAAAACATGTAACCAGTAAAAACTTTTAAAACATCACCTATGGGGATTTTTAAGTACCGAAGTTTGGCGCCATTCCATGAGCGTGTGCAATTTTGAAGCGTGACATGTTAGGTATCTATTTATTTGGCGTAACTTCATCTTTCACATTATGCAAAAAAAATGTCCTAACTTTAATGTTTTGTTTTTTTTTAAAGCATGAAACCCCAAAAGGACATGTTCATAAATTTGCTGCGCAAATACCGTTCGAGATAAAAAGATGCCACGACCGCTATTGTATTCTCTAGGGTCTTTGCTAAAAAAACATATATAATCTTTGGGGGTTCTATGTAATTTTGTACATGTAGGAGAGAAATGTCCGAATTGGCCTGGATGGGAAGTGGTTAAACTTTAAATGTTTCGTTTTGGCAAAAATGGCCCAAACAAACTCTTTCTTTTACATAACTAGGCTATGGCTGTGTGTGCTGTCATGGATTGTAGTGGCATAACCTACATGCTGTAAGCTCCGCTGTGTTCCTGCAGCAGTACGGGCGACGTCCCATCTGCTTCCAGAATTAAATAAAGTTCGGCTGAATGCTTTTTTGCCATTTAGAGAAGCCTTGTAAATTTATAAATGAATACAAGGCTTCCTTTGATTGGCCAAGGTAGAGAGGCAGCGTCACAATTTCCACCTCTGCCAATCACGGGAAGTCTAGTACTCATGGATAAAAATACAAGGATTGCTGTGAATGGCTGAGAAGCACTCAGACCAATGCTTTTTTTATTCTGGCAGCAGACAAAAGGCACCTATACAGCGGCTGGACTACTTTGCCACTTACTGTATGTATTAATTGCTACTATAGTACAGTACATTACCGCACTCAAGCCTCATGTCTATGTAATGGAAATAGTTTGAGCCAGCTTGACACGAACAAACTGTTTAATGTCAAATCAAACATGGAATTCTACTTTAAACTATTCGGCATCCACTAAAAACTGAAATATTAAATGTGAGGGGACTTGTGATTGAATCTTTTACCAGTCAGTACAATGGAAGATTGACAATGAAGGTGATTGGTTGCCTTCTTAAATAAATCTGGTAATATAAAACATTTGCATTACCAGCTGATGCAAAGTCAGTGACAGGACTGCAACCTATCATTACTAGTCACCAGACTTACTGGTATTTCTCCATGGCGGACTCCAGGGCATCCCACACTTTGAGTCGGGACTCGGGGATTATGTGTGCAAACGTCTCCCAGTAGGCAGCATCCTCACTGCTGTCTCTGCCTTCTGACCTGTCCTGTCTCATATGGGAGAGCTTTTCTCTGAAATGCAATTTAGAACATTTTTAGTTAATTCACCTTTTTATACAGCTCCATATAACTTTACACAGAGCATTACAAATATATATTTATATACAGTAGCTGTGCATAGAACTGCACGCAGAATCATTTACATCAGTCTCTAGACCAGAGCTTACACCCTAATGTCCCATCACAGTCACACACTATTATTATTAATTTATATAGCACTGACATATACTGCAGTGCTAAACAAAGAACACCAAGCCAGTTACATCAGTCTCTGTACCAGAAGAGCTTACACTCTAATGTCCCACCCCAGTCACACAATAGTATTATTCATTTATATAGCACTGACATATACTGCAGTGTTGTACAGAGAACACCAAGCCAGTCGCACCAGTCTCTGCACCAGAAGAGCTTACACTCTAATGGTATTATTATTACACATTTATATAACTGTGACATCTGGATATTGCCCCAGCCAGTTATCAATAAAAATCTGACAGAGGCTCCAACCCTTCCCCACACAACCAAAACAAAAAAAAAAGTTTTTTCTGGAGTGCTACAACTCTAGCCATGAGGTTGGCCAGTCACTGAGACAAGCAGTGTGTAAAATCTCTCCAAATAGAAGACAAATCGCGATTAAAAAAATGTTTTTTTTTCAAGTAACAGTAACGCAAAGTTACTTATCTGATAGGAAGATCTCCTCACTTACCATTGGGTCATTAGGACTAGATTTAAAGTGTCATTAAAGGCAAAACTTGTATTTGATTTTTGATAGAGTAGTGCCTATAGGACACGGCCAAAACAGGAAGTAAGAGGAAATCCCTCCAAAGTGAGGGAATGCCTGGTTGTCACCAGAACTAATGTCCCCATTGGAAGATTTCCCCTCTATTACTTTTCTAGGGATAACTCAAAATTTGGGATTTTATTTTACTTTAACTTTTTGATGATAATGGTTAAGAAAAAAGGAAATCCCCCTTCGTTGGGACTTGAGGCAAGACACACTTGGGTAATGCAAAAAAATCTAATTTATTACGTCTACATAAAAATAATCAATCAAGGAAATGATCGATGGTTAAAAAACATCACAGTTTGTTAACGTAGAGCAATACAAGAATTCATACATTGTGAGTGCTAACTACACAACATTTGTATTCTAGCTCTCTATTTTTCCTAAATACTTAAACTCTAGATTTGTATATCACTCTCAATTTTGATCAATGTATTTGTTATATCTTTTCTATGTAACAGTCTGATTCTTTTTAATAAACATTTGTAAACAAACAAAAAAAACATCAGTTTGTTCAACTACTTACAAGAAAAACAGAAAAAACAAAAAACAAAAATTTAAAAATGTTTTAAACAAAGTGTGATTATACTTACTCCTATCCTATACCCCTGACGAAGAAACGCGTAGGGTATCGGGGATTACTATATACTGGAGAGTATTATTTTGTTATCACACTGTTCAGGTAAATTTTTTTTTTCTGTTTTTCTTGTAAGTAGTTGTTACATAAACTGTGATGTTTTTTAACCATCGATCATTTCCATGATCCATTATTTTTATGTACACTTAATAAACTTGATTTTTTGCATTACCCAAGTGTGTGTTTTCTCCAAAGTCCCAACGAAGGGGGATTTCCTTTTTTCTTAATCATATATTAGGGATGTGGCAACCACACTTTTTGGATCTTACATAGTGGAACCCCTTCTTTTGTTCGATTATAATGGTAAACAAGACAAAGAGTAATACAAACTGACAGGGGTTCTAATCCCTCTCCACTCTATTCAACATTTAAAAAAGTATTGCCTTTGGTGACACTTTGAAATACAGGGACACAGATGGCAAAAAAACCCTGACAGGGGTTATAACCCTTCCGCACTGTAGCCAAAATGAAAATAATGCATCTTGCCAGGAGTTAGGCTTTAAATTATAATATACTTAAAAAAAACTATGCAGAAATCAATGGTTTTCAGTTTCTCCCACTCTTTCCGCATAGTTGCTTGTACTGAAATAATCCTTCTTCTGTTCTCTCGCCCTTTAAACTAATCAGAGGGACACTATTACATTGCTCATTCACTAGGACAGAGCACATGGCTAGGCTCTCCTACCAGTCCTGGTGCCAGCTGCAATGGAGAAGAGGGCAGCGAGGAAGTGATGGAAAGGTATCAATGGGGTTGGGGGATTCAAAAGACACCCTACATTTGTCCTAATGGGTAAAATTACAGTGTATTTCCAAGGGAAAAAACATTAATTAAGGCTAAGTCCTCCTAAAGTGCCTACACCCAGTGGTACTTTCGGGGGTGGGTCACACATGCACACACCCTTGTTGCCTCTCATAATTCAGAGCTGGATGCTTAAGTGGCTAAATTGCCGAAAAATTAGTGCTGGGAAATGAGGATGGACTCAGGTTTTACATAGTGTGGCTTGGCTGACAAAGTCAAAATTTACATCTTCTACAAGGCCCGTGGCTGTAGGAGTACAATGTACAAATAAAACATATTTTTAATCCGATAAATATAATATATTACCAGGGCTTTTTTTCAGCGGGAACGCGGGGGAACGTAGTTCCGGCACCTCCACCACCGAATGTATGTAATGGCAAGGAGTGCTGGGTTGTGCTACAGTGTCTATTGATGCTGGCTGCTGATGGATCTATTGTTGCTGGAGGGGATCTATTTCTGCGGGAGGGTTGATTGCTGCTGGGGAGGTCTATTGTTGCTGGTGGGGGATCTATTGTTGCTGGCGTGGGTCTTATGTTGCTGGGGGGTCAGTTTTTAGCTGAGAGGGATCTACTGTTGTGGGAGCAGTCTATTATAGCTGGCTGCTGGAGGGTCTATTGTTGCTGGGTGGTATTTTGTTGTAGGTGGTCCATTGTTGCAGGGGGGGGGATCTATTGTTGCTGGTGGGTCTATTGTTGTGGGCTGTGGGGGGTCTATTTTACTGCTTTTCTTGTTATCAATAACAAATTCCATACAACTTACTTAGTACCACAAATGTTACTTGGTTCTGTATTCTCTAAAAGGGGCAGTGATAGGAGGTGGGTATGGGGTGGAAAAAAGGACTGGTGCTCAGAGGTAGGTAGGGGCAAAGACAAGGGGTAACTCCCAAAAGGGGGAGTTCCTGCCCCTATTCTCTGAGGAAAAAAGCCCTGTATATTACTATTATGAATAGTTCATAGTAGATACCGTATCGAGTCAAGCACTTTTCTGCAGCAAAAAATTTCATTTTCCGAACTGACTTTGGGGCCCCGTATCTCAGGGCCACTTTGTGCTAGGAACCCCAAATTTGGTGTGCAAACCCAGTGGAACTGGTACCACAACATATCCAAAGCTGAAGTTCCTAGCACTAAGTGGCCCTGAGATACGGGGCCCCAAAATTGGTTCAGAAAAAGTCATTCTCTGCTGCAGAAAAGTGCTTGACATTTTCTGAACCGAATTTGGGGCTCCATATCTCAGGGCCACCTAGTGCTGGGAACCCCAAATTTGGTGTGCAAACCCAGTGGAACCATAACATATCCAAAGATGGGGTTCCTAGCACCAAGTGGCCCTGAGATATGGGACCCCAAAACCGGTTCGGAAAATGTCATTCTCTGCTGAAGAAAAGTGCTTGACATTTTCTGAACTGATTTTTGGGGCCCTGTATCTCGGGCCACTTGGTGCTAGAAACCCCAGCTTTGGAAATTGTATGGTATTTGCACACCAAATTTGGGGTTCCTAGCACTAAGTGGCCCCGAGATACGGGGCCCCAAATTTGGTCAACTGTGTCCATCTGCAGCAATGTCATTTCGGGACCCTTTGGGTTCAGAGACCCCAAATTTTGGCTGCAGCTAGGGGGCATCTAGGAACCCTTAACTACCGAGTTTGAAGTTCAGGGGACCTATGGCTGCAAATGGGCACAGTGATGCTGCAAATTGGCATTGTTTGACCCTCTTTTCCACTTACAGTAGCTGTGCATTTCTCACCCTCGTCTTATACTCGGGTCAATAAGTTTTTCCCATTTTTTTGTGGTAAATTAGGGTCTCGACTTATACTCGAGTATATACGGGTAATCACATTCAACTGGACTTGTTCTGTAATGTTGAACACACTGCTTAGTTAAGTTGTGAAACATCCTAAACATTACAGAACAAGTCCAACTGAATGTGACTATTATGAGCGATGTCATGTTGTGGATAAATCACATATATTACATGTGGATATATTATATTTTTAATATTTTTCAACCAGCAGATAGAGCTCTATGCAGCTGGAGTCCCGTATAACAGCTATTTTGCTAAACAGACCTGAATGATCTGCTGGTGGAGATGACAACATCCTAGTGTATTAATACAGAAAGCATAAAAGGTAGTTCTGGGCTTTCTTATTAGACACCTATACAAAAAAATTATGCTTCCAAACCTAATGATATGAATACACCATGTCATAAATGTTTACCTTTAAAATAAAGACTTATAAAAATACTGAAAAAATAAAATTAAAAAAAAAAAAACTTTATAAACATAAAAAATGACCCAAACCTATCATAATTTCCCTTTTCCGTTAAATAATTTGGGTAATTATTTTATTTGGGAATCTGGGAACTCTACTGTTTGACAAATCTTATGATTCAACCAAACCTAGAATGGTGGAACTCCATGGTGAAGTCTCTCAAGGCTTGAAGGACATCATTGGGATGAATGAGATCACTGGGGGTTGATGCAGCAGGATGTTGGACACCTGCCTCTTCCTGAAAAAACAAAGACCACAGAAGACACAGGAACTGAAGGCATAAGAGAAATATATAGATACACCTTATCAACAATGCCTTCATAGAAATTCAAACAATTCTACTAACGAGAAAGTGTTCATATACTCAATTCCAAGTACACACATGATTTAGTTGTACTCCATCAGTAGTCAGAGTTTACATTATAACTCTTACAGAACAAATCATGTTATTCCCTAAACCTAAGAGGAACCTTAATTGGACAATCCAATGTTCCCATCACACACTTAAGCCAAATTCTTGTGCTGCTCATAATCCTTTGGTATATTTTGGGGTTGTGGGCAATAACTGATGATCCTGAAAGAAGTCCATACAGCATACAGTCTTCATGTAGACCAGTGGTTCTCAACCCCATCCTCAAGTACCCCCAACAGACCATGTTTTGGGAATTTCTCTTAGATAAAATAGCTGTCCAAAATACCAAGCCATTGATTCTGAATTAAAGCACCTGTGCAAAATAAAGGAAAACCTGCAAACATGGCCTGTTGGGGGTACTTGAGGATGGAGTTGAGAAGCACTGATGTAGACAACACTTAAAGCGGATCTTCACTCTCTCAATCAACATTGACTATATGTAATCCTTATGCTGCTAACATTAGTAAATAGATAGGAAAGTATATCATATTTGCTACTTTTAAACTTTTTTTCATATTTCTTCAGTGACTTCCTGGTTTCCATGCCTAGGCAAATGATGACATACATCATCTGCCCTTACTCAGGATGGCCACGGCTAAAAATGCTAGGGGGGGTGTTTTTCAAAGTGATTTCTTAGCAAAATAAAGCACAGAGACATGGATGGATGGATGGATGGATGGGGAAGTTTGCTTTGAATATTACAAATTAATTAAATAGCGTTTTTGGTGCTCAGATGAAGTGTAGTTTAATTCAGTTAAACAATATCAGACGGAAATAAAATACAAACTGGATGTGACTAAATTGCTTTACATTTCAGTGCTTAGAATAAAGGAGGGAAGTTTTACCTGCAGAGACTCATCATGTTGTCTGTACTTCAAGAAATAGTCCACCAGTTTGTATACATCGTCCTCCACCTCTATCCGGAGGGCCTAGAAAACAACACATATCTCACAAGTCATCTAATACCATACCCCCCAACTTTTTGAGATGGGAATGAGGGACACCTATCAGCAAAAGTATACAGGCATAGGACACACCCCTTGCGACGCCCCCTTAAAGGAGAATTGTATAAAAAAAACAAGATTGGTTAAACCCACAAGTGCTTTTTTTTACCACTACTATTCCTTTATATTGGCTTTTGGAATTTACAAATGCAGCAATTTAGAAATCAGATGAAAGGTTTAGCACTGGGAAACAGTTTTTGATAGATACAAAGAGCATTTTATATACATCTATATAGATCAGACCAAAATGAGGGACAAATGAGGGACAATGCTCCAAATCAGGGACAGTCCCTCGAAATCAGGGAAGGTTGGGAGCTATGTAATAATGTATGAGTCCTCAGAACTGAAGATAGTTATATTTCATCTTTTCCAGTGCAAATTTGAAAAACGAGGGTTTTTTTTGGATGAAGTCATGCGAGTCACCCGTGTAATATCTAAAACTGAACACTGATCCTTGTAGCTTTTTGGCTCTCATCAGTGCAAGGTCTAAAAAACAAGAGTCCTTGAATTGGGCCTACAAGGGGAGACATATGGGGCTGCTCGTAAGCTTATGGTAAAGCTGAAAAGAAGGAACCAGAAATCCTCAACACTTAAAATAAAATAATATAACTTCATTTGCAACAAGTACACAAGATCTGTTTTGTAGCGGACCTTCAGTCAGTTTTCCATCTTTCCATCTATTAAATCTTCTGCCATTGTTGTTTTAACTTTGGATAGTAAAAAATTGATTTATGCCAGTAAATACCTTATACAGCCCACTTCCTGTTTCTTATCTGTTAATAAACCTAGGCTTATGACATCATGCACAGCTCTCTCTCTCACTCTTATGAAAGTTTGCCAGGAAGGGAGGGGGGATGAGTCAGAAGAGGGCCAATGAGAGCTGCAGAGCTGGAGGTGTGCCTCTGTGTGTCTGTGTAAATCCAGGAAGTGAACAGGCAGCAGCTTCAGCTGCCCACAGTCAAAATGGCTGCAGCCAGACTTAGTAGAAGGAGATTTCCGTAGCATATTTGGCAAGTACAGAATCACAGTATATATAAAATAATATGCAAAGTGGTTGGAGGGAAGCTTCAGAATGGCAAACATGTTTTTATTACAAACTATGTGAGAAGACTGTAGTTCCTCTTTAATAAAGTGTTATATACTTTTCTGAAGTGCAGCCCTTGACATCACCTATGGACCACACATAATATTCAGTCAATGTAATATTGAAGGAGCTGTCAGAGACTGCAGAACCATCTGGTCAGGCCATACATAAGCTAACCACGCATTAATAGAGAATTCTTCTGTCCTCCGGAAGTAACTACGAAGTCACAGGGGCGAGTCTGATGCGGGGTGTTCAACTGGGGTCTGTACACAGCAATTTTTGGTTAAATAAGTAGAAGAGGAAAAGAACCCCAAGAAAGGGTGAGAATGAAAGAGGGAAATGAGGAAAAGCAAAAGAAAGGGCAAAAAAATAAAAAACAGGGAAGGGGAGCAGGGTGGGAGAGGGAAGGAAGTCATGCATATTGGAGGAATTCATTGGAGAAGCGGAAAAGATTCCAGTAAAACCATCAGGTTTTATGTTCCTCTGACTTATCCTGGAGAGCAGAGGCCAGATCCTCCATCTGTTCAATGTCATCCACTCCCATGAGCCATTGGACTACTGTCAGCACCGTAGAAAAATGATCCGCACTCCGGTTGTTGCTCTTAAAATTTCTTCATTTTATTGAATAGCCACAGTGAACAAACGCTGATTAAGTCAGTTGACGCGTTTCAGCCTAAAAGGGCTTAGTCATAACCACGTCAGTCATGGTTATGACTAAGGCCTTATAGGCTGAAACGTGTCAACTGACTTAATCAGTGTTTGTTCACTGTGGCTATTCAATTAAATGAAGACATTTTAAAAGCAACAGCCGGAGTGCAGGTCATTTTTTCTACATTACTCTACTCAGCCAGCGACTGGGGATCGAGCACCTGGGAGCTCTGCTATCTCTGTGGTGTATGGGTAGTAGCACTGACTTTTCTGTTTATACTTTCTACTGTCGGCACCACCTGTTGCTTCCACTGGCACGGAATGCACACCGCTACCAGGTATTGAAAGAGACTGCAAACGTGCTAAGGCAGTTGTCGGAGACTGGGGGGCATGCTTCAGGAGACCGTTATAGACTGAAGACACATTACAAGAGACTGCTAGAGGTCACTGTTAAAATATGTCATTTTTAATTTCTAACACTAGATGTCATGGGTGAGTGTGTTATACACAGTTTAAATGGAAGTTATATATATATATATAAAAGAAAGAAAAAATATATATATATCATCATCATCATTAATTCCTAAAACGGTATTAAGCCCAAAAGCAAACAAGCAAACATTTATTGTATTGAAGCTTACCAATTCTTAGATGTGATGGCTGTATGCGATTTCCTTCCCTCATTTTCACTCGGTGATCTGGCCAGAAAGTCTGTTATTTTTCAAAAGAACAAGCTCTCTTGCAGATGAGACAAACCATTTACCTCTGACAGGGGTGCCTACAGTGATCAGCTTTTATTTATTAGAGAATTTTTAGTAATTTGTAAAAATGTTTGTAGTTATTATGTAAAACCTTTATCCCAAAAAGAAAAAAAAAGGGTTTGCAGTAACTGTGAGCTGAAGTTACATAGTTACATAGTAGGTGAGGTTGAAAAAAGACACAAGTCCATCAAGTCCAACCTATGTGTGTGATTATATGTCAGTATTACATTACATATCCCTGTATGTTGCGGTCGTTCAGGTGCTTATCTAATAGTTTTTTTGAAAATATCGATGCTCCCCACTGAGACCACCGCCTGTGAAAGGGAATTCCACATTCTTGCCGCTCTTACAGTAAAGAACCCTCTACGTAGTTTAAGGTTAAACCTCTTTTCTTCTAATTTTAATGAGTGGCCACGAGTCTTGTTAAACTCCTGTCCGCGAAAAAGTTTTATCCCTATTGTGGGGTCACCAGTACAGTATTTGTAAATTGAAATCATATCCCCTCTCAAGCGTCTCTTCTCCAGAGAAATAAGTTCAGTGCTCGCAACCTTTCCTCATAACTAAGATCCTCCAGACCCTTTATTAGCTGTGTTGCCCTTCTTTGTACTCGCTCCATTTCCAGCACATCCTTCCTGAGGACTGGTGCACAGAACTGGACAGAGATCAATGTCCCCCGCTGAGACCACCGCCTGTGGAAGGGAATTCCACATCCTTGCCGCTCTTACAGTAAAGAACACTCTACGTAGTTTGAGGTTAAACCTCTTTTCTTCTAATTTTAATGAGTGGCCACGTTTGGTTTCAATTTATTAGTGTATCTAAATCAGCTATAGTACATTTAACACTCAACCCCAAACCCTCCCAAGCCCCAAAGATTAACCGCTTCAATACAGGGCACTTTTACCCCCTTCCTGCCCAGGCCAATTTACAGCTTTCAGCGCTGTCGCACTTTAAATGACAATTGCGCAGTCATGCAACGCTGTACCCAAATTAAATTCTGCTCATTTTTTTTTTCACACAAATAGAGCTTTGTTTTGGTGGTATTTATTTAATCACCACAGTTTTTTTATTTTTTGCTAAATAAATGAAAAAAGACCAAAAATTTGGAAAAGTAAAACGTGTTTATTTCTTCGTTTCTGTTACACACTTTTGTAAATAAATATGGTCATCTTTCTTCATAAATATAGGCCAAAATGTATTCTACTACATTTCATTGGTGAAAATAACCCAAATCAGTGTATATTATTTAGCCTGTAGGAAAGGTAGAGTCCACAAACTATCGTGTATATATCCGAACATCGATCAATCCAGAAAATGCCAGGACAGTACAAATATCCCCCAAATGATCCCTTTCTGGAAAGTAGACAGTCCAAGGTATTTAGTAAAAGGCAAAGCAAGTTTTTTGAAGTTGTAATTTTTTGTCACAATTTTTTTGGAAAATTAAGAAATTAAAAAAACTGTTTTTTTTTTACTTTTTTTTCCCTTTCAATTTTTTTATTACATATTTTTTCTTTTTTTTTTTTAAACAAATTTTTTTTTAACATACTGTGACCAGAGCAATACAGTGTTACCATAGTAACACTGTACTACTCTGGGGAAGTGATCAGGTTTTTTTTTTTTTTTTTTACACATTATGATTGCTTATACCAATGAATTTCATTGGTATAACCAACCATATTTACTGAATGAAACAGATTCATTCAGTTAATATTGTTGTGATTAGCTGTGGTTGGCCACAGCTAATCACGTGGTACAGATGGGCTGTGATTGGCCCTGTGTACCATGTGATCACTGTGACCAATCACAGCTAGTAACACAAAAGTACACAATGAATGGCATGAAAGGATGCCATCCATTGTGTAAATCGTCATGTTTGGGCACAGCGAAAACATGGTACCGGCAGCTGGATGGTGCAGTGATCTGTCATTGGCTGTTTCCGGAGGGACTGTGCGCGAGGTGCTTTCATATGACGTCCACCCGGAATGGCAAAAGTCGCGTCCGGCCATCATTTTGCAATAGGCCGGGGGGAAGTGGTTAACAATGTTGCTGTCCAAAGGTGACCCTGTGCTCCTTCGTACAGAGTGGGGGCGCTCTAATACAGAAGGTGTGTTACTGGCCAGATCACCAGGTGAAAACAGAGGGAAAGAAAGCCTAAAAAAGAAAACTAATGCAGCCACCACATCTAAGGATTGGTAAGCTGCAATATATTACATTTTTGATTTTGGTTTTAATACCGCTTTAAGCTAAACATTTAAATCTACATTTTGCAAAGCCATTGACCCTTATGTTAGAGTTTTGTATTTTTGTTCCAACTTTTTAAAATCTATAAGAAATGTTATAATGACAAGCATTAACTTTTCCTGAATTTCTACATACCCCAAATATGGAGTCCAGCTTCATAAGGGAGCGATCATCTTTCTCCAGAGGAGACAGGAGCTGCAGCAGTTTATTCTCTATGAGAAAGCCCTAAAAAAAACAAAAAAACAAACAAAAAAAAAACAAACAATCTCATTGGTGACGTAAATGACAAAGGCATACAATTAGCTCAATTTACCAAGCTTCAACGCCAGCTTAAGAGTTCATGCGGACAGAAGTTCTAGTCAAAAGCAGTGTTTTCTTTTCAAAAAAACATGCAGATGTGTTTAAATAGAAAAAGCATTGTTTGCCATAAAAAGGCTGCAATTGGCCTGCTTTGTCTACAGTTCAAGTGCACCTTAAAGGATAAGTCCACCCTAACACTAAAATCTCTACGTCTACAGACATTTACAATCTAACACTAACCTATCTAACCCTGTAAAGAAGAAATTGCTATAAATACCTTTTTTGAAGCCTCTCCGGTCCTGTCCTATGCTGAGCTGTCAGCTGCAGTTTCTATGTGGATGCGGGTGCAGAGGAGGCAGCTGACAACAGAAGCCCCAAAGTAACTCTATGGGTGACGTCACTTCTTGTTCATTTGACAGCCGTTGTCGGCCGTGTCCTCTGCAGAGCTTCCGCCGCTGGAGACCGGACCGGAGCGGCTTCAAAAAAGGTATGTATACCGATTTCTTCTTTACAGGGTTAGATAGGTTAGTCTTAGATCGTGGATACCTGTGGATGTAGCAATTTTAGTATTAGGGTGGACTTCCCCTTTAACTACTTGCCGATCAGCCGTCGTTGTTATACGTCAGCAGGTTGGCTCTCCTTTGCGAATCGCCATAGCTGTATGTTGGCTCGTGCAAGCACAGTTGCGGGTGCGTGCCCCACAGGTCGGGCGGACTCGATGCCCGCCGGCGACCTGCGATCGTCTAGTACAGAGGCAGAACGGGGATCTGCCTTTGTAAACAAGGCGGATCCCCGTTCCGACAGATGACATGTCAGAGATCTTCTGTTCCCAGTCATTCGGAACAGTGATCTCTGTCACGTCCCTGGCAGCCCATCCCCCCTACAGTTAGAACACACCCAGGGAACACAGTTAACTCCTTGATCGCCCCCCTTTCCCGTGTTAACCCCTTCTTTGCCAGTGTCATTTTTATATTGATCAGTGCATTTTTATAGCACTGATCAATGTAATAATATCACTGGTCCCCAAAAAGTGTCATTTGGGGTCAGGATTTGTTCGCTGCAATGTCACAGTCCCACTAAAAATCGCAGATCCCTTCCATTGCTAGTAAAAACATTTAAAAAAAAATTGTAAATCTATCCCATAGTTTGCAGACGCGACTTTTGCGCAAACCAATCAGTATACGCCTATTGTGATTTTGTTTACCAAAAACATGTGGAAGAATAGATATCGGCTTAAAATGATATATTTTTTTGGATACGTCATATAGCAAAAAGTAAAAAAATAAAAATAAAAATTTTCTTTAAAATTGGACGCTCTTTGTTTATAGCGCAAAAAATAAAAAAAAGCAGAGATGAGCAAATACCAACTAAAGAAAGTTCTATTTGTGGGAAAAAAAGGACGTCAATTTTGTTTGGGTACAGCATCGCAGGACCACGCAATTGTCAGTTAAAGCGACGTAGTGCCGTATCGCAAAAAAAATGGCCTGGTCATTAAGGAGGCGAATCCTTCCAGGGCTAAAGTGGTTAATAGGCCATGCTTCAACTACAGAAATGTGGCAAAGTCAAACGCAGCCCCTGAACTGCCGTGTGCCCTGTTCAGTCAAAGTCATTAGGATTTTGCTGGCCTGACTTCCATATGCATGTAAAAATGCACAGAAACAACACCTATCGACCCTGTATAACTTCAGCCATGTGACTACATGAAAACAACTGCCACTTTTTTTAAAATTAACCAAACCAAGCTCCGGAAGGTTTACCCCCTTCATGACCAGGCTATTTTTTGCGATACGGCACTGCGTAACTTTAACTGACAATTGTGCGGTCGTGCGATGCTGTACACAAATAAAATTGATGTCCTTTTTTCCCCACAAATAGAGCTTTCTTTTGGTGGTATTTGATCACCTCTGCGGTTTTTATTTTTTGTGCTATATACAAAAAAATACCGACAATTTAAAAAAAAATACATATTTTTTACTTTCCTGCTAAAATCATTCCCAATAAACAAAATGTAAAAAATCTAATTTCTTCATCAGTTTAGGCCAATATGTATTCTGCTGCATGTTTTTGGTAAAAAGAATCCCAATAAGCGTATATTGATTGGATTGCGTAAAAGTTATAGCGTCTACAAACTATGGGATATTTTTATTTTTTTAAAACTAGTAATGGCGGCGATATAGCGGGACCGCGATATTGCGGCAGACAAGTCGGACACCTGACACTTTTTGGGGACCAGTGACACTAATACAGTGATCAGTGCTAAAAATAAATATGCACTGTTACTGTATTAATGAAACTGGCAGGGAAGGGGTTAACATTAGGGGCGATCAAAGGGTTAAATGTGTTCCTTGGGACTAGGAGTGATTGCTAAATGTGGAGAGAGGTGATTTGACTGAGGGGAATATAAAGGTCCGTGTTCCTGCTTAGCACATTCCCTTCTCACAGAACGGTGATCAGCCTTGTTTACTCCTGTTTCTCCTGAGCAATCAGCGGGTCCCAGCGGACATCGCATCCGTCAGACCCACTGATTGGCTCCTGTTGTGTCCAATCACAGCGGGAGCGGGCTGCTGGTGGCGCGTGCCCCAGACCCGGAACCATCAGATCACGTACCAGGTACGTGATCTAGTGCAGAGCGGCCGCCCTGCCGCAGTAAATCTATGATGGGTGGTCGCTAAGCGGTTAAGCTGCTTATTCTGGTGTGCTAGGCTCTGGGAAATGATTCTATTGGCCCGTTTTTACTAAAAGGGTGGAGCTAAGTCACTTATTTCAGTAAATCAGATAAAACAAAGTGCTAATTCAATTTGCAAAGAAAATCTAAAAAAGAGATTATTGCTTGCACATGATTGGATGATTCAATTCAGCACAACTTCACCCCATTCACTAAGTTAACCACTTGACCTCTGGAAGATTTACCCCACTTCATGACCAGGGCATTTTTTGCTATACAGCACTGCGTTACTTTAACTGGCAATTGCGCGGCCGTGCGACGGTGTACATAAATGAAAAATTTTTTTTTTCTTATGGTGGTATTTGATCACCACTGCGTTTTTTATTTTTTGTGCTATAAACAAACAGCGAAGCATAGTAGCTGAGCTGATTGTGTTGGTGCCTTGTAGGCACCCTCAACATGTGAGTAGTCTTTGAATGGGTTTTATTGTTAGCAGCCATTTTTAATAAAACTTACTACACTATGGTATATGGTACAGTCTCTGGTATCCTTTTAACCCTAATACATTGGAGAGAAGTTACTGGGGCGATTACAAGTGGAAGAGATCAAGCAGCGGGGATCACAGTGTATAAAAGTCTTGCCTAAGGCTCGGTTTCCACTATTGCGCCCCCAAATTCGCACGATTTACAGTGCGACTTTGCAATGCGATTTTTGATGCGATGTCATGCGACTGGTGAGAACTATGGAAGAACAAGTTACACCGAAGTCGGAACAAAGTAGTACAAAAACCTTTTTTGGAGTCGCTGCAACTTGAGTCGCACCAATTAGAACGGGGAACATGGACTTTGACTTGTCATGTGACTTCACATGTGTCAAGACGCACAACAACTCGCAGTAGTGGAAACAGAGCCTAAAACTCGCTTTTGGTGTACATTTCACCTGGGCTGTGGAAAGAGCGCCTGTTCACTGGATAAGAAGTTTGTGTGTCACGTCATGTACTAAGGGAACTTTGGATAAAAGACTGATTGGAACTGGTCCCATTTTTCATCAATTATATTTTGATCTGGAATTGTCTGATGTTGAAAAAGATTAGATAAGTGCACTACCAAAAAATTTGTTCGTTTTAGTTTCATTCGTTTTTTTTGTTTTTCGGGTCATTCGTTATGATCCAAATTCGTTATATCGAATAAATTCGGAAATTCGAAATCTGAAAATAAGAAAGAAAATTCTAAAGAACTAAAATACGAAAATAAGAACGAAAATCAGAAAATTCGAAGATTTTATTATTATTATTATTTGTTAATATTAATTCATTACATTCCATTCGTTTAGATGCGGCATTCGTTATTTCAGGTAATTCATAAATTCAGATGCATTCATTACATTTACTAACAGCCAAATTTTGAAAGGAAATTCCAATACCTATAATTTAATAGTTAGTAATATTTATTAATTTTAGATTTTCGAATTTTTGAGTTTTCTAACTTTTGTATTTTCGTTCTTATTTTCGGATTTTCTAATTTCCGAATTTTACAAATTTTCGAATATTCAAATTTCGTAAAAATTCATCGAATGGGTTTTCGTTAATTCAAATATTTCCGAATGAATAGATTTGTCGAATTTCATAGAAAAAAACCGAATTTGGAATGAAACAAATTGCACGTCTAAAAAAGATATTAACTAGAATCTATGTAGTTAGGGTAAAAGACCTTTTGAGTTCTAGAAGTAATTGTTTCCAAAATATTCAACTAAGCGCCTACCTGTTTGTTTTCATATTGGTATTTGAGGTGTACAAGCATTGTTTGAGTGGGCAGCTGGTTTGTATCTGCACATCATAGTGTTTGTATTATTATTTTTTATTGTTTGCATTGCTTCCAACACCTTTTGAGGAACTGTATGAGGAGGCGCCCTCACATTCAGGTACTTCATGAACAAAAAAAAGACTGACAATTTAAAAAAATATATATATTTTTTTTTTTACTTTCTGCTATAAAACATATCCAACAGAATAATTTAAAAAATCCAATTTCTTCATAAATGTAGGCCAATGTGTATTCTGTTACATATTTTTGGTAAAAAAAATAAAAATAAAATCCCAATAAGCGTATATCGATTGGTTTGTGCAAAAGTTATAGTGTCTACAAACCATGGTATATATACTGGAATTGGTATACTAGTAATGGTGGTGATCAGCGGCTTACAGCAGGACTGCAATATTGCGGCAGCCAAGCTGACACTAACTGACACTTTGTTGGAACTCTAATACAGTGATCAGTGCTAAAAATATGCACTGCCACTGTACTAAGGACACTGGCTGGGAAGATGTTAAACATCTAGGGCGATCAAAGAGTTAAATGTGTGCCTAACCAGTTTTTACGTATGTACTGTGTGCTGCTTTTACTAACGGATGTGCTGGATTTTATTCCCTTTGCAGGGAAATGAAATCAATCACATCCCTGCTGACAGGACAGTGCGATCAGGGAGTGCGCTCAGGCGTCCATTGGCCGGCACCTGCTGGCTTCTGCTGTGACTAATCACAGCAGAATTGGCCCGCCCCCTACCCAGAAGTGCAGATTCATGTGTGTATATATATATATATATATATATATATATATATATATATATATATATATATATATATATATATATATATATATTTATATTATTCTGCTCAGAACGGCAAAACGGCAAGTGGTTAAAGCGGAGTTCCACCCAAAAATGGAACTTCCGCTTTAAGGGAGGTGACCCTCTGACATGCCACATTTGGCATGTCATTTTTTTGGGGGGGAGCGGATATCCTCTTTTTAGAGGGTCCCGGCTCCCACTTCCTCCCGGCGCACCGCAGCACCGGAAGGGAGATCACCTCTTCCCCCTCCCTCTCGGCAATCATCTGGGACACGTCACAGGTCCCAGATGATTGCCTGGCCAGTCACAGCTTTCAGATTGCGCATGGGCTGTGGGTGCCCGGCTGTGAAGCCACAGCTGGGAGCCCACAGTTACAAAGCCAGCGCCGCTGAGAGGAGAGGGAGATGAGCGGGGTTCCGCATCGCTGGAGCCTAAGACAGGTAAGTGTCCGATTATTAAAAGTCAGCAGCTGCAGTATTTTGAAAATTCACTTTGCAAACGGAAAACTCACTTTGCAAACGGAAGTTTGCAAACTGCAAACTTCCATTACTTATATTATTGAGAACGCAAGAGAAGAAGTGGGAACACCCTTGAGTGGAGGGGAACTCCAGAAGTCCAAATTGGGCAGGAACAGTCAAGAACTATGGTTGGGGGACTGGGAGGCCTCTGATCTGGAGTCCCTAAGAGATAGAACAAGCCTACAAGACTCCACCTACAATTAAAATACCCCTTCCCTTCCCTGCTCTCTTACAGATTCATCACACAGCAGTTCCAGGATCTGTTTCACAGTCCGCGGGGAGAATGGCTGAGATGCAGCAGTCTGGCTTTCCTCATCCGTAGCTTTTACCGGATCTCTCTGTCCATCAGCAGCTGACACAAAAGAAGAAAGAGAGACATTAGCCCTAAACCAAACTTCTGAAGTAATGAGAACATTTACCGGTGTATTATATAGAACATGCATATCTCACCCATGGAATCAGCATGAACCTTTATTTCTCCTTGTTTTCTGCACTTCCTGCCTCGTTTATATATTAAAAAAAGACCTATTACACACATTTTCAAGTAGGCGTTTGTTTATCTTTGAAATACTTATTAAAAATTATTGGAAACAAAAAAAAAAAGACCTAAACATAAATCAGAACTCCAGGATTAAAAATAAACTGCTCAGCTGCAGCATAAAATAAGAAAAGCGACTTGTTGCTGCTAAATATTTCATTTTAGATAAAGTAAGAGAGGGTTAAAACCCTTGTCCATTTTTCTTTTTTCTTTGCCATTCATTTCCTATTGAGATTTCCCTTGAATTCCTGTCCCATTGAGATTTCCCCTCACTTCCTGTCCCATTGAGATTTCCCTTCACTTCCTGTCCCATTGAGATTTCCCTTCACTTCCTGTCCCATTGAGATTTCCCTTCACTTCCTGTCCCATTGAGATTTCCCTTCACTACTTGTCCCATTGAGATTTCTCTTCACTTCCTGTCCCATCACCACAGCAGGAAGTGAGAGGAAACCCCTTCACAGTGAGGGGAAAATCCCTGGTTGTCACCAGAGCTACTGTCCCCATTGGAATTTTTCTCATCTATTCCTGTACTGACAGCTCAAAATTTGGGATTTTCTTTCATTTTTACTTTTGGCGATAACAATCACCACGTCAGTTAGTAGGAACAAGCCTCTATAACAAGGAGCACAAACAATAAAAACCTGACAGGTATTCTAATCCCTCTTCACACCACCCACGGCTAAAAAGTTTTTCTTTCAGTTCTACTTTAAAATTGGATATAAAAGTGTTAGACGTGCAGAATGGAAAAATTTGTTTTGTTTCGTATATATACACGTTATATTTTGTTTAGTTACGGAATTCATTTAGTATCGTTCAGAATTCGTTTTGTTTCATGTTCGTTATATTTTGTTTCGTTTATTAATTTTCTAAGAAATTACAAATTTTCAAAACGATCAGAATTCGGATCGGTCGAAAAATGATCAACCAGTTTTGAATTCCGTGTGAAGAATAGCTGGTTGTTACGAAGCCAGACGCCACGTCCTTAACAACCGAAGACTCATCAGCTGTCAGCAGGCTTTCCCATCGACAGCTGAAATGTAAACAAAACAATGTCAGTAACAGAAAATTCAGAAAAAAAACAGCATGGGGTACCCCCCAATCCATACCAGTCCCTTCGGGTCTGATATGGATTCTAAGGGGAACACCACCTCAAAATTAAAAAAAAAAAAAAAAAAACGGCGTAGGGTCCCCCCCAAAATCCATACCAGACCCTTAACCGAGCATGCAGCCCGGCAGGCCAGGAAAGGGGGGGGCGAGCACGCTGAACCATATCAGGCAACATGTTCTCAACACGGGGGGATGCTTTACGGCAGGGCAGGGGTGCTCTGCCCCACAACACTGGGCTGTAGTTGTGGGGGTCTGCGGGTGGGGGATTATCGCAATCTGGAACCCCCTTTAACAAGGGGGCCACCAGATCCCGGCTCTCCGCGCCCATGTGAATGACCCATTCAACAAAAATGTGTAAAAAGTGAATAAAGACAGTACACGAGTTTTTGATAATTCCTTTATTAAGAAATAAAAAACAATGTCCCCCGATGTAGATCCATCTCGCGCTGCACACCGCATCGCCGAACCTGACTGCCTAATCCTCTGTCTGACATTTCCTAAATAGCTAAGGGGCGGAGTCACCTGATGACGTCACCGGGTGAGCCCTCCCTCTTGCCAGACATCGCCGACTGGGGCATGCTGGGTCTGTGACGTCACAAGGGGGCGGGTCACCAGTCAACGTCACAAGATGACCTTACCTATTTAAGTACTATCACCCGGCAGAATAGGCATTAGGCGGTCAGTCTTTGCCACGGGCGGAGCTTCTTTTTTTTTCTTTTTGGGTCTGGGGGTGTGGGGGGGGGGGGCGTTGTGATTGACGATAGATATCCTTTTTTTTTAAATTCTTTTAATTAAGGACTTGTCAAAAACGGTATACTATTTTTTTTTTTATATTTGACACTTTTTTTGGTGAATGAGTAGAGGTGCAATATACCCTACACTCATAGGGTACATCTGGGGGCCCCCTTGTTAAAGGGGGATTCCATATTCTGATAAGCCCCTGCCTGCAGACCCCCACATTCACCCCTTAGAGTTGTCGTTAAGAGTCCCTTGTCCCTATGCACTTGCAGAGCTCCCCTGCCCCAAAGTACCCACACCCCCCCCCCCATATTGAGGGAATGTGGCCTGGTATGGTGCAGGGGGGGGCGCTTGCTTGTCCCCCCTTCCTGGCCTGCCAGGCTGCATGCTTGGATAAGGGTCTGGTATGGATTTTGGGGGGAGACCCCACACTGTTTTTTTTTTCCTTTTGGCATGGGGGTCCCCTTAAAACCCCAAAGGGCCTGGTATGGACTGGGGGGGACCCCACACCATATTTTTCTTTATTTTAAATAGTCGGGCCGGCAATTGCAACTGTGAGTCCATTTAAATCTGATTTGACTCAATTTTTTTCTTTAGAAATGTAATTGTTGCTGCAACAGATTCTATACACGGTACAGATGCGCCACTTTACAGGCAGACTAAGGTGACCTCCCAGGCACTATAGTTAAAGGAATTTGTCATTTTTATTGTTTCACATAAAGTGTGAACTCCACTTAAAGTGAAACAATAAAAATGATATGGTTTGGGCGCTCACTTGTTCCCCCCTTTCCTGACCTGCCAGGCTCCATGCTCGGATAAGGGCCTGGTATGGATTGGTGCTGTGTATGATTTGTATTCGGACCAAAGCAAATTGCACATGTCTAATAAGTGTTAATGGTAACATAAAGCTGTCAGTGGTCTTGAATAAATGAAAAGTAACAGAAGGACTGGAATACTTTTTTTTTTTTTTTGAGAAAAGGTGATGGCCACTGGTCTTCTGTAGGTCTCTGAACTGGGTCATGTAATCTCAGCTAATAACAGATTGGCTGATAACTCCTTTAATCAAAGATCATGTGACCCAATATTTACACTTTCAGGTATGTGACAATTACTAAATAAAGCCCAGAGGCATGTTTTCCCCAGGTATGTTTTTTAATCCTTATTTCTCAATACTCTTTATGTACTCCCAGCTAAAGATAGCTGTAAATAAAGTGAATTTCCTTCAGTAAAAGTTTCCACATAAGTTTCTACATGGCCCTTCCCAGTGCCTTAAAATAGTAGGTTTGCTTCTTCCCTCGCCATTAATCTCACTAAGGCCCCTTTCACACTGGTGGAGTTCGCCAGCGGATCCGTCAGCTCAGGAAGAAATCTTTCCGCTGATCCCCACTGAACAGGCTGATGACAGGTCTGTGTCCGCTCCACTGATGCAGAACGGACACGGACACAGCCCGCTGTCCTCTATGGGCTGTCGGATGGAAACAGACACGTGTCTGTTTCCATCCCACTGTCATCCAATCTGCCACACGGATAGGGAATGGATCCCCATCCATCTGTTTTTAGCGGACAGAATCAGATTGGATGTCGGCACACATGTCCGTTGACATCTGCCGCTCCATTGAGGGCAATGGATGGTCCGATAGGGTCCAACTGAAGAACTGACAGACGAGCCTGATCGGTCCAACCGTGTGAAAGGGGCCCTAGGTGAGAATGAGGTTTCACTCTTTGCTCAAGTGAAGGGATATGTGGTGTTCCAGGAGGCATTACTATCCTCCATTCTCAAGATCTGGCGCTGTGTCACTGGAGAAAGCAGGAAGATAGGGAACTCTGCATGACAGAAAAAGAAAGATGATGGGCACCAGACAGGACGTGTAGCAGGACATCTGGGTGTGAGAAGAGGACAACACTGGATGTACTGGGCTTGTAAGTACGAGATTACAGCACAAAAAGAGAAGCAGCAAGAGGGAGAATATATACAGTATATTTCACTTGGTGGGTGAAGTTCCTCCTTAACATATCAGCATACAGTAGATTTGTTTTAAAGACTAATTCCACCAAAAAAATAATAAATGCACATATATTAGCAGAAATAAAAATGTGCATTTATTATTTTTTTGCAAATGAGCCTGCAAAGCATTGCAACCATGATCAGTGGATGGCGGGCGCAATGCCAGGCTCCTGCACACTTTTCCTTCTGCTCTATGTTCATACCGATATAATTAACCATTTAGAACCACAAGTCCGTTGTCTCCTGTGGTGGAGTGGGACTTGTAGTTTATTTATTCACAGACCTTCTTGGCACTGTGTTAGGTTACAACCTAAATATGGGTGTAACATAGTTTGTATGTATAATGGCCACATATTATAACCCCCATAATATAACTCCAAATACATACACTGGGTTTCAGGGTTTATGAGTTCTTTGGGAGTGAGGGGGGTTTTCTACAGTTATTACTGAATCTCTGAAATCAATGATTATAGTAAAATCAATGAGTACTTTTTATTACACATTTACTTTAAATATCACATTACAAATGTTTGATTAAGAAACCCAACCTTTCAGGAAAACTTCACGTAGCTCCATATTTGTGTTTGCCACAATATCAGTGTGGTCAGGTTTATCAAGACACAACTCTTACCTGCAGCAGACATGACTTCCTGTGCCAGCTGGCTGGCAGTCTTTTGCTGCTTGAGTTGAGGTACCAGAGGCCCGACATTGTCCATAAACTGAAGATCTGGAGCAATCCATGGCAGACCAAGCTGCTGCTCTTGGATGATTCGATCGGCGTCCAGTGCTTGGTACACCAGCTGTTTGATCTCCTCCTCATTCATTATCCAGATGTCATGGAACTTCTTAGCATCCACAGAGGCAAAATGTCTACCAAGAAAGTTGCATGTTCAGTACACCGCCCACTATCTACAACCTTAGATATAGTAACAGTATTTAAAAAAGGGGTATACCTACCTCCTCTGCGCAATGGTATTGCAATGGTATTGCAGAGTGGTCTCTTACCTCCTTTCCTGGAATCCCCCGCTGACACTGTTCACTCTTCTTCTCTTCTGGGTGCCCCCTCAGCAAGCCAAGTGCCGGGAGAGCACCCATGCAGGCATGCTCCCAAGCTGGGCGGTGTGTGTCAATAGACACACGTGTCATCACAGCTAAGCCATGCCCCCTGCTCCCTCATCACAGGATTTGACTGACAGCAGCAGGAGCCAATGGTTCCCGGTGCTGTCAAGGTCTCCTATGAGAGAGGGAAGACTGGGGAGAAGAGCTACATTGGATTGTGAGGAGGAGACAGGTAAGTATTCCAGGGGGCGAGGAGTGAAACGTTTTGCATACATGTGACCAGTACAAACGGGATCTTGGATCAGTGTTTTTACCAGGTAAGTACTTCATTTCTTCTGTTCTCTCTTTTTACTCATTCCAGAAAGTCTTATGTCTTTATGTTAACATTTCAACATAGGTCTGCTTCAAGGAGCTCAATAAAGCTCTGTTTGTATCATAGGTGTGCGCACAGGGTGTGCCAGGTGTGCTGCAGATTCCACCTGTTTAGACCCCTGATATTTCACCAAAGCCCCCTAAGGGGGCTCCTAAAAATATTTTAAAATAATAATCTAAAAAAAAAAAATAATTAAAAAAAAACTACAGACACCATCCACTGCCCTACTGACACCAATCTCTGCCCTACTGATATTGTCCACTGCCCTGCTGACACCGCCCACTGCCCTGCTGACATCGCCCACTGCCCTGCTAACACCACCAACTGCCCTGCTGACACCACCAACTGCCCTGCTGACACCGTCCACTGCCCTGCTGGAACCGTCCACTGCCCCGCTGGAACCGTCCACTGGCCTGCTGACACCGTCTACTGGCCTGCTGACACTGCCCACTGGCCTGCTGACACCGTCCACTGGCCTGCTGACACGTCCACTGCCCTACTGGCACCATCTACTGCTCTACTGACACTGTCCTACTGACACCAATCTCTGCTCTACTGACACAGTCCACTGCTCTGCTGACACGTCTACTGGCCTGCCCACACCGTCCACTGCCCTGCCCACTCCGTCCACTGCCCTGCCCACACCGTCCACTGCCCTGCCCACACCGTCCACTGCCCTGCCCACACCGTCCACTGCCCTGCCCACACCGTCCACTGCCCTGCCCACACCGTCCACTGCTCTGCCCACACCGTCCACTGCTCTGCCCACACCGTCCACTGCTCTGCCCACACCGTCCACTGCCCTACTTGCACCGTCTACTGCTCTATTGACACTGTGCACTGTCCTACTGACACGTCCACTGCTCTACTGACACCGTCCACTGCCCTGTTGACACTGTCCACTGCCCTGTTGACACTGTCCACTGCCCTGCTGACACCGTCCACTGCCGTGCTGACATCGTCCACTGCCGTGCTGACATCGTCCACTGCCCTGCTGACACTGTCCACTGCTCTGCTGACACCATCCACTGCCCTGCTGACACCATCCACTGCCCTGCTGACACCGTCCACTGCTCTACTGACACCGTCCACTGCTCTACTGACACCGTCCACTGTCCTACTGACACCGTCCACTGTCCTACTGACACCGTCCACTGCCATACTGGCACCATCGGCTGCCATACTGGCATTGTCCACTGCCATACTGACACTGTCCACTGCCCTACTGGCACCGTCCACTGCCTTACTGGCAAAGTTCACTGCTCAACTGACACCGTCCACTGTCCTACTGACACCAAATCTCTGCCCTACTGACACCGCCCACTACTCTACTGACACCGTCCACTGCCCTACTGACACCGTCCACTGCCCTTTTCATCACAAGTTTACTTTAAGTGATTCTAGCCAGGAATTGTTTTTTTTCAAAAAAAGAGGGTCCATGCAAAAGAAGAAAAAGTCGTCTTCAGATGGCACATCTATATAAGCATGCTGGATTCATTCAACATTCCAAAACCATGGGTCTTAATATAAAATTGCCCTCATTTGTGGATATAACATCACTATTCTGGGAAGGGTTTCCTCAAGATTGTTTCTTTTGAGCCTTTGTGTGGTCAGGTACTGATGTTGGATGAGCAGAATTGGCTTGCACAATCAGAATTTCTAAATCCCTAATCCGTAGGGTTGAAATCAGGGCCATGTGCAGACCAGTCAAGTTCCTCCACACCACACTCATCAGTGTTCAGTAAGTGCAGAGGTCAGGGCTCTGGTCACTACTCCTCCGCACCAAACTCATCAAACCACGTCTTTATGGAGCTGGCTTTGTACAGGGGCACAGTCATGCTGGAAGAGAAAAAGGACCTTCCAAAACCACTACTACATTTTCGAAAAAAGCACAATTGTCTACAAGGTCTGCTGTAGCATTAATAGTGAAACAGTACCCTTTACTGGAAAAAATTTCAAGGGGTCCCTAAATACTTCTGCCCATATAGTTTCAACAAAAGCAAGTTGTGAATTTTACTAAATATGGACTGTATATTAGGCCAATAGTTTTGCTGCACATGCTATGGTAAGGGCGAAGGGCTTACACCTACCCTGGTGGAAAGGATGGAGATAGTTTTCTCACCATGGTTACACATATGTACGTTTCTGGACAACGGAAGTGAAGGCAAGAAGCAAAAACTACGATATACTAAGACTGGCCATACTGTGACCTGTCAGACCTTGTAGCGCCGCTCCAAGCAAGAGTGCAGTTTGCTTCCATGCTGGTGCTCAGGAATAGGGTTGCGGTTGTCAAATCTCACACATCCTGAGGTGCCAGTAGAAAAGGTTTAAGACACCAATCAGCCAGCCTGATCCATGTAGAGTGTATATGACATCCTCAGTCAGCGCTTCTCCACCTCCTACGCCTACTGATGCATCTCGCTCTGCCCACCGGGGCTCAGTCATAGAGGTCAGTGGAGCAGCGAGGCCGTCATATACACAGATATGTACATTTACATGGATTGGGATGGGTGAGCGACATCTTAAACCTTTAAGACTGGCCATACATTATACATACACCACAGGCTGAAGGAAAGAAAATCGCTTGATTCCTTCATCAACACAGTCAGTGTTAATGGGGGAATCCTGCTGAGCTATTGTATTCTGACAGCGGGAGATTCAACTTCAGTACAACTAGCCTTCACCCATAATTGGATCAAAATTTGTCTGGGTCCTGCTGAACCGGATGAATTTCGATCTGTCTATGACCGGCTTAGAGCATAAAACACTCACTGAACAGGCATCTTGCATTAGCTCAATTACATTAGCTGGATTTGCTAATAAGGGAGGAGGGCATGATGATGGAAGGCACCCAGCTGAGAATTTAGGTGACATGAAATAAGATGTCAGTCTGAGTGATATTGGTATCTTTATCGGGTTTGACCAGTATCAGGACAGGCTCATCCAGCGTCCAGGGCAAGGATCAAGAATTGTGCCCCCTCCCCCACTGTTAATACTTGTTGTAGAATGGGTGTACCACTCTGCATGTATTTGTTGCACTTTTGCTTCATTGCCCCCAGGGCAGGTGACCCTCCTGCCCACCCCTTGTCCCACTGATATTGTCCACTGCCCTGCTGACACCGCCCACTGCCCTGCTGACATCGCCCACTGCCCTGCTAACACCACCAACTGCCCTGCTGACACCGTCCACTGCCCTGCTGGAACCGTCCACTGCCCCGCTGGAACCGTCCACTGCCCCGCTGACACCGTCTACTGGCCTGCTGACACCGTCCACTGGCCTGCTGACACCGTCCACTGGCCTGCTGACACCGTCCACTGGCCTGCTGACACCGCCCACTGGCCTGTTGACACCGCCCACTGGCCTGCTGACACCGCCCACTGGCCTGCTGACACCGCCCACTGGCCTGCTGACACCGCCCACTGGCCTGCTGACACCGCCCACTGGCCTGCTGACACCGCCCACTGGCCTGCTGACACGTCCACTGCCCTACTGGCACCATCTACTGCTCTACTGACACTGTCCTACTGACACCAATCTCTGCTCTACTGACACAGTCCACTGCTCTGCTGACACGTCCACTGCCCTGCCCACACCGTCCACTGCCCTGCCCACACCGTCCACTGCCCTGCCCACACCGTCCACTGTTCTGCCCACACCGTCCACTGTTCTGCCCACACCGTCCACTGTTCTGCCCACACCGTCCACTGTTCTGCCCACACCGTCCACTGTTCTGCCCACACCGTCCACTGTTCTGCCCACACCGTCCACTTCCCTACTGACACTGTGCACTGTCCTACTGACACGTCCACTGCTCTACTGACACTGTCCACTGCCAGGCTTGACACTGTCCACTGCCCTGTTGACACTGTCCACTGCCCTGTTGACACTGTCCACTGCCCTGTTGACACCGTCCACTGCCCTGCTGACACCGTCCACTGCCCTGCTGACACCGTCCACTGCCCTGCTGACACCGTCCACTGCCCTGCTGACACCGTCCACTGCCCTGCTGACACCGTCCACTGCCCTGCTGACACCGTCCACTGCCCTGCTGACACTGTCCACTGCCCTGCTGACACCAATTTCTGCTCTACTGACACCGTCCACTGCCATGCTGACACCGTCCACTGCCGTGCTGACACCGTCCACTGCTCTGCTGACACCATCCACTGCCCTGCTGACACTATCCACTGCCCTGCTGACACCGTCCACTGCTCTACTGACACCACCCACTGCTCTACTGACACCACCCACTGCTCTACTGACACCGTCCACTGTCCTACTGACACCGTCCACTGTCCTACTGACACCGTCCACTGCCATACTGGCATTGTCCACTGCCATACTGACACTGTCCACTGCCCTACTGGCACCGTCCACTGCCTTACTGGCAAAGTTCACTGCTCAACTGACACCGTCCACTGTCCTACTGACACCAAATCTCTGCCCTACTGACACCGCCCACTACTCTACTGACACCATCCACTGCCCTACTGACACCGTCCACTGCCCTTTTCATCACAAGTTTACTTTAAGTGATTCTAGCCAGGAATTGTTTTTTTTCAAAAAAAGAGGGTCCATGCAAAAGAAGAAAAAGTCCTCTTCAGATGGCACATCTATATAAGCATGCTAGATTCATTCAACATTCCAAAACCATGGGTCTTAATATAAAATTGCCCTCATTTGTGGATATAACATCCTTCACTATTCTGGGAAGGGTTTCCTCAAGATTGTTTCTTTTGAGCCTTTGTGTGGTCAGGTACTGATGTTGGATGAGCAGAATTGGCTTGCACAATCAGAATTTCTAAATCCCTAATCCGTAGGGTTGAAATCAGGGCCATGTGCAGACCAGTCAAGTTCCTCCACACCACACTCATCAGTGTTCAGTAAGTGCAGAGGTCAGGGCTCTGGTCACTACTCCTCCGCACCAAACTCATCAAACCACGTCTTTATGGAGCTGGCTTTGTACAGGGGCACAGTCATGCTGGAAGAGAAAAGGACCTTCCAAAACCACTACTACATTTTCGAAAAAAGCACAATTGTCTACAAGGTCTGCTGTAGCATTAATAGTGAAACAGTACCCTTTACTGGAAAAAATTTCAAGGGGTCCCTAAATATTTCTGCCCATATAGTTTCAACAAAAGCAAGTTGTGAATTTTACTAAATATGGACTCTATATTAGGCCAATAGTTTTGCTGCACATGCTATGGTAAGGGCGAAGGGCTTACACCTACCCTGGTGGAAAGGATGGAGATAGTTTTCTCACCATGGTTACACATATGTACGTTTCTGGACAACGGAAGTGAAGGCAAGAAGCAAAAACTACGATATACTAAGACTGGCCATACTGTGACCTGTCAGACCTTGTAGCGCCGCTCCAAGCAAGAGTGCAGTTTGCTTCCATGCTGGTGCTCAGGAATAGGGGTGCGGTTGTCAAATCTCACACATCCTGAGGTGCCAGTAGAAAAGGTTTAAGACACCAATTAGCCAGCCTGATCCATGTAGAGTGTATGACATCCTCAGTCAGCGCTTCTCCACCTCCTACGCCTACTGATGCATCTCGCTCTGCCCACCGGGGCTCAGTCATAGAGGTCAGTGGAGCAGCGAGGCCGTCATATACACAGATATGTACATTTACATGGATTGGGATGGGTGAGCGACATCTTAAACCTTTAAGACTGGCCATACATTATACATACACCACAGGCTGAAGGAAAGAAAATCGCTTGATTCCTTCATCAACACAGTCAGTGTTAATGGGGGAATCCTGCTGAGCTATTGTATTCTGACAGCGGGAGATTCAACTTCAGTACAACTAGCCTTCACCCATAATTGGATCAAAATTTGTCTGGGTCCTGCTGAACCGGATGAATTTCGATCTGTCTATGACCGGCTTAGAGCATAAAACACTCACTGAACAGGCATCTTGCATTAGCTCAATTGCATTAGCTGGATTTGCTAATAAGGGAGGAGGGCATGATGATGGAAGGCACCCAGCTGAGAATTTAGGTGACATGAAATAAGATGTCAGTCTGAGTGATATTGGTATCTTTATCGGGTTTGACCAGTATCAGGACAGGCTCATCCAGCGTCCAAGGCAAGGATCAAGAATTGTGCCCCCTCCCCCACTGTTAATACTTGTTGTAGAATGGGTGTACCACTCTGCATGTATTTGTTGCACTTTTGCTTCATTGCGCCCAGGGCAGGTGACCCTCCTGCCCACCCCTTGTCCCATCTATGGGTTTAGTCAGTTATGTTTTGAAAGAAATCTCAACACTTACCCAAAACTAGCTAAATGCAGCCAAGACTTCTCTCTCAACATTGGCTTAATAGACAGTATTGCAGCATTCAATTAATAGAAAGTAACTGACCTTATCTTCCTCTGCAGTTCCTTGTATTGCTCCACAATCCTCTTAAAGTCATCAGTCAGTGACTGGTTTTCCTCCTTATATTGCTTGATCTGTTTGTCCAGTTTTATTCTCAGATTGTTCAAAACATCTTGCAACCTGACCAAGGTAAATGAGATTGTACATGCGCTGGTTATCGATTTCTGATACTTGACTTGGTTGTTTTTGTCCCACAGATGTTTAGTAGGTTATATAGGTATATAGATATTATAGGTTGTTCCATATGTGTTACATAACTGTTACACCTGAAATATGAACTCATCACATCCGAAAAAGTAATTGCAAACTGATGGTGAAAGCTGAACTACAGGCAAACAGCAAAGTGCAGATTAAATACATACACAGAAGCTGTTTTACCCACCAAAGGATTTATATTTCTGTCCATCCAGTCCTGAGATTTACACAGCTCTGTCTGGCAGGCCAGGAGACCTGATTTTTATCTGCTGCAGGTTTATTTTTCACTCAGGGGTCTTGTTCCTCCACCAGCCTGTGAATGGACAGTGAAAGGAGAATCAGCACACGTATGAGCTCATCTTTTTGTCACTCTGGTCTCCCCTGCTATCAGAATGCTCCATGTTAACACATGATCATTGCGGCGCACCCGATTGGCTCATTGTGATGATTCTCCTTTCCCAGTCCAAGTTCTACCATACAGTAGACTGTAAAGCCTGTACACAATATAAGTTTTTTTTTGTTCAACCCAGTGATATCTATTGTTGTGCTCTTGTGTTTTGACAGGGGGACTAATACCACTAAAAGAAAGCTCTATTTGTGTGAATTTTTTTTTTTATGGGTACAGTGTTGCATGACTGTGGAATTGTTATTCACAGTATGACAGAGCTGAAAGCTGAAAATTGGCCTACGTAGGAAGGGGGTGAAAGTGCCCAGTAGGCAAATAGTTAAAAGCAAAAACCATTGTCACCAAGACAGAATCTGGTCCAAATTTTTACAGCTGTCACTAGAACGAGTGGTGACAGGAGCACCTGTTCTGGTGACAACTGTTCTTGTGACATTAGGAGCGATCAAAGGGTTGTCAAAATGTGTACCTAGCCTTTGTTTGTGTACTGTGTAAGAGGTGCTTTTGCTAGGGGAAGGCATGGATCCCGTGTCCCTGCTTCGCCTACTGACAGAACGGCGATCTGCCTTGTTTACAGCAAGACAATGATCCCAAACACAAAACCAAGGAAACTCTCAATTGGTTTCAAAGAATGAAAATAAAGCTGCTAGAATGGCCCAGCCAATCACTTGACTTGAATCCAATAGAAAATCTATGGAAAGAACTAAAGATCAGAGTTCATAGAAGAAGCCTACGGAACCTTCAAGATTTGAAGACAGTGTGGAAGAATGGGCCAAAATCACACCTGAGCAATGCATTTCTCTATACAGGAGACGTCTTGAAGCTGTCATTACCAACAAAGGATTTTGAATCAAGTATTTAATACATTTCAGTTAGCGTGTCTTTTTGCACCTCCCTTTCTTCGTGTGTTCAATACTTTTTCCCTGTGTCATTCCATTTTATTATTCATAACTTAATTTCTGAACTTATTTGTTTTGGTTTCTTTGTATGTATGGATTGCATTGGTGGTTATCAACAACCCTTATATTTGCCTAGAAAAATGGTGACTTGTTTAAGACTTATTTTACCCACTGTATATATGTGATCCGGCACACAGGTGCAGCCCTATTTCAGTAAAACTGCTGTAAAGCGGACTTGAACTGGTTAATGAGAGGTTCCTTTGGATGTGTTGGATTGCTCTAAAATTAGTTTTTTTCCCCTTCCTCTAAGAGTGGTGGTTGGTAAAGTTACCTTGTGATCTTTCTCTTCTGCTGGGATTTAGTGATGGTGTTCTCCTCATCCCTCTTCCTCAACACTTGGAAGTTGTACTCCAATTTTTCTTGATTCAATTGAAAGGTGGCTTTTATGTGTTGAAGCTGCTGCTGGAGGATCTGCGTCCATCAGAGAGAGGAAAATGATTAGATATGGTATCTGAGTGTGACCTCCAGACCTCAATTTATTTATTGGTATTCCTGCTCCTGTGACGGCTCTCCCATAGATTAAAGTGGGAGCACAATTTATATAGGCACTTAGACTTTCAAGTGGGACACACTTTCTATAGGCACTTTAACAATATAGTGCAACCACACTTTATATAAAAACTTTGACATTAGAATGGGACCACACTTTCTATAGGCACTTCAACAATAAAGTGGGATTGTGCTTTATATAGGCACTTTGACAATAGAATGGGGACACACTTTATACAGGTACATTGGAATGGGACCATACTTTACATAAGAACTTTGACATTAGCATGTACTATACTTTATATACTATGTAAGATTCTCGTTTTTACGGTAATAATAACGATATTTCAATAATTCACATTGATGAGGAAAGTTCCAAGAAAGTCCATTCAGTCTCATGTAAAAACTCAAGAATTGATTTAATAATAAAAATAGCAAAATATTACAAGAACAATATCAACGTATAGAATGTCATTATTTATGTATTATATTCTTAAGATGAAGATTGAATCAGATGTGTGTGTGTATGTAGATGTATTCAATGTCTCGTGGAGTGAGTGTCTGCAGCAGAATCCTCGTGAAGTGAGTGTCTGCCAGAAGAAATCTCTGTTTAACTCCTTTTACTCCTAAATTCAGCCCCCACCTTCTCCTAAAAAGGCAGGCTTGTCTTAAAGGTTCCTAATTGACTTGTAGTCCTACAGAAAATCGCGGGATTTCCTGAGACATATCTTTCCTCCCACCTCTCACAAGGGTGGGGGTAAACATTCCTGAGGAGTGACCAAAAACAGTGTGTAAACCTATTTTAACATATACAACATAAGTTTCCTTTAACTTCTAAATCAAATACTACATATATCAGTATGTATATTATATTAATTTAAAACGCAATGTTCTTATTAATATCCTATTCAAGAAATGTTGTAATATAAAGGACTTATTTTGATCTTAACTATGATGTGATAGGGGGCGGTGAGAGCTCAGCTCACACTTAATTACTAACACATGTTGAGTTTACATAGAACTGCTTATGAAGTTTATAACAATGTATATTTTCACAGATATAAAAGTCTTACATAATTTCACTTTTTCCATACATATAAGAGATATAAATATATATATTAATTTAACTCAATTATTCTGTAAGATCTAATCCATTCATTCTTTTGTTAATTGATGAATAATAAATTCTAACATACTGTAGGTAGGTTGACATTAGAATGGAATCACACTTTATATAGGCAGTTTGACATTAGAGTGGGACCACACTTTGTATAGGCACGTCAACAATATAGTGAGGCTGTGCAGTATATAGGCACTTTGACATTAGCATGAGACCACACTTTATACAGCCACTTTGACATTGGAGTGGGACTATACTTTACATAGTTACCTCAGTTATGAGTGGGACTGCACTTTATAGAGGTACTTTTACATTATACGTGGGATAATAGTTTCTATAGGCACTTTACCATTAGAATGGATCCACACTTTCTAAAGGCACTTTGACATGATGTTAAGGTTATTTTTAACAAACATATGCAATTGTTCTTACAAAAATATATCAAGCTGGTTTTAATTAGGACTCCCTGATGGCAGCAGGTGGTAAGTTAGGGAATTTTACACTGGGTACACCCTCACCTGACAAACACACCTATATGAGCTTGTTGGACCCTCCAAAACTATGGGCATTAATATTGGGTTGGCCTGCCTTTATGGATATAACAGACTCCACTCTTCAGGGAAGCCTTTCTACAAGATTTTGGAGTGGGTCTGTGGGATTTTGTGTCCATTCAGGAAAAAGAGCATTAGCATAGTCTGGTGCTGAGTTGGTTGAGAAAACCTGGCTCACAATCAGCATTCCAATTAATGTCAAATGTGATCGGTAGGGTTGAGATCAGGACTCTGTGCAGGCCACTCGACTTCCTCTACACCAAATGCATCAAACCATGACTTTATAGAGCTGGCTTTGTCTACAGGGGCACAGTGATGCTGAAACAGGAAAGAACCTTCCTGCAAACTGTTCCCACAAGGTTGGAAGTGCCCATTTGTCTAAAATGTTTTTGTAGAATGTAGGATTAACAGAACCCTTCAATGGAAACATCTGACCTCAATAATTTGGAGGGGCTTCTACATATTTTTGGCCAGAAAATGTGACGGTCCGGTTTTCACAAACTTTTGGCCATGTAGCACAGAAAGAGGGGGATTACTTATCTGGCTGTTACAGGAGAAATACTGGTTCCCATGAATTGTAAACCTTATGATCAAGCATGTCTTTTGGAAACAATCATTAACTACAACTGCCAGTAAGCCTCTCTCTTTCATTGTTATGCTATGGCAGTAGTAGAGTCTTGTACTGTGTTAGTCTTAGATTCTACTTTGTTAAATTAGTAATGAACCTAGGAAGATCTGGGGTCTGCTATGAGACACTTCTACAAAGAAAAAACTCCTTGTCCCTTTAAAAAAAAAAGGGAGCACAGTGACCTCAGACACAGAACACAACTAGTATCACACATCTATATTTGAATGAGATAATATCACTGATATATGGGGCCTATAGGTCAAAATTAATATGCTTTTTTAAGGTTCTCAATTTATGAACCTTGTTACAGGAATAAACAATTCAGCATGTGGGTATCGTGTTAACATGGACAGAAAATGTAACACTGACCTGCACATCGGTCTCCAGTTTGATCTTGATAATGTTATATTCCTCGCCATCCTGCACCCGGAGCTGGTTCAGCTGTTTCTCGCACTCCTCCACCTTCTTCATACGGTTTAACAGATTCTCCAGCTGCCATATACAATACACCCAATTAGGAGGGCAGCTTATTCATTTACACTGATATGATCACCATTCTGATTAACACACTGCTGTACAAATGTAGGGTGCTGAATCTCCCTAGTGGACAGGGGTTCTAACCCTTCCAAATGATCACATATATCCAAAACAAACAAAAAAAAAAAAAAGAAAAAATGTAGTTCTCCATTCCCCCTCCCTCCCCGCAATTTTCTGGGACACGTCACAGGACCCAGAAGCTTGCGACTCATGCATGCACAGTCCACACCCGGCTGTGAAGCCCCAAGCTGTCACAGCCGGGTGCCCACACTTGTAATGCCGGCACCGGGGAGAGATGAGAGAGAGAAGTGAGGATTCGGGTGGCCGCATCGCTGGATCGTAGGACAGGTGAGTGTGTGTGTTTATTAAAAATCAGCAGCTACACTTTTTGTAGCTGCTGACTTGTAATAAACTCAAAAACGGCTGGAACTTCGCTTTAATATTTTTTTTCAGAAAGCGTAAACTCTCCATACAGTGCTGTGAAAAAGTATTTGCCCCCTTCCTGATTTTTTATTTTTTGCATATTTGTTACACCTAAATGATTCAGATCATAAAGCAAATTTTAATATTACACATAGATATCCAGAGTAAATACAAAATGCGATTTTTAAATGATGATTTCATTTATTAAAGGGGAAAAAATCTGTCCAAACCTGCCTGGCCCTATGTGAAAAAGTAATTCTCATCAGTCCAATTCTGTGGACTGATGCGACAAAAGTTGAACTTTTTGGAAGGTGTGCGTCCCGTTACATCTGGCGTAAAACTAACACAGCATTTCATAAAAAGAACATCATACCAACAGTCAAACATGGTGGTGGGAATGTGATGGTCTGGGGCTGCTTTGCAGCTTCAGGACCTGGATGACTTGCCATAATTGATGGAATCGTGAATTCTGCTCTCTATCAGAAAATCCTGAAGGAGAATGTCCGGCCATCAGTTTGTGATCTCAAGCTTAAGTTATGCAGCAGGACAATGATCCAGAACACACCATCAAGTCAACCTCTGAATGGTTAAAAAAAAATAAAAATGGAGGTTTTGGAGTGGCCTAGTCAAAGTCCAGACCTAAATCCAATTGAGATGCTGTGGCATGACTTTAAACAGGCCATTCATGCTGGAAAACCCTCCAATGCGGCTAAATTAAAAACAATTCTGCAAAGAAGAGTGGAGCAAAATTTCTCCACGGCCATGTGATAGTTATAGCAAACATTTGCCGTTGATGCCAAGGGTGGCTCAACCAGTTATTAGGTTTAGGGGGCAATTACTTTTTCACATAGGGCCAGGCAGATTTGGACAGCTTTTTTCCTTAATAAATAAAATCATCATTTAAAAAATTACATTTTGTATTTACTCGGGTTATCTTTGTGTAATATTAAAAAAAAAAAAAATTAGTAAGAGGGCAAATACTTTTTGACACCACTGTACCTACCTGTGCAATGGTCCAGCACTGGCACTAGCATCTTCTGAGCACTGGTTTACAGGCCTCTTCATTGGCTATCGGGGGATGACAGCACTCCTGCGCACGTGCAGAAGGCCATCATGCTGGCACTCGGAGACTGGCCCAGCACTGTAAGCTGAGCTGCACATGCGCAGCTCAGTTTACAGTGCCAGAAGAGATGGCGAACAGGCAGGTTGGGGGCATTTTATTGAAGGAGAGACTGTGCATGTCGCTTCTGAAATAAAAGCCTGACTGCTCACAGTTTTTTTAACAGCAGGACTTTAGTTCCTAGAGCCTAGTACTTACATTTTATACTATTTAAAGGCAATTTTCCTGGATTGCTCAGGGTCACTTCCCTAAACTTCTGGTTGGGGAGTGAGCACAAAAAAGCCTCACAGAATTGTCACATGACCTCATCAGGACTACACGTCACATTGTCGCTAGAGCCATCTAGACAAAAATCTCAAA
This sequence comes from Lithobates clamitans, assembly GCA_037952925.1. Lineage (NCBI taxonomy): Eukaryota > Metazoa > Chordata > Amphibia > Anura > Ranidae > Lithobates > Lithobates clamitans. The sequence goes on from JBBGZY010000464.1 coordinate 1,228,527, forward strand.
TGCCCTGTCCTTACAGACTTGTAGAGATGATGCAATCACTGACTTTGAACCAGATATCCTGAAGAGTGAAGTTAAGTGGGCCTTAGAAAGCATTGCTAATAACAAAGCTAGCGGAAGTGATGGTATCCCAGCTGAATATGCCAACAAATTTGGAAAACTCAACAATGGCCACAAGACTGGAAGAGGTCCGTTTACATTCTGATACCAAAGAAAGGCAGCGCCAAAGAATGTTCAAACTACTAGCAAGGTTATGCTGGAAATTCTAAAAGCTAGGCTTCAGCAGTATTGTATGTGAACAGAGTGTTACCACAAGTACAAGCTGGATTACGAAGAGGTAGAGAGAAAATTGAGTACTGTCCGTGATACTTTTTTTATTTGCACTAACATACAATTTTTCAGGACAAGCTTTCGGGGTATTTCGGAAGAGGTAGAGGAAATTGCCAACATTCGCTGGATCATGGAGAAATCAAGAGCGTTACAGAAGAATGTCTACTTCTGCTTTATTGACCACAGTAAAGCCTTTGACAGTAAAGCCACAACAAGATGTGGCAAATACTGAAAGAAATGAGAATACCAGACCACCTCACCTGTCTTCTGAAAAACCTGTACGCAATTCAAGAAGCAACAGTTAGAACAGGACATGGAACAACTGCCTGGTTTAAAATTGATAAAAGGAGTGCAGAAAAGACATATACTGTTACCCTACTTATTTAACTTATATGCAGAGTACATCATGCAAAATGCCAAGATCGATGAATCACAAGCCGGAATTAAGATCACAGAGAGAAATATCAACAACCTGAGATATGCAGACAATACCACACTAATGGCAGAAAGTGAAGAAGAACTAAAGAGTCTCTTAATGAAGGTGAAAGAGGAGAGCGCAAAAACTGGCCTGAAATTGAACATTAAGAAAACTAAGATCATGGCAACCGGTCCCATCACTCCTTGGCATATAGAAGGAGAAGAAATAGAAACAGTGACAGATTTTATCTTCCTAGGCTTCAAGATCATGGCAGACAGTAACTGTAGCCATGAAATTTAGAGACGCTTGCTTCTTGGGAGGAAAGCAATGGCAAACCTAGACAACATTATCAAAAGCAGAGACATCACGCTACCGACAAAGTGCCGTATAGTCAAAGCTTTGGTATTCCCAGTAGTACATTATGGCTGTGAAAGTTAGACCATAAGGAAGGCTGAACCCTGAAGAATTGATGCTTTTGAACTATGGTGTTGGAGAAGACTCTTGAAAGTACCTTGGATGGCAAAAAGATCAAACCAGTCAATCCTGAATGAAATCAACCATGAATATTCACTGGAAGGACAGATCCTGAAGCTGAAACTGGAATACTTTGGCCACCTAATGCGAAGAGAGGACTCATTGGAAAAGACCCTAATGCTGGGAAATATGGAAGGAAAAAGGAGAAGAGGATGACAGAAAACAAGATGGATAGATAGCATCATCGAAACAATGAACATGAAGTTAAGCAAGCACCGGGAGGCAGTGGAGGACAGAAAAGTCTGGCGCTATGGTCCATGAGGTGATGAAGAGTCGGACACGACTAAACGACAACACCAAGAAACTCAGGAGCCACTGTCCAACAACTGCATTGGAGGAGACACGGGAGAGAGGCTTGATGTCACGGGCTTTGTGTTTGTCTGTGTGTGTCAATACATGCAGAATTGAGAGGTTGGAATGTAGCTCTTCGTCAGGAGAAAGCACACATGGTAGTTCCTGTCAGGAAAGCACACAGAACACTTGGTAAATTGTGTTCAGTAGGGATTAGCTCAGGTGTGTTTGGAACCTAGGCCAATCCTCCCTGAGTGAGCTTGCCAAGAAGCTGTCACCTGTACTGTGCTAATCATCTCTAGCCTGGACATTTCTGGGCCCGTAGCCAGTTGTACACAAGTAATGTGTATACGCATGGTGGGGAATGCCTCAGGCGCTTATGATTGGCCCAGTACTGTTACAGCTTCCTGATGGGCTTGGTCAGGTGGGTACAGACTAGGATCTGAACACGTCTGAGCTCATTCCTCGTCTGCAGCCCTTTTTTTTTTTTAAATCAAGTGGGTTTAATAACACTTTATACTTTTAAAATGCTTACTCAGAAATATGGAATTCAGCCATTACCTCCTTGTCCTGGCGACTCTGCATGCCCTGCTCCCACCTCTTTCGATCCTTGTCTAACAACTCTCTGCGTTCTTGTTCGAATGATTTCTACAAGACATGGGAATTAAGGGTTAGTGTACAGGTTAGGATGGGGAATGAAACAGTTGGGGTTATTTATCAAAGTGGCACAATGCCAATGAGCAATGATGTAGTTATTTAAGAGTTCACCCTAAAATGATATTGCAAGAGTTACACCACATGAATGCTCAAATAATTCAGGTTGTCTAAAACTGGGCAAACACAAATAGATTTTTAGAACAAATGTTTGTATTTCAGTGCATTCAATGACTTAAAAAAATGTCATTCAAAAGTACTTAAAAATGTTGTTTGCTTTTAACATTTACATTTGGAACAAATGTAATTTCCCAAACAAAAATCACATACACAGAAATTTATTCATTTGATAAAATCTTCCATCTTGCTTCCTCCTTACTATGGTTGAAAATGAACATCGGTTTGACCCCAGTAAAAATTGAACAATTGAATGAACCCGTCTCAAAACAAAAAATTTCAAATTAAATTCTACTAGTGTACGGCCAAGTTAAAGGCCAAGTTCACCTTTTAACCTAAAAATAATACATGCGTATGTTTTTGCAGGTAAAAAATGTGCGTTTTTTTCTCAGGAGCCTGTAGAGCACTGCACCTGCGATGAGCAGATCACAGGTGCAATGTCAGGCTTCTGCAGACACTGCCTGCAGCTTTCTGCCCATATCTGTGTACAGGCTGTTTCAAAGCTGGAGTAATTGTCAATGAACTACGAGAGTTCTCATCAGCACCCTCACAGTTAATTGAGAACTACAAGTCCTCTGTTGTAGTGGAAGATGGTACTTGCAGTTCATTAATTCACAGATTACTGTGAATCAATGACTCAGCTGTACAGACAGAGCCCCACACAGCCGCGCTGTTTTTAAAATGTGACAGAGGGTGGGGGGAGAAGGGCCCCAGTCTGCTGTCACAGGGGAGGGGATTGGTGGCTGCGGCTGGAGGTGCTGGAGCATGTTAGAGGTTATGCCCTAGATACGGGTGTAATGCCCTGTACACACGGTTGGACTTTCCGACGGAATATGTGCGATCGGAGCTTGTTGTCGGAAATTCCGACCGTGTGTGAGCTCCATCGGACTTTTTCCATCGGAATTTCCGACACACAAAGTTTGAGAGCATGCTATAAAATTTTCCGACAACAAAATCCGATACTTTAAATTCAGATCGTGTGTACACAAATCCGAAGGACAAAGTGCCACGCATGCTCAGAATAAATTAAGAGAGGAAAGCTATTGGCTACTGCCCCGTTTATAGTCCCGACGTACGTGTTTTACGTTACCGCGTTCTTGGCGTTCGTAAATTCCGACAACTTTGTGTGACTGTGTGTATCCAAAGCAAGTTTGAGCCAACATCCGTCGGAAAAAATCCATGGATTTTGTTGTCTGAATGTCCGATCAATGTCCGACCTTGTGTACAGGGCATAACGTGTATCCAAAAAGGCGAACTTATCCTTAAGTCTGGTACAAGCAGCAGCAAATTAAGTATTACTAATAGAGATAAGGACAAGGTAGGCTGTACCTCGATGAGCAGGAGTTCCTCCCGATAGGTCTTGATGAGGCTTTTCACCTGGTCCTCCATCCTCTCGATCAGCAGGTCAATGTCTTCGGCCTGTTTCTTGAGATCTTTCACATACTGGTCATCTTTCCTCTTCAGCTCCTAAAAAAAGTTCAGGAGTCCATATACAAATACTTAAACCTCTTGGATGTAATCGGTGCACAAACATGTCATCAGAATCCTCACCTCAGTCATGTAACGTAGTCTGAAATTATTTGCTCTTACAACCCTTTCATCTTAGAGCCTTATTTATGACTGACACATTATTTTTGTTTTAGTGCTCATTAGCTTGTTCTCACTTCATTTTCCTATTACGTTTTTCTAAAATCCGAATGTTGTGCTGGATAAATGAATATCAATGAACGTAAAACTGCTCTTTTAATGCATCCAGGGGCAACAAACAAGTTGCAAATAGAAGGTCTGACTTTTATTTTCCTGCACTCTGAGAGCTATAATCACAGGGCCATATCAGTAAGACGAATATATGTCTCCAAATCAGGATCATAAACAAAGAGTATCAAGGATCCTCTAGATGTGCATTCTGCTTTGCACATTGCTTGACTGGACTGGCATGCATTTGGGGATGGGCAGTGCTTAGCTGCACCTATACAGGGTCTGCCTGCGTTGTTCAGTTTGTGCTCGGTTTCTCCAGTGATTACATGAGTGCACTACAGTGTAATAATCCTCATTTATGGCTCTTGGCATTGAAGAGGGTTTATTAAAGAGGTAAACTTCCCTCGTTTGTTTGTACCTATAGGTAAGCCTATGATAAGGCTTACCTATAGGTACTCTAAATATCTCCTAAATTTGCACTGTTTAGGAGATATGTACTGTATATGCCACCGATGAAGTCTTCAGAGCCCTGTGTTGTGACTGGTGGCTCACGACCGTCATGCGGCCGGCCAGTCACACAGCCAGAGTTTGTGGACCCGAAAGGAAGACAGGCGAAGATGGATGCAGCCTTCAACTGAGACAACAAGGGCTTCGATGCATACTAACACATTATGCCTTTACTTTTGCAGGTCAGAAAAAACAAACTACGCTTTACTTCCTCTTTAAATGAGTAGAGGCTGTTCCTCTACTTTAAATGAGTAGAGTGGAGACTTCAAGCCAGGCCTTCTCGTCGACATCAGTGCCTGTCCTCACAAATGCGCTTCTGGAAGAATGGTGAAACATTCCCTTAGACACACTCCTAAACCTTGTGGACAGCCTTCCCAGAAGAGTTGAAGCTGTTATTATGATTATTATTATTTAAGGTACTTATATAGCGCCGTCAATTTACGCAGCACTTTACATATACATTGTACATTCACATCGGTCCCTACCCTCAAAGAGCTTACAATCTAAGGTCAATACCTCACATTCATATACTAGGGCCAATTTAGACAGAAGCCAATTAACCTATCAGCATGTCTTTGAAGTGTGGAAGGAAACCAGAGTACCCGGAGGAAACCCACACAGGCACAGGAAGAACATGCAAACTCCAGGCAGGTAATATCGTGGTTGAGATTCTGAGATTCGAACCAGAGACCCTTTTTACTGCTAGGCGAGAGTGCTACCTACTACATCACTGTGCCACCCAGTTATAGCTGCAAAGGGTGGACCAACTCAGTATTGAACCCTACAGACTAATACTGGGATGCCATTAAAGTTCATGTGGGTGTAAAGGCAGGCGTTCCAATACTTTTGATAATATAGTGTATGCCATATCTGCAATATTTATAAGTTTCTCTGGATATATTAAAAAAGAAAGAAAATAACTTAAATGAGAAATATGGCCATACTTCTTTTGTGGGTTACAGTAGTACATTTACCTTTGTTCTCCTGGGACCCAGAGTCAGCTAATAGGGGGCTATTGTCCACATTTAGCTGGCAGAGCCACACCAAGCTCAAGAAAGATTTCGACAATATTGCCAGGATCAATCCTGCTGCCTGATTGACAGCTGGCACTGCCTTTCAATACGCAGCTGGCAAGATGAGGATGAAGGGAAAAGGGTGGATTTTGTGATATTTAATATAAAGATACACACTTGTCTTTCAAAGAAATTGTGTAAACTATTGCAGAGCGTGGCCTTGTAATTGTGTAGAAAACATAATCCCAATGTCAGTTGTGCCCACCTGCTGCAGCTCCCCGATCAGCTTGTTCTTGGCCTCAATCAGCTGTGCACATTGTTTTTGCTGAGAGTCCAGTAGAGCCCAGAGCTCCTGGGGAATCTGCTTCTCCCGGCTTAGCAGCCACTTCTTGGTGATCGTCTGAAACTTCTCATAACTGCTCTTGGCTTCATTGTCTATCTTCTCAACCCTGGAGGAGGAACACAGAGGACACAGGACACATCAATCCTACAATCCAGTTGAAAGCCAAAGAAGCCCCCACTTGAATCTACAGAAAAGGTCTGGGTTATCATTGTAGTAACAACAGAGGACTATCTACCTACAAATCATTCACACTGACATTGCTAAAAGCAAACTCTGCACTGCCAGTATGCATAGTTATCAAGTTGGTAAGGTACAACTTGCAGTGCCGCTCTAAGCTGAGACAAAGATCTCCCCGCTGGTTGCAGTGAAGGGAGCAGGCACCTATGCACCATTCAGGGGTGTCGAAGCATCATCAGAGAAACCCAGTGCCTGAATATGTGAATGAGTGTGGCCTTAGCCAGTGTTGCTCCAGCCACGGTCATAAGCCCTGGTGTCCAGGGCGAAACATATCAGAGGGTGTGGCTGGAGCAGCACTGGCTGAGGCCACACTCAATCACATAATCATGTTCCGGTATCAGTGAGCGGTTTTCCTTTCTTTCTATGAGGATACATAGTTGGTAAGGCTGAATAGATTTTTTTAATTATCTCCACTCTCCATTGGCACTACCAACCATGCAAGGGAGTTCGGCATCCTTACCACTCATACTATAAAGAAACCCTTACACAGTTTAAGATTAAATCGTTCTCATCCAACTTCATTGTATAGCCACATGTCTTCTTTAGAGACCTTGGATTAAATAGTTTCCTCCCAATGCTAGAGTCACCATTTAGAGATTTGTATATTTTACGAACATATTCCCTCTTAAGTGTATCTTCTCCAGGGAGAATAAGTTTAATATTTGTAGCCTTTCCTTATAACTGAGGTCCTCCAGCCTCCTTATTAGCTTTGTCGCCTTTCGCTGGCCTCATTCAAGTTCAAACACATCCTTCCTGAAGATTGGTGACCAAAACTGGATGGCATACTCAAGATGTGGCCGAAACAGAGTTTTGTAAATTGGTAGAATTATAGTTTTATGTCTTGAGTAAATACCCTTGTTAATGCATGCTAAAAGTCTGCTGGCCTTTGCTTGCTGCAGCTTGGCATTGCATGCTATTGCTAAGTCTACCAGGACCCCCAGATCCATTTCCAACCTCAAATTCCCCAGAGATTCTCCCCCTAGCGAGTAACTTGCATTCATATTTTAGCTCCAAAGTGCATAACTTTACATTTTCAGTATTAAACCTCATTTGCCATATAGCTGCCCACTTTTTAACAAGGTTTTAACTAGGTCTTCTTGTAAAGTTGCCATATCCTTTTGTGTGAAGTTATTGCCCTGCTTAGCTTTGTATTATCAGATAAAAACATACATATATCTGAACAGGCTGATATACAAAACAAAAATGAGGTTACGTTTGTGCCACTATTAGACCCCTTTCACACCAAGGGCGTTTTGCAGGCGCTATAGCGTTAAAAATAACGCCTGCAATCCACCCTCAAACAGCTGCAGCATTGTCTCCAGTGTGAAAGCCCGAGGCCTTTCACACCGGAGCACTGCGCTGGCAGGACGGGAAAAAAAGTCATGCCAGCAGCTTCTTTCGAGCGGTGAAGGAGAGGTGTGTTTACCGCTCCTCCACCGCTGCTCCCCATTGAAATCAATGGGGCAGCGCTGGGATACCGCTGGCAAAACGCCGCTATTGCGGCGCATTACGGGCGGTTTTAACCCTTTCTTGGCCGCTAGTGGGGGGAAAAGCGCCCCGCTAGCGGCCGAAATGCGTTGCTAATCCAACGGTAAAACGCCGCTAAAAATAGCAGCGTTTTACCGCCGACGCTTTGGGCGGCCTGGTGTGAAAGGGCTCTTACATGCATATAGCAAGATGTCAATATATATGAGAAAGACATTGCATAAAAATATTTACATATGAATAATGTATGCAGTGTGAGTCGGCAGGATATAGGATAAACGCATCTGTTTGACTGATATTTTCACATGAAATATGAACAACACACATCATTCTATAGTGTGAACTTGTCTCATATAAAAACACTAATGCCGCGTACACACGAGCGGAATGTCCGACAGAAAAAGTCCGACGGAAGATTTTCATCGTCTATTCTGATCGTGTGTAGGCCTCATCTGACTCTTTTTTTTCGAAAATTCTGATGGACCTAGAAATACCAATTCCTATCAGGAAAACCGCTCGTCTGTATGCTGTTCCGACGGACTAAAAACTGCACATGCTCTGAAGCAAGTACGAGACGGAAGCTATTGGCTACTGACTATTGAACTTCCTTTTTCTAGTCCCGTACGTGTTGTTCGTTACCACGTTCTGGACGGTTGCACTTTGGTCGCACTTTGGATTGACCATGTGTAGGCAAGACCGCTTGAATGGAATTCCATCGGAGTTCGGTCAGAGAAACCTTCGGAGTTTATTCCGACGGCTAAACCGGTCGTGTGTACGCGGCATAAGTGTCAATTCTGTCTGCTGCTTCATTCCTCTGCTATCTGCATGAATCATTTCTGACAAGTTTTCCTGACATCAAGAGAAAAAAGGTGACAGAAGAGGGAACTCCAGCACACAGCTTGTGATTGACTGCCTCAGCTCTGTTCCTGTGAGCTGTATGAAGGGGGGGGGGTGTCTCTTCCCTCCAATCAGCTCGCAGACCTCCACTCACTGAGCTCTGCAGACTGTAACTTCAGCTCTCCAGACCCTTTTTTCTGAACTCTCAGACAAGCTGTATAATTTCTGCACTTTGAACAGATGTAGAGAAAAAAAGACTGCAGATGAGGACTTGTTTTGTCGCTATCACCTGAGGGATAGTCACTTCACTGGGCATATGTAAGGGTTTAAAACAGCTTAAATTTGAAACATATCTACTAGAGACAGTTATGCTGCCTGCATACTAGGCAATATTAGTATGTGGGCTGGTTGGAGGTGGTTAAAATCACCACAAAATTGCCTAGTAGAGGAGCATTAAAAAAAAAAAGAAAAAAAAAACATGCAGAAATGAGTGGTTAGCACGTCCATTGAGCAGCTCTGGGGTCGTCGGTGTGAATCCCAACCACAGCACCACCTGCCTGGAGTTTGCATGTTCTCCCTGTGCCTGCGTGGGTTTCCTCCGGGTACTCCAGTTTCCTCCCACACTATAAAGAAATGCTGGTAGGTTATTTGGCTCCTGCCTAAATTGGACAGGAGCCTATGATTTTTTATTGTAAGCTTCTTGAGGGCAGGGACTGATATGAATGTACAATATATATGTAAAGTGCTGCGTAAATTGAGGGCGCTATATAAGTACCTGAAATAAATAAATAAATGAATTCATCCTATACCTCAATCTCTTCAGCTCTTCCTCTGTGGCCCGTCGCTGGGTTTCTCTGGCATCTGCAGCAATCTGTATATTTGTCACCAGCTGTGTGCCATCACTCACCAGTTTACCGAGCCTCTGTGGTAAAAAGACAATTGGCATAGCTTTTAACTTTCCATTTAACTTGACAGTGAGATTCTATAGTCTTTGATGCCCCCTACAGGTAGGGGAAGCTGAGAGTAGTGCTTGAAATACAATTATAAGAAAGATTTGAACTGTAGAAGCTGGGCCCAAAAAAGACAAGCAGGGGGCAAAAGACTAGTCACCAGTATTTTCTGTTGGCTATCTGCAGATGATTTTTTCCCCATTACCGAGTTACACCACCCTTCATTTGTTCTGCACTGTACCCCTCTGTGGAGGTATCCATTTAGGTGGAGGCATGTCCTTCTTTCCTAATATCAGAGCTCCCTCCGATAAATGGAGATCTGGCTGGAGGGTAATGTTCAGGAAGGAGCAGGAGAAGTGGAAAAAGCACAAAACCACTGAATCAAAAGAAGTATTCTTTTAACAGAAAAATGAAAAATCATACTCAACTATATGGCTGCAGCAAACCCAGCTGCAACTGCCCCTGCCGACTCTACAGCAAGAACTGAGTGTTCAAACAGCAGTTCTCCCCCTCCACTCTGAACAGAGAGTGGTGACTATCAGTCACCGGCTCTCTGCTCTGCCCCTCCAGAGCTCACTGGAGTTCCGGGCTGTGGAAGGGGCGGGAGCTTCTGGCCCAGTTTCCCAGCGGCTCACTGAGAGGCTGAGCCAGCTGCTGGTCCAGGCTTCTGGGTGGATCCAGTCTGTAAAGTCGGGATCTTTTACGAGCCTGGACAGGCTGAGTAACGTTGGACTTTAGACCGCTGTTGCCTGAAAAGGCAGAATGAACTGCACCCCTGTGATCCATTGGAGACATACAGCCAAAAGAGCTTTGGCTATACTGTAACAGCAGAAAAGCCCTATGAATTCTGGGAAACCAGTAATGGACTCTGGACAGTAGACTTGCAGGAAAACAAACTATTTATTTTGCTAGCAAAAGTCACTCAACTCCTGCTCACACCAAGGAGCCAAGTGCAAGCTTATGGGCAATTACAGCATTTATATATCTACAGTTATATAGACACAAGGGTTTACAACCCCTTTAAGCAGCACAGAAGTGGCATTACCAAATCTAACTCCAAATCTCCTGAGACTAGCAGTCAGAAGCAGTGGTGCCTCAGATGATCGCAGACTGCAGATATACAGTCATAAGGTTGAAAACACAGGAGTTCCTAGGCACAGGAATTGCACTGCTATTTTTCAGGAGGCAAAAGGTAAAGCTTTCAGGGCACTACTTAAGCACAATGAACATTTCTAGAAAAAAATGTAGCTTTTGAGTTTGGAAACAATTTATGTTACATAGTTACTTAGTTACATAGTTGGTAAGGTTTAATAAAGACAACAGTCCATCCAGTTCAACCTGTGTAGGTGTGTGTAGAAAAATAATTTCCTATATCCCCTTATACTGTTTTCGCTAAGATGCACTTCCAAGAGTCTTTTAAAACTATCCATACTTCCTGCCTACACCACTGATTGTGGAAGAGAGTTCCATATCCTTACCGCCTTGACAGTGAAAAACCCCTTACACAGATTAAGGTTAATCTGCTTTTCTTCCAGTCTCATTGTGTGGCCCCGTGTCCTCTTACACTCCCTGGGACTGAAAAGTTTCATACTACCAGTCCACACGATAGTTATATTTGAGTTATACCCAGAGCAAGGTGGGCTATCACCCAATGGTACTATATGTCTTCAGGGAACTCTAGCAAGAATACCTCTGCTTCAACTTTACAATTCTATCACCAGAATGAAAAGGGACCATTGAGAGAGAGCTTTGAATTCCTGATTTGCAGATTAGTTCTAAGGAAATTACACAGTAATCATGGCAGTATCATGACAGCCAGCAACTAGCTTTTTAAGAGAGGTCAGCAATGTAGCATCCATATTTCACCACTACAAGTTTCTTTTAAAGTGTTTGTAAAAGCAGAGTTCCATCCAAAAATGGAACTTCCGCTTTTCGGAACCCCCCCCTCCAGTGTCACATTTGGCACCTTTCAGGGTGGAGCAGATACCTGTATAATCCAGGTATTTGCTCCCACTTCTGGGCATAGATAGCTGCAGTATCCGCGGATATCTATGCTATATCCGGCGCCTCCTCCGACCCCCCCCCCGCTGTCTTCTGGGCGACACACAGGTCCCAGAAAACAGCAGGGACCAGTGGAATCGTGCAGCGCGACTCACGTATGCACAGTAGGGAACCAGGCTGTGAAGCCGCAAGGCTTCACTTCCTGATTCCCTTACCAAAGGTGGAGGTGCCTCCACCCGAGAGCCGAGGTTTCGGGTGCCGACATCGCAGGCGGCCTGGACTGGTAAGTGTCGATATTTTAAAAGTCAGCAGCTGCAGTATTTGAGCTGCTGACTTTTAAAGAAAATCGTCCGAACTCCGCTTTAACCCCCCCCAAAAAAAAAAATACAGATCCTTGTCCCTTAAACCAGATTAAAAAGCACAGTGCTTGTGCTGGGTAATCTGCCCCCCTTTAAATGGTAAAAAACCTCCCTGATCCCTCCACTTTGTGTGTCCCCCTCTCTCTACGCTGACCACGAAAATCAGGGCTGCTGAGCCCTGACCACCGCGATCAGACTACGTCCCTTCGTCATCCGCAGCTGTCCCCTCTGCTCTCATCTCTCCCCCTCACCCCCTCCTTCCTGCCATCTCTGCGTCTGTGTCTCTGCCCCCCAGCCACTATTCATAAAGAAAAAAAGTTATAAATTGTCACTGCCAGCCCCTCTATAATAGGCAGGCATAGCTAACTGTATAAATCTTTTATATAAACGAGGCTTGTAAATACAGATAGCGCGATCTTCAGGCCGGTCACGTGACTCTGGGCCAGTTTCCAGGGCTACTGAAGGAGGGGCTGAGCGGCCATGTGATCTCCCCGGCTGACATCAGAGGGAGATCTTGGCCCCTCCTGCAGAAGCCATCCATTGGATCGGTACAGCAGCCGCGAATCATGTGACCGGCCTGAAGAAAGCTCCAAACAAGTATTTACAAGCCTAGTTTTTTAAAAAAGACAGGTATAGTGTGCTATGCCATGCTCTAATAGAGGGGATGGCATAGACTTCATAATATGGATTAACAAACATTTTAATGCTGAACTCTAGCAAAAAAGTTCAATACACAAATGAAATACATACTGTATAAGAGAGCAATTTTAAAAGATCAGGTCTTCTCCAATGTGCTGTGGGACAGAGCTGTGTAAAACCTCAGTACTGGATAGAAAGTTTTGCATTTCTTTCTATCCAGCACTGAGGTTTTACACAGCTCTGTCCCACAGCACATTGGAGAAGACCTGATCTTTCCCTGCAACAGTTTGACTTTACATACGTTTTTTCATTGTATACATCAATGAAGCACAGCTGTGATGCGATTTGGGAAAGGGTCCTGTGCTACTTTGGTGTGACTTACAATGCAGTTTGCCCCATGGAATATGCAAACCACATCCAAAACACAATCAAAGTCGCAAATCAGATCAAAATGGCATTGCAGTAGTGGGAACCAAGCCTAAGAATATTGTTTAGTGTCACTTTAAGATCTGTCATAACTGTGAATTTCTTCAAACATAAAAAAGAAATTTGGCTTGAAAACATACAAAGAAGGTGTGTGAGGAATGTCTGAGAGGGGCCTATATTAAGTTGAAGGGGCCACTAATGGGGCTACTCCAGTTGTGGATTCCTATGTAGAAATGTATGGAATGTTTGATTATCAGTATAGATAAATCCTCAGACATACCACTTATGTGAAGTACTACGTATATGTGAACATTTCCTTCATTGGACTCTCACCTGTCTGCTGTCCTCAATCTGCTTGTAACTCTTGCGTTGTTCTTCATTCTGCTCGAATATGGAAGCCGGGTCCTCGCCAAGTGCCTCCCTGAATGCCAAAAGAGAAAAAAGAATTGATTGGCCACTTACACTGACTGTAAACAAGCTGATTTTTTTTTGACCATCATGACAAAGATTTTAAAATGGCTGAGGCCAAAGGGAATGATTTTAAAGTGGACAACTCAGCAACCGACAGGTCAGCAATGATACATTTTGACAAAACACTATACAGTATACAGCAACATTGGTATTTTTCAAACAAAGCTCCACCTTTTCTAAATAAAAAGAAGCCCAATCGGGTGACTGTACCAAGGCTTAGAAGTGCAGTCTATGAGAATAATGTCATTGGTTTGCTGCAGTCAAGAGGAAGCATTTTCTCAGTCTCCTCTCCTGGTAATGAAAATAACTTTGTAGTAAGTCACAAGTGAGGGGATGCAATCCAGGCTGATCGAAGGCTGGCCATAGAAGGATCACCTCTTTCGATCAGTCAGTGTGCTGAGCAATAAAGAAAGAACATATTCCCTCATCCACACAAACGTGGACGGAGGAATACTCCTCGCTGTGTCATTGTATTCCGAGAGCGGGGATTCTTCCACTTGTCAGCGTATATTGATCAGCCCTGCAGTCGCTGATCAAAATACATTTTCCAACAAAGGTCAATCATCAGATCAACTTCTGTTGAGCAGGAATGGCCACAGATGGATTCAAATTGGGCCGGTCCGTCCGAGTCTCGATCCATATATGGCCAGCTTTAGGTACACATTCTTTTAAATCAAATAATTTTTATTTTATTTTTTATGTTGTAATACATATAATCAAAATAAATCAAATTAATCCATAAGATATTTTTGTTGTAATACATATAAACAAATATTATATCAAATTAGTCCATAACATATTCTTATTGTGATACATATAAACAAATAATATATCAACTTAATCCATAAAGTGTCATAAAGTAAGAAAACACACAAGACAAGCAAACCTTGCACCCCTTTGACTATAATAAAGTAACATATAATAAGGGAAACATAGTAGAAACATAGATACATTCTGCACAACATCTAAAGCCCCATACACACTATTAGATTTTCTGCTGATGTTTGTCTTCAGATTTACAAAAACCATGTAGTGCAAGGGCCTGTCTGATTGCATACAAATTGAAACTCCTAAGGTTTTACCTCATATTCTATGGTTTTGGTAAATCTGAAGGAAAAAATCTGCAAAAAATCTGATAGTGTGTATGGGGCTTAAACTCCTCCAATATCAATCATCAGTCTATGGCTACTTCCTCCAAGTGGATTCAGTTTATCTTTTCCCATCATTCTTCTACTCCTCACCCTTCTACCCCAGCTCTCTACTCTCATCTATCTCCTCTACCTTCACTCCTCTCCACTACATAAATCATCATTTAATACATTATTAGATTCTATCCAACGTGACCATATTTTACCAAACCTTTGGGGTATACCTCTATGCTTAAATGTTAATTTTTCTCTTTTAACCACTTGCCGACCGCCTAACGCAGATATACTGCGGCAGAATGGCACGGGCAGGCAGAATCACGTACCCGTACATGATCTGCCTCCCGCGGGCGGGGGGTCCGATCGGACCCCCCCCCCGGTGCCAGCGGCGGTTGGCATTTCACTGGGAGGCGAGGGGGAGACCATCCGATCGTGGCCCCCCCCTCGCGATCGCTCCCAGCCAATGGGAATCCTCCTCTGCCTGTGTGTAGTTTCACACAGGCAGAGGAAGTGATGTCATCTCTCCTCGGCTTTGGCAGTTTCCGTTTCGGCGCCGAGGAGAGAAGACATGTAAGTGCACCAACACACACACACAGTAGAACATGCCAGGCACATAAAACACCCCCGACCCCCCCCAATCACCCCCCCCCCCCGTCACAAACTGACACCAAGCAGTATTTTTTTTTTTTTTTTCTGATTACTGCATGGTGTCAGCTTGTGACAGTTACAGTGTTAGGGCAGTGAGTGTTACCCCCCTTTAGGTCTAGGGTACCCCCTTAACCCCCCCTAATAAAGTTTTAACCCCTTGATCACCCCCCGTCACCAGTGTCACTAAGCGATCATTTTTCTGATCGCTGTATTAGTGTCGCTGGTGACGCTAGTTAGGGAGGTAAATATTTAGGTTCGCCGTCAGCGTTTTATAGCGTCAGGGACCCCCATATACTACCTAATAAATGTTTTAACCCCTTGATTGCCCCCTAGTTAACCCTTTCACCACTGATCACCGTATAAGTGTTACGGGTGACGCTGGTTAGTTCGTTTATTTTTTATAGTGTCAGGGCACCCGCCGTTTATTACCGAATACAGGATTAGCCCCCTGATCGCCCGGCGGTGATATGCGTCGCCCCAGGCAGCTTCAGATTAGCGCCAGTACCACTAACACCCACGCACGCAGCATACGCCTCCCTTAGTGATATAGTATCTGAACGGATCAATATCTGATCAGATCTATACTAGCGTCCCCAGCAGTTTAGTGTTCCTAAAAACGCAGTGTTAGCGGGATCAGCCCAGATACCCGCTAGCACCTGCGTTTTTCCCCTCCGCCCGGCCCAGCCCACCCAAGTGCAGTATCGATCGATCACTGTCACTTACAAAACACTAAACGCATAACTGCAGCGTTCGCAGAGTCAGGCCTGATCCCTGCGATCGCTAACAGTTTTTTTTGTAGCGTTTTGGTGAACTGGCAAGCACCAGCGGCCTAGTACACCCCGGTCGTAGTCAAACCAGCACTGCAGTAACACTTGGTGACGTGGCGAGTCCCATAAGTGCAGTTCAAGCTGGTGAGGTGGCAACCACAAGTAGTGTCCCGCTGCCACCAAAAAGACAAACATAGGCCCGTCGTGCCCATAGTGCCCTTCCTGCTACATTCGCCAATCCTAATTGGGAACCCACCACTTCTGCAGCGCCCGTACTTCCCCCATTCACATCCCCAACCAAATGCAGTCGGCTGCATGAGAGGCATTTTCTTTATGTACTCCCGAGTACCCCTACCCAGCGAACCCCCCCAAAAAAGATGTCGTGTCTACAGCAAGCGCGGATATAGGCGTGACACCCGCTATTATTGTCCCTCCTGTCCTGACAATCCTGGTCTTTGCATTGGTGAATGTTTTGAACGCTACCATTCACTAGTTGACTATTAGCGTAGCGTACAGCATTGCACAGACTAGGCACACTTTCACAGGGTCTCCCAAGATGCCATCGCATTTTGAGAGACCCGAACCTGGAACCGGTTACAGTTATAAAAGTTAGTTACAAAAAAAAAGTGTAAAAAAAAAAAAAAAAAAACACATACAAAAATATAAAATAAAAAAAATAGTTGTCGATTTATTGTTCTCTCTCTCTCTATTCTCTCTATTGTTCTGCTCTTTTTTACTGTGTTCTATTCTGAAATGTTTTATTGTTATTATGTTTTATCATGTTTGCTTTTCAGGTATGCAATTTTTTATACTTTACCGTTTACTGTGCTTTATTGTTAACCATTTTTTTGTCTTCAGGTACGCCATTCACGACTTTGAGTGGTTATACCAGAATGATGCCTGCAGGTTTAGGTATCATCTTGGTATCATTCTTTTCAGCCAGCGGTCGGCTTTCATGTAAAAGCAATCCTAGTGGCTAATTAGCCTCTAGACTGCTTTTACAAGCAGTGGGAGGGAATGCCCCCCCCCCCCCCCAACGTCTTCCGTGTTTTTCTCTGGCTCTCCTGTCTCAACAGGGAACCTGAGAATGCAGCCGGTGATTCAGCCAGCGGACCATAGAGCTGATCAGAGACCAGAGTGGCTCCAAACATCTCTATGGCCTAAGAAACCGGAAGCTACGAGCATTTTATGACTTAGATTTCGCCGGATGTAAACAGCGCCATTGGGAAATTGGGAAAGCATTTTATCACACCGATCTTGGTGTGGTCAGATGCTTTGAGGGCAGAGGAGAGATCTAGGGTCTAATAGACCCCAATTTTTGCAAAAAAAGAGTACCTGTCACTACCTATTACTATCATAGGGGATATTTACATTCCCTGAGATAACAATAAAAATGATTTAAAAAAAAAAAAAATGAAAGGAACAGTTTAAAAATAAGATAAAAAAAATAATAATAATAAAGAAAAAAAAAAAAAAAAAAAAAAAAAGCACCCCTCTCCCCCCTGCTCTCGCGCTAAGGCGAACGCAAGCGTCGGTCTGGCGTCAAATGTAAACAGCAATTGCACCATGCATGTGAGGTATCACCGCGAACGTCAGATCGAGGGCAGTAATTTTAGCAGTAGACCTCCTCTGTAAATCTAAAGTGGTAACCTGTAAAGGCTTTTAAAGGCTTTTAAAAATGTATTTAGTTTGTCGCCACTGCACGTTTGTGCGCAATTTTAAAGCATGTCATGTTTGGTATCCATGTACTCGGCCTAAGATCATCTTTTTTATTTCATCAAACATTTGGGCAATATAGTGTGTTTTAGTGCATTAAAATTTAAAAAAGTGTGTTTTTTCCCCAAAAAATGCGTTTGAAAAATCGCTGCGCAAATACTGTGTGAAAAAAAAATGAAACACCCACCATTTTAATCTGTAGGGCATTTGCTTTAAAAAAATATATAATGTTTGGGGGGTCAAAGTAATTTTCTTGCAAAAAAAAATTATTTTTTTATGTAATCAAAAAGTGTCAGAAAGGGCTTTGTCTTCAAGTGGTTAGAAGAGTGGGTGATGTGTGACATAAGCTTCTAAATGTTGTGCATAAAATGCCAGGACAGTTCAAAACCCCCCAAAATGACCCCATTTTGGAAAGTAGACACCCCAAGCTATTTGCTGAGAGTCATGTTGAGTCCATGGAATATTTTATATTGTGACACAAGTTGCGGGAAAGAAACAATTTTTTATTTTTTTTATTTTTTTTTGCGCAAAGTTGTCACTAAATGATATATTGCTCAAACATGCCATGGGAATATGTGAAATTACACCCCAAAATACATTCTGTTGCTTCTCCTGAGTACGGGGATACCACATGTGTGAGACTTTTTGGGAGCCTAGCCGCATACGGGACCCCGAAAACCAAGCACCGCCTTCAGGCTTTCTAAGGCCGTAAATTTTTGATTTCACTCTTCACTGCCTATCACAGTTTCGGAGGCCATGGAATGCCCAGGTGGCAAAAAACCCCCCCAAATGACCCCATTTTGGAAAGTAGACACCCCAAGCTAATTGATGAGAGGTATAGTGAGTATTTTGCAGACCTCACTTTTTGTCACAAAGCTTTGAAAATTGAAAAAAGAAAAAAAAAAATTTTTTTCTCGTCTTTCTTTATTTTCAAAAACAAATGAGAGCTGCAAAATACTCACCATGCCTCTCAGCAAATAGCTTGGGGTGTCTACTTTCCAAAATGGGGTCATTTGGGGGGGGGTTTGTGCCACCTGGGCATTCCATGGCCTCCGAAACTGTGATAGGCAGTGAAGAGTGAAATCAAAAATTTACACCCTTAGAAATCCTGAAGGCGGTGATTGGTTTTCGGGGCCCCGTACGCGGCTAGGCTCCCAAAAAGTCCCACACATGTGGTATCCCCATACTCAGGAGAAGCAGCTAAATGTATTTTGGGGTGCAATTCCACATATGCCCATGGCCTGTGTGAGCAATATATCATTTAGTGACAACTTTTTGTAATTTTTTTTTTTTTTTTTTTGTCATTATTCAATCACTTGGGACAAAAAAAATGAATATTCAATGGGCTCAACATGCCTCTCAGCAATTTCCTTGGGGTGTCTACTTTCCAAAATGGGGTCATTTGGGGGGGGGTTTGTGCCACCTGGGCATTCCATGGCCTCCGAAACTGTGATAGGCAGTGAAGAGTGAAATCAAAAATTTACACCCTTAGAAATCCTGAAGGCGGTGATTGGTTTTCGGGGCCCCGTACGCGGCTAGGCTCCCAAAAAGTCCCACACATGTGGTATCCCCATACTCAGGAGAAGCAGCTAAATGTATTTTGGGGTGCAATTCCACATATGCCCATGGCCTGTGTGAGCAATATATCATTTAGTGACAACTTTTTGTAATTTTTTTTTTTTTTTTTTTGTCATTATTCAATCACTTGGGACAAAAAAAATGAATATTCAATGGGCTCAACATGCCTCTCAGCAATTTCCTTGGGGTGTCTACTTTCCAAAATGGGGTCATTTGGGGGGGTTTTGTACTGCCCTGCCATTTTAGCACCTCAAGAAACGACATAGGCAGTCATAAATTAAAGGCTGTGTAAATTCCAGAAAATGTACCCTAGTTTGTAGGCGCTATAACTTTTGCGCAAACCAATAAATATACACTTATTGACATTTTTTTTACCAAAGACATGTGGCCGAATACATTTTGGCCTAAATGTATGACTAAAATTGAGTTTATTGGATTTTTTTAGAACAAAAAGTAGAAAATATAATTTTTTTTCAAAATTTTCGGTATTTTTCCGTGTATAGCGCAAAAAATAAAAACGGCAGAGGTGATCAAATACCATCAAAAGAAAGCTCTATTTGTGGGAAGAAAAGGACGCAAATTTCGTTTGGGTACAGCATTGCATGACCGCGCAATTAGCAGTTAAAGCGACGCAGTGCCAAATTGTAAAAAGTGCTCTGGTCAGGAAGGGGGTAAAACCTTCCGGGGCTGAAGTGGTTAAGTATATAATTAAGTTTCTCAGCCCATTGTTTATGGGTTGGAGGGGCAACGGATGTCCATTTTTGTAGAATGACTTTTCGTGCTAAATATAGGGATCTTATCCACATAGTATGCATATCTGCTGATAGTGCTCCATCGGGTATTATACCCAGTAGTGCAAGTTTAGGATTCCCTATTATCTCAGTGGAGCATAATGAATTTTAGGTACACATTCTGTTTATACAAAGCCCACAACATTGAGACTATCTCCGGGCCAAAAGTTGGCACGTAGGCACGCTGAGAGGAACTGTTTGTATTACCAATCAACAGAGAGTTGCAATGTATGGATGTAGTCCTAGTAGACTTTTTATAAGTTTTTAACATTTTTATAAGTTTGAATAGAGTTAGTGACAAAGAAAGCAGAATCTATTGTTTTATGTTCTCCTTTAAGAGCCCTTTCACACTGGAGTGGGGGGCGGCGTCGGCGGTAAAACGCCGCTATTATTAGCGCCGTTTTACCGTCGGTATGCGGCCGCTAGCGGGGCGGTTTTACCCCCCGCTAGCAGCCGAGAAAGGGTTAAATACCACCGCAAAGCGCCTCTGCAGAGGCGCTTTGCCGGCGGTATAGCCGCGCCGTCCCATTGATTTCAATGGGCAGGAGCGGTAAAGGAGCGGTATACACACTGCTCCTTCACCGCTCCGAAGATGCTGCTGGCAGGACTTTTTTTACCGTCCTGCCAGCGCATCGCTCCAGTGTGAAAGCCCTCGGGGCTTTCACACTGGATACACAGCAGCGGCACTTTCGGGTCGGTTTGCAGGCGCTATTATTAGCGCAATAGCGCCTGCTAACCGCCCCAGTGTGAAAGGGCTCTTAGTGCTGTTAGCCCTGTAGAAGGGGGGGGTCCATTCCACTTGCAGTGCACTTGTAGTGCAAAGTGGATTTGCCTTTAGTAAATCAACCCCACTGTGAGCTAATGCAGAGCGCTGCAAAGAAAGTTAACGCTGGAAGGATGTAATACTGTAAAATGCATTGTGCTCATTTGTTAAAAGAAGTTCAAGGAGGAGATAAAGTCTGGTGTTTTACTTAGTATTTTGTTAATCTCTTGCTGCCCACATACCCCATAATCTATATTACCAAAAGTATTGGGACACCTGTCTTTATACACACATGAACTTTAATGGCATCCCTAGTCCGTAGGGTTCAATACTGAGTTGGCCCACCCTTTGCAGCTATAACAGCTTCAACTCTTCTGGGAAGGCTGTCCACAAGGTTTAGGAGTGTGTATATGGGAGCGTTTGACCAGTCTTTCAGAGGCGCATTTGTGAGATCAGGCACCGATGCGAATATCACTTTAAAAGCGGTGTTCCGCCAGAAAAAAAAAAAAAAGCCAGCAGCTACACATACTGCAGCTGTTGGCTTTTAATAATAAAACACTTACCTGTCCTGGAGTCCCGCGATGTCGGCACTGCAGCTGGTGTTACCATAAGCTGTCAGGTGCTGCCGCCGCCATTGCGGGTAAGGGAGCCTGGCAGTGTAGCCTTTCGGCTTCACGCCCGGAATCCTTCTGCACATGCGCGAGGCCCAGCTCCTCTCTCCTACTGGCCCAGCGACAGGGAGAGGAGGATGGAACCCCGCGGTGGAATCGCGGGCTGCGGCCGGACTCCTGGAAGTGGGAACAGGATACCTGTGAAAGACAGGTATGCTGTCCCCCCTCCCCCCTGAAAGGTGCCAATTGTGGAGGAGACAAATGAGTGGAAGTTCCACTTTTGGGTGGAACTCCACTTTAAGGTATCATTTAAGGCTATTTTTTTCTTTTTAGTTTTGGATATAGTGGAGAGAGATTAGAACCCCTGTCAGGTTTTTATAGCTGTCTGTGCCCTCAAGAGATTGACTCTCTTGATTTGTCTGGTTTACCATTATCAGTGAAAGTAAAAGAAAATACTAAATCTAGAGTTGTCACCAAAACAGGAATAGAGAAAATGTCTTCCAATGGGGACGCTAGTTCTGGTGACAACCAGGCATTGCCTCACTTTGGAGAGATTTCCTCTCCCTTCCTGTTGTGGCTATGGGACGGGAAGTGAAGGGAAATCTCCCCAATGGGATGGAGATGCCTAAAAACCTGACTGTTCTGTTGGGACGGGCTGGAAGCAGGTAATGCACATAGAAAAAAGTTGGCGCTTGCAGCAGGCTTAATGTTAGCACACCAGCCTATTTAACACATGGGGGATGGGGATGGTCAGGGAGAATATTTAAAAAATGACTAATAAAAAGTCTATAAAGTCCGTGTACTAGCACCTAAAAGGCAGCCCAGTGGAAGGTAAGAAGCAACATCTGGAACAGCTAAGGATGAAACACAGGCGCCACTCTAAGTGCAGTATAAAAGTAAATTGAATTCACAAACGGGTATAGGTACTCACAAGGGTAAGGTAGTAACAGGCATTAGGCACAAATGCCGAGTGTCCGTGAAGGGAGTACATCCGTGGAGCTGCTTGCTAGAGGCTCAGAGCGGGCTGTGCCGGTGGTCACCGACACTTCCTGGATCTGGAACACACAGGGAGCCCTGCACCTATACCCGTTTGTGAATTAAATTCACTTTTATACTGCACTTAGAGTGGCGCCTGTGTTTTATCCTGGAAGCGGGTAATGTAGGTCCGTATAATTTTCAGCAGCCTCCTATTTCAGTTCATAACATACTTCACCATTTACAATCCATTCCTTACAATCCTCTTTTTTTGAGAACATACTATAAATGTGAACAAAATAAATAAATATATATATATATATATATATATATATATATATATATATATATATATATATATATATATATATATATATAATAAAATTCTGTTCACCGTGATCACAAATCACAGCAGTGCAGTCTGTGTGTGGCAGTCTGTGTGTGGCAGTCTGTGTGTGGCAGTCTGTGTGTGGCAGTCTGTGTGTGGCAGTCTGTGTGTGGCGCCCTTTTCTTAGCCCACTGGAATCTGTCCCCACTGTGAAAGGACCGGTTGGTTGTGTTTGCCTCCCAAAAGGTTCCAGTCCTCCCCTGACCTCCACCACAGAGCAGGAAGAGGACAGATTGAATGGTAAGGTACTCACAGTACTTGGGGCATCTCAAACTACAAGTGAAGATTTTGTGCCAATCATAAATGTCTCCTGACAATGGGAATTTGTCTATGATATCTGGATGTGTGTAGCATCTCACCGTCTCTTGGCTTCGATCCTGGCATTGATGCGCAGCCTTCTTGCCTGGATCCTCTCTTGCTGGTCCTCGCAGTCTAGGGAGGGGCCGGTGTTTGCAGTTTCCTCCCTGTCCGCAGCTGCAGAGTCCCAGCTCATGATGTGTATGTGACAGTGCCAGCAATTGCAGGAATTCTGAGGACAAAGAGTCATTAATACTTAAAGAACAACCCCATTTTTGTTAAGGAAAAAAACAATCCCCTCTGGGTCATTTATGTACATTACAAGGAGTAGAACAAACTTTGTTGCAGATTCCTACCTGTTTCTGCTCTGATGTAAAAGTTCTTTGATGCCTGCAGAATGAATCTAAGTAAGAGTGACTTTTTCAATATTAATCAACTGATGCTCCTGCGGTGCTCTAATGAGGAAAGTGGCGGTGTTTGCATCTCTTTGGATGTGAGTAACCCCTTGGGACTATCTCACCAAAAATGAAATGTATGTTGCAGGGGATGCCTAAAATCTGATTTGTACCTTAATGCAGACTTCTGGGAAAATCAGTGAGCCAATCACAATCAGAAGCAGGAAACATTTCTGGGGAAATTCTGTACACCATCTGTGTACGGATCACCTCCAGGTAGCCATATTGCATTGAATTTTACAGAAAATAATAAATCTGTAGATTGAAAAAGAAAGTCATTTTAATACCATTCAGTTACAATATGGCTTGGGTAGCAATTGTATATGCTAGAGCTGCACGATTCTGGGAAAAATGAGAATCACAATTTTTTTTGCTTAGAATAAAGATCACGATACTCACGGCGTGACATCATCTTTCACATTATACAAAAAAATTGGGCTAACATTACTGTTTGGTTTTTATTTTATTCATTAAAGTGTATTTTTTTCCTAAAAAATTGCATTTGAAAGACCGCTTCGTAAATACAGTGTGACATAAAATATTGCACCATCCACCATTTTATTCTCTAGGGTCTCTGCTAAAAAATATATATATATATATATATATAATGTTTTGGGTTTTAAGTAATTTTATAGCAAAAAATAATGATTTTTAACGTGAAACAAACAAGTGTCAGAAAAAGGTTTAGTCTTTAAAGGAGAAGTCCAGCCTGAGCTCGTTTGGCTGAGCTTCTCCTATGGGTCACAGGAGTGTAATTCATTTTGCACTCCTGTGACCCGTTTTCAGCAGAGAGCGGACTGAAGTCTGCTCTCTGTTGAGGTCACAGGAATCAGTCCAGGCACCACATCATCCAAAATCTGGAAGTCTGGACTGACACCCATCTCAGCCTCTCAGTGAGCCACTGAGAGGCTAAGACGGCCGCTCCCCGCCCCTTAACAGCTCAGTGCTCCAGTGAGCGAGGAGGAGCAGAGAGGAGAGAAGCTGACAGTCAGCAGCTCTCTGCTCGGGGAGCTGTGAGAACCGAGCCATCAGTGATGTTCGATCGCTTGGTTCTCAGTGTAGAGGTGCCAGGGGACAAATGCAGCATCGGGCCGATGCCGCATCCACCTAAGTATGATGGGGGAAACCCCCCCAAACCCATACTTCTCTTTTAAGTGGTTAAACTTCCCACATTTTCTAAAGAACAAAACATTACAATGTTTATAGTTAACTCAGCAGCTGAGGAATGTTGGCAGACTGCCTGTTTTTTGGGGTTTTTTTGACAGCTGTGGGCTTGAGAAGAGAACTCTGCATAGAATTGGGAAAATGCTTTGTTAAGATCACGAGGGGGAAAGAATCGCGATCTCGATTCCTAATAATTATTCGTGCAGCTCTAGTATATGCTATATTATTTTCTTACGTGCTATTTTTTTGCACAAAAATGAAGTTACCCTTTAAGTTGTAAATTTAAGCTTATAAAAGGAAGTTTTCTGATGTAATGGAAATTTGTAAGTTTTGTATATAATTGTATTTTATTTTGTATGTATTGCACACTGCATTCTTTCAAGTCCTGATTAGAAATAGTCTGCCTATGTTACGCCCCTTGTAATAATAGCAAAGAAGGTAACATTGGTGGGTTGCGTGGAAGTAAGAAAGTTAAGGGCGGTAACACTGAGGGTACTCGGGAGCAATAATAGGCAGGTCAGTAACACTGGGGGTACTCGGGAGAAATAATAGGCAGGTCAAGAACACTGGGGGTACTCGGGAGAAATAATAGGCAGGTCAAGAACACTGGGGGTACTCGGGAGAAATAATAGGCAGGTCAAGAACACTGGGGGTACTCGGGAGCAATAATAGGCAGGTCAGTAACACTGGGGGTACTCAGGAGAAATAATAGGCAGGTCAGTAACACTGGGGGTACTTGGGAGCAATAATAGGCAGGTCAGGAACACTGGGGGTACTCGGGAGAAATAATAGGCAGGGCAGTAACACTGGGGGTACTCGGGAGAAATAATAGGCAGGGCAGTAACACTAGGGGTACTAGGGAGAGATAATAGGCAGGGCAGTAACACTGGGAGTACTCGGGAGAAATAATAGGCAGGGCAGTAACACTGGGGGTACTTGGGAGCAATAATAGGCAGGTCAGTAATACTGGGTGTACTCGGGAGAAATAATAGGCAGGTCAGTAACACTGGGGGTACTCGGGAGAAATAATAGGCAGGTCAGTAACACTGGGGGCACTTGGGAGCAATAATAGGCAGGTCAGTAATACTGGGGGTACTCGGGAGAAATAATAGGCAGGTCAGTAACAATGGGGGTACTCGGGAGAAATAATAGGCAGGTCAGGAACACTGGGGGTACTCAGGAGAAATAATAGGCAGGTCAGGAACACTGGGGGTACTCGGGAGCAATAGTAGGCTGATCAGTAACACTGGGGGTACTCGGGAGAAATAATAGGCAGGTCAGTAACACTGGGGGTGCTCGGGAGAAATAATAGGCAGGTCAGTAACACTGGGGGTGCTCGGGAGAAATAATAGGCAGGTCAGTAACACTGGGGGTACTCGGGAGAAATAATAGGCAGGTCAGTAACACTGGGGGTGCTCGGGAGCAATAATAGGCAGGTCAGTAACACTGGGGGTGCTCGGGAGCAATAATAGGCAGGTCAGTAACACTGGGGGTACTCGGCAGAAATAATAGGCAGGTCAAGAACACTGGGGGTACTCGGGAGAAATAATAGGCAGGTCAAGAACACTGGGGGTACTCGGGAGAAATAATAGGCACGGCAGTAACATTGTAGGTACTAGGATGTAACCATGGTAAGGGCAGTATCAGTAGTGGGGAGCAAAAGTGGTAAGGGTAGTAATATTGGGAATATTAGGAAGTAATAATAGGAAGGACAGTAATGGGAAGGAGGGTATTGCTGGAAGTATCAGGGGAGTAATAAAGAAAGGACAGTATTATTGGGGGTACTTGGGAAGGTATAATGAGGATAGTTCTAGAGGGGGCAAATTGTGAGCAATAATGAGAAGGAGTGATGACAAACTGTAATATTGAGAGTTACCAGGGGAGAAATAATTGGAAGGACAGTAATATTAGGGGTACGGGAGGAGTAATAATGGCAAGGTGACAATACTGAGGGGTGATGGAGAAGCAATAATAGGGAGAACAGTAACATTGAGGATAGTAGGGGAGTAATAATAAGAAAGACAGCAGTGGTGTGAGGGATGCACACAGTATCGATAATGTAGTGGGGGGCACAGTTTAGGGGTGCGCAGTCTTTCAGGGTCAGGTACAGGTCATAAATGTAGTGGGGGGCAGTTTAGGGGTGCACACAGTCTATCAGGGTCAGGTACAGGTCATGTATGTAGTGGGGGGCACAGTTTAGGGGTGCGCACAGTCTATCAGGGTCAGGTATCGGTCATGTAGCGGGGGGCACAGTTTAGGGGTGCACACAGTCTATCAGGGTCATATACAGGTCATGGATGTAGTGGGGGGGCACAGTTTAGGGGTGCACACAGTCTATCAGGGTCAGGTACAGGTCATGTATGTAGTGGGGGCACAGTTTAGGGGTGCGCACAGTCTATCAGGGTCAGGTATCGGTCATGTAGCGGGGGGCACAGTTTAGGGGTGCACACAGTCTATCAGGGTCAGGTACAGGTCATGGATGTAGTGGGGGGGCACAGTTTAGGGGTGCACACAGTCTATCAGGGTCAGGTACAGGTCTTGAATGTAGTGGGGGGCAGTTTAGGGGTGCACAGTCTATCAGGGTCAGGTACAGGTCATGTATGTAGTGGGGGGGGCACAGTTTAGGGGTACACACAGTCTATCAGGGTCAGGTATCGGTCATGTAGCGGGGGGCACAGTTTAGGGGTGCGCACAGTCTATCAGGGTCAGGTATCGGTCATGTAGTGGGAGGCACAGTTTAGGGGTGCACACAGTCTATCAGGGTCAGGTACAGGTCATGGATGTAGTGGGGGGCACAGTTTAGGGGTGCGCACAGTCTATCAGGGTCAGGTACAGGTCATGGATGTAGTGGGGGCACAGTTTAGGGGTGCACACAGTCTATCAGGGTCAGGTATCGATCATGTAGTGGGGGGGCATAGTTTAGGGGTGCGCACAGTCTATCAGGGTCAGGTACAGGTCATGGATGTAGTGGGGGGCACAGTTTAGGGGTGCACACAGTCTATCAGGCTCAGGTACAGGTCATTGATGTAATGGGGGCACAGTTTAGGGGTGCACACAGTCTATCAGGGTCAGGTACAGGTCATGTATGTAGTGGGGGCACAGTTTAGGGGTGCACACAGTCTATCAGGGTCAGGTACAGGTCATGTAGCGGGGGGCACAGTTTAGGGGTGCGCACAGTCTATCAGGGTCAGGTATCGGTCATGTAGCGGGGGGCACAGTTTAGGGGTGCGCACAGTCTATCAGGGTCAGGTACAGGTCATGGATGTAGGGGGGGCACAGTTTAGGGGTGCACACAGTCTATCAGGGTCAGGTATCGGTCATGTAGTGGGGGGGCACAGTTTAGGGGTGCACACACAGAGTAATAATGAAGCTCGGTGTATAAATATAATTTATATAAAAAAATATTTCGTCTCTCCTCTCACCTGCTCTCTCTGTGCTGTTACCTTCTGTTGCTAGGATACTTAGCCCAGTATCCAGCCAATCACCTGGCCTCTCTCCGGACGTCCCTCCCCGTCCACGCCCCCATTCTCCTGTGCCTGCTGCAATAGGCGCTGTGTGCCGGGGGATGATGTGCATGGAGCATACCCCGGAGCATCATGGGAGTTGTAGTTCCCGGACAGACTCAGGCTGGGTTATCCCGTACAGTCACCGGCAGGGGCCGTATTGCAGAACTACAAGTCCCATCAGCGCAGTCCCCCGCACGGTCTAAGTCTGACAGTCAGCTGTTACTAGTACGAAGCACGATCCTCCTTCTTATGACTGGTGTCGGTTCCAATGCTATGTGACACACACTTCTCTCCTTTACCTGTACAATATGCAACCAATCCGCGCCTCCCACACTTATCTCCTACATGTCTTTTTGGGTCAGGGGACCTGCGAAGTACAGACATGGGGCTGCACCATATCAGCACAACTAATACGGGGAGGATCAGGGAAGGAAATCACTAATACTATACCTAGGGAGTAGAAATACTGACTGGTGAGAGTACAGCAACACTTGGGGATCATGGAAATCACAGTATTATTGGGGGGAGGTTACTAATAGGAAGGACAGTAATAGATGGCTTACCAGGGTGGTAATTCTGCAAAGGGCAGCAATGCTGGGGGTACACATGGACATAATCAATAGCAGGACAGTAATATGGGGGAGGGAGGGGAGTACCAGGGTACTAATACTGGGGAGGACAATAATAGCGGAAGGGGGCGGGTAGGTGTACCGAGGAAGTAATAATGCAAAGGGCAAGAATACTAGGGGGTATCAGAGGAGTAACAATGGGAAGGACAGGAATACTGGGGTACCAGGGGACGAATACTGGGAAAGATGGTAATTCTAAAGGAGCACCCTCCCCTCTAAAGCATGCATAGATCACCCCCATACTTAAAAAGCCCCCACTGGACCTCAGCATCCTGAACAATTTATGACCCATCTCATTGCTCCCATTCATCTCTAAACTTTTAGAAGGCTTAGTCTACAAGGGCTTAGCTCCTACCTCACCACAACCTTCTTGACCCCTTACAGTCTGGTTTTCACTCACAGCACTTCTCAGGAACTGCCCTACAAAAACTCACTAATGATTTACTAACTGCTAGAACCAATGTCCACTACTCCACACTCTTCATGCTGGACCCTTCTGGAGGATTTAATATCGTTAACCACCCTCACCTTCTCAACAAATTCCAATGCCTTGACCTCCAAAATTCTGCTCTATCCTGGTTCTCCTCCTACCTCTCACAGCACTTCTTTGGTGTTACAACTCTGTCTCCTCCTCCCCACTTCCTCTTTCTGTGGGGTCCCCCCAAGGCTCTGTTCTTCGACCCCTATTCTTCTCTATTTACATTTCCTCCCTTGGTCACTTGATAAAAACCTATGGCTTCCAAAACCATCTCTACGCTGATGACACCCAAATCTATCTCTCTACTCCTCACTCCATCAGTCTCCTCTCGCATTACTAACTTATTCACTGACTTTTCAGCATGGGTGTCGCACCAATTCTTCAATCTTTCTAAAACTGAGCTGATAATATTTTTCCCTGCGCGTGCTCCTCTCCATGACTTTTCCACCAAGATCAACAATTCCACTATCAGTCCTTCCCCTCACGCCAGGGTCCTAGGTGTAGTCCTAGACTCTGACCTGCACTTTCAGCCCCAAATCCAAATGCTGTCAAAAACTTATAGACTTCACCTCCGTAACATCTCTAAAATTTGTTCCCTTTCTATAACTAATGAAACCACCAAGCTACTCATTTACTCCCTTGTTATCTTTCGCCTTGGCTATTGCAACTCCCTTCTCCTAGGACAGTGATGGCGAACCTTGGCACCCCAGATGTTTTGGAACTACATTTCCCATGACGCTCATGCACTCTGCAGTGTAGTTGAGCATCATGGGACATGTAGTTCCAAAACATCTGGGGTGCCAAGGTTCGCCATCACTGGCCTAGGTCTACCTCTCCGCAGGCTATCCCCTCTTCAGTCTATAATGAATTCTGTTGCCAGACTCCTCTACCTTATCAACCGCTCAGTGTCTGCCACCCATCTCCGCCAGTCAATGCACTAGCTTCCCATTGCCCAGAGAATTAAATTCAAGATACTAACATGCAAAACAACTCACAACTCTGCCCCGAGCTACATCACCAATCTTGACTCCAAATATCATCCAAACCACCCTCTTCGCTCCTCTCAAGACCTTCTGCTCTCAAGCTCCCTTGTTCCCTGCTCATTTCCAGGACTTCTCCAGAGGCTCTCCCATCCTCTGGAACTTTCTACCTCAATCTGTCAGACTGTCTCCTACTCTGGCTGCCATTAGGCGATTCCAGAAAACTTATCTCTTCAGGGAAGCCTAGTCCATGAGCTTACCCCCACAGTTATAGCTTTTTTTACCGCTTGCCCCACCCTATTAGATTGCAAGCTCTTATGAGCAGGGACCCTTAACCCTCTTGTATTTTATTGTATTGTAACTGTACTGTCTCCTTTTATATTGTAAAGCGCTGCGTAAACTGTTCGCGATATATAAATCCTGCATAATAATAATACTAAGGGTAACAGGGAGAAATAATGGAAAAGACAGGCATACTTGGGTACAGGGAGTGGTGGGTGGAGTAGTAATATAATAATAATAATAATATATTATAGAAAGGTAATACTGGTACAGAGGAAGTAATAATAGGAAGGATGGTTGTACCAGGGGTGGGGGTAGTAACAATGGGAAGGGTAGCAATACTGAGGGTACTAGGGGAGTAATAATGGGAAGGAAAGTAATACCAGGGGGGTCATAATTAGGACAGTAATACTGGAGGTACCAAGGGAGTAATATTGAGGATGACGGCAATACTGGGGGTAACAGAAGAGTAATAGGAAGGACAGTATTACTAGGGATACTGAGGGAGTAATAATGGAAGGACAGTAATACCGAGGCTACAAAGGATGTGATAATGGGAAGGATGGTAATACTAGTGGTAACAGAAGATTCATTAAAAGGACAGTAATATTAAAGGCAACTGGGAGCAATAATGGAAAAGACAGGAATACTGGGGTACAAGGGGTAAAATTACTGAGGGCAGTGGTGGTCTGTGAAGTAATAATGAGGAAAGTAATATTGGGGTACCAAGGGAGTAATAATAAGTGTTACACAATTGTGGTGCAGCATACGTTGACTTATGTATATACATTGGGGTGACCCAATTGGACCCTCCATTCACCTCTATAGAGCGGCAGATGTAAACGGACTCGTGTCTGCTTACACCCGCCTTTCTGCAATCAGATCTGCTTTAAAAAACAGAAGGGGATCTGTCCCCTTTTGTCTGGGCAGATCAGAGAGCCCTTAGGGTAGAGCGGGCTGCATCTGTGTCTGCTCTACATATGCAGAATGGACACAGACCTGCCATCCACCCGCTATGCTCATTGTGGCCCGCGACCTGTTACCAAGTCGCTAAAGTGGCCCTCGCTCCTCAAAAGGTTGGGCACCCCTGCTATATACTGATAATACATAGCGCCAGCTAGCACACCTATTAGTGCAGTAAACTGCTTGGGCCAACTAGGCCAAAATGAACTATTTAAAGGGCCATTAAATATGGAGTGAGGCTTTACCTGGAAGAAAACAAGGAGGGCCTGTCTACATCAGGTAGGCTCATTGGAAGGAATGGTAGACCTGTGTACACAGGTCTAAAATTTTAGATAAAAAGCACCTTTAAAAGGCCAGTTCCACCTTTGGGACCATGGCTTGATACATTTATATTTAGGGTGTAACATAATACATAGTAGCATTCTCCAGCACCCCCCACCCTTACCATGAATCACTGTGGGGTGCTTCTCCCTGCAGGCACTGAACTTCGCACAGCTTTGTATGGCTCCATCCACACAGTTGTGTCTTGCAATCACAAATAGAGGCTACACCTCCAATCTGCCACCACGGCAGAGGAACTTGTAGATCCCAAAGAAGCACATACGGTGGCATACCAACAGTTGTAGTCCACTTTTTACGTTGTCCAGCCCCATAACTGTAGTTCTGTACTGCAGTAAAGACCTGGGGGGGGGGGGGGGGGGAGTCTGCAGGACCTTGTGCATTGCACCCACCATTCACTAATCATGACTGCAATGCTCTGCAGGATTCAAAGCAATTGTATTAAAGGCACATTATTATTTTTTTTTAACCACTTCACCTCCGGAAGATTTTACCCCCTTCATCACCAGGCCTTTTTTTGCTATTTGGAACAGCGCTACTTTACCTGGCGATTGCACGGTCATGGAATGCTGTACCGAAACAATATTTATATCATTTTTTTCCCCCCACAAATAGAGCTTTCTTGTGGTGGTATTTGATCACCACTGGGTTTTTTATTGTTATTGTGCTATAAAGAAAATGGAACATACATTGAAAAAAATTTCGTTTTTTACTGTTATAAAACATATCCAATAAAAATATAGCTAATAAAATCAAATTTTTTCAGACATGTAGGCCAAAATGTATTCTGCTACATGTCTTTGGTAAAAAAAAAAAAAAAATCCTAATAGAGTGTATATTAATTGGTTTGCGTAAAAGTTATAATGTCTACAAACTATGAGATGCAGTGGGTAAAATAAGTATAGAATATGTGACCATTTTTCTAGGTAAATATTTACACAAACTTTTCACCACGTCAGTAACAACCCATGCAATCCATACATACAAAAAAAAAATTAAATAAATAATTTCAGAAATGAAGCTGTGTAATAAAATGGAATGACACAGGAAAAAAGTATTGAACACGCTAACTGAAATGCATTTAATACTTCGTACAAAATCCTTTGTTAGTAATAACTGTTTCAAGATGTCTCCTATATGGAGAAACTAGCTCAGGTGTGATTTTGGCCCATTCTTCCACACAGTCTTCAAATCTTGAAGGTTCCGTAGGCCTCTTCTATGAACTCTGATCTTTGGTTCTTTCCATAGATTTTCTATTGGATTCAAATCAGGTGATTGGGTGGGCTATTCTAGCAGCTTTATTTTCTTTCTTTGAAACCAATTAAGAGTTTCCTTGGCTTTGTATTTGGGATCATTGTCTTACTGAAATGCCAACCCTCATTTCATCTTCATCATCCTGGTAGATGGCAGCAGATTTTTTATCAAGAATGTTTTGGTACATTTTTTCCTTCTTCCATGACAAAGGTTGCCAGTACCGTATGCTGAAAGACCACCCCACACCATGATGTTCCCATCTCACTGTTGGTATGGGGGTGTTATTGGGGTGATGTGACCTCCAAACATGGTGTGTGTTATGGCATCCAAAGAGTTACATTTTGGTCTCATCTGACCAAACTATATTCTCCCAGTATTTCACAGGCTTGTCTAAATATTGTGCAGCAAACTTTAAGGCTGCATTCACACCTGAGCATTTCAAAAAGTCAGGCGTTTTTACCGCGATTTTGTTCAGGTCACCAATGTAAAAAGCAGAAAAATGCCTATAATCTGCCCCAAAGACGCTTATGTTCTTTTTTGAGCTTAGGGCGTTTTTTTTAGGCGTTTAGCTTCAAGTGACAAAACGCTCAAGTGTGAATGGGATTTTGCTTGTTGGGCGTATTTCAGGGGTCTTTTAGGGCGTTTTATGAAAACGCTCAGGTGTGAATGCAGCCTAAAGAGCTTTAACATGCCTTTTTTCCAGCAATGAAGAGTCTTGCATTGTGAGCGTGCATACAGGCCATGGCAGGTGATTGCATTACTTACTGTTTTCTTTGAAACAATTGTAAATGCTAATTCCAGGTCTTTCTGAAGCTCTCCACAAGTGGTCCTTGGACAACTCTTCTGATAATTATTTTCACTCTTCTGCCAGAAATCTTGTGAGGAGCACCTAGTTGTGGCTCGTTTATAGTGAAATTATGTTCTTTCCCCTTCTGGATTATGGCCCCAACAGTGCTCACTGGAACATTAAGAAGTTTAGAAATCCTTGTGTAACCAATGCCAGTATGTTTTGCAACAATAAGGTTGCAAAGGTCTTGAGAGAGCTCTGTGCTTTTACCCATCATGAGATTTCTTGTGCGACTCCTTGGTAATGAGACACCTTTTTATAGGTCATCAGTTGGGACTGAACCAGCGGATATTTATTTGCACCGACAAGGGGCGGGATTGCTTTCTAATTACTGATAAATTTCAGTTGGTGTCTTGGCTTTCCATGCATTTTTGCACCTCCCTTTCTTCATATGTTCAATACTTTCTCCCTGTGCCATTCCATTCTATTGCACATAACCTAATTTCTGAACTTGTTTTGGTGTCTTTGTGTGTATGGATTGATTGGGTTGTTACCGACATGTGGGGAACATTTCATGTCAATAGCACCTTTAGAAATATATTTACCTGGCGTGTTCAATACTTTGTTATTTTACCTGCTGTCTATACTGGATTTTTTTTTTTTACATATTAGTAATGGCAGTGTTCAGCGACTTATAGCAAGATGACGGGCAATCTGACACCTCCAGTGACACTAATACAGTGGTGAGTGCTAATAATATACACTGACTAGGAAAGGGTTAACATCTGAGACATGCAAGGGGTTAAAAGTTTGCATAATTTTGTAACCAAACTAGTTCAATTATATCTATCTTTAAGTCCTATTATCAAGATTTATATACTTTCAGGGCGGATTTCA
Organism: Lithobates clamitans; assembly: GCA_037952925.1. Taxonomy (NCBI): domain Eukaryota; kingdom Metazoa; phylum Chordata; class Amphibia; order Anura; family Ranidae; genus Lithobates; species Lithobates clamitans. Next base: position 1,263,307 of record JBBGZY010000464.1, read on the forward strand.
CCCTTGCAGAGCTATCTAGTTACATGGCCAGTATTGATCTCCCGGCTATTTCAATAGAAGAGAGAGAAATTCTCAATGCTCCACTTACTTTAATGGAAGTGGAAAATGCGATGGCTAGTTTTCCCAATGCCAAGGCCCCAGGGACCGATGGTCTCCCTATTGAGGCCTATAAAAAAATATAATAAAGAACTGCTTCCCGCTCTTCTTAGCACACTAAATGAGGCTTTTCATATAGGTCGGCTCCCAGACTCTATGGCAGTGATGGAGAACCTTGGCACCCCAGATGTTTTAGAACTACATTTCCCATGATGCTTCTGCACTCTGCAGTGTAGTTGAGCATCATGGGAAATGTAGTTCCAAAACATCTGGGGTGCCAAGTTTAGCCATCACTGCTCTATGGGACAATCTGTAATAGTAGTCATACCCAAAAAGGATAAAAATCTGCTACACCCTGAATCTGAATCTTCTAGACCAAGTTCTCTATTATCTACAGACGTTAAAATTCTTGCGAAGATACTTGTAACTAGACTAAATAAGGTTATTAACAGTAGTATTCATCCAGATCAGGTAGGATTTATGCCCAACAAATGAACCGTATTTAATATCAGACATGCATATTTCAATATGCAGGTTCCAGCCCCGGGCCATTCAAACCGTGCTTTCTTAGCATTAGACGCAATAAAGGCCTTTGATCGTGTCGAATGGCCATATCTGTGGGCCCTTCTTGATAAATTCGGGCTTGGCTCTGCATCGGTTAAGATAAATGTCTTTCAATCTCCTAGTTTCATATTTTTCCGGGGCACTAGGAAAGGGGTGTCCGCTGTCTCCCCTGCTTTTTGCCCTGGCCACAGAGCCTTTGGCATGTCCTATATGGGCCTCTCCTGATGTTACTGGTCTGATTCGGGGATATCACTATATGCAGAAGATCTTCTCTTTGTCATGTCTAATGTCTGTTCATCCCTGCCGGTAGTAATGGAACACGTTAAGTAGTTTGGAAGGTTTTCCGGTTTTGGCAGAAAGTGGGAAAAATCCATGTTGATGCTTTTAGACCCCCCTCCGGATCCACTACCACCTATACCTTCTCATTTTAGGGTTGTATCATCTATAAAATACTTGGGTATAACTATGTCGGACTCCCCACAGTCATATATTGTGGATAATATATTTCCATTACTTATTAGAGTTCAAAAACAGAGTAAAACCTGGACTAAGCTCCCTTTATCGTTAATAGGTGGTATCAATTTGATGAAAATGATATGGATGCCTCAGCTCCCCTATTTTTTACATAATTCCCCAATTTGGATACCTACCCGGATCTTTACTAAGATAAACACTACATTTAGGGGACTAATATGGTGGAACAAACCCCCCCCTCCCCCCCGTATCAAACTGGAGACTTTACAGCATCTCACGAATGGTGGGCTGACCGTTCCTAATCCAAGGCTATATTTTCTCGCCTCCCAATTACAGCATTTTGCTGGATGGGAGTCTGAACAGATATCCTTTACTGCTCAACGATTATTCTCTTTTGCATTTAAGGGTCAGTCTCCACTCTTTGTCCTTGATGGTGCAAGGGGGGTGTCTCGCTTGCTGATATGCCTACTTGTATGTTAATCTGTAAAGTATGGGATACAGTTAAAAAAATGCTAGGTGTCTCATATCCCACTAGATACACTCCCATATGGGAAAATGATAGACTTTCTCAAATTTCGGCTTTTAGAGATGGGCAAAATTAGGAATAACTACTTTAGCTCAGCTATATCAGAACGGTTTACTTAAATCTTTTGAAGATCTGAGGGGAGAGATCTCCATAGAATCCAATTGGTTTTACCAACTCCTTCAATTAAGACATGCTCTACATGCCCAGTTTTCTTCTGCCAAGATATTTTTCCCCTCTATCCCCGTCTTACATAAAATAGTACGGGCAGGGTCAACAAAGGGTCTTACCTCAGTTACTTATAGGGTACCTATTGAACTTCCCCATCCGTTCTCGGGTTGGCTGGGAGACAGATATTGGTCTCATCTCTGAGGAGATTTGGGAAGATGTCCACCGCTCCCAGTCCAGGGTGTCTCTTTCTCCATCACACAGACTGACCCAGATTTTTATTCTCCATAGGGTCTATAGAACTCCGCAGTTTCTCTGTGCAATTGGACTGATATCTGAGCCTGTGCTAGATGTGGTAACAGGTACGCTAATACATCTTTTGTGGCGATGTCCGAAACTTCAAAGATACTGGGTGGAGGCGATTGGTACCTTAAATAGGGTATTGGACATTAACATTCTGGTTGAACCCCTTATCTGTATATTGGGTTACTATGAACTTATACATGATTCTGCATGGCCGGCACGCGCTGGCGAAGTAAAACTACAGTGCGTGGTTGGAAAGTGGTTACTCCAGTTATGTGGGTCCATTGATTACATTTTTGCAAAAGATGACACCCCTTTAAATATGAACTTTTAGTGTTTGTTCACACTTGGTGCACCGAGTAAACGCAGGCTCAACACGCTAAAAATGATTGTACGTGTGACTTAGTCTTTAGCACTCCAGCCTTGTACTGGGCTCCTTGGTTCGAAATCCAGCCAGGACACTACCTGCATGGAGTTTGCACATTTTCCCTGTTATAGGCTAATTGGTCCTAGCATGGGTTTGTGTGTAATGGGAGTAGGGACATTAGAATGTAAGCTCTTTAAGGGCAGAAACTGATGCGAATGTACAGTAAGTAAAGGAAGGATGGCATTCTATAAAGATTTGTAATAAATATATAAAAAAAATAAGAAGAATCTTGAGGAAAATTGCAGGCATCTTGCATTTTTTTAGGCCTCGTTTACACGGTCGTACTTAGGTTGAAAACCTTTCCATGCACCCATTGAAGTGACTGGCCTCAGGTGATACACAGAGAGAAAACAAATCTTATTACATAAGTTGTACCTGTTCATCTGTCGTCTTCTCTACATCCATTCAAAGTCCAGAATTTATAAAACTTGTCTGAGCTTTCAGAACACAGGGGGCAGAGAGCTGAAATTACACACTGCAGAGCTCAGGGAGGTGAGCTCCGAGAGCTGATTGGAGGGAAGAGACACATCCCCCCTCCACACAGGAGCAGGGCTGAGGCGGTCAATTAGATCCCCCCCTCATTTTTATTTCTCTTGGTGCCAGAGAAACGTGAGAGCAGAGGAATAGAGCAGCAGACAAATGTCACTGGGTGCTCTTTATTAAGACAAGGATGTCAAATTGGGAGCAGCAATTGACATGAATGGGGCTGCATACACGTGGATGGCATGGAACACTTGTGAATCTCATGTGGTCAAAACACAGGCCTCATAAGGCGGTACGTTTAAAACTGTATCAAACCCCAACCAAAAAATGTAACATATTGTAGTTTACCAGTCAGTAGATGTGATGGCTGCATTTGTTTTTTTTTTTTCCCCCCCCCCTCTATTTTCACCTGGTGATCTGGCCAGTAACATTCCCCCTGTATTAGAGTTCATGGGCTCTGGATAAAGGGGCACAGCAGCATTGTCAATCTGGGGGGAGGGGAATGCTATGTGTACTAGCCTATTTAGATACACTAAACCCCAGCTAACACAGTATAAAAAGTTACAGCAACAGGTTTTTCTTTTTTCCTTCTGAGATAAAGGTTTTACATAAATAAATAAAAGTTGATCTTTGTAAGCACTTCTACCAGAGTTAAATGGCTTGTCTCTACCCTCTATCGGCAAGAGCGCTGCTTGTTTTGAAAAACAACAGACTTACTGGCTGGATCACCAGATTAAACTAAAAGGAAGGAAATCCTAAAAAAAAAGAAAATGAATGCAGTCATCACATCTAATGGGGCGTATACACGGTCAGACTTTTCAGCTGCAAAAGTCCGACAGCTTTTCTAACGACCGGACTTGCCTACACACGATCACACCAAAGTCCGACGGATTTGTACGTGATGACGTACACCGGACTAAAATAAGGAAGTTGATAGCCAGTAGCCAATAGCTGCCCTAGCGTCGGTTTTTGTCCGTCGGACTAGCGAACAGACAAGCGGATTTCTGGGTCCGGCGGAGTTATGACGTAAAGATTTGAAGCAAGTTCCAAATCTAAAGTCCGTCAGATTTGCGACTGGAAAAGTCCGGGGAAGAAAACACACGATCGGATTGTCCGCCGGATTTGGTCCGTCAGACTTTTGAAGCCAAAAAGTCCGACCGTGTGTACGCCCCATAAGAATCGGTAAGCTGCAATATAACAAATGTTTGCTTTTGGGTTTAATACTGCTTTAGTAAAGTGGAGCTCCACCCAAAAAGGGGAAATTCTGCTTGTTTGCACCCTTCCCCCTTCGCACTTGTTGGGGGGGGGGGGGGGCAGAGAGCTGGTACCTGGTTCTGACCGATACCTGCTCCCACTTCCAGCTCAGATCGGTGCAGCCCTCTGGTTCCATAGGAGATCAAAGAGTTAAAACTCTTTGATCGACCCTATGGCCGAGGACCTCACTTCCGGTCCAGGTTGAAAGCAGAGGTGATCAAATACCACCAAAAGCAAGCGGTATGTTCCGGTACAGCGTCACATGACCGCGCAACTGTCAGTTAAAGAGATGCAGTGCCGCATCACAAAAAAAATGCCCTCGTCATGAAGGGGGGGGGGGGGGGGGGGGGGGCAAATCCTCTCAGGGCTGAAGTGGTTAAAAGTTACAGAGATTTGGGGTCTTTTTGAGCCCAAATCTCATTTAAAAAAAAAAAAAAAGAAAAAAGGACCTGTCATGCCCTATTCCTATTACAAGGGATGTTTACATTCCTTGTATTAGGAATAAAAGTGATTAAAAAAAAAAAAAAAAAAAAAAAAGGGCCCCAATCCTTACCTGCTCACGCGCAGAAGCGCATGCATATTTAAACAGTATGATACACATGAGCTATCGCCACAAACATTAGAGCGAGAGCAATAATGCAAGCACTAGACCACCTCTGTAAACAGGTAACCTGTAAAGGCTTTTAAAGTGTCGCCTATGGAGATTTTTAAGTACTAGTAGTTTGTCACCATTCCACGAGCGTGCACAATTTAATGCGGCGTAATATCATCTTTCACATTATACAAAAACATTGGGGTAACTATTGTGTTTTGTTTTTATCATTAAAGTGTATTTCTTCCAAAAAAAATTAAGTTTGCAAAACCGCTGCGCAAATACCTTGTGACATAAAAAATTGCAGTGATCAACCTTTTATTCCCTAGGGCAGTGATGGAGAACCTTGGCACCCCAGCTGTTTTGGAACTACATTTCCCATGATCTACATCATCTACACTGCAGAGTGCATGAGAATCATGGAAAATGTGATTCCAAAACATCTGGGGTGCCAAGGATCGCCATCACTGCCCTAGGGTCTCTGTTAAAAAAAAAAAAATTAAATTAAAAACTTTTCTTAAAAAAAAAGTATAATATTTGGGGCTTATAATTAATTTTCTAGCAAAAAATACTGATTTAATGTGCCAAAAAAAGCCTGGTCGGCAAGTGGTTAATGATTAGAAAAAACAAACTTTCTTAGAACCTTCTTTTCCTTAGAATATTTGTTAGAAATTTCACCCATCTATGACCAGCTTAAGTAGACAGATGTCCTGTTGAATTATATGCTTTATACTGTCTGGAATTCTCCTTCAAGTTTTTTGATGATCCTCCAGGAAGGTGTTTCACAACCCACAAAAAGTCAGACTTTGGTATGAAAAGTAAAAGACAAGACTTCATATGAAAAAGGATAAAATGTGATACTTCTATTCACACATAAGCTTCATACATGTACATGGCACAACATACATTGAATCAGTATAGCACACGGGGTGGATGTATAAATTAATTACTACCCGTATACCTTACAGAGATCACTTTACGCATGTTTAAAGTGCAAGTTCACCCTGATATAGAGGGAAAAAAAAAAAAAAGGGAAACTATGGTCTTAAAGATACAACACTAGTCAGAAACCTCATGATACATTGAGAACAGTTAACATGTTGATCGACACATTGCTAAAATGCACCAATTCACCTCACTCCCATGTCTAATCTGGTGATCCTGGAACACGCCTGGTGGTAACCATGGAACTAGGTGTCTGAATGTGCTTGGTGAAGGAGGAAGTAGAATAGGAGGTTACACAGAACAGGTTCCAGAGCACTCCTACAGACCCTGTATAAGGGTACATTCACCGCAACGTCTAGTGTGGTAACCATGGAACTAGGTGTCTGAATGTGCTTGGTGAAGGAGGAAGTAGAATAGGAGGTTACACAGAACAGGTTCCAGAGCACTCCTACAGACCCTGTATAAGGGTACATTCACCGCAACGTCTAGTGTGCAGGGGGATGGGAGCTTTTCCGATGCGCCGATCACTGTTTTTTTTTTTTTTTTTTTAATTAATTAATTTTATTGAAATGTTCAGCGATATTTCATTAAAGCAGAACTTCACCCCTAAAAGAGAAGTTCTACTTTTCTGCCTGCCCCGTCCCTCTCCCATTTAACTTGGGGGGGGGTTCCTGGTTTTGACAGGTACTGCTCCCACTCCCATCCAATTTTACCTAGGAGATTCAAGCAGAAGCTGGCCATCTTCTTGGGAAAAATCATAAATCCCAGGAGGCTGCTGGACCATTCACAGGACACAGCACGGCTTGTGCAGTGGGGAGGTTGGCTGTGAAGTGGCAGCTGGCTTCCCACAGTCAAAATGCAGCACTGGGGAGCTGAAGACTGGTGTAGAACTGGGCCAGATGAGGACAGTGCTGGATCGCTTAACAGGTAAGTGTCCTTTTGTTAAAATTCTGCAACTACAGTAGTTGTTGCTGCTGAGTTAAAATTTTTATTTTGGGGGAGGGGTGCTGAAAAATCTTTTTAAGCTCCATTAGCTGTGCAAGGTGGTAGATTGCCCCGCACTGTGATAGATAGATATACAGTGGGGAACGAAAGTTTGGGCACCCCAGGTAAAAATGTATTAATGTGCATAACGAAGCCAAGGAAAGATGGACAAATCTCCAAATGGCATCAAATTACAGATTAGACATTCTTATAATATGTCAAAAAAAGTTAGATTTTATTTCCATCATTTACACTTTCAAAATTACAGAAAACAGAAAAATGGCGTCTGCAAAAGTTTGGGCACCCTGCAGAATTTATAGCATGCACTGCCCCCTTTGCAAAACTGAGACCTGCCAGTGTCATGGATTGTTCTCAATCATTGTCTGGGAAGACCAGGTGATGTCAATCTCAAAGGTTTTAAATGGCCAGACTCATCTGACCTTGCCCCAACAATCAGCACCATGGGTTCTTCTAAGCAGTTGTCTAGAAAACTGAAACTAGTTGACGCTCACAAAGCTGGAGAAGGCTATAAGGAGATAGCAAAGCGTTTTCAGATGTCAATATCCTCTGTTCGGAATGTAATTAAGAAATGGCAGTCATCAGGAACAGTGGAAGTTAAAGCAAGATCTGAAAGACCAAGAAAAATATCAGACAGAACAGCTCGCAGGATTGTGAGAAAAGCAATTCAAAACCCACGTTTGACTGCACGATCCCTCCAGAAAGATCTGGCAGACACTGGAGTTGTGGTACACTATTCCACTATAAAGAGATACTTGTACAAATATAGTCTTCATGGAAGAGTCATCAGAAGAAAACCTTCTACGTCCTCACCACAAAAATCAATGTATGAACTTTGCAAATGAACATATAGACAAGCCTGAGGCATTTTGGAAACAAGTTCTGTGGACCGATGAGGTTAAAATAGAACTTTTTGGCCAGAATGAGCAAAGGTACATTTGGAGAAGAAAGGGCACAGAATTTAATGAAAACAACCTCTGTCCAACTGTTAAGCATGGGGGTGGATCAATCATGTTTTGGGGTTGTATTGCAGCCAGTGGCACAGGGAACATTTCACGAGTAGAAGGAAAAATGGATTCAATAAAATTTCAGATGGTAGCTTGATGCCATCTGTGAAAAAGCTGAAGTTAAAGAGAGGATGGCTTCTACAAATGGATAATGATCCTAAATACACCTCAAAATCCACGGGGGATTACATCAAGAGGCCTTCACAATCTCCTGACCTCAACATTATTGAAAATCTATGGATAGACCTTAAAAGAGCAGTGCATGACAGACAGCCCAGAAATCTCAAAGAACTGGAAGACTTTTGTAAGGAAGAAATGGGCAAAGATACCTCAAACAAGAATTGAAAGACTCTTGGCTGGCTACAAAAAGCGTTTACAAGCTGTGATACTTGCCAAAGGGGGCAGTACAAGATATTAACTCTGCAGGGTGCCCAAACTTTTGCAGATGCCATTTTTTGTTTTCTGTAATTTTGAAAGTGTAAATGATGGAAATAAAATCTAACTTTTTTTGACATATTATAAGAATGTCTAATCTGTAATTTGATGCCATTTGGAGATTTTTCCATCTTTCGATCCCCACTGTATATATCTATCTCTATCTAACGGACGGAGTGGGGCCTTATGTCTAAGTTTTGCCTAAGGCCTCACAAAGCCTAGAGCTGCCTCTGGATAAATGAGGTGCCTGTCTCTTGCAAATAATTTACAAACTTCTACATGTTCTACAATAATAGAAATACAGAACAAACAGTACAGGAAATGGTACAAAAATAACACAAGTGCTCACTTCAAATAAACCATAGTTTCCCTTTAAATTGCCCAAAAAAGTCCTTCAGTTGGTTTAAAAGGGGATAGGGCTTTGTGCTGTATTTATACACAAAAAAATAAATAGCTATTTGTCCAGCAAAACTGCTGGTACATTTTGTGCAGTGCGAATGGGGCAAAATTGTTGTTAAAGTGGAGTTCCACCCAAAAGTGAAACTTTGGCTTTAAGCACTCCTCACCCCCTTACATGTGACATTTGGCATGTCATTTTTTTTGGGGGGAGGGGTGTCTAGTTTTGAGTGGGACTTCCTGCTTCCGCCTACGGCCACCTAGGCGGTGACTCCTTCTCAGGCAATCTTCTGGGACATGTCACAGGTCCCAGAAGATTGCCTGTCCACTCGGAGAGCGCAGTAAGACTCGCGCATCTGTCATGACAGCCCTCAGTTTCAATTGAGGCGCCACGGAGAGGAGGGGGAGAGGAGCGAGGCTTCCATGCGGCCGCATCTCTGGACCGTGGGACAGGTGAGTGTCTGCTTATGAAGTCAGCAGCTACACTTTTTGTAGCTGATGACTTTTAATAAAATGAAAAAAGCCTGGAACTCCGCTTTAAGGAACATAACACATTAGGGCCACTAGATGGAGCGGAGGACTAAAGGAATAAAAATAATCATCAGCTCCAACTAATGGCTATAAAAGGTGGTGTTTTTTGTTGAGGAAAGAAGAAGAAACATTTGCACAGAATAAATGTACCAGCAGTTTTGCTGGATGAATAGCTAAGCATTTTTTTTTTTTTATTAAGAACTCCTTTGTGTTCAAAAAATAATAATTTCTATGCATTGCTTCTCATGAATCTGCTGTATGCTGCAATGTGCATGAGTAGCAGCTACAGAGAGGTTGTGGCGATTCCAATAGCCACTTGGATATGTATACACATGAGGTCCCCCAAAATCAGAAAAAGTAGGCGGGGCCAGACGGAATTGGCAATAAAAAAAAAAACCAGGATGAGGATCAAAAAAACATGAACATGATGGAAGTTGAACAAAATAATTTTTACCTTAGAGATGAAGATGCACTTTAAAAACACTCAGAAGTTTGTCAGATAAGAAAAGTTGAAGCCATACTAAAAAAAAAAAAAAAAAAAAAAAAGACCTGACAACTCTGGAATGATATGTCTCGTTTTAGGCCTCTTGCACACGTGTTTGAGCATCTACTGTTTCAGAGGCTTTTTTTTTTTTATGTATTTGCACGCAATTTCGCACACGCATGCGAAAAGAACGTATTCTCGCGCTTTTATTCTGCACAGTAGGTAAATGGCCATTTGCGTGCACGAGGCGTAAATTACTGACCAAAAATGCAGATTTTTCTATTTTTACTGAAGAATACACGGCGCCTGCTTACGCGCCTGTGTGCAAAGGCACATTACAATTAAAAGGGCTGTATTTTAGATATTAAAAAAAGCTGTACTGAGCTTTTTCAAGCTGCAGTGTGTAAGAGGCCATAGATTTATACTAGAATTATATTTACACAGATGAGTAACTGGCTTCTTGTTCAGTTAAAAAAAAATAATGGAGATTTCACATTTAACAATCGCATTTATAAAGCTATAAGTAACAACTGAATACTAAACAGAGTCCATTTCTGCAGCTAGCAATAGTATTCACAGATCACACTACAGCCGGGAGGGGATTCACAATACGTTTCCAGTCATAGAAAGGCAAAGCCAACATGAACCAGTAGTTACTGGGAATCTGTCAGGATAAAAAAAAAAAGGGGGACCCCCACTGCTGACGTTTTTGTTTCTCAGCACTATATATCAGTTCATACCTATGCAACTATTTTAATACATTTTATTTTAGTTTTAATGTGTTATCGGATGTTGTGGATGCTGTATTCTATTCTCGCCATAGCCCTGATGAAAGGGGCGTCTGACCACCAAAACGTGTTGGAAAGTTCCCAACAATAAATAAAATGGACAATCTATTGACTCTTCGTTTTGGTGTTTCTACGTATTTTTTTTTTTGGCTTGTTGCTTTTTTCTTTGCTTTCTTAATCACTAACCCAGAACAATGCTGATAGGTCTATGCATGTTCCAGGTCAAAGACTCCATGCTGAAGGATAAAAGCAAAGAGCCCTGAGATGAGCCGTCCCACTCCCATACTTCTATTCTGACAGATTCCCTTTAAAACCAAAGTATCAGTGGGGTGAGGACACACTAGTGTACCGTTAGCGGTTTTTATTTTTAGCTGGGTGATTACGTCATTAAAGTCCAAAGATGATCACAGAAATTACAATGCTATCCTGCAGGAAAAGCAAGTTGGCAATGTAAACATTGCACCTCATCCCATCCTTTTGCTGTCCTCAGATTTTACTCAGTCATCTGCATTCATCCTCAAAGACATTAGGGGGTTGATTTATCAAAACTGAATAGTGCACAATCTGGTGCAAACTCTGCATTGAAAACAATCAGCTTCCAGCTTTTTTTTTGTCAAGGCTTAATTGAACAATCTGAAGAAGCCGATTGACTTCCATGCACAACTGCACCAGATTTTTCACTCTCCACTTTTAGTAAATCCACCCCTAGAAGTCGATAGTTAAATGGAAAACTTTTCCTTTACACATTAAAGAGTTGATTCGTCTTTCAGAAAAAATGAAAAAAGGCGAACACTGTACACTCTTCCCACATACCTGGTCCCCGCTGTACTTACCTCTGTGGGTGCTGAGCTGTCAGTGCCCATGCAGCCAGTGTAGCGGTCCAGGGATTTGAAATCCCCGCTCTTCTCCCTCTCCTTTCTGTAGGGCTTCCAGAACAGACTGATAGGCCAGTGCCGACAGAGCGTCGCTCCGATCCACCCTGTAGAAAGAAGGGGGAGAGGAATGGGGAATTGAAATCCCCTGACCACTGGCTGCGTGGGTACTGACTGCTCATCACCCACAGAGGTAAGTACAGTGGGGACTTGGGTTGTTTTGGGTTGGATGTAGGGCTTTTTCATTTTTTTTGAAAAGATGAACATTAAAGTTAACAGGCCATAGTCAGAGAAAGCAAGTCCAAAGGGATGCTTAGATTGCTTTTCCCCAATGTCCTTCTCCCTGAAATGTAGTGTATGTCTAAACAAAAAAAAAAAAAACCCCACACACACACGTAGTACATCTCTGCAAAACATACACATTTCTCCATGTTTTGTCTCCAAAAACTACCAGAAGCACTGAACATTCTTGAGCTGAAAACGCTGCCTTTGCTGAACTGTTTTTCCAAGCATTTTCCTCTGCTGGACTACAGAACAGCTCCCTCCTTTACCTTCTCTTCATAACAAGAGGTGTTCTGTAGTCAAGCAGTGGAAAACTCCAGCAAGGCCTACAACACTGGTTGGGAAGTCGGTGCAGCAGAGGCAGCATTGTCAGCTCACTACGGGAAATTTGAATCCAACTGGCTTTGTGGAAGATCACTGGGAATTCTTATAGCAGCCCTTTTAAAAGAGGCAAAACACGGGGTAACATGAATGTATTGCAGAGGTACTGTGTGTGGTTTTTAAGGAAACCAGCATTTTTTTCTAGGTTACTATTTAGAACTCCAAGTTCCTCTCGAAGGACTATAAGAAAATACAAAACCTGTCTTTTGTGTATATCTATACACGTATATGCTCCTGACAGAAAATATAAATATAAAGGCTGTCAGGAGCAGGGCCCTCCTAACCCTCTTGTATTGATATTGAATTGTATTGTCACTGTACTTGTCTCCTATTTTGTAAACTGCTGCACAAACTGTAGGCATTCTTTAAATCATGTATAACAAAACCTCCCTGATGGGCAACACATATTTGCATCAATTTTTGCTCTTGAAACGCTCTGCGGACCACACCTGACACTTCTGTGTTTAATGGTTAGTGGGTCACCTCCTGGGAGCTTTGGCTTCTCCTGTTGACCCCTACATCACTACTGTGTTCTGTAGTGAAGGAAAGGTGGTGGTGGTGGTGGGGGGGACCACAGCACCCAGCCAAGTTTCAATGCACTGCCTGCCAAAGGGGCAATTCTACAGCTCTCTCTATTACAGAGGACTGCTGTTGAGTGTTCTACATTCTTCACCTGGTGACAGGGTCCCTTTTAGCACAGCTTTCTTGGAAAGAGTAGACAGCTGCATTATACCTCTCAAAGTCTGTGCACAATTTCACAGCACATTGCTGAACTCAAGGACAAGTCCTCCTGCCCATATATTAAAGCAGACGTCCAGTCTTGTACAGGCTTCTCTCCTGTACTGATCTTGCTAACTCTGATTTCACTGCACATTGTGAGCTTTTCACACTATGCATTAGAAGCTGCATCAAGTCAGATAAAATCTGCCTAATTTCCTGGCTGGAGGATGTCCATCAATATGGGATGGCTTACACCTGAGAGTCCTCAAAGAACTCAGTTGGGTAATAGCCAGACTACCATTTCTAATTTTTATGTACAGCATACTGACAGGAATGGTACCAGCTGATTGGCGAAAAGCCCACTTGGTACCAATATTCAAAAAAATGGGCGAGATATATTCCTGGAAACTACAGGCCAGTCAGTCTAACATCGATAGCATGTAAACTATTGGAGGGGATGATAAGGGACTATATCCAAGATTTTGCTGATGAATACAGTATCATTAGTAGTAATCAGCATGGATTTACAAATGGTCGCTCATGCCAAACCAATCTGTTGCACACCCACACAGGTTGAACTGAATGCACACTAGTGTCTTTATTCAACCTTACCAACTATGTAACTGTAATTATCTAGTCGCCCCCAGCCTGACTGTCCCATCCCATTTTTTTCAATGAATTCTAATTCTTTCAACCATAGAGGCTCAGCATTAAATGTGGGCATTACATGGGGCAATCTGCATGCAAATCTAGCTTGCCTAGGAACCCCCACTCCACCAGAATGGCATCTGCACAAAAACCAGCCCACTGCTTGCATCAGGGCTGAGGCCTCTTGAGAGGAGCATCGATGCCAGGTGCTGTGATGTTTTCATGAATCTATGTACACCACCCTGCAGGCCCCTTCCACCAGTCATGATCTTCATCCTTTACAAAGAGAAGCACTGAGAGTCAGTGATGACATCACTGGGAGGAAATTAATGTAATGAAATAAAATAACAGTAAGATTTTATTTGAAAGCGTCATTAGTTTGTTGATGATGGGGGAGAGAGGAATGAGGGAAGGCAAAATTGAAGCATATTTTCAGCTTCAACCATCCCAACTCGTAACAAAAGTAAAAAAAAAAAAAAAAAAAAAAAACAGCTTTAGATATATTTTGAGTTCCTTCCGTTTTCATTCTTGCAACAGCAGGGAGTAACAATGGAAGTTTTATACAACATGGAACGCTAAAAGATTTTCCTTTTTTCTGGTAAGCAGACTTCAGCTCTAATGTTAGAAGAGTCATCGCAAACTACAGCACTCGGGGGATTCTTGGTATCATTTTGCTCACTGCTTGAGCATATATATGCATTAATCTATAAATAATGCAATAGGACAGGTTTAAGATATAATGCATATTTACCATTTTCGTCATGAATAAATATAAAGACAAAAGCATCAGTTTATAAATTTGCTTTTCTAATATTTCAGCTACACTGGAACCCCAGTGTGTCCTCACCCAAACTCAAGTAATCATTGTTAAACAAAACAAAAAAAATGACGGTCACAACATGAAACATACAGTATATTGTACATGTACATATTTAAAAAAGAAAATAAGTTATTGGCAACTATTTCTCGTGGTTGATATCAGAATCCACCCACAGACACCTTTAATAAAAGAAAAAAAATGCATCTGCGGATCCCACACTGAGCAACACTATTAAATTACATATAATACCACTTGACCGCACTTGGTACCTCCAAGTGTACCCTGTCCAAAAATAAAACAATGGGTTTAGATACACCCTTCATTCAAGCACGGGGAAGAAGGCTTTAAATAAAATACAAAGAATAACCTACCAAATAGAAGAGAAAAAAAAAGAAAACCGGCATGCTACGCTTTCCCACCACCGAATCTGGGCGAACCAACCTAGAGTAGAAAAATTAGCACCAGACGAAGAGAGACAATGGCAAAAAGAGGGAGCAGATTGGAAAACAAGCTGGGGAGGGGTAGAGGGGAGTGTCCCTGATTTACAGACGGAATCATGTTTAACACAGATTATTTCAATAAAACCAAGCATTAAAAAAAAAAAGGTACAGCTTATTTACATAATAACATTGCTATGGAACACGTCGTGCATTTGCTGCGTTCTAGTGTCTCTGGAGTTGCCCCAGTGTTTTGTAGTCTAAGGCTGCACTGCAAGACTTGGGCACAATTCACATTTAAATTATATGCAAAACTGTGTGCAAAATGAAGGCTGAGATTTGTACCATGGTATGCAATGGAGCGGTTCTCATCTATGCAGTTCTGGTGGCATTGACTATTATTATGCAATGATCACCATCTTTGCCTTTAGCTTTTCATGTATTTAACTGCATTACAAATGTAAACCGATAGAACCCCATATAGAAAACAACTTCCCAAATCATACGCATCTCCTGATTTCTGTAGTTCGTGTCTTTGGAGGACAAAGGATTGGTGACCTCACATGACCAGGAAGTCCAAGCCGTCTTAGTAGGTCACAGAAATTTGCTTTAAAAGGTGCAGTACACATAGGGCTCTCAACTCCACATGTACAAGAAACTTTCACCTACTTTGTACAGATGAAGGAAGACTGATTTAGAAAGAATTTTAAATGCGCCGCCCAAAACCAAATTTATGTTTAACTGGTTGTCATTAGGCTAAAAAAGGACATCTTTGCTGGTTAAAGCAGAACTAAACTCCCAATCAACATGAACCATTTTTAATCCTTATGTTGCTATCAATAGTAAATAGATAGAACAGTATATTCTATTTATGTGTTTTACTTTTTTTTTTTTTTTTACTACAAATTTCTTCACTTGCTTCCCGGTTTCTGGCCTAGGCCCAAATGTTCTGATACATCCCAGAGGTCTTCTTCATGGACACTTTTTTTTATCTGGAGGGGGGGCTCTCTCAGCTAAGCACACCCTCGTGCCTGCATGCCTGAGCTAAGGGCAGATAGATTACAAGAAGTAAATGCTACATGAATCAACCTCCCTTACACAAGATGGGCACGGCCAGGAATTCCAGGGGCATGTTTTTCAAAGTGATTTCTCAGAAGAAAAAAAAAAGAAAAAAAAAAAAGAATGGAAACATGAATGGATGGGCAAGTTTGTGTTGAATATTAAAAATGTATTAAATATCAATTGTGCTGATCAGATACTGTTCAGTTCAACTTTAAGCAGCTTTTATATTGGCTGTCCACTTTTCTGGCATGTTTGACATAATAAAACAATGCAGTGAAATAATCAAGTGATTTTTGATACTTTTTCTGCTCACTCATCTCAGTCACAACTTCCTACAGTTATGTACAGACCGTCTGTTAAAGTGGAAGTAAACCCATCGATTTAATTGTTTCAAAAAACAGTTACATTCCCGGCATGCCAGAAATGCCAACTGTCAAACCATCCAATGGCTTGTGTCAACTGATCACATGTGCAGCATCATGACAGTTGAAGGTTAAACCGAGGCCAAGATGGCAGCTTCCTTGGCTAAAAAACGATAGGAGGGTTTACTTCCACTTTAAAGGTCCTTTTTGCATCTCTAACCTTTTGACCTATTTTACTAAATTCATTCTGACAAACTGATCATGGGCCACTATAATGGACCAATGTGAACAACACCTCTGGCCATGCGTGGGCTTGCATTTTGTCAATTCTGCTGCATGATTAAAGATCTGTAGGTCACGACGACGGCGGCTGACCCGGTTACAGAACTCGAAAAGAATTCTTCCTTTGATTCTCAAAGTGTTGCACTTGTTTGAAAAGGTATGTCCAGCCAGTGTTGGACAGAACGAGGAAGAAGGATTAGATTCCCTGTCAATTTTTACTGCTATCCAGGGTCAGTCAGATACATTTACTCCCCAGCTGACATTTTACCAGACAGGAAGTGAGGGGAACTCTCCAACAGCAGCACAGACAGAAATAAAATTACTTTTCTTTAGTAGAGTATGGGAAGGGTAGACCCCCCCGGTCAGATTTTACTTTACTTCCTGTCTGATAAAACCATCGTCAGCAGGACAGGAAGTGAGAAACAATCTCTCTCCAAAGGTGCTCCGGGTAGCATTTTAAAAACTTGATATCACTTCTAGTCCTTCAGCACTCCATCCAAAACCAGAAAAAAAAAAGTGTTCTGGCTAACAGCGTAGTGGGAAATATCTGACTTCCACTCTATGCCAATTCTCATAGCTTGCCCTGAACACTAGCGATGATTCGATTTTTGGCACCACAGACATCCACCAAAGTAGAGCATAGGTCCACCATTATGGTGAGAAGATCCATTTCTCACTTAACGTAAATTATTTAAGAACTTGGATGAACAACGGGAAAGAAAATGTGATCATTTTAAAGCGTCGCCTATGGGGATTTTTCAGTACTGAAGTTTGGCGCCATTCCACGAGCGTGTGCAATTTTTAAGCATGACATGTTGGGTATCTATTTACTCGGCGTAACTTCATCTTTCACATTGTGCAAAAAAAAAATTGGGCTAACTTTCATGTCTTGCTTTTTTTTAAAAGCATAAAACAGTTTTTTTCTTTCCCCAAAAAAAAACTTGTTCAAAAAATTGCTGCGTAAAATACTGTGCGAGATAAAAAGTTGCAACGACTGCCATTGTATTCTCTAGGGTCTTTGCTAAAAAAAAACAACATATATAATGTTTTGGGGTTCTATGTAATTTTCTACCAAAAAAAATTATGAACTTTATATGTAGGAGAGAAATGTAAAGAATTGGCCTGGGTGGGAAGTGGTTAAAAGTTGATTATTTCAATGTTTTACAATATCACATTTGCCAGAAAAGAAAAGTGGAATAAGTAATCTTAGATCTTCCTGTCACTGAATGTCCCTGTAGACGGGTTGAAATTTAAGCAACTCCTGCTGAATCGGATGAAAATCAAAGCACCGATGTCCTTGAAAGCACTAACTTTACAAACGTAGATGCAAAAATCGACTGAACCAGGTGGAAACTGGTCAGCCGGATAGGGACTAGATCCAATCAGATGCAGTCATTGTTCAGTAAAGCTACTGCACTTAGACTGCTCGAATGCAACAGCCAATATTGGGTTTCTTACATCTAAGCTGTTATTAATGTGGATTGGAAAAATCAACTGCTTTTCTCTAATTCAGGCTAAACAAGAAAGAAAAAAAGAAAAAGAAAAATTGAGGTACTGTATGTGGTGACCTTTACAATACAGATGACAGGTATAAAAGTTTAATTTGCCTGTCAGCAGAGGTAGCCAATACACTAAGTATGTAACAGATCAGGATAAAGCAGCCAGTAACACATATAGTCTTCTGTATCCAGTTATCCATTTCCCCTACTACACAATTACACAGACCCCCTTTGGGATTTGTTCTGGTGTCAAACTTCCTTTCTTATGCATTCAAAATGTATAAAGCAGTGAAAGGGGTTCTGCTGAACTCTCAGATGATCGCACCTGCTTATATCTACAGGAAACCTATAGGATTGCACTTGTGTGTTCAACTGTGATTGGCTTGATGTAAATAATCTTATCATATGTGTACATTTTAAAAACCCTTGTTTTTAGGTTTAGTGGTTGAATTTTACAAGCACAGGGGGTCAGATAAATATACTTAACCATATAAAAGGTTGTGTCTTCTGTTAATTCTGTTATAACTGATCACCTGTGCAAACTGCAGATCAAAACACCAAGATGGCAGGATAGGAAGGTTTAGTTCCACTTTAGCCATTCGCAAAACAAATCATCCTATATAAAAGTCTAGCAGTACCTGTACTGTGATGAGCAGGAAATACCCTGATTATATTTTACACAAAAAGGTTTGTTAAAAAACAGGTCATGATAAGATACTCTCAGTGTTCTGCATGTACAGGTAGGCAGATCGCTACAAAACGTACAAGAGCTCATGAAAGTGAAGTGGGGACAAGCCCCAAAAGACCAGCTGGACTTCCGGCACAGAGCTCCTATGGTTGGGGTTTATTTAGTCATCACTTCAACGGCTGTCCTGTTGCTCTTGGCCATTAAACCCACCCTTCGCTCTAGGTCTCGTTTCTGATAGTATACAAGTGTCTATACTATCAGACGACGGCAGAGAAGGGAACCACCTAGGGGGCACAACCGGATTAAAAAAATAAAATAAATTTAGACCTCCTGACTATAGCATGATACAAATACCACAATGTGCTGAAGACTCACTCATTTAGCTTCTGTGCCATGACCTTCACCTGGATAATAGACACAGCCTGACTCCAGTTACATCTCATGTGCATAAGAGCAGGTAAAAAAAAAAATTAAAACGTAATCCGAACATAAATAGAGACGATGGGAAAGGGGCAGGCTGGTCCAGGAACATTCAATTGGTCTAATATTTACAATAAAGCAGTCCTGTCATGTTCTCCAGCGGCCCGTTAAAAGAAAGAAAAGTGGACTGTTGGTTTTTAGAGACCCAGCGGGCCAACGCTGTTCTGGGTGGTGATGGACAAAGTTCCAGAAGGTGATTCTTACACAACTTCTGTAGACTGCAAGCCGATTTTCTCTTCCTCCTCTAGTCAGTCCGTGTTGGGTTTTCTGAGGGAAAACGGTAAGATGTTGAAGTGTTTACTTAGCTGGTTAACCTGTAAGAGAAGAAAAAAAAAAAACAGATGGTGAGCCATGAGTCAGTTTGTAAAACCATCAGAGAGATTTAAAGGAGGTCAGTTTTGCATTGGTGTATGTCCATAACACAGGCAGGATATTCACAGAATCTAGATTACAGGCTGCTACCTTCAGGTGATTTGACACTGGCCAAGCTTTTGGACATGCCCCCTTGGGTGTACCTTTATAACCCTAACCTTACTTTGTTAGATTTAGGTTTTTTTTAGCAAGCAATGCAGAACAACTTGGGAACAGAGGAGAGGATGGCCTGTGTCCTGAACTGTACTATATGTATGGAATGTACAGGCAAGTCAAAAATGGGCCTAACAAAACAGACAAGGGTCAAGGACCCAACTCAGTGCTGAAGGCTGCATCCGCAGAGGCCTGGACATCCACCCGGTAGAACCTGGAGAAGGCATGAATTGAAAACCAAGTGGAGGCCTTACTAAGTTAAGCAACAGACACTTCATTTACTTATATTGAATAACCCATGCTGACGGTGGTAAAAAAACCTGCACTGAATAGAGCCTATACCTGGTGACTTTCAAAAAAAACTTAACAGTGCATAGGTTGCTGAATTTTTGCTTTGAAGATGAAGCCTGAAGAGAACAGATGGTGCACCTTGCATTTAGAGGAGGTAGACGGCCCTGAAGAGGGTTTTTCGAGTTTTCTGCTGTGGAAGGAGGACCTTTATCCTGTGACTTCCTTTATGAACTTGTCACAAGCATCATTAAAGAGATGCCGTTTACAGGCAGCTTCAGCCGACCAGTCTTCACAGTCTTTATAAAAAGTCTGTGCATATGGACAGAAATGAGAGCCATTAGGGAAATCTGTGTCATGGACTTTTAAAGCATCAAACACAGAAGAGTAAGGCAGAAGGTAGTGTTGGTCAGTGTTCCAACAAGAGTTTGCGTCTGGAAGACAGAATTCTGTTGATTGTTAGTTCAATTAGGTGCAGTTTGACAAACAGAAATTGCAGCAATAGGTGCTTTTAGGGCTGGATCTGCAAGAGTAAAAAGATTTAGGAGTATCTCAAATGTTTATAGCCATTGCTATAAGTGAGGGTACTGCCCTGTAGGGAACAGAGAAGGGTACAGAAGTAGTGTAAGAATGTTCAAATGTGCAAGTAGTGAAGATATTAAGTCTCATACTTGCTATAAGGCTACAGTAATGTTCTGATAATAGGCAGAACCTGTCTTACCTTTCCATGTCACTGATTGCTGTGTGGGTCCAGGCTTCGCCCACTACAATTGGTGTAACCCACTGAGGGGTCTGGGAACCATAGTAATGGGCCTGAATAACACCTGCAGCTAGCTACATGCATTGCACTCAGTATCCAGGTGAGCAACCAAGCAGAAACAGGCTATCCCCACAGCATGGGGTCTGGGTACTAGACCCTAAGGTATCATCGAGGTTGCACCGATGCGGTGCTTTGCTTCTATTGTTATAGTAGAAGGTTATGAAGAGTTGATTGAAGGATTCAGAATAAAAGTACTAGTTAAGCATAGAAACTTCTCAATAAGGGAGGAGAGGTCCAGCAACTAAGAACTTTAGCAAAAAAACAGATCTTATGAAGTGGGCTAGAGAAGGTGTGTCCAAAAGCTTTGTCGGTGTCCAATCACATGAAGGTAGCAGCCTATAACCCAGGGTCTATGGATATCCATCCTGGGTCCTGTATTGTACAATTAAGATAACATATGTGCAGTACATTGCTGCAATACATGTACATTTGGCCATGCATTATCACTTTAAAATAGCCGGCCTGCACAGTGTGTAGAGACAGAGCTCTTGAAAAAAGTAGATCTAAATGGGTGCCTACATCAAAATGAACAGACCGAAGGGGCACCCTACCGCTACGGTCCCTGCAAGAATTTTACCAATTCTGTGGTCACATCACAGGGGATTAATAAAAATGGTTTCTCACAACAGAAAAATGTACAAGACAAAATTCATGCTAGGACAAAGGGGGGAAAGGCAAATTTGGAGGAAAATGTAGGTTATTCCTATAGATTACCTTGGTATGAAAGAAAATGTTCTTCTGTCCAAAAGGATCCATATATAGCTCTGTTGCACCATACCATTACCAAGCATGTAGAAAGGGGAAGTAAGGCAGCGCTGATCTAAACATTATTTTACACACCCCGTTTGTCAGTTATCCTTGTAGTGTATAAAATAACCTAAAATGAATCCTAAAAAAAAGTGCAACAAATACAGTACAGTGCAAAATGAGACCCCTTTCACACAGACGGTTTTCAGGCGATTTAGCACTAGAAATAGCGCCTGTAAACCGCACCCCATTCATTGCAGTGTGTCTTTTCACATTGGGGCGGTGCGCTTGCAGGACGTTAGGAAAGGTCCTGCAAGCAGCATCTTTGGGATCGCTGTATACAGCGCTCCCAAAATGCCCTCCCCATTGAAATGATAGGCATATTTTCTGGTTGGGAGACACAGCCTCCCTACTTCCTGCTGTGTGCTGGCTTTCACTGTGGAGCATGCTCCATTTGAGATGTTAGTGGTGCACACAAATTGAGGAAGTTTATTTTTGTGATGTCACGAAGGCTCAGAGCGAGGTGTGGTTGTATTAGAGATCCATATAGTGAAAGAGATGAGCGAGGCTTGGACAGCGACCGGATGTATTTATAGGGATGACAGGAAGAGACACCTATGCCTGGAAGAAGTTCTATTGTAACGAAATGGGTTAGGTAAAAAGGTTTATCTCCTGTCATCGCATTTGGATTGAACCAACGTCCTTGTCTTTGGACCGAGGAAGATAGCATGCCATTACATGGGTACAATGCGTTACCTAAATAAAGACGATTTTTAAGGATTTTACACTATTGGCGTTTATCTTTATATTGACACATCCTACTGGACATCTTGCGTCAGCAGCGGAAGTGTACCGTTTAGAGGTGACTGCTGGACGATTCCTCTTGTTCTTTGATGTGGAACAGCAAGCTTGGATGGAACATATAAGATACACAAGCCTTATTTGACCCTCACAATAGGTGGCCAATACGCTCTGGTAAGAGTACATCCTTTATTGTGGTGGTTATCACAAGGTGGAGGAATTGAATGAACAATCGTTCATGCACTTTTTATCAAAGTGAAGTCATTACACTGATGTCAGTTGGAAGACTCATCGTTTTACATTTATATTTTTGTTTAGCGCAACACTTTTGCTGTACATCTATTGAAATGAATGTCCAGCAACTCAGGCGCTTTTAACTCCTTCTTCGGCCACTAGTGGGGGTTAAAAGTGCCCCACTAGCGGCTGAAAAGCGCTGCTAAAATGAGCGATGCTTTACCGCTAATGCTCCAGCGGCCCCAGTGTGAAAGGGGTCTAAAATGCAAAAACAGCTCAAAATCAATGACAATATGCGATATATACAGTAAATTTCATGAAAAATCTAGTCCATAAATGAAGCGATCCAAAAATTTATAATCATCCAAAAATGATAAAATATTGCAAATGCGAGCGTGATCCTAGTTGGTGTGCTGGCGGGGCAGGGACGCTAACGTCAGAATGCCAACTGTGATCGCACTCGCGGCTCTCATTTGAATGCAGCGGCCGGAGACGATTCAAAACACTCAGTTCCTTTTTTCCCTAGTGTCGGGTCTGACGCTTATAAAATGTGAGTGGATTATTTTAGTATTTGTTCTAATAAAGTCTTTTAAAACAATATACTATTGGAGCCTCCTGTATGTATGTAGATACATATACGTAATATATATATATATAGTTAGTATGTATATATATATATATATATATATATATATATATATATATATATATATGTATATATATATGTATGTATGTATGTATGTATGTATGTATGTATGTATGTATGTATGTATGTATGTATGTATGTATGTATGTATATATATATATATATATATATATATATATATATATATATATATATATATATATATATACATACATACATATACACACACACACACACACACACACACTATATATATATATATATACACATATACACACACACACACACACACACACACATACATACATACATACATACTAACTATATAGAAATGAAGAAATGACACTTTGCTGAGACCTTGTAACACTAACGAGTCACATGACACCGGAGAGGGAAAAAGGCCAATTGGGCCCAATTTGGACATTTTCACTTAGGGGTGTACTCACTTTTGTTGACAGTGGTTTAGACATTAATGGCTGTGTGTTGAGTTACTTTGAGGGGACAGCAAATTTATATTGTTATACAAGCTGCACACTCACTACTTTACATTGTAGCAAAGTGTCATTTCTTCAGTGTTGTCACATGAAAAGATAGAAAAAAATATTTACAAAAATGTGAGAGGTGTACTCACTTTTGTGAGATACTGTAGATATGGGTCGTGGACACGGGATCTCGAAAGGACAGCTTGCAGCCAAAATAGTGATGTGGAACAAAGCATTGAGTGCTTAAAAATGCACAGCTGCTGGTTTATAAGTTTACCAGCCATTTCATCTGGCGAGTTTGTTTAGTACGACTGGTGGAAGATCACACTGGGTAGCATGTTTACACATTTGATCAACATCTAAAAGGAATCACTGAGTTTCACTATTTTTTTCACATTGATTAACTTGTATTAAAGCGGAGTTCCACCCAGAAATTGAACTTCCGCAGATCGGATTCAAATCCAGACATCTGCTCCCACTTCTGGGGAAAGATCTACGCAATGTGCCCCCCCCAGAAGACAGCAAGGACCATTCAGAAAGCGTAGTGCGACTCACACATGCGCAGTAGGAAACAGGCTGTGCAGCCATAAAGGCTTCGCTTCCTGTTTCCCTTAGTAAGGATGCCGGCGCCTGCACCCGGAGCCGAGCTACGGGTAGGCTTCGGGTGCTGATATATTAAAAGTCAGCAGCTGCAGTTTTTTTTTTTTTTTTACCCAGGTGGAACTCCACTTTAACACTTGCAATATTTTATCATTTTTGGACGATTATAATTTTTTTTGGATCACTACATTTTTTTTTTCATGAAATTTACTGTATTTGTTGCACTTTATTTAGGATTAATTAAGGTTATTTTATACACTACAAGGATAATTGACATAGAGGGTGTTTAAATAAGGATTTTTAGAGCAGCGCTGCTTTTCTTCCCCTTTCTACATCACTATTTTTGTTTTCCAAAAATTAGGGGGCTGCGATCTGTAGTTTTACTGACTTGTTGCACCCCAGTTCCCATCTATGATCTTTGGCACTGCACTGTGTGTGTTGCCCCTGCTTGGGCAATTTTTTTTTATACCTTACCCTGAAGATAAATAAAAAAAAATGACTGAAAGGAAAAATGATCTTCTGAATGGGTACAACGTCCAGTACATTCTTCTAAGCATGCAAACCAGGAAGAGCTGCGATAGGGCCTAGTAACTAGAGAAAGAAGCCTTCCGCTTTACTCACCACTGATACTCCGTAGTGTATGTGTGCCATGGTTACTAGCACTGTCAGTAGAACTAGCAGGAGAGCTTCAGTTTCATTGGCGAACCCTGAGACCACGACAACTACCACTAGTGCCAAGGGGACGAGCAGCCAGGTTAGGGGTTGGCATCTTGTATTACTCATCTGACATACAATCAGCTTACACTGCAAAACAAACAAGAACAAAGACACATTAGGGAAGGCAGAAAACTCTGTTTTGAGTTTTGCACTAATAGAAAGCTACTGGGGTACAAATACAACCCAGACTCTAGATTGGATTAGAGACTCTACAATACAAGTACATTATCCATGTTTTATGACCTACACCTAACATATACAATGATCAATAATAGTGCATCTTGAGTAAATGGGGGGGTTGCAAATTAAGTGATTCTTGAAATGTTATTTTTATTACTACACCACACATCTCTATACTTTACCTGCAATGGAATCGCGCAGAAGGGCCCTAATCCTCCTCTTCCAATGGGGGGTGGGCACTTGTGCATGCTCACTCCCAAGCTCCGCTGCTGCTTCCATTGACGCAGAGTGGGACTCGGGCCCTCCCCCGCCACTGGCTTTGATTGACAGCAGATCCCGAAGGCCCAGCAAAGCCAGTGAGATGCGGAAGTGAGGGGAGAGAAGAGCTGGAGACGTGCACAGCAACATGCACAAAACCAATGCCTAAACATTTTTTACCTTAATGCAAGGAATGAATTACGGTAAAAAAAATAAAACTAAAAAAAAAAAAAAAAATGGTTTTAGAACCACTTTAAACCTATCCCAAAATATAGCCATGGAAAACCGTTTGTTCATCTGTTGCCAAATGCCATTTGCTAAAGCAAAATCACTGACTCAGTCTCATTATTTTAGAGTGATGGTGTAAAGCGCATCGTACACGAAAGCCCAAGCAAACCTTTGTTTTTTTGCACATTTTGAGGCATAGCCTAGGACCCCTTTCACACTGGGGCCGCTCGAGCGTTCACGCTAAAGCGCCGCTCGTATTAGCGGCACTTTTTATTCCCGGCTAGTGGCTGAAGGGGTTAAAAGCGCCCTTGTTGAGGTGCTTCTGAATCGATTAATTTCAATGGGCCGGGGCGTTTTGGGAGTTCTGTATACAGAAGGACATAAGCAGGGTGTTATCTGCCTGCAAACGCAACAAGAACAGAAAAACCCCAACGGTGAACTAAAAATGCTGCCTCTGCTGCACTCAAATTCTAAGCAGTGTTGTCATCTCTGTTGGAGATTTTCCCTACTACAGGGAGGGGTAGGTCTGTAATCCTGCAGGGGAGAACTACAGAAGGAATGGCAACACCATGTGGGATATCACAGATCATGCTGCAATCAAGCTGTGTACGACTACACAAAACACAACATATTTTGTATATTGTATTTGTATAGAATTGGTTAAAAAAAAAAAAAATCAGTTTCTCTGAGGAATGCCTGCTTGCTTCAGCAAAACTACAAGTGTTTTTCCTGCATTTACCCTTTACACATAAGACCTACCGGTCTTGTCTGAAGTAAAAGAGGTAGAAAACTAGCATGAAATAGCATTTTCAGTCCTAAGAACACGCTGTCCCCTGAATGTGGCTAACTCAGACTAGCCTGTAGGCTTCTGAAAAATTACTTACAGTAATATTGGCAAAGGTGGTCCCCACCATGTAGTAGAAAAGACGAGGGTAGGCATCCAGGATCTTAGTTGGAGAGGCAAAGATCCAGATTGCAGACAATATGAAGAGCAGCACAGGAGAGATGATTGGGAGCATTGACTCGTATAATGTTGTATGCTTCAAAGTGTTGTTGCGATAACCTCTACAAAGATAAAAACAGTTAAATAAGTTATTACAACATACAAAACAAAGCTAGACTGTTAAAGAAAAACAAACTGTTGCACATCTGTAGGAGATTGGAGTCACTAAGGGTCAGTGCAACCACCGTCTGCGGTTAGCAAAATGATAAGACATTGAGCCCTGGTTCACAATTAAGCGATGCAGGAAACACAGTGAATCCTGTGCTTTCCCCGCATTGCGTGGCAATCGCACAGCGTCAATGCTATCTTAAAAGTGTTACTAAACCAAAAAACATTTTTACCTTAATGCATTGTTTGCATTAAGGTAAAAAAAAAAAAAAATTTAATTTCTCTGGGAATGCCAGAATCGCATCGCATGGTGTGGAGGAAAAAAGGGTCCCATGAAGTAATACTAGACAAAAGCGGTTTGATCATTACTTCTGGTGAGTTGTTAGATTGTAAGATTAGAAGTTTAGTGGACACACAAGGGGTGTGAGCACTGTGGCGGAAGATATTGTTTGACAGATAAAGCTTTATGCACTTTATTGGAGCACAGGCCACTTCAATGCACTTTTTTTGCACTAGACACAGATGAATTCATGGATTTTGAGAATGATATCACATGGGACTTTTAGGTAAATTTAGTATTAATGATTCTAGCGCATTATGTATAGCACGTATTGATTACCGTATATACTCGAGTATAAGCTGAGTTTTTCAGCACATTTTTTTGTGCTGAAAGTGCCCCCCTCGGCTTATACTCAAGTCAAGCACTTTTCTGGTGCAAAGAATGACATTTTCCGAACCGACTTTGGGGCCCCGTATCTCGGGACCACTTGGTGATAGGACCCCTAAATTTGGTGTGCAAACCCAGTGGAACTAGCACTACAACATATCCAGTTGGGGTTCCTAGCACCAAGTGGCCCTGAGATACGGGGCCCCAAAGTCGGTTCGGAAAATGTCATTCTCTGCTGTAGAAAAGTGATGACATTTTCCGAACCAACTTTGGGGCCCCGTATCTTGGGATCCCTTGATGCTAGGACCCCCATCTTGGATATGTTGTAGTGCTTGTTCCACTGGGTTTGCACACCAAATTTGGGGTTCCTAGCACCAAGTGGCCCTGAGATACGGGGCCCCAAAGTCGGTCAACTGTGTCCATCTGCAGCAATGTCATTTCGGGACTCTTTGGGTCCAGGGACCCCAAATTTTGGCTGCAGCTAGGGGGCATCTAGGAACCCTTAACTACCAAATTTGAAGTTCGGGGGACCTATGGCTGCAAATGGGCACAGTGAGGCTGCAAATGGGCATTGTTGACCCTCTTTTCCATTTACAGTAGCTGCGCATTTCTCACCCTAGGCTTATACTCGGGTCAATAAGTTTTTCCCGTTTTTTTTGTGGTAAAATTAGGTGCCTCGGCTTATATTCGAGTATATACTGTAAGTATAAAGTATTTTTAGTTACTCATTCACATATGAATTAAGTACAATAATTTTCAGTTTTATTTATTCACTGTAGTTTACGTAGTTAGAGTAGTAGCAAGGCCATATTTATTTGTGAGGTGTAGAACTATGTGTAGAAGGAGACATTTTTTGCAAAGCACGGATGAGAAACGTAGAGATCTATAGGTAAAAGCAGCACACTGTACACGCATTACACATAGTTAAGCACACATGTAACCCGTGACAGTGTATGTTATCACTGTATTTGTGTCACTGGTGATGTCAGTGGCAGTTAGTTCCCCCCAGCGTCAGTTAGGGTCAGATTGCTCACCACACCATCATAGTCCCATTATAAAGTTGCTGATCACCACCATTGGTAATATGAAAATAAAAAATTCCAGTATATATCCCATAGTTAGTTGTAGGCGCTATAACTGTCACGCAAGATCAATATACGCTTCTTGAGGCTTTTTTTTTTTTTAAATCAAAAGACATGTAGCAGAAAACATTCTGGCCAAAGAAGAAAGTTGATCTTTTTAAAAAAAAAAAAAAATATTGGATAGCTTTTAAAGCAGAAAGTAAAAAAAATGAATTTTTTTCGTCATACTTACCTGTAAAATCCTTTTCTTTGAGTACATCATGGGACACAGAGTCAGGCTAATATTCATTACCTGCTGGGTTATAGTCCATCTCCAGGTGAATGGACACTGGTAGACCAAAAGGCCTTTAGACAGGAAGTGATCCCCTATATAACCCCCCCCCCCCCCCCCACAGGAAGCACTGAATCCTTAAAAAAAAAAAAAAAAAAAAAAGAAGGAGGGGAGGGATCTCTGTGTCCCATGATGTACTACTCAAAGAAAAAAAAATTACAGGCAAGTATGGTGAAAAAAAGTCCTATTTTCTTTTTCATACATCAGGGAACACAGAGTCACGCTAATGTTCATTACCTGTTGGGACATCCCAGAGCAATAGCCTTGAGGGGAGGGAGACGCTCTGCCAAACAGAAGCCATCAGAATCTATACGGCAGCCTGCAGTACACTGCGGCCAAAAGCCGAATCCTTGGCTACTCGAACATCCACTTGATAAAATTTTGTGAATGTATGCACCGAAGACCAGGTAGCAGCCTTACGAATCTGAGCCACAGATACCCGATGGCGAAAAGCCCAGGAGGTTCCTACACCCCTGGTAGAATGATCTCACCCTAAAGGGGAGGAGATTTATGTTCAGACCGTAGGCCTGAATGATCAATTGACGGACCCAATTGGCCACGGAAGCTGCCTGCCCCTTCTTGGGTCATTTTGGTAAAAGAAAAAAAAAAAAAAAAAGAAGAAGAAGGAGTCTGATCCTTGGATCTCTGCAAATCTAGACAAATAAACCTTGACTGCCCGGACAACGTACAAAGAATGCAGTCGTCTGTTCCGCTGAACGAGGCCGAGAGAAAAAAAGAAGGCAAAACAATGTCCTGATTTAAATGAAAGGCCGATACCCCTTTTGGCAAAAAGAATGGAACAGGTCGTGACACGACCCTGTCGTGGTGAAGGATCAAGTATGGTTCCCTGCACGAAAGGGCCGCCAACTCCGACTCCCTTCTAGCCAAGGTGAGGGCCATCAGGAAGGTTAGCTTGTGTGACAGCAAGTCTAATGGAATTTCCTTAATAGGTTCAAATGGTTGCTTCTGCAACACAGACAGCACCAAATTCAAGTCCCAAGGACACATAGGTGACCTAATTCTCCCAATCACGTATTTCCGAGGATGCCATTTTCTGGCTTCACACCAAGCAATACAAGTCTTCCAGACCTTATGATAAATCTTCCTAGTGACCGCTTTTCTAGCATTCACTAGGGTAGACACTACTGGTCCCCAGATGCCAGGTCCTTCAGCACCCTGGCTTCAATAGCCATGCCGTCAAATTTAGAGATTGGAAATTGGGGTGGAATATAGGACATTGAGACAGTGGATCGGAACGACATGGAAGTGTCCATGGCCTGTCTATTGTCCGTCTCACAATCTCTAGGAACCAGGACCTTCTGGGCCAGGCTGGTGTCACCAAAATGACTGGAACCCCCTCTCCCCGAATCCTGCGCAACAAAATGTGAAAGGAGAGGGATGGGAGGGAAAGCATAAACCAGGGAGTACTTGCTCCATGGACCTATCAGAGCATCTGCTCCAATTGCCAGAGGATCTCTTGTTCAGGACACAGATTGCTGTAGTTTGTTGTTGAACCTGGATGCCAGTAGGTTGACCTCTGGCCATCCCCAACGTTGGCAAATTTCCTGGAACACCTCTGGGTGTAGGGACCATTCCCCCCGGGCAGATCTGCTGGTGGCTAAGATAATCTGCCTTCCAGTTCTCTACTCCCGGGATACTGACTGCCGATATAAATCAGCACGTCCCTCTGCCCAGGCTAGTATCTAGTTCCCCTCCTTCAGAGCTGAACGACTCCTGGTACTGCCTTGGTGGTTTATATAGGCCACTGCAGTGGCATTGTCGGACTGAACCCTGACAGAGCAGTCCTGAAGCTCCACTGTTCAGGACCGTAGGGCCAGATGTACTGCCCCCGTAACTCCAGGACGTTGATGGGCCGGATCTGTTCTGTCCCTGACTATTTCCCGAGCTGTGAGCCCTTCTAGGGTTGCTCCCCAGCCTGAGAGACTGGCATCTGTAGTCAGTACTTTCCAAGTTACCGGGAGAAAGGATTTTACCTTTCGCGGGTTCTGATCCTGCAACCACCAGTTTAGGCTTAAGTGTGCCTGAGGAGATAAGCACATTGGATAATCCAGGGCTTTTCCTCTTCTGTTCCAAGCCAACAAGATGTCTTGTTGTAAAGGCCTGGAATGGAAATGGGCATAGGGCACTGCCTCGAAGGAGGATACCATCCTTCCTAGAAGACCCATACAGTGTCGAATGGAGGGTTGTCTGGTGCCCCTTATCTGACGCACCTGGACCTGCAGAGCACAGATCCTTACAGGTGGCAATGATACTCTTGCTTGGACTGTGACTAGGATCAGACCTAAATACTTTAGACTTTGAGCTGGTTTGAAGGCTGACTTTTCAGTATTTATGATCCAGCCTAAGATTTTCAAATACTTCACTGTGCATATTATGCTCTGTTCTAGAGCCTGTAATGAGTGATCTCTGAGCAGGCGGTCATACAGATACCGGAGCACCAAGATCCCTTGGGTCCTTACAAGACCCAGTACTGGTCCTAGGACCTTTGTGAACACCCAGGGAGCTGTAGCAAGCCCGAAGGGTAGAGCCACAAATTGAAAATAACGTTCCTCTACTGCAAAACATAGGAACCTCTGATGAGGCTGAAAGATGGGTACGTGTAAATACGCGTCTTTTATATTGATGGAGGCTAGAAAGTCTCCCCTCTGGATTGAGGTTACTACTGAGCGAACAGACTCCATCCGAAAGGACTGTATCAATAGATACTTATTTAGGGATCTTAGGTCCAAAATGGGCCTCGTGTCCCAGTTTGGTTTCTGAACCGTAAACAGGTTTGAGTAAAACCCTGTGCCCCTTTCGAATACAGGAACCTCTACAATCACTCCTTGATGCACTAGATGATGTAGTTCCTGAAGCAATAAGTTTTTTTGGAGGATCCGAGGGAACGCTGGATCTTAAAAACATGAGGGGGAGACCCCCGCAACTCCAGCTTGTAACTGCGAGATATAATTGAGGAGACCCACTTGTCCTGAATTATTGTTTTCCATATGTCCGTAAAGTGCAGCAGCCTTTCCCCCACCCGATTGAATGGGGGAGTCCGCTCAAAAGGAGGGCTTGGTTCTGGGTTTAGAGGAATTTTGGACCCAGGGCTTTTTCTTGCCCTGGCCTTGCGGCTTGCCCCTGGCCCTAGCGCCCTGTTGTGGGCAGAACCGCCTTGACCCTGTGACATTTGAGGAAGCAGTCCCTGAGGTTTTAAACGAGGGATGTCTTGTTCTTTTCTTCACAGGGAGTAGAGAACTCTTCCCTCTGTAAATTTTTCAGATATATTTGTCCAAATGCTCACCAAATAAACGTTCCCCATGAAAAGGGAAACCTGCCAATACATTTTTACAAGGAAGCATGGCTGACCAGTTCTTAAGCCATAAAAGTCTGCGCATATGTACAGACAAAAGAGCCAAATGAGAAACCTGCTGTATTGAACTCTTTAAGGCGTCAACAGCAAAACACAGCGCTCGAGGAATATCTGTCTTACTTCCAAGCAGATCATCCTCCTGGTTAGGCCTATTAGGCTGTTTGAAACGATTCTTTATGGATTGGCAAATACCAATTGCTGCAACAGCTGGCTGAATAGCTGAACTGGCCAAAGAAAAATAGGACTTTTTAAGACAGCTTACCTGTAAAATCCTTTTCTTTCGATGGACATCACGGGACACAGAGCCACAGTAATTACTGATGGGTTATATAGGGTATCACTGGTGATTGGACACTGGCACACCCTATCAGAAAGTTCAACCCCCTATATAATCCCTCCCCTTGCAGGGATACCTCAGTTTTGTAGCCAAAATAAATATAGTGTATTAGAAGAGGGGCGGGACCTCTGTGTCCCATGATGTCCATCGAAAGAAAAGGATTTTACAGGCAAGCCGTCTTAAAAAATCCTATTTTCTTTCTCGAACATCACGGGACACAGAGCCACAGTAATTACGGATGGGATGTCCCAGAGCAATGCTATCTGAAAGGGGGGGGGAGGGGGCCACGACCGAGTAGGGTGCAATCAGACCTGAGGACCCTGTACCGCTGCCTGCAGCACACTACGCCCAAAGGCGATATCCTCATGCCTTCTCACATCCACCTGATAGAAGCTGGTGAATGTATGGACTGAAGACCAGGTTGCGGCCTTGCAGATCTGAGCCATAGAGGCCCGGAGATGCACTGCCCAAGAAGCACCCTTGTGGAATGTGCCCTGATCTGAAACGGAGGAATCTTCTGTTTCAAACCATAAGCCTGAATAATCAACTGTCGAATCCATTTAGAAATGGTAGCTTTTGACGCTGCCTGTCCTCTATTGGGACCCTCTGGCAGCACGAACAAAACATCCGTTTTGCGATTCTGAGCAGTTGCCTCAAGATAGGCCTCAACTGCTCTTACCACTTCCAACGAATGTAGTGATCTCTCTTCCGGAGAACAGGGATCTGGAAAAAAGGAAGGCAGAACAATGTCCTGGTTTAAATGAAAATCAGAAACCACCTTTGGTAAAAAAAACTAGGATGAGGGCGGAGTACCACTCTATCCTTGTGTAAAATCAAATAAGGCTCCTTACAGGAAAGGGCTGCTAATTCTGATACTCTTCTAGCAGAAGAAATGGCTACCAGAAAAATTAACTTCCTTGTCAACAAGACCAAAGGAATCTGACTTATTGGTTCAAAAGGCTGTTTCTGTAACACAGCCAGAACCAAATTCAAGTCCCAGGGGTTTAGGGGCGCCCTAACCGGAGGATTAAGATGCGTCACCCCCTGTATAAAGTTTCGGACCAAAGAATGCGAAGCAAGTGGCCGTTGAAATAATACTGATAAGGCCGAGACCTGGCCCTTGATGGTACTCAAGGCCAGCTTCATCTCTAAACCCAATTGTAGAAAATCAAGAATTCTACCTATCACATATTTTCTGGGATGCCAACCAGTGGATTCACACCAGGATACATAAGCTTTCCAGACTCTATGATAAATCATTCTGGAAGCTGGCTTCCTTGCATTGATCAAGGTAGATATCACAGAACCTTCAAGGACTGGGTACCCTTTTTTCATGTTTAGGGTCCACTCCCTTGGACCTGCACAGCACCCTGCAGGAATGCCTTAGCGCTGTAGTGTCCAGGATTCCACTTCGCAGGGTCCAGCGCCCGGAGGCCGCATTACAGGCAAAACCTTGCTTGAGTCTTCTTTGCGAGGCTCGGGTACCATTTATTTAAGCAAATAAAGCCTGTGTTAAATGGATCCGATCGGTCAATCCCTTGATTCATTTAAGAACCGTTTGTAGGACTAGAGACCTGGAGCCCAGAGAGCTCAAACAAACAGTGCCATCCACCTAGTAGACATTGGAAAAAAAAAACTGAAGTGCTTCCTGTGTGGAAGGGGTTATATAGGGCATTGGTCATCAACCCTGTCCTCAGGGCCCACTAACACAGGCCAGGTTTGCAAGATAACAAATACATCACAGGTGATTTCATTTGCTGCTCAGTGACTGCAGTATTCTAGTCTGCATCTCCCCAAGGTAATACATAAAACCTGGCCTGTTAGTGGGCCCTGAAGACAGGGTTGATGACCACTGATATAGGGGATGACTTCCGGTCTAAATACCTTTGGTCTACCAGTGTCCATTCACCTGTAGATGGAGTATAAGCCAGCAGGTAATAAATATTAGCCTGACTCTGTGTCCCATGATGTATGAAAAAGAAAATTTTTCAAAATTTACGCAAAAATTTTTTCTGCAAAAAAATAAAAAGCCCAGTGGTGATCAAATACCACCAAAAGAAAACTATTTGTGTGAAAAAAAAAAATTATCTAACATTTTTTTTGGGTACAGCATTGCAGGACCGCGCAATTGTCAGTTAAAGTAACGCAGTGCTAAATAGCAACAAATGGCCTGGTCATGAAGGGAGTAAAACCTTCCGGAGGTCAAGTGTTTAAACATACACACAAAGTACACACCTTGGTATAGCATTTCATTTTCAGGTAAACAATTTTTTGCTAAACTGCCAAATTCATTTAAAGCAGGGGTCTGAAACTGGCGGCCCTCCAGCTGTTGCAGAACTACAAGTCCCATCATGCCTCTGCCTGTGGGAGTCATGCTTGTAACTGTCAGCCTTGCAATGCCTCATGGGACTTGTAGTTCCGCAACAGCTGGAGGGCCGCCAGTTTGAGACTCCTGATTTAAAGCCTAGTTTACACTGGAGCCTTGGGCCATAGATCATAAAATGTGGGCATAATTCCCCAGCTGCTGCGTGCGAACGCCCATAGAAATCAATTATTTTTTTTTTTTTTTTTTTTTAATCTTTATTTTTATTTTATGTATTAAAAGGAACATACAAACATATAGTCTATGGTCATTCTTACTACAATACAGTGCAATTCTTACAGTGCAAACATAGACGTTCCAGACAATAACAAGTTGTCTAACCAATCACAGGACAAGGTAAACACCGGAGGGGTGAGGGAAGGAGGGGGAGGGGGATGAGGGATCAGGTCTTCTTCAAACTGTATTGCGCTGTGGAACAGTCAAAATGATTCCCAGGGGGGGGTCCCGCCATGGCACCTTCTTGGACGGACTCGTCACAAAAGCCCTCCACTCTGTATTGGAGGGGGGGGGTCTCGTCCTTGCTTTAAGGTCCCCGAGATGCCCACCGGGCGGGTCCCTCGGGAGGGGGGCCATAAGCCTCCAACTAACCTCCACCAAGAGGGAGGCGCCCCACGGGCATCCCCTGGGGTCAAAGCCCCTGAGAGGTGCCTGTGTCGCCAGGCGGAGCCCCTTTTCCATAAGTCTGCCCTGGTATTAACTCTATAACATTTAATAAGGAAGATACAAAACTTGCCTTTTTTAAGAGGAAAGGAAAAAAAAAAAAAAAAAAAAAATAACTCCCCAAAGACGCCTAGCGTTTCGTGTGAGCCTTCAACTGTGGACCTTGTGAACCATGCATAAGGAAAGAAAAGGTCTGCATCCGGTGCAATCAATAGGGTGGTGAGACCAGCCATTCAGGTACGCACGTCACCACATACAGGCCCCCTTAGCTTCAAGGAGGGCTCCGCTAACTCCAACAGCGCGACTTCCAGGCTAGAGGATACAGGATTAGTGTCAATAGTGAATCTCCGCCACTGGGCCCAGATACTATCAAAGCGCTCACTCCTATTCCTGCACCTCGCCACCCACTCCTCCGCCTCTCTGATATCTTCCACCTTCTGTAACCATTCTTTTAAGGTAGGGATCCGTGGACTCTTCCAGTGGAGAGGAACCAGCCTTTTAGCAGCGTTTAATAAATGAGGAAGGGCGCTTTTTTTGTAACGGCTCAGAGGGAGGGTGGGGAGGTGCAAGAGAAAATGCTCTGGGGAGAACGGGATCTCAATCTGCAGAGCATTTTTAATGGTAGCCTGTACTTCCGTCCAGAACGGCCTAATTACTGGGCATTCCCACCACACATGAAGGAGGGTGCCTCTCTGACCACAGTCACGCCAGCAGCGGTCAGAGACCGAGGGGTAAATACGTGCTATGACGGCTGGTACCCGGTACCAACGAGTTAGGAGCTTGTAGTTAGTTTCCTGCGTTCTGGACTCTATGGAGCTAGAATGTGCTAATTTATACATGAGTAGGCGCTGTTCTGGTGAGAACTCTATCCCTAAATCCCGCTCCCATTCTCTTATAAAAGCCGGCTTGCAAGCAGCGGAAACTGAACCCAGTAGCCTATATAACTCAGAGATCAGATGGGGAGTTGGTTCTTCTTCTATGAAAAATCTTTCTAGTGTGGTAATGGTGTCTAGCCCTCTCATCGAAGCTCCCTCTGTTGCAATGAAGTGTTGGAGTTGCTGGTGTCTCCACCAATCCATGGAGAATCTGCCATGGCTAGTCCTCAAGGCATCTAGGGGTATCAGACTACCCTTATCTACAAATTTGCCACAGCTATAATTACCATCTGTAACCCATGTTCCAAAAAAGGTCCTTTGCTCCCCAGGAGGGAACCACCTGAACCCCCCCAGCGGTGCCAGTGGGGAGCCCGGGGGCACCAAAGCGTACAGGGCATTCGTGCGATCCCAGACCCGCAGGATATGGGTAGTCAGCGGGGAGGACGTCTGTGAGAGTCCTCTATATTCACGAGGCAGCCAAGGCGCGTAGGATAAGTCACGACCTGCCAGGCTCTTTTCCAAGGAGACCCATATTTTTGAACCCCCATGATGTCGCCAGTTGAGGATATGTTGGATCGCAATGGCTCTGTAGTATCGTCTTATATCCGGGAGGCCCAGGCCTCCCATGTCCTTGGCCTTCTGTAGTAAAGACGCGGCCAGTCTTGGCCTTTTACCATGCCAGATGAAATTAATCATCAGGCTTTGGAGCTGTGTAAAGAAGCTCCTGGGGAGAGGGACCGGCAGCATTTGTAAGTAAAAGAGCACCCGTGGAAGGATGTTCATCTTGAGTATGCTAAGTTTGCCCAGCCACGTGAAGGAGGTCTTGGCCCAATTCTGTAAGTCTCTACGCACCATGCTCAAAAGGGTGGGAAAATTAGCCGAGTAAATATTATCAAATCTATTGGTAAGTTGTATACCCAAGTACTTAATCGATGTTGTAGCCCAGCTAAATGGGAAAGCTTGTTGTAAGTCATTAGCCATCTTCGCAGGGATGGTGACGGGCAGGATTTCGGATTTCGAAAAATTTATTTTAAAATTGGACACCTGACCAAAAGTTTTTAGTTCCCTCATAAGGTTTGGCAGCGACACCAAGGGCTGGGTCAAATGAAAGAGCACGTCATCTGCGTAGGCTGACAGTTTGTGTTCCGTTGACCCCACCGTCACCCCTCTGATGTCAGCACTCGCCCGTATTGTTCGAAGCAGTGGCTCCATAGCCAGAGCGAACAAGAGGGGGGAGAGGGGGCACCCCTGCCTCGTGCCATTCCGAATGGGGAACCCCTGGGATAAGTGGCCATTTACCTTGACCTTCGCACTGGGGGTCGCGTAAAGTGCCATGATCCATCTAAGCATATGAGGGCCTAGTCCCCAAGCCTCCAGCACCGCCTTAAGGTATGACCAATCTATTCTGTCAAAAGCCTTTTCGGCATCCGTGGACAGAATAAGGTATGGGGTGGAGTTCCTATGGGCACATGCCCATTGTATAAGCTGCATGGCCCGGATGGAGTTATCCCTAGCTTCTCTACCTGGGATAAATCCCGTTTGATCGGGGTGGATAAAGGAGGGCAAGACATATTTAAGTCGATTTGCCATGATCTTAGCAAAAATTTTTATATCGACGTTAAGAAGTGATATTGGTCGATAGCTTTGTGGGAGAGTAGGGTCCTTGCCTTCCTTCGGAATTACGGTGATGTGGGCTAATAATGCCTCGGGGGGGATCTGGTGAGTTGTGGCTAGAGAATTAAAATACCTACACATATGATTTTGTAGCAAAGGGAGAAATTTTACATAGTACGCTTTGGAATATCCATCCGGGCCAGGGCTCTTCCCATTAGGCAGGGCCTTCACTGTCGAGATGATCTCCTGAGGGGAGACGGGGGCGTCAAGGTCTAGCTGCTGTTCGGGTGTCAGGGAGGGGAGTCCGGCTGAGGCGAGGTAGTCGCCAATAGCTTTCATTTTCGCTGTCCGCCCTGTGTGGGAGATCTCCTTATCTAGGTGATATAAGTCCGCATAATAATCTCTAAAAATGGAGGCAATCCCGGAGGAGTGTAATGTAGCTGTACCGTCAGGGGACCGAAGCGAGTGCACGTGAGCTGTCAGTCTTCTCCGCCGGAGCGCTCTAGCGAGCATTCTACCACACTTATTTCCCTGTTCGTAGTATTTATGTGAAAGGTAGCGTAGTTGTCTGCGCGCTCGACGGTCAAGGAGGCGTGAAAAGAGTTCTCTCAGTTCAATCAACCGATCGCGGGCTTGAACATCTCCCTGGCGTTTGTGTTTAAGTTCTTCTTCCTGTAAAGCTGTCAGTACCCTCTGGAAGTCTATCTGCCTTTCCTTTTTAAGTTTAGAGCCTAGGGAGATCAGCTCCCCCCTGAGTACCGCCTTGTGGCTTTCCCACACCACTCCGTCTGCCATATCCTCAGACACATTCTCTGTGAAATAATGTGTAATGGTCTCAGAGACCTTAGCCACTACCGAGGCATCGTCTAGGAGGTTTTCATTGAGCCTCCAGGACCAGGCCCTCTGCGTTTCGTCCGGGATTCGCAGCACGGCCCACACCGGGGCGTGATCTGAAATAGTGATATTGCCTATTTCAGCTGACTGCAATAGCTCAAGGGTGTCGTGGTCCACACACATTAAATCAATGCGCGTGTACACGTCATGCACCCCCGAATAGTAGCTGTAGTCCCTCTCTGACGCATGAAGAGCTCTCCACGTGTCTATAAGGAAGCTGTTCTGCAGTGACTTGCGAAAATGCTTGAGGAAGGCTTGGGAGTGAGTGGGGCGGCCTCGGGATGTGTCAACGAGTGGGTCCGGGCTCACATTAAAGTCCCCTCCAAGAATTAGGTGCCCCTCCCTGAATTCGTTCAGCTTGTCTAACACAGAGTCAATAAAGGAGAGTTGTTGGGCATTGGGTGCGTAGAGAGTCGCAAATGTAAATTTTTTGTTGGCCAAGACCCCCTTCACAAAGACGTATCTACCCTGCGGGTCGACTCGGCTCTCTGAGAGCTGGAATGGGCAAGACCTATGGAACGCAATGGCTGTACCTCGTGATTTGGCCACCGGGGAGTTGCTAAAGAACCATTGGGTGTATAAGTGTGTAGGTATCTTTGGGAGGGACTGTTCCCTAAAGTGAGTCTCCTGCAGGAAAACCACCTGGGCCCCCAGCCTCTTTAGTTCCTGCCAAAGCCTGTTGCGCTTGTGTGGAGAGCAGAGCCCCCTGACATTATAGGACAGTACCTTTAGTGACGGCGCACCTGACCTGGATGATAGTTGACCGGTCACACCCCCTCTGGGTCCTCCGTGCATGGTTCAGTCCGTCAAAAGGCAACCTGAGGATCAAAGCAATAACCGTTAGCTCTGGAAAGTAATATCAGGCACAGAATGATATGAAGGGGGGAGGTGGTGGGAGGGGGGAGGAGGGGGGAGGTTAAGGGGGGGAGGTAGTTAGGGAGGAGGGGGGATTTAGGGGGGTTAGTGGAGGGAGTAGGTAGGGTAGGGGAGGAAAAGGAGGGAAGGGGATACGGGTAAAAACAACAGAAAACTATAGAGCTCACCCGGGAGGGGGGTATCAACCCAAAAACCGCCCGGGTGAAAGCTCGGAGTCCCACAAGGGACTGTCACCTAGTAAGGTGAGGCCTAAGTGGGGTACGTGGGTGACCACCAAGGGGACGGTTAGCCCTTCCGTCCGTCCAGTCCATTATGACACATAAACAGGGTGGAGGAAAAGAGAACAAAAAAAAAAAAAAAAAAAAAACCCCCCAGTACATATCACCAAAAGGGGAAAGGAGATTATGTAACTCGAACTCCCAAAAAAGTGCAAAAAAAAGAAAAAACGGTGGGCAGGAAACCAGACAGCCAGGCTAGGAGCTGAACCGCGGACCCCCCCAGTCCATCATGGCGCCCAATGGTACTCAGAATTGGGAAGTAGTGCAAAGGGCTTCGCGTGCAGCGTCCTGCACGTGGAAGTAGGATAGAACAGCAATGCGTCCGTTGGGCCCAGTGTCCTGATGAGGGCACCTATGATGAAGAGGGGATTATGTCCAGAGAATTAGTGAGAGCAGCAAGGGCGTCAGTGGTTTGTTCAGTCACTGGTTGTAGAGGTGCCCGGACGTGGGCCCTCCGTTTGCCTGTTACGACCTCGGGAGCGTCTGTTTCCTGCCGCCTGGATCCATGGCTGAGGTAGCGGGGGCATCTGGATGTCCGGAGTGGTGCGCCAGTCCGGGAAATCCACTGGATTAAGCTCCAAGGTATGTAAGAAGCGGGGGAGGTCATCCTTTGTGCGTAGTATAGCCCAACGGCCATTCTTGGAAGCCTGGAGGCTGAATGGGAAGCCCCAGCGGTATGTGAGGCCTGCTGCTTGAATTTCCATTAGGAGTGGGCGTAGGGCTCGCCGCTGCATTAGGGTACGCCGTGAGAGGTCCTGGTAGAAGGACAGTTGAGCTCCGTCAAAGTCAAAGACTGGTCTGTTACGCATCTTTTGCATTATACGGTCCTTCAGTGTAAATTTGTGCAGCTTGCAGATCACATCCCTGGGGTTGTCGGGGTCTTCTGATGGGGGCCGAAGTGCCCTGTGCGCTCTGTCTATCTCAATCGGCACCGATGGAGGCAAACTCAGGATCTCACGGAACACTCCCTGCAAGGTGGGAACAATGTCCTTAGGTGCAGTGGCTTCAGGAAGGCCTCGTATGCGAATATTCGCTCGCCTGCTGCGGTTCTCCATGTCATCCAACTGACACAGAAGGGCCTCAATCTGGTGACTATGGGTGACAGTCTGTTCTTTGAGCTGAGCTATGGCGGGTATAGTGTCATCAAATTTCTGCTCCAGAGTCTCTACCCTGTGACCCAGTTCAGTGGTATCTGTTTGCAATTGCTCAATGTCCTGTCTGAAGGCCCTCTCAATCCTGCTGGTAAAGCGCTCTAGGTCCTCCTTAGTGGGGAGAGACCATAGATGCTGCCTGATGTCCCTGTCCTCCGTCAAATCTGCCAGGTTTGTGCCCCTGTCCTGTGGTGACGTGGGGCGGGGGGATGCAGGGGGGATGGAGTCGCTTACCAGCCTGGGAGATGAGATAGGAGACAGTGCTGGGGGCGCTGGCTGAATTTCCTGCTGCAGCGTGGCCGTTCGTTCCGGCGCCATCTTGGATTTTCCCCTCTGCTGGCGGGGGGTGTCGGAAAGGAAAGAATCCAGCGATCCTTGGCCGTTGGGGTGAGCTCTTTTCGGCTGGGAAGAAGCTCGCCGCCGCTGTGACATGCCCTGTGCGGAAATCGGGGGGTAATCACCCCTGTAGCTGCTTTTTTAGCTGCGGACCGGACGGAGCTCGGGCTCAGCACGTCCTCACTCCTCCATAGCCAGGCCACGCCCCCATAGAAATCAATTATAGGATGTGGCTGTACTCTGCTATTTGTGTAAACATGCGCACATGTATAAACTACGCAGGCTGTCTATGTCCAGGGGCACACATTCATATGTGTACTTATGCATATACTGGTGTATACCCGCATTTTGTAATGGATTTCTGTAGGCAGCAACTGTTGCTCCCCTGGCTCGGAAACACATTCAAATTTCATGTTCTTCGGCCCAAAGTCTAAATGTATTTATTTATTTTTATAGGAGTGGCATCAGTGTTTATTTTTCAAACAGTGTTTTAAAGCATCTTCTCTGCTCCTGTAATCAGCTCACATAAAGAGAATGGTATGCAATTTGATGCACTGGATTTGGCAAGTTCATTGCCCATTTTGAGCTAGGAATGTTAGGATTGGAGCTGAACATTTCATTACAGATCTTCAGAGAGGTA
Organism: Lithobates clamitans; assembly: GCA_037952925.1. Taxonomy (NCBI): domain Eukaryota; kingdom Metazoa; phylum Chordata; class Amphibia; order Anura; family Ranidae; genus Lithobates; species Lithobates clamitans. The sequence goes on from JBBGZY010000464.1 coordinate 1,305,446, forward strand.
CGCATACTTTATAGATATACAATACAAAAAAAAATAGAATGCTGCTGCTACAGTAACGATGCAGCTCATTAATGAGTAAATTATCCAACTTGCTCATATGTACTGATCAACCTAGCCATAAATATCTTACCATATAACTTACTTAATAACGTTGTACAGGCTCATAGGAAGAGTGACCGTAACTGCACAACCTGAAAAATAAAAGGAATAGATTTAAAAAAAAAAACATATAAACAGCAATCACATTCTTTCAGGGCTGTTTAGATCTCTAAATATAATCCAATCTTGCTTTCTGAGGGATGGTAATTTACAATTAAGCTGATCTTCTGAAATCAGACACCCAGGATAACCTGTAATCTGTGGCTACCTGGTGTGCCCAAAGCGGATTACTGCTCAGTGAAAATCAAATGTTCCTGTACAGCATCTAGTGAAAGTGTTGGAGTAGCATATGTTAAAAAGATTAAATGAGATGCCACATGTGGTGTTGCCTTCTTGAAACTCAAGTACCTGAAGCAGACAGCAAATTACCTCAAATTAACTAATTTCAGAGCTTAGTATGGATTTCCTAAAGCAGAGTCCTAGGCAAACTGCTAATTACACAACAAGAATATGCTATATAGGCAAACTGGCCGGCCCTCCTGCAGGAACGAGGCAAACCGGCCGGCCCTCCTGCAGGAAAACGTGTAATTCTTCTCAACCTCCAAGTAGGTTCTCAACTCAAATCAGCAACAGGTCAGGTTTTCAGGATTCTCCCCAAGATGAAGCAAATATGGTAATTATTCAGCCTGTGGCATTAAATTGAATTAACTGTGAATGACCAAGGGCATTGGATCATCACAACTCAATGCAAGGGCACAGAGAAAACAACTGAGGATTTGCATCAACACAGGAACCCATAGAGCTGAAAAAAGGGAGTAAAGTGAGAAGTGAATAGCAAGAGTGGGTGAACACAATTAGGTAATAAAGCCTTTAACATATATGTATTTCAGACAGCTCAGTACCAGCTTCCTTATGGGGAATTAAACCTAAAATGTTATTTTTCAGCTTACCGGTTCTTGTATAGATAAAATGACTGCAATAGGACAGGAAGTGTCCTATGCTGGCCATACACTGTATGAATTTGGGTGGGTAGCCCTGTTGGCCACCTCCCACCCAGCATTTCTCGATCGAAAAATCATAGGACCCAGGTGAAAAATGATCAGCTGAAAGGCAGATGCAGCAATAGTTTGGGTATTGTGACACCTGGTGGGGCTGGCTTTCATACATTAGGCACAGCGGGAGTTTGCTCCACTTATGCTGTAAAGAGGAATCTGCAAGCTAAATAGAAAAAAAACCCACTATCAGTGTATGGCCAGCTTTGGGGCTACAGATCTCCCCTTCTCCATTAGGTGGGAGTAGTTCTATAGTTTACATTGGCAAACTGGACAGAATGGATAACACTGCTTGAAATTTCAGGACATTTAATTACAAGGTTCACAGGATTTCTATCAGAATTAAAAAAGTTGTATCTTTTTCCCATTTTTTGATACAATAAAAAGCTTTGGTATATTTATCAGACCAAACAGTTCATTTAGGGTTTACATACATTTAATATCCTACAGAATGATTAAACAGCGGCAGCTTTCTTAGACACAGAGCTCCACATCATGTAAACAAGGATCTTACCAACTATCATGGTAGTGAAGAAGTCACGATACAAAATGTTAAATACAACGGGCTTGTACCAGGCCTCCACTCCCACCACTGCAGTTACCAGGTACACCAGTGAAATGGTCTGAAAGAACAAGAAGAATGGTCTCTTCAGGTGTGAGATCAGAAAACACTGTTGGAAAAACGGAGGGCAGGAAATGCTGGACTCACCACTTGGCTGAGGTCATATCCCCAGGGCAGGAAGAGGATTCCAGTGTTGTATTTCTCCCAATGTGACAGGATGAATGAGAACAGCACCACCCACAGGAGGAGATAAAGTACCAGGACACTGACTCCTGTATCCCCGCGCCCGAAGATTGAGTACACGGTCACTACAAAGTAGATGCAGGCCCAGCTGTCCAGCCCGTGGTCAAACAGTTCTCCCAGTGGAGTGCTGGAGTTTGTTCTGCGAGCCTGCTTGCCATCAACTCCATCTGCAAATAGATTATACAGTACAATGAAAACACAGGTTAGGTATGCAGTAGAGCCCAAAAACAAAAAATAAAAGGATCACATTAACTTACACTCAAACCTATTGTTAAAACATACTGCTTCTGTACACATCAATAGGTTGCGTCTGAAGGTGATCCTTTACATATAGCCATTTCACACAGAACAATTTAAGAGCAGCGCTTTATTGCTAAAAAACGGGAGACTTGCACTTGGCAACTTTAAAGGCCAAGTGCACCTTAAAAACAGGTTTCATTTGCAAAAAAGTCTAGCAAAATCCTGTCTACTTGCCATTGGTTCTCGCTGTGGATGATTCGCTGGTGTGGATATTCTTCATATGTTTTGGAATTGTCCAGGACTGACAATGTTTGATCTATTTTCTCTTTGAGCATAAGATTAATCTTCCAATACCGCAGACCCCGGAAATCGGACTTTTAGGTATCTTGAATGAGTTTGTTTCTAGGACTCCTGCTCAAATTTTATTACGTATGTTACTATTTTATGCACAAAAAGTGATCTTGTTGCATTGGAAAGAAGCTCATCCACCCACAGCTCAACAGTTTATCGCATGGTAAATGGGGAATCTGTCCAAGTTTACATTAATATACAAGGAGTAGGACATGCCTTACTGTGTGAATGTGTTCTGGGATCTGGCACCTATTTTATTTATTTGGCATAAAGAGGGTTGACATCCCCTTTATAGCACTTGTATTGTGTCCACTGAGGTGTTAATACTCATTGTATGTACAGTATACTCATTTTTTTATATCGCAAGTTTATGTATATTTTACCTTGGTGCCACTGTTTATATAACCTCTAACTAAACACTTATTTTAAAAAAAAAAATGTCTACTTTAATTTCAGGGGTGTTTTCACTGTCCTGGCATTTTCATTAGATACGATATGTTGGATAACAGAAAGGTAGATATGTCGCAGCAAATGCGCCGAAGGTTGAGCCCCATTCAATGTGTCTTATGGGCACAGTGCAGGGTTTGTGAGCAGGCACTCATAAGTGCCCCCATGGCAAGCGGCTTGCTATGGGGGGCACTCAGCAGGGGGGGGGGAGCCTTTAGCGCCGGTTGGGGGACCAAAGAGGAGCAGGATCGGAGCTGCTCTGTGCAAAACCATTACACAGAGCAGGCAAGTATAACGTTTATTATTTCAATAAAATAAAAAAAAAACAATCCTTCACAATTTTCTTTGGCTCTTGCTTCTCCTAAAAAAGTGCCCAGTGTCCCGATTTCTAGGTAGGGTTGCCACCTCATCCCTTTAAAACCGAACACATATGAATTACACAGGTTCTGTGGCTGATTAAAAAGGGGTTGTAAAGGTAAATTTTTTTTTTTTTAAATAACAAACATGTTATACTTACCTTCACTGTGCAGCTTGTTTTGCACAGAGTGGCCCCGAACCTGCTCTTCTGGGGTCCCTCTGGGGGCTGTTTCAGCTCCTCACCGCAAGGACTCACCACCTTAATGCGAGCTCCCTCGCATGGTGGTTAGTTCTTGCGGGCGCGCTCCCGTGATACAGCCGGCAGCTATAGCCGCTCACTGTATCACTCGGCCCTGCCCCCCGGCGCTGTGTCATTGGATGTGATTGACAGCAGTGCGAGCCAATGGCTGCGCTGCTTTCAATCCATCCACTGTAGCCAATCAGCAGCCAGGCTGAGCGGTGAAATGGATGTCGGGAGAGAGCGTGGGACTTTCGAGGGGTCAGGTAAGTAAAACGGGGGGGTGGGGTGGGGGGTGGTGCTGGGGGCGGCGGTATTGTCGGAAGTTTCTTCACCTTAATGCATAGAATGCATTAAGGTGAAAAAAATTTTACCTTTAAGGTGGTAATTAAACCCACTTGGTGCCCTATATGCATTAAATTAGCCTTAGATCCTGTGTAATTCATGTGTGTTCAGGTTTAAAGGGATGAGGTGGCAACCCTATTTCTAGGTGGTCCTGATTTTGAAACATACTGGGCAGTGTGCCCCTACCCATTGTAGCCTGGTACCAAATTAACCAAGGAAAAAAATTAGTTAGGATTGATGGCGCTTGCCTTGGGCACCAGGGGCTTTCCTGAGATAAGTGGCATCACAATGGGGTTGATTTACTAAAATTGGAGTGTGCAAAATCTGGTGCAGCTCTGCATAGAAACCAATCCACTTCCAGGTTGTCAAAGCTTAACTGAACAAACAAGCTGACGTTAGAAGCTAATTGGCTACCATGCGGAGCTGCACCAGATTTTGCTCTCCCCAGTTTCAGTAAATCGACCCAGATGTATGCAGGAAGGGGTATGTCAGCCCTATGCACATATAAAAAAAACAAAACAAAAACAAAAATACACACAGCAACAAGGAGGCACACTCAGAGTACTTTTTTTCAATGCCATCAGTGCATGACATAGGCATGCTCATTACAAAAGGGGGTGGTGGCAGCTGTGCTCAGCCCCAACTTGGCAACAGGAACGCCCACAAATCTGCGATTTTTATAGGGAGGAGCAAATACACTGAAACTAAATAAAAAGGAGATTCTTCCAAGAAACAATTCCAATTCATATACATTTTCTGGACTAAAATGTTATTTTAAAAAAAATGACCATGAGAGTGCTTCTTTAAAGAGGTGGACTGTGCCTTTAACCCCTTCATTGTTTGACTAACATACAATCACTTCACCTGCTTAGGCCGTTTTAAAAAGCCCTGGACTTGAAGGGGTTAAAACAAGCTCACAATATCTTTTTTTTTTCTTACAACCGGTGATTGGCTGTTCAGTAAAAGTGATGCGGGCAGCTCTACAGCCACCCAATCACTTTTACAGTAGTGTGAAGTACTGAGAGTATTTGAAAAATGTAAACATCTCCCCGGACGTGAAGTGGTTTAAAAATGCTCATTATACACTTAAAAAAAAGTTCACAAAACTAAACATTTTCTGAAAGCAGAGGATCTATAGAATAAAAAGAGGATAGATCCAATACTGTATTTTGTACAATATTCACACAAGTTGAATAAAATGGACATTTTCAATAAAAAACTAAATACTCAACAAATTTTTAGTGTATAAACACACACACACACACACACACCATAAAATCCCCACATTTTCCATAATATAGAAAACACAAGCCTGTAATAAAGACCAAATACGTTAAGCCTCAAAACTGCGTGCGTCTGTGAAACAAAATTGCTGACACGTTCTGGCTTTGTAAGGGCTCGTTCACACTAGCAGTTAGGGGGTGGTAAAACTCCATGGTTGAGCCTCATATTTACCTCTTCCTCAACAGTGCTCCCTTTAGCGGCAGAGGCAGCAGATAGGGGGTGTACACATGCTATGGCAGAGATGCTTTGCTGCCATGGCAGAAATTATACCCCCTGTCCCTTTTGGCAGCTGCTACCGACTGCCAAACACAACCCATGCCAGTGACTGAGGCTGCACTGCAACCACTCCCACAGTGGATGCAGCGTGCTAGTAAGGAGTTCAAGCAGGTGGTGAGGAGGAGATATGCCATCTTCTCACTGCCTATTATATTCTGACGAGTGATACAAACGTGGGCTGCTCGGGATGTTTTACACACACCCAGATCACTTCTATTCTGCAAGATCCTTTTAAAATAGAAGCTATGAGCTTGTTGTAACTCTTTGATTGCCACAGAGGACACATCCTTGGCAGTCAAAGGATTATTACCTCATTATATTTCTGACATAGATCACATCAAGTTTTTTTTTTTCAGAACACTGATCATATACATAACAGTAAATAATTAACTGGTCATAGATTAGATTGTTCTGTACCCAGTGATCTCTTGCTCAATAGGGATCCCTCAACACAACAAAGCAAAAACATTTGGCTGGATTTGACTTGGTTTTCTGCCAAGTCCATTTATCTTCAGTAAAAATGATAACTGACTCAATCACCCATTTTGTGTTACCAATAACAGATATGATTTATTCTGTGGAATAGCCATTTGATCAAATAATGGTATCATTGTGTGTACAGCCAGCATGTAGCATAGTGTAGACATGGACACACACAGGGTCAGAATTACCAGGGACTCACCTAGAGTGTACGCTGTGAAGTTTAGCAGTCCAGCAACTATCCACACCCAGCTGGGGACATGGTTATGACCTGGTGCTGAAAAATAGAGACAAAAAGGTAAACCAGAGCTGAAAAAGGTTACAGAAGCACAAACAAAAATAGAATCTGGAATCCAACATTCTAAACTTCTTCTACTGTTTTTTTAAAGCATGTTCACTGCCTGCATGAGAACACCTGACTGGGCTAAATGGCTCCCTGAGTTTTGCAATGGTTTGCCCATTGCTGTGCTAAGCCAATAATGAATTACTGCAGTGATTGTCCTCAATTGTGGCTCCCATTACTGGAGGGCTGCCCATAATTTTCAGTATATGGAACGCTAAAGGGGAACTGCAGACATACTAGGGAAAAGGACAACCAGATACTACTGATATATCACAGGTTTGGTTGGAGACAGCAGACTTGCTACAGGAGGCTGTGAGAGACTGCAGACATACAGTCACCAGGCCCCTTTATTAGATACACTAGTTGCTAGGACCGCGTTGGACCCCCTTTTGCCTTCAGAACTGCCTTATTCTTCATGATTCAACAAGGTTTTGGAAACATTCCTCAGAGATTTTGGTTCATATTGACATAACATCACGCAGTTGCTGCATATTTGTCGGCTGCACATCCATGATGCGAATCTTCCATTCCACCACATCACAAAGGGGCTCTATTGGATTGAGATCTGGTGACTGCGGAGACCATAGGAGTACAGTGATCTCTTTGTCATGTTAAAGAGACCAATGGTGAGAAGATTGGAGCTTTGTGACATGGTGCATTATCCTGCTGGAAGGAGCCATCAGAAGATGGGTACACTGTAGTCATAAAGGGACGGACATGATCAGAAACAATACTCAGGTAGGCCGTGCTGATTAAACTATGCTGAATTGGTAGCAAGGTGCCCAAAGTTTGACAAGAAGATATCCCCCACACCATTACACCACCACCACCAGCCTGAACTGTTGATACAAAGCAGGATGGAGCCATGCTCTTATGTTTGTGCCAAATTCCCTACTATCTGAATGTGGCAGGTAAAATCGAGACTCATCAGACCAGGCAACGTTTTTCTAATCTTCTATTGTTCAATTTTGGCGAGTCTGTGCGAATTGCAGCCTCAGTGTTCTGTTCTTAGTTGACAGGAGTGGCACCCAGTGTGGTCTTCTGCTGCTGTAACCCATCTGCTTCAAGGTTTGATGTGTTGTACGTTCAGAGATGGTATTCTGCATACCTTGGTTGTAATGAGTTATAATTTGAGTTACTGTTCACTTTCTATCATCTTGAACCAGTCTGCCCATTCTCCTCTGACCTCAATAAGGCATTTTTGTCCACTTTGTCCGCTCACTGGATATTCTCTTTTTTGGACCATTCTCTGTAAACCCTAGAAGGTTTTGGGTGAAAATCCCAGTAGATCAGCAGTTTTTGAATTACTCAGCCATCTGGCACCAACAACCATGTCACGCTCAAAGTCACTTAAATCCCCTTTCTTCCTCGTTCTGCTGCTTGGTTTGAACTTCAGCAAGTTGTCTTCACCATACCTAGATGCACTCAGTTGCTGCCATGTGATTGGCTGACTCGCAATTTGTGTTACCCAGCAATTGAACAGGTGTACCTAATAAAGTGGACGGTGAGTGTACATGAGGCAAGTAAGCTATCACTGCTGTTTCCAATGCTCCCACTCCTAGTACAGACTGCAGGGTCTAAGGGCCACACAACAAGTTCCAAATGGTCACATGTGGTTCTTAGAAGCAGGCTGGGCTCCAGGGAAGATTTAGGTTTAAGCACAGTAAATTTAGGAATCTGAAGATGTACATTTAGATTTTTACATGCATGTGGAGGAAGTGACACAGGTGGTAAATCCCAAACTATTTCTATGCTCCTGTCCAGGAATAGGGAGTGGAAGCCCCCAGATATTCCTGCATAGCTGTGATAGGGGACATGAGATATCAGTCATGTGATGTGGACCCACATGAACTGGACCAACAATCTCCCATCTATGATAACAGCGGATACCCTCTGTCTAGCTGCTCTGGCTGAACAATGAATGCAATGTCTTATCACGACAACCTTGTGATCTCCTGTCTGTCCACTGGAATTAACATGAACATTCACCAAGTGTATACTTTTAAATGCAAACCGGCAGCTAGTGGTTGCCGAGGATGATAACCATGCCATAAACAGGTAAATAGATATGAGGTAGGTAGAAAGGTGCAGAGACAAAATGCATTCAGTATTACCAAAGTAGAATTATGCTGGCTCTTTCACAAATGAAGGACCTCTGTGTGATTATGTTCTGCTAAAAGCTGTCATTTCTCCAGCTCATTTCTAACAAACCAATTATGGCAGAATCCTCGGAGGAGTCATTATCAGCGCAATCTCCAGTGTGACAGGACCCTAAAAAGATACCGGGACCAAAAGGGATTCCACTACTCCACTAGGGTTTTAGACCGACTCACTATAAAACACTGCGGGGGAGTTGGATTTAGACTAAAAACCTCTTCTAATTAAAACAGAACATGAGGGCAGTTTAACATCCTTTAAACAGAAAAAAATTCCAAGAGAATAATACTTCTATTAATCAGCATGATCAACGTAATGACGTGGAAGAGCTGGCAAAATGAGAGGATTGCACAGAGCAGATGGATGCCTTCAGCAATCAAGGCTTATTCAGGTTTAACTTCTCCATTTTCTAGTTAAATGGCATTAAATATTGTATATTAATCTTTGGTACAGTGCAGTACAACTGTTCATATTACAGATAAACAGAACAAAATATCTAAAAGTCAATAAACACTAATGTAGATACAGGAAGGACAGAGAGAGGGAAAGGAGAGAGCCCATAGAGGACGTAAGAAAAAAAAAAAAGCAAGAGTTAAAATGGAAAAAAAGAGAGGGGGGGGGGGGGGGAATAGGGAGAAAGAGAAGGAAAGAGCGCTACTGTGCATTAGTGAGTGAGAGAAGGCGGCGGGCGGGGGCAAGAGAAGGCGGCGGCGGGCGGGGGCAAGAGAAGGCGGCGGCGGGCGGGGGCAAGAGAAGGCGGCGGCGGGCGGGGGCAAGAGAAGGCGGCGGCGGGCGGGGGCAAGAGAAGAAGGCGGCGGGCGGGGGCAAGAGAAGAAGGCGGCGGGCGGGGGCAAGAGAAGAAGGCGGCGGGCGGGGGCAAGAGAAGAAGAAGGCGGGCGGGGGCAAGAGAAGAAGAAGGCGGGCAGGGACAAAACTGCCTCTAAAAGAATTCCCCTCCAAAAATAAAGACAATGGAAAACAAATATACAGGACCACAAATCCCACTGCCCAGTTCATTGTCCCCTTTTCCAGGATGTATATATAAAAAAAAAAAAAAAAAAAATTTTAAAAAGGAAAAAAACACATATCTAAAGTACAGGTGTTTCTTGTACTTTAAAACTTCCCCTTTATCCCCAAAATCAGACCTCAGATGCCGTGAGGTCCCACTTATCACCTGGCTCCCTGTTGCCCTGGGCAGTGTTTACATTCCATTTCCTCCTAGAGTTTGTAATGCAGCGAGGAGGCACACTACGCTATAGAAAAAAAAAAAAAAAAGACTATAGAAATGAAAGGAGAGCCCAACTCCATACAGACTCTAATGCAAAAAAGGTACACCTGTATTTTAAAGATGACATAAGATGACATGCGCGTGTTTCTTTAATCATCATGTAGCAGAAATCTAGCATTCATAAACCCTCTACACAGCATGTTAATGGTTCACCACCCTGGTGTGATATTTGTGCTCAGTGTAAGGAATGTGACAGATCAGTGAAGAGATGGTGTCTACAATAAAACATACCAGATGCATAGAAGTCGGGATCAAAGTACGCCATCATCAGGAAATTGAAGACCAGAAGCAAGAAACCACTGAAAGTAATTAAATTGGGAGCCAGCCATGTGGGAACAAACTGAAAGAGAAAGATTTGAAACAACATTTATAGCAAGAATGTATGGTAAGTACAATCTCTGTGAACACTTCTATATGTAAAACTGGTGTAAACAAATAGCCTAGGACATAGGATCTTCTTCACAAACTAAAACGTCTGGATAGTCCAATTCAGGGAAAACAAGTCTTCTCTTGCCCACCCGCACTGCAAAGATTAGCTTCTCCTTTCTATCTAGGGGATGGGAACAACAATTTTACTTGCCCAATTATCCACTACCCCAGCAGACAACGCTCTCCTCTACACTGGACTGTCTCTTAGCATCCTCACGTCCAATGCAGTGCTATAGGCCTTACATCGGTCTTGGTGATGTCAGAGGACATTAGACCACTGAAGCATAAGAACGACGATGCGAGGACCAGTCTAGCAGCACAGAAGATCGGTTAAATAAAACTGCATTACCTGATCTCCCTAGACCAGTGGTTTTCAACCCCTTCGGGGGTCGAATGCCAATTTGCCTGATGTCGCCAAATCCTGGGCTGTTCCTAGAGCCCTCGTCACCCTTTCAGCCTCTTCGCGGCTGTCCAGCAGGGCTGTCCCTTGAGCCTGTGGCCGCCCATACGTTTCACGGCATGGCTGGGGGGGTGGAGACTAGAGACCGCTGACTGGTGAGGAACGTGAAGTGGGAGGGGGATGGAAGAGACCCCATCTCCTGATTTCGGCATAGCTGTGAGACACCACGGAGCTGGAGACACAGTGAGTAACACTGCCTGTGATTAAAGTTGCTATTAAAAGTCCCCACTACAGTTTTCAGATCAGCAGATGACCTTGATCAAGAGCGTCTAAGTTGGCTGATCAGAACTCCCCCCAGCACTGCCACTCATCCCATTCCCCCCACCAGCACTGCCACTCATCCAATCCCCCCCCCAAAGGAGCAAGAGAAAAAAAATGAATATATAGAAGAGAGGAATAGAGGATAAGGAACAAAGAAAAAGTGAGAGAAATAATTAAAGAACAATAATATAGAGTGAGAAATTGGGGGGGGGGGGGGGATTAGGATAGAGAGATAAAAGGGAAAGAAGGGAGAAGAGAGAGTGGTACATCCAAAAATGTACCAGAAGGGGTTTTTTAATATTGTACAAGTGGAAGGGACTCAGGGAGCACTAAGTGTCCACGGGTTAGGGGCGCAAATTACTTGTCTTGCCTTAGGTGCTGACAACCCATGCTACGAAAATAATTTTACTGTTAGGGGTCCCCACAACTTGAGAAATGTTATCAAGCGGTCACGGCACCAGAAAGGTTAAGAACCATTGTCCTAGACATAAACAAGCAGATAACTTTAGGCACAGCCCCAATGCGAGGGAGGACTTTTCATTTTGCTGGAGTTCAGCTTTAAAGCATATCCAAGTTCAAGCACAAAAAGTTATAGTATTGCAGCGTACCAGTTCTTAGAGGCCGTGTCTGCATTCGTTTTTAATTTTCACACTTTTCTCTTCTTTTTTCCTGGTTATTCTCCCATTAAGTGGAATAAATAAGTGCAGCACTAAAAATACATATAACGTGTAAAAGTCCAAAAAACTAAAATAAGTAATCAGTTTGTGAATAAAATTGCACGTGAATAAACTTGGTGAATCACTTCATATAGTTACTTCTCCAGATATGGAAGATATCAGGGCATGTAGAGACTAAACAGTTGAAATAAAACATCCTCTCTGTGGAGAAAAAATGATCCACCAAAGTGTGCGATATAATGGAACTTTGCGGTGAAATCCCGCCATCAATATACAGGGCACTCAGCAAAAACTGGATGTGAACAAGCCTTGTATGGGTATCTTTTTTCCAAACCGTGATGTCTGGTAGATGTGAGTATCCTCAGTCAACATCCAGGTGGATATGAAATCAGAAAATTAATCCATCCTCAATAACCCCGATGGGATGAGTGCTGTGTAAAAAAAGCTCAGCAGAAGCCAAGGAGAAGCGAATTAGGTGAAGTATTTATTGGATTTCAATAGTAGTACATGTACAAATGGCCAGTAAAAACCAAACATATCCTATAGGCAGATCCCTTTGACAATGTGCTTGAGCACGAAACGCGTCAGCAAAAAGTCCTACGCACTGCCGTTTTCATTGCTGCAGCCTCGTTAAAGGAGCAGCATTTTTTTAATGTGTTTTTACTGGCCATTTGTACACGTACTACTATTGGAATCCAATAAATATTACACCATATGAGCTTCTCCTTGTGATTTTTTTTTTTTTTACACAGCGCTCACCCCATCTGGGGGGGGGGGGATTGAGGATGAATTCATTTTCTGATTCCAAATCCACTGGATGTTGACTGGGGATACTCACATCTCCCAGACATCATTGGTTGGACAAAAAGATACCCATACAAGGCTTGTTTACATCCAGTTTCTGCTGAGTGAACTGTATTCTGGTGGCGGGATATTCCTGCAAAGTTTCATTATATCGCACGCTTTAGGTGGATCATCATTTTCTCTACCGAAAGGATGTTTTATTTCAACTGTTGGTCACTACATGTCCTGATATCTTCCATATCTGGATAAGGAACTATACAAAGTGATTCACTAAGTTTTTTCACATGCAATTTTATTCACAAACTGATTACTTATTTTTGTTTTTTGGACATTTACATGTTATATGTATTTTTAGAGCTGCACTTATTTATTCTGCATTTAGTTTGAGGATTGCATATTCACCTTTTTAGTGCTAGCGGCTTGATCATTGTTTTTTTTTTGCACTTGTATTTCTTGGAATTAATATCCTCCCATTAACTCACACTTCCTGTCCTAGGGTGACAACCATACTAAGCATCACAGGTTAGGACATAGACTATATAACATAGCTCCATCTCTTCTCCAGAACAGGGGGAGGTGTTTTGTAGGCCACAGATATAGCAGAGAGCAATGCTAACTGATGCTGGTGTGATGTGCTCTGTAGGAAATTCAGACATGTTCTCTGAGCTCTCTTCCTCGGTCTACATTTTTCCACACTGCGCATCTCACCGGCACTGTGAGGTGAATGGGGCATAAAGAAAACAACTGTTTTTTTTATGTGCCCTTACAGTGATTTGCTTTGACCTAGTGCAGAGAAATGCCAGTCACTGCACATAATGTCAACAGGGCCTCAGAAAGAGGAGCTCATTTACACATTCAAATTTGATAATGTTTTTCTGTAATCCCCTACACAGGGGAACAGAGAGTGAGGGGCAGTGCTGGGCTATGGATCTGCACAGAACTCTTTAACACTGCCTGTCAACAGGACAGACCAGAGTGATGACTTGGCCAGTGTGATGCTCCTTCATTCTTCTTCCAGAAGGCTGAGGTTAGATTAAAGACAACCTAAACTCAGAAAACGACTTGAAAGTGACTTTAGAGTCACCTTCCCCACCCTCCACCTAGAATGCTCATAAAGATGGCAGCAGGTTCTCTGACACAGGAACTCAAGCATCAGTGTCTCAAAAGAGATATAAAGAAGCCGTTGGGTTGATCTACACCAACATTTACCAAAAAATGTGATCATAAGTTCACAATCATGAAAACACTGCCATAAAGGGGCATATTGCAGAGGCAGGAAAACCATAGCGAGTTATTGCACAGCATTCATGGTTATTGAAAAAGATGATCCTGGGCTTATTGTAAATATCAAGGTACTCAGAATTGTCCAGGATGCTTCATGCAGCCTAATATTCCCAGTAGAGGAAGGCTAATATAGTGCAGATTTTCAGCGAGGGGAACATACACTATATAACCAAATGTATTGGGACACCTGCCTTTACACACACATGAACTTTAATGGCATCCCATCCTTAGTCCGTAGGGTTCAATATTGAGTTGGCCCACCCTTTGCAGTTATAACAGCTTCAACTCTTCTGAGAAAGCTGTCCACAAGGTTTAGGAGTGTCTATGGGAATGTTTGACCATTCTTCCAGAAGTGCATTTGTGAGGTCAGGCACTGATGTTGGACGAGAAGGCCTGGCTCACAGTCTCCACTCTAATTCATCCCAAAGCTGTTCTATGAGGTGGCGGTCAGGACTCTGTGCAGGCCAGTCAAGTTCCCCCACCCCAAAATTCCCTCATCCATGTCGAATAAATACTCACTTTGACTATAAAATTCCAGAATGGGTGCATAACATACAAGGAGAGGGGATTGGTGTCCACCGCACTGTACTGTAAGAAAAAAAAAAGAGAAGATTGATAAATGTAAAACATTATATATTATATTACACACATATAGTCAGTTTTAATTACAGTACAAAGGGGACACCCAGCACAAAAAAAAAAAAAAAAAAAAAAAAAAAACACACAAACACACACACACACACACTAAATCTGTTCTAACTACTCAGGTTAAACAGAGGCTTTGATTGCCTGCATTTGCACATGTGGAGGCCACGTCAAGGCACCTCTGATGAAGTGTGGTCCCTAAAGCTTCATTCACACTGGCAGTTCTGCATTTAGCTTTTCTAAAGGCAAGTTATCAGAGTACAAGCTACTATTATTATGATTCTCATATCACCTTTCTCTGCATTTATTAGTTCCCAAGACCCCTTTCACACTCCGGGCACCAGCCGTTAGTGCTAAAGCGCCGCTCGCTTTAGCAGATCTTTAGCGCTGTTTAAGCCACGCTTTTAACCCCCAAAAAAAGGGCTAAAAATGCAGCGTTTCTTTTCAGGTGCTTTTGAAGCCCTGCCCATTCATTTCAAGGGGCGGGCGGTTTCCTGCAAGCGCACTGCCCCAGTGCGAAAAGTCACACTGAAATGAATAGGAGGTGGTTTTTGGGCGCTATTTCTAGCGCTAAAACGCCTGAAAACCACCTCGGTGTGAAAAGGGTCTAAAGCAGGTTCAGTTGTGTTTCTGTTAGTATAGCTGTGATAATACCTTCCAATTAAATTTTGGATGACCAGAATTCAGCTTTTTCTAAATACTGCTATACTGAACGTCCAGCCTTAACTTCACCATTGAGAGACCATTACCTGCATTTAAGTGTTTAGAAAAGTAGTGTGTATGTGTGTATATATATATATATATATATATATATATATATATATATATATATATATATATATATATATATATATATATATATATATATATATATATATATATATATATATATATATATATATATATATATATACACACACACACACACACACATACATATATATATATATATATATATACATACACACACACAAACAGGTTTGATACTGCAAGTATGAAGGAGGCCCAACTCTAAAACTGGGGCCAAAGGACACATGTGGCCTGCAGGTAATGTTCAGTCGCCAGTCCAATGTAAAAGGGGACCCCAATGTAATGACGATTCTGATGGGGACCCTGATGCAAACGCTGATAAAAGTAAGACCCCGATATAAGGCCGGTGGGGGGGGGGGGCTTCTGATCTGGAGCCAGATTTAAAAAGGGGATGAGAAAGGTGCAGGCTGAATGTATTTTTCTCAACCTTTATTAACAGCTCAAGTTTATTTGGAATTTCTTTGCTTTGTTTTGCTGAAGCTCCAAAGTAAAAAAACTTATTCATGTAAATTTGATTTCATTTATAAAAACTTTTCTGTGGCCTGTGAATGTTTACAAAATATCCACGACCCCTGGACTCCAGCTCTAAAGCATCTGAGTTGCCCACTTATGAGACAGACTGTATATAGCAACGTGCAGGGAGACAAGCCCACCTGGAGACAGGCCTTTCCTCTTTCTAAACTGCAACAGGTATCACCTAACTCTGGTAACCTTATAATGCTGGTAACTTGTGTTTCCTTCTCTCAGGTCATCGAGGATAAAAGGATGAGCTGTTAACAGGAGCATCAGTGTGAAGTTTCATCATTTCTGGACACAATGCACCAAGAAGAAGACACCAGATACAGTATAGTCACTACAGTCAGAAGAAAGTTAATAATGGACATTATCATTTTAATTACATACAGCAAAAATAGATAAAAAGTAAACTACCACTATTCCTAAAAAAACTATGAAAACGGCCAAAACTTTTAGAATGCCTTAAAAGGAGTTTCCTCAAATTTTAAGGCCTCTGTCACACCAGCGCACTGATCGGGTCCGCCTGTCTGTTTTTCAGGTGGACCCGATCGGATCACCCATTGATCTAAAAATCAGATGGATGGCGATACATTTGGATCACAATCGGATGGCAACAGACATTCAGTCTGTTTCCATCCGACCGCCCCATAGAGGAGAGTGGGCTGTGTTCGCTCTGCATAGCGGAGCAGACACGGACCTGTCATCCGCCTACTTAGCGGGGATCAGCTAACAGATTCCTCGGTGAGCAGTCAGATCCACTCCATCTGAGAGGAACCTAAAGGAAACCTTTGATGATAGACATGAGAAGGCCTCCGTGGCTGATCTCCTGTGCACTCTGCAGTGCTATATAAACAAGGTCACCAGGTGTGTTAGGTAGGCTGTATTGAATTCAATTTTACAGAGGTCCGATCAGTAAAAAATTTCCCCAGCCAAGTTCCGAATCGCATGTTTGTGCAAAGACTCCTTTACATCACAGCCCCCTCCCCTTTTATCATAATAATCCCGTTCTTACATCAGTGTTCTCAGTCCCAATCAAATCACAGCGTCCTCCACTTCGTCTCAAAGTTTTCCCTTCAGTAGTGTTCTCAAGCCGTCTTCACATCATCCCCACCCTCCTCACAGTCCCCTTTATATAAACACACAACCTTTATTTGTCTTCACCCCCTTCTCAGGTAAGTATTGGGGGAGCTGAGGGGGACTGCTGCACACAGAAGGCTTTTTATCTTCATGCATAAAATGTATGAAGATAAAAAAAAAAAACCTTCCGACTTTACAACTCCTATAAAAGCGGAGGTCCACCGACAATTCAATTTTTTTTTTTTTTAACATTCAGACCCTTACATATGGTCAATGTTACACTCACTTGTTTGGTAACACATATCCCCCGATGTCCGGTTTCATACGAAAAACGTACTTTTAAAATCTGTTGATGGCAGGTTTCATCTTGCTTGTGGGCATGTGAAGCCAACAAGCATAAACTTCCTGGATGCAGTGAATGCCGAGCTACCAGCATTCACATTCCACTCCTTCCTGCGCGCATGCTCAGTTTGTATGGCGCAGAGCGACGTAAACTTCCCCGTTGCCATCACAACGGGCGGCGTCATTGGAAGTTCCCGCCCCGTTGTGATGGCAACGAAGATAACACGCTTTCGGGATCTTGCGAGAATTAGCGGCGGTCATCCACACTGACTCCTGGGAATATTGACACTTAGCTACCAGGAGACAGTGCGCCGCCGGAGAGGACGATGATACCCGCGGGGGTCAGAAACGACACCTAAAAACACAGCTAGACCGGTACCCACTACGAAAAAAAATATATTTTTTTGTCATTTGACAATGTATGATATGCGAGGATGAGATTAAGGTTAAAGCGGGGTTCCACCCAAATTTTGAACAATATTTGTATGTATTCTCTTCCTTGCCTAGATGCTGATATGCCGTTTAAAAAAACTTTAAATCGCCGTAATTACCTTTTATTTTTCTATTCTTCTTTGCACTTCCTGGTTCTCCTCCCGTGGGAGTAGGCGTGTTTCTAGCCTCTCACAGACTCCTGGGAGCTAGTCTCAGGCTTCCCAGGATGCCACTGAGCATGTGCGGGAATGAGCGGTGAATGCTGGGAGCACAGCATTCACCACATCCAGGAAATAAATGCTTGTAGGCTTCAAATGCCCCCAATGAAGATGGAAACCGCCTGCAGTGAATAATATAAGTTATTCTTTCCGACGAAATCTGACACAGGCGGACATTTTACACACAATATATGAGTATGTAATGCTGAGAAGAAAAGTTTGTGAATGAACTAAAAAAGAAAAAAAAAAACGACAGATAGGTGGACCCCCGCTTTAACTTAAAAAATTGTGTGGACCTCCACTTTAACTTCTCAGCTGCAGAACACTAGATAGTGAGCCAGGGATTGTGGGATATGTCATTTCTTCACAGAAAGTGTCAGTCCTTAGATTACAGACAGGAGTAATGCATTAACCTGTATAGTGCCATGCCCCATGTTTAGAGTATATGTAAACGATCACCTAGTAAAACAACTATTCAGTTTAAAATAGAAATTAAAGGTAAAACTTTTTTGAACAGTTATAAAAAAAAACATTATAAAAGACCTTTCCCCCCCCTCTTTTATAAGTGATCACATTCCCCCTGTTCTCAGCAACATAAGAGCTGGGGGAGGAGAAGCAGAAGCACACTGAGGGCATGTCAGAACAAATCGGATCATTGGAGAATGCCAAGTTCCCAGCATAGCTAGAGAGCTATGATGTGCTTGCCTGCTTAGTGTGGTCAGTTTTTAATAGGAAAGCAGAGGGATTGGCAGAGACAGCAAGGATTTTCAGCAATACAAACAAAACAGGATACTTTATCATACAATTACATGGTGTAGCAGTCACATATAGGGAATATAAAGTGTTGGGGTAACAAACACATTCAACACAAACAAAAACTGGCGACACGGGAACTATGAAGATTGAGCCTGACAGCAGGTTAGAAATCATGTGAATTCAGTTGAACTCGCACAATTTTATACCAGCATGTCAGTTTGACTTCAGGAGCGATTTCAGAGACATCTGTGTGGGTTCCTGCACAGATGTCTATACAAAAATCGCACCCCAAAGTCGCCAAAAGTAGTACCGAAACTATTTTTGGAAATCTGTGCGGGGTCGAAAAGTCAGAGGGTGCCATTGCCGGCAGTAGCCATCGATTTGGCCTGTGATTTGACATGTCAAATCGCACCAATGTGAACCTAGGCTTACTCTGCTATAGACTATGGGCGACAAATGACACCACGAAACCACACGATATGTATTAAAAAAAAAAACTCAAGGTGCAGGTAGGAATGTTTATAAATGTATTTAAGCAAGGTTGTTAATTACATTCTTTGATACAGAGACTGCCACTAGAGGAACACTCTAGAATACATATGAAATACAATCCAATTGTGGAAAAGCCAGCATGTACAAATTCAACGCTTTAGAAAAAAAAAAAAAAAGATTCAACTGAAAGCCAAGAGGATTAAAACCCCTTTATTTCATATTATGATTGCAAAAGAGATCAAAATCCAGTCCAGTCACAGTACTTGTGTTGGCAGCCATGTGAGAACATGACGACCTGTAAAGATAAGGAGGGAATTCAGAGCCAACTTCCAGGCTAACAGATAATTTACAATGGATTAGTTATCGCTAATACTGATAGAAGATTGTAATAATACATCCTACTTTCAATTGAAAGCTCAAAAGGCCAAAGCTGGCCATAAACAGCTCAAACTGCACCCAATTCAGGGCTCGACGAATCCCAGGTGCCAGGTCACCATAGCGACTAGAAATTGCACCCTGGTGCCTGGGCTTTTGTCAGCCACACAACTGCCCTCCACCCCAAATAAGCAAAGCTTCCACTTTTGGGCGGGGCTCTGCCTTCAAGCGGAGTTCCATCCACATTTTTCCCTCCTCACCCTGCAGCACTGATGTGCATCCTTAAAATGAATTGGCAAATTTATTAATTTTTTTTCTGTTCACTTACCTGATTTATGCCTATATCCAATTTCACTTCCTCCTCTAGGGGGCCGCGGCACCGTGCGTCATTTCCATTTTTGCATTGGCTCCAGGGTGATCTTGGTCAGCTTAGCATGGCGTCTATGGAAATTCTTGGCCAGCTTGGCATTGCACGGCTCCAGTAACATTTAACATTGGCGTCTATGGAAAAACTTGGTCAACAATGCCAAGCTGACCAAAATTGCACTGCACATGTGTGAGATCGGCAGGTGCATGCTGGGTAGCCAGCATGCACGGAATCCAGGAAGGAGGAGGACACTGTGGCTTCAGATGCCCACACTCGAGATGGCCGCGCTGTGCAGAAACTTCACAAAAGTAAGAAAACAATGCCGCACAAATAGAAAACTGGGCATAGTTTACAGCAGGAACCTTCAAACTACGGCTCTCCAGCTGTTGCGGAACTACACGTTCCGTGAGGCATTGTAAAACTGACTTTCACAGACATGATTAGGCATGATGGGAATTGTAGTTTCTGAACAACTGGAGGGCCGTAGTTTGAAGACCCCTGGTTTACAGCATACCTTTGCACAAGGGCATGAGTATTCTAGGGGCATTTTTATCTTAAGTTATATTTCGGCCGGAACTCCACTTTAAGTTACCTCCAGAGCACACGCGTCAAACACAAGGCCGCAGGCCAAATCAGGCCCCATTTCATGTGGCCTTTGCAGCTCTCCTGCTACAGTGGCACTGCCCTCGTCTCTGCCCCCACCTTGTCTCAAGTGGGCAGCAAAAGAAGATGACGAAAAGCCTCCTACAGATCCTTTCTGTACAGCCACAGGACCCCCTCGTCTCTGCCTCCCCTGGTCTTGGCATTCAGTAGACACCTGCAGCTGACTCCAGCCCTCCTCTGGTCCACCTCCAGACATTACACTGCTTCCCAACTCCGTCCCCAGCTTCAGCATGGCAGCAGCACACAGTAATGGAGGTACATTGTGATGTAAGGGAGGGGCTCTTGACATCTGATGTAAGGGCAGGTGGAGTGGACATCTGCATTTAATTATAATACAAATTCTAAGCCATTTGAAAAGGCACGTCGCAGAGCGCCAGAATCATCCACAAGAAACCTTATTAGAGACTGTTCAGACAGAACACCACGGCAGGGCCACGTTCTGTCTCAGCAATCTCCAATTAAGTTTCTTGTGGATGACACCAATGCTATGGGACCCTCCATTTAAGACTTGCATCATCTCCTACAGGAGTGAGTGGGCTCCCTCCTGGTCTGCACCTGTCCTTCACAGCTTAACCACTTCAGCCCGGAATGATTTACCCTCATAAAGGAGCAGGCCTTTTTTTGCGATACGACACTGCATAACTTTAACTGACAATTGCGCGGTCATGCGACACTGTACCCAAATAAAATCGATGTCTTTTTTTCCCACAAATAGAGCTTTGTTTTGGTGATGATATTTGATCACCTCTGCAGAGCGACAATTTTGAAAAAAGAACCAATATTTTACACTTTCTGCTATAAAACAAGAGCCAATAAAAAAAAAAAAAATTTTTCACCAATTTAGGCCAATATGTATTCTGCTACATTTTTAGGTAACAAAAATCCCAATAAGCGTATATTGATTGGTTAGCGTCTACAAACGATGCAACATTATGTAATTTTTTTTTTTTTTTTTTTACTAGTAATGGCGATCAGCGATTTTTTTTTTTTTTTTTTAGCAGGACTGCAAAATTGCGGAGGACAACTCGGACATCTGCCAATTTTTGGGGACCAGTGACACTAACAGTGATCAGTGCAAAAAAACACAAAAACACAACACACCACACACACAAAAAAAAAAAAAAAACACGGTACTGATTTTAGGAAACATTTGCAGATGTATCTCCACAGTTCTACACGCAGGATTCAGAACATCCTCATGTATGTAATTAAACACTTCAGCCCTGGAAGATTTGGCTGCTCAATGACCAGGCCATTTTTTGCGATACGGCACTGCGTCCCTTTAACTGACAATTGCACGGTGGTGAGACGATGTACCCAAACAAAATTGACGTCCTTTTTTTCCCACAAGTAGAGCTTTTTTTTGGTGGTATTTGATCACCTCTGTGGTTTTTATTTTATGCGCTATAAACAAAAAAGAGCGACAATTCTGAAAAAAACCTATATCTTACTTTTTGCTATAATAAATATTCCACTTTTTAAAAAAAACACAAAACACAATTTTTTCCTCAGTTTAGACCGATATGTATTGTTCTACATTTGTTTTTCTTTTCAAAAAAATATTGCAATAAGCGTATATTGATTGGTTTGTGCAAAAGTTTTAGCGTCTACAAAATAGGGGATAGATTTATGGCATTTTTATTATTTGTTTTTTTACTAGTAATGGCGGCGATCTGCGATTTATATTGGGACTGCGATATTGCTGTGGACAAAGTGGACACATTTTTGGGACCAGTGACAATTATACAGCGATCAGAGATATAAAAATGCACTGATTACTGTAAAAATGTCACTGGCAGGGAAGGGGTTAACACTAGGGGGCAATCAAGTGGTTAACTGTGTTCCCTCAGCGTGTTCTTACTGAAGGGGGAATGGGACTTACTACGGGGAAGAGAGAGATCGGTGTTCATACTTTGTACGAACACATGATCAGTCTTCTCCCCTGAAAGAACCAGGATCTGTGTGTTTACACACACAGATCCCTTTCTCGTTTTGTCACGAGCGTTCGCGGGTGCCCGGCAGTCATCGTGCCTGCTGGGCACTCGCATCGGCTCCAGCGGCGCACGCCCCTAGTGGCCACAATGGGAAGCGATGTAAGGTAACGCCAATTTGGCCAGCGGAGCCAACCTGCCACGGTAAAACTGCGGCGGCTGGACGGCAAGTGGTTAAGTATGTAAACATTTTAATCCATGTTTAATGGAAACATAAAAGTGGAAGGAGCCATACTTAGTCTTTATTGCAGGCTCTTTGTTCTGCTTTGCAGTGTTTAGGAGTAAGAGCAATTGCATTGTTCCTCTTTCATAGTCTGGGTTTTCTCACATTGACTACAACACAGCTGTAGTGCTGTCCATGGTACTTTTATTTTATTTGCGGTTACATTTTCAGAATAATGTTAGGGCCTCATGCACACTGGATGTTATTTAGCGTTTTTCCACAACCCCCCCTCCCCATGGATCAAAAACATTAAACGCTGGTGAGCTGCGTTTTTAAGCGTTTATCTGTTTTGGGTTTTTTTTGTTTTTTTTAACTTTAGAGCGTTTTTACAGCTGAAAAACTTTCAGAACCCACTAGTTTTTTTTTTTTTTTTTGCCAAAAAACGCACCAGCCAAAGACTGCTGATAACAGCCTATGTGTGGATAGACACAGAGGATAACACGATGGGGAGTTTATTGACTGTAGAAAAAAAAAAAATATATATCTGAAGCCAAAAACAGCAGCTGTAAAAAGGTCCAAAAATCATCCAGTACATTGGCAAATATCATCCCTCAAGGTATGGTAAGGTATATCTAAAGTCCCACATGTTCTCTTTGGAACTTTTTTGCTGTGAACGCCAGTAAGAGCCGGTTCACACGGGAGCGACTTGTCAGGCGACCTAGCCGCCTGACAAGTCGCCTCCCGTTCTGTACAATGGAACTGTTCTAATCGGAGCGACGCAAGTCGCTCCGACTTAGAAGAAAGGTTCCTGTACTACTTTGGGGGCGACTTGCATAGACTTCTATATAGAAGTCGTCTTGCAAGTCACCGTGGCAGTCGTGTGCAGGTCGCCTCGGTGAGGCGACCTGCAAGTCGTGCCACTTCTAATGTGAACCGGCTCTAAAAGGTTGTACTAAATGATTCAAAATGTGCCCTTGATTTCTTCACACCATTGTGCTGCAGTAACATCTCTAAAGCAGGTGTGCAGCAATGCAGGGCAGTCCTGCACAAGGCACAGTATCCTTTGTTGGTGCGGCTTAAAATGTATGCACACATGAACAATACATTTCTCTTATTTGCTCCCTTTTGGTTTGTTAAATATACAATCGCTGTGTGAGTGGAGAGGAGCCTGGGAGTTTTGGGATTCTATGCCGAGCCCAGATGAGTGAGCCCGCCAGGTAGAGGTCGACCGATATGGGTTTTTCTCTGGCCGATGCCGATATTTAGAAATCGGGGTGGCCGATGGCCGAAATATGATGCCGATTTTTTTGGGCCGATATATTTGGCTGATTTTTCTTTTTTTTTTTTCCCTTCATCTCATAAAAGCTAACAGTTAGACCCCTTTCACAATGGGGCGTTTTTCAGGCACTTTTGGGTTAAAAATAGCGCCTGTAAAGTGCCTGCAAAACGGCTCCCCTGCAGTCACTCGGGCTTTCACACTGAGGCGATGCGCTGGCAGGATGTTAAAAAAAAAAGTCCTGCAAGCGGCATCTTTGGAGCGGTATATAGCGCTCCTCCACCACTCCTGCCCATTGAAATGAATGCGCACCGCTGTCGCAGCGCCTGCAAAGCGTTTTGGCAACGGCGCTTCAGGGGCGCATTTAACCCCTTCCACGGCCGCTAGCTGGGTTATAAGCGCCCCGCTAGCAGCCGAATAGCGCCGCTAAAATGACGGTAAAGCGCTGCTAAAATTGGCAGCAATTTACAATCAACGCATGCCCGCTCCAGTGTGGGAGCAACCTTAAGGGCCCTTTCACACTGGGGCGGGGACGGCGTCGGCGGTAAAGCGCTGCTATTGTAAGCGGCGCTTTACCGTCGGTATTCGTCTGCTAGCGGGGCGCTTTAACCCCCGCTAGCGGCTGAGAAAGGGTTAAAAACCACCGCAAAGCGCCTCAGCAGAGGCGCTTTGCCGGCGGTATAACCGCGCCGTCCCATTGATTTCAGTGGGCAGGAGCGGTATATACTCTGCTCCTTCACTGCTCCAAAGATGCTGCTAGCAGGACTTTTTTTCCCCGTCCTGCTAGCGCGCTCCAGTGTGAAAACTGGAGACAAAGCTGCGGCACTTTCAGGTCGGTTTGCAGGCGCTATTAGCGCAATAGCGCCTGCAAACCGCCCCAGTGTGAAAGGGCCCTAAGTAATAAGTGATACAGAAAATTTCTTACATTAAACAAAACAAACCTCCAATCAGTTCACGTGTATGTATAATTTAGATAACAAAAAACAAAACAAACAAAAACTATATATCTTAAATATTAAATACACAAAAACAGGTAATCAAAACTTTTGGATGAAAAAAAATGGGCTACCTTTACTGCTTAGTTTTTTTTTTTTAATTCATTAGTGTATTTTTTTTTTTTTAAATTGCGTTTGAAAGACCGCTGCGCAAATACTGTGTGACATAAAACATTGCAACAACCGCTATTTTATTCCCTAGGGTCTCTGCTAAAAAAAAATATATATAAATGTTTGGGGGTTCTAAGTGATTTTCTAGCAGAAAATACAGGTTTTTTACTTGTAAGCAACAAGTATCAGAAAAGATTTAGTCTTTAAATGGTTAAACTGAGAACTTCTACACACGGAGTTCAGCTCATTGATAAAACAACCTGAAGAGATACAACGTATCTTCTTATCAGATTTGGCTGCCCAGAGAAGGAGAGAAGAAAACATCAGCAACTTGCATTGACTTCTATTACAGAAGTTATTTGTAAGACAAGCTGAAGTTATAATCGGCCTTTTTTATCAGCACAAATCAGCCGATTAAAGCGGGGTTCCACCCAAATTTTGAATAATATCTGTATGTATTCTCTTCCTTGCCTAGATGCTGACATGCCGTTTAAAAAAATTTAAAATCGCCGTAATTACCTTTTATTTTTCTATTCTTCTTTGCACTTCCTGGTTCTCCTCCCGTGGGAGTAGGCGTGTTTCTAGCCTCTCCCAGACTCCGCACAGCCTCCTGGGAGCTAGTCTTAGGCTTCCCAGGATGCCACTGAGCATGTGCGGGAATGATCGGTGAATGCTGTGAGCACAGCATTCACCACATCCAGGAAATAAATGCTTGTGGGCTTCAAATGCCCACAATGAAGATGGAAACCGCCTGCAGTGAATAATATAAGTTATTCTTTCCGACGAAATCTGACACAGGCGGACATATTACACACAATATGTGAGTATGTAATGCTGAGAAGAAAAGTTTGTGAATGAACTCAAAAAAAAAAAAAAAAAAAAAAAAAAAAAAAAAGATAGATAGGTGGACCCCCGCTTTAAGTAAAAAACGCCCAATATCGGCCGATATATCGGTCGAACTCTACCGCCAGGAAGCGGTTATGGCAAAGGCCTGGCCACAGAGGACTGGCCCAGTACAGGTGACCGCTTCCAGGCAGACAATTACCCGGCTTTGGACTAAATCTGAACATGCCCGAATTAAACCCTACTTGTGAGCAGAGAACTCTCTAGTTGGTTATGTTGTCTGTTATCTCTGCAAATTGCTAACCACCACCTGATATGGAAGAGAGGTAGTATTTATTCCTAAAACACTCCCTATCCTAGGTAGATTGGATTACGACTATCTGGTCAACGATTCAATTCTGTGATGCATCATGATTACTGCCAATGGTTTCCATCAATAAAAAAAATAAAAAAATTAAAAACAACACACTGCTGTCGGGAGGCCAGGAGTGATGGAAGCTGAAAAACAGCCCTGTGAAGTTCACCATACTGGCTCCATGCTGAGAGTTCAGCTCGGCTTTCCCGTTTGCACATTCCAGCACACTATTATTATTATTATTCAGGATTTATATAGCGCCAACAGTTTGCGCATCGCTTTACAATATAAAAAGGGAGACAATACAGTTATAATACAATACAATAGGATTAAGAGGGCCCTGCTCAGAAGAGCTTACAATCTAATAGGAGTTAACAGTGGGAAAAATATGTAGCTACATACCGCGTTTCAGTGTCCCCCTCGCGGTCATGTGACTGCCCGGCCCGCCTCTCGGCTGACGTCAGAAAAAAAAAAAAATTTAGCTGTCAGATTGGGAGAAGAGCAGCGGACCGGGCAGTCCAATGGACACTCTGAAATGCGGTATGTAGCTACATATATTTTTTAAAAAGCACGTACAGTTGGGCACTTAATGTACTGTATGACAGGATTCAAAAAACTAAACTGCGTCTTAAGACGTGTAAGTAGAGTATGCTGGGAGCACTCTCCCAGGAGAGGCAGGGAAAGTCAGAATGACGCCATCCGCCAATCGATTAGACCAGCAGCAGCATCGATGCAGAATCGTGGACAGCTGAATCGTGATGTATCGATGCTACGATTATTCAACACCCCTAATCCTAGGGTGACAATGCTGCTCAGTACAGTTGTCACCCTAGAACAGGAAGTATGTTAATGGCAGGATTACCAGGTTTAAATAAAGTATAAAGTTTGAAGTAAAAAAAAAAAAAATAAAATAAATGCAGCTACCTCATCTAAAGACTGGCAAGTTGCAATATTATCAATTGTTGTTCTTTGGTTCAGATACGTTTTAAAGAAGATCTTCAGTCTTGTTAAAAAAATAAATATATAAAAGTCAGCAGCTACAAATACTGTAGCTGTCTTTAAGAAAAAGAGACCAAGATCCCTTTCACTCTGCCAGTAGGCTGCTTTAGCTTTAAAACGCAGCTAGTTTTAGCGGCGCTTTCGGCCGCTAGTGGGGTTCTTTTAACGGCCGAAGAAAGGGTTAAATGTGCCCTGGTAGCGCCGCTGCTGAAGTGCTTTGCAGGCGCTTCGGCAGCGGTGCCCATTCATTTTAATGGGCAGGAGCGGTGTATACACCGTTCTAAAGTCCTGCAAGTGCACCGCTCCAGTATGAAAGCACTCGGGCTCTTACACTGGCGCTGCAGGGGAGGCATTTTTTTTAGGCGCAATACAGGTGCTATTTTTAGCCCTTTAAGCTAAAAACCTTCAGTCCCTGAAGGTCTTTTATGTCAAAGCTCATTTTTTGCAGTTTTTTTTTCTTTTTAAAAAAAAAAGAGAGATCTGAATGTTTCTTCTCAGTGGCCACTGGGGCAGTGTGCTGTTTAATCTTGCTATGTATTAGTCATGTGGGCTGCTGTTTTTCCTCAAGCCACTCGAGGGCGCAGGCTCACTCAGTATTTTTTTATATGCAGGAAGCGTCTTTTGCAAAGAATCCAGAAGGGGGTAACACTGATAATAATGTTAGCCGAATTAGCCCAGGAGGGTTGGTACACTGACATAGCGAGTCTTGCAGGGGTCGCTCCTGGTACACTCCCAGTTCAGCGGGACCTAATAGCCTTGAGCCCTGTATCTCAGCACTGTAGAGCCCCTGGAAGCCAGCTTCAGGGAACTTCAATTACAGGACTTGGAAATATATTTTTGCCTAGGGTGAAGCCAGGAAGTGGCACCCGCAGAAATGTGAGTGGGAGATTTTCTTTTTCTTCTCCAATCCGTACGGGAAAGGAGAGTGGCCTTAAGTACCGTTAAGGGTCAGGTTTCGTCCCTATACATTTTTTTCTCACTACTTGATTCATACAGCGTGCAACGTAGACAGCCTCGCCTGTCAGGCCATTCTTGTGTCCATGGGATCTTGACTGTCCTTGCAGAGGCTACTTTTTGAACCAATCGAGAGATTCTGTTTGTCCTTTATCTCGGAAGGTGGCTTCTTTGGTTACTATCACTTGGATAAGTGGAGAGTCAAAGTTGGCGGCTCTTTCATTCAAGGAGCAGTTTTTGGTCTTGCATCATGTTAAGGTGCTGTTGCGTCCTCATCTGTTTTTTGCCTAGTATGGTGTCTGGTTTTCACTTGAATCAAGACAATGTCTTGCCTTCTTTTCTGGTCCTCAGTTGGCAGGAGTTGGATCACTGCATACTCTGGGAGGTAGTTCTGGTGGTCAGACATACTTGATTTGTACAGCTCAGGAATCCTGGTTTGTGCTGCCAGTAGAGCCTGGGATGGGCAGGAGGCATCCAAGTTAACCATTTTCATTGTATTTGCCAGTTAATTATTCAAGCCTATGGCTTGAAAGGGCAAGATCCCCCATCCATTTTTTTGGTAAAATCGCTCGCTACCAGGTGTGTGGGGGCATCTTGGGCCATCCGCCATCAGGTGTCAGTGGCTCAGGATTTAAGGCCATTACCTGGTCTTTTGTTCATGCATTCACAGAATTTTACCAGATAGATATCAAAAGCCACAGAGGAGACTGCTTTGGCCACAGTATGTTTTGGGCAGCAGAAGGAGTCCTTCTCAGGTGGCAGTTTCTGTGATTGTGTCTCTCCCCTCAAGGGCATTGCTTTAGGACATCCCATATAGTAATTATTATGGTTGCTCTGTGTCTCGTGATGTACAATAAAGAAATTAGGATTTTTCCATCATACTTACCTGTAAAATCCTTTTCTTGGAGTACATCACGGGACACAGAGGTCCCTCCCATCTTTTTTGGGATATTCATTGCTTTGCTACAAAACTAAGGTCCTTCCTGTGTAGGAGAAGTTATATAGGGGTGGACTTCCTGTTTGACTATCTGCCAGTGTCCATCAACCAGTAGGTGGCGTATAACCCATATAATCATTATGGTTGCTCTGTGTCCCATTATGTACTCCAAGAAAAGGATTTTACAGATTAGGAAAAATCCTAATTTTTTGTTTTGAATAGAGTGGTGCGGGATCAGAACATTTGTCAGTTTTTATCACTGTCTGTGCCCCTTTATGGAGATTCCCCCTCTCAGTGTTTCATGTTTACCATTTTCATTGATAGTGAAAATAAAAGAAAATCCCAAATTTTGGGTTGTCCCCAGAAAAATGGGGACATTAGTTCTGGTGACTGCAATGAATTCCCGTAATCACTTCAGCCCAGGAAAGGTTTACCCCCGCCATTTTTTGCGATACCCCACTGCGTTACTTTAACTGACAATTGCGCGGCCGTAAAATTGATGCCCTTTATTTCCCACAAATAGAGCTTTCTTTTGGTGGAATTTGATCCCCTCTGCGGTTGTCATTTTTTGCGCTATAAATAAAAAAAAAGACCGACAATTTTGAAAAAAAGAAAAAAAAAAAAACAAAAAACTTTTTTTTTTGGAAGTAAAAAAACACGATAAGGTTGCGCAAAAGTTATAGCGTCTACAAACGATAGGATATATTTTTATGGAGTTTTTATTTTTTACTGGTAATGGTGGCGTTCAGCGATTTTTAGTGGGACTGCGATTTCGCGGCGAACAAATCGGACACCTGACACTTTTTTGGGGACCAGTGACACGAATACAGCACTGTCACTGTACTAATGACAGGAAAGGCGTCAACAGCAGGGGCGATCAAAGGGTTAAATGGGCTCCTAGGGGGTGCCTGTGTGGGGGGGGGATGTTTTGACTGGGGGAAGACAGAGATCCGTGTTCTGGCATAGCAGAAACACAAGATCTTCATCTTCCCCTCTCACAGAAAGGCAGTCTGCCTTATTTACATAGGGAGACCGACATTCTGCTTCTCCTGAGAACTATCACGGGGTGCTGGCGAACATCGGGTCCGCTGGACCCGCTGATGGGCTCCCGTGTGTCCAATCATAGTGGTAACGGGTCGCCAGTGGCATACGCGCCCACCCCAGTGCACAAAATCATGTACAAGTATGTGATTTCGTGCAGGAGGGCCGCCCTGCCACAGTATATCTACGTGGAGCGGTCCAGAAGGGGTTCATTTACAGGGATTTCCTCTCACTTCCTGTTTGGCTATGTGACAGGAAGTGAAATCTCTGCAATAGGACACAGATGGGGGAAAAAAGTAAAAAAATAAAAAAAGGGGGGGAGGGCATTTAGAGGAGGCTGAGGTCAATAGAAGGGACTTTGAGTTAAGAATACATACTGGAAAAGTTTGGTGACTTTAAAAAGGTACTTTTCAACAAACACTACAATGATAAAATGAAGAGAATGTGTATCCTCTGAAATTGCATCACAGTCCCTCTTTAAAATGACATGTTGGCTTCAAGACTGTACAGGCTGCCTTGGGAATACTGAAAGCATTTGTCCACCCAGATATAAAATATACATAAAAAGATGGCGCACACACAGTATTGAATGATCAGCGGGTCAGGTGTTTAAATAATAATGGCATCCTGTAAACAGCTTCAAGGATTCAGATTGCTCCTTTTCATGTAAAGATCATTAAAGTTTCATGCCATGCAGCAGCTCAGCTGAGCTCACGGCTCTTTATCTGAGGCTTTGCCAATCTCCACAGTCCATCTATCTTGTACTGATTAACGGCAACAAAACAAAACACCGTTACAAGAATAATCATCTGGACATTAAAGCGCATATCATATGAGTGTTTTTGCAGCGATAACACCCCCCCCGGCCCCAATCCCTCCCCCTCCTGTTTTTTGGTTTCTCACTAAGAATTTCAATCCGATTTTCTATGGAATTAATAACTCGTAACTCTTCATATTTTTAAAGCGATTTGTTGCTCAGTGTTTGTCAACGTTAAGAAATCTGGCTACAATTGCTCTATCTTCATCTCTATGGATTAGTTCTGCTTCAGTGATTTGTAGCAGAGTACAATCCAATGCTGTACTGTATCACTATTATCAGCGTTTCTAATGATTAAATTGCTAGCTGCAAATCACTGTTGATAGCTCACATTAGCGATTTGTAGCAGTGATTATGCTACCAAATCACAGCAGGGTTTTCAATATTACGAATTTTATTTTTTTGAGAAAAAAGCAAACCAAATTTTAACATTTAGGGTGTGTGCAACTATATCATCATCATGGAGATGTATGGCTGTGCTCCTCTACTGCACATGCTCGCTACTAATGACTTGTGACAGTTTTACTTTTTATGTGGAGCTACCAGTAATTGCCGATATGGCAAACAATATTAACCAGAAAGGACGTAGACGAAGTACACTGAATCCCCAACATCCAATATGGAAGATTCATAGGAAAAAGGGGCATATTCTGCAAGTCTTAAGGCTGCATTCACACCTGAGCGTTTCAAAGTCGCGCGTTTTTACTGCGATCTTACCATGACTTTGTTCAGGTCACCAATGTAAAAGGCGGAAAAAGACGCCTGTAATCTGCCCCAAAGAAGCTCATGTTCTTTTTTGAGCTTAGGGCATTTTTC
Organism: Lithobates clamitans; assembly: GCA_037952925.1. Classification (NCBI taxonomy): domain Eukaryota; kingdom Metazoa; phylum Chordata; class Amphibia; order Anura; family Ranidae; genus Lithobates; species Lithobates clamitans. Next base: position 1,337,114 of record JBBGZY010000464.1, read on the forward strand.
AGGCGTTTTGCTTCAGGTGACGAAACGCTTAGATGCCATTGAAATGAATGGGATTTTGCTTGTTGGGCGTTTTAGGAACTGAAAAAGCTCAAGTGTGAATGCAGCCTAAGGCTAGTGATGAGCTTGGGTGTGGTAGGACTACAATCTGAACTCACATGTGCTAGCCTGTAAGGAAGCTGTTACCTGTACATGCCAATCATGTGCTGCCAGGACATTCACCGCATTGTATATACAAGGGGCGTGTATACGTGTGGCTGCGGGTCCCATTTGCAGATGGTTGGACCATACAGCTGACAAGTTTTTTTGGCAGGCTTACATAGGGGATTTGTTTCCCTGTCTAAACACATCCAAGCTCATCACTACCCGGAAACTGCTTTGCCTTAAGCTGTCTTTGTATCGGAGCCAAGAGGTGTGTACTCCACACTGATCCATCTGGTCCTGCAGGTGGTGAGGTGACATCCTGGTGGCTTCCTATTACCATTACTTACATTTTATCATTTAAAAATCTAAAATACTTGTCATTTGCCCTACAGCAGAAAAGATGAAGATAAAGAAGAATTTGCAACAGCCATTCACACACTATATATATAAATCTATCTATATATACACACACATCCATATACCTCACAAGAGTGAGTAAACCACTCACCTTTTTGTAATCTTTTCATGTGACAACACTGAAGAAATGACACTTTGCTACAATGTAAAGTAATGAGTGTACAGCTTGTATAAAAGTGTGAATTTGCTGTCCCCTCAAAACAACAACACACAGCCATTAATGTCTAAACTACTGGCAACAAAAGTGAGTACACCCCTAAGTGAAAATGTCCAAATTGGGCCCAAAGTGTCAATATTTTGTGTGGCCACCATTATTTTCCAGCACTGCCTTAACTCTCTTGGGCATGGAGTTCACTAGAGCTTCACAGGTTGCCACTGGAGTCCTCTTCCACTCCTCCATGACGACATCACGGAGCTGGTGGATGTTAGAGACCTTTAGTTTGAGGAAGCCTCACCAATCCTCAATAGTGTTTAGGTCTGGAGACATGCTTGGCCAGTTCATCACCTTTACCCTCAGCTTCTTTAGCAAAGCAGTGGTCATCTTGGAGGTGTGTTTGGGGTCATTATCATGTTGGAATACTGCCCTGCAGCCCAGTCTCCAAAGGGAGGGGATCATGCTCTGCTTCAGTATGTCACAGTACATGTTGGCATTCATGGTTCCCTCAATGAACTGTACCTCCCCAGAGCCGGCAGCACTCATGCAGCCCCAGACCATGACACTCCCACCACCATGCTTGACTGAAAGCAAGATACCCTTGTCTTTGTACTCCTCACTTGGTTGCCACCACACAAGCTTGTCACCATCTAAACCAAATAAGTTTATCTTGGTCTCGTCAGACCACAGGACATGGTTCCAGTAATCCATGTCCTTAGAATGTTTGTGTCCAGCTTCCTTCTGGGACGACATTCAGATCAATTTGATGCAGTGTGCGGCGTATGGTCTGAGCACTGACAGGCTGACCCCCCACCCCTTCAACCTATGCAGGAATGCTGGCAGTACTCATACGTCTATTTCCCAAAGACAACCTCTAGATATGACGCTGAGCACGTGCACTCGACTCCTTTGGTCGACCATGGCGAGGCCTGTTCTGAGTGGAACCTGTCCTGTTAAACCTCTGTATGGTCTTGGCCACTGTGCTGCAGCTCAGTTTCAGGGTCTTGGCAATCTTCTTATAGCCTAGGTCATCTTTGTGTAAAGCAACAATTCTTTTTTTTAGATCCTCAGAGTTCTTTTCCATGAGGTGCCATGTTGAACTTCTAGTGACCAATATGAGAGAGTGAGAGCGGTAACACCAAATTTAACACACCTGCTACCCCATTCACACCCGGGACCTTGTAACACTAACTAGTCACATGACACTGGGGAGGAAAAATGGCTAATTGGGCCCAATTTGGACATTTTCACTTAGGGGTGTACTCACTTTTGTTGCTAGCGGTTTAGACATTAATGGCTGTGTGTTGAGTTATTATGGAGGGGACAGCAAATTTACACTGTTATACAAGCCAAACTTTACATTGTAGCAAAATGTAATTTCTTTTGTGTTTAAAAGATATACTAAAATATTTACAAAAATGTGAAGGGTGTACTCACTTTTGTTAGAGAAAATATATAAAATGAGAGAGAGAGAGAGAGAGAATATATATACACACACACAGTTATATCTCTCAATGTCAATATGAATATAGCCTTTAACTTTTTTTTTTATATATACAGTATAATATAAATGTTAAAGAAAACAATTTGATGTGCATTGGTTTAATCCGTGTGTTAAGGGTAATAAATATACAGATCAGGAGCTATGATGTGCTTGTTACAGGTTCGTTTTGTAGAAAGCATCAAAGCCACTAAAATTGGCATGACTATGAAGGAACTAGTATATTCCATGGCTTCTTTTCAGTGGGGGGGCAAATGAAAGTCAAGTCTGATTTTGACAACAGGGGTCCCATTATTACCCAGCATCCACACAAGCAATATGGATGCTGCGCTATTGTGTTCTAACAGCCCCCCCCCCCCCCCCAAATCAGAATACACCGATTATTGGGGCAGTCATTGGCCGCTAGCTGCTGATCGAATTTTGGTTTTCCACCAGGATAGTTCTACAGAAGCCAGTCTAAGGCCGGGCATGAACGGTTCGAATTCTGATGAGCCAGCCGGGATTCGAAACATTAAATGGGCAGGCTGAATGTACTAAGTTGATCGATCAACTTGTGTACAACCAGCCTGCCGGATATTTTTGCGATTATCGCTAGCGGCTGCTATAGCCTCTAGCAATAATCACTGTATTCTCTAGGCTGGGATGATTTTCCACGCCCGCTCCCACACCCCCCTGCTGGGAGAAGACAAATGCCGATTCCCCTGTCAACAATGCACGTGTTGATGGGGGATTTGTGCAAATTTCTTTCCTGCAATCACAAGAAATTTGCACTGTGTATGGCCTAACGATCGGCTTCCGTTGAACAAAGAAGGCTAAACACAGATCGAATTTGGCCGACTCCTGCTGAATTTTGATCCGCGTATACCCAACTTTACTCGGGAAGGATTTTGACCTTGAAGAGAAGATTACATTGAACTTAAAGCGGAGTTCCACTTCCATCCGCTGATCGGATTCCCCCCCTCCAGTGTCACATTTGGCACCTTTCTGTATAATCCAGGTATTCACTCCCACTTCCAGACGTCTATCACTGCGGTGATCTACGCCATGTCCGGACCCTCCTCCGCCCCCCCCGCTGTCTTCTGGGAGACACACAGGTCCCAGAAGACAGCAGGGACCAGTGGAATCGTGCAGCGCGACTCGCGTATGCGCAGTAGGGAACCAGGCTGTGAAGCTGCAAGGCTTCACTTTCTGATTCCCTTACCAAAGAGCCGAGGGACAGATCGGCTTCAGGTAAGGACATTGCGGGCGCCCTGGACAGGTAAGTGTCCATATTTTAAAAGTCAGCAGCTGTAGTATTTGTAGCTGCTGACTTTAAAAAAAAAAAAAAATTTGGTAGAACTCCGCTTTAACATTCTCGTCTGTTGGTGTATTCCATACAATGTGTCTCTGCAAATGTCCAAACTGATACTTCCTATGAATGGCAAATCCTCCCAACATCTGATTATGCTGTCCTTTCCCTGCTAAGATGACTAGTGTACATGTACCAAAATATCCTTCACTGTAACCTCTGATCCTTATACAGCAATGTTGTCTGTTCAGATCTCTCATTTGTACAGTATAATGCAGGGATATGCAATTAGCGGACCTCCAGCTGTTGCAAAACTACAAATCCCATCATGCCTCTGCCTCTGGGTGTCATGCTTGTGGCTGTCAGAGTCTTGCTATGCCTTGTGGGACTTGTAGTTCTGCAACAGCTGGAGGTCCGCTAATTGCATATCCCCGGTATAATGCAATGCTCTGCGCAGGCTCCAGCAAATTCTTTCCCCAGCCCCACAGTTTGGTATAAACCTTCATTTATGGTGCTGGACAAAGTCGTCACTGGCTAGGGAGGGCAGTGATGTCAGCACACTTGTGCTACATTGAGATCTACAAGTCCCTGTGCTGCGGTGGTAGACAGAACTTGTAGTCTCTTCATTCACAAACCTCTGTTGTAGGGAGATGAACAGCACAATTTAGAGTGATTGTTACAAACAGGTTTACATTTACCTGCTCTGTGCAATGGCGTTTCAGAGCAGCCCCAAACCATCTCTTCTCGGGTCAAAGCCTGCAAGACCCAGAAGTGAGGAGAGAGAGAAGAATTTTTTTACCTTTACAACCCCTTTAAATGCGGATGGGGCACCTGCGCGGGCATTCTCCCAAGCCAGGCTGTGTGTGTCCACAGAAATACACAGCGTGATTTGGCCACACCCCCCCACTCAGGACTTGACTGACAGCAGCAGGAGCCTATGGATCTCAGTGAGAGCAAAAAGAGCACTGCTGCTCTTCATTCACAAACCTCTGTTGTAGGGAGATGAACAGCACAATTTAGAGTGATTGTTACAAACAGGTTTACATTTACCTGCTCTGTGCAATGGCGTTTCAGAGCAGCCCCAAACCATCTCTTCTCGGGTCCCCCGCAGGCGGTGGATAAACCCCCCCCCCCCGGTAAGTTCCCCTATAGGAAGCTGCATCCTACTTGTCTAGGCTCACTCTCGAGCCCTGCTACCTGTGTCTATAGACACATACAGCTGGACTTAGCCCGCCCCCTCATCACTAGCTGGGAGTGACAGCAGCAGGAGACAACAGCTCCAGCTGTCTTGGCAAAGCCTGCAAGACCCAGAAGTGAGGAGAGAGAGAAGCGCTGCAGATGAACACAGCACTGGATGGAATAAGGGCTCAAGTAAAAAGGGGAGGAGGTTGATACTGATACCTAAACATCGTTTACCTTAATGAAGGAATGTTTAGGCCTTAGAACCACTTTAACCACTTGCCGACTGGCTCACGCCGACACACTTAGGCAGAATGACACCCCTGCGCAAACTGACGTACCTGTACTTCAGTCCGCAAAAGCAGGATAGCCAGAGCGCAGACTCGATGTCCGCCCGCAGCCCTCGATCGTGGCGAGGAGATGCAGAACAGGGAACTGCCTATGTAAACAAGGCATTTCCCTGTTCTGCCTAGTGACATGACAGGGATCTACTGCTCCCAGTGATCTGTCATGTTTCAGTAAGCCCACCCCCACCCCCCTACAGTTAGAACACGCTGAGGGAACACACTTAACCCCTTGATCGCCACCTAGTGTTAACCCCTTCCCTGCCAGTGTAATTTTTACATTGATCAGTGCTATAAAAATGCCACAGGTCCCCAAAAAGGGTAATTTGGGTTCAAATTTGTTTGCCGCAATGATGCAGTATCGCTAAAAATCGCAGATCACTGCCATTACTAGTAAAAACAATAAAAAAAAAAGAATAAGTCCCTAAATCGATCCCGTAGTTTGTACCAAAAATATGTAGAAGAATATATATCAACCTAAACTGATGAATAAATTTGTTTTATATATTTTTTGGGGATAATATAGCAGAACGTAAAAAAAAAACAAAAAAAAACATTTTTTTTCCCCAAAATGGTCGCTTTTTTTGTTCATACCGCAAAAAATAAAAAACGTAGAGGCAATCAAATACCCCCAAAAGAAAGCTCTATTTGTGGGGGGGGGGGGACGTCAATTTTGTTTGGGTACAGTGTAGCACGACCGTGCAATTGTCAGTTAAAGCGGCGCTGTGCCATATTGCAAAAAATGCTCTGGTCATTAAGGGGGTAAAATCTTCCGGGGCTGAAGTAGTTAAAGTGTTTGTAAAGTCTTCTTTTTTTTCAATAAAATGTTTATTTGCTTATATACTTGGCAGGGTATTGCACAAAATGGTCCCTTACCTCCTCTTCTGGGGATCCCCGCTGGTGCTTTCTGCTCCACTCTTAAAGGGGTTGTAAAGGTAAATTTTTTTTTTTTAAATAACAAACATGTCATACTTACCTTCACTGTGCAGCTCGTTCTGCACAGAGTGGCCCCGAACCTGCTCTTCTGGGGTCCCTCGGCGGCTGTTTCAGCTCCTCCCCGCAAGAACTAACCACCTTAATGCAAGCTCCCTCGCATGGTGGTTAGTTATCGCGGGCGTGCTCCCGTGATACAGCTGGCGGCTATAGCCGCTCACTGTATCACTCGGCCCCGCCCCCCGGCGAGCCGCATCATTGGATGCGATTGACAGCAGCGCGAGCCAATGGCTGCGCTGCTTTCAATCCATCCACTGTAGCCAATCAGCGACCAGGCTGAGCTGCAATAGAGATGACGGGAGCGAGCGGCTGAGTTTCGAGGTGTCAGGTAAGTAAGTAAGACAGGCAAGTAAAACTTATTGTCAAAAGTTTTTTCACCTTAATGCATATAATGCATTAAGGTGAAAATTTTTTTACCTTTACAACCCCTTTAAATGCGGATGGGGCACCTGCGCGGGCATTCTCCCAAGCCAGGCTGTGTGTGTCCACAGAAATACACAGCGTGATTTGGCCACACCCCCCCACTCAGGACTTGACTGACAGCAGCAGGAGCCTATGGATCTCAGTGAGAGCAAAAAGAGCACTGCTGCAGGTGGGACAGAACAAAGGATGATGGCGAAATTGGTGCCCAACAAGCAGTGGGATGTTTTTCACCTTAAAGCGGAGTTCCACCCATTTAAAAGTCAGCAGCTACAAAAAGTGTAGCTGCTGACTTTTAATAATCAGACACTTACCTGTCCCAGGGTCCAGCAATGTGGACACACAAAGCCTCGCTCCTCTCCGCGGTGTAGGCATTCTAACTGTGGGCGCCCGGCTGTGGCTTCACAGTCGGGCATGCACTGCGCATGAGCGAGTCGCGCTGCAAATGGCCGGGCAATCTTCTGGGACCTGTGACGCGTCCCAGAAGATTGCAGGGGGGGGGGGTGAAGAGGTGATCTCATCCTTCTGGCACCAGGGGAGGAAGTAGGAGCTGGGTGCCTCTAAAAACAGGGTACCCGCTCCCCCCCAAAAAAATGACATGCCAAATGTGCCATGTCAGGGGGTACCCAACACTTAAAGCGGAAGTTCCATTTTTGGGTGGAACTCCGCTTTAATGCAGGGAATGCATTAAGGCAAAAAAAAAAAAAAAAAAAACACATGTAGACTTTAGAACCACTTTAAAAGTGCAGTTTCAGCCTGACAAAAAAAATAAATAAAAAAAATGTAAAAAAAGTCAGCAGCTAAAAATACTGCAGCTGCTGACTTTTATTATAAAGGACACTCACCTGTCCAGGGATCCCACGATGTCGACACCCCAAGCCGATTCATCCATCAGCTTCGGGTGCAGGCACCGGTATTGCAAGCAAGGGAGACCGGTGTTCTGCCGAATAAGTTCCGCTCGGCGGATAAGTTCCTCACTGTACTGCGCATGCGCAGTACGATCCGGCGGAAATAGCCGAAGCGGAACAGCTCAAAATCAGCTGTACACGGCGCCTGTAAGAGGGCCCCTCGCGGGCTCGCTTCGCTCGCCACGCTTCGGGCACGGCCTCGCTGCGCTCGGCACTTTTAGATTCCCCCTCCAGGTCCACTTGGATGGTGGGGAAGGAATCTGGACCCAGAGCGCAGGCGCCGTGTACAGCTGATTGTGGATTTTGAGCTTCGGCTATCTCCGCCGGCTGACAGCAGTTGGTACTGCGCAGGCGCTGCGCCTGCGCAGTACATGGGAGGAACTTATCCGCCGAGGGAACTTTCTCGGCAAGACACCGGCAGTGAAGGGGGCCATTGCATAGATCGCCGTGCAGCGATTTTACTAGGAAGTGGAAGCGGTTATCTGTCAAAATCAGGTACACACTTGTAGAATAAAAGGGAGGGTTGGAAACTTATAAAACAGCAAGTGTTTTTAAAACTTATAGTGAGAAATCTACTTTACATCTACTCAAACAAGCCAATTACCAATTATTACAAATTATTCAAAAATGGGCATAATAGTACTAGTACTGTTCTGACACAAGTTAAAGGATAAGTTCAACTTTACAAAAAAATTTAAAAAAAAATAAATAATAAATGCATTTTTTTTAGCCTGCAAAAAAAATGTGTATTTTTTGTTAGGGACCTGTAAAGCATTGAACCCGCGATCAGCAGATTGTGGGTATAATGCCACGGTCCTGCAGACTGTCTGTAGCCGTCCCCCCCATATCTCTGATACGGACAGGCTGTTACACTCTGACAGGAAGGCTCAATGAACAAATAGAGTGCTCAACAGTGCCCTGGCAGTTCACTGAGAACTACAAGGAGACAGCTGCAAAGCTTAGCTTTCACATTCACAAAACAATGTAAACGAATGACGCAAGCCAGGGCTGGTTGGCCAGAGCCCAGCATGGCTGCTTTTTTTTTTTTTTTTTTTTTTTTTAAGATCGCGACAGCGGGCAAGGGTAGAAGATGCCCTGTTCGTTGTTAAAACTGGGGATTGAGAAGGGGAGGGGGGGGGTGGGGGCTGGTGCATTTGTAACATTTTACACCCGGAATATGGGTGTAACAAAAGGTGAACTCGCCCTTTAAAATTAGGACAGGTAAATTTGTTATTAAAATGACATTTCACAAGGTTTATAGAGCAGTTTTTCAATTTAGCACTGGAAACATTCATGAAAATGTAAAAAACGAACTATAAAAAAAAAAAAAAAAAAAAAAAAAAAAAAAAAAAAAAAAGGTCTTTGGCAAATATTTCTGTGAAAAATGGAAGGCAGCTTAAAAGCTGTGAAACACAAAAATGTCATTGTGTAATACGCACGCTTTGTTCCTAAAAGAAAATCTGTTGAATAACAAGGCTGTTCCTACAATAATGCGGCTGTCTACACTCCATAGCAGACACTATGAGCTCTGACTGGATAAATGCCACCTTCTATGTAGCAGTGACATGACAGATCACTGGCATGGGTAGCCAAATAAATGCTGAATTCAACAAACCAACCCAATCGATAAGCCAAGAAAGCAATCTTTCCTGGCATATGTTCAGCTCTGCATGCTGGATGTTTGAAATAACCTGCTACCCCCTCATATACCCATCAACAGCCACCCCATCTTATCCCCCACAACCTGCCGCCCCATTTTATCCCCATCTTCTACTCATCTGTGGTAGAAAATGCAAAATCTGATCATACAAAGACCTTTAATTATGTACCTAAAAAATAGAAATGGAATTTGATTACAACATAGTAAAGTGGAACCTCCACACCCACTTTGTCATTCCAATCCTACCCCCACCTAACATGATTACTATTCCTAGGAAACACTTGGGCATAGGGAATCTCCACACTTCCTCATCCCATTAATTGAAGATACTATTGAAAAAAATTGGTACTGGACTTTTTAGGCACCGAGATAAAAAAAATATATATATATTTTTTTTATCTTTAATATTTTGCATTACAAATTGAATAAAGGAAAAAAGGACAACCAAACATTAGTTTAAGAACTTTGCAAAGTAGGAACTGCCTATAGACAAAATTTTTTTTTTTTTTTGACAGCCTATGGCGTGCATAACACACCCAAAAACTTCACCCAATGCTTCACTACTTTACATTGTAGCAAAGTGTCATTTCTTCTGTGTTGACACATGAAAAAAGATGCAATAAAATATTTACAAAGATGTGAGGGGTGTACTCACTTTTGTGAGAATACATATATCTATATCCATCTCTATCTCACACAATTATATATACACACAGTGTGTGTATGTGTGTGTGTGTTATATACTGCCTATAGACAAATACATCAAACAACCCAAACACCAAGAATATACTCCTGAGTGAATATGGCTGAGTCCTTGTGGAGACAATAATGATTATTCCAACAGGCTTGGTGTGGGTAGATCAAAACATGTAGTGGCTCGGTTCTACATGTTACGCGTAGGAACGCTTCATTAGCTTAGGCATACATTAATATGCACATCAACCAGGAGTAGGTATCAAACTAAAAAGGCATCCAGGGTACGGCGGATGTAGTAGACAAGTGTCATCACATGAATAAATGATCAATTTTAGTGGATACAATATGGAACCCCAATAGTTAAAGAAATAGCATAGAGGAAAGGCATGAAACAAGCCTAAATATCCTGTTCGGCAGTCAAAGCTTCAAAAACATCTAAAAGAACATTTGATTCTCAGGAGCTGCTGCCGGGGGGGTAGTAGTATATCCTGATCATAGGTGCACAACTACATCATGACATCTGCAGCACAAGGAGTAGGTTCAGCATAGTGAGGAGGAATCCACTTCCTAGATTCTTGCCAGCTGAGAAGAGCAAATCCAGGTGCCTGAAGCCTCCTGAGATACTCGCATGAAGCATTCCAGAAGGCTTCATGGTAGTCTACAATGTATCACGGGGCCAGCTGTCTGTTCCTGGGTTTTGCAACCAGTTCCCTGATGATGATGATGATGATGACAAAAGAAGTGCAGACCCTAGTGCATTAAAGCTTTTAGTATAAAACCAAATTACAAAGTATTGCACATACATTTAGAAGAATAAAAAGGATCACGTCAACATAGGATGAAGGAGGTGGGTGGTAGTTGTATAGTCCTCTGTGATCCTGTCGATACATGCAGACAACTAGGGCTGCAACTAACGATTATTTTCATAATCGATTAGTTGGTCGATTATTGTTTCGATTAATCGATTAATCGGTTAATAACCTTAAAAAAAATTGTGGAGTATAATTTAGTTAATATGTAAAGTTTAAAAAAAAAAAAAAGCAATTAATTCTTAAATATCTCTATGCAGTGGTAAATATAAACCAACTATATGATTAGGGAGCATTATATGCTTTTCTGCAGCTTCTCCATTGAAGTATATTGAACCAAAAAAGCACCGTTTTGCGTTAAAAAAAAAGTCCTTGACCCTTTCCAAATACGCAGCGGCTGAAAAAAAGCATAGATGTGAACGTGTTCCATAGAAAACCATGTTAAATGAACTGTAGTGCGTTTCTGCAAAAAGCACCAAAAAAACACTAAGATGTGAACCAGGTCTAAGACGTTTAGTAACATAAGGGGGTTAAAAAAAAAACTAAAATGAGCCCTTTATAGTACAAAAAAAGCAAATAATCTCTACTGTAAGGGGTTAATTTTTTTACTGTAGAACTGTGGAAGTAATATTTACAGAGAGATTATATGCTCTTTTTGTACTATAATTATTATTTTTAACCCCATTATGTTACTGGCCGATTAATCGATTATGAAAATAGTAATCGATTAATTTCATAATCGATTAGTTGTCGATTAATCGATTAGTTGTTTCAGCCCTACAGACAACAGACCAATGAGAGCAGTCTGTGCTCCCACACCTGTCCAACCACTAAATCTATGAGCCTGAGCTGCAGGCTCTTTGTAAAGATTGCTGGCCACACATGCGGCTGACAGGAGAAGCTGATAATGCTCTTTAACGTGAAAGTGAAAATGGGCACCAACAGAAGCTACAACATTGCTCCCTGATGATGCACTGTGGCACATTCACATCATCAGGGAGATGGCTGCAACAAAAACCCAAAGAGAGACTGATGCCAAAGAACATGAAAACTACAAAGCTGGGCACACCGCGAGTATATCTTTGGTGGATAAACTGCAAAAAAGTTAAGAGTGAAGGGAAAAAAAAAAACCACAAGGCGAGAAGAAGTGTGAGAGTGTGCGGTAATAGGAGAGAAGTTCCTGCTTAAGAACTAGAAAGAATATTATGGTTACACCAACCACAAAACTGTGAAATTGGTTCTACAAATAACAATCCAGGAAGGATTCCCTACCGAGCTTTGTAATTCCCAGCCAAGTATTGCTGCAGTTCCTCTCCTGTTTTTTTTTGGCCTTTTTTTATTTGACGTTTGCTCCTAAGCTGGATACACACTATACAATTTACTGTAGATTTGTTTTCCAGATTTACCAAAACCATAGAATAGGAGGTCAAACCTTAAAGTGGAGGTCAGCTTAAAAAAAAAAAAAATATATATATTAAAAGCCAGCAGATACAAATACTGCAGCTGCTGACTTAATATATGGACACTTGCCTGTCCAGGGAGCCCGCGATGTCGGCAGCCGAAGCCGATCCGTTCGTCAGCTCTCAGCTGCTGCCGCCGCCGCCATCCTCTGTAAGGGAATAAGGAAGTGAAGCCGTGCGGCTTCACTTCCTGGTTCCCTACTGCGCATGCGCGAGTCGTGCTGTGCGTCCTCTCTGGTCCCTGCTGTGTTCTGTGTCTCACAGAATACAGCGGTGGAGGAGAGTGCAGGTGCCGGAAGTGGCGTAGGTCACTGCAATGATCTATGCCAGGAAGTGGGAGCAAATACCTTATTAGACAGGTATCTGCTTTCTCCTCCCCCCTGAAAGGTGCCAAATGTGACACCGGAGGGGGCGAGGAGTCCAAAAAGTGGAAGTTACATTTTTGGGTGGAACTCCACTTTAAGAGTTTCAATTTGTATGCAATCAGGCAGGCCCTTGCACTACATGGTTTTGATAAATCTAAAGAAAATCAGACAACAAAAGTTGTATAATGTGTATGGGATCATACCCAACCATTACACATTTTAGCACACTTCGAATAACTTCTTTACACATACGATAGACAGAGAGACAGAGAGACAGAGAGACAGAGAGACAGAGAGACAGAGAGACAGAGAGACAGAGAGACAGAGAGACAGAGAGACAGAGAGACAGAGAGAGACAGAGACAGAGACAGAGACAGAGACAGAGACAGAGACAGAGACAGAGACAGAGACAGAGACAGAGACAGAGACAGAGACAGAGAGACAGAGACAGAGAGACAGAGACAGAGATACTGTATAAACCCATACACATGCATCCATTGCTCTTCAGAGACCAAAGCAAGCATGAATGAGACCTAAAGAATTTGTGCGCAGAATGCCTGCAATAGACAGACTTTCACACGCGGCAGACTTCGTTTAGATCAGTTGGGCATCTGTCCGTTGTTCCCCTGCCAATCAGGGCAGTGCAGGCAGATAACAGGTCTGTGTTTGTTCACTATGTGCAGAGCAGAGTCCATCCTACTCTATGGGCAGCTGTCCATTTACACTCGACTCACCTTTGATCTACCTAGGTGGAGGGTGAAAGATCCCATGTCAGTTTTTTTTTTTTTTTTTTTGGGACTGGAACAGATTGGAGGTAGGCGGGTGTAAACAGACACAAGTACGTTTACACCCACTGGTCCATAGGGGTGAATGGAGGGTCTGATCAGGTCCACCTGAAAAAACTGACAGTCGGACCTGATCAGATCCTGTGTGTAAAAGTGGCCTTAGGATTCTTCTCTAGGTAACAAAAACAACAAACAATAAGCCAAATGGGGCACACTGGTGAACAAACAGTTCACTAATGCCATCTCTTCATATATTGTACCTTCACCACCAGGACTGTTAGTGTCATTCTTTAAAGGTCCCCCAAACCCCTCTGTGTAAGCCATATAAAACTAGGCCCGGTTCACACTGATGCGCTGTGATTTTGTTCTGTTTTTTGTCCTTTGTGAGGTGCGAATTTACCGCGATTTTACAGCGAATTTCAGGAGTTGGACATAGCTGCGATTTATATTCTAGCCAATAGAATCATAATGTAAAAAAAAAAAAGTGTTAACTTCCTGTGTACTTCCTGGTTTTTGTGGAGATTAGTGTGGTGGAATTCGCACATATGTGAACCATCAATGCGATTCAAGAACGATTTACATTGATGTCTATGGAGACTAAATTCGCAACGCAGTAAACTCGCACAAGACCCTTTTTTTAAATCGCATCGCATTCGTAGAGGAATCACAACGCATGTATGTGAACAACCGTCATTGAAAACAATGACTTTAGGGATGACATGCGAATTTAAAGTGTTTTTGACGCATCTAATTCGTCATGAACTTGCATCAGTGTGAACGGGCCTTAATACTGCAGAGCCTTTGCATAAAAACATCCTGGCTGCGTTCTGTTCATGCGACCCATGTGTTCCGCCACCTCCTCTATTCATTCCTTTAGCTAGCAGTCCCAGCATTCAGAGCAGTACAGCCCCAGTCCAAGAAAATAATAGTAGAAGTGACATACATGTGCAGATGTCTATGCTAAAGCAATGCTATGTGGTCTTAGAGGCATTTAACTTTGTTTTTTAAAAGCATCTCCCCCCAGCTCTGCATGCAGATCTATAAAACATGTTAGAGTCAAATGTAAAATTACATTTGAATTTCACTTTTCTGAGGCACTGGTGACATAACCTAGGCTTTAGAGCTGCCCATTAGGAAGGCTTCATCACCAGTACCTTCCAGGGAAACCTCATGAATAAACGGCAAAAACCTGCAAGATCTGGAGAAAGAGGCATTTTTTAAAATTATTGTTGTTTAAATGTTATGGCTTCAGGAACGCGAGTGTCAACTGGCATGGTAAAACTCTCCATAGCAATGTATAAACCATAGAAAAAGGAGCCAGATCTGGTACAGCACATGAACCGTATCTGGTGCAGGAATCAATCATCGGTGGCCAGCAGAGAACAGGGAAGATACTGGCCACCAGTGACATCTTTTAAAAGGGCAGCACAGGATTCCTGGTGGAGGTGGAATGGAGCACTGGAATGGGGCAAGACTGAAAATAAAAATCGGCACGTAAAAATACATTTTCCATATTGATTTTTTAGATGCAGTTTAATATGGGGGGGGGGGGATCTCCAGGCACCCCCATCACATCAGAATCCCCACTTTTACATCAGAATCCTCTGTCCCCCCCCCCTCACTTTCTCAAGGGAGTCCCATCTTCCAATTTTCATCACAGAATGGCAGTGGGTGGGAGGTGAAGTAAGTCTGAACAGAGGAAGATTTCTGCCCCTTTTTAGTTTTGGTGATGCCCTGGACTAGTGTCATGCTTTTCTATGGTGTTGGTGGCCGTCCCACCTGCACTATGGAAACGCATGGCGCTGTGCAACACCACCAGCGCGTCACCCCTGAAAACCCCAAACAGAACTCCAGGGTGCCATGACACTCCAGTATGGAAAGGCTGTTATAGATCCATCAATAGGGGTAGAGCTCCAAAAGGGATGAAGCTAAGGGGAAAATAATACTGGGAGTATGCTATAGGCCCCCTAACCTGAGGGAGGAAGTAGAGACAGATCTCCTATTACAATTTGGATTAGCAGCAAGGATGGGAAGTGTTATCATAATGGGGGATTTTAATTATCCAGACATAGACTGGGCGGAGGGAACGCGCATTCATCTAAGGCTCGCCAGTTCCTTAATGTCTTGCAGGACAATTTTATGGGTCAGATGGTAGACACACCAACTAGAAATAAAACATTACTGGATCTACTGATTACCAACAATACAGACCTGATCACGGATGTGGAAATACGGGGCAATTTAGGTAACAGCGATCACAGGTCAATTCGTTTTTCAGTATAAATCACACCAATAGGAAACATAAAGGGAATACAAAGACACTGAATTTCAAAAGAGCCAACTTCCCTAAACTACAAACCTTGCTAAAAGGCATAAATTGGGATAAAATATTAGGAACAAAGAATACGGAGGAGAGATGGGTTTGCTTTAAGAGTATATTAAATAAGGGCATTAGCCAATGTATCCCATTGGGTAATAAATTGAAAAGAGCGCACAAAAGTCCTGGATGGCTTAACTCCAATGTAAAAATGCATATAAAAGCAAAGGAAAAGGCCTTCAAAAAATACAAGGTTGAGGGATCATCCTCAGCATTCAGACTTTATAAAGAATGCAACAAGAAATGTAAGGGTGCAATTAGGACGGCTAAGATAGAACATGAAAGACACATAGCGGAGGAGAGCAAAAAAAATCCCAAGAAATTCTTTAAGTATGTAAACAGTAAAAAAGGGGAGGACAGACCATATTTGCCCCATAAAGAATGAGGAAGGACATCTGGTTACAAAGGATGTGGAGATGGTGAAGGTATTGAATTTATTCTTCTCCTCAGTCTTCATGAGGGAATCGGGGGTCTTCAGTAACCAAAACTGCAGTGTTTATCCTCATGACACAACACAGGAAGCACCTCCATGGTTAAACAGAGGACAGAATTAAAATTAGACTTGAGAAACTTAACATTAATAAATCACCGGGACCGGATGGCTTGCATCCGAGGGTACTTAGGGAACTCAGTCAAGTGATTGCCAGACCGTTGTTCCTAATTTTTACAGACAGTCTACTGACTGGAATGGTACCAGCTGATTGCAGAAAAGCCAATGTAGCACCAATTTTTAAAAAGGGCCCAAAATACATCCCTTGGAATTACAGACCAGTTAGCCTAACATCAATAGTATGTAAACTCTTGGAGGGGATGATAAGGGACTATATACAAGATTTTAGTAATGAGAACGGTATCATTAGCAGTAATCAGCATGGATTCATGAAGAATCGTTCTTGCCAAATCAATCTACTAACCTTCTATGAGGAGGTGAGTTGCCATCTAGATAAAGGAAGGCCCGTAGACGTGGTGTATCTGGATTTTGCAAAAGCATTTGACACAGTTCCCCATAAACGTTTACTGTACAAAATAAGGTCCGTTGGCATGGACCATAGGGTGAGTACATGGATTGAAAACTGGCTACAAGGGCGAGTTCAGAGGGTGGTGATAAATGGGTAGTACTCAGAATGGTCAGGGGTGGGTAGTGGGATCCCCCAGGGTTCTGTGCTGGGACCAATCCTATTTAATTTGTTCATAAACGATCTGGAGGATGGGATAAACAGTTCAATCTCTGTATTTGCAGACGATACTAAGCTAAGCAGGGCAATAACTTCTCCGCAGGATGTGGAAACCTTGCAAAAAGATCTGAACAAATTAATGGGGCGGGCAACTACATGGCAGATGAGGTTCAATGTAGAAAAATGTAAAAATGCATTTGGGTGGCAAAAATATGAATGCAATCTATACACTGGGGGGAGAACCTCTGGGGGAATGTAGGGTGGAAAAGGACCTGGGGGTCCTAGTAGATGATAGGCTCAGCAATCGCATGCAATGCCAAGCTGCTGCTAACAAAGCAAACAGAATATTGGCATGCATTAAAAAAGGGGATCAACTCCAGAAATAAAAACGATAATTCTCCCACTCTACAAGACTCTGGTCCGGCCGCACCTAGAGTATGCTGTCCAGTTCTGGGCACCAGTCCTCAGGAAGGATGTACTGGAAATGGAGCGAGTACAAAGAAGGGCAACAAAGCTAATAAAGGGTCTGGAGGATCTTGGTTATGAGGAAAGGTTACATAGTAGATGAGGTTGAAAAAAAAGACACAAGTCCATCAAGTCCAACCTATGTGTGTGATTATGTGTCAGTATTACATTATATATCCCTGTATGTTGCGGTCATTCAGGTGCTTATCTAATAGTTTCTTGAAGCTATCAATGCTCCCCGCTGAGACCACTGCCTTTGGAAGGGAATTCCACATCCTTGCCGCTCTTACAGTAAAGAACCCTCTACGTAGTTTAAGGTTAAACCTCTTTTCTTCTAATTTTAATAAGTGGCCGCGAGTCTTGTTAAACTCTCTTCTGCGAAAAAGAGTTATCCCTATTGTGGGTTCACCAGTACGGTATTTGTATATTGAAATCACACCCCCTCTCAAGCGTCTCTTCTCCAGAGAGAATAAGTTCAGTGCTCGCAACCTTTCTTCATAACTAATATCCTCCAGACCCTTTATTAGCTTTGTTGCCCTTCTTTGTACTCGCTCCATTTGCAGTACATCCTTCTTGAGGACTGGTGCCCAGAACTGGACAGCATACTCCAGGTGCGGCCGGACCAGAGTCTTGTAGAGTGGGAGAATTATCGTTTTATCGTTGATCCCCTTTTTAATGCATGCCAATAATCTGTTTGCTTTGTTAGCAGCAGCTTGGCATTGCTAAGCCTATCATCTACTAGGACCCCCAGGTCCTTTTCCATCCTAGATTCCCCCAGAGGTTCTCCCCCCAGTGTATAGATTGCATTCATATGTTTGCCACCCAAATGCATTATTTTACATTTTTTTTACATTGAACCTCATTTGCCATGTAGTTGCCCACCCCATTAATTTGTTCAGATCTTTTTGCAAGATTTCCACATCCTGCGGAGAAGTTATTGCCCTGCTTAGCTTAGTATCGTCTGCAAATACGTTGTGAGCACTGAACTTATTCTCTCTGGAGAAGAGACACTTGAGAGGGGATACGATTTCAATATACAAATACCGTACTGGTGACCCTACAATAGAAATAAAACTTTTGAGCAGAAGAGAATTTAACAAGACTCGTGGCCACTTGTTCAGGCGGTGGTCTCAGCGGGGAGCATCGAAAGCTTGAAGAAACTATTAGATAAGCACCTGAATGACCGCAACATACAGGGATATACAATGTAATACTGACATATAATCACACATAGGTTGGACTCGATGGACTTGTGTCTTTTTTCAACCTCGCCTACTATGTAACTATGTAACTAATAATTAACCTGAAAAAGGAAAAAAAGTTGAGAATTCTGTTCATTCATTTTGCCTTTGCTGGAAAATGCAATGAAACATGATGACACATCTGTTTATACAAGATCCCAACAAATCGACAGCTGAAACAATAAAAAAAAAAAAACCCTTTATTTTTGTAACAGTTGAAAACAGCAAATGAAACCATTATTTCTTTTAAAACTCCCGTGCCGAGAAAAGCCATTCCCCCTTTTTTAGGCGACAAGACATACTAGAAAACGAAGAAAGCGAAGAACAAACGTGCGCTAAAACATTATTATTAATCTACCTAAACATGAGGACGGCCATAAAAAAGTAACACCACTAATCTGCTTCTGCCAGGAAAAGTTGGTATCTCTGTAAAGCACAATTCCGTGTGATTGTGCTTCAATGCAAACAAGTCACGTGTTTACAGAGAACAAGATAAAAAGATAGTGGCAGCTATTACATGTCATTACTAGAAGCTAATCACTGAGAAGAAGATATGATTAGATTAGTCACTTAAACAGTTCACAGTATTTGACATCCGTTTAAATGTACAAATTTCCACATCTATATCCTAAAGTAGAAGAAAAAAAAAATGACAATAAAAGCTGGCCACGCATGGATCGAAATTTGGCCAACTCAGCAGGAACCGCAGCAGTTCATTAGGACGAGCTTGGTCAAGACAAGCTTTCCAGCTTTAAGGGCCAGTTCCCACTGGCGCGATGCGGGAACCCTGCAAATCCACTGCGGGTTCCCACATCGCATGTCTAACGACAGCAGCTCACACTGCCCTATACAAACTGCTGGGAGTGTCAGTTAACAGTTAATTACACCCCCAATTCAGTTTGCAGAAGGGCAGTGCGATCTGCAAACTCGGACAGGAATCGGATCGCATGGGTGTTCTGCTGCGGACCAAAAAAAGGGTCCTGTGCGAGTCTGATGCAAATCTTTATGGCTGAAATCACATGCGATTTTCACTGCAGTGCGAATCGCATCCGATCTCAGACATCGCTCCATTGGGAACCAGCCCTAAAGGAGAAGTGTGGCCAAGGCTTTTTTGGCTGTACTTCTGCTATGGATCACAGGAGTGCAGTTCATTTTGCACTCCTGTGATCCATTTTCATCTGACGGTGGGCTGAAGGCCACTGACGTCACAGAGCCGGTCCAGGCTCTGAAAAGATCCCAATCATATGGTTTGTATCCACGCAGAAGCCTAGATCAGCACCTAGCCACCTGCTGAGTGACTGAGCAAGCTTCTCCCACAGCCCAGCACTCCAGCGATGGCTAGAGGGGCAGAACAGAGAGCTGGTGAGCTGAGGGGGAGAACTGAGCGATCAGCGGTGTTTGATCACTCAGTTCTCACAGCAACATAGTTGGTAAGGTTGAATAAAGACATCAGTCCATCCAGTTCAACCTGTGTAGGCGTGTTCTCACTGCTGAGCCAGCTGGGGATCGATGCTGCATCCACCTGGGTCACACTAAATGTTTGTTTTATTTTTAATCCTGAACTTCTCTTTTAAATAGTAGGTTTAATGAAGAACCCAACATTTAGTTTATTAGAATTTAAATCAGAATTCAATTCTGAAAACTGTGCCCAATAAAAAAAGACAGGCAGAGGGGGAAAAAAACAAAAAACAAAAAAAACTAGCCACCGTTATGGTTGGTGGGCTCCCTGCATCCAACTTTTCTCCATTATTTACTTACCATGCCTTGTTCTGCACTGTGCTTCGCTGTGGGGGCGGCCATCTTGGTGGAGGCAGGGCTTTGCTTCCTCAGGTCAGAACCTCCAGCAACAAGAACAGTGAGCAGCACAAAAATGACATCACCAAATCTCCTGACACTAGCAGTCAGGGACTGGAGTGCCAAGGCACACTCACATAGTACACGGCTATTTTTCACAAGGAATTCAAGAGAAAGAAGAAAAAAAAAAAAAAAAAAAGGGGAAGAAGAGGGTATTGCTTGGACACAACAAAACAAATCATGTACTTTTGGAGTTCAGGGCCACTTTATTATGCATAACAAATAAAAGACTATGGGGCCGCAGTGTTTGCACTAAATAAGCTATAAGATTTATTTGTAAAAAAAAAAAAAAAAACAAACAAATAATAAGCTATAAGATAAACAAACAAGGAGAGTGCAATTTACACCAGGAATTCCTTTGACCTTGGTTATACTTGGCTGGGTCGTGCCTTACAAAAACTAGGACATTTGACACACACATCCTGTGATTACATAAACTAAACTTGCAGGATCACAATGCCCCGTGCCGCCATGTGAGAAGCAGTAGATGCCATGCTAATGCCGAAGAGGTCAGCAGACTTCATGACTTCAGGCTTTGACTTGGGACAAACGAGCACCAGAAGAGACTCCTTCCCTGCATGGAGAGTGTACTAAAACGGTGTATTTATTCTGGTCCATTAAATGCACCATCCGTCCATTTAAGTCTATGTGTTTTCCAATTAAATCAATAGAAATGCATCAAAATGAGTGACAATGTACGGTGCAACATACTTTGTATATAATATTAACGCCTTTGCTTTTCCTAAATGGCGCCTCGGCCAAGCCCTAACTCAGTCAGGAAAAATTTAGTGTGAGTGCTATTAGAGTTCCAGCTTAAAACTAGCTAGCTTTATAACCCCCCCCCCCCCCCCCCCCAAAAAAAAAACCATGCTGACTAACCTAACCCATGTAGAAAACGTACCTATTTTCAGCCTACTACTTCGGATATGATCCCCTGGTATCAGCCAGTGTTGGCTGCAGGGGAGAAGATAGAAGCTGGAAGTGATGGCGTCACCCAAAGGCTCCCATGGCGCAGACTTTGACTTTCTCCCCTGCAGCTATGGCTGGCCAACACAGGGGAGCATGGAAGAAGTATAATGGAGGATACATCACATGAGAAACTACAATTTCCCTTTTATGCATTGAAGTTCCCATCTTTGTGTGGTCTTCCTGAGCTCATGCTCTCCAGATGCTTAAATGTTTGGACCGTGATGTCACTCCCACACATTGACCCCTAACTAACCTTAACCCCCCCCCCCCCCCGCCCAAACACCTATGCTGACTAACCTGCATCAAATGTAAATAAAAAAAAAAGAAGGAAGTGTATACTTATTGTCAGCCTGCTCCGGAAACTCCCATCTCCCATTGTCAGCCAGTGGTGGCTGCAGGGGAGAGGAGAGAGAGTGCGCTTCAACAACGGCTGGGAAAGCTTGAATAGATGTCACCGATAAGGCTATGGTGCAACCACTGTCAGGACTCCCTTCTCTCCCCTGCAGCTGTGGCTGGCTGACACCAAGGGGGAGCACAGAAGAAGAGGTATAATGGAGGGAGATACACCACATCAGCCCTCCATTACCTGGCACTGCTATGATAAACTGCAATTTCCCTCATTCAATGAGGCCTACACCTGGTATTTCTTACGGGTTTCTGCTGTCTGGACCGTGCGCACGGGATCCAATTGGCAAACATCGGGAGCCAAAAACCATCTGAGCTGTGTATGTTCGGCTCAGATTATATTACCGCTGGCAGACCAGGAGAAGCATTTTATGACAAAGACCACTAGGGTCTCTTCTGTTATATAAAAAACAAAAAAACAAAACAAAAAACAAACAAAACAAAAATAAAAAAAAATAAAAACTTGCCTGTCAGTGTTTTTTTTTTTAAATGTACTTTAAGGCCCCTTTCACACGATCGGACCGTTCAGGTCCGCCTATCAGTTTTGACGGCGGACCTGAACGGGCGATCCATGTTAGCGGAGACATGTCCGCTGACATCTGACCCCGTCCGATCCGCTAAAAGCAGACGGATGGCTCTACGTCCAGGTCCGTCGCTGGCGGATCGGATGAGATCTGACGAAAAAGGACACGCTGTCCGTTTACGTCCGATCCCTCCATAGGCGGCAGCGGCGCCTGACAAGCTCCTCCCCGCTCAGTGAGCCGGCTCAGCGGAGATCAACGGACAGATCTCCCGCTGAGCCGGCGGACCGAGGCGGGCTCCGTAGAAACGGAGTCCGCCTTGTGTGAAAGGGGCCCAATACTGCTTTAAAGCTAAGAAAGCATCTGAATACAACTGCTTTTAAACTAAACAAGAACAGAAAATGGGGGTCTCAGCTTAGGAAGCTATAGAGAAAAAGGGCTTGGCTCGTTTGGAAAAAAGGCATATATATGATGATATCATCAGGTGTCGTCTCCTGGTCCTTCAACCTTCCAATAGTCAAAATCAGGATGTCGGCTTTTATGTCAAGGACTAGAAGAAATCCACTACAACCCAATACATGGAGGGGAAATGAATATACTGTAAGTACAGTACAGGGAAAGGGCTCTGTACAGTGACAATCATTCTGGTGCCAAAAACACACTTTGACACGGATTCAGGACAAATTAGTATTGGATTCAGGAAAACAATTAGTTTGAAAGCACTCTCACTCTTAGCTGCAGTAAAAAGAGACAATACTAGAAGACAAGTGTAATATTCTAGGCAGATGGGCTGACTGTCTCCAGGGATCTATCCTGCCCTGATGATATAGATGATTCGAGGATTCCACAACCCCCCACCCCCACCAAGCAGAATTATTATTTCCCTTATAGTGCAAGCAACCATATGCCACACGCACAATGCCATTACCACATATACCACAATAAGAAGAAAAAAAAATAAATAAACTTCCTCATCCAACCACAGCAAAAACTATTACTGCATGGCTAACAGTGGACAGAATTAAAATTAGACTTGAGAAACTTAACATTAATAAGTCACCGGGACCAGATGGCTTGCATCCGAGGGTACTTAGGGAACTCAGTTTAAGTAATTGCCAGAGCATCGTTCCTAATTTTAACAGACAGTCTACTGTCTGGAATGGTACCAGCCGATTGGAGAAAAGCCAATGTAGCACCAATATTTAAAAAGGGCCCAAAATACATCCCTGGGAATTACAGACCAGTTAGCCGAACATCAATAGTATGTAAACTCTTGGAGGGGATGATAAGGGACTATATACAAGATTTTAGTAATAAGAATGATATCATTAGCAGTAATCAGCATGGATTCATGAAGAATCGTTCTTGCCAAATCAATCTACTAACCGTCTATGAGGAGGTGAGTTGCCATCTAGATAAAGGAAGGCCCGTAGACGTGGTGTATCTGGATTTTACAAAAGCATTTGACACAGTTCCCCATAAACGTTTACTGTACAAAATAAGGTCCGTTGGCATGGACCATAGGGTGAGTACATGGATTGAAAACTGGCTACAAGGGCGAGTTCAGAGGGTGGTGATAAATGGGGAGTACTCGTAATGTCAGGGGTGGGTAGTGGGGTTCCCCAGGGTTCTGTGCTGGGACCAATCCTATTTAATTTGTTTATAAACAATCTGGAGGATGGGGTAAACAGTTCAATCTCTGTATTTGCAGACAATACTAAGCTAAGCAGGGCAATAACTTCTCCGCAGGATGTGGAAACCTTGCAAAAAGACCTGAACAAATTAATGGGGTGGGCGACTACATGGCAGATAAGGTTCAATGTAGAAAAATGTAAAATAATGCATTTGGCTGGCAAAAATATGAATGCAATCTATACACTGGGGGGAGAACCTCTGGGGGAATCTAGGATGGAAAATGACCTGGGGGCCCTAGTAGATGAGTATGCAATGCCAAGCTGCTGCTAATGAAGCATGTCCTTGATGTAGGTGTAGGCAACCACGGCCCTCCAGCTGTGGTGAAACTACAAATCCCATCATTCCTCTGCCTCTAGGAGTCATGCCTGTGATTGTCAGGGTCTTGCAACGTCTCATGGGACTTGTAGTCTTCACCACAGCTGGAGGGCCGATGTTGCCTACCCCTGGACTGTAGGCCATTTACATACCTCCTGAAACCTGGCTGAGAAAAACCTGTGTATACACTGCTGCCAAAGTGATTTAACCATTTCTTCGGCTGCTAGCGGAGGGTTAAAAGCGCCCCGCTAGCGGCCGAAAGAGCGCCGCTAAAACTAGTGGCGCTTTACAGCTGACGCGGCCGCGCTGTGAGTGTGGATTCGGTCTTAAGGCAGGATAAAAAGGGCTTTTTTTTTTTTTTGAGTAGGCTGCACAGCTTACATGTATGGTGGGGACAGAAGCAAATATTTGGACATTAGGGGAGTGGTATGTAACATACTAAGAATGCACAGGGGAATTTTGAAAAATGGCCATTTGGCCCCCATTCACACCGGTGCGATTTGTCATTCGATTTGGAATTGCCGGCAACGGAACCGTTAATATCGGCACAATTCATGTTGCAGCAATTTTGAAAGTTTCCTGCGCCACTTTCAAGTGTTCCGATCTTCCAAGGGCACACAGTCCCATTCATGTCAATTGGGATATACGGACACAATTGAACAGCCATGTGGCTGCGGGCCCCCTGAATGCAGACAGTGTGAGTTCAGGGGCCCCCCATGGATGTCCAAATAGGAGCAGTTGCTGTGTTCCGATTGACATGAATGGGATGGCCTGCACAGCAATGAAAAGACACCTGTGCATTCCCATGTGAGCAAACAGGCAGCTGCACACCTAAATACACCCTCGAGAACGAGGCCTTATGGCTGAGGGGCCACATACACTATATTACCAAAAAAATTGGGACGCCTGCCTTTACACATAAATGAACTTTAATGGCACCCCAGTTTTAGCTCATAGGGTTCAATATTGAGTTGGCCCACCCTTGCAGCTATAATTAGAGCGGAGACTGTGATCCAGGCCTTCTTGTCCAACATCAGTGCCTGACCTCACAAATGCACCTCTGGAAGAATGGTCAAACATTTCCATAGACACTCTCCTAAACCTTGGGGACAGCCTTCCCAGAAGAGTTGAAGCTGTTATAGCTGCAAAGGGTGGGACAACCCATTATTGAACCCTACGGACTAAGACTGGGATGCCATTAAAGTTCATGTAAAGGCAGGTGTCCCAAAAATTTTGGTAATATACTGTATAATGATCCAAGGGGGGCACATATAATGATCTCCAGGGGGTCAGTGCCTGAGAAAGCCACATATGATCCTCAGGGTGCACTGCTGTTCACATACATACAACTCACCAGCCACTTTATTAAGTACACCTTGCAAGTACCCCATTTTGCCTTCAGAACTGCTTTCATTCTTAATGGCACGGATTCAGAAACGTGTTGGAAACATTCCTCCGAGATTTTGGTTCATGCTGACATAACATCACGCAGTGGCTGCAGATTTCTCGGCTGCACAGCCATGATGAGAATCTTCCATTCCACCACATCCCAAAGGTGCTCTATTGGATTGAGATCTGGTGACTTCATTGTCCAGTGATGAGATGATTGGAGCTTTGACATGGTGCATTATCCTGCTGGAAGGAGCCATCAGAAGATGGGTACACTGTAGTCATAAAGGGATGGACATGGTCAGCAACATCACTCAGGTAGGCTGTTGCATTTGAATGATGCTCAGTTGGTACTAAGGGGCCCAAAAACATCCCCCACACCATGACACCACCAGCCTGAACCATTGATACACAAGGCAGGATGGATCCATGCTCTTATGTTGTTTACACCAAATTTTGAACCTACCATCTGATTGCCACAGCTGAAATGGAGACTCATCAGACCAGGCAATGTTTTTTCCAATCTTCTATTGTCCAATTTTGGTGAGTCTGTGCCAATTGTAGCCTCCGTTTCCTGTTAGCTGACAGGAGTGGCACCCAGTGTGTGATCTTCTGCTGTTGTAGCCCATCCGCTTCAAGGTTCGATGTGTTGTACGTTCAGAGATGGTATTCTGCATACCTCGGATATAATGAGTGGTAATTTGCATTACTGTTGCCTTTCCATCATCTTAAACCAGTCTGCCCATTCTCTTCTGACATCAATAAGGCATTTTCAGCCACACAACTGCCGCTCACTGGATATTTTCTCTTTTTCGGACCATTCTCTGTAAACCCGAGAGATGGTTGTGCGTGAAAATCCCAGTGGATCAGCAGTTTTTGAAATACTCAGACCAGCCCGTCTGGCACCAACCACCATGCTGCGTTCAAAGTCACTTAAATCCCCTTTCTGATGCTCAGTTTGAACTTTGGCTAATCGGCTTCACCACATCTAGATGCCTAAATGCATTGAGTTGCTGCCATGTGATTGGCCGATTAGCAATTTGCGCTACCAAGCAATTGAACAGGTGTACCTAATAAAGTGGACGGTGAGTGTATAATTTAGAGGGCCTGGTGCCTGAGGGGGCCCCATAAACCGATCCCAGGGGGGCACATATAATCATCTCCAGAGGGTCAGTGCCTGAGGGAGCCACATATGAACTTCAGAGGGCCTGGTGCCTGAGGGGGCACATATAATGATCTATAGGGGGTCAGTGCCTGAGGGAGCCACATATGATCTTTAGGGGTCCCTGGTGCCCACATTTAATGAACCTTAGAGGGCCTGGTGCCTGAGGGGCCACATATAATGATCTCCAGGGGGTCAGTGCCTGAGGGAGCCACATATGAACTTCAGAGGGCCTGGTGCCTGAGGGGGCACATATAATGATCTATAGGGGGTCAGTGCCTGAGGGGGCACATAGACCTATCCCGGGGGGCCCAGGTGCCTGGTAGGGCACAAATAATGATCTATAGGGGGTCAGTGCCTGAGGGAGCCACATATGATCTTCAGGGGTCCCTGGTGCCCACATATAGTGAACGTCAAAGGGCCTGGTGCCTGAGGGGGACACATATGATGTCCAGGGGCCCAAAGACTAAGGAGCAATATATAAAAGGTCCACAGGGGGCCACATATAATAGTCCCCCAGGGCCCCCCCCTGTGCATAAAGGGAGATATATAAATCCAGGGGAACGCTGTGCCTGAGGGGCCATTATATATATATATATATATATATATATATACACACAGAGGCACTACAAGACCCTAAGGGGGCAAAAAGAACATTTGCGGGGTCCTGTGCCTCAGGAGCAACATATAATGAACCTGAGGGCCCCAATCAATGACCCCAGAGGCCCTATGGCTGAAGGGTCATGTACAGTGATCTCCAGGGGGGGCCCGTGTCGGAAGGACAACATATAAAGATCTTCAGGGGGCCCCATGGGGAAGGGGCAATGTAGAAGGATCCTAGGGGGCCCATTCCTGATGGGGTAACATGTACACTTAGGGGGTCCTGTGTCTTAAGGGCCACATATAATGATCTCCAGGGGTCCCTATTCCTCATGTGCGACATATAATAGACCTAAGGGCCCCACTCAATGACCCCAGGGGCCCTATGACTGAAGGGCCACATATAATGATCTCCAGGGGCCCCTATTCCTCAGGTGTGACATATAATGAAACTGAGGGCCCCACTCAATGACCCCAGGGGCCCTATGACTGAAGGGCCACATATAATGATCTCCAGGGGCCCCTATTCCTCAGGTGTGACATATAATGAAACTGAGGGCCCCACTCAATGACCCCAGGGGCCCTATGACTGAAGGGCCACATATAGTGAACCTGAGGGCCCCACTCAATGACCCCAGGGGCCCTATGACTGAAGGGCCACATATAATGATCTCCAGGGGACCCTATTCCTCATGTGTGACATATAATGAACCTGAGGGCCCCCCCTCAATGACCCCAGGGGCCCTATATATTGATCTCCAGGGCCCCTATTCCTCATGTGCGACATATAATGAACATGAGGGCCCCACTCAATGACCCCAGGGGCCCTAAGACTGAAGGGCCACATATAATGATCTCCAGGGGCCCCTATTACTCATGTGTGACATATAGTGGACCTGAGGGCCCCATTCAATGACCCCAGGGGCCCTATGACTGAAGAGCCACATATAGTGAACCTGAGGGCCCCACTCAATGACCCCATGGGCCCTATATATTGATCTCCAGGGGCCCCTATTCCTCATGTGCGACATATAATGAACCTGAGGGCCCCACTCAATGACCCCAGGGGCCCTATGACTGAAGGGCCACATATAATGATCTCCAGGGGCCCCTATTCCTCAGGTGTGACATATAATGAAACTGAGGGCCCCACTCAATGACCCCAGGGGCCCTATGACTGAAGGGCCACATATAGTGAACCTGAGGGCCCCACTCAATGACCCCAGGGGCCCTATGACTGAAGGGCCACATATAATGATCTCCAGGGGACCCTATTCCTCATGTGTGACATATAATGAACCTGAGGGCCCCCCCTCAATGACCCCAGGGGCCCTATATATTGATCTCCAGGGGCCCCTATTCCTCATGTGCGACATATAATGAACACGAGGGCCCCACTCAATGACCCCAGGGGCCCTAAGACTGAAGGGCCACATATAATGATCTCCAGGGGTCCCTAATCCTCATGTGCGACATATAATGTACCTGAGGGCCCCAATCAGTGACCCCATGACTGAAGGGTCATGTATAACGAGGTGAGGGGAGTGTGACGTCTGTAGTAGCAGGGGTCCCATATCCTGTCACCACACCCCAGCCCCGCACAGAGGAGATGACACACTCAATGAACCCCATTCAAAACGAGAACACCGGAGCCCCGCCCTCCCCCGGGCGCCCACACCCACCTTGTAGCGGTCGAACCCGCTGAGCTGCTCGGCGGTGACGTATTCCCAGCGCGCGGCCATGGCGGGAAGCGGCGCGGACACCCGGGGCTTCATACAGGACTGACAGTGACTGGGGCACCACGAGCCGACACGTGACGTCACCTCCGCTCGTAGTAAAAGGAGGTGGGAGGGGACACATCGGCCGATGCCACAGCTGGTCGTGGCGTCACGTGGCCCGCCCCCTTATACCCCGCCCAATCTCTGTCAGCCTGGGGACGGAGGAACTTCAAGTCCCAGCGTTCACCAGGACGGTACTGCGCATGCGCGGCTCTTGAACCCAAGCTCTGCATTGCCAGAACTCTTAGTCGCGCGCCCTCTGCTGGTAAACAAGCAAATGTCCAAAAATAAATACAGTATCTGTAAGTAATATAGTGCAGCACTATAAAGCCACTTCAACTTCCCTTTCCCCACATAGAGGTCACTAATAGGAAGGTCCAGACAGTCTGTCCACACTCACAGCCGTAGGAGGAGCCAATGACTGTAAATGAGGAATCGTTCCACCCAATCCTTCATGGTCCTTCCACCCAAAATGGAAAAATAGAATCTCGATGACCCCACCCAAAACTGACAGCAATAAAAATGTTTCCTAATCATCCCATAGCTGTGATCACATTCTACAGACAAGAAAATCTGTTGTCATTTCTGAGTTGCTTCACCCACGCATGTGTTTTTTTGGATGGAGTCATTAAAAATCATTTCAACTTTGAGTGGAGCAACTGAAAATCCAGACGGATATGTTGGATATTCCCGTGGATTTCTTACATAGTTGGCAACATTCAGAAAAAATCCTTAGGAACACTTTTTTCAAATGTAGGCAAAGTATTTATTTAATTAGGGGTGGGGCATTCATCTGTAGGCGTGGTCTAGAAGAAATTACACTTAAAAAAGGGGCGTGGTTAAATAGAGTGAGATGACTTACATAGTGGAGAATGTGGTAATATATTAGGATAGAAAAAAAAGAGAAAGATGGGATGGAGGGAGAGAGAAAGAAAGAGATAGTGAAATAAAGAAAGAGGAATGATGGGAGAGAGAACGAAAGAGAGAGAGAAAGAAAGAAAGAAAAAGGAGGAGAGAAAGATAGAGGGATGGAGGAATAGCAAAAGAAAGAGAGAGAGAGAAAGAAAGAGGGATGGAGGGAGAGAGAAATAAAGAAAGAAGGAGGGATGGAGAAAGAGAGAGAGAGAGAAAGAAAGAGGGATGGAGGGAGAGAGAAATAAACGGAGAGAGAAAGAAGGAAATAATAAAAGGGAGAGAAAGAAAGCGCAATGGAGGGAGAAAGAAAGAAAGAGGGATGGAAGGAGAGACAAATATAGATAGAGGGATGGAGGGAGAGAGAAAGAAAGAGGGATGGAGGGAAAGATAGAGAAAGAAAAAAGAATGAAAGACAGAAAGGAGGATAGATAAAGAGAGAAAAAAAGAAATAAAGAACGAGGAATGAAGACAGAGAGAGAAAGAAAGAGGGATGGAGAAAGAGAGGGAGGGGGGGGGGGGGGGAGGGAGGGAAAAAAGAAAGAAGGAAAGAAATAGGGATGGAGGGAGAGAGAAAAAAAAGAAAGACAAAAAGAAAGAGAGAAGGAAACGAAAGAAAGTAAGAAAGAAAGAGGGATGAAGGGAGAGAGAAAAAAAAGAAAGAGGGATGGAAGGTGAGAGAAAGATGAAAAAGGGACGGAGGGAAAGAGAGAGAAAGAAAGGGGGAAAGAAAGAAATATAGAAAGAGGGATAAATGGAGAGAGCGAGAGAAAGAAAGAGGGATGAAGGGAGATAGAAAGAAAAGGGGGGGAGAGCAAGAAAGAAAGAGAAATGGAGGGAGAGAGAGAGAGAGAGAGGGGTGGGGGGAGAGGGGTGGGAAGAAAGAAGGGGGGGAAGAAAGGGTGATGGAGGGAGAGAGAAAGAAAGAAAGAAAGAAAGAAAGAAAGAAAGAAAGAAAGAAAGAAAGAAAGAAAGAAAGAAAGAAAGAAAGAAAGAGGGAGAGAGAAAGAAAGATGGGTGGTAGTAGAGGGAGAGAAAGAGAGAGAGAAAGAAAGAAATAAAGAGGGATGGAGGGAGAGAGAAAGAGAGAGAAATAAAGAGGGATCGAGGGAGTGAGAAAGAAAGGGAGGGAGAGAGAAAGAAAGAAAGAGAAGAAAAAATACAGAAAGAAAAAAAGAGGGATGGGGGGAAAAGAAAGATAGAGGGTTGAAAGGAGAGGGAGAGAAAGATAAAAGAAAGAAAGAAAGAAAGAAAGAAAGAAAGAAAGAAAGAAAGAAAGAAAGAAAGAAACAAAGAAAGGAAGGAAGAAAGAGGGATGGAGGGAGTGGGAAAGTAAAGGAAGGGGAGAGAAAGAAAAAAGAAAGAGATAGAGAAAGACAGAAAGAGGGATGGAGGGATAAAGAAACAAAGAGGGTGGAGGGAGAGAGAAAGAAAGAGGGATGGATTGAGAGAGAAAGAAAGGGGGAGAGAATGAGTGATGGAGGGAGAGAAATAAAGAATGGAGAGAGAGATTGATTTGTAGTACAATTCCAACCTCTCAGAAAACAACAATCAAAGATCACAGAGGATAAATATTTATTATTTCTAAGCATATTTCACTACTCCGTGGTAGCTAGTATTGTGTTCTCAATGAAAAAAAAAATACTATTGAGTCACCAAAACAGTTTCCTCACCTCATGCTTTTTTTATTTCAACTTCTTTGCAGAGCAGCTCCGTGCTCGGATAGTGCACTCATTGGCTGTGACACAGTACAGCCCGTCTCCTGCTACCTCCTCAGCCACTAGCTGCTCTTTGCTGTTACATCACCCATAATCTCCCAACTTCCAGCCCACCTAGCTTACTATGTAGGTGGGCTGGAATGACAACTTGACCTGACATAGGACAGTACATTAAAGTGCATTAGTGCACGTTTACGGCAGTATATTTAAATATGTTAGTGCGCGTTTACTGCAGTATGTTGAAGTGCGTTAGTGCATATTTACTGCAGTATACTGGAGTGCATCAGGGTACTTTTACGCCAATATATTGAAGTACATTAGTGCATGTTTACTGCAGTATACTGAAGTGCATCAGGGTATTTTTACGGCAATATATTGAAGTACATTAGTGCACTTTTACCGCAGTATATTGAAGTGTGTTAGTGCACTGCAGTATATTGAAGTGCGTTAGTGCACTTTTACTGCAGTACATTGAAGTGCGTTAGTGCACGTTTACTGCACCATATTGAAGTGCGTTAGTGCACTTTTACTGCACGATACTGAAGTGTGTTAGTGGACTTTTACTGCAGTATATTGAAGTGTGTTAGTGCACTTTTACTGCAGTATGTTAAAGTGCATTAGTGCACGTTTACTGCAGTATACTGAAGTGCGTTAGTGCACGTTTACTGCAGTATGTTGAAGTGCGTTAGTGATCGTTTACTGCAGTATGTTGAAGTGCGTTAGTGCATGTTTACTGCAATATGTTGAAGTACGTTAGTGCACGTTTACTGCAGTATACTGAAGTGCATCAGGATATTTTTACGGCAATATATTGAAGTGCATTAGTGCACTTTTATGGCAGTATATTAAAGTGCATTAGTGCACTTTTATGGCAGTATATTAAAGTGCATTAGTGCACTTTTATGGCTGTATATTGAAGTGTTTTAGTGCACTTTTACAGCAGTATACTGAAGTGCGTTAGTACATGTTTACTGCAGCATATTGAAGTGCATCAAGAGTACTTTTACGGCATATTATACTGCCATAAAAGTGCACTAATGGGTGGCACACACATAAAAATTGACTCTCACAGTGACATTGACAGCTGTGTGCAGCAGCACAGATGATGACACCTCACCGACATGTCCCCTCCTGAGTCACAGTGACAGTCACTCTCCATGCCAGGTGGTCCCTTCAGTCCACTCCAGTCCAAACAGCACTGACAGTCCCGCTCCCAAATTACCTTGCTCCCATCCTGCAGGATTGCCTACAAGGCACCAGCCGCTCCGCTTGGCTCCTTTGCACCAGGGCAACACACAGCATGCTCAGGTACCGCTTCCGCCAGACCCGCCCTGCCAAACGTCATAGCCATTTTTTTTTTTACAGCCAAACTTTTCCTGTGACTGGCATTTACTGGCAGGAGAAAAGTGCCCATTTTTTACTAGCTGCCAGTAAAAAAACTGACAGTTGGCAACACTGAAATGCACTTATATTTAAAGTGGTTGTAAACCCTTACATATACCCAGTACAGTGACTATCATCAGCTGATACACAGAGATGAAACAAATCCTCCCAGATAAGTTGTTCCCGTTCATCTGCAGCCCTCTCTCCTCTACATCCTCCTAAGGCACACATTTTACACAGCATTTCTGAGTTTTTGAAGGCAGGAGCAGGGTTTTGAGGTCACACACTACACAGCACAATGCTGGGTGTAATCTGAGAAGTGAGTGGAAGGAATGAACACACCCCTCTACACAGTCTCATAGGGAGACATGCACAGCTGAGGCTATCAATCACCCTCTGGGGGAGTGGGAATTCTGCATTGTCGGTATATTGTCGGTATATTCTTAGAGGTAACTCATGCAGATAACAGTGATAGGAGAGAGCAGTGAGGAGCCACACTAGGTGCTTTGGATTGAGGCTAGCACACACTAGAGAGGGGTATGTTTTGTTAATTTTTCATTTCAGAGGTTTATAACCACTTTAAGTGCTGCAGCACATTATTTTTTTTCCTAAAGGGGGGGTCATAGTTTGACTTTAAGATCACGACTGAACCAATATCAGGTAGTGAGTTTAAATACAATGAATAGCTTCTTTTCAAGCTATCCATTGTGTACAATTGTGTTGCTAGCTGTGATTGGTCACAGTGATCAGGTGGTACAGACTGGGTCAATCACAGACCATCTGTGCCATGTGATCAGCTGTGGCCAATCACAGCTAATCACAACAAAATAAACTGAATGAATCAATTTCATTCAGTGAAATGCTCGTTTATAGCAAAGAAGTCCATTGCTAAAGGAAAACATAATGTGAAAAAAAGAGACAACAAACATATATAATGGTACCATAGTAACATTGTACTACTCTGGGGAAGTGATCATTATTATTATTTTTTTTTTTTTGCTCTGGTCAAAGTGTGTTAAAAAAATTGTAAAAAAAATAAAATAAAAAAAATATATATATATATGTTTTTTTTAGTGCTGTCACCAGTCAGTGTCCCTGATTACCGCCACACCAGTTATATGATAATGCTGTATTTCACTGATGACAGTATGTAAAAAAATATATATATTTTTTTAATTTCTTCATTTTCCAAAAAATTATGACAAAAAATTTTAACTTCAAAAAACTCACCATGCCTCTTACTAAATACCTTGGACTGTCAATTTTGCAAAAAGGGGTAATTTGCGGAATATTTGTACTGTCCTGACATTTTCGGGCCTCAAGAAATGAGACTAAATAATATAAACTGATTTGGGTTATTCACCAAAGAAATGGAGCAGAATACAATTTTGCCTATATTTATGAAGAAAGATTATTTATTTTCCTAAAATGTTATAACAGAAAAAAAGAAAAATGTGTTTTTTTTCCCCCCAAAGGTTCAGATTTTTTAGTTTATTTAGCAAAAAATAAAAAACCCAGTTGTGATTAAATACCACCAAAGGAAAGCTTTAGTTGTGTGAACAAAATGATATAATTGTAGTTTGGGTACAGTGTTGCATGACCGCGCAATTGTCATTCAAAGTGTGACAGTGCTGAAAAATTGGCCTGGGCAGGAAGGGGGTAAAAGTGCCCTGTAATGAAGTGAAGTGAAGTTAATATAAAATGTAAGATGGTCTTAGAAAACAGTAACCATGGAAGCCTCAGTGCCTTGGTGCCCCTGACCAACCAAACAGCACACTTTGTCATTCAAAGTGTAACATTAAAGTGGTTGTAAACCCGAAAATAAAAAAAATTAAAAAAACCTTGTAATGCCGCGTACACACGACCGGACTTTCCGTCAGAGTAGACTCTGATGGTCTTTCCAACAGGGTTCTGCTGAAACGGACTTGCCTACACACGATCACACCAAAGTCCGTTCGTTTAGAACGCGATGACGTACGACGGGTTAGAAAAAGGAAGTTCAATAGCCAGTAGCCAATAGCTGCCCTTGCGTCGTTTTTGGTCCGGACTAGCATACAGACGAGCGGTTTTCCCGAAAGGAATTGAGTCCGTCGGAAAGATTTGAAACATGTTCTATTTCTAGGTCTGTCAGAATTTTCAAAAGAAAAAGTCCAATGAAGCCCACACACGGAATGTTCGTGTGTACACGGCATAAGACAAAGGCATAACGAGCTAGCATGCATCGCATACTAGCTCATTATGAAATACTTACCTTAGATCAAAGCTTTTCCTGTGGCCCTGCTCATCACTGTGACCGGCGACATATCTCCTGGAGTTATTTCCGGGTTTACGGGCTCTGGCGCTGTGATTGGCCGGAGTCACGATGACGACACCGGTCATGGCGCACTGCTGACGAAACAGCACGAGCGAGGCGTTTCTTCAGTGCGCATGTGCCGAAGACGTTGGTACAAGCATATATGGTAAATATCTCCTAAACCTTACTGTACCTACATTCTATTAAGGGGTAGCGTGTTATATGCCCTTTGTATTTGCAAAGTTGATCACTGCCCCGCTTTAGGAACGAGTTCTGGGGGTCCTTGATAGGCTGGCTTAGAGCTATATTTAAAAAGGGGGGGTTGTATTGGGTAGGGTGGGGTTTGTGTTCCCCACCCCTCTGTCTTTTTTACGAGGGGTGGTGCATCATTGTCCCATACAGGGTGCGGTACTGAGGGGTTGTTTTAGAGGGAGGGGGTATAATTGGGGGGGGGGAAATTGGATTTGTGGGGGCCCTGGGGTTTGTGCTAGAAATGTTTTGTATAGCTTTTGATGCAATTAATGATGTAGTTAACTCTGTAGGGTGTGTAGAATCCTTTGTTTTTTGTTTTATAGCCTTGTCTATTATATTTTGATTACACCCCCCCCCCCCCTATTCTTATAGGGTGAGTACTACACACAGGTATTAGGTGGGATTCCCATTTCTTTCTGATTTTTGTTCACAGAGATGACACCACGATGTTTCAACAATTTCCAACTTGTGCTCCTTTCACCTGGTGAAGTGCAAGCTCACCTTCATTAGAGACCCCAAAGAGGTCAATAAAGCATAAAGGCAGATCAATCTGTTGGACCAAACTCTGATGTTCAGGCTCCCAAAGCGGAGGTCCTCCCACCGCTGCAAAAATGAGAAGCCAGCAGCTGCACATACTGTAGCTGCTGGCTTTTATTAACAGGGCACTTACCTGTCCTGGAGTCCAGCGATGTCGGCACAGCAGCTGATGTTTCCATCAGATGTCGGATGCTGACGCTGCCATTGTGGGTAAGGGAACCCGGCAGTGTAGCCTTACAGCTTCATCCCGGGAACCGTACTGCGCTCTGCTCCGCTCCTCTCTCCTACTGGCCCGGTGGCAGGGGAAGGAGGAGGAGGGAGCCGAGCCGTGACGTCAATGGCCGCGCCCGTGGCTCCTGGAAGTGGGGACAGGATATCTGTTGAAGACAGGTATCCGCTCCACCCCCCCCCCCCCCAAAAGGTGCCAAATGTGGCACCGGAGAGGGGCAGAGGAGACAAATGAGCGGAAGTTCTACTTTTGGGTGGAACTCCGCTTTAAGACCGATGAGACTCCTTCTCCAGAAAGGTTCCACACAGCTCACAAGTAGGTCATAGGCAATAAACAGAAATGACAGCTTCCAACAGTGCAGTAGCCAGGATATAAAACTCAACGAAACGCACAGAACCCACTTCATAACATACACTCACATTTATTTGATAAAAAAACAAGCATGTGATAAAATCCAGCATCTGACGTAATCCGGTGAATAGTCCCGCCGCCAGACTCAACCTCTACGCGTTACGCCACCAACACATGTGGCTTCATCTAGAGGGCTCTCTTCACTCTTCAATATTGATTTTACTGTGGATGTGGGAACACATTTGGTGATTGCAGCAGCTGTATTTTTTATTTATTTATTTTATTTGAAAATCAATTCTGCCACATTCAATGCTAATAGACAAAGTATTGTGAAATAAAGGACACGGAGAGCTGGTCACTGCCATGGGAAATATGTAACAATGCAAAATTGTCCAACATCAGCGTGTAGTATAGTGGTCATTGTAGTGTAGTATGGTGGTCAGTTAGTGTAGTATGGTGGTCAGTTAGTGTAGTATAGTGGTTCAGTGTAGTGTAGTATAGTGGTCCGTTAGTGTAGTATGGTGGTCAGTTAGTGTAGTATGGTGGTCAGTTAATGTAGTATAGTGGTCAGTGTAGTGTAGTATGGTGGTCAGTTAGTATAGTATGGTGGTCAGTTAGTGTAGTATAGTGGTCAGTGTAGTATGGTGGTCAGTTAGTGTAGTATAGTGGTCAGTGTAGTGTAGTATGGTGGTCAGTTAGTGTAGTATAGTGGTCAGTGTAGTGTAGTATGGTGGTTCGGTGTAGTGTAGTATAGTGGTCAGTTAGTGTAGTATAGTGGTCAGTTAGTGTAGTATAGTGGTTCAGTGTAGTGTAGTATACTGGTTCAGTGTAGTGTAGTATAGTGGTCAGTTAGTGTATTATGGTGGTCAGTTAGTATAGTATGGTGGTCAGTTAGTGTAGTATAGTGTTCAGTGTAGTATAGTGTTCAGTGTAGTGTAGTATGGTGGTCAGTTAGTGTAGTATGGTGGTCAGTTAGTGTAGTATAGTGGTCATTGTAGTGTAGTATGGTGGTCAGTTAGTGTAGTATAGTGGTTCAGTGTAGCGTAGTATAGTGGTCAGTTAGTGTAGTATGGTGGTCAGTTAGTGTAGCATAGTGGTCAGTGTAGTGTAGTATAGTGGTCAGTTAGTGTATTATGGTGGTCAGTTAGTGTAGTATGGTGGTCAGTTAGTGTAGTATGGTGGTCAGTTTGTGTAGTATAGTGTTCAGTGTAGTATAGTGTTCAGTGTAGTGTAGTATGGTGGTCAGTTAGTGTAGTATGGTGGTCAGTTAGTGTATTATGGTGGTCAGTTAGTGTAGTATGGTGGTCAGTTAGTGTAGTATGGTGGTCAGTTTGTGTAGTATAGTGTTCAGTGTAGTATAGTGTTCAGTGTAGTGTAGTATGGTGGTCAGTTAGTGTAGTATGGTGGTCAGTTAGTGTAGTATAGTGGTCAGTTAGTGTAGTATGGTGGTCAGTTAGTGTAGTATGATGGTTCAGTGTAGTGTAGTATAGTGGTCAGTGTAGTGTAGTATGGTGGTCAGTTAGTGTAGTATAGTGGTTCATTTTAGTGTTATATAGTGGTCAGTTAGTGTAGTATGGTGGTCAGTTGGTGTAGTATAGTGGTTCAGTGTAGTGTAGTATAGTGGTCAGTTAGTGTATTATGGTGGTCAGTTAGTGTAGTATGGTGGTCAGTTAGTGTAGTATGGTGGTCAGTTTGTGTAGTATAGTGTTCAGTGTAGTATAGTGTTCAGTGTAGTGTAGTATGGTGGTCAGTTAGTGTAGTATGGTGGTCAGTTAGTGTAGTATAGTGGTCAGTTAGTGTAGTATGGTGGTCAGTTAGTGTAGTATGATGGTTCAGTGTAGTGTAGTATAGTGGTCAGTTAGTGTAGTATGGTGGTCAGTTAGTGTAGTATGGTGGTCAGTTAGTGTAGCATAGTGGTCAGTGTAGTGTAGTATAGTGGTCAGTTAGTGTAGTATAGTGGTCAGTGTAGTGTAGTATGGTGGTCAGTTAGTGTAGTATAGTGGTTCAGTGTAGTGTTATATAGTGGTCAGTGTAGTGTAGTATAGTGGTCAGTTAGTGTAGTATAGTGGTCAGTGTAGTGTAGTATGGTGGTCAGTTAGTGTAGTATGGTGGTCAGTTAGTGTAGTATGGTGGTCAGTTAGTGTAGTATAGTGGTCAGTGTAGTGTAGTATAGTGGTCAGTTAGTGTAGTATAGTGGTCAGTGCAGTGTAGTATGGTGGTCAGTTAGTGTAGTATAGTGGTTCAGTGTAGTGTTATATAGTGGTCAGTTAGTGTAGTATGGTGGTCAGTTGGTGTAGTATAGTGGTTCAGTGTAGTGTAGTATAGTGGTTCAGTGTAGTGTAGTATAGTGGTCAGTTAGTGTATTATGGTGGTCAGTTAGTGTAGTATGGTGGTCAGTTAGTGTAGTATGGTGGCCAGTTTGTGTAGTATAGTGTTCAGTGTAGTATAGTGTTCAGTGTAGTGTAGTATGGTGGTCAGTTAGTGTAGTATGGTGGTCAGTTAGTGTAGTATAGTGGTCAGTTAGTGTAGTATGGTGGTCAGTTAGTGTAGTATGGTGGTTCAGTGTAGTGTAGTATAGTGGTCAGTTAGTGTAGTATGGTGGTCAGTTAGTGTAGTATGGTGGTTCAGTGTAGTGTAGTATAGTGGTCAGTTAGTGTAATATAGTAGTCAGTTAGTGTAGTATGGTGGTTCAGTGTAGTGTAGTATGGTGGTCAGTTAGTGTAGTATGGTGGTCAGTGTAGTGTAGTGTAGTATGGTGGTCAGTGTAGTGGACAGTATATCGGTCAGTGTAGTATGGTGGTCAGTGTAGTATAGTGGACAGTATAGCGGTCAGTGTAGTGTAGTATGGTGGTCAGTGTAGTGGACAGTGTAGTATGGTGGTCAGTGTAGTGGACAGTGTAGTATGGTGGTCAGTGTAGTGGACAGTGTAGTATGGTGGTCAGTGTAGTGGTCAGTGTAGTTCTCAGTGTAGGGGTCAGTATAGTATAGTGGTCAGTGTAGTGAACAGTGTAGTGGACAGTATAGTATAATGGACAGTGTAGTGGACAGTATAGTGTAGTGGTCAGTGTAGTTCTCAGTGTAGGGGTCAGTATAGTATAGTGATCAGTGTAGTGGACAGTATAGTTTAGTGGTCAGTGTATTGGACAATGTAGTATAGTGGACAGTGTATTGGTCAGTGTAGTTCTCAGTGTAGTGGACAGTATAGTATAGTGGTCAGTGTAGTGTGTAATGGTCAGTAAAGGAATCAGGTTGGTCAGTGTTGAAATCAAGTAGGTTAGTGTAGTGGTCAGTATAGGAATCAGGTAGGTCAGTACTATTGTATTTGAAGGGACTCGGGGAGTGCTAAAAGTCTGCAGGTTAGGGGGCGCAAATTACTTGCCTTGCCCCGGGTGCTGACAACCCACGCTACGCCACTGGGCATGACTGCACACCAGGGCAGAAAGGAAGGTTTTCAGGGATAGATGAGTTTTAAGGGATGGAATTTTATTTTTAAAAAATATCAAAAAGGGGGCAATAAATCAAAAAATGGATGCAATATAAACTTCTAGAAAGTATAAAAAGGTATTGTTTATGAATTATGTGCATTCTTAATATTTTTTTTTTTACAAAGATATTGTAAAACAATATAAACACCATTATTAAAAATGACCAGCAGAGGGAGACTGAGTACAGTAATAAGAGGTATGGATGTAGATACATTGTATCAATTAACTTTTTACACAAAGGGAAAATAAATGTGGGATGAGGATAAACTATTTGCATTTAACACTCTGGAAGAACTATTAGATAACTATGGGAACATAGAGATAAATTTCAGGTAATAATTTACCCATTCAACACATTAGCATCAGGCCCAAGTCTAATTTTTATCCCACTCACACAAAGGTTTCCTTTATTGATACTTTTCACCACATGTCGACTTGCTTAAAATGTGTCACCTTGATGGCATAAGAATCAAAAAGATTAAACCTAATTTAGATAGACAAGAATCCCACTCACTTCAAGCCCCTACTTAAGCCGGACATACATGGATCGAAATTTGGCTGGTTTAGCAGGGTCCGGCTGAATTTCAATCTATGAATGAGCTAGCTGGCTGTACACAAGTCGATCTATGTATTGGGTTTTTCCTGAATGATCAGTGGTACCTGCTATAGCTGGTTTTAAAGCAGAATTGAAGCCCTTGTTGGATACAACCCTTAAGGACAAGAAACAGGGATTTGCATTCTTATTTCGAGACTATTATAGTGTGTCCTTCTTCTGCCAACCTCCTCAAGATCCAAAAAGATTTCACAAACCCACCAGGTAAACCAATTATAGGCGCAATGGACAGCATCACTGGCTGCTTATCCATTTCCAGTGCCTTGAAAAAGTATTCACACCCCTTGAAATTTTCCAAATTTTGTCATGTTACAACCAAAAACGTAAATATATTTTATTGGGATTTTCACGTGATAGACCAACAGAAAGTGACACATAATTGTGAAGTGGAAGGAACATGATAAATGGTTTTCAATTTTTAAAAAAAATAAATATCTCAAAAGTGTGCCGTGCATTTGTATTCAGCCCCCTTTACTCTGATACCCCTAACTAAAATCTAGTGGAACCAATTGCCTTCAGAAGTCACCTAAGTAGTAAATAGAGTCCACTCGTGTGTAATTTGACCTCAGTATAAATACAGCTGTCCTGTGAAGCCCTCAGAGGTTTGTTAGAGAACCTTAGTAAATAAACAGCATTATAAAGGCCAAGGAGCACACCAGACAGGTCAGGGATAACGTTGTGGAGAAGTTTAAAGCAGAGTTAGGTTACAAAAAAATATCCCAAGCTTTAAACATCTCACGGAGCAATGTTCAATCCATCATCCGAAAATGGAAAGAGTATGGCACAACTGTAAACCTACCAAGACATGGTTGTCAACCTAAACTGACAGGCCGAGAAGCAGCCAAGAGGCCCATGGTAACTCTGTAGGAACTGCAGCGAGCCACAGCTCAGGTGGGAGAATCTGTCCATAGGACAACTATTAGTCGTACACTCCACAAATCTGGCCTTTATGGAAGAGTGGCAAGAAGAAAGCCATTGTTGAAAGAAAGCCATAAGAAGTTCCATTTGCAGTTTGCGAGAAGCCATGTGGAGGAAACCTGTGGAAGAAGGTGCTCTGGTCAGATGAGAGCAAAATTGAACTTTTTGGCCTAAAAGCAGAACGCTATATCTGGCAAAAAAACCAACACTGCCCATCACCCTGAACACACCATCCCACCGTGAAACACGGTGGTGGCAACATCATGTTGTGGGGATGCTTTTCTTCAGCAGGGAAGCTGGTCAGAGTTGATGGGAAGATGGATGCAGCCAAATACAGGGCAATCTTAGAAAAAAACCTGTTATACCGCGTACACACAATCAGAATTTTGGACGGAAAAAGGTAGGATGGCTTTTCGGACGGGATTCCCCTCAAGCTTGCCTTGCATACACACGGTCACACAAAAGTTCTCTGAACTTTTGACCGTCAAGAACGCGGTGACGTACAACACTAAGACGAGCCAAGAAAATGAAGTTAAATGCTTTTGAGCATGTGTCAAATTGTTTCCGAGCATGCGTGATTTTTTGCGCGTCCGAATTGCATACAGACGAACGCATTTTAGGATAGGAACTTTTTCTGACCGAAAAATAGAGAACCTGCCCTCAATCTTTTGCTGGCTGGAATTCTGCCAGCAAAAGTCCGATGGAGCATACACACGGTCGCATTTTCCGACCAAAACCTCTCATCGGAGTTTTGCTGGCGGCATTTCCAATCGTGTGTACGCGGCATAAGAGTCTGCAAAAGACTTGAGACTGGGGCGGAGGTTCACCTTCCAGCAGGACAATGACCCTAAACATACAGCCAGAGCTACAATGGAATGGTTTAGA
Source organism: Lithobates clamitans (assembly GCA_037952925.1). Lineage (NCBI taxonomy): Eukaryota > Metazoa > Chordata > Amphibia > Anura > Ranidae > Lithobates > Lithobates clamitans. The sequence goes on from JBBGZY010000464.1 coordinate 1,379,756, forward strand.
TCAAAGCATATTCATGTGTTAGAATGGCCTAGTCAAAGTCCAGACCTAAATCAGATTGAGAATCTGTGACAAGACTTGAAAATTGCTGTTCACAGACGCTCTCCATCCAATCTGACAGAGCTTGGGCTATTTTGCAAAGAAGAATGAGCAAAAATGTCGCTCTCTAGATGTGCAAAGCTGGTAGAGACATCCCCAAAAAGACTTGCAGCTGTAATTGCAGAGAAAGGTGGTTCTACAATGTATTGACTCAGGGGGGCTGTATACAAATGTACGTCACACTTTTCACATATTTATTTGTAAACAATTTGGAAAACCATTTATCATTTTCCTGCCACTTCACAATTATGTGCCACTTTGTGTTGCTCTATCACTTAAAATAAAACACAATTACATTTGGGTTGTAACATGGCATGTGGAAAATTTCAAGGGGTATGAATACTTTTCCAGGCACTGTACATAGGCCACTTTCTACAACCGCTAGTGACCTACTAACCATCTTATATTATTATAATCTTTCGGATCATCTTAAAAAATATGGATGGGAGACCTCATACAGTTGGTTGTCTTTAGATGTGGCATCCTTATATACTATGCTTTAGGTACGATTGAATGCTGTGAATTTTTTCCTTCCAGTTGCCTCCGATCTACATTATAAACACGTCTGATTCTTCTTTAACTGTACCAGATATTGTTCGGAACATAATTATTTCTGTTTTGAGGGATCCTACTACCTACAGACCCAGGGCTCATTTTGTGGCCATTTACACCAACCTGGCCATGGGTCTGTGGGAGCACAATTTCAACTGGAACAACAGTCCCTTCTCATCTCAGCTGATACATTGATGATATTGTTATCAACTGGGACAGTGAACCTTCTACAGTTAAGTATACAATTTGTTATATGTTGTAACAACAACCCCATGGGGGTTATTTACTAAAAGCAAATCCACTCTGCACTACAAGTGCACTTTCAAGTGCAGTCGCTGTAGATCTGAGGGGAAGATCTGAAATGAGGCGAAGCTCTGCTGATTTTATCATCCAATCATGTGCAAGCTAAAATGCTGTTTTTTATTTTCCTTGCATGTCCCCCTCAGATCTACAGTGAGTGCACTTCCAAATGCACTTGTAGTGCAAAGTGGATTTGTCTTCAGTAAATAATCTCCCATGCGTCTCAAATTTACTTATTAATGTCATCAAACTTTATTAGGTTTCTTAGATCTCAAATTGGGTCATCTGGAACACATTATCACCACCAAAAATCACTTCAAGACTGTTGCAGGAAACTTTACCTTCATGTCAATACTGTAGTTGTTATAACCTCAAATGAGCCAATTGTGCTATTTTTATGAAGAATTGTACCTGTTTACGAAGTGAGGTGTTAAGATATTCTTAGATAAAGGATATCTGAGGGAGTAGGCAGAAGAGGCACATAGTTTCTATTTATCTGGAAAAAAGCCCCAGGATATTGCGGATACAGGGAAAGGTAAGTAAAGGTATACCCATGAATAAAAAGTATGTATATTTTATTAGTACAAAAATAGTAGTAAACAATACATAAATTATCCTGTACAAAAATCACCTAAAAACAATATACAATAGAAACGGTAGGAAATGAAACAGCCGCTGAACTGAAAGAGTACCACAGATCAAAAACATGAAGTTCGACTAGTGGGACATGTATGCCAGAAAACCCAACATGTTTCGGAGGGCAATTTTTATGTATATTTCCTTCTTCAGGGGTAAAAAATAGACATGCTGTCTCATTTCTATTAGAAAAAAAGATATGTATAATCAATAAAGTGTATGTTAATGTATATTCATAACAAACCAATTGGTTTATGGCAACAAAGTGGTACATGTAAAATAAAGTTGTCTATACTTACATAACAGTATTTATATTCTTATTTTACAAACCAGCAGACATAGCGTCAGGACTTGGATCTTGCTTGACCCCATTTTCAAAGTATATTCATGTTTAGAGAAAAGCACTCTCATATAATTGACAATGAAAGCTGAAAAGTCTGGCGGTCCAACAATGCTCACGGGGATATCCCTATTAAATGGGGACGAACACCTAATGAAAAGATGGTAAATAGCAATAAGCCTACATGTGCTGAAAGTATGGGGTTAAGTGAGCAGAGCAGCATCACTGCCCCAAGGTAAAAAATACATAAATGGCGGAGCTGAGGAAGATAGCAGATACATATAGTGTACAATACCTGCGATAAGCATATCGGTCAGTGTCCACAAAGGTTCCTGGCGTTTCCTGGCTGTGTAGCAATGATTGCTCACACAGTCTGGCATATATACGCCCCGGGATCAGAGAAGGGCCAATCAGGGCAGTAGTATTAGAGTAGTGGGAGGGGGGAGAAGGAGGCAGACAGACACAAGTGTTGGGGATCATAAACAGACGTCTCCCCATATCACCTGTGCCGCTGAATCCAAGCCCGCGTGCGTCTCCAATGGGAATCCTCCGGCCGTTGCGGCGTCCGGCGTCACGTCGACACGGCCGCCGGCACGGAAGTGGGCGCATACACTGGACAGGAAGGCGTCCAGTGCGCAACTGCAGAAAGCAAATGTCTCCACAGGTGTACTCGCCCAAGACACCCCCGCAGAGGAGGAGGGCGAGACTGCCCCAAGGTGGCACACGAAGCCCCACCATGGGGCCCCCCATCCTGGGGAGCTTCGGTGGTCCATCGAGGGCACTAAAAAACAAACCCCAAAGAGATAGATAAATAATTATTTGTTTGAATGTGGTTATCCAATCCATCGGCTGTTGTTTGGACATCTAGTCATCTTCTATGGGGAGAAAACAATGGAATAATAATAATTACCATACAGAAATTGCAGGTTTCCAATACATTACTGATCATTATCAAATGATAGACCTTTAAGCATATATGATATAAATCAAACAGTTAACAAATATTACATGTACACATAACATCATATTGTGCTGGTGGTTTGGGAGAGAGAAAAGAGAACAAGAGGGAGGGAACAGAGATACAGAGAATTCCGGTGATAAAAAAAATTGATTGTTATTAAATAGCCTAAATTTATTGATCTTTATCATAAGGGCCTGATATGAAACCAGGTAGAAAAGGTTTAAAATTAAAAGCCTCGTTGAGGCCAGGGGGCACCGTGGCATTAAGGTTGAATATCCACCTGAGCTCTCATTGTAGGAGGAGTTTATCAAGATCTCCTCCCCGAGAGCTAGGATGTACCCTATCCAAAACCAACACTGATTCTGGGGCAAGTGCCATTGTGGGAGATTTGGACATGTCTACCCAAGGGTACATCTGGGTTACTCGTTTGCATGGCTTTGATGTGACGGTAAAGTCTTTGCCAGAGTTTCTGTACGGTCTTACCCACATAAAAACAATTGCAACTGCATATCATCTTCTGAAATTCGCTTTTTACTAAGAGATCATTGAGAGATGTAGCGCGTCTATATGTGATAGTTGGAGCCGGTGGCACATAAGGTCCCACCATGGGGTCAGATGTCAAAAGGTGCCAGTATTTCCTACAGATCTGAATAATATATCTGTGGTCACTAGAATAAGTAGTAATAATACGGCTATGAGTCTCTGAGGGTTTCTTTTTAGTGATCAACAAATCGTGTCTGTTTTTGTCTTCTGCATGTTTAAAGGCCTTTTTCAGGCTTTTATGGCTGTATCCTCTTTCCAAAAGATGTCGCTTGAGGTTGTTTGCCTCACGTCTGAAATCTAAATAATTGGAGCAGTTGCGCTTGATTCGTAAGTATTGTCCATATGGGGTGGATTCAACCAAGGGTATGGGAATGCAGCATTCGTTATTTCGGATAATTCGTAACTTTGGATAAATTCGTATTTGTTACATTAACTAACAGCCAAACTTGAAAGGAAATTACAATACCTATAATTTAATAGTTAGTTACTATTTCAGATTTTTGAATTTTCAAGTTTTTGGATTTTAAAATGTAGAATTTACAAATTTACGAATTTTCTAATTTACAAATGTTCGAATTTACGAATATACAAATTTTCTAATTTACGAATGTACGAATTTCTGAATGTACGAATTTATGAATTTACAAATTTTCAAATGTACGAATGTACGAATGTGCGAATGTACGAAAGTACGAATGTACGAATTTACCAATTTACGAATTGCGATCATAACGAATGACCCGAAAAACGAAAAAAATAAATAAACGAATGAAACGAAAACGAACAATTTTTTTGGCAGTGCACATGTCTATTATAGAGATCATAAGAGCCTGATGCGTCAGCCTGCGGGCAACGATAACCTTCACCTGTCCTTCAATTCAGGGAATGCGCTCTCATCCAGCCCCAACGACCAAAGGTATGTGCTCTCTTTTCACAATCTTGAATACCAAGATCCAGGAGTAAACCGCCTCAAACCAGAGTCATTATACAGAGATAGTCCTGGAAGTTTGCCACTCAATAGGGGAAAAAAAGAAGGAAGGCTTCATAGTGCAGATAAGCTTCAAAAAAGGGGTTTATTTCACAAAAAAATCACAGCAAGCATACACAGCAAGCATTGCAATCATAAAAAACAGGAACAAAAAAAGGTTAAAAAATGCAGAAACAGCCAAGGCTCAAACCAAATAGCTGGATGAAAAAAACGTGATGACATCAGAATCAATTACTCCACCCAACGAGTTTCTCCATAGAAGGCATCAACTGGGAACGGAGGCATGATTCGACGTCAGCACATCACGCTTAAATACTCAGCAGGCAGGGGAGACACAGGAAGTAACATTTTTTCATCTTCCTCCCATTATCATCCGATAAGTTGGTTATCCTCTTGGCAAAATTACCACACAATTTGGCAAAAAAAATCCAGTACCTCAAAAAGTCTTCAAACAAATGAAGTACAAATTGAAAATTATAACTTAAAAGCATTTTAAAAGGAAGAATGTGATATTTTTCCATTTCTTAAAGGAAAAAACCCTTATTTGACATAGTTAGCAAAAAACATAATTTATACATAAATTGTGCAGCATTCTGATCAAAAATATATATAAAAAATAAAAAAAATATATATTTTTCTTCTCATATACATTAACAAAGAAACTTGTATATATAAAAAACTCTCTTCTGTCTAGTGTCTATGAAGAGTCAAAAGCAATATGAGGGATGAATATATATCTAGACAGATAGAGTATAAAATTTATAAAGAGGATGTATAAAAACATAGAAAATATAAAAATATTTATATATAAAAAGTATAAAAAGTGTATAAATAAATGCTGTGTATATAGTGGGATACCCAAACAGATATAACAGAACAATCAAAATATGTGTCTGGGAAATCATCTATTATCGATATAACAATTGACATCCCATTCCACATTGAGTCCCAGGGGACTAAAACATTGGAGGTCATACATCCATCTAGTCTCACGATGATTATTGCCCCTCCAATGTGGGGTATATTTCTCTATTGCTATCAACTTAAGTAAAGTAGCATTCCTATTATGATGCAATAGGAAGTGTTTGGACACACTATGTCCAATAAAACCCCTCCTAATATTACCTAGATGCTCCCCTATCCTGATATTTAGAGCACGTGTTGTCCTCCCAACGTACTGTAACCCGCAAGGGTAAATAAGCAAATAGACAACTCCTACAGTTCCACAGGTAATAAAGTCTTTGATGTTATATGATTTAGATGTAACCTGGGAAGTAAAAGAAGAAGTTTTAATAGTTTGAGAAGTTCTGCATACCTTATACTTCTTACAGGGAAAAAAACCCTTTAGGCCTCCGAACATACTAATTTTGGGAGGAAAGTCTATTGCACTGGGTGCTAATATGTCCTTTAGAGTTTGGTTCCTTCTGTACACAATGTTGGGTATACTAAGAAGGAGTGGGCCCAAAATACCATCTCCTTTAAGAATTTTACAGTGCTTCTTCATTATCCTATTTACCCACCAATGCTGGGAAGAGAACGTATTAATGAATGCCCATTCAAAACCTTTCTTATTGTCACCATCTAAACTTCTTTTAGTGGTAAATATACCATTGCTGTGTACATAGATGTGTGTGCACTACGAAATATTTTGAATTCTGAGTTTTTTATATATATCCTATTAGAGCAATAATCCCCCCGAGGAAGAACATGACTGTACGGGTCGAAACGTGTTGGGTATCAATGTGGCTGGCATTCTGTAATGTAATGTTTTGCTCCACTGTATCAATATTGCTACATATGATGGAATTTCCTTGTATTGTATTTTTTAACCAGAGCTCATATTTTAACCAACACATGATACTGAACTTCATTTTGGAATAATAAAGAATTTTTATAAATAATTACCTTTTTTGACCAATTTACTCTGGAGCTAAAAAAACCCTTGGGGAAACCATCCCATATTACAGTGCTCTGACTTGTCTTTAACACTCCCGGGATATCACTCTTATATAATGCCATGTGGTAATGTTTTGCTATTCACTGTATGTTCTGGTCACCAAGTAGCCTACTAAGCTTCATTCTCTTTAATGTTTGCATTCCCATTTTCTTTGTTATTATTCGAAAACTCAATAAATTCTTTAAACAAGAAAAAGGAGCAGGAGCTTCATTTCAGACGACAAACGTTCAAAGGGAAGTGTCAGGGGCATATCAGTGGCCGTCGGGCGAATATGCGTGCACGCAGGTGCACGAAGGGCCTTTCCAGGGCAGTTCTGCTGAATTTTCCACCAGGGGGCGCCGGAGCGCCCCCACGTGCGTGCTAGCGCTGTTTTGGCGCCAAGGGCCCTTTAAAAGACCTTCAGATGCTTCGTCTGCAGCTCTGCACCTGAGTTCCTGTATCCTGCCTGTTGTTGTATTGCTAGTGACCCGGCTCTGTCTGACCATTCTCCAGTCTCCTATCCGACCCGGCCTGCCTGACTATTAATGGATTATCCTTCCTGCTATATACTTGCCTGATCTCCTGCCAAATGGACTGTCTGACCCTGCTTTGCCTGTGTCCTGTAACGCTGCCTCCAGCCTGCTCTGCCAAGCTTCAGATCCTGCTGCTGCCTTATCATCCACCTGCCTGCCTACTGACCTGCATCAGTCTACCTGCATCCGCAGCTCAGCCATCCCAGAGGGACGTCCTTCCAGTTCCAGTGCTTGCTTCTGCTGGAACCTGCATCAGGCCCTCCTACAAACTGTGCTCAAGAGACCACTGTTCCCACTTCCAGTGGCTCCTGAACCAGCGTTTAAGAGAGGTCACCTTCTACCAGTCGGGCTCAACTACCAGGTACCTAACAGGAAGCCCATTCAAGTGAATGCGTTGGTTGACCCTATGCGACATGCAGATTCAGGCTTTGAAAATTGCGTAGTGGGGACACTTGTTTCTGCTATGCGATATATGAACAGGGCATTATTGTAGTCCCTCTTATTTATTGTACCTCCTCTCATGTTATGCACTTTATGTTATAATAAATACTTTCCCTTCATGTAGAAGTTTCATTTATACAATATATCTACATTCATGCCTCTTTTTACTGTACTCAGTCTCCCTCTGCTGGTCATTTTTCAGTAATGCTGTTTATATTGTTTTACAATATCTTTGTAAAAAATACCTAGTATACACATAGTGAACATTGCCTTTTATTACTTTCTAGTTTATATTCCATCCATGTTTTTTTTTTTATTTCCATGTTTTTATCTGTGACACGGCCCTGCCTTTTTCGGCCTTTCCTGCCCTTTAGCTTGTAAATAATCTTCTTTGGTTGTCTGTCCCCAGGCATGAGAAAGGGGCTAGATGCCCGCAAACTCATTGCCATTATTTTATATACCGCTGATAGTCCAGTGTAGCTGCGCGCTATGTCTCTCACCTTCAGCTTCATAGCTCTGGTCCAAAGTGCCACCTATGCTGCTTTTGCCGGTTGCTGGAACATACCTTCTTTAAGATGAGGCTGCACTGTGGATCCTGGATCTTTTCCTCTTCAACGTGTCAAAGTTGCAGTGTAGTATCTGTTCTTAACAGTGATCTAGTGGAGGTTCTGTGCTGTCATTCTGACCTGACCAAGGTCGGAATGTATGGCTATGAATCTCTTCTAGAGTGATGGGGGCTTGTAAGGTTAGTGCCGGCTGGAACAGTAACCTGGGTCCACAGACAGTTGGGGTACGGGAGTATATCCCCCCGGGAAAGTTGGAAGAGCCCATTACCTCCTGATTTGAACACTCTATCTTGTCTGGCCATAGGCTGGGAAGGCAGAAGGTCCGCCCTGTCTTTACCCACTGGGAGTGGTCGCCCTAGGGGTGCTCTTAGTAACACTTGGGTGTGGGACCCCAGTGTGTGGTGGTGCTGATGATATCGGAACTACCTATACAGTAAAACCTTGGTTTGAGAGTAACTTGGTTTGAGAGCATTTTGCAAGACAAGCAACATTTTTTCATAAATTTTGACTTAGAGGTAGATGTAGATATACAAGCAATGTCTTGATATACAAGTAGCGTCAAGTCACAACTGAGCATAAAAGAGAAGAGAGGAGCATCTAAGTGTGGCAAATGGTAACATTAAATGAAGGTACAACATTTAGCAACTCACATCCTCCCAACTCATCATCCCCCGTACTGCCATCGATGTCATCCCTTCCATGAGCGATTCAAGCCTCACTTTCAGATCGCTCTACTGCAGGGTAGTTTTCCCAGTCACAATTGCAGACTGACAAACTCACATAACTCAGGATACTCTGCGCTATGTGTAAAAGCAATCAGCCGCTTGTGCGTCTTACTTCCTCATACCACTACTATCGAGCTGATGACCAGCCTAGATAGTGTACGTCACTGGCTCCTCCTATGCGTTGCGTCACCCAACACGTGACTTTTTCAAGCATGGCCATGTGACGCTAGAGCCTCCATATTTAGGCCTGTATTAGCGTCACAGTTACTATGGTGATAGCGGTTATCATTGGATCATCATGTTGTTTCTACACAGTTAAGTGCTGATCATATTACAAAATAGGACTAAATACACATACCTTTATTACTGGCATATTTAAAATTTAAGAAGACTTAAACGTCCATATGAACAAAACCGTCCATATATAAACCAGAGCAAAACGACAAAACAACATTGTCTATTGCACACCTCGCTCTAGTGATGGCTGCTGTTAATATCCATAATAAATACAAGGTGTCAATCTAGTTCATATGTAAACTACCATTGATGTTAGCTGTTTATGGGGGGTCAATCCTAATATCACAAAGATAATGTGCAATATAAAGTACAGATTGTTACATAATTGACAATAAAATATTCATATAAAAGACTGAAAGCTAAATTACACATAATAAAAAAATAAAAACAGGTAAAAACATTTTTTCCCATCAGACAAAACTCCCTCTTGTGGTGAATACCAATATTGCACTTGCTCAATACAAGCAACAACCAGGTTCAGTAAAAGCTCCCAATAATATTAATAGGTAAGATATATGTAATCAAATATAATCATATATGACATTTAAATAAATGTAATAATAAAAATAAGCCGAATGCATACGACTTAAAACACCTAATAATCTGATATAAAACAATTTAAATCAAAGTCAATATTCAGGCCCCTGGGTGAGAGCGTACCCATTTCAAATATCCACCTGGATTCATTTTTAATTAATTCTCTGATTTTATTAGTTCCCCTCCATCCAGTGTGGTTTATATCTATCAATTGCCCAAAATTTTAAACCTGTGGGATCTTTATTATGATGTACTGAGAAATGTCTTCAGACGCTATGCTTGGGGAAACCATTTCTGATGTTCTGTATGTGTTCACATATACGCTTCCACATAGGACGTTTTGTTCTACCTATATACTGTAGAGAACATGAAAACTGCAGTATATATATGACTCCTTCAGTTCTATAGGAGATAAAATCCTTAATTATATATCCTTTTTGCGTACTTGTAGATACAAAATTAGTACACTTTTGTCCATTAAAATTAGTATTTGTACATGCAAAACATCTCCTGCAAGGATAAAAACCTTTACCCCGAAAGAAAGATAGTCCTGTTAGTTTTTTTGGGGGGTCAGCAACATTTTTTACTACTAAATCCCTTAAAGTGGGTGCTCGTCTATATGTAAAACGAGGTTTATCAGGTAGAATACTTTGGAGCGTTTTGTCAGCTTTAAGAAGAGGACAATATTTTTTAACAATGTGTTCCACCTGCGTACGTTGAACACTATAATTCATTATAAGCGGAATATCCAGTTCTTGTTTATAATTTTTTTCCTTATCTTGAATCAAGTTATCACGTGGTATTTGATACACTTCTTGTATTTTATCTTCAAAAAATTCCTTACTGTACACTTTAGCTACAATTTTTTTTCCTATCCACTGCGCCTGTTCTAAGTATTCATTGTGATTTGTGCAGTTCCTTCTAAGTCTTATCATCTGGTTTTTAGGAATGTTTATAAGCCAGGGCTCATGGTGACAGCTATCAACCGGTATGTAACTGTTTCTTTCTACAGGTTTAAAAAGTTTTTGTACTTATAACACCTTCCGCTACCTTTATTTCCAAATCCAGAAAATTAACAACCTCACCACTCAACTCATAGGCGAGCCTGATATTCTTCTGGTTATCATGTAACTGGTCAAACAATTGGATTAAACTTTCCTCATCTCCTTTCCATATTATAATGCAGTCATCAATAAACCTCTTATACATTATCAAATTATCCGGTGTGTTGGAATATATGGCTGGCTCCTCCCATTTTGCCATAAAAATGTTAGCAACACTAGGCACGTACTTCGCACCCATTCCAATGTCATTCAGTTGTCTATAATAATCTGCATTGTACCAGAAGTAATTGTGTTGTAGCCCAAACGCTAGGCATCTCAAAATAAATCTAACTTGTTTAGAAACAAGTTTGCTAAATTTCTCCATGGTCCATTTTGAAGCTTGGATCGCATCATCGTGATCTATTATTGTGTACAGTGATGAAACATCCGTTATTGCAATCAAATATTTTTGTTGTGGCCTTAACTCAACATTGTTTAAAATCTGGATCAAATGTTTAGTATCCCTTAGATAGGCACTTGTTTTAGGTACCAAGGGCTTTAGATACTTATCCACATATTCTCCCAGCCTTGCATTTATGGACTGGATTCCATTTATTATGGGTCTTCCCGGTGGGTGTGTTTGATTTTTGTGGATTTTTGATACCGTGTAGATAATGGGTACTCTACATGTATCAGGTATCAGATATTTTTCTTCCTTTTTTTGTTAAATTGTTTTTTAAACTACCTTTTAATACCAGATCTGCTAATTCATTTTTATATTCTTTTGTGGGGTTCCCCTTTAGTTTAATATATGTGTTGGTGTCACACAATTGATCTGACAGTTCTTTATTATAATATTCCTTGGATAATACCACAATTGCCCCCCATTTATCCGGAGGTCGGATTACAACCTTTTTGTTTTCTTCTGGCTGTTTTATTCCTATTTTTATATTCTGGGATTCATTAATTCTTTTAATTTTTAATTGTTCCAGTTCCTGACTAACCATTCTATTAAACACTTCTATGTGTTCATTATTATGGACAGGAGGATTGAATAATGATTTGTTATGAATAATGATTGCTATACACAATCAAGTTACCTCCTAGAGTGAAAAGGAAAATTTTGGAGTGTACTTATATTTGGCATCTGGGTGGACTATTTATATATATCCCACCACAAGAGGGAGTTTTGTCTAATGGGAAAAAAATGTTTTTACCTGTTTTTATTTTTTTAATATGTGTAATTTAGCTTTCAGTCATTTATATGAATATTTTATTTTCAATTATGTAACAAGCTGTACTTTATATTGCACGTTATCTTTGTGATATTAGGATTGACCCCCCATAAATCAATGGTATTTTACATATGAATTAGATTGACACCTTGTATTTATTATGGATATTAACGGCAGCCACCACTAGAGCGAGGTGTGCAATAGACAATGTTGTTTTGTCGTTTTGCTCTTGTTTATATATGGACGGTTTTGTTCATATGGATGTTTAAGTCTTTTTAAATTTTAAATATGCCAATAATAAAGGTATGTGTATTTAGTCCTATTTTGTAATATGATCAGCACTTAACTGTGTAGAAACAACATGATGATCCAATGATAACCGCTGTCACCATAGTAACTGTGACGCTCATACATGCTTAAATATGGAGGCTCTAGCGTCACATGGCCATCCTTGAAAAAGTCACGTGTCGGGTGACGCAACACGTAGGAGGAGCCAGTGACGTACACTATCGAGGCTGGTCATCAGCTCGATAGTAGCGGTATGAGGAAGTAAGACGCACAAGCGGCTGATTGTTTTTACACATAGTGCAGAGTATCCAGAGTTATGTGAGTTTATCTCTTGCTGAACTTTATTCCGATATATTGTTTCACTGCGCAATGATATGAATCTTTGCTTTATTGTATGAATCTATTGGCATCTGAGAGCGGCTATTAGATCACGATCGTTTGCAGAAACAAATTACCTCCTAGAGTGAAAAGGAAAATTTTGGAGCAGACTTATATTTGGCATCTGGATGGACTATTTATATATATATATATATATAAATATATATATATATATATATATATATATATATATATATATATATATATATATATATATATATATATATATATATATATATATATATATATATATATATATATATATATATATATATATATATATATCATGTAAAGTATAATTGGTTTATCAATTTTACATCTTTGGGATAACATCACGTGGGCTTTACCCACTTTATTCACTGTTGATATATGGCAATGATTAATAGGATTCATGATTGCTGACACTTACACCTATCAGTATCAGACCCATAGAAATTTTTTTCTCCATTCCATCTAATATATTTATTTTGATTTTTAATTTGATGGGATTTTATTATACCAACAGAGGACACATACATTGACTGTAAGGTTAATTATAGCGCATCATTTTTGTTCACTACATAATCTTTTTATATGGACTATAAACTGAAAGACCTATGAATAAATGGTTGTGGAATGAATCATCTGAGTTCCCATTATTTCTTATGGGGCTTATTTTATCCAACTGACACCAACAACAGAGATTTTATTATTTTATTACTTTATCTCACAGACACCGGCCATGGGGTCATATTTATTACACTCACATCAACAATGGAGCTTATTTTATTCTATAGACACAATCCAAACAGAGTTCCTTTTTTTTTCCGCTGATGCCAATAGTTTATCCTTCGCACACCCATACCTCCCAACATTTTGAGATGGGAATGAGGGACACCTACTAGAAGACATATGTAGGAATAGTACACACCCCCTGCCACACCACCTTAAAGGATAATTAACCAAAAATAATAATCTACTTTATTAAAGCTTTTTTCTTACCACTACTATTCCTTTATATTGGCTTTTAAAATGTACAAATGCAGCAATTTAGAAATTGGATGAAAGTTTTAGCACTGGGAAACACTTTTTGAAAGATAAAAAGTGCATTTTATATACAACTATACAACTATATAGATCAGACCAAAATGAGGGACAAATGAAGAGGAAAGAGGGACAGCGGGACATTGCTCCAAATCAGGAACAGTCCCTCGAATTCAGGGACAGCTGGGAGCTATGCGCACCATTAATGGGTTTTATTTTATCCCACTGACCAGTGATAGTATTTATTCTATCCAATTCACAATATGGATAGGGCCTATGTAATCCTACTAATACCCACAATGTTTTTTTCTCAAACTTGTTAGAAAATGTTTGGTGAACAATATTAGAAGGGTTCCCCTTACAATCTATACCAGACCCCAAGTATGGTATGGATTGGGGGGGGGGGGCACCCCGTTTTTTTCCACTTTTTTCTAATGCTGGCAATGTTTTTTTTTCATTCAGCGTGGAAGCCTGTTGACAGCTGATGACGCATCCATTGTTAAGGATGCAGCGGCCAGCTTCCCAGCCTGCTGGTCAGCCATGCATTGCTATGCACTATGAAGCACGCAGTGCATTGTGGGGCACCCTGCAAATCCGGGTGTTTGCCGAACAGGCAAACAGGCGATGTTCGGCCCGAACTTTTGCTCGGCTCTAACTGTTCGCCCAACTCTATCCCTTAATTTGCAGGGATTTCCTTTCATTTCCTATTCTGTCTATGGGACATGAAGTGAAGGGAAATTTCCTCAATGGGACACAGATGGCAAAAAAAATAAATGAAATTTGACAGGAGTTATTACCCTCCCTTATTTAAGTTTTGCCTATAGTTTTGCATAAATATCTTCTCAGAAGGACAAAATGGTCAAGGTGGAAATTGGACATAGTATCTTACTAGATGTCACTTTACTTTCTGACGCAATTGTCACATGTTAAATCGCACTGCAATCGCAGTAAAACCGCATCGCGTGAAGCTTGAATCTATGCATTAGTCATAGAGGGCAGTGGCTGGAGAGAGGGGGTGGCACCTATGCGCCCTTAGTCCCTGCACTAAATGCATCTGAAATTTGCATTGTGTGATTTGTCATGTTAGCAGAGCATTTTGAAATTGTGGGCAGAATCACTGCAATTCTGCCCACGATTCAAAACTCCCAGGTGTGAATGCAGCCTTATTGTTTATCACTTCTGGCTTGCAGCACTGGGGTCCTTGGTTTGATTCCCAACCAGGACACTATGTGCATGGAATTTGCATGATTTTCCTGACTTTGGCCACTTTCACACTGAGGAGCTTTACAGGTGTTTTGGTGCTAAAAATAGTGCCGGCAAAGGGCCTGTAAAGCGCCTCTCCTGTCACTCCAGTGTGAAAGTCAGAGTGCTTTCACACTGGAGCGGTGCGCTTGCGTGAAGTTAAAAAAAGTCCTGCAAGCAGCATCTTTGGAGCGGTTTAGGAGCGGTGTATACATCACTCCTATACCGCCCCTGCTCATTGAAATGAATGGGCACCGCTGCCGAAGCGTCTGCAAAGCGCTTCAGCAGCGGCGCCACACGGGCGCTATTAACCCCATCTAAAAGTGCCCGCTAGCGGCCTAAAACAATGGTAAATCGCCACTAAAATTAGCGGCGCTTTACCTCTGACACCCTCACCGCCCCAGTGTGAAAGTAACCTAAGTGTGGGTTTCTCCTGGGGACTCCAGCTTCACACTCCAAAGACATGCTAGTACAG
Organism: Lithobates clamitans; assembly: GCA_037952925.1. Classification (NCBI taxonomy): domain Eukaryota; kingdom Metazoa; phylum Chordata; class Amphibia; order Anura; family Ranidae; genus Lithobates; species Lithobates clamitans. Next base: position 1,394,891 of record JBBGZY010000464.1, read on the forward strand.
CCTTTTTCAAACTTTTTAACTTGGTGAAACCCTTGGGATAACTTTCAAGGCTCATGGAACCCCCACTAATTCATTACTATTTCTACAGGACACTAGCTTGAGGGTCACTGGGAATAATGTTCTTTACATTTGTTGCTCAAGGAACCCTTGGCAAACTCTGGAGGAACCTTGGTTGAGAAAGGCTGTGCTGGTAGGTTAATTGGCTCCTGTCTAGATTGGCTCTAGTATGTGAGATAGGGACCTTAGAGTGTAAGCTTCTTGAAGGCAGGACTGATGTGAACGTACAGTATGTAAACTGTTACGTAAATAATTGGCACTATATAAATACCTGTAATAAATAAAAAATAATATTTTTTATCTGAAGAGTCACATTATCTGGTTCTGAGTTTGAAAACAATACAGGTATGCTAAACCAGTGTACAAATTATATCTGTTGTATATAACCCCTTTTTTTTTTATAAAAGAAGCAACTTACCAAAAGGAGGGAACTGAGAATTCTGAGCTGCAACTACAGACAAGATCCAGGTGCAGGGACGCCATTTAGAGATAGCTATACGTACATGTGAGAGACAAAATCAGATACTTCTAGCAATCTGCAAAAAAAAAAGAAAAGTTTTGTGATCTCTCCAGACACATTTTCCCTAAGAACTTTTGTTTTTTTGGAACTTCTTGCGATTCCACTGCATAACTCAAAGTGTATGTAAAACCTAACAATGAACTTCTCCTATTTGGTCCCTTTTGGTCTGTTATATGGCGTGGGGATCTTCAAACTACAGCCGGAGGGGCCACATACTGTATGGCCCACCACATGATTTTATCTGGCCCACAACTAGAGTGCGTGGCCTATGGGCAGAGCGAGTTGCATGGTACCCAGCTTCAGGAAGTAGCACACTCAGAGTCCAAGGCAGTTTATCAATATTGTATTTAGTGGAATGCAAATCCAGGAACAACACTGTCGCTTGCAGAGCACAGATGTTAGCACTAGCAGTATTGCTTAACACAAGCACGATATCTCTTGCAGTACAGGCTCTACAACACTTTAAACCAAAAACAAAAAAGCAAAAAATTGGCATAGTAATCTTTTTCAATATGATTATTAATATGTACCAGGTTCTCCAAATAATTAATTATGAACAAGATCCCTCCAGAGAAAAGTATTTTAAGGTACCACAAGTTTTTCATATTTACTGTATATAAAACATGGAAAGTTTATTGTTGTAACAATTAAAAGCCTGAAGAAGTGGGCTTTGACCTGTGAAATGTGTTGAATGTGGATATTTCAACTTGACTTCTTCATTTATGATAAAATCTTGGAGTGGCTTATGTACACCGTGTCAATTAATGCATTATGTAAGCTAACACCAGCAACATAACATGTTTGATGGATTTTACTGTTGGGTTTAATTGTTACAACAATAAAGTTTTGATACTTTATATATAATGTGAAAAACTTGTGGTTCCTTTTAAAGTCCTAACTAGTTATCTCTAGAGGGATCTTGTTCATCTATCAGTAACACTCTGGTAACAGGTTCATTAACACTTTAGTAACAGGTTCATTAACACTTTAGTAACAGGTTCATTAACACTTTAGTAACAGGTTCGGTAACACTTTAGTAACAGGTTCAGCAACACTTTAGTAACAGGTTCAGCAACACTTTAGTAACAGGTTCAGCAACACTTTAGTAACAGGTTCAGCAACACTTTAGTAACAGGTTCAGCAACACTTTAGTAACAGGTTCAGTAACACTTTAGTAACAGGTTCAGTAACACTTTAGTAACAGGTTCAGCAACACTTTAGTAACAGGTTCACTAACACTTTAGTAACAGGTTCAGTAACACTTTAGTAGCAGGTTCAGCAACACTTTAGTAACAGGTTCAGTAACACTTTAGTAACAGGTTCAGCAACACTTTAGTAACAGGTTCAGCAACACTTTAGTAACAGGTTCAGCAACACTTTAGTAACAGGTTCAGCAACACTTTAGTAACAGGTTCACTAACACTTTAGTAACAGGTTCAGTAACACTTTAGTAGCAGGTTCAGCAACACTTTAGTAACAGGTTCAGTAACACTTTAGTAACAGGTTCAGCAACACTTTAGTAACAGGTTCAGCAACACTTTAGTAACAGGTTCAGTAACACTTTAGTAACAGGTTCAGCAACACTTTAGTAACAGGTTCAGCAACACTTTAGTAACAGGTTCAGTAACACATTAGTAACAGGTTCAGCAACACTTTAGTAACAGGTTCAGCAACACTTTAGTAACAGGTTCAGTAACACATTAGTAACAGGTTCAGCAACACTTTAGTAACAGGTTCAGCAACACTTTAGTAACAGGTTCAGCAACACTTTAGTAACAGTTTCAGCGACACTTTCTGGAATCGGTAGAATGGTCGCTCAATGCCAGTTCCAGATGAATGCTGGCGCAGTCCTTAAGGCACAGGAGTGGCAGAGCAGTATGAGTAGGCTGGCTGATTCTG